>JAPQWS010000054.1:13117500-14538750 GCA_028651295.1 Catharanthus roseus
TGTTACTTTGTATTAACGACTTATTTAAATAAATACACTAATAATAAAATTCAATTTTTGTTTTTAATATACAATATAAATAAAATTTGTTAATAAATTATCACAAAAATATATGTAGTTCATTGGTTGAAGCATGTGTTGTTGATATGAAAGGTTAGTGTTCAAACCCTCATTAATCCAATTCATAAACTATAGCAAATATGTGGGTTATGTATATTCAGTTTTGATTGTGGGACCGAAAAAGCGCTGTGGCGGGGGAGTCTTCACTGTGGCCGAATGTGGATGTTCCACTGGAGAAAGGCCACATGCTATGGCAGTTATGGAAACAGGCCTTGACCCTCAAGGTTCTGGGCAAGTCTGTCGGCCTTAGGGTATTAGAACAGCGAACCAAAGATTTGTGGAAATTTGAATGGGGCAATGAGATCATTGACGATTGTGAGATTCTTTTTTGTAATAAATTAATTTTATTTTATTTAATGTAATTAAAATAGTTTTATGGTATTTATATAAAAAGTGTCAAAAAATGTCATATCTTTCAATATAATTGTGGCATTAAATAAGTGTCACTTGAAGTACCGTTACTATATTTGTAGCACTTGTAAAGTATCACAAAGAAAATCGATACCATTTTCGATCGCACTTTTATGAAGTGTCACATAAATGTCATAAAAGAACCTTCGTGACATTTAAGTAATTTTTAGTAACACTTAATGCGTGTAACCAAGCGTAATTTTGCCATAAAATTAGTACAAATATCTAGGTATCTAATTTTGTCAAATTGGTTAAGAAGATAAAATTAATATACCTCATTTAGAGTTGCATGCCCTTAGGACTTCGGAGGGGAATAAACTGTGAAGAAGTTCATGCACATCAATTAATACATCTTTACTTCTCCTCCCCGTAAGCATTAATATATGTTCTGTACCGTATACTTCTAACTAGTAAGATTTTGGACATAGATTTTTTTTTAAAAAAAAAAATTGTTTTAATATCCTCTGACGAAGATGTGATTTGAACTTAAAACTTCTTTAATAATAAGTAGCATAAGAAGCGATAGAATATACCATTGAGTTGCTCTTGCCATTTCAATTTATGTGCCAACTTAAGACATGATACAATTATTAAAATAATTATTAGATTGACTTAATTGAAGGTTAAATATACTATTATTCTTATTTTAAATATGAATAAATTTGATGCGTTTAAAATATAACTATTTTATTTAATACTCTTTGATTATTAAGTTATATATTTTAAAATGGGAAAATTTATCTTTATGTGACAGATAAATTGAAATTGAAATGGAAATGGAAAAATACTAATTTGTCAAAAGAAAAAAAAAAAAAAAAAGACTAGATGCATAGTAATATGTTGGGTTTGACTTGCGGGCCTTTAGGTGTTGGTCTTCACATTATTTAGGGCTTTTATTGTCAAGTCTCACCAATTTTTTTCCTAAAGGCAATAAGGCCATGGGGTATATAATTCTAGATGACCATCTTCAAGGAGAAAGTCAAAGCTAAGCCTTATCACTTATGAGCAAAGCAAGTGGAAATTGAAATTTTAGACTAAGGACTCAAGTCTGAGGTCAGGGATGGAATGATGAAAGGAGGCAAAATGGCCACTCGGGGTGTTTGTAGCATTTTCAACTCATTCAGCTAAGAAAAAAATTATATTTTCAATTTATTTTCAAACAGTAATACAAGACTAGTACGCGATATTAAAGTGTTCTTTAAATCATTTTAACTCAGACCTAAATAAAGGAGATTGGACTATCGAATCACACCCTCTTGTCAAAATTGTCCACTCTTTAAACCAAAAATAAAATATATATATATATATATAATTGTCCACTCTTTCAAACTTGATTCATAAATAGTTTATTATGCCACTCCGTGTATGTGTTTATATATATATATATATATTTGGAATTTGTTTCTTGGAGGAATTGGTCAAAGGTTATAAATTTAGTTCTAATCTCTTTGTTGATGTATGAAAACAATAAAAAACAGCTCATATGGTATCATGAGTAGTGAGATTAATAATAAATTCATATACAATGAAGCAAGTGATTCTATGGCATTTTCTTTCTGTAATAGGATGCAGAAAGACACCAAGTTTTCTTGATTTGCCATTAGAACATCAATAGAAACAAAACCTTTAATTTAGTAGCGAAAATAATTTTCAAATATATATTAGAAGGGAGTGTTGAAAGTTAAATGTGCGCCTAATTCAACTCTCAAGAAGTATCTTAAGAACGGCGTAATGAGTAAGTATAGTGCGAATATTTTAAAAATCGAATATTTATTCCGAATTCTAAGTAAGAGTTAGAATCCATGATACTTTAAAAAATTTAGGACCAGACCTAATTCCTACTAAGAAATATTTAAGAAGCCCTAACTCTTGAGTAATTAGAATCAGACTAGGATCCAAGTAAGACTCAAACTAGGATTTGGCCTTAATCCCTACCTTGAAATAATCGAATTAGACCCTATGTCAAGTAAAGTCAAACTATGCAGACACTTTATATCCCAAGTAAGATAATTTCGAATAGGATTAGATCATAACCCCTTCCGTGAAATATTCAGATTAGCCCCTAATCCCCGAGCAAAACGCAGACTATGTGGACACTCGATAAACCAAGTTAGGATTAGTCAATAATATTGAGAACATTTAAAAAATATCCAAAATCATATAAAGAGTAAATACATTCACAAACTAGTGAATATCGAATATTTTAACACAAATCGAAGTAAATTTATAGAGTTGGACATATATGTATAAGGAGTCAATGTTGGAACAATTGTGCCGCCGAGACCTTTGATTCTAACATTGAACTAGAAGATGCAAACCAAAATTAATCACTTGAATTCCTCATGATCAAAATTAAAGTGCCAATTCAAATCAACATCCAATTTTTCTTAACATTCTCCACTATATTTCCTACAAAATGGTGAAAATACTAACAAACATTTTGACAGCTCTCTTTAGCTCTCTCTACATTCCTAAATCTTAATACATAGATACATAATATATATATAATTTCTAAAAAACACAAAAACTATATATTAAAAAAAAATTACATTGAAATCCTTTTCTTGCAATTTTGATCTTTAATAGCCCCCATATTCTTTATATCAATTGTCATGGTACAATTCATTTTTACCTCAATATGTTTCTTAATCACAATCTTCACTTTTCCTCTTACCTCCGTGTAGCTACTCACCGGCAGCATCCCGGCGATCAAATCATTTTGCAATCGAGGAACCGCCAAGAACCGGTCAACCAAAACCACCATGGTAACATCAACGAATATAGTTTTCCTAGCCTTAGCTAGGCCAGGAGGCGTCGTAGCTTCCCCTATAACTGTCCCATTATAATATAACATCGTTGTGACGTTATTGAATTTAAACGATGCCACGTTTGGATTTCTTACCGAAACATTTGCCATCACGGTTAAGTTTGTGCCGGGATTAAGATTACTCGAGTTGATTCTCTCGAAATCCAACCCTTGAAATGTGATAGAGTTTATTTTGATGGTTGGATCTTTGACGCGAAAAATAGTGAATGCGAGAACTAATAGTGTGACGGATATGATTAAAATCATGGCTGAAACGACACCGCACCATATGAGCCATCTTTTGTTGTGATATTGCTTCATTTCCATGGATATGGCTTCATCTTCTTGTGTGATGAAAGTATGAGATAATGGTTTAATTTGATCTTTTTCATTGATGGGGGATTGGATTCTGTTTGTGGACACTGGAAGGATTGACATAATTTTGAAGCAAACCAAAAAAAAAAAAAAATGCCGATTTTTTGAAGGAAATAATGTGAGTTTATATAATGAGAGGACGGCATTATATATTGAAGTCTTGACTTGGAATTATTATAAGTTAATTATGGAGGTAACACCGCGTTTGGGAGTTTGAATATTGACTCGGGGTTGCAATCACGATCGTCTTGGATAATGAGAAAACTCCAATAATCTTATTCTGTTGATAAAAATACTGCTTCATCATCCATCCCTTTTCATATTATTTGATTACACAATACTAAAGAAACAGATGAATCATTTGCATTTAGAAGAAATAAATTAAACTACACTTTAATAATATATCTATAAAAATTTTTAAAACAATTGTTTAGTTTAAAAAGAGATAGGGATATATATAAAAAAATAATTTAATACTCTTTTGATTGATTAAAGTAATAGATGCTTTAAAATCAAAAAAATTTGTTTAGGTGACAGATAGAGTGAAACGAATGGAGTATATTAATTAAAAATGCTATAGGAAAGTAGTACAAAGGATCCAAATGAAAAAACTTATTCCTATGTTTTTTTTTAATTGTTGTATTTCATTATACTCAATAAAAGGGAAGATGATAGTGTAGACGACTAATATACTTTCTGCTATTTCATTTTCGGACTTTTATATTCATCAACAAATATATCAAACTAATTGAAAAACTGCGCAACCACTGGTCTTGTCAAACTAGCACTATTAACAGGTAAATATAATTTTAGAAATTAACAATACGGAATAAGATAATAAACAATGCAATATTTAATAAATTTTTTCTATTAATTATAACCTCCTATAAAAAATAAATTTTAATTTTTTTTTTTTTTTTATAACATAGAATAGAAAGTGTAGTGCGTGAAATGTAACGAGTGAAATAAGGGAAGGGAGTAAGAAGTTTTTATTTATCATCAAGTTTTTGTTTATTTTTTTTTTTGTTTTTGGTTGGCGTAATGAAATGGGAACCCATTTTTCCATCTGGTGGAAATTGTAGTTAGTATAAGAAGTTAGTCATGGAAGTTTCTGTTGATAAGTCTTCATCCCAAATGATACGCAAATGTAAACATATATAAATGAGATAATGGTAGTAAGGGTTCGTTCACTTAATTAAAACTCTATGAGGCATGTGAATGTTCATGCACCTCACTCACAACCATTTCTACCAAACATCTTACACCATTCCAGAATTTTTATATTCATGGCTAATTAATTCTAAGCATTTTATTAATTTGCCTTTTAATTTTCCGGAAAGATTGGAGAGCATAAGGTCTTAAATAACAACACAAAATTGATATGAGGTATTAAACCGCTTCATGTGTGAGCTCTTGCTTGACCTGCTTAGTGAATATACAAAATGAAGGAGATCGCGCCATTAAATCACGGACTTGTTTATTTTCTTTAGTACTAAAAAAGTAATTCTATTTGTTAATTAAAAACATTTGTTATTCAAACAATAGAATTGAGTTTGATTGATATCTCCATCCTTCTTCCTATGTATTTCAGTCTGAAACTTATTTCCTAAGTAGCATCGTTGTTTCATTTCCGAGAAAAATGAAGTTGACGGGCCTTGGAAAAACAGCCAGAACAAATGTCAAAAGATATCCATAGTGATAATTGACCTTTGTTTTCTCCATTTGTTTTCTGCAAAAACAGTTGCCATTCGAATTTTGAAGGAGTCAATTGCTCCAACATATCACCAAATACAAAACATACATAGTTATATTATTTGATAGTTACAGGTGCCATCGGAATATTTATGCTTTCTTAACTTATCATCAAATATTAATATATACAAATACTCTCAAAATATCATGTACTATTACATTTATTTAAGTCACAATGTATTTAAAATATCATTTTTTTAATATATATATATATATATAGAAAATTATGATAATTTATGAATACGCATACCTAATTTTTTTTATTTGTTGTTCACAAATTTTAATATAGTATATTTATTTATGATCCGTCATTACTTCAATAGTTGGGATCTGCAAAAAAAAATTTAAAAAAAAAAAGCATTTTGCTGATTATGTGGTAAATAATTATAGGGACAAAAACTTTTGTTCAAACACTTCTCTCTCTATAACAATCGAGTTCGATTCAGTGCAGGAACAATTTAATATTATACGTCAGTATATGTTACTATTTAGATATTTGTATCCTCTGATTCGAAGGGTTACCAAAAAAACACTCTTATGTCCATTCAAACTATTCAAGTTATAATTTGTTTCATAAAATTAACAAACTTTCCGTGCTATATGTTGAACACTGCCCTAATAACCTTGTATGCAACCTCAACAATATCACATGCATTCATATTACGTGAGACAAATTTCTTAATTTGTAAAGATAATAACTTAAATAGAAGTTCTTACTTCTTTAATTCTTCACACACAATCAACACGTTCTATTTTTGGAGAATTCAATGTTTACAGGTACACAAATTAAAAATAAAAGCATGATTAAAGTTGTAGAATTTCAGCAATCCAAAAAGTAAACTACATATATAAATTTAATTAGAAAATTTTTTTTTAACTATCTAAATAGTAATTAGCCTTTTGCAATCTTGAGCTTGAATCATATGAGTAGTAAAATTAACATTCATAGTACAATTACTTGTAAGCTTAACACTTTTTTTAAAAATATTAAAAATCTTAACTCTCCCATAAACTCTTGTATAACTATTCATCATCATAAACCCATCAATAAAATCCTCCTTAAACCTCTCCACATCCAACAAATTCTTCACCAAAACGTCAATGGTGGCGTTAACTCTCTTCGTCCGCCGCGCGCCGACGCTACCCGGCGGAATCGAAGCTTCTCCGATGAGATTTCCTTCGTAGAAAAGACTAGCCTCGGCTTCCTGGTATTTAAACGATGCCATATTACGGTTCTTAACGGAGACGTCGGCATAGATCGTTAGGTTTGTTTCCGGAGTGACATTTTTCCAGTTAACGCCGTTTAGACCTTCGATTCTCATGGAGTTTAATTTGAGGACTGGACTTTTTGCCCAAAACAGAGTGAAGATTAGAACTAAGACGATTACGACCAGGATTAGGATTATTGCGGTGGCGCAGCCGCACCATTTGACGTATTTACGGTGGGGATGGTATTGATCGCCGCCGTGGAATGGATCGTCGTATTTATCGAGATCGATTGGGTGAGAATTTACAGGTGTTTTGACTAATTGATCTTTCTCTGCTGCCATTGATGACATCTGTTTGGATGATTTTGGGAATAATTAGATTGAAGATTGGATGTGTGGTTTATATACAACTATGGATTTGGATATTGATTTGTTGTAATTTGATTCTCTCTCTTGGAACATTTACTTGTTATATTGTAATTTCAAAGGAATACTTAATGAAATTTTTACCTATTATACATTTCAATTTCTTCTTGTCTTTTTTAAATATAGAAACTAGTGAAACAACAAGTAGAGAGAAAATTATAAAAGATATTCAAATTTTATATTTTTTTAATATTCAAAATGTACGAAGTAAAAAATAATCGTCACAAGAAGTACATAATTAGAACCAAATCTTGGCTGGACTTGGTTTGACTGTTGATTAAGGGGCTTTCTAGATTAATTTCTTTGTTATTCATGGTTTTGTGTGGATTAAGTTCTGTTGGGGAAATAAATATCATGTTTTTTGAGAGGTAGAAGACTGTTTGAGCATCAAAATGGAAGCATTTATTTATCCTCCTTTGTGAACTCTTATTGGGAAACAGAAGAATGCAACGTTGTCTTCTTATATATTCTGACTTTTTTTTTTTTTTTTCGAATTTTCTTAAGGTGTTCAGTTTCAAAGAGATATACAACATTTATGAATAATTTGTAAACAAGAGGAATCGTAATTGTCGTAAGAGACGCTCAAAATTATTCAAAATTCAAAAATTTTTTTTAACACGTCATATGGAGGTACCTACGTAGCATATTAGGTGAAGATACGTATTATTCGGACCTTTCAATTTATACATGTAGATCTCAGACCTATGAATAGGGATATTTTCGAAACTTATGCAGAAAAAGGAAATGAGTTAGACAAAAAGAAAAGTAACTTATCGATAACCTCAGACCAATCAATTTAATATTGATTACTACATAATTGATCAAACATTACTTAAAAGAGATTCTTCTGCTCAGAAACGAAATGTTTCAAATATTTTTAAAAATTCTGTTCTCATTAGACCATTTATATTTATATGCATCAGGATTTTGATCTATGAAAATAAGAGGATTTAACCATTTCATCTGATTCTTTTTTAAATTCGATAATGTTGGTTGGACGTATATTTGATTAGAGTTGTATGATTCATAAGTATTCTTTCTAATTTGATCCCTTTGAATTCCATATTCGAAATTGCGATGGGATCTATTCATGACAATTGCGATGGGCCTAAACCAAAAGTATTTGAATATGGGGGTTTACTTTTTTAAGAGTCCAGTAAGAAAGAATAGGCCGTTCTTCAAGAGCTCAAACAAATAAAAAGGCCCTTAGGTTGTGTATTAGATAACCAAACACCTTGGGTTAAGGTACTTTCGTAATATCTTTCCGAATATATTTTGTAGGATTAATTCCAAAAAACTCCTTCTACTTATTTAAATTTTTAAAATTGATAATAGTCAAATGTCAATTGAATATTTAAACTTTTAAAATTGATAATAAAATACTTAATTTAATTTCTTTTAAAGAAAAGTTACGACATATAACCTTAAAAAATCAATCGGTTGTACTTGTCGACAATTGATGAATCTATTTCCTTAAATACTCCTTCTAATAATAAATTTACATTCATAATCGTTAATTATTTTTGCTTTCTTAAAAATTTAACATTAATAAACTTCCCTCAATTTGTAAAGTAATAATGGAAACGTAATGTATTTGAAATGAATTTTAGATGATTGATATTTCGTTCAATTACTGTTACATTATTTTTAACGAAAACCTAAAAAATAATTACTTAATTATCAATTTTAAAAATTTAAATATTCAATTCACACACTATAAATACGTGGGATTTTTGGAATTTACCCTATTTTGTAAAGAAGCTTCCTTTTAAAATACAGGCCAGGGCCGAACTTAATAAATTTCATTAGGCCCAGATAATGGTCCAATAAGCAATGGAACTGGACCCGAACACGAGAGAGTCCAGATGGGGGTAGTAAGTGTGTTTAGGGAGAAATCTAGCCACATCTTCTGGAAAAAAAAAGTTTATTATTAAAACAAGTATTCTAAGTACTTTATCAAATATGTACTAGATGGACAAGAAGTGTATAGTCCGATGGGCTGAACATTCTCATTTAGAATTCTTTAATGACATGTCAAGAAAGAGATCCTGATTTCTAGTCAATTAAGAACGATTTAATGCCGTACATCTGCTGAGATGATCTTGAATGGAAACAATGAGTGTGATTTGTAGGCTGGCCACTCATAAGTCATTTGCGATTTCAAAGATCCATTTCAAGTTCGATATTGTTCAAATCAAACTAAGTTCGAACTTATTCGTTAATAAAACAAGTCAAGTTTGAACTTTTTTAATACTGATGTCTTAGTTTATCGAGCCTACCGAATCAGTATATATATTATATTAATATTATATAATTAAAATTTAAAATCAAACTCAAGTTCGAGTCCGTTCGAATTCATGTATAAACACGAACAGTCAAATCAAGACAGAATTAATGGATTCGACCGAACTCGAATTTTAGTCCATTGTAAAAAAGATTCAAAGGGAACTCGAAAATGAATAAGTTGAGACTTAACTAGACTCATTTACAGTGGAAGTGGAGGGTGGGTGAAGTATTGCTTTCAAGTAATGAAGAGATGAGAATAAAATGACTGCATGTGCTACTTGGGGGTTCCACTATGAATGAAGTAAGTCTTTTGAAATTGAACATTATGCAGGCAGCTTCAAGCAAACTTAATTTTCATTAATAATCTGTGTTAAGATTCAAGATGGTTAACCATTAATTATTGAGAGTTGAAACTGATGTTTCATTTACTTAATCCATTGGTCTTTAATTCTGGACCCCACTTGGAAAACTTGTTCCAGTAGGCTTCCTTCCAACATACACATTTCATCAAGCCATGCAGTAAATTAAGAAAAAAAAACATCAATCAATATCCTATTGGTGTCCTGTCCCATATATGAAAAATTAAGGGGTGCAAATGAATTAAGCCGTTCCAAAGTTGTTCAAGCAAAACTCGATTCGAATTCAATATTAACTGAACTCGACCCAACTCACTTGATAAGCAAACGAAGAGAGTTTGAACCTCATTAACACCAATTCAAAACTTATCGAATCTATCAAGTCAAAATATATAATTTTTTTACTTTATTTAATTTATTATATTTAAAAAAATTTGAATTGGAACTCAACACAAAATTAATAACTCAATCAAATTCAACTCATAGACATTTCATGAAGGCAACGTAACATCAAGCAGGATGCCATGCCCCTTCTTGAAGATTTAATGCACCCCACTTGCTTCTGTTTATTTCAACTTAGAATTTATTATTTACACTCTGAGTCCAGTTTTCTCTAAATTAAGGCTAGACACCCCATGCACGAAACTGGTAAAAGTAAAGCAATAGTTATTAATGCATGGTTACATGTGTAGTAGAACTAGTAGTAATTATGGATAATCAATAATTAAACATGCTTATGGTTTGAGTGAAGCGGAGAGGGAAAGGAGAAAATGGAATAACTGACGAGTAGTTTTAATTATCCTAATTAATTACTATCTACGATCGAAAATATAAGGGTTTTAAACTTGTTAAAAGATGATTAAGAATACAAAGAGTTTTACAATTTTAATAAGTATTTATTAAATTTCTTTTATTTTTATCCATCTTTTTATTTATTTTTTTATTTATGAAGAGTAAAAATGTATTGTAATTTAAAACTTATAACTAAAAATAATAATATACATCACTAATTGTATATTAATGTACATAAGTTATAATACTTTGCACGAACCACGACTGCAAGCCATACAAATAAAAAATGACACAAGATATATAAATGAGATATAATTTGACCCTCTCTTAATTTAATTAAAATTCTCAAGTTCGAAATTTAAAAATATAACTATGACCTGTAGGAGAGATTAATTATAAATCTCGAGTTTGAGTTTTCAGAATACAACTATAGCTTATAAAGCTATAAAAGAATTTTACGTAAATTTATTTGATTTAAGAAAATTTCGCGTTCAAATTGCGAAAATACAATTATGCCTTGTTACAGTGTTGCTAATGAGTAATATCATCGTAAGTTAAAATCGAGATAATTAAAATTACTAGTAAATGAGAGATTAATATTGAACCGAAGCATATATATATATATATATATATATATAAACAGCATAATATCATCAAAGAACAATCTGTGATCGATCAAACTGTTATTTAGTATGCAAAATATAAAAGCATATATCTGATATGTACACAAAAAAAGGAAAACTAATCGAAAGCAAAAAATACATCATCACAAGCATCTTAGATCTTGAATTTCTTGACTAGACAATTTCAAATTCATAGTACAATTCAGAATCGCAGTTTTACGTCTAATAATCTTCTTCAAAACACGAATTTCTCCTCTCAATTTAGCATAACTGCTGAGCTTCAACAATCCAGAACTTATTTCGCTACTGAAATTACTGTTTTCTCTTCCTAATCCATTCGCCTTAACTTGAATCGTAAAATTCATCCGTTGAGTTTCTCTACCTTTAATAACATTTCCACCATTAATAGTTCCAGATCCAATCGTCGAATTTCCGTATAAAACAATTGCGCTGCTGTTCTGTAACTTCAATCGGCCAAAATTTTTGTTCTTAATGGTCAATTCAGCTACCATACTCATATTCAACGAATCAGAAGTGTAATCGAGATTTTTAATTTCTACTGATTCTAATTTCACTCGTGGAGAATTGAATCGCAAAACTACTAACGAAAAAACGAGTAAAGCTATACTTAGGGAGACGATAAGAGATAAAATGAAAACGAAACATTTACTGCTCTTTTGCCGGCGGCGAGAGTTGATGTGCTTTGGAATCGGCATCGCCGATGATTCTTCGTCGCTTCTAGGGTAAATTCTTGGTGGTGCGAGTGGAATTGTATGGTGATCTTCCGCCATATTGAGCAGAGAAATATTTGAAACGGAAACAGAGAGTAATGAGGGAAGTTTTGGGGGTTCAATCTGAGAGTCCGAGACCGAGAGCTTTGGCAATGAAGGTATATATAGTAGTACTAGTTAAATTTAAATACAGTATCCGTGTGATTCATTTTTATATTTCATAGGATTTAAATCTAAAACTTACTTGAATTCAACTTGAATCTCTTATAATGAACTGTTAGAACTTATTTATTTTAACTTGAGCTCGAGTTTGATTCTAGTACTAAATTCAGATTTGATTAGTTAATTCATATTTATTCGAATTCAAATGTTAATAATTTTAATATATATATCATTAATTTAATATATAATATAATCTTAAATATTAATATCTAAATATAATAATTTGACAGACTAAATAAGTTATTGAGTCAACATTAAAATTAAAAATTTGATTTATATTTTTGAGGAGTCAATTTGAATTTACCTCAAATTTGATCATTAGGAATGTTTCTACTCATCTTCACTTTTATTTATAAATAAAAGGGACGCCGGCCAAAAATAATAAATAGATAAATAAATAACTTTAATATACAGCATTGGATATTGGAGGTGGCTAAATGGATATTGCATTGCACACGCTGGATGGCTGGCTGAAGTCTCTTTGACAGCTGATGTTCAAATATTGGTCAAAGGGAACGTCAATATTCAAATGATTTTTTTAACTATCATCAAAAGAAACTGAAGATCGTGGGCGAAAGATTTTGCCCTTTAATAAAAAAAAATGATATAATTCCAATTTGTTACCAAAAAAGGTTTTGCATGCATTTAAGGAAATGTTTGTAATTATTAATTATTAAGGTATATCTAAATATTCTAAAATACAGTACAGATTAGATAAAAATATAATATTTATAATATTTTTATTCTAATACATTATATTCTCTTTTTTATTCTAAAAAATATTTTATTTAATATTTCTTATTTTTCAATTTTTTTACTATTGTATTATTTATACATAATCAAAATATTTTATTTTTTTAATGCATGTTATAAATATTTAAAAAATAATATTAATAAATTTAAATTTAATTAAATCATAATATATTATAAAATACTGATTTTATTAAATATTACTAATTAAAAATATTAAAGAATAAAAATAGTTCAATTCTAGACTTTACATTGTGAGTTTAATTTTAGTTTATATGTCACTATGTATTTTATTTTTATGTAATTTATTATTGTATTTATGTTGAATTATTAGTATGAGTGTGTATTATTTAATGTGCTTTGATTATTCAATTTGTTTATATCAATTTATTTTTTAAAAATTTTTAATACCAATTATTAAAAAATAAAAATATTTGTAGTAACCAATTGAACCTATCTAATTTATAGGAATAAGAAAATCAATTTAATTAAATTAAGAATAAACATTTGGTATATATTAAAAAAAAAAGCAAAAAAAAAAAAAAGGAAATCATTTGGGCATTTGTGAACAGTAATGATACTGTTCATCCCACCATTTTGCAGTAAAGTATAGCGTATATATAGATTGGAGAAAATTTTCACGGCATTTTGCTGATTTTTTTGGATAAAAATCTCCCTCAGTTGTGTTTCTTTAACAAATAAATAGTTACTAGCTTTATTTTGAAAACTACTAGTTACTTTGCTAATTTTAGAAAAATAAATGATGTAATGATTTAATATCCCTTAAAGGAAATTGTACTTTAGTAGAATCTTTAAGATTTGAATATCATAATAATCAACTGAAAAAAAAAGGAGAAAGAAATAATCAATAATTCATCTTCAATCTCAAACAAGTTTCATTCACACCAAAACAAACAGAAAAAAGGCCTTATTACAAGAATATCACAATATCTAGCAAACAAAGTTTGATATGCCACGAACAACACCTTATTATGAAATTTTATTCATCCAATTAATTCATAACTTGATCGGAAGAGAAAAAATACAATAGTAGAGAAGTAGTTCTGTCTGATCATTAAAATTTGAATTTGAATTTAGCTAATTCTAAAAGGTATCTAAAAAATTTATTATCATAAACTAATCATCATCTGGCTTGAAACGTGAAGTTCTATAAAACATTACTAATATCTAAAAAATGGAGACATAAGAAAGGAGAAAGGTTGTATTACAAAGTGCAAACTTTGGAGAAGAATCAAGACAAGGAATAAAGGAATTAGGGTGTAGCTATTCGTTGATGTGTAAAGCATGATATGCCAAGAACAACAATCTCTTCTCTTCTTCTTTCATCCTTAACAAAGCTCGTTGAAAAGCATAACAAAAAGCCCTCCCACAACTTTTTAGTCCATAATTGCTGTTTCCTATGACTTTGCCCAGGAAAATGTAAAGATTAATTTATAGCCTAAAGGATGCTGAGGAAATTAATATTTCATTTATTCTCAAGATCCTCAATATTTTCCGTTTCATTTCATTAGGATGTGGCCTTTTATTGAAAATATGTAAAATGGGAATAATGAACATTTAATTCTGGATAAAGGGGATATTATCATTATCATACTGTGGAGACAAATATGCAAACAAGATAACCTCGAATATTTCAAATCTCAAAGATAAAACTACATTAAAAATAAATAAATAAATGCTTGTTTTGAACTATATCTCTACCCCCAATGCATTAAAAAAAAAAAAAAAGAAAACATCGTTTTTTTTTTAATAAAAAGAAAATATTTAAAACATATATTTTATTTTCTTTGTTAATTCATGAAGAAATTGAAGTACACAAGACTTCACTAAATGATTCTAACTCATGATCTCTAGTATGTTAGGATAGAAATACCAAAATAAGAAAGGACGCGTATCAAACAATACATCTCTTGTCTGTCTAAATAATTTATGATAACAATATTGTATTAATATTTTATTTATTTGTAATGTAATATGTGTCTAATAACACATGTTAATATAGATAAAGTATAATATATACGTAATTTAAGTTTAATAAATGTTATAAAATATGAAGTTTTATAAAAATTATTAATTTTAGAAAAATAAAATCTTATTAAGATTGGTTCAATGAGGAGTAACCCACAGCGTAAAGGCCCAACAAGCAAAATCTAACGTTAGGCCTTTTGTGGACGATATGGAGTGATGGGCCTTTATGGTGATCTATGGGCTTATCTTTGGGCTCCCGTAGAAGAAGAAGAGAGGACATGACCCTCAAAACAATAAGGCTACATCAACTGAGAGTCTATGGACTTAGCTAATAAACTGGAACATCAATTAGATAAGATAAGGAAGCCTCTTTGATGACAAAACATTTCTCCCCTCAAAATTTTTTCTTGAGCTTTATTATGGGTTTTTATTGTTGTATCGTTTAGATATTTTCTGAATTAGTCGAAAAATTTTAAACATTAAATTAAAAAAAAATGTTAATTAGTAATTATCTTTTTTTTTTAATTTGATATTTGAGAAAGATGGGAAAGTATAACACTTTCAAAGAGTAGTACTAGACTGACATGTCTTAAATCGCTCTTTAGAGAATTCGAACTCAGGACTTCTCCTTAACATAAGATATAAAGGATTTTAAATAAGAGGGTCAAATCATTGGACCTCATACTTCTTATCTCCTAGAGACTATATATAGTGCTCTTGTTTCATACTCCATCACTAGCCATGTTATTTTTCTTCAATAAGAACTTTAAGAACAAAAACTGAAACGTTTTCCAAAAGAAAAGAAAAAAAGGAACACTAGCTCAAAAGATTCAAGAAGTTCATATTTCTACAAATACACCAATTCATAATATAATTTTTTGATAACAAAAGTAAGAGAAAGAGAAAGGGAAGCACCCATAGTTCAAAATTGCAGGATCGATAATGATATTGAAAGCTATTATTTCACATCGATCTCAATTTATTAGAGTATTGGTTGCGTATCGAGCGAGACACAATTTTTTAATTATAAAATATTTAAGAAACTAAGAAAAAATCATAAAAAATTGACAAGAATATAAATACACAATGGCATTATTTTTGAAGTTAAATAATAACATTCTCCCCAACAATTATTTATTTAGCTTAATAAATTAATACTGTGGATTCAGGATATCTCTATAGAATAAGGTCAATAAATTAACTTTAAATTATTTGTCCAAAGAAAAAGTTAACTTTAAAATTAAAAAAATTCAAATTATCTGGAATTAACACCTTTGAAATTGGGTGTCTTTTCCTTTCCCTGAGTCAACTTTAATTTTCTTTTTCTTTCTAAGCTGTGGAATTGGGTGCCAATCCAAACAAAAAATGAAAAGAAAAAGAAATTGGGTTACAATTATTCAGCAGCCGAGTTCTGACGACATCTTGACTCAGTCAGACGATTCTCTCCGATGCATGCATGCCGATTTGTCATCGAATCAGTGTCTCTCACAAAACTAGGTGTGGATCGTGTGTCGGCAGCTTCTGTTCCGGAGACGATTCGGCCGAGTCATCTCGGACCATGGAAGCATCAGTATACAGAACGTTTCCAGGGGGGTCATCATAGTAGCCTGACATCGCCACTGAAGGAATGGCTCCAAATCTGCACCCCACACGAAATGTGCTGCGGTGTGATCCCGGAAATCAGGCCTATGGAACGCTTGCTTGCATTTTTTATTTTTTTAAAAAAAAAATGATTTGCAGGAATTTGATTAGTCCTTCAAAGCAGCTCAAAATAAGTTAGCCTTCACATAATTGATTGAGCATGTGGCTGCATATCAATTTGTCTTCTAAGAAAAGCACCCAGCAACATATAAAAAATTAAATAAATTATCCAAACCTTTGCACGATGTAAAGCAATTATCAGAATATAAATGCAATTTTGGCGGTGGTTTAAGTCGGCAAATATATTTTCAGGAGTGGTTTGTGGTGGTATTTTATGTTGTTTTCTCTTTTGCTTTCTTTACACTATGGGCATCTCAATTACACATGTTTCCATTATTTTATTTCTATCCAAATTTAAGTTAGTGCGGTGGTTTTTACTGATTTTGTAATTACTAATCAAGTTTTGGTGAAGATTTTTTGAGTAAAAAGTGATTTGGATCTTGTTATATATCTTTCGATGTAAAATTAATAAATTTTAGTTTTTACGTTATCCGATTATTCTTTAAGTCGAATGGTGATGAATAAATTTTAATTTTTTTTGAATCCTTTTCTTTACCAGAGTGAAGTTATTGCCGGCCCAATAATGCCTCAAGCCCTACGTTTGTTATTTTTAACTTGTTTGTTTGATTGTCTTGCTTGTTTGAATTTTTAATTTTTTGGCTTAGCTTGAAGTTTCTCTCTGTATGTATTTGCTTGTTGTAAGAAGTTTTAATCTTCTCTGAATCTAGTCATTTTTACAATTTGAAACTGTAAATCTTATATACTAGAAGTGTTGTAGTCTATTTTAAATTTAGTTCGAATATGTTAAACCTTCTTTGGATTAGGTATATCTTATCATTTTGTACTAATCAGTTTTGTATTAATGAAATGATGATGGTTCAAAAAGAAAAAAAAAATAGGGATATAAGCAAGATGAGCCGAACTCAAACTTATTCTGACTCGAATTTGGTTCGAATCTTTTCTAGTGAACTAGCACTCGAGCTTAAATTTGGTCAAATCCATTAATTTTAATTTAAACTCGATTCTTTGTACTAAGTTCAAGTTCGATTTGACAGTTCGTTTTTCATTGAGTCAATTTTAATCGAAATTTACACCTTTATACTACGGATAGTTTTACCAATAGAGATTTGCGACTTTTCAATTAATATGGAATGCCCAAACGTTCCCTTGGTACAAAGATGAAACTAATGTTCCTTATTTCACAATATGCTATATATTTTCATTTGGGTACAAATATATCCTAACATAAATAGGTATTACACTTTTAACTTTTAGGCAAAAGAAAAAAGAGAAAATTTTTGTGGACTCTTCATCAGCATGGTCTTCTAGAAGGATTCCCTAAGTCCCACTTCCACAAAAATGGAAGAGATCAATTCCACTCCAATCCAACCTCCACACCCAGAGTCCAGAAGACCTGCATCATCTTTCCCTTCAAAACTGTCTTTATCTACTCCACTCCACACTGGAATGTAGCATGCATGCCCAGACCAGACCATCTTCTCAATTATCAAAATAGGTCAACATCTTTTAGCTGTAATGCACTTTCTGTTTCATTCCTCCATACTGCTCTTTTTACCTTTGTTGCTGCCACTTTTCTGAGCTATCTATATCCCACCAATCAGAGCCAGTTTTGGTTTTGCTTGGCACATAAAAATAAATTACGCTAGAGTATATATCGTGTTATTTATATACCTGTATACGCATTTGTTCATGCTTCCTTAGAACAGGACTGTACAACTTCCCCCTGCCTTCTGAATTCAAACTCGCCCGGCTTATTTCCCTGCTTTCGCTTATTACTTAACTGCAGTCAGGCAATTGTGATCTGATGTGATTAATAATGACGGATGTAATAAAATACTTGCTATTAGACCTCGGGAATAGCTTACAAGGGCACTCTAAAAGTGCTCCTTATGGAATTCAAACTTTGTTGAGCCCTTTTGGTTATACTCTTGGCATAGTCTGCCAAGTTCCTTGGCCAAAACTGGTGCTCCACAATAGAAAACTCCTGTAGAATATGGAAAGAACTTTTTACATATGATATGCTTAAAAGAGCGGTAACATTCCTCGTGCCAATAAGTTGTGAAAGATGCACTTACCTATTCTGGCATTAGCATGTTTGGTGCAAATTTTGGACAAAACTTTCTTCCAATTAGGCCTTGCAAAATGTGTTCGCACCTGTAGAAGGATATTAGGACCATAGCAAAACAATGCTTAAAAAGCATTCATGTTACATGATGATGACAACATATCTTTAGGGACCACTTAGTAGGGTTTGCTGGTCCAGCCCCACAAACTCCAAATATAGCTTGCTAGATGTATTTTGGATATTGGAAGCAACTTTTTAAGAGAAAGAAGAAACTAAAGAAAATTCTTACCCGTGTGCCAGATACAATATCGACCCCATTTTTGGCATGGTTAAGTGCCTGGACCATGGTGATGAGAGCTGAACGTGCATCCCCTTCTTCATACACACTAGTTAAGTAGTTGTGCATCTCAATCACACCCTAGATTACATGAACACAAAGATCAGTCCACAGAATACCAGAGTATAGCGTTATCAAAGTTAATCAGAAGATCATGACACATTAAGTTACCCTGTGATCAAGTTCAGCGACTTCATTCATTACACCTTTAAACCAATCAAATGATCCCTGCTCCCTAGTGACCCAATAGAAGTAAGCATTTGTGGTCCTAAGCATTCTTTTGCGTTTTGGGGAAACCTTGCTTTGAGAATGTGATTCTGTGGATCCAAAACTGTGATCCAAGTGCTTACTGCAGTCAGTAAGTGAATCCTGAAAGAAGGTATCTGAGTTTTAGTTCTTTTCTAGTATACTTATGAAGAGAGTAGAAGAATTATAGAAAGTGCAACTACCACAAAGTATTATTGTTTCGTGTTTTATGCATGTTTAGTAGTAGTGGCGGTTTATTTCAGTAAGGGCACGAGTTACTTACTGCCTGCTCCTCCATTTTGACAATATTGTTGAGTAGATCTTTAAGGATACTTATAAAAGGTGTTGCTCCAATACCAAGTCCAACAAGCAACAAGACGTCATACTTCCTATAGTCTTGTGCTGGCGCCCCATAAGGTCCATCTATTAATAGCTTTGGCAAGCTGAAATGCAAAGAAAAAGTGTCAAATGAAAACTGTGGAAAGTGAAATTCCATATCAACTTCATGATCAGGAAGAAGTATACCAATGAAAATACATAGACTAACAGGATCAATATTTTGAGATTCCATGGCCTTAGTTCACTGAATACAAGGCGGTATGTGTGCTAAATTAATTTTTAAGGCAACATTGTATGTTTCCCTGTGAGAAAAGTATTATCAAGAAAGTGCACCTTTTCTTGGTGGTCTCGTCTGCTCTAAGCAGCCCACTCTTCCCAGCTACTGGAGCCTCACAAACCTCTGCAAACACCCTCTTCAGTTCTTGAGTCCAATCTCCAAGCTGGCGGATGTGAATGCTGAGGTAGTCATCTCCAGGAGCTGAAGTAATAGAAAATGGATGCCTATATTGGAAAATTAAACGTCCATTAAGCACACTGAAGAACACTGTCTCAAGGAAGAAATATAGGTGAAATACATTCTGGGTGCTGCACCCTGCATTCCCAACAATAGAATATTCTATAAAATTAAGCATGTATACAGTGAACAATGATAACTCGGAATTACCATTCAAATGGTGAAACAGCGGGGCACTGAACAAACATGTATTGTCCACTCTTATATCGAAATTGGGAAGGTTTAGACATTTGCAGTGTCAGGACATTTCCAGGATAAATTGCCACCTGAAAGATTATACATAAGTTACACAATCTTTGTCAGAAAAACAAATTCATAAAGTGATTGCACAGAGGGTTCTGTTTTTTTTCTCGAGGAAAGATGAAACTTCTTCTGGTTGAATACTACTGACATTAATCATTAAAAGAAATTGAACTTCACTGCATTATAATTCAATTATTTCTGTGAGTATGAACAAGGAAGTAATACTAAAGCTGAGAGTGTTACAAAATCCCAATATTAAACTATCCAGGTCGATGCTGACCTTCAAAAGCCGGACAGTGTAGAAACCTGAACGGAAGAATCTGAGGGTCCTTTCCCCTGCGTAGAGCAGAACAGGAACGGCAAGAAACATCCACGTCTGCAACCAAAAAAATATAAGTTGCGGACACTGTCAGCCAACTGATATGCCAAATGCCCTATAAGTTAATATTGTATCATGAAGAAAATGATACACAAGATATCAAGCGAACATACCGTCTTCTTGTACCACTTGTGCACCAGGTAAAGGAAAATGCTATGGATGAGGAGCAAGATGTAGACAATGACAAAAAGGTGATGTGAATACCAGAACGCATTGAAGCCGGTTAGCCTATCTAAGGGTTTAGGCAGCTTCACAAGGCTCCGCCTAAACCACCTTGTAGCAAGAATGAAAGCAATTGCCATGAAGATGACCATTAGGATTCCTGTCACACCCTCAATTCCTCGAACAAGGTCTATGTAGTGGGGTTTACGTGGTCCAAAATCATCTAATAACCAAAGCTCATAAATCTGATCTGTTTCATGTATCAGCCTTGGAAAATCACATGCAAGGTGATTACCAGCATGAAGTATGACACCAATTACAATGGCTGCAGCAATAGTCTGCAAAAGTCAATTACCAGACAATACATAGAGAATTAGAATAAAAGTTTAGAAATCAGATTAACTAGCGCCTTTCATTTGACTATGGGACCAATTAGGACGACAGAAGTAACGGCCTGATTTTCGTATGTTTAGCAATCTTATTGATAAATGCCCACATCAAATGATTATCAGAACCTCAATCAACTGGATATTAGTTAATTACAGCTTAATCCTTACAGAAACCCTCAACCATTGTATCTTACATAGCATGTTTTTTATTGTTAATATAATTTTTTCAACATAATTGAGTTTTATTTCATCATGTCCGTTTTTTTTTTTGGGGATGTGTGGAATGGGGGAGGGAAGGGGCGAATTCATCATCTGCATCGTAGTTTTTGTCTGCTCTTCTCCTGGCCTAACCTTTTGTACGAATCATGTCTGATTAAAAAAAAAAAGTAATCAGACATCTACTCATTTGATTACACGTAGAACAGAAATGGAAAATTTGAGAAAGAAAAGGATTAAAGTCAGATTTTGCTGCTTCTACAGAAAATACTCCCATATTTTCTCCAGGTAATATGTTCGACAAGCCGTCACAATCAAGAACAGACACGCAGTTCACTAGTCATCGAAATTATTTGTTAATATATCACACTGACTTACTCGCATGAATGGGCCCGAAGATAAACGTATAAAACAAGAAAAGTGGACAGAGGAATATCTTACCTTGTGAAAGTTAATGTTGTCGTCGAAGGGCACAAAATAGCCCAATTTAGTGGACCTCAACCAAGTGATGGTGTTCCTACACACAGGCAATAAAATAAGAGCCATGTTGAATTTAAGCGTCTCAGCTGCGCCCTTAGCCGTGAGAAGGCAATAACCCATGACCTTGAAAGCATTCTTCTGTTTGTACTGGAAAAACTTCCAAGTGAAGAGCCCAACCATAATTAGAAACCACAATGTTAGGACCCAAATTCTCCTCCAGTTTTCCTGAAAAAAATAGATCAATTTTGTGCTCAATTTTGTTATTGGGCTTTTCTTTCTGAGTCCTTGTAGATTTTGGCTCAGGGCTTGGCTTGTGTAGCTTAATGCCTGGCTGTAGTTAAGATATGTATCTTTCTGAAGTAGAAGTGTTTCCAGCTGCCAAAGCTGCACAATCATCATGAATCATCATCAAGATGAAAGAAATGTATGAACAGAAACAGAAAGTTGAATCACGTTATCCATCACCATTGGTACCAAGCAAAAGAAAGATACACCTACTCATTACACCTTCCTTTCTCATTCCAACAGTGTAGTGTTTGTTAGCCACTGCACGACCTATGGAACACGTGTTTCAGTGCTTAAAACACGCATTCCGGGTCTCTATAGCAGAAAGGCCACATGGGAACCCAACACTGGATGTGTGTTGGTCGAATTGCTTCTTTGAAAATATTTTAAAAAGAAATTGAAAGCAGTCAAGTTCGTCTCAGTGCTTTGTTCTCTTAAAGGGCTTTAAACACTATTAAAAAAAAAACAAAATTATAATTACCTACAAGCAGCATGATGGGTGTCAATTTTGAAAAAGTTTAGTCATTTTCAGTATATCTTCCGCAGTGAGAGCTCAACAGGGGAGAAGTCAAGTTTATAGGATTAGACATCTGCGCATGTGATTCAATTCGGGTAGCTCAATAATTGATTCTATATTATATTAAATTTTTGAATTTGGACCTAACTCACTTCAAAACCTAATTCAAAGAAGACTGCTCAAATCTTTATAAGAAGTAATTAATTTTTTTAATTAACAGATGGGGGACTCTCAACACAAAGATTCTCCCAAGTAGACCTAATTATCATATGGTTGATTCCTTTTTTGCTGGTTAATTATGATTAGTTGATTACTTAATTGAATAAACCAAGCAGTGAGAAGAAAGAAAAAAGAAAAAAAAACTTGTATAGTACTATCTACTAGTTGTCCATGAGATAGAAGTAGGTAATACAGATTCCTCGTTGTGCACAGTTCAACAAGAAGGTGAACTAATCGGATGAAAATCATTCAAAATCAATTCCAGTCACTTGTCGTCTGATTACTTGACTATTAAAAATTAGAAAATTGGCCTATTTAGTCCTATAAATTTAAGTTTTATTATTATTTTTTTTTTAACTTAGAAATTAACTTGAACTTATGGCCACGCAAGCAACAGTTTTTTTTTTTTTTATATAAATAAGCAACAAAGAATCTAATAGTGGTATACTAGCTAGACAAGGTCTAACCTCAATGTAGCCAAGCCTTTCAGGGTCCAACTCTTCCATGATCAAAGCTGCATATTCCTCTGCCTGCTCCTTCAATCTTGATAACTTATTTGCCGAAGCACTTAGCATGATAATCTACTTATTTCCATAAAAACAGTATTAAAAAAAGAGAGAGATGGAGAGAGAAAAGATTGTCATAATTATAAATTTTAATATATTAAAATATTTCAACGTATTTTTTTAAGTTTAAGATTACTCATGCTTTAGAATTTGGACTTGAATTTTACTCATTCTAAAAAGTAGTTTAAGAGGGAATAACTGTTCAAGTCTTATCAAAAGAATAATTATTTTTCAAACACTAATCATATGAAATTTTCAATACTCTGTCTTCATGCTCCTATTGCTAACTTTTTTTTATGAATACGAGATGAAATGACTAAAATATAAATTAAAGTATTTTAATTTTTATTTAAGTGTATGAAACAGAATTGAAAATGCTCCCACCAACTCCGAAAATTTTTAATCTAAACGAAAAACTCCCGCGAAAATGACTCGAAACTAATTCTGGAAAGGAAATTGTATAATTTGGAGAATTTCAGCAAGTGGACATATGTCAAACTCCCTAGGTTCAAGTATAGAATACGAACAGGAAACGTCATTAGACGCTAAGAAAACACCGGAGTCTGATCTAATCGCTAACCCAAAGCATTATACAATGTATTGGAGTCGTTGGTTAAAGGAACTTTTCTCATATTCAGCCACCAAATCTTGCCTAAAGTCTTTCATTCTAACTCCAAAAATTAAAATCAAACCGCCCTCCTTGCTTAGCCATGACAATTAACAACTTCACCGAACCATATCTCAAACATATCATGCATGCATGTGAGTGCGAATGTGTGATTATTCTATCACAATTCACAATCTTAACATTAATCGCTTATTCTATTGCGGAAAGGTCAGCGATACATTTTTTATGTAGTCCCAATCTGACAGTCTGTTCTCAGCTTATTCACAATTATCCTTAGTTTAAACGATTCTGATCATTAGTAATAATTAAAACAAATTAAAAATGAAAAAATAAATTACGGAAATCCAAATCTACAGAAAAGTGAGGTTTTTATATATATCTTTACCTCCTTTACTTCCTCTTCTGTGATTCGTCCATCATCATTCTTGTCCACCCTGCAAAGGTAATAAACCAATTACTTTCACCCAAAAAGACAATTTTGACCTTGTACTAACACCTTGGTAAAGCAGCTCTAATTTTGGAATTTTCTCACGTTAATAAACTATTCCTTTCATTAATTAATTAATAATACAGTAGCTTTTAACTGTGCTTTGCGTAATGAAGTGAAATAATTATAATTAAACTCTGATTAAGAAAATCATACATGTCGAAGAATATTTGCAAACGGGAATCGAAGCTTTGATCAGTGATTTGTGACCAGTACTCGTAAAGCTCGTCTCTGCCGATCCTCTCTACCTTCAATCTTTTTCTTCTGCTCAGCGCATCAAATAATTCAAGTGCGAATTCCTTGGAGTCTCTCATTCCTTATCATAAAAAACAATAACAGTAACATTATAATATTAATGACTGATTATTATTGAATCTATTTGTATAATCATTGGTAATTAATCATTTGGAGGTGAAAATTTGAAATTTCATTAAGCTTAATTACCTATGCATTGTGCGAAATCGGCACGGTAAAGGTAACCGTCCTTGGAAAGTTTGTTGAAGTTGTTGACGACTTCGTTCCACGCATCAACTCCGTTGGTCTTACGGTTACTAATGAATCTGAGGCCGCGAAGAGCTTTTTGAGCGCCGGAACGAGTTCGATCGAGTTGAGCTCGCTGTCGACGCATTGCCCGAGCTGCTAAAGCAGATTCCAAGCCAGTACTGTTTCCTCCTCCACCTCCACCTCCTCCGAACGAGAGATTACGTGACGCGCTCCAGGAGAACCGCCGCAGCTCCGCCTTAAGCTCCTGCGAGAACTGCTTCGCTTTAGCCTTGGCCTCAGCCTTCAACTCTTGGGAAAACTGAAGCAACCGATTAGAAGAACTCCTCTTCATCGTCGGCGATCGAGAAACACTAGCGGAACCTGAAACCGGAGTCTCAATCCCACCGATCATTCCAGAAACTTGAGTAGTACCGTCATTGTCAATATTAATGACCGTAGCCGGCTCAACGCTGCGTAAAACTATAGTATCGTCATATTGTAGATCAAGCGTAACCTCTACAAACTTCTCGCCAGCTGCCGATGAAGAAACCGATTCATTCCCCGGCGATGATGCGGCACTGACGACTTTTCCAGACGGAACTGTATCGGACGTCCACCGGCGTTCGTGCTTTGGAAAAGCTTTCATAATTCCGAATATAAAACTTGATAGAAAAGCAAAATTAATGTGATAATGAGGAAAACAGATCAGAGTAGTAGTGTGTGTGAGGAGTGAGAAAATTAACAGTTCAAAAAATGGAATCAAATCAATAGTAATAATTTAAGAGGACCAATCGAAAAAAGGTGACGCGTCGGGAATCTGTTAGAAAAGACATGGACGCGTTGGAAGTGGAATGCTATTTCAGAGAGAAAGATGAAAAGTATAGGAAGAAAGAGACAAGTTCATTCTGCGCCTGTGGGAGAAGAGAGAGAAAGAAGAGAGGGAGAGGGGACCGGAGATGGTAAGTGAGAGAGAGAGAGAGGGGTTCTTTTTTGGGTTTGTTTTTTAATTCGAATGATGAGAGAGAGAGAGAGAGAGAGTGTTTAATAACAAGGAAATGAGAAGTGGTTTGGACTATGGAAGCCCAAATTCTATTTCTACACAAGACTACTTAAACTGTAGTGCACTGCGTCACTTGTTGCATTGTGGGCTTAACAACCACGGTGGATCCTCCTCTATTTAAAGCTGCGGTCAATTCCAATTAGTCCACACCTCCATTACATTAACTTTTAGACCGATTAAGAAAAACACTGGATTAATTTTTATGAAAAAATATATAGTACTCCTTCATTCTGTTTTTTTTTATATTTTATTTATCACATTATAAACATCACGTAATTTAAAAAAATATAAAATTTTAGTTATTTTCCTTATAAATATTAAAATACTATTTAAAAATTTTTCTTTGTTCATTTTTATTTATAGTAATTTCTATATTAAAAAATAAAAATAATGTTAAAATTTGAATGTAATGAAAAGATAGAATAAAAAAATTAATTAAATATTACTTAAAAAATGAAAAGAGTATTACATGGTCATAAGTATAATAAAATATTACAAATAATAGAACTTATCAGATTAGTGATTATGAATTGGAATCAAATGCTCCTCTCTAAATGTATTAAAATTATTAGCTTTTCAATTAGAAATTTACATATTTTATTATAAATAATTTATTTTTTTGGAAAAATACATTTTTTCCCTATCTTTCCAAAAAAAAACGTTCATGTACCACTCCAACCTGTGGTAAAGCTTGGGGCTGAAGAGGGTCATGGACCCCTCAAATTTTGGATTAGAAGATACATGGTGTATATTTATTAAACCATTCGGAATTACAAAAATGATGGGACTTAATCTATTGATTAAATCACTTCACAAATAGAAAAATGCAAGTTCAAGTCTAATGCCGACACATCATTTTTCCACACCAAACCAATATTGATAGAGCCAATTTGCATAGCATGAATGAGTAGGGTCAATATAACGTGTCAAAATGATAAGAATCTTATATTAAAATTTGCACTGTACAAGAAGTTGGGAGAGTATAATTAAGAAGATATGTTTTTATGAATCGATCGACATCATTTAATATATCTTTCAATACATTCATTTTGTAATAATTATTATTAATATAAATTTTATATAATAAAAGATAAATCGTATTAAAAGTTGTATTAAACGATCCTAAATACTTTACAACACGTTACTACTCCTTGAAAAGACCTATTGCTAAGCTTTAGTTTGGTTAGAGTAAAATTAAGGGGAGGGAAGGGAAGTAGGAAAGGATGTAAATCATGACGTGAATGTCCTATTTTACGTTATTTGGCTACAACGTAAAAGTGAAAGAGATGTAAATGGGGAGGTGGAGCTCTCTACCTTCATATCAGCAAATTAACCCCTCCAAAACAGACGGATTAAGACGTAAATGACGTTAAAAAATTTATTTTATCTTCTTTCAAATTAATTTCTTACAAATTTATCTTAAAATAAAATTTTACCTCGTATATATATATAACATAACATCATAGTTTTGTAGAATTGATATAATAGTAAATTATATATAATAAAAATTATTTACCTTTCCTTCCACCTAATCAAACAGAAAGAAATAAATGCTTCTCATCCTACTAAATAAATTTAATATAAAGTAAATGATGTCACTTTCCTTCTCCTTTCTTTTCTTTCCCCTCCACAAACTAAACTAGTTCCCCTCCCCTTTCTCATCCGGGCCCTAAATTTGGGCTAATTCCCCTTGCCTTTCTATGATTTTTGTATCGTGTTGTTGGTGTATGAGCGCCCGATGTACGAAAAACATGCAGGAGGCTTTTCTTTAGTTCCAGTGGGAAAAAAGAAAATCAGTTGGATTCGTCTTCCAGCCTTGGAGGAAACCCATATAGACTTGACTACTTTGATCTAAAGAAGTCTACCGCATTCGCGGAGATCCAAATATTTATATGCGAAGATTGATCAGAACAGAAAGATGACATATGAAAGATCAGATTCAAACACCTCAGTTTTTGAAGCGTCATCAGCAGGCAGATTCACAAAAATGCTGACCGACTTTGATTTTAATTAACTTGAATCACCACACCACATCACATTATCAGGCATGTTCTGTGTGGTGCACAAAGCTATTAACTTAGAGTTCTCTCCTCAACGCCATCAAATTATCCCCTCAAACAATGTACGAATTAGAATGTAAATAAAGTTAAAAAAGTCTATTTTAACTTCTTACAAATTAATTAATTATAAATTTATCCTAAACTAATTTTCTATTCCTTATATATAATATTCATAACTTTATGGGATGAGTATAATAGTAAAAGTTATTTACCTTTCACTTTTCACCCCAACCAAACGGAGTGAGATAATTGTGATTTACTTTCCTCCCACCCCTACCAAACAATTTTGAAGTAAAAAAATTATACTTCCCTTAATGAAAGTAAATGATACCACTCTCCATCTCCCTTTCTCTTTCCCTTCACGAACAAAACTGGGCTGAAGCAGCTAGTATTGACAACGAGGGATTAGCTTGATGGCAAAACATCTTCTCTTAGAGCTACTATTGGATAATATTTTTAACTAGTTTGATTTCTAAATGAAACTAAAAAAAGATTCTTTGGGCGTTTTGTTTTCCATCCTATCATAATTCCTAAGTTGGTTTTTTTTAAGATAACTCGGATGTAAGGCTGTCCAAACCATCTTACATCTGAGTTTTAAACATGAAAATGGATCTTAAACTTATTTCTTGCTAATTCTGAAATAAAACTGAGATTTGAAATTTAAGAACCTATTAAATCCCACCTACTGCTCTTGAATAGCATTTTTAGCTAGCTTGTTCCAAAATAAAACAAAAAAAAAGTCCTTTGAGCCTTTTATTTTCCATTCCGTCGCAGGCCGGGTTTTTTTATGATAATACAAATATGAGGTTGTTCAAATCATTTCACATTTGGGTTTTAAACATGAAAATTTGATATTAAACTCATCTCACTTCAATTCTGAAATGAAAGTGAGATTTCGGATTTGAATTCCTATCCAATCCCACCTTAATTAGGTATGTCAATCTAACTTGTCAAACGAGAGATCATGTTGCTTCTTGAAGTAGCTTCATACTGCATTTTTAGTCTTGTACTATGCCCGTAGATCTCTTGCTAAATTAATAAATAAATTTTGAACACCAAATAAAAATAAAAATAAAAAGCTGGCAGTGAAATATCAAAGAGAAAATTAACTTTGGAGAAGGCCAAGTTGTTCATGAGCTTAATATTGGTAAACAAAAATATTTCTGGTATTTAGGATCTGGGGATCTATTTCTTTCTTTTACAAGAATCTACAAGGACTTGACTTATTTGTACTTAGTTTTATTTGTTGACTTTGGACAAGTCTTCTCTGTTAACATTGTGAATTTCCATTAATAACTAGTGCAATAGGGGAACTATAAAATTTCATAATGTTCATATAATAGTAATAGATTTGCCCATGAAAATCTAGCTAGATGGATTAGAAAATAGGTTAATGCATTCAGAATCATGTACACTTGAAGCTAAAACATATCCTTCTTATGTTTTTCACTATTCCTCATATTTCAAATATCATAATATTTAAAGAAATAAGAAACTCTAGATTTTTTTTTGTGAAATAAGAGATTTTTTTCTGGGTTGGCCCAATTTTTAGTATTGGGTACTAAAGAGGCCCATTTTTTTTTTAAATTCTAGAAGAGGTCATAACGCACAACCATTGTGCGTTATCAGTTAATTAAGCGTCATCCCCTAATCAGCCGATATGACTGATAACGCACAATGAGTGTGTATTATGATAAGGTAATAACGCATACTCGTTGTGCGTTATCAGCCACGTAGTTTTTTTTTTTTTTTTTTTTTTTTTTTTAATTTTTTTAATTTTATTTTTTTTAATGAATTTTTTTTTAATGAAAATTTCTTTTGGGAAAACTTATAATTGTATAATTTTTTTTTAGTATTTTTTTTAATGAATTGTTTTGGGAAAACTTATAATTGTATAATTTTTTAAAAAAGACTGTATTTATTATATTTAACTTATTTTATAATATTTATATCGTTTTATTGGAAAATATATTTTTATTTTAACCATTTCATCGCAAGTTATTTGAAGAAGTAATGCTAAAGAAATTGTAAAAATTTAGAGCAACGATATAGTAATTAGAAGAAATGGAAAGAAAATTTTCATTAATAGAAACATGTTTTATTACAACTATTTCAAGAAAATGTCAAACTTATACATTGTTCGGTCTGGGGTTATTACATTTTTTCCTATTATGTCCCGGCATGCGACATCTGCCACATCTTGGGGGAGAATCTGGATTTCTGTAATCCATTTCCCCCTGAAATCGCTTGTCCTGTTTCCTACCTCGTTCCTTTTTCATGTTTGGAGGATAAAATGTTAAATTAAAAGGAACATCCCTCCAAAAGTTCTCACTCAAGACCGGATGAAAATTCGCTTGGTAAGTTCTTCTGTACGTTGTCGCGAATATATCTCCGGCACATAAGTATCTGTTTTTTACCCATTTTCTCTACACACGGCAAGTCCGCAACTGCATCATTTATTATTTAGCCGCAATGTATAGACGTTGTTGCCCGTACTAGAAACTCGGATTGGAGATCTGACCATGTATATTCCCTTTTGCGGATTGTAAGTTGTAACTTTGTATTCTCTTGATTTCATTTCAATTTGCAAGAACTTGTCAAAAATTCGAGTTGGAAATTGATGCACACAATTTTCAGCCTCTTCACGGTATTGGTGAAAGTACTTAACTAGTTTGTTGAATATTAGTTCAACCAGGGCTTTTAAAGGTAGAACTCTAGCTTTCTTCAACACACTATTAAGTGCTTCAGAAATGTTGGTTGTCATGATACCGTGTTTGTAACCGTCATCATGCAACAGTGTCCATTTCTTTGAGTCCAACTTCATCAAGTAAATGTAAGCATCAACATTTCTTTCTTTAATCTCTTTCATTACACGATCAAATTTCCATTGTTTTGTTTCTGTTCCGGCCTGCCACATCAAGCATTTTAGGTTTGTATTTTTAAAAGTCTTGCTGAAATTTGCTCGAATGTGGCGTAAGCAAAATCGGTGAACTGCGAATGGTGGTTGCCACAAAGGTTGACTTTGAATAGCAGAAAAAATACCTTTGTGGAGATCAGAAATGAGGCATACGTGGCGATCTTTAACAATGTATTCTCGCAAGCTTTTAAGGAACCAATTCCAACTCTCGGAGGATATCTTATCAACAATTGCAAAAGTAAGTGAGAACAAGTGATTATTTGCATCCTACGTACTTGCAATTAACAGCATGCCCTTGTATGGTCCTCTTAAGTGTGTTCCATCCACAGGAATCACCGGCCGGCGATATGGAAATCCGTCTATACATGGCGAGAAACACTAGAAAATAAATTTGAAAACATAATTAGAGGTACTGCTTGTTCTGTGATGCAAAAATCCGTATAGAGTCCCCGGGTTTAAATCCTATACAGCTTGGAAGTATTTAGGTAAAATACTGAAGGTTGTATCCCAGCTACCAAAACCCACTCGATGGCAAATTTTCGAGCATACCATGCCCGCTTGTTTGTACAGCCCGTTTGAAACAATACCTGCACTTCTTGAGTGATGTTCGAAACAAGATCTCAGGATCATTGGCAACTAGGTGTGATATAGACATTGATATAAATTTTGAAGACAATTTCCTGTGCTTATTATGTTTTATCTGTACAAGGCATGTGCGTTATTTGACGAATCTAGTTATTTCCCAACGATTGTGCGTGGCTTTCTTTTTTATACGGATGTATCATGAATAGTAATTATCGTCACTGTGATGGTAACATATTGCGGTCCATGTATCAATCTTACTTTTTAAAACTCGATATTCATGCCCCACACTGATTGAGTACTCACGAACCGCACTTACTGCCTGCACTTTGTCAATTAATCTCATGCCTAACTGTATGTCAGTCATAGAGTTGTTCCGATCGAGTAATCGGACGGTACCAGATTCTACAAGGTCATCTATAGGAGAACCCGAGCCAATATATAGGAATGCTCCAGAATGTGTGTAGTCATACCTAGTGTTGCTGAACCATTGGCTGCTCTCCCATGGTTGCACTATGTTTTCGGTGACTGAGTTGACACGATTTACAGGGTTCAGGGGAGTTTGGAACTCTTCTTCTTCCGGGTCATTATCATCATCCGATTCAGACTAACTAGAAACGGCATCATCTCCGTCCGATCCGTCAACCTCATTCGTCATCGTTATTTACGGTATTGTACAACATAGACAGTTCATCAGAAACCATTCGTGTTATCTTTAGGCCTCTTTTTTTTTTCCCAACAAACTATTATTTTTTACACATTTACCCCTTTTTTTATTTTTTATTTTTTTTTCAGCAAACTTTTTTCTTTTATACATTTACCCTTTTTTTTCCCAAACTAACTAAAAGATTTTTTAAACCATAGTAAACTTTTGGCTTAGAGTTTTTCAAACCAAATTAAAAATGTTATCTTTAAACTGGACAATTTGAAATTTTTGGCTTTTACCTAAAACAAAATAAGAATATACTTAAGATACGTAAAAAAAAATAAATCAATAGTATAAACATAAACTGAATACTTTATATATAAATTTAATTTACATATAATTGGCAATGAAAACTAGAAAATACTAATTATAACTACGGCCAATCGGATGGCGTGAATATCGTAGTCTTCTTACCAACACGATGCCCGAATCCATAACGTTGTACACAATCAATGTCATCCGCCCGCTCCTCTTTATCAGACGAAGATGCCTGCGATATAGGCTGATGCGGTGTAGATGAACTGACTGCGCCCGAATGAGGGGGTGCCGAAACCCGAAAAATCCGTAGATGTAGAATTCAATGCTTGAAATAAGGCAAATCCGAAACCGGGCGGGAGAGGCATCTGCGATGTCCCGGATCCATTGGGAAGCTGGCGTCAAACCCAAACTAAAAGAAGGCATATCTAAGTTCGGGCTGTCAAATGGGTCAACAGGCGGTTGTTCCACTTCCAGATTCCTCACCCCTCTCTACCTCTACATGGCCGGGGTCGACATGTTCATGCCTTTCTGGAGCAGGAGGTAAAGGAGGGCGTCCACCTCCTGCTCCACGCCCAGGATGTCTTCGAGCACCCCTCTTAACTCCATGAGCACCTCGGTCCGGTACGTGCTACCGAGGACGGCGACGCAACGGCTATACAGAGAATGTCTGCTGGATATCGTGCTGCGAAAGAGTGTATCCCAAAATACCGCCGATGGAGACCATACACCGCTAGATAATCGTCTGCACTTTCTTCGCAAATACGGCTATCTGTGAAGGAGATGAAGGTGGTTCCTGAATCACTACTGAAGCTATATCATCCACCTCCTGCAACATAGAAGTCTAAAAAAAAAAGAATTTAAAAAATTAAATAAATAAATAATTAAAACGTTATAAATCAACATAAATAACTGAAATGCATAAGAAAACCCTTAAAAAAAAATATATTTCTTTGGAGAACTTATCATCATCCATCTATCCACGCCGACAGGCTGATATCCATGCAAATGGGTATCACAGTTAACTAGATTGCCGATGTAAACCCCGTGTGATGCCCCTATACCATCTGATATACTCATCATTGGGGTATGACAACGCGTCAGCAGCTACAGTAGGACCATCTCTAACGCGAAGTCGCCACTGGTACCAGGCATCGAGATGGATAGCATGTTGTGTCCCCCACTATGTGTGATCATTCCCTCTCAGCTGGATCCGGTGCAGGTCCAGACGAGTATCACATGCATCTGGAACCATCTGAGCTTGTGCAAACTAGCGCATCACACGCTCGGACCTCTGCTCGCCAAAAGTCAGATGGAACCAGAGGACGGTCATAATAAGGGAGCAATATAAATTATCATGTCAAAATTCAAAATCAATAAAAATGTAAGTACATAAAAAAAACTCAATTAATTACAAATAATACAAGCTATTGTAAAGCGAACCTGATCAGATGGCATGAAATCTAACTGGTCCCTGTAGGTCACCAGAGTGTGCATAGGCAGCTGGCTACAGTCAAATGATGCGCACCATATTGCGCCAAGAGGAGCAAGAGGGTCGGCCTGAATATCTGTAATCACCTTAGGCCGCAATGCAGGTATACACGACCACGCCCAAATATTTACTAAGACTAAGGCCTCCCCAATCTGTTGTGCACCCCCAATGCTGCCGTGCACAACTCCTTGTAAAAAAACCCAAGAACGCAGCTACCCCAGCTATATGTCCTGATAGCATCAATACCCTATAATAAACTTTGATAACGCACATGAAGCAAATTTCCGGAGAAGTCGGGACGCATGTGTCCACCAATGAGTAAGAAAATAAATCCACGAGCGCGCAGGATTAGATCATCATCGGTCTCTGAACCGATAAACGCTCTCAGGATCTATACTTCCAATGGTGCCTTCTTCACCTTATGTCCAGAAAAGTGGCTGAGAGACAGCCGCACACCCAGAAGTCTCTCGATAAGATCAATCCAGTACTTTTTCGGGTTTAAACTCCAGCTAGGACCGGTAACGTCCATACATTCTATCCCTAAACCCCACAGTGTCTGTACATCCAACAGTGTTATTGACACTTCACCACACGTCAGGTGAAATGTGTGAGTCTCCGGTCTCCACCGCTCTACCAATGATGTAATAAGTACGTGGTCCAACCCAATGTAACCACATCTAAAGACTCCCTCCAATCCGGTTCTGTAAATAATCTCCACCAATCTATGGGGAGCCGTATTGTAGCACTGGAATAGGTTCCGCCCAAAACGCCTACACTGAAGATCAGTATAACACGTCCCGTGATCCCCACTCCAGATCAAACCAGATCTGTGCTCGTGCTGTCTCGATAAGACATTAGGGACAACCGGCCCCGGATGCACGTGTGCTGACACTTCTTCTATCTACATTAATTATAGTTTCAGATATTGTCAATATCTATATGTAAAAATTAAAAATTCTTAAATAAATTCTAATTCCAAACTCTTTAAGTGTGTTCTTTATGGTACACTGCATTTTAGGGTTTTAGGTTTGAATTTTTTTAGCATATCAAAATCAGTATTTTTAGGGTTTTCAGGGTTTTTAATATTTTATAATCTATAGTTAATCATCAAGAATATTAAGATTTAACTATTATTACGTTTAACGGTTATAAAGTTTATAGTTTTACGGTTTAATTTTCCAAATATCATTTTTAGGGTTTACTGTAGCAAAATTTAGGAATGTACGGTTTAATGTTTAAAAAAATAAGATTTTAAAGTTCTTCAGGTTTACTATTATGTAGTTTACAGTTTTATGAATTAATGTTTAAAATATTCAGATTTTTGTTTTTTTAAGGGTTTGCTGTTACAAAGTTTACAGTTTTATGGTTTAGTGTTTAGAATATTAAGATTTTAACGCAAGAGGGATTACTGTTACAACGTTAACAATTTCACGGTTTAATGTTCAAAATATCAATTTTAAGGTTCTTCGGGTTTATTAGGGTTTACTGTTACAGAGTTCTTAGTCTTATTTTTTAATGTTTCAAAAATCAATTTTAAGATTTTTAGAGTTTTTATAATGTACCCTGTAGAATTTTAATATTATGATTTTGTTTTTTTAAGGTTTACTGTTAAAAAGTTTATAGTTTTACGGTTTATTGTTTGATGTAAATTTTTGGATTTTGATAATAAATTTTTACGTTTTCTAGTATTTAAAGTTTCAAATTTTTTAAGTTACTTATAGTATATTTTATAGGTAAGCATTTTACTACTCCATAAATTTACTATTACGGTTTTAGAGTTTAAATAAAAGTATTAATTACTAAACTTTAAATTTCCAAGTACCAGTTATACTATTTACAAAAAAAAAAAAAAAAACATATGATAAAAATACCAAATTACAACTTTCCATATTTTCTACTCGAAAATTTATACGAAATATGCAAAATAATTATCTAAGTACTTAAAAAAAATTTCAAATAATCATAAAGTAAGGTAAAAAATTCAACCCTAATTGTCCAAGTAAATAAATTCATGAAAATAATTCATCACACTAAGATCAATTTTTAAATGCAAAAAATAATTATAAACATAAAATTTTCAAATTTGTGCAAATTTATTAATAACAACAATTTCAAACATAAATTCAAACTCCACTTTCACAAAAAAAAAAAAAAAATGAATGTAAAATTTTGGATTTTAAAATAGATTTTTAAGTTTTGTATTATTTAAATTTTAGAATTTTTAAGTTTTTCAAGGTTACTTATTGTATATTTTATAAGTATTTTACTACTTCGTAAATTCACTATTACGGTTTTGGAGTTTAAACAAAAGTATTAATTACTAAACTATTAATTTCCAAGTATGTTTACAAAAAAAAAATTAAAAATACCGAATTACAGGTTTCCATATTTTCTACTCAATAATTTATACGAAATATGCAAAATAATTATCTAAATAATTAAAAAAAAATTTCAAATAATCATAAAGTAAGGTAAGAAATTAAACCTAAATATCCAAATAAATTCATGAAAATAATACATCACCCTAATATCACTTTTTAAATTCAAAAAATAATTATATACATAAAATTATCAAATTTATACAAATTTATTAATAACAACAATTTTACACATAAATCCAAAACCAATTTCACAAAAAATAAATTAATTTATTAACAAATAAAATTCATAAAAATGATTAACAAACAACAAATAACAAACTCAAACACACAATAATTAAACTTAATAAATAATACACCAAAAAAATTTTAAATGAAAACTTACCGAGAATTTAAAATGCAGCTCTAGTCTACTGTTTTCCGCTCCAAATTTTAATAATTTTCGTACTCCAAAAAAAGTCTCGCAGATTCAAATTTGAACTTCAAATATTAATTAATTTTTAACTGTAAACTTTGAAATAAAATAGACAAGTATTAGAAAAAGATAAGTCAAAGTATAATAATAAGAAGTAAGAAAATAAAAGGAAGAGGAAAATAACTTACCGAGCGCTGGCGAAGGAGGCTGCAAAAAATTTTCAAATGGAGAAGACTGAAAAAAGGAAGAAGAATGAGGGAGGAAAGAGAGAGAAGAGGCTGATGAAAAAAAATACAGTCAGAAAAATAAGGGAGAAGAAAAGGGGAAAGGATAAATAGGCTGAAAAAATAAAAGGGAAGAAGAAAGGGGGTAGCGGATGTGGTAGGGTTTCTTTATAACGTGATAACGCACAGTCACGTTATTAAGATTGATAACGCACAGTCATTATGCGTTATCACCATGTCAGCGCCAAATAGGATACACGTCACTTTTCTATGCAATTAGCGCGGCTGAATGTGGCTTAAGTCGCGTGATTAGGCATAACGCACAACTATTGTGCGTTATCATCTGGGATAACGCACAATGGCTGTGCGTTATGGCCAGAGTCAGAATAAAAAAAAAACTTGAGCCTCTTTAGTACCCATTATTAATATCTGGGCCCAACCCAGAAAAAAACCGAAATAAGATGTCCTTCAAACTTTTCTTTCTTCACATTATTACTTCTACAAGTGTCTAGATTAGAGAAAAGTAAAAAATATGGAAGTTTGTTTTAATAGAATGGTATATTGAGAAAATATTCATTAAATGTTGCATTATTTTCATAATATGACAAGTAAAAAAGAAACAAAAACATTAATAGATTGTGACAAGTAAAAAATAAAAGGATGTCTTATATTATCTGTCGCACATACTTTTTCTGTTTCAAAATATCTGTTACTTTAGTAAATTAAGGAAATATTAAATGATACTTTTAATATATAATGACAGTTAAAGAGTAATTTAATCCATTTAAAATCAAGTTAGACAAAATAATTTTTTTAATTCTTGTGGCATGTTTTAAAGCGACAAAATTTTCGTATTTATCAATTCCATTATTAACTATATAATTTTATATTCATGTTTTCTCACACACATATCTTCTTTATAAAACTTAAGCAGACTTTCTCTCTCTAAAATTTAGGACACCTTCTCTCTCTAAATTCATAACAATTTATCTCTTTAAAATTCACGACACATTCCTCTCTTTCTAAAATTCATACTTATTTTCTCTCTCTAGGATTTTCACGTTCTTTCTCTCTCTAAAGTTCACGATATTCGTATTGGAATGCCAATCGAAGATTCCTATTGGAAGAAATTAGACCAAAAAAAAAAAAAAAAGAGAAACTAGAATCAATTGAAAGGTTACTTGATTTATTTCAAAATTTCTGTTAAAACCAAATCAAATTGAAAAATATCTTACTAAAAAAAGTCAAATTTTAGTTTATTTAGTTGTAACCGAACCAAATCGAATTAATCTCAAAAAATTAGCTAGACTATTTAATATTCAACTAAATATACTTTAATTGATTTCAATTTTTTTTGGAAAAACTAAATTTTCAAATAAAATCAAATGCACACCCCTCCCCATCCTCCCCTTAGCTTCAAAAAAGAAGAAATGGCAAAGGGGAGGCTTCATGCATGGGAGATCTAAGTGAGTTTTAAATGGTAAAATTTACGAAAGTTCCAGCTATAAAAAAATGATGAATTTTTATCTTCTAGAGAAACAAAAAATTGAGTCTCTTTACATTCAAATTGAATCTAAATTTATTCTTTCACTTTTTCCTTAAATATCATAATTTCTTTCTTTACAAATAATTTAACTTTGGTAAAATTTTGTCGTGAAAACGTATTGTTTAACTATGGTAGCAAGGCTGATGAGTAATGAAAAGGATTTTTTCAGCTTTGGGTGCTTATGTTGAAGCTTTCAAAAGTTTTAACTTAGTCCTATCTTATTTAAAGTTGTCTGCTCTCTATAAAGAGCAAAATAAGATAGTAGATAGATTAACTTTGTTCTTCTCTTCTTTGGGTTTATTACTTTCTGGTTCCAACATGTTTTAGATGGTATACTCTTTACCGTCAGTGTAGATTTATCTTCTTAATTTCATTTAAATTTTTCTTTAAAAAAAAATGTTTAACTTCTATAAAATTTAACAAAAATTTAGTTTTTTTAAACTAAAAGTCAATACAAACAAAACATAATTAAATTTCACAAAAAAAAAAAAAGGATAGTGATGGTGATAATACACCAAGATCGTTGGTAATATTTTATGTAACATTTTTTATAAATTTTTTTTATATTATATATATCATCTTAGTATTTTTTTTTAATTTAAGATTTATTTTTTATTAGATAAGTTTTATTAATAAAATATAACAAATTAAAAGTGTTAAAAATAATGTTATGAAGGAGATAATTTTAATCGTAAAAAAAAAAGAAAGAAAAATGAAAAGCAGCTAACGGAGAAACCGTTTCACATCATAGTCCAAAACTAGAGGTGGATCAAGAGTTGGTATATGCTTCTAGAAGGAGATCCCTTACGTACGAAAGCCCAATTTTGTGGGCCATTGATCCTATCAGAAACTTCTAAAATTCTTCTGGTTAATCTGCCACCAACTACTGATTCTAAATGACTTGTAACTCCAATGGCCTCATTCCACTCTTTCACTTTCAGAAAAAGAAAAAAATTAATTAATTTATTAAAAACAAAGATATGAACGTACACTATTTTTTTTTTTTAACCCGGCACATTCAAAGATATAAACTAATTCTAGAAGAATAAAAATATAATATTCTAAAGAGTAATATAAAACTGGTTCGTAATATTAAGTATTTTTTTAAATGATTCAAATTTAAAATATTTAAAATAAAAAAAAAAATGGCACCAAATGATAACACACTCCTCTCGCGGAACATATTCTATTTTGAGTTTGAGGCATTGCCACCACCAATGGTCTCTGTTGTAGAAAAAAACACGTTCATACATATATTATGTAAAGGTGCAATCTGATTGGATGGATGTCAAATTCTTTTGATATATTTTTTTTTTTTTGGTTTCTTCCTTGGTGATGTTTTAATTTACACCATATGGTATGGTTGTGAATGTTCCTTCATTTTCCAATGAGAGGTATATCCCCTCAAAAAGTCTAGAAATGTTATCAAATAACAATTTTCTATCTTACCTGCTTTTTGCATTTTGTCTTCTTCTTCTTATCTTTAATTCGTTGGAGATCATGGAAAATAATTTTTTCATCATATTGCTATTTTAACTTGTCACATACACATTCAGACTTAACATGCAAGAATTCATCTTATTATTTCATGTGATATCTTTTTTAAACTGTAATATTTTTTATAAACATTTTATTTTATTATAAACTAAGTATATAAATAAATCAAGCTATTTGTAAATTACTTGGTCAAAATTTGATTCGATTTCGATGTTGATCGAACTCGAATTAACTTGTTAAAAAAACAAGTTAAGCTCGAACCTCTTTAATTTAGTATTGTGGTTCGTCAAACTTACTATTATAAGTATTAATATTATATATATTAAAAAAATTTGAATTCGAGCTCGAGTTTGTATAAATACGAACTGTCAAAGAATCGACCAAAGTTTGAACTTATTAAAAAAAGAGTCAAGTCAAACTTGAATTATGATAAGTTCGAATTCAATTCTAATTTTTTAAAATTCTTATTACAAACGAGACGATCCTAATCCATATAAGATTGAACATCTGACTCTAATAATATATTAAAATATTAAATTTGAGCTAATTCAAAACGAAAAAAGCACTTTAAAAGGAAACACTCAAAATAATCTGAACCATTAAAAAAAAAAGAATATTCGATATTATTTATGTTTTAATTAATCAATATAGGATTCCAAACATAAATTCCAATACCATTGGCAGCCAGGTTAATTATCTCATAGTTTCTGGTCTAAATATCGATAGAGAAGTTGATCAACCAAGAAAAAACATAGCAAAATTAAGGTAGCAGAATCTCCAAATTTCTTCACAAGTCAAAGAAATGTCCAAATTGAATTAATAAAGGACAAGTGAGGAATTATGCAACGGGTTGGTCATTGTCTCACCAGTTACAGATAAGTGCTAGCCTACTACGTATACAATGCAACCAAATATTTCCTCATCCCCGGGGTTGGTAGGCTTAAATTTTTTTTATAAATGGTTAAAATTCTCACCTTCACCAGAAAAAGAAAATATTTCTCATCTTAATGGACGTTTTAAGAATGGAGTTAACCCAAAGTCGCTCATTTTAATATAATATTATAACTAAAGCTGCAAATGAAATAAGCTATTCATAAAATATTCATGAAAAAGTGCGACAACATTAAATCCTAATGAATTAAGTATTATAAAATGTAAATTCGAATAAAACTCGTGAAAAGCTTATATTCGATTCAAAATCAAAAGTATTAAAAAAATAGATTAATTCAATGATATTCGGTTCAAGTTCAAATTCGAAATGAATTTAATAAAGTTCGATTCGATAAAATTAATACACAGTTTTTTAGAACTACTTAGACGAGTGGAGTTAACTAGTTCAAATTAACTTGTTCATTTTTTAATAAGAATTAGTGTAGATATATGTATGGGTATAGTGAGTGATATAGTCTTAACACTAATACGCGTTCATAATAAATCATAAACGCGTTTCTAATAAGTCTTTTTCAGCTGAAAACGTTTTCGGTGTTAGGCGAAGACTTTGAACAAATGATCAGCAATGAGTAAACGTCCATATATATACACATACATCATCATCATCATCTATGAATATTGTGATATATTTTATGGAGTTCCATTCTAAGTTTCCTTTGATTTTAAAGGAGTTTATTCTATGAATGGAACTGAAAAGTGGAAATGCAAAAGAAAAAAGGAGTTCATGAATATGATTAGATGATAATTTTAATATATTATATATAGTTAATAATAATCATGCATATGGAAGTAAGGATTAACTAATGAATAAAGTATTATATAGCTTATGAAATTCATTTAGGGAAGTATATAATATATAATTGAATTTTAACTAACACGCAATTGAAAACACTAAAAATCGGTCAGATACTTTAATACATCTTTTAATACGCTTTCTTTATATCTAACATTTGTTTTAATTAATAAATCTTATATAATAACAAATAAATTATAAATGAAAAATTACTACAAAAGGAAGTGGAGAATATATTAGTAGATGTAGTGAAAGAAACCTCATAAAAATATAGAAGGTATCGGCTACTGAAAATTGTATACTACATCTTTTAATATATATATATATTCTAATATATTTTCTAGTATGTATTTTTAATATTAATGGGGTTAGCTACTTCAATGAGATCTTTTATTCTGGTTGGAAGAGAAATTGCCAAACGTCTAACATTCTCTCACGTTGGTGCCAATGAGATTTTTATTTAAGAGAAAAAATAAGATTATGCCTTCGTGTTATGAATATATTCAGTAATAATAACATGGTGCATTTCGTTATTTTGTTTTTTAAATTGTATAAAAAAGTGTAATAGAAGATGTTATCGAGCTTCGACCCCTCCAAGTCAATATCTGCTGATTTTTTTTTTTTTTAAAGAATATCGGCTGAATTGTATTATCATAATATCTTTATCCACAATTTTCGGCGAAAAGAAAATTAAAGTTGAAAATATGGATTAAAATATTTACTTCTATATAGTAAATAAATTGATACCGAGCAATAATTGCATAGATTTTCAATACGTTAGAACACATTTTATTATTATTTGTATTATTATTATTTGTGGTTAATGGGTGAATTATTGGACGAAAGAAATGTTATCTAACAAAAAAGTGTTTATGCAAAAAGCAATTCCACTATACAAAGTTTTAAAGAAATGATAGTCTATTAATTTTAATTGAGCCTAAAAAGTCAATTCAGAGAAGACCTACTCCATTTTACTACTAAAGGCTCCATTTCAAAATTACTAATTTATTAATAAATGTATTTTTAAAGAGAATATATTGAATTCATACTACCAGGATATAAACTGAATCTAACTAATATATTACAAAATTAAATGATTAAGAACATACCTTTTGCTATAACTTATACTGTTCTTTTTATATTGATAATATATAATTCATTTTTCTTAAAAAATAAAATTAAATTTGAATTGATTAAATTGAATTTTATTATTCATTAAGAAAATACTTAACAGAAATTTAAATTAAATATATTATCACCATGGGTTGAAAAACTTCTTTTCTTGAGGATTTTTTTTTTTTTTTCTTCAGAAGCTGCGGACATGACATGCTGATGATGATGTGCCACACAGACATACATCTTAGTGGCAGACAACTAGGTAGCTTAGCACCCATATATCTGCCAGAGTGGAATTAAAGCTACCCCAAGAAAAAAAATTCAATAATTATAGATAGTAATAAGAAAGAAAAAAGGAAAAAAAAAACTCTTTTTTTTTTTTTTTTTTTTTTTTTTTTTTTTTTAAATCAAGGGTAAAAAAAAAAACTCACTAAGCATGAAATGAAACTTGTGGTTCCCGTTACGCCAAACAAGAAAAATGTGAAAATTATTGGTCATAGTTTGAACTTTCATTTTTTCATTAAAAAAAGTTTGAACTTTGATTTTTTTTTTTTTTTTGTTTTGAATAAAAAGGAAAGTGCTAGTGTGTGAGTGGGATCATATATCTTGTGTTATTCCATGTTCGAGGTCTCGTGTTTATCAATTAATATATTTACTAATTAAACAACTAATACAAGTACTGATTCTGTCAAAATAATATTACAAAAACACAAATATAATTTCAGAAGCCCATAGAATCAATAAAAATTTCAAACTTTTGACCATGACTTCACCGAATCACTAAAAAGTAAGTTTGAAAACACTTGATCATTACCTTGATGGTAAAATTCTGATTTGTTATATATTAAAAAATATTAGCCTAAGACATACATTGTTAATTAAAGTTCTCCATTTTGAATCTTGAGAATGATGTGTTGTATAAGAGAGTTTTATTGTCTTTATCATACTACTTAACTCGAATATAAATTAGTTTGAGTGTGTCTGAATGAACTCGCTTAGAATATCTCATGATTGGGTCAAAGAAACATAAAAAAAAAAAAAAACATATAGACCAAATTAACTATGGAATGCCCATTTAATCCCATCAATACCTCTTCATTTTCATGCATTTTTCCCCAAAGGGCATATATACCGTTTGCTGATCCAAAGTGTACTTCTGTTGTAGCACAACCCACTTCATAGTGATATTGAGCTTTTATACTTCCTTTAAAAGCCCGGTTTTTTAGGGTCCAGTTACTTAAAAAATCCAAATAGAGAAAATTGTAGCCTTCCACAAGCCCAATAGTCCAGTCTAGCATGCCGCAAAAAAAACCTCCTTTGAGCCTGATTTCCGCGCCCCTTCCAACTGCCACGCACGGTGGCGCTTCACGGTTCATAGCAGGCCAGCACCTCCTCGATCAAGTTACTGTAAACATCGGCCGATACGAGGAAATTGAAGCTTCGCTGCTGATCAAGAAGGTACTTTGCTGAAATGCAAGATTTTGATTGATTATCCATTGCTCACAAGGTTGATTAAATGCCTTTGAGAAATATTGTGCAATAGAACTTTAATTGTGGGTACTATTAGTATCAGTACGGGTTTTCTTGAAAGTCATGATTAATACTTAACTTTAGGATTTTAATATTGGTTTGAAAGTTCATATCTAGCACTCGTATTTTGCACCTGATTCATGCATTGATTTTAAAACTATGGATATGCATTGCGAGTGTGGTAAGATTTCAACAGCAAGAAAAGTTTTTGCCACTTAGAAATTCGAAAGATAGTATCTTGGACCAGACTCTGGGCTGCTAATTTGCATAATCACTGTATTCATGATAAAATTGGTGCTTTTCTCCCCCCAAAAAGAGGATCATTCATCTTCTGTGCTGCTGAATTCCAGCAGTAGCTTGTTGGTGAATTTTTTAAACCAGGTAAAAATATCTGAGTTTGAAATGGAAATGAACATGTTCTGTGGAATTGAGATTCTTTTCCTGTCTACATTTTCTTGTAACATCCATATTTCCTCTGTGGCCATCAGTGCCAAAATTGACCGAAGCTTCCTGCAATAAGTAGCGGTAAGGCATTACCTCGCAATGTAGATGACATCAGAATGCTTATTAAACAGAGGGAACGATTGCTTTTGGCATTCCTCATGGGACTCTACAACTGAATATAAGTAACTTCTTTACCTCGGAACACCAAAATTGTTCAGAGAGAAAACAAGGTGATAAATGAATTGTCTAGGTATTAGTTTATCTACCACAGTTTACTTTACTTAGTTGTTTTCTTCTTTCTGTTGTTGTTTTCTTCTTTCTGTTGCTTGTTTGTGTAATTGCCTTTTGATATTCTCTACGTTTACAAGTTCTCGCTCTTTGTCTATTCTTTTGATCCAAAAGTGGGTTCTGAATAATAATGTGAATAATAAGAGTACACTGATGGAGAAGAAGTTTCCAAAGATCAAGGAACAGAGTAGATAGTAGTCTCTATCTTGCCCTTTGTTTATTCATAAAGGCACATCGAGAGGCGTTGCAAAAGTTTTTCGTTTAAATTTGGTATCTTGGACATCTTATATTTCATTAAGTAGCTAAAAAGCAAGTCCCAATATGGAAATCATTGAGTTGGGATGTTAATTTATGGTTGCAGACGATAAGATCCTAACGATCCCAAATTAGCCTGCCTCCCCAAGGACATGTTCAATGAATTGTTTTTCAGAAAAGCTCTTGAACAGTCTGATTCCTGAAAGGGAAACAAAAGGACAGTCAAAAAAGAAGGCCGCCTAATGGATTCTGTCAAGATTTTTTCCTAAGGAAGTAAATCCATGTGCTGCATATTGTGTGGACATGATATAATGTAATGTTAGGTCATTGCATTTTGAACGTTTTGATCATATATCTTGATTTCTCCATTGATTATGTTCTTGATAGCTGAATTTCATATTAAAGAAAACTATGGAATATCTTACGCTGCACACGTGTTTGATATATCGTTGGAAGCTGGTAACGTCTCCCATCTTGGAAACATATTCTTCTTTGCTGAATCAGGATTGTAAATATACACACAATAAGGGACCACAGGAAAGTATAATTTTATCAAGAAAGAAGCCTAGGTGTACTTGCATGATTCATGATTTGTTTACATAAATCCAAGTTTTAGAATATTTAATCTCACTTAATTTGTCTTGTTCTCCAAATTCTTGATTGAATAAAGTAAACATCTTTCCATTTCTAGATGAAGATTTATCAGTTTTTCAAAGTGGATTCATTCTTCTGATAAGAACTCTAGTCTGAATTTGTCAAATCATATGTTTTTTTCCCTAAACAAACCTTGAAAAATGAAAGATTTTGTCCCTATGATGAGTCTAGTTACCATTTATGACAGAAACGTGTGGAAATTTGATTGGTTGTTTCATCAGAGCAAACCATGTTGAAATTAGAGCATGGAAAAGAAAGAAATAAAGAGATAACGATAATTTTCATCTTCTTTGTTAAGTGAGAGGCTCTATGTTCGAATCACTTTGGGAGAAGCTTGATAGCGTATTTTTAGCTTTATTCTGTAATTGGTCTTATGCCCTGTAAATCTTCCTCTATAGTTAACCTTATGCCCCATAAATCTTCCATCCTCTACATTAGTGGAAAAATTTTGGACATTAAATAAAAAAAGGAAAGAAATTCCTTAAACTAGTGGAAAACCATGTTGGGCCTTCCTTGTTGTCCTGCCAACATCATAAGCTCTCTTTATCATAAAAGACTGTTGTATGGTGTTTTTGTTTTTCATTTTTCTTTCACATGATAGAACATTTTTGAACTTGTAAATCATATTCTCCAGACGACGTTACTTAGGTAGGTTGAGGGTGAAATAATCAGATCAGACTGTGTACCCTCTGCCACAAAGTATTCATTAGGTTCCTTTTCCAGTATGTTTTTGGTTTTGGGAGGAGTATGAGGATGATATTTGAACCCAACCCACCATGTTGGAAATGATGAATAAAAGACAACCGACATTGCTTGACTCCAAAAAAGTTTTAGTTGTATATCTCTGCTTATGTTTGGTTATGTCATGCTCTCTTCTCACCTTCTTTCCTAGCAGCATTATCAGCTTGTTAATGCCGTCCCACTAATCTCATACACTCATGATACTAATCTATCAGAATATTGCATCAATTATTGATCATTAACAACCTTATTCTCCTTACAAAAAAAGGTGAAATTCCTTGCCTTCAGAACTCTTATTAGACTCTCCGATACTCAAGTGAAGAATGTAAATCATAGTAATTTAGCGGTCCTACAAACCGAAGGTCAAATCTAATGATTAAGAACCTTATTCTCTACATTATATATGATAATTATAGTGATATGTTAGTCAGTTCTCAATTGTGTGTATTTGTATAAAGTTTGATTTTAACATTCTTGTATTAAATTTCGTAAAAATTATATTATTTATAGACAGTCGTGGATTTTAAGACTAGTATTATTTGAAATGTAAGATAATATATGATTTTTGTATTCAAAAAAGCTTTTATCATCAAATTATTATCTTGTCACATGTTTGATACTTCCTCCTTTTTATATTATTTGTTGTTTGGAAATACTTTTTTTGTTTTAAAATATTAACCACTAGTAAATCAAGGGAGTATTAACAAGAGATGTGTAGTCCCTCATTTAAGTACCTCTAAGGTTCTGAACGCACTAATGAGTAAAATTTTAATGTCATACAGACCTACTAAAAAAACTAAGAAAGTATTAAAGTATAGTTTTTCATATATAGCTTTATTTTATTGAAATTAAACAGTCGTTTATAAATTTTCACAAAATTATTAATGACAGTTAACTAATAATTTAACTTTTTTTAAAAAATTTAAATAAATTAATTATTTCTTTAATTCTTATTTGTCATGTAAAGCGGCAGACAATATGAAACGGGAGTTTATTTGTTAAACTTAATTCCATAAGTTTGTGCGTAATAGATTAGCGTTACTAGTAGATATTTGCATTTGCATTGTGTGCGGACCTTAATTAAATGAAGACAAAGAGACGTAAGAGAAGAGAAATGTAAAGTAAAGACCAGTTGGCATTGGCAAAGACGACCTCCATACTTGAATTGCAACCATGGAAAAGTAGATGGCTGCATTGAATTCTATTTATGCTACTAATTAAACTGAGGCTGAAATTTGATGGATTTATTTCAACTCTTTTGAATATTTTCCCTCTTAATTAAAAGCCAATTCCTAATAAAACTTTAATTACTCCAATTTCAATATAAAGATCTTCTAAATTCTTCTATTTCAATGCAAATTCACATCACATTATTTTTACTCTGGATTTGTTCGTATATTTCCTCTAACATTTTTTTATGTTCCTTCCTTTTTTTTATTTTATCATATTTTATTAATTTTCGTATTTTTTTACTTGTCACGGTATGGTTCTTAGGTAATATGTAATGAAAATTTACTTATTATACATTCTCATTAATAATAAATTATAACATCTTTTTACTCATCTAACATAGAAATTAGCAGAAAATAATAATGAGGAGATAAAAAATTGAAAAGTCTTTATATCTATACAAGAAACAAAATAATTAAAATTTTATATTTTTTTTAAATAATGTGGTATCTAAAATGTAATAAAAAAAAGTTGGGAGAAAATATTAGGGCATTACATAAAGAAAGAATGTTGTATAAAAAGTCATAAAAGTTGAGAACCGCATTATTTCTATGAGATTTGATAATTCCAAAGAAACTTAAGGTCACAATCTATATGAGGAAACATCAAATGTGCTGGCGGAAAGCAAACAGAGGCATTAAGAACTATTGTGACATTTTCCTTTTTACCTTTTTTGGGTTAGGGGGTTTAGGGTAAGATGGCATGGTTTTGTTTGGAGGATCTTTAGCAAAAGATTGATAAAGCTAATACATGTGTTAAATTCTGAGCTAACCCTTTTGACTATCATCAACAACAACAACAACCCCTCCACACCTCTTGGACACTTCACACTTCACACAAGAAAAGAATGAAGAACAATAGTATCAATTCATGTTTGGACAAGATTTGGTTTCCCATCTCATAATTTCACTTCACAAATAATTTAATTTGTTTAACAGCTTGATTCATGAGTTTAACACTATTTATTATCTAATGTTTGAATTTCACAATTTAATTTGTTTGAAAGCTTGACTCATGAGTTTAACTGTATTTACTATCCAATGTCTAAATTTCAAGAGTGAGCATGGAATACTCAGACACATACTTATACATATATAAATTATTCTATGTGGGATAGAAATATCACTTTCATCCCTCTTAAGACTATAAGATTCCAACACTATGTAGCACTTAATTCTCATACATACTCTTATATATATTTTATCTCATGTGCTATAGTGGTATCATGTTCACCTCAGCATCCTCGCTAAGGAGTCCAGACCAAAATAGAGGTGCAGGACTTTAGATATGACTCTTACTATGCATGATATAATACTTAGTTTTTACTTGTTTAACTGGTAAGTATGCTTTGATATTATATTGTCACTCTGTATTGACAGTTAACAATATTTTTGTGTTAAAATAGATATTTTAATTGTGACTATAATATTTACTCATGCTTATATAACATACAAATACATTTATACTTATCACATGTGAATATATTTATATTCTGAAACAACACAACATACTTATCTCATGTGAGGTAAAAATATTAAATCGTCTAAAGTCTAATCAAGTATTAGTGACCATTAATTTATATCATCTACATGAACGTCGAACAATTTGGTGAGAACCCTTAGACAAAAGATTTTGCCTTTCGGTAAAGTATTAGTGACCATTCCAAAAATTCATATTATAAGCAGACCAAAGGAGGTCCTGTCCTTCTCAAAGATGAAAAAGAAAGGAAATGAAGTACCTAACTCTCAATTAATCAAAATAAAAGCACAAGAAATGAGACCACCTCGGACAGATATGGAATCTTGAGAATTCAACGCCATGTTATTAATCAAACACGTGTCTCTTTCTCCTACACCAAAAATGGTACTAATTGCATGTGCATAAAATTATTACATATAAAAACACCAGAATGATACACTTAATGTCGGAAGAAAAATCCAGTTGGACATTGCCTGCATTAAACATAGTTTAACTGATTTTAGAATGTAAAATTAATAGTAAAAATTAATGTTTAAATTTTAATATTGTCAGTATAAAAATTTTAATATTTTTAATATAATAATAATTAATACACATTAAAATTATTAAATCACTATAATTTACATTATCTATATTCAATATGAATATGTTGGGTATAGTGAAGGCGATAGGAAAAATCCATTTGGACATTTAATTTCTAACAGTTATTTTGACAGGCACCTATACAAGAATAACACATGTAGTTTTTTTTCTTTGTCCCATTTTTCCACAACCAAAAGTGCACTTAATTTATGAACTTGTCCAAAACACTTTCTAATTATAAATATCATCCCTTTTCTTGACCATCACCTCCCTTTCCTCCCAACAAGTTTTAGAGAGAGAGAGAGATAGAAAAAAATATGCTTTTTTTCTTCAAAAAAAATTCAAGAACTGTGAACCAAGATGATATTCTTGTAGATGATGATGATGATCAGCAAGATAATGAAAAGAAATGTACTTGTTTAACAGTTTGGAGAAAATCACTTGTTTTTAGCTGTAAAGGTTTTACAGTTATTGGTTCTGATGGTAATTTAGTATATAGAGTTGATAATTACTCAGGCCGCCCTGGTAGAGTTATTCTCATGGATGGTTCTGGCAATCCAATTCTCACCATGTTCCGCCGTAAGGTGCGTATTCCTTCCTTGTTGGATTCATGATATCTCATATATCATCAAATTCTTTTCTCGATTCAAGTATCTTACTTTTAAGCTCATAATTATGTAGTATCTTTATTTTATATTGTCGGTAGATTCTCAGATAATTAATAATTAACTTGTTAATAGGACTTATTATGTATATATTTCTAAATTAGTTAATGAAGGAAGAAAAAGTTTTTTACGAAATTCTTCTTTCAACTTTATCAGTTTTATCAGGACTGCAGTTTTATTAAGTTTGCATTGGTGTATATATACACAAGAGTGACAGGCTCCCCAACATTTATAAAAATATTGTAAATGTTTGTTTTTAAACATTTAGCTATTTGTTATTCGTATTTGTCCATAAATAGCGATAAAGCTATTCAATAAGACTGGGAAAATGGCATGTTGAGTAGATATCTAATCTACTCAATGATGGCAAAAGCGTCATTCTCAGCAAGAAGTATATATATGAGCAAGAATAATTATTGTTGGATCAAGATTGAAGATAAAACTGAAAAAGTAAGAAAAAAATATATTTTTGCCTTCTTGGAATGACCTTAATTGGTTTAATATTATCCCTTAATCACTACTCATACCAGCAAGGAGACAAAAAGTATATTTTTTCTTATCTTTCCAATTTCGTCTTCAATGTTGATCCATATAAAATTTTCTTTATATATAAAAGTTTTTGTCGGTTTAAAGTTAAAAAGTCTGGTTTCGTCTATTATCCTATTAATTTGTAAGATTTGCTGGATTCTTGAGCTGTTAACTAAACAAAATACTTTTTGTTTCATTAACAGAAGCTGGGATTGGTAGATAACTGGTTTGTATTTGAAGGAGAAGTAGATGACTGCAGCAGAAACAAGAAATGCAACAAGAAAACAGGGAAAAAACCCATTTTTGTAGTGAGGAAAAATTTGAATATTCTACGAGGAAACTCAAATGTTCTTGCATATGTTTTTAGAGGGATTTGTCAAAAAAGATATTCTTATGTGATTGAGGGTTCATATGGTCATAGGTCTTGCAAAGTATTGGATGAATCAAGAAGGGTTTTAGCAGAAATCAAGAAAAAAGAAGCAATGATGGGATCTGGAATTTCTTTTGGTTTAGAAGTTTTTCTTTTAATTGTTCATCCTGGATTTGATTCTGGATTTGCTATGTCTCTTATACTATTACTAGATCAAATGTTTTCTTGATTAAACTCCAACTTTTCTGTAGCTGTAGCTGTTGTTATATATATATATATATATATAGAAAATGTTTAGCTGTAATATTGACAAAGAAGAGAAAGTCAAAACACTAGCAAGGGATTTTTCTTTTTCTTTTCTTTGATACCCTTGTATGGGTATGGCTGTAATATTTTTCCGACCGGGATAGTATGATACATCTATTTTCTAATTAGTACCTTCTCTAATATATTTTTAATTTTATTAATACAAATCCTATAAAATAAAAGATAAATTCTAAAATATAAAGATAAAAATAAAGATATACAAGACCATTCTAGCTAGGTACTATTTTTTTGAAAAATTATGTTATGAATCTAATCCTCCATAAATGGAGATCATCCACATAGTTAATATATTAGATTACATAATTCGATATATTAATCACATAGAATAATGTATATATTAACCACATAGAATAATGTATCTAAATATTAACCACGTAGATGAAGTGCCTGAATAGGGACAAATAAACATAAGAAATACAATATATTAACCATACGAATAATGTATGTGAATACATTAACCACATGAATAATATACCCAAAGTATTAAGTCTCATATTCTAACTCATAAACCTTGTGGAGACTTGCTTTGAAAATGTAGATCTCTGCTTTTCAGCATTAAAGCTGAGAGAAATTGGATCATCTAACAAAACATTTTTGGCCAAAAAGTGTGTAGCTAAATTTAGTCAAACTAAGAGCTTGTGTCATCCGATCTCTTCCAAATTAGTCTAGTCTCATCTCATCTCTCCCAAATTAGTCTAGTCGATGACTATCAGATACAGAATTACTAAAATTTAGCCTTTATAAACAGCAACTCAACTAATACCCTTGTATGATTATAGTTTTTCTACCAATGTGAAAACCATAACCATGCAAAATCAAGTTCTTCTGGACAGCAGACAGACAGACAGAAAAAGTAAATGCAAAAGGCCAGCCAAGAAGGAACTGAATCTTCTATTGCCTTTTAATCATCTACACATTACAAGGCAAGACTAAAAATTTCCCTGGTGGATACCATGCATGATCTGACAATTAATGTTATTACATAAGACCCCCTACAGACAGAATTGCTTCCTACATGCAACATAATATATACAGACCTACTATAGCTAGCATGGTGTTATCCTGAGAATGATCAAATCATCAACAACAAACAACAATGGTCACATTAAGGTTGTTTTCTGGTCCCAAAACTAATAGATCATTCGAGTTTGCTGGCAGTTGGGTTCCATGCTACGGGCAATACCTCTTTCGGCTTCTGGCGATTGTTGAATCCCTTCTCCATGACACGAGCAGGTGGTGGCATCATACATGACTTCTTTACACTACTGCTGTGACAAATCTTTGACTGTGCACTTGGTGGTGGTGGATCCCGAAATAGCTTACTAGGAGGTGATCTGATTGTTCTGGAAGAAGTGGACAAATTACGCGACCCTTTTGGACTAGGGTTTGTATGGCGAACTTCTTCATTCTTTGCATCCATCGAAAGCTTAAGTTTCTTTGACGGTAACTTACCCTCGCCAATTTTGATAGCATTATCCAGGCATGTTGATATTTCTGGTGCTGCAAGTAGTCTTTGTGATTTCTCATTTAACTTTGATTTGCAAGCTTTCATGACCTTTTGGGATGGTCTCTTCAGCAACTTCATACTATTTGAGTTTTGCTTCAGGGGATGTGCTGCAATTTCACAAAGTGTCTCAGCAGCAGCCAAAATTCCAGGAGAATGCTCATCTGTTGCAGACATTTCTGTCAGAAAACTTCCTCGTCAATTAAGTTACATAGAGATCCAAGACTGTTAATTGTGCACAAAGAGGCAGTGAATATAATACATGTGCTTGACAGCTTCTTATCCCGAAGAAGAATGGAACAAAAATAAGATCAAGAGAAGTTCAGCAAAGGAAATACAGTATTTGTTTCTACACATATTGAGGTTACATACAAAACATCCCCGTGAAAGAAGGGGATGAAACTAGCAGAAGGCCCAAAAAAGGCAGGCAACTTTGGAACTTCCTATCATAAAAATGTAAGAAGATATACATATTACGTCGACAGAGGCAATTTGTGAAATTAAGGATACCACTTTTCAGCTGCTAAAAGTGTCTTCATGATATACCATCATATATAGTTTTGAACAAGTAATTCATAAGTGTTAGCAAGCAAAGGCATCATAATAAGTCAAATGACCTGTCACGAAAAATTACCTTGAGGTACTTGAAAATCTGATGATGCAGCAGATGACGATAAAACCCGTTCAGAGGAACTAAATTGCACATCTGACGATGTGATGCTTTCGATTCCAGAAGGCCCAGATTCTAGACTCTGGGTTGGAACTAGTCTGTGATCATATGTGAGTGAATTCAGATCCACCAAAAAACCAGTCAAACCTTTCGAAGGAGTCAAATTACTCTCCACTCTTGCCCATCTACCCTGACATGTGATCCTACTAGCAGAGAGTTTGATTGCATCAGGACCACATTTGGAATTGCTGGTAGAGTTATGGGACCAAGAAAAAGGTGGCAAGCCCGTTCTATGAGTTACTGTCTTCCCTAAACGCAGATCAGTATTGGTTCTTGAGGATGCAGAAGACTTCACAGCATCTAGAAGCAAAGAATCCAAATCCTTTGCTGGAGGAAGCGAAAGGCGCTCCAATAAATGTTTTGGCGAATACAATGGCATTTCAATGGGCCTGGCAAATGTGCTTGTTCTTCCACAAGATTCCTGAACTCGCAAAAAATTTTGGAGATACTGTTAATGTAAAGGAGAGGGAAAAATCCATATGCATTCTGAAGTTGAAAACACAGAACAAATTATAAAAATGGAATAAATTTTGAAGTTTGAGGTTCAACATCTGACACACAAAATGACTCACAGACTGCAAGAATAGAGGGAGCAATTAGAGAAATATGTTATTTTACGAGGTGCAGCATAGATGTTACTACAACCATATTTCCACGACATGATGAATTAAAATCGTATAATATGTATCTAATAATATAATGCTCATTAGTGCATTGAAGTATCCAGAACCAATGACAAGGTTACCATATTTGCTTACATCATCAAAATTAAGCTTGTCGGTAGAAGGCTGATTTACACTGCAGTCATCTTCTTTACCACCATCATTTTTACTTGCTGGAGAAGCACCAGTGCCAGCTATGCCCACATAGACCTTCTGGTTGTAACTGTTATCTCTCTCCGCAGAATTTTGTGCCTCGACAGGGCTTTGGAGCCGGAGAAGAGAACAAGCCTTTGTAACCGAATTCAAAATACTTTCATTTGAATCCTTGGTTCCTTTTCCCTTGTCTTTCACTAGACTAGGACAGTTATAACTGCCATCAAGGAGTTCATTTAGTGGCAGCTCATCGACATGCTTTGAGACATCAAAAATGTTAGATTTGGAACCATATACTGCAAAAAAAAAACTCCAACATCAACCCAAAAGTAATAGCATTTTTATTATAAATATAATTAAGGGAAAAAGCGAAGTATAAAGAATTGCAAGCAACCAATCTAAATACTTCAACAGCTGCTAAAAATCGTACAACAATCTCAATCTAAATATTCAAGAAAAGATTCTAAGACACTACAGCTTACAGAATGCTGCTGAAAAGAATAATTAGAAACCTAGTATCTCTTGAGTAAATATGACCACACATAAATAGAGAGAAATTGAACCATTTGTGATTCTCAACAAGAAATCCAAATAGAAAAGCCCCACATCCATCTCCCTATAAAAATTAAAAGTAATTCAGCAGTCACAACTCCAAACAAACTCTTTACATTCAAATGTAAACTAGGAGCCAGAGAAAAGAAAAACTGTTGCAACATGTAAAACTACACTATCTCCGACAATTGTACAAACTATGAAGAATGCACAAACAAGTTTCCGGTATCCAAGCATCACAAAATCACTCATACTTCTGCTCAAGTTCTAAAGAACTTAGTATTGGAACAATCATAATTTGTAACTGCATCACGGCAAGGTATAACTCAGAGGTTGACATTAAGCTTATCCCAGAACAAAAACATTTTACAGCCAGTAGTAGGAAAGGATGGCAGAATGTTAATACACAAAGCAATGGTAGAAAATGTGAATTTGAAGGTTCTAAAGAGAAACTGCTGTACTTTAATGATATAATGGTCTTACCAGGAATATTTCCACCGGGGGCAACTGTACTGAAGCTAACCAAGCCATTTTTCATTGTCAAAGTATCACATCTGCTCTTAGGAATTCTACCGGTTCTTTTGTCCCCGCGCTTGCCATTCGTATTATTCTTTTGCCTAGGCGTTTGAGATTTCTCTGGGATAGTAAGAATAGAAAGGAAACCTTTAGAAACGGACAACTTGGTTTTACTGATGCTTCAAAACCAAAATCAGATATTGGTTTATCTAAAATGGATAATATGGAGCATATTTATTACAAATTTGAAATAGAAACCTCCACTGGTTTCTCTGGGATTGTAATAATAGAAAGAAAAATTCGGAAATCACTATTTTGAATTTGAAATGGAAACCTCCATTTTCCAAATTCGAATATGAAAACTCAAAAATCACTATTTCTTAAAAGAGTGGAAGAAGTTCTGACTCTCTTTTTCACCCTTTTTTTCTCAACGAACATGTAAAGAGTACCGACAAAAATTAAGTAATCTAGTCTAGGAAATTGAATCTGAATTTTGGTTGGCGGTCAAAAAGTGCACTACTCCAATTGAAGGAATTTTCAATCATCAGGTGTTACTGTAACTAGTAACTCACCAAGCACCATTGATATAAGGCACATTAACATATCAGCAGATAAGTTTTAACCCTCACAGACACTAATACAAATGAGCTTGACTCACCAGGTAAGGCCTTTAAAGAGCTCTTGACCTCCAAGTGATGTACGAGAATGAATTTTCCCCCCTTTTTAAGAAAAGGAGGGGAGGGGGGAAGACAACCTTCCCAAAAGGCAGAGTCTTGCAAAGAAAGTTTTAAATAATTATCGCATAAACTGGAAATATATACCTGCAACAACACATTTTGCAGAGGATGACCCAATGCCAGTCGAATAGCTTTTTGCATCTTCTACTCCAGACTCATTTAAAGAAACTTCCATCTGTACCATCCGCGATCTCTTTGAACCCCCACTATTACTTCTTGCAACATTCCCGGATCTCTGATGCCACTGTTTAGACTTTAGGCCAGTCATAAGAGATACAGAACCATCTTTTTTGCCTGAACTTAAGTCTTCAAAACAATCGGCAACATGAGAGCTAGAAGGCTGACCCTTGGGTATAAAATATCCAGAATCAGGAGTCTTTTTCCAAAAGGCTGGCTCTGTCGCGTTGGTAGCAGAAATCTTGTCTGGAAAAATACATTTCAACTAAGCATAAGTTAAAACTATGGCATGAATTCTGTTGGTTCAACACAGTACAAGGTGTTTCCTTTTATTATACTATATAATTTATGTACAATAAGGACTAACTTAAGGGGGACAATAAATTCCATCATAATAAGGAATAAATAATTAGGGAAATAGAGGAAATCTATAAATTGTCTATAAACAAGCTTCGACAAATTAAGGAAGGGTGCAGAGGTAGTAAAAAGGTTGACTTCTTTGACCACGCCATGAGGTTTTTCTACAAAATTTAAATTGGTTTACATTCTGTCATATTTGACGAACTTGAGATAAGCCATAACAAAATCATAAAGTTCTTTCTACACCACACAACGAACTTGAGATAAGCCATTAGCATCTCAGAAGGGTACGTTCTCTTAAACATCATACATATAAAAGTATCATCAAACAAAGGCTCTCCTTAGCCATGTTAAAATCTAGCTCATAATCCCAATAGTCTAGGTCTTCCATCGGGCCAGTGTTGCCCAATCATTTGCATTCAATTCTCAAGAACAGTTCTTTAGCATATCATCTTGGACTTCACACCAGAGTTTACTTCTTTCCACTGCTTTTGCTTCTCTTTTTTAAATTCTCTTTTTCATGGAAGAGGGGGGGAGTTGGGGGGTGCATCAACAAGGCAAGACAAACTTTTTCAAACACAAAACAAATCAAAATCAAGGTGTAGAAACCAACATTTGTACGTACACAAAGCAGAAGTGAATTAAGCAAAAGTCTATATATTTCATTAGAAAAGGAAAACGAAACCCACCTCTTCCACTGCATGCATCAACATGAACAGATGACCGAATTTCGGTCGAATTTCCCCCTGACTGACCAGGGTCAACTTTTGCCACCGAAACCCCAACATCACAGCCGACCCCCAAAACTTCCGATCCCATAAGCTTAGACACAACAACCGCCTGGGGGATAGCTAATTCCACCGCATCCATCATCTCGCAGGAAATCCCCAAAAGTACTGTACATAACCCTGGCGATATTCACAACGAACAACAAACATTTTGTTCAACTGAAAAAAAAAATGAAACTTTTACAACAAAATAATCAAATTCAACTATAAAAAGTCGAAATTGACAGTAATTTCAGCTGGTAATAGATAAGATAACTGAGAAGCGAGGGTTTGTGAGTGGATTAAGAAGAAACGATTGATGAAATGGGATTTTCCAGCTGAAAATAGCATGTTGCGGCTGGTTCTGGAGCGGTCTAGGGCTAAAAAAATGGGGGTTTAGGAAAGAGGAGGTATTTATAGTTTTCGGGAAAAGGGGAAGAGTAGATTGGGTTTGTTCGTCGGTGGGGTATATTCCGGTGCCGTTGTCGTCAGCTGGATACCGTGCTATCTAGTTGACACGTCATAAACTGAGCAGGTCCATTTGGCTTTATCCACATCTTTAATTGCGGAGGGTGGTCTGTTTTCGTCTAAATTACAAGAATATCCTTTTTTTTCCCTCTCATTAGGTATTTTACTATTTCCATTTCAAAAATAAAAGTACTTTTAACTCTAAAAATACATATATTAAATGTTTTAAAATTAAAAAATATTGTACTAATATATCTCTCATAAATATAGAGAGAAATTAAAAAAAAGATGAAGAAAATAAATAAAGAAAGAGAGGAGAATAAAATTGAAAAAATATAATAAATAATTTGTTAAGAATTATTGTAAAAGGACAATTATTATAAAATGAAAATTTTTTTTAGAAAGACCTTTATTTTTAAACCAATGGAGTATTTTTATTATTTTTTCTCAAAAAGCCTAACAAGAAAAGTATTATAAATTTGTAATTCAAATTACATGTAATTTTTTTTTTAAAGTTCCAACTTTCAATGTAATTCAGCACAAAAATTAGACCCAAATGAATCAAAGGAATCAAAGTATTTGAGTATATTGATCGAAACATTCTATAACATTAAACCATATTATAATCACGTTTTTAGTTAAAATTTTCAATTAAAGGTAGAATCACATAAGTAAAACAATCGAATCGGATTAAGAAAGGTAATAATAACAAGATAAAATAAGTAAATTAATATATAAAACAAAAGACTCGCCACATAAACTCAAAGTCGATAAATGATATTTGATGTAGCAAATATAACATTGTCATTTTAAGTAAATTTGCTGACAATAGTAATCAAAAAGTTTAAATCAAATAATTAAGACAACCAAATTATACTAAAAACAAATAACACAACAAAATAAGTAAATTTAGATATAATATATGTCCAATAGTTGTCACAAATAACAGTAAAATAGAAACTCGACCCAGAAACATAAAGTTGGACAAATGGTGCTCGATACACAACTAATATAATATTGTCAACATAAGCAGATTCATCTAGAAGTAACTCCGTAAGTAATAAAAAATTATAATTTCTTTTGATAAAAAAATTACAATAAAATTATACTCTAAAAAAAGAACAAACTTAACTTACTAGGCTTTTGAAGGTAATTCTACTAATTCATCAAGTGATTATGAAACTTTTCATGAGATAATATTATTTTGAAAGTTTCAAGAAAAAAAAAGAACATATTACTTTGAAAGAGCAAGGAGGTGGTACGTGAAAATTATTGTAAAACATTTTAGGTTGCATGGCACGTGCAAGTAATATATTATACAAGGAAGATTAAAGGAAGATTAAAAGGATAAAATTAGAGTATTAGTAAAGTGTTATACTCCAAGCTCAAATTAAATAAAACGAATAGAAAAATAATAAAAAACCAAAAAATAAGTAAAAGTCACAAACACAATAGTATGACGGGTGGTTCATGAAATAAAAATTTAACAAAAAATATCATTCAACTATCTATAATTTTTTTTTCCGTCAATCATGACTCTAAATTATTATGCGTGTCAAAAAAATATTTAAGTGTAATAAGAATACAATCAAAAATTACAATGAAAATTTCAAACTCAAATTGTATACAAACTAAATTTTTTTGGTGGATAAAATATATGTGAGAATATAAAAATTACTGGCGAAAATTTTTAAAAATTTTCATGTGTAAAAGGAATTTGTATACTTTTACTTATTCCATAATCCACCACCTGCCTAAGTTGGTGACACTGTTAATATTGAGTTAGCAGTTGGGTTTTGTGTACATATAAAAGGGATGGGTTGCACTTGTTTCTTGCTTATGGTCTTTTTACTTTTTAGCTGAAAGGGAAGAAGTTTCGGCATTGTTCTCTCGATTCTTCCATCGGATTCAGATGCTTGCTAACTGGCCTTCCTTCGACCCTCACAATTTCAGCCAGCATCGGCCATCTGATCCTTCAAACCCCTCTGTAAGCCCTCAACCTTATGAAAGAAACAAACTTTTTATTGACTGGAGAAGTAGGAAAGAAAAAGAAAAGCTTTTAACTTAGTTTTTGTTGGACCCTTTATTGTTTTCTTGTTGAATTTGATTAATTCTTGCTGATTTGCTATGTTGTTTTGTGTTTTAAAGTTGATTTCTGCTCTGCCTGTTACTCTCTGTACTAGAAATGTCCTCACATGGTGGTGTGTTAAGAGGAGTCAATTGAAGTGTGAAGGGTTTCTTTCTATGGGATAAAATTTGCATTGTAGGCTATGTTTTGGGATTTCTCTGTAGTGATTCTGCTAACTTAGGTTTGAGGATTTTGTTGAAATAGGATCTTGTATGATTTGTTCCTTGGATAATTCATAGCCCTGTTGATATTCACTCTTGATAATTGATGTAGGACTTCAGGCGCTATGAGTTGCTCTAAGTGAATGCGCTTACCCTAGCCTAATAGATGTAGTGCATTCAGCACACACAATTTTGACTATGACTTGGCCCTGGCTTCCGCCATGGGACGAGTGATACACACCAACAATTGAATTAGAAATGTGCGGAATGTGTTTGGCTTAGAGATTCATGCTAATGTATGAATGACAATGAGTACTACTAAATTGCATAAATGTAATGATATCTTTCTGAATCAGCATTCTCCACTCAACATTCTGTAATAAGTAAGCTGGCAAGACATTATAGTTAATTAGCTGTTATTGTTGGTCTATTGTATAATGTATACCCCATATAAAAAATTATTTGGTCAGAAAAGAAACTGAAAGGGAATCTTCATTGTTAAGTGCTGGATCACGAGACTAGAAGAGGATAACATTTATAGATTTTAGCTGGCTCATACAAAGCGTGCTCTTTGGTGATTGGTCTTCCTAGAGCATCATTTTCTAGCTACAAGGTCCAAAATGTGAGGCGAGAGGAAATACTAGGTTTTGCTGATTTGAACGAAGTTAAAGAAAGCCAGTGATCTCTTGGGCAGTGACGATGGCTGATAGTTTCAGAACATAGTGTTATGTCAGTCGTTTAAGGATACGAGAATTTTCCAAAACCTGCAAGTTTCTTTAACCTTTATAAGCTTGTAAGATCCTTAAGTTATATCTAGTATTGACTGAATTCAGAAATCATGTGAATTACATTCATGATATTTACTGATGATTGGACTAAATTAAGTCTGCCTTGTGATGTCCTTTTATCTTTTACCAAGCATGTCAAGTGCTTAATCTCAAGTCCATTTGCAGAAACCTTAGCATGCCAGAAGTAGATTGATTATCTATAAGCATCTTCATTTTCCCGTGCTTAACTAGAACCTACTTATTGACCTATTTATGAGTCTGTGACACTGTCCATAGTGGTTTTCGTCCATCTTCTATCGTTGTTAACAGGCAGAATTGAATGTTATAAAAATGGTGTCTTGCATTTTTCTTCTTCTTCTTTTCTTTTTTGATTGAATACTATGCTATCTTACTTATTTAGTGCTCGGGCTATATATGTCTCTCTTTTCTTGTTGTCATGGTTCTGGTATAGAAAATTACAACAGAAAACTCGAAATTTAATATTTTCTTATTTTTCTGACCTTATATCTCTTTTTCCTTCTAGAAAATGACACCTATAACTTATCATCCAACTCATGAGAGAACATTTGCACCGCCTGATCAAGGTAATGTTGTAATCATTCTTATTCGTCCACTTAGTTTCTTTTTGGGTTGATTGCTTTTGGATATATCATACTTTCATGGTGTTATTTACGGAAGATGGAGTAAATAAGTATCTTTATTGAGATGACATTGTATTAATACTTCCCGATTCCCTTTCATGGCTATATTGGTTCTTCTTTTCTTCATTCATATATCAACTTATAGCTAAGAAGATTTTCTTCTGAAACATCAGTTAAAGAATATCGTAACCTATTTCTGTTGTTTTCTCTCTACTTTCACCTTTGGTGCCATTGATGGGCTGATTTAAATAAAGTAAATTTCCCTACGTTATTAAGTTGACACTGACTTTTAGGATTTCAGGATTGCAGCATTGTAATGTTGTTTTACTTATATTTAATTGTTTTAAGTTGTCATTTGCAATTGACTTGGATTGCAATTTTCAGTAATAACATCGGAATCAAGAAATGTACTTTTGAGGAACTTTTATAAGCGAACTGAAGATAAGGTTAGGTTAATCATCTCCCCGTTCCTTGGCATTGTGCATTAAAATTGTCTATTCACACATCAAAGTTAAGATATTGAACAAGAATCGACTTGCTTTTAACACGCAGGTGAAAGTTAAGAGACCTGCATCTGGAAATTTGACAGCAGAACATTGTACTAAACATCATAGAGCTTGATCCTTGAAGTTTTGGATGTTCCCTTCACGAGTATATGTAGATAGAATCTTATCAACTATATATATAAGCTGTGGATGTCGAATGACAAGTGATTATTACTAACTGTTTGGCTGCTCAACTTATTCTCTTCATTTGAAGCATGCTTAAACCTAGGTACTAATGTATAAGAACCATGATATGATTGCTAACTTCCCGTATGAATGCGCCTGTTCATTCTGGCTCCATATCGAGCTTTAATTGTATTTTGGATTTTCTACTCATCGCGTTTATGGAAAGTTAGGAGTCATTTCATCTCGTATAAATGCCTCGTGCTTTATATCTGTAAATTTTTTAGATTGATTTGTAGATCATTCTTGCTTGGTGAGGTTATAGATTTCTGGGCAACTTTTCAATCTGTGTTCTATGAATTGGTCTCTACTCCTTGGGATGATTGTTATGGAGAGAGGAGCGAAAATCCAAGAATGGAGTTGGAGGGAAAGTAGAGGGATTGGATGTAGGACTTTGGTATTTGATTATTGCAAAAGGGAATGAAAGAAAGGTGGGGAAAATGGATGGGAAGGAGATTAATAGATTTGATGAATGTATTCAGCCAAAAAAAAAAAAAAAAAAAAAGAATCTTCTTGTAAGGTTAGTATGCTTTTGGTGGAATTCAGATATTTTGTATCACATTCTAATTTTATATATTTTATTAATAAAATTTAATAAATAAAAGATAAATTTTAAAGGAAAAAATTAATTTAAGGAGAAAATATACTATAAAAAAGAGGTGATACGTATAGTCAGGGACGGAACCAGAACAATATGATTGGAGGGGCTGGAGGAAAAAAAATTTTGCCAAAATTTCGTTTATAAAATAAAAAAAAATTTTGAGGGGGCTAAACTGAAAAATTTTTTTTTGAGGGGGTTTAAATGCAAAAAATATAAAATTTAAAAAAAAAAAAAAATCCTGGGTGGGCTCCAGCCCACCCTAGCCTAGGCGTAGGTCCGTCCCTGCGTATAGTGGTGCTGGGTCTTTTTAGTTAATATAAAAAGTATGATTGTTAATATGGATATACATTAATATAAATAAAATAACATAGTTTAAAAAGTTTGTCTAATGCATATTCTAGGCTGCTTGCATCATCTGCACTACTTTGAGTAGAAAAATATATTATAAAAGAAACGTAGTACAAAAAGTAATACATAAAGTGGTTCAGATGATTCTGATTATTCAAGGACTGATGTTAATATTGATTAACTTTCTATTTTAAATATATGTTTATTTTTTTAAGTAAGAAAATGTAAGTTTCTTTAAGTATTCAGGATTGTTTAATACATTTTCTCATGCACTCTCTAATATATATTTTTTTGAAATAACATTTATACTAGTAAAACTACTATTAAACGGATGTACTATATAATATACTAGAAGATATGTTAGACAATCCCAACATTCTTTAGGTTCAACAATTCTTATTAAATTTTAAGATTTTATATAAGATTTAACATTTTATTCATATATGGAATATTTTATTCATATTAATGTGTGCTCTGAGACAGATCATAAATTAGAAAAGTACTATAAATTAATGTGTTTGGGCACAAATTAGAAAAAAAAAATCTTTATAATACTAATAATTACTTATTCAAGTCTCGTACAAAAAACGAAAAAAATGGCATTTAATCTAATAGTTGAAAATCATAAAGAAAACGATGAGAACATGAAATAAAATCTCATAAAAAAATTGTTTCCATTTGTGTCTATATTCAATCCTCACCACCCAATAATTTCCTCTTTCCATCGCCTAATTTTCCTGGTTTCATTGTCTAAATTTATTTTTGTATTTTTTCTGTAGAATAATGTGCATTTGAATTAGATTTAAAAATTAAAATTCATTTCTTTTTTACATTGGACCTACACTTACCTCATATATTCTTTCACATTAAATTTATTTTTTATACAAATAAAGAAAAAAGTATGTTTCAATTTAATTTCTAGTTCAAATGCATTATTTTTGTCCAAAAACAATTTTTTGGTAGTATAAATTTCTTTGGTACCAATCTGACACCCATTTTTGACCATTTTGGGTTACTCGCATAATCGGGCGTGACAATCTCCAGTGTGACGATTTCGATTCTGTGACTTAAGGTTTTGTTTAATAAATTAACTTTTAAAATAAATTATTTAAGAATTTATTGAATTAAGTGTGTTTAATAACAAATAATTTTTAAATATTTCATATTTTAAATACGTTTGACAATAATTTTTATAAATCATTTAATTGTTTAAAATATGTTTAATTAGATATAAATTTTAAAGTTTTTAACTTAACTCTAAATTATAAAATCTACAAATATTTATTGTTTGTAAAATTAAAACACATTGTTTATATACAATTAACACTTATTAATTAATTCAACATTCATATTCATACTTCAATTTTTAGATTTAGTGCCTAGACTTAATATTCAAAATTTAGAATTTAAATAATTGAGATGCGATTCTCATTTAATTCTGCTAGTTTAAAATGTTGGACTATAGCACATAATTCGATAATTACGAGTTATGTTTAGTTGTTTATTTATGGTTATAAATGATAGCGGTATGTTAATCAACCAATTAGTCGTTACTGTTACAGTTACCATTACTAATTCTATATTGTTTATTAATTGGTAATTTTTTTGTCACAAATATCGAAAACATTCGGTAATCTGTTATCAATTAAAAAACTTTAAATTTTTTTAAACCAAAATTAAATTTTAAATATGTCACAAAAAACAATAAAATCTAAATGAGAATATACAAATAACTATTAAAAAATATCAAAAATTGAAATGAAAAATACATGAATTCTCAAATATATTAAACATAAAAATTATTTACAATACAAAAATAAAATATAATATTCTATAGCGGTATGGATTTTTTCCGTCGTTAAAACTCTTTTACCAAAATCTATCGATTTCGGCATCGATCAACCTTAATAAATACAAAATCCTAACGGAATTATAGTCGATTACATAATCGGCTATATAATCGGACCACCGTCGGATGGGGTGGTAGGGATGACAATGGGGGCGGAGGCACCATCCCCATCTATCTACTTTGTCCTCATCCCCGTTCTTGGGTATGAAATTCATCCTCATATGCAATCTAATCTCCCATTTCTCAATCCTATCCCAATCCTAAAGTTTCCAGTGGGGAAAAACTTTCTTTGAATTTTTCTGTCTTTTTTGTTTTCTGTGTTCTCATAATATGTACAACACTACTATCCTATAAACTAGGAAGTGGTTACAAAATATCAACATGTTATCAGTTTAGTTAAACTAAAGCATCTCAACATACAATTATAATCCTAACTACTTCAACACTCCCCCTCAAGTTGGTGCATGAAGATCACAAATGCCCAACTTGCCAGATAACTTGCGAAACTGCGGGAGATGTAGAGCCTTGGTGAGAAGATCTACCTGTTGGGAATCACTCGGAATATAAACAGGAGTAATCAATTGTTCTTGGAATGCATCTCGTACGAAGTGACAATCAATTTCTATGTGCTTCGTGCGTTCGTGAAAAACTGGATTAGCAGCGATGTAAATTGTTGCTTGACTATCGCAATGAAATGGGATAGAATGTTGTATTGCAACTTGTAGGTCAATAAGAAGTTGAGTGAGCCACTTTAATTCATGCAGTGTCATCACCATTGCACGATACTCGGCTTCTGCGGAAGATCGAGAGACCGTGTGCTGTTTCTTTGTCTTCCAAGAAATAGGAGAGTGCCCGAGAGAGATAAAATATCCAGTCACTGACCAATGGGTAATCGGGCAGCTGGCCCAATCAGAATCACAGTACGCCCGTAAATGAAGAGATGCATTAGAATGAAGTAGAATACCCTATCCCGTTGAACCTTTGAGGAAACGAATCACGCGGAGAGCAGCTTCCTAATGTTCCTTGCGAGGATGTTGGTTGAACTGAGCAAGGATGTGTACAGTGTAAGCAAGATCTGGACGTGTGATGGATAAATAAATCAATTTACCAATAAGACGCCGATACCGGTCTGGATGATCATAAAATTCTCCACAATCTTTAGCTAATTGAGTATTTGGGTCCAACGGAGTTGACATAGGTTTACATTCAAGCATCCCAGCATCAGCAATAATTTCCAAGGCATATTTTTGTTGATTAAGGTAAAACCCAGCCTGACTCCGAGCAACTTCTATACCAAGAAAATATTTAAGATGACCTAAGTCTTTCATGTGAAAACACGACCCTAGGTAAGACTTAAATCGGGCAATACAAGATGTACTATTGCCGGAGATTAAAATGTCGTCAACATAAATAAGAATACACAGGAAAATATCATTTTTCGTGTAAGTAAAGAGAGAATAGTCAACATAGGATTGTACAAGCCCACATTGACGAAGAGAAGTTGTAAGTTTCGAGAACCAACACCGAGGTGCTTGACGGAGTCCATATAATGATTTGTTAAGACGACAGACTTGATGAGGGTTGGAAGCACGAAACCCGGGAGGAATTTTCATATACACTTCTTCAGTCAGATCACCATGCAGAAAGGCGTTATAAACATCCATCTGATGAACCTCCCAATTTCGAACAGCAACAATAGATAATAGGGTCTGCACAGTCACCATTTTGGCCACAGGAGCAAACGTTTCAGTGTAATCAACCCCCTCCTACTGAGTATTCCCAAATACTACCAAGCGTGCTTTGTACCGTTCTATGGAGCCATCATATTTGTATTTGATCCGGTAAACCCATTTGCTACCCAATGCGCACTTTCCGGGAGGTAGGGTAGTCATAGTCCACATATTATTTTTTTTAAGGGCATTTATCTCCTGTTTCATGGCATGACGCCATTCTGGTGCTAATGCTGCTTTAAAATACTTGGTAGGTTCTGTTCCTGCATTAACAGCTGCTACAAAACCCCGATGTGAAGAGGAAAATTTGTCATAAGAAATGTACTGTGTTAAAAGATACAAGGAAGTACCTGAGGGACCCGACGAAGAGGATGAAACAAGAGAAAGAAGATATACCAGGAGACGACTGAGTCATATTACAGATATAATCATTCAATTTCCCTGGGGGTTGATATTGTTTGTTACTTCGACGAAGATTCAAGGGAGCAGCATTTTGTGCAGCAATGTGGTCACTATCTGTAGAAGCACTAGACCCTGAGTGAGTATTTGCAGCAGTACTGGATAAATCATCTGAAGGGCTCTGGTCCTCTAATGGAGCCGAGGTCCCCCCTGATGTAGAAAAAATCCCCGGACCATTTTCCTTTTGATGTTGAGTGTGAGCTGTTTCAAATGGTTGAGAAAGCTCAGCCGGATTACTCCCCCTGATTTCTTCACCGGGTGTAGGAACTTCACCAAAATCGCACCTCATACTGTTCTCATTCGATAACACTTCTCGAGACTTGGACAAAAATGAAAATTCATGTTCAACAAATATTACATCCCGAGAGGTAATGAATTCGTGTGTTTGTAAATAAAAAAATTTTCATCCTTTTTTCTTATACGGATACCCCAAAAATACACATTTACGTCATCGAGCTCTAAATTTATCTTTAGGCAATCTATGATCATGTACATAAGCTAAGCAACCAAAACATTTGAGATGAGAATAAGGTGGTATTTTATTAAACAATAGTTCGAATGGTGTTTTCCCATCTAACACAGATAAAGGTGTACGATTTATTAAATATCCAGCTGTCAGCACACTTTCACCCCAAAATTGAATTGGAAGATTTGCTTGAAAGAGCAAAGCACGAGCCACATTTAGGATATGACGATACTTACGCTCTACACGTCCATTTTGTTGGGGGGTATGTACCATAGATGTTTGATGCAGCATGCCATGTTCCAAAAAATATGATTTCATACAACTAAACTCTGTTCCATTATCTGTACGTATCACTTTTACTCGTTTAAGAAACTGGGTTTCAACCATAGCAAAAAATTGTTTAAAAGTCTGAGCTACCTCCTTTTTTTCTTTGAGCAAAAATATCCAAACACACCTCGAAAAATCATCTACTACGGTAAAAAAATAACTTGCACCACAAGAAGACGGAGTTTTATAAGGTCCCCACAGATCACAGTGAATCAAGTCAAAAGAAGCAACCGCATTATTTAAATTAATAGGGAAAGGTTCACGCGTCTATTTAGCACGCAAACAGATTGAACAATTATTCAAAGAATCACATGTTAAATTTAATCCAAAAGTTTTTTAACTACGAATTTAGAAGGGTGACCCAATCTGTGATGCCACAACGTACTCATGTCTGAGATTTGAGCAGAACAAGCAAAATTCAACTTCTTGTTCAGAGGTCTGAAAAAGTATATCCCATTTCTCTTTTCACCCGCTTCAATGGGCATCCCCTAGGTACGGTCCTGTAACATCAATACACTATCATTAATTATAACAACGCAATTATTTGCTTTAGAAAGCTGAGAGAGAGACAATAAATTACACCGGAGTTGAGGTATAAAAAGAACATTATCAATTTTTAATTTAGAAGGCAGATTTATGGAACCCAATTCTGCTCTGGTTGTTTTAGAGCCATTTGGAAGAGTAATTGTATAAGGATGAAATTGTTTAGTATCTTTCAAGAAAATCTTCCTGCCTGTCATGTGGTGGGAGCATCCACTGTCTAAAATCCATTCATCTCCTATCTTACCAGAGAGATTTTCCAAAGCTTGGTTGCTATTTTTCTAATTGCTCAAAAGTTAGAGAAATGAGTTCCACTGCTATGGGGAAAGACCCGGGATGCCGACTGGTGCACTTGCCGATGCCGAAGCTGCCATTCCCAGCCGCTCGTCGGTGCCGTCCGGATCTGCTCCTCCGCGGCTGCTTCTGTGAGAAAGTGAGTGTGCCGCACGACTGTGAGCATCCCAGTCAAGGTGATTTGAGGAGGATGAACTAGTTGCAGTGCCAGCGGCCCAACTGAGCATCGTCGGAGAAGATGAACCAGATGAACTAGGCGCAGCCGCTGTCCAACTATGGCTCGCCGGAGAAGATCCAGCCAGTCTGCGGCCAGTCCCGGCTCTTTCGCGCCCTCTGCCTCGGAATGTCCTTCCCCGACCTCTACGACCGTCGGCGCCGATTTCGGTGCTTCGGTCTGACCACAGTTGCTCCGAGGTACGATCTGGATAACCCACTAGTAGGTAGCAATTCCTTGCTTCATGTCCTAACTTGAGACAGTAAGTGAATTGCAATGTATTCTACACAGATTTGGGGGTTGCAAACACGACAGCTTCACTGCCAATTTCTGAATTTCTTGTTAATTTTTTGTGTGCTTCTTCTTTGATTATCATAGCATAAGTTTTCTTAATGTTTGGAATTGGTTCTAATTGCAAAATACTTGATCGTACAGTTTCGAAAATTGAATCATCTAAGCCTATGAGAAATTGATGAACTTTGTCTTCTTCCCTTTGCTTAATAATCTCATTAATCATCCCACAAGTACAATTAGGCAATTGTTCATAGTTAATTAATTCATCCCATATTTTCTTTAATTTTGCATAATAGGCTGAAACGGACATACCAGACTGTTTACAGTTTATCATGCAGTCTTCAAATTAGCAATTCATGCTTCCTTGGTGCATTACCTGACATGAATTGTTCTTTCAGATCAGCCCATAGTTCATCGCACCTTTCTGCATAAGACATTGTAGTTCTCAAATTAGGTTCTATGGTGTTTAAGATCCACGAACCCACCATAGTGTTGATAGTCCACCATTCTTCTTCTTCTGTAGTTCCGGGTTTCGGCTTCGGAATTAACCCTTCCACAAAGCCGAGTTTTTTCTTAGCACGCAGTGCTAACCACATTGCCTTCACTCATTCGTCATAATTATCTTCCTTGAGTTGAACTTGTGTGAGAATCAGATGCAGACTGTCTGAAGATGCAAGATGGTATGCATCTTTTCGACCATGATTATGGAAATGGTCATCATCATCTACAACAGCACTATTAATCTACCTTGGATCGCTCATTTTTAATGAATCTTGGACTGAAATTATGAAGCCGTGAACTTGGCTCTTATACCATAAAGTTTCCAGTGGGGATAATATGTACAACACCACTATCCTATAAACTAGGAAGTGGTTACAAAATATGAGCATGTTATCGCTTCAACTAAGCTACTTCAACAAATCCATTCCCACCTTTGAGGATGAAATTTAGCTTCATCCCTAACTCATTCCGGCCAAACTACAGGGGAATTGGAGATTCAAGCGGGAATTACATATATTATGTTCAATATCTAGAGATTAACTGAATTTAAGGTTTAATTTGATATTTTTTTTTATTTTTCCAATTTCTTTTTACAATTTAAATTAATATTTTTACTTAAAAAATTTTATATATATTTATAATAGTGATCGGTGATTGAAGATGAGAAGAATCTAATCTTCGTTAACAATCCATCTTCAAATTTGGATATAAAATTCATCCAAATTTCCAACAAAATTGAAGCACAACGAGAGTTGAGATAGATTAGAAGCGATTTAGTACCTGATTAAACCCATTCTATTGCCACCCCAATTGGGTAGGTGATGAGCTCTAAGTATTTTATGAGTTCTTTTGACCTTGTTGTATTCTAAATAAAATGGTTCGGTTGCTAAAAAAATTTCTTTGCCACGTGGCCCTCCTAACTTCCAAACCCCGTGCAGCACGAGCCATGTAAAGAAATGATTCCTTAATCAGCTGATTATTAGATCCACTCCAAAAAACGCCCAACACAAAAATCGACAGCCATCAGCAAAAAAAAAATAACAAAAACTCCCCAAATTCTCTTTTTGCATTTCTTCGAGCAGTAGCAAAAATGGCTATGGCGACTTCTTTCTACTGCTCCACTGCAATTCCAAGTAAAAAAACCAATCAGAATCGAGAGAATTTCCTCTTTTCACCTGTCGGAGGCTCTAAAACGACGCCGTCTTATATTCGGTTATCGACAAGGCAGTCGCGGACTCTGTCTCTAGTTGTCTCCGCCGCAGCTTCCGGCGCTGCTGTAGAAGCTGAGCCAAAATTCGCTGCCGTTACTCCTTCTAAGATTTTGCCCTTCCGCGTTGGTCACGGCTTCGATCTTCATCGTTTGGAACCTGGGTATCCTCTTATAATTGGTGGAATTAATATTCCTCATGATAGAGGATGCGAGGCTCACTCTGATGGTACCTTTCTTATACTTTGTCCTCCCTTTTATATTATCGGTCACTCTTATTAATATGCGATTAGAAAACTGAAAAGACTAAATTGTCCTTGTCCTTGAATGTTATTAATAGTTCTAGTGAAAATTTCTGGAATGTTGTTTAATTTCATCCAGATAGGAGGGATATATATAGAAAAATACCCTCTCTATTTTTTATTAGTGATTACGGTTTGAACATCAACATATTAAGAAAATGCTAAAGTTAAGATGTTTTTATATATGGACTAAATTCAAATTAACCCCTTATTATTGTTATTGTTTATACAAGCTCCCATGCTACGAAAGTTGGAATGGTTGAAATTTGTTTTTATGAAAGGGTATAAAAGAAAAAGTTCATTAAATGTTGCATTAATTTCTGAACCAGACAAGTTAAAAAACACGGGAATTGACGTACTGTGACAAGAAAAAATGGAGGGAGTATCAAGTGATGAAATGGAAAAAATGGAGGGATTACTATTTCTATATATTGAGAAGAAGATAGTAACATCTTGAGTTCGAATTTATGGTTTTGAAGTTTTGTCAAATTTGTAATTACTCATTTTGAAGTTGTGGCTATGGCAGGGGATGTGCTACTACACTGTGTTGTTGATGCAATTTTGGGTGCTTTGGGGTTACCGGACATAGGGCAAATTTTTCCAGATACAGATCCTAAATGGAAAGGAGCACCATCTTCAGTTTTTATTAAAGAAGCTGTGAGTTTATGCTTTTAGATTCTCAACTGTGGTGGTTCTTTTTAAGAAAAATGATCTTTCTGCAAGTTGTGTTTTTAATGACTTTGAGGTCCAATTAAACGAAAACAATGCTGCTTTCTTGCATTGCTTTAATTGTTTGGAGATGTTGATACGAATCGTTGTATGTTGATTTTAAGGAAGCTGTGATTGTTCCTTCAAACATGATGTTTTCAAAATGGTAATTGGGGATTGCTTTATGCAACGCGATATTTTGTAGCATTTAGTCCTTACATGGTCCAACGAATGTGGAGTTGATATGTCTGATTAAGATGAAGAGAAATTTTCAAATGAGTAGGGCACAAGTTGGTTCTTGCATTGTATGGTTGGGACCCGATTAGATGCTTATGTATATTCACAAAATGTATCAGAAAGACATGGTAGTATGAGGTACATATTTGCATTTGAACACGGACATACTGAAAACGTGCTCTTCTCTTGGATATTGCTTTAGATTACGGAGTTGTGACTTTTGAAAGTGGATGCAAACTTGAATTAGTTCATCTTTCATCTGGTTTTAAAATTTTTTTGGGGGACATCAGCCCATTTTAGTGAGGGGACGCCTCACACATTCCCGTCTTACAGGGAAAACCTCATGAGCCCATTTCCGCTAATAGACAAGCTACACTTGCAAAGTTTTTCATTCTCCTATACCAGAGAAACTAATCAAAAATAGGATTTTCAAGCCTCAAAATCCTAACCTAAAAGCAGGTCGATGCCTAAAAACACGGGGCTTGAGGTATTTGGAATATCATATGTTTACTGGTTTTCATGTGGCGTGTATGTGTGTATGAAGATCAAGTTGTTTCCTCTATATTGTTAGAATATGTTAAAGTGCCATAACAAATATTTGCTACAAATTCTTGAGTTTGCTGATAGATTTCGTCTGAATAGATTTTGTAATTTCTTAAGGTTTTAGCTCTCAGCTTACAGGTCGGATATTGACTAACTATAGGCACTGCAATGCTATTCTGGCAGGTGAGGCTGATGGACGAGGCAGGTTATGAACTAGGAAACTTGGACGCGACTTTGATTTTGCAGAGGCCAAAGGTAAGCCCCCATAAAGAGGCTATCAGGCAAAATTTATGTCAACTGCTCGGTGCAGATCCTTGTGTTGTTAATTTGAAAGCAAAAACTCATGAGAAGGTTGACAGTCTTGGGGAGAACCGAAGTATCGCTGCACATACCGTAGTACTTCTTATGAGGAAGTAGGAGATAGGCAATGTCATTGGCAACTGTAACAAATAGTGTGACAGCCATTGTTAAGATATATCTACTGATAGATGATGAATGAGGGGAAATTTGGATCTGCCACAACCTTAAGGTTTCTATGAATGTAAAATTTTAGAGCTGGAACTCATTCTGTTTTGCTTCTCTTTTCATACATAAGAATGTTGTTCTGCCATTTCTTATAATATATACACACAAAGTATTTCATTTTGGATGATAGACTTATGTCTCAATGAGTTGTTGAAATGCTTGTCAATTTTGTGGTGTAGTTTGTTGTTAAGCTTGGATGTTTCTTTATATGATTAAATCATCTAATATAAAAAATAAAATGTCAATTTTTGCTAATATTCCAAAGAGGAGTTTCATGGTTCTAAGAGGTGCTAAGATGATCATTTTACCAGTAACTTCTCTTGCTATAGAGAGGTTCCCAGATTTTTTTGGATAAAAAAGGCTTTTGCTCTTGAGACTGGTCTCCCAATGGTCTCTTCTGCAGGAGTCTTTACGTTTTATGTATTAAAATACAATTAAGAAAATACTCTACTTTTTTTTTTTATTGTGGATTTCAATAAAAATTTCAATAGAAAATACGCAATAAATTAATTGAAATATTAGTTATGTATAACTATAAACTATAATAATTATTAAAAATAGTTCATTAGTTATATTTGAAAGGTCAAAATTCAAAATAGTTCAGGACTACTAAGAGAAAAATAAAAACAATTCATTGTTAGAAAAATATAAAATCAAAATTTATAGATTATAAAGAGAAAAAGAAAAATAATTCATGGTTAAAGAGAGGTAAAACAAAAGATTATGACTATTAAAAAAAGAATAACATTAATTTAGGATTATAAATAGATAATATCTTTAATTTTATTTTGCCCCTCAATAAAAAAATTCATTACCATTACCAAAAAAAATTCAAGCTTATGAAGAAGAATACATAGTTTAACCAAAACTTAAGTAAAATACCAAGTCCCCATTTAGAGCAGCAGGCTTTGCAATATTCAAAAGGTGCTTTTGAATTGCAAAAACTCTTTAATGGGGTGTTTCGCTGCAAAATAACTCAAGTATTTGAAAAAGTGGAAGCATTTGACAATTATAAGTGCTTTAGCTTTTAATGTTTTCAATCGTAATTTTCTTGTGATAGGAAAAGTTAGGATATGTAAATTTTGTCAATCATTAGTTTCAAACATGATGTTTAATTATTAACTTCAAAAAATAACTCTAATATTTAAAATAAAGTTTTCTTTCTCTTTTTTCATAAATATAAATATTCTTTAAATATGAATTTGATTATTAGATATCTCCCAATAAACTCAATAAAATATTTCACATTTATATTTAATTATTTATTATTGGATATATTATAAATAAAATTGAAATCTTCGTTTCTTATGAAATAAATGAAATAATATATTTCTTTATATTAAATATTTTTAATTAATATACAAATAAAATTTTTAAAGATACATAAAAATATAAAAAAAGATTTTATCAAAATGAATAAGTAATGTATAAAGTATAATATCTTTGATACATATAAAAGAATTTATAAATAAAAAATTACGTATTAGATAATGAAAATGGCCTGTTCTTTATTACTTATACTCTTTTAAAAAAATTAAAAGTAAATATTTTTTTAAGTTAAAAACAAATATAATGAATAATCGAAAATAATTTAAAAATAACTTATAATTTAAAATAAGTTAAAAATTACTAATTTTAAGTAATGAAGGAGAAGACAAATGATTTCCAAACACTTATACAATCATGTTTTATTTCTAACTTAAAAAATTATGTTATTGTTATGATAACGTATTTTAAATGCTTCTATAAATTTTGTGAGCCCAAGCCAAGAGAATAGCGTCAGCGCATAAGGTTATGCGTCCATAGCGTTTCTGACCTATGCCGCTATGCAATTGCGAAGTGCAGAATCTGGGCCGCCACCAAAACAGGTAAAAAACCCTGGAAAACCTCCCAGTTGTTCTTGTGGCTCTCTCTTCTCACATTCATAGAGAAGAGTCCACCAAACATTGGTTTTGCAGGCTGGAGGAGAAGGGAGAAAGAAAAAAGAAACTAGAACTCAGACATCTATGGCGGCACCCGAAGCTCCGGTCAACTATGTTGGAATTGCCCGAAAGTCCGCTGCTTTCCGTCTCATGAAACAAATGGTAAACAAATGGGTTTGTGATAAAAGCTTCTGATTTCTAATTTGCATTAGTTTTTAGTTAGGGTTTTTGAATAATGTCTCTGAAGATCCTTCTTTTAATTAATTGTTTTTGTGTTCTTGTTATGGTACTGACCATTTATAGGGATGGGAAGAAGGAGAAGGACTCGGCAAAGAAAAGCAAGGGATCAAAGGGTACATAAGGGTTAAGAACAAACAGGACACTACAGGTTTTTTTTTCCTTTGCTGATTTTCAATTATGTTTTCTGGTTTCTTTTGTAAATGAAATGGAATAGAATTGTGATATTTTCTCATTGGTACCGAGCCCTAGTTTGGTTGGGATGAAACCAGGGAGGGGATGTAGATCGGACCTAAATGAAATGGAATTGAATTATGGTATTTTCTCATTCGTACCAAGCCTTAATTTGGTTTGCAGAGAGGGACCATTCCTTTGAATCTTTATTATATTTAATTTGCTATTACATCAATTGCATTAAGATATGATTGTTATGAATATTGGGTAAAAGTTTGGTTTAGGAGAGATTTGTAATAACATTATTTGTAAGAGGATAAAATGGTCTTTTTAATATCATTTACATTTCAGTCTACATTCCCACCAAACGATGTTATTTACGTCCGGATTTACATCCCTACTTACTTTCTTCTCAACCAAACTAAGGCTGAGAGTGCCAGTTTGCTGAATCAGCGGGACTTTTGTTCATGCTTTATGGTTAATGTGATATTATGTCTTTTGAATTATTTCGTCAACTTGACTTATTAGCCAATATTTCACCTTTTTTTGTAATTTTGATAGGAATTGGCACGGAGAAACCAAACAATTGGGCGTTTGATACCACTCAATTTGATAACATCCTCAAAAAATTGAAAGTGGTAATTTCAAACTCTACCTTTAGTCACGCGCCAGTTGTTTATAATATGGTTCTTTTTGTAGTTAATCGTTTCTTGTTTAATTTGACAGCAAGCTTCTGATATCAACAAAGAAACAGGTACGTGTTCGTGAACATATTTGGTTTCAAATTAACTGTATAAATCAGAGATTTTAGGATTGTTTTCATTCGTGTAGCAGCTGAAGAAGAGGAAGATGCACAGGGAGATGCAGTTTCTAAGAGCTCTCCTGGAGAAAAAGATACAATTGCTAAGGTGACTCGCCCGCAAGGAAGGTTGTTAGGATATAGTTCTTATTTGTTTCTAAAATTACATTTCAGCAGTTAATATGAAATTTTGATTGCGGGATTTATAAGAATAGGCTCTAATGTTTATTTTTGTCAATGTTTATCAGATACAAGAGGAGAGAGAAGGGAAAACTTGTCCACTCATATTCTTCTAAGGATCTCGAGGGAATTCTTGTAAGCATTAACTGTTGTGTTTGTTATGTAATTCTATATTGTTGTATTACCCATGCCAAATTTAGTCTGATGGATTATTTTGATGCAAAATGAATAGTTTTGACAAAATTAGTTGGTGTCACAAGGTTATTTATGTCATAGTGAATATATTATAGGGTTAAATGGATGAATGAATTTGCGTTGTCCGCGAAATCTTGAAATTAGTTATTGCCTGATATTGAATATCCCAATTAGCATTAGGGCAACTGAGCTCACCCTTTAAGAAAAAAACAGTTAAAAATATAAACATTCTGCAGGTCCAAAGAACAGTTCCTTCAAAGGATGATGGTGGTGATACAGATGAGGTGATGGAGACAATGGACAACCTGGTTCCTGATAGTGAAGGTATACACGTTCATTTATGCCCCTTTTGGATATATTTGTTAGTCTTTTACTAGAAAAGAAAATATCATAGAAAGATGTTTCAGCATATAGTCAAGTTGCTTTTGCTTCGACTTTCAATTGGTCCGACATGCATTTTTGCTGATGGTTTATAACTGATTTCGTTGTTGTGTCTGTGATCAAACTTTAGATTATATTTTCTTTCCCTTTTTCCAGGGAAATCAGAGCAAGCTCAAGTTATTTCACCAGATTGGTGGGGCTGCAAATTGGGGTTTGTTTCTGGTGGTTTTCTTGGAGATGAAGCTCGAAAAAAAAAGTCTCAAAACCATAACCAGAGGACAGCTTTCCATGAAGATGATCAAGAAAATCTCTACAAACTTGTCCAGGTATTTAAGTTTGTGGCAAGTGCCTATAGAAAGCCAATGAAAGAAAGTGACTTCTTGGGAAATGCTTCTTTTCGGTTCCCAGTTCACTACTCTAGCTGTTATTTCTCATCCCCTCCCACTGGCTCTTTTTGGGTTTAATTTATGTTGAGCATGCTGTGATATATTCTCATGATAACTATTAATTCTTAAAAAAGGAGGTTGTCGTAGAGCTTGTAATATCTTATATGTCATTATGAATAGAGGAATAAAAATATGTGAAAGTTTTTATTATATGATGCATTCTTTCTTTCCCGCAAGTTTTTCCAATATGCTTATAAGATAAATGAAGCTACTTGAAGGTGAAAAAAAATTATTTATGGGTTCTCTGTTGAGCTTACTAGAATGCTTTTGCAAATATTGCTCTGAACGTATCTGTCAGAATGAATATTCACTGATAGCTATATAAGGAAATTTATTTAGCGAAAAAAGCTGCATATGGAAATTTTATAGAGTTTGATATGCTTATTTGCAGGATAAAGCAACATCTGGTAAACAAGGTCTTGGTATCAAAGACCGTACAAAGAAAATAGCTGGTTGCTACTTCCAGGGGAAAAAGACTTGTCTCAATGACAGCGATGGTGAGAATTCAACTGATTCCCATTCTTCAGCAAAAAGAAAGCGCGAAGAATTGTCAGACGTGGAAGAAAAGGATGTAAGTTCTGAAGTCAAGCTGAAAAAGTTGTGCAGGCAACTTCTTCAACAGGTGTGTTCCTGAGAACATTTATCTATCTATCTATGATTTAACTTCTATCTACACCCCAAATAAATAAAAAACCAAAGAATGAAAAAGGAAAAAAACACTTGCTAACTTGCGTCTTTCAACAGGCACAGGGACGGTCATTGAAGCTTAAGCAGCTTAAAATTCTTATTGATGAACATTCATCTCGCCTATCCTCCAATTTCACTTCTAGAAAGGAGGCACTTGCATTTTTAAAACGCAAGGTATGACATGAAGTGGCAAACAACAGTGCCCTCTAATCTGATATTGATCCCTTTTACAGCCATATGGTTTTTTTGGTTATCTTGAAACAAAAAAAGTAAAATTTGTTCCCATTTTTGTTGCTTGTTGGTTCAGCTTGAAGGCAGTAACAAATTCTTTATAGAAGGAAAGAGAGTCTCTCTACGAAGACCCGAATGAGTAGATTTAATACAGAGTCAAGACAACTGTACCGATTTGTACATTGCTTGCTGCTCACGCTAAGATGATAGTAGTAATGTTTTATTCATCAAAATTTTCAATCTTCTCGGATGTTTGATTTGCTATTGTATACATGTAGTATAGCTATCATGGTTCCTAAAGATATTTAGGCTGCAAAATTTCCAGTAAATGATGCCTAAGCTATGTTCAATTCAGAGAGGAAAACAGTGTGCTTGATATGTTATTCATTGTGAACAATTTTGATTGATGAGTTTGTATACCATTTCATCTAATAATCTTTTGTAATTTCCTTTTTTAATAGTTTCTGTCATTTATGTTGTTTGCAAGATTTCCACTTTAGTGATTCTTGGTCTGCAGACTTCACTGATTTCTTTAATTTTCTTCGCCAAATTTATTTCTAATGCTGAGAGTGGCTATCACATACTGCGTGACCCAAAACAAAGAAGAGATATGTGAGAGATAGAAGAAAAACCTGGTTACTAGATGTAACTCATTTGCACGATTTTCTTTGCCAAGTATTTTCCTAGGAAATCAAATCCATGATAATAAAGAGCTTCAATTTCTGCTCTCTGCCCTCTCTGGACCATTGCCTCCATCTCTTCCTTGTAGTCATCCTGTTGAAATGGAAATGAGTCATTCTCCGGGACATGAGCTTAAAGTGTTTAAACACCAAGTGAAAGTTACCTGTAAATATTCTAAAGACATCAAACTTTTAGCAATTTGCAGATCCTTTGACTTCAGTGGGACTAAAGATTCTTCAGGAACAAGTTGAGATATATCATCCATTCTCAATCCAAGCCACTTCACGTTGCAAGCTGATAGATTGGAAATTCTCCTTGTTTCAATTAATTAAAATCCTAAAAGAGGTGTATGAGTTGATTTACAAAGCATGTAGGAATGTACCATATCTGTACGCTTCTAAACCCATTCCTATGCTTCCATATTTGAATGTGCATAATATTGCTAATCCAGCAGGGTTCCTTCATAATTGATTTTTAGGAGCTGTTAGGTAATCATACTAATGAAACTAATAGAGTAGAATGAATCCTTACCAGTCAACAAGTCCTAAAATTGGTTTGTCCGGAAATGCTCGACTCAGACGATGAAGAAAAAACCTACTTTGACAACCAGAAATAGCTCAACAGCAATCTTCAAGAAAATTTTGAAGAATACACTTTGCTTCAGCTACCTAGTGGCAATATCTGGATATCCTTTGGCAGTAATTAGAACGCTTGGAGTTTGATTGAAAACACGGTCTTCGGCTAGTCTCTGGAATATAGCATGCTGCAACAGAGGTTGTCTCAACTCTCAACAATTTGGTTCTAGAAAAATGGTAACAATTGTCATCACAGGAGTAAGCCATGAAACACCTTTTCCACCACAATTATATAATGGGCATCTGTCTTCATCAACAAATTTTCAAGTAAATTTAGGTCCCCGGAGATAGCATAACCAGAAGATCCACAGGCAGAGCAGTCCACCATCTCTTTGTTGGGCTCCTTCTCAATAGATAAAATGAAAAAGAATCAATTGTAAAACTAAGCTTATAAACATAATATCCACAGTTAAAGTTAATTTCCTTCTTCCCATTTTGATCTCCAAAAATGAACGATCATAAATATCAACCGAGAATAGCCTAATGAGAGATTAAGACCTATATCACATAGACCTAGGTCCTTCTACTTCGATGACAAAGAACCACAGATTTGGAAAATAAGTTGAATCTAGTGAAGATTAAAGCAAAGCAACTAGAAATCATGCACCATTGCAGAAAGTAAAGGCCAAGCCATAAAGGTCTAATACCTGCAGCAGTAGGTGGCCAGCCACGGCTCCCCTGCTGGATGCCATAATACCAAGACTATATCGACTACATTGAAGCAATGCTACTACATCTATTTGAACAAACAAGTTAATAAAGCACGGTCATTCCTAAAACCATATAAAATAAAATATTGATTAAATGATAAAAGTAATTTTTACCAATGAGAGTCCCCTGAAAAAAAAAAGTGAGTTTAACCTTGGATTGTCCTATTGACCAGCAATTGAGAAGGAAAATAAGTTGGTGAATCAGAAAGCAACTTGTAGAACAGCTCCCTCTGAGTCACTTTTTTCTCCTGAAGCAATATCTTATAACACATCTCCATGACTTTCCAGACTTCATTTAGGAAAAACAAAAATTCCAAAGATGAAATTAGTATACAAAAACACTCAAAATCTATAAAATCACAAAAATAAAATTTAGTTTTATTTATTTGTTCATTTACCTCTGATGAAGGATTTAGCAGTATTTTCTCTCATCAAAGATCGCGTGGAAAACGAATGAGAGAGGAAAATTGATGAAACATCCGTTAATAATCCGCGACTCATTCTACTATTGCTCGAATTTCTACTAATCTGTTCCACGTTATGAATTAATCCGTCAACAATCACAGCAACGATTAAAAACTTAACATTCATCTCTGATTAAATCACGATGCTAAATGCAATAACCGCAACCATAAAATGAAATCAAATTTAAACTAATACGTTTACCAGAGGTAGATCTGAGATCTTAGGCGTCGCCGAACTGAGAATTTTTAAGAAATTGAGCACTGCCACTTCAATCCTAGATCGAACCTGAATCACCGGAGCAAAATGAAAACTTAAAAAAAATGACAGGAGAAGAAGTACGGCGACTTCATTACATTAAATTCAAACATATATAGTATGAAGGATCACCTCGGCGGGAGGTAGAATATCAGCGTAGCAAAGTTGTTGATCGGAGAAGAAGATGGATGAGTTGTAGAGCTCTCCCATTCCACATCTCTGCAATGAAGGAAGAATCGCGCGGGAGGCTTTTTATATTCGTCGTATTTGATTTTTGGGCCATTTTAAAATGAATGGATATTATGGTCCAAGTTAAATTATTTTTACCTCTTCGGCCTAACCTTAATGAAAAATCATAGTTGGGGTCCAAGCCCATTTCTCAAATTTTCACGTTGGGCTTGACTGCACCCCTTCTCCTTCATTCAAAAATGAAAAAGAAAAGGAAAAAATCAAAACCAATCCACTACCACTAGTCTATTACACATCTCTAAGGATCACGTTAATATGAATTAATTTTTAATTTTAAATTTTTTTGAAGTTCAACAAATTTTGATGGTTTTAAATTTTTATGAAATTTATTAGACTTAAATTAATATATATGATATCAATGGTAGAACTAGAAATGAGAGGATGCAAAATCAAATTTTGTGCTATAAATAATTTGTATAAGAAAAAAGTTACACACTAGACGGTGGGTATAGGCGCGACGGTGACTAGCAATAATGGCGGAGGAGGTTGGACTGGTGACAAATATTTAGAGGGAGACAGGTTATTGCGTTTTTTAGAATTAAGGAAAGTGAAAAATAAATTTAATTAAGAATATATTTAAAAAATTAACAAATTTCATATTTATAAACATAAGACAGTTAATTTTGTGTTATTTTTTTAAAAGTCACATTGTGGAATGATGTCGTTTTACGAAGGATTTTCAATTAAAAAAAAAAAACTAGTAAAAGGACCTCCTTTTTACTTGTTTCCTTTTACAAAATATAAAGTCCACAAAATTTATCCTTAATTGCAATGATGACTGCCTCAATTTTACCCTAAGGTACTGTCGTAATATACTCTACTCAAGATATTTTCAACCGGATAGAGGTTCGAACGACCTCCTTGACCAAACATAGTTCCGCCAATACATAATATATTTTATCTTTATATAATGTGTGCTTTTTGGGTACATATTAGACAAATCCTTATAGCATAACTTGAATACTCTATAAATTTTTTGTTACATTCTCCTTATAAATTTTCTTATTATAGTATCATAAATTGTAAAAGATAAATTCTAAATAAAAATTATAAAAGAAATATGTCACAAAAAATTAAGAATATTGTAATAACTTATTTTTTTGGTGGTAGAGTTAGAAAAAATATCTAAAATATGCTGCGTGTTGGTTGGGAGCATAATTTAAATTTAGTTTTTTCTTGAAAAATAATTTATAACAAAGAAGGGGACAATTTTAACTTGAGACGCCAAGAAATGTATATTTGACCTTATTGATACCTAACGGTTTGAAACTAAAATAATTAATCTAAAAATTTCTTCATCATCAAGTAGTAGTATTATTATTTTCCATAAAAAAAAGTAGTATTATTTATTTTAATTGAGTTAATTAACTGAAATATTAATACTATAATTATGAGATAATGATGGTTAGCATATTATTAATTATTGGTTTCTTGTTAATAATTTATGTCTTCTTTCTGTCTCTTAGCTATGAAATATGAACTTCCATACCCATGTGGCAATTGGTAGGCAATTTGGGAGAATTTTCTGCCGTTAAAAAACATCAAGTTGTACAATTATCTATTAAAAAAGTGGAAAAAAAAAGTTTTCTCAGTGTAAAATTTTGAATATGAACGACCGACCTGACCTAATTTGATTATTTGACACGCTATCTTGAAAATTTTGCTATATTGTTTTCCCAAAAAAAAAAAAAAAAAAGGCAAAAACATATTTTTTCCTATCCTGGTTTTAGATAGAGTCAATTTTGTAATACTATTATCTTATAATTTGGAATAGTTGATATAATAAGTGGAAAAATAATGATTTATTAAATTAGTATAGGCAAACTATTTACCTTGAATAATAAAGTCATTTTCTAAATATATTTTAAGATGCATTTTATTTATGAACTAGTTTTTTAGCAAAAGGAAAATGATATTTTTATAAAAATAAAATTAAATTGTTTGAGCTATATCATGAGAGATATTCCTGAACAATTCTTAAGAAACATCATAATCAAGAGCAATTCTAACTAAGAGACGTTCTTTAGTACATTTCCTCTAATAATAACTTTTCTTTTAGATTTATCTTTTAGAATTCGTGGTTTATCCTTTATTTTATAGGATTTGTATTAATAAAATTACTATAAAAGATGGGTCCTAAAATATGTATTAGATAATCCTAGTCATAGAAAGAAATGTCCTTTTAATTTACATGAGAAAAGCTAGTAGAATTCCCATCCTCTTTGACCAGAAACCCACACGCAACCCTCTAACTTCAAAAAGATTAGCAGATCGGCCGAGCAGGCTCCTTACTGTAAGAAGGGAGTCGCTCTCTAAATTAGCTAATTCATAGAGAAATCCCCCAGGTAAATTAAGGGGGGAAACGATCTTTTACTGTAGCTATTGAGTTATTAAGTTAAACCCGTTCCGAAGATTCTATGATGGAATCCGAAGGAAGGGAACTGTAGCTCACCGTTCCGACAGAATTGAACCCCCTCCCGAAGGAAGGGAACCCGTTCAAACCCACAATATAGTCCTCAATGATACCTAACAACTCTATATAGTCAAACACAAACTCCCAATATGAAGGACAAACCTTCCCTGTATTACTACCATTTACGCCCTTATCCTTCAAAATCTAATTACTATTTTGACTAAAAATATGTCAAGTGCTTAATTAGCACATATATATAACATTGTTGAGATGCAAATTATCTATTTACAAGTTAAGTTATCAAGAGAAACTAGGATGTACCTTCTTTTGTATATAGAATCTCATACTATATCTAACTACAAAGTTAATGACATGATAGTTTGATACAGTAGGTAAATACATTATGAAGTACTTGGTCAAAGTCATGACGGTTTATATGAGAATATTAAACATTTTTTTTACAAAAAATAATCTCATTGTTCATGATCTAGAGTTAAGGGACGTTTGAAACAAGGTGAGACATGATACAATTTCAAGTTCTGAACCCGTCTGTTTAAGAGCATGACTCATGAACCTTATAATACTCATAGTCCTTATTTGACAACTGTGCTTATTATGTCAAGAAGAATATCTCAAAATAATAATAAGTATTAGACATTTACTTATATATCATTAAAACATTTTATACATATCGATTGAATTTTACGTACAATCCCCAAAACCCAAAACCGGAAGCTATCAGTAATATCAACTTTTACTAGTGCGTGCTCTCCTCCCTACGACTGAACATATAGAGTAGGGGGATGGAGTATATATATAGTTCCAAACAAGAAGAAGAAGAAGAAAGGATCATATATATACTAGTTGCGCACAATACGACGGTTGGGGTCCAAAAAAGTCCATGCACTCACTATGCATGCCCCCTATTATCATTATTATTCGATCTGATTCCCATTTCCCACTTCCAGCAAGTAAACGCCGTTATATACATTCAGCACCGTCGTTGAATCGGTCTTTGGGCGTGGCCGTCGTTGCCTGTGGGTCTTTCGCTTACGACAGCGGAACAGCCCAGAACTACTGTAGAGAGAGAATGCAAGTTGCACGCATGCACAGTCGTTTTCATATCATGATCCACTCTTCAAAACGGGGTATGGCCGTATGGGGGGATCTCGGCCGCGTTACGGATACGGAATCATGCCGACTGACTCTAGTGTATACATGGCCAACGGCCGGTGGTTGTATTAATTTTCTTGGTCAATTGCATAGCTAATCATGTTTAATCATCTTCATGTGGTTACATATGCCAAAACAAATTCTCTCTTTTGAGTCATACTTATATTAATAACATAACTTTAAGATCTCATACCTACTAATTGCTTTGAAATTAATTAATGTTAAGGGATAGTTATCGTATATTCTAATTTTATAATGCATTCAACATACACAAAAACACTCACAATATTTGACTCTGACTTAATTCCCTGACCTTCCTCCACGGGATAAATAAATGATGTACACCAACAATAACCTAACTGCATGTGCGCCCTCTTGATTGTTTTTGGGGTGGATTACTAATCGTCTGCTACAGTTGAGTTTTTGTGCTTTGTTTCAGTCTGCGAGAGGAAGGGATGACTTGACTGTAATGCTGTGCTGCTCGTTATATGGTGGCAACTTGGTGATGGACTCTTTGAATCATCTTTATAGATTGTTTTCTTTTATCACTTATTGACAGTCGAAAGTTGATCGGGTGGCAATGTTAGTATTCTACGGTATTGCCCTAGCTCTGTTGTGGGCTCGTTTTCTAAGACTAGATTAGTGGTTCGATGAGTCAAAAAAAATTCTGGTACCTACATTTTGTTTTTCTTATTTCTTAATAATTTTAACTAATATACTCAAGTTGTATGATATAATTTTATTACGATAACTCTGCTTTAGTTGCTCGTGATTAATCAATTTGCTGCGACAATTAGTTTAGTAGTTTTTTCGAGATATTCTTGTCCCCTTGTATTTTACTTGTTGAATACACATAATAAAATCCCAATATTTACTTAAAATAAAAAAGAAAGAATATAAATCTCTGTGTTATTTTATGCAAAATATCCTTTGCTGACACCAGTTAGACACAAGCAAGACGTATATTGTAGGCACAAAATGTCAAAAAACATAGGTACAGCCATGTATATTTGTACTATATTCCTATGTGTAATTTGTTCACATACTCTACAGCTTGGTCCAAAATCTATTTCTTAATAGTCCTCAAATCCTAGTCACCAATGAGTGAAGAATAATGGCTTTTAAAAGCGTGTTCTTTTTGTCCCGTTTTAGCTCGCCTTTGACATTTGTACAAAGTCAAAATCATGCCTCATTACTATAAATTATGGCTCTAAAATAATCTTTCCTTGTGCTTCACCTTCCTCGCGAGAATTATAAAGTCGCACTCAGCAGCACGATCTTTTTCCTTAGCATAAACAGCTAAGGTTTTATCAATTCTTTTTTTAGATATTTTAATAATAATTATGATGTCTGGATTTGAAGATAATTGGGGTTTGCAAGCTATTGTTGGAGGAAAATCTTTTTCTACTGCAATTTCTGCTCTTCCAATTCCAAATTCTTCTTGTTATAGCATTATGGATCATATGTCCGAACATCGCGATTTGGCTAACAATTTTCCGGATCTGTTTGAAACTATGTTCACCGATGATGATCGATTGGAACAACTTTACAAGCCATTTTATCCGGTAGTTTCTTCAGATTCTTCTTCAGAAAGTATTATTCAGCAAGTCGAAGAGAAATTATTCGTGGAAGAAGATGAAAAGAAATCGAATTTCTGCCCCGTTGAATCTGCTACTACGGTTGATTATGTACCAAAGTACAAAAGAAGGTGAGGAAATTAATTAATGTTGATTAATTAATTTAAAAAAATTTTGTTTGGATAATTAAGTGAATTTTTACCTTAAAATGGTTGTAATTAACAGGAAGAATCAACAAAAAAGAGTGGTGATTCAAGTAACAGCTGAAGATCTATCTTCTGATAAGTGGGCTTGGCGTAAATATGGACAGAAGCCTATTAAAGGTTCTCCTTATCCAAGGTGCAATTCTCTTTCATTTCTAGTATAGATTCTTAAAATTTAAGGTTCTTCTTTCGAATTCAATATTGCTAAACTATTGTCTTATTCTGTTTACCAAATCTTATGAATTTGTTTGATAAAGAATGCTTTTTACTATTAAATTACCGTCTAAATCTATCTATTCAATCTGATTCATTCGGTCTAATAATAAATGTCTTGTTAACATTAAACTACTATCTTACTTTCTGTGTCTGATAAGAAACTATTTTACTACAACTCAACTATGGTCTTATGGTATAGATTTACTTGTGCATACTCAAATTTGAGGTTTTTTGGCCATTTTTTCTTGATAGTTTCTATAAAAACTAATACTTCTTTAGGATGTACTTCCAATTCACTACTTTAGTTTATCAGATAAGGAATAATTATTACTAAAAATTATTATTTTATTATGCCGATTTGATAAGAAAGGATGTTTGCTACTAAATTAATGTCTTTTAGTACATATTTGTTCGTATATACTCAAGTGTGAAGTTTTTTTGCCATGTTTTCTTGGTGATATTTATACAAACTAATACTCCTTAAGATGTGCTTTCAATCCATACTTTTGTTTATATGATAAGAAACAATGTTTACTATAAAATTACCATTTTATTATGTCCTTATGATAATAAACGATGTTTGTCGCTAAATTACTGTTTATGCTTACTCATACATACTCAATTTTGATGTTTTCTTAGTGATATTTATACAAATTAATACTCCTTAAGATGTGCTTTCAATCCATACTTTTGTTTGTAAGATAAGAAACAATGATTAATATCAAATTATTGTCTTATTATTTTTGTCTATAAAGAAGGTTATTTTATCACTAAATAACTGTCTCATAAGATAAATTTACTCGTATATACTCAAATGTTAGAGGTGTTTCTGGCCAACTTTTCTTGATGATTTTTATACAAACTAACACACTTTTTGGCCAAATGCAGGAGTTATTATAGGTGTAGTAGCTCAAAGGGATGTTTGGCAAGGAAACAAGTAGAGCAAAGCTGCAAGGATCCAAGTATATTCATCGTAACATACACAGCAGAACATAGCCATAGTCAGCCAACTAAAAAGAATGCCTTAGCCGGAACCGTAAGGCATAAATTTCCCAACCCAAAAACTCCATCTAAAGCCACTTCTTCTTCTTCCAAATTAGTCGCCAAAGCTAAAGACTCGTCAAGTTCTGTCCCGTCTCCTTTAATTCCGTCCTTTGAAAACGTCAAACAAGAGATGATGAGCATTGAAGAGGATGATAATAACATTATATTTTCAGGTGTAAAGTTGGATGATGAATTCTTTTCCGGGTTGGAAGATTTAGATGAGTTAATTTCAGAATTAGGTATGGGATATGGTTCGAGTAAATTGTTTCCTACAAGTTAGCTAAAAACTAGAATTTGGTTCGTAGACAGTAATTTTACATTAGGAATATTGTGGGAATTGTCTACAATGAGAACTAAAACAATTTGTGTATATTAGTTAATCATTTTGGTTGCTTTTGTGAAGTGATTGTTTGCCTTTCTTTTAATAGCCTTCTTTGGTTTTTCTTATTTTTATTCCTTTCACAAATTAATATTCTACTCAAAAAGTCGAAAAGTCTTCTTATTTACCATTCAAATAAAGTCTCATGAGGCAATAAATGGTGAATTTAATTAAAGTTACAAAAGAAGAAGATGTAATTATGAAACCAATTGAAACAAAAAAATTTAAGGATAGTTTAACTAACAAAATCAAAGAAAAAAAATTACCATTTGTGAGTACGTCGGGATCTATTTAGCACAAAAAAATAATCGAAATCATCCAATACATCTAATATACTATTTAATACACTTCTTTAAAGATATATATTAGAAGATATACTTAGATGATTCTGAGTGTTGTAAATTGTCTTATCTTTTCGAGTTGTATAATTATGTTAGACAAATATTTTTGTTAACTTATAATATTGGCACTGAAAAAAATTATCAAGTTAGCCAAAATAAAGAGACTAAGGTAAAAAATTCCTACTCTTTAACAGTTTTCATAGTTCATCATGATAATAATAATAGTAATATAGCAATGTAGGGTGTTTCTTTTTTTCTTAATGAAGTGAAAAGCCATTAAATAAGAAAGTCAAAAGGTATTGTGGCTCAATTAATTAATTAAATCAGAATTGGCAGCTAATAAAACTTCATTTGGTGGCTTTATTTCCATAGGCTGATTATGTTGCAATATATTGTTTTCCCAGCTGCTATATATAATAATAATAATAATAATAATAATAATAATTAACAACATTGTAAATTATAAACAAGCAGAAATCTGAAAATAAAAAAAGACTAAGAAATGTATAAATATATAAATAAGTAAAAGTGGGATTAATTATTTTTATAATTTAAGATTATGCTGACATTATGTTGCATTATTATTGAAACATTATTGACGAAATCAATTTTCAACTGGGATTTTGAGGGATTTTTCAAATGCTAATTGATTACCTATGTGACGATTGTTCATGCCATGACCTTGATAGAAAAATGATAGTAGGGACCATAAAATCAATTTCTTGCCAGCCTACAAGTTTTATTTTTAAATTTATTATTATTCTTTTAACTAACCATCTTGTCACAGCTGTTATATTCTATTGTGAAAAATTAGGAGTACTGTCGAATCTGAACCGTTTATAAAACAGGTGAATATAGATTAGAAAAATGACCCGTATCTGACCAAACTATTTTGAGTGGGACTTTTGCGGTCCGTAAGTTTGTATATTAATTTACATTTTACACAAACTAAACTATTATTTAGGTATTATTTATGTATAATTAGTTTGCTTTTTATTAAATATTGTAATTTTATTATTAATTGAATATTTTTTTTTATATCTTTTAAAATAAGAAATTTATTTATTAATAAAAAATGTGTTAAGGTCCGCAAGAGAATGGGGACGGATACAAGTTAACGAATTTTCAATCTGTCATATTGAGCATTGCAGGAGATGGAATCGTTTGAGTGCAGGGTAGATGATGCGGTCCAATCCGGTTTGAAATCGTTTAAAGACAGTATCACTAATCCCTATTCCTACTTTTTCATAAAAAACAAGGGGATGACAAGTTAAGGCTCCTGCATATAAGAGCAACCACTTCACAAACAATGCATAAGATTTAGACTGAATGAATACATAACACATAATAGAAATTTGTTTTTCCAAAATTGAAAAAACTACCAACAAACAAAACCAGAATAATTTTTCAGGTAATTTTATTTTCTATATTTAATAACCCTATGATTTAAACATTGAATCATGATTCTAATACTTGAATCGACCGTGCACCTTTGTATTTGTAATCGTTTCATCAAGATGAGCCTGGGCTTCATTGGTTTGATCGAGCAGAGCAGTAACACATCCAACAAACGCTGCATTCATATAAGTTGTAGGCTCCAAGTGAGAATACTCGGTTCTCAAGTCATTAAACTGATCATTCTGGTATGGGCCTCCCACAATAGCTCCGACATGAACATTCGGGTTTGGTTCGGGTTTGTTATACCAAGAAAAGCCCTCGTTGCAAGCCACCTTGGCTGGGTGTTCGTGTATGGATGGGATTGATGCACCTCTATGATGTAATTGAGTTGGATATTTGTTGCCAAAGCCAACCATATATGACATCTTCATTGGATTGTTGCCTAATATGTAATCTATCTGAAATTTAGAAACAAGAAAAGGCTTTAAATATCTCTGTTTCTTGAAATACATTTAGGTTGGGGGCCAAATCAGACCTTTCAAGGAAAGAAAATTTATATAAATAACGCCTTGTTTAAAAAGTTATATAGAGACAAATTTGAAAAAAAAAAACCTAAAAATATAAAAAATTGAACCACAAAGAACAAAAAATGCTAGAAGCACGGCCATCGTACTATAAGTTAATATTCTAAATATCCCATGTATATAATATGGAGATCATATCCCATACAGTATGGAATTCTCTTAATTAGAAATTTATCAAGTAATCTTCTTTTTTTTTTTAAGAGGAAAATTATTCAATAATCTAAAAATAAGATACACAATCAACAAGAATAGCATATATGATAATAGTAACTGAATGATAGAAGCACTCTTTATTATGCTAAAGGTACTGAGTTCGAATCATATACTCTACTCCCTAAATATATAAAAGAATGGGAAATAGCAAACAGAAAGATATGAAACAAGACAGTACAAAGAATAAAACAGAAGATTCTAAGCGTATTATATGAGATATGTGCCAACAATCAAGCAAGATTAACTATCATTGTAATAATAGGAAGAATTATTATTTTTGTGCACCTGTGATTTGGCAAAAGCTCTGATTTTATCAATGGAGTACTCAACAGAACCACATTGGACTCCACCAATACGAGCTTCAGTTAAGACATCCGAGTAGAAAAGGAGCACCATTGTACCGCTGGTAGCATATTGCAAGTTGCTACTATCTCTAGTATAAAGAAGACCACCTGTGAAAAAAATTTAATTAATCACTTGATTTTTTTTTTTTTTGGCTTGATTTGATTAATTAATTAATAAATCTATTAATTTACTAGAGCAAATTAAATATAAGAAGTACCAGGGGTAGTCCTAATTTGTAAAGAACTGCTTCCTGGCATCAAAGAGCACACGAATGAGTCAGCATCACTCTTGAATTTTGCCAAATTTGCTTTTCCATTGAGGTATTCCTGTCAGGAAACACATGATTTTTTCATCAGCATTCTTTTCCTTGATATTTCAAAATTAAACAACATGATTTGACGAATTCTATAATGTTAATGATACTCAATTCATCTGCTTAAATCATCTAAGAAGATATAAGCCCAAAGGCCCCCAAACCCAAAACACCATGCTAAGGCTCAATCAGGACTCATAGAGTCAATTTAAGGAGTATGGATTAGGTTGAGTCGGTCAAGGTATAGTTAAAATGTCAATAATTTCACAATAAAAGTTGAGTGAATTAAGAAAAACTTGAAAATAAATAAAAATATGTACTTTTTATTACACTGTTTATTGAATATTGTGTACTTACATATGAAGTTTTTGGATACTTGTTCCTCTATATCTAATCGGTATGGTCTTGCATGTTTATGAGTGTCTAATTCATCATAATTGAATAGAGTGATTTTGAAAATTTTATTTTGTATTTCTTTAAAATTGAATTCTTTATAATAAAACACATGTCTTGAAACTGAAATTTAATACTCTTTCTTTTTTTTTTTTATTAGTTGTCACATTTAAGAAATCTCACATTTAAAAAAAATGCAATTTTAGACTTTCTTTTCTTGCGTGGACTACGACGCCCTTTAAACTCTTCTCTCCTCATTATCATTATTATTATTTCTATAAGTATTTAGGTTATAAGAGTAAAAGAGATGGAAATTTGTTTTTAATGGGAAGGTATATTTAAAAAAATTCATTAAATATTGTATTGTTTTCACGTTGTAACAAGAAAAAAAATGAAAAAATTAATAAAATATGATAAGTTAAGAAAACGAAAGAATATTTGAAATGGTATCCAATTTGGATCTTAGTTAATTACCTTCGCCAATAATGTCTGAGCTCCGGCAAATTTGTTATCCCAACTGAATTCGGGAACAGCCTGACTCCAATCTGAATTAACTGATAAAAAGTTCAAGTAACTATCTTCTCCAGTAGCCTTGTAAAGCCAAGCAGCAGCCCACAATAGTTCATCCTTCAAGAATTAATTAAAGAAGATCAAAACTCAATTAATTATAATCAAAATTGGATAAATTATCTAATTAACTTTCCTTTTCTTTTTTTTTTTTTATTGATACTCTAATAAATTGCTCCCTCCATTTTTTTTTTTTTTTGTTAGCCGTCACGTTTCGCACATTACACAAATTAAAAAAATGTAAAACTTTAACATATTTTCATCATTATTATTTTTATAAGTTTCAATGTTAAGAGAGTTAAATAGGTTTAAATTTATTTTTTATATAAGGTATATTGAAAAGAAATTTACTAAATATTTTATTATTTTCACATATGAAACTAAAAATATAAGGAAATTAATATAATGTAACGAGCTATGGAATTACTTTGACGAAAAGGGGTCAAATGTCCTCTTTCGCCTGAAAATTGTCATAGACTTATTATAGTAGGGGCCAAATTTTTGAGAGGAAGAGGACGGATTTTGTTTGTAAATTCTTATGATTAATTAAGAAATGGTGAAAAATGATTAATATAAACTATTTTTTTGGGTTAAATTTGGGTTTGTTTAAACCGTCATTATGCGTAGGAAGTGTCCGATAAAAGTCCAATAAAATCTATAGTGTAATTTCGCTCCCATTTTTTTATTCCTGTTCCATCTTGAATGTAACTAGTAAAAAAATGGGGAAGGAGTAATAATTACCTGATAACTTGAGTAAGAGCAGTAGAAAGGACATGATCCTGAGTATGATCCTCGGTACTTGTCTGCGAATTCAAATAATGATTTTGAACCGCTTAGGAGCACGGCGGAGTATTTAGAATCAACGTCTTTGAATGCAATTGAAGCGGCGGCGAGGGCAGCAGCCGCCTCGGCTGCAACCTCAGTTCCAGGAGAACTAGCGGTAATCTTGTAAAGGGTACGAGGAGTGTCCATGTCTTCTGGCCGTTCCCAACATTGATGATCCCCATTCCCATCTCCTACCTATAATCATACATACATAGACGGAGCAGACCTTTAATTTTGAGATATATGAATTTATTATATAAAAAAAATTTTAAAATATAGCTTGAAAGTGAATTTAAAGAAAAGATGCCTAAAACAAAATACAAGTGTGAGCAATGAATACAATTTATTTCTAGTCGGTGAATGATGTATGCGCTCTTAGGCAATACATGTGGCATCGAATATTTTGGGTGGTTTGCCACTTGGCATAGCAATAGCGAAATAAGGCCTTATTTGATTCGGATTTTAATTTATTTTGTTTTTCTTCTACATTACGCAATATTGTTTCCCTTGTTGAAAAGATAATAAACCTTTCAAGGAAGATTATAACAGTTTATCTTGATAATTTTAATTATTTCTTTATAAGTTAACACTGGACGTATTTTAACGTCAACATACAATATGCTTTTATCTTTTTACTTGACATTAAAAATAAATGTCATTTTTTTAAGGAAAACATATAAATCCATGTGGTTTTTTTTGTATAAAGTCCTTTATACCATATTTTCATTAATATTTCTACAAATGAACTTTTTTGAACGAAAAATTAAGAGATAGTTGAATTCTTTTTTTAATAATTAAAATTATAATTATAGAAAATTTAATAAATATTGTATTATTTTCATAATATGATAAATTAAAAAAATACAGATAGTCATAGAATGTAATAAGTAAGAAAAAGGTAGCAGAATATATAGTGTTGAACTTCAGAAAAAATTAATTTGTTTTTCCATTTTTTAAGGGAAAAAGATGAAAATATCCATGGAATAGATTGATGGGTAGGCACCTGAGTGTAGAAGGTGGTGGGGGAAGTGTGAGACTTGAGTATGAAATCAGTGCCCCATCGGATAGCGTTGAGGAGATCGGTATGTTGGCCAACGGAAGACAGCTGTGCACGGTGTTCCACGGCGGCCCAACTTAATAAGCTGGCAGAAAACGCCATTGGCCACCCAAACTTAACGTTATCACCCGCGTCATAATATCCTCCGGTTAAGTTCACCTGATAAATATTATGTAACAGATCATTTAGCAAAATAAATAAATAAATATGTAACAAATAAATATTCATACTAAATAAAGTAGCAATAGTTAAAGTGAAAAATCATAAAAATAAAAAAAAATAGCCCTATCTATATTTAAGCGTCAAATATAATTAAATAAAAAGCATTCCTACTCTAAAGGGAGTTTCTTTCTTTTGGGCAGGGACATGATCATAAATTTAACCATAAACAATCTAATTTATCTTCTAAATATACTTTCTATAGTAAATTCTTAAGAAAGTGATAGTAATGAGAGTGTATTAGAAGAGTAATAGACGATCTTGAGTGAAACTTAAATATAGAATTTTTAAAATATTTTTTTTAAAAATAAATTTTTATAAAATGAATCCTAATTAAATAGGAAAATTTTGTATAGATTTAATCTATATGTAGGAATATTAACCAAGACTTAATAATTTGGTTAAAATGTCTAAATCTTCACTTATGAATAATTGATTTCATAACAAAATATCATAGTTATATCATCGCTTCAACCCCTATTGTGGCTATGGTTGACTGCATGCATTTATACTTGAATTTATAACAAAGTCCAGAGCAGGAAAAACAATGGTCAATAACACATTTTCTCTTTATAGTAAAATATAAGATAAACTTTAAGAAAAAAAGTTACTACATATAAGATGTATTAAAGAATCGGTGTGAAAAAAAAAAAAAAGAAAAAGCCTTATAGTAGTAAAAGTTAAGGTACATACATTATCAATCTGGCCATCAGAGAGGCCAGAGTGTCCTCTCCAATCAACTCGTTGGTTAGCCGGCAAATTCCCAGAGCGTTGTCCTTCAAAGAATAATATAGCTTTGCTTAGGGCATCTGCATAGTCATAGCTTCCATCACTAATATCCTCTGTGCCTTTTGCAACAATAATGGAATTAATGCAAATAAAAGCCAGAAACCAAAGTAGGATCTTATTAACACGAGCCATTATATGCATGGGTTTTTGTTTTTCTCTATGAAATTAATTGACTGTTGAAATTGCACAATTTGTTGCATGGTATTTATAGAAGAATTTGGTATGGTCATTTGTTGTATTTTTGTACGTAATTACAAGTTATTTTACGTAAGGAATATATAAGGGGCTACATGCTGATTCTTACAAATTCTTGTTCTAACATGTCACCGATCCTTGTTTTTCCTTTACGTAATTAAGGATAATGTCATCCCCATATATTCTTGTTGTTTTTCTCCTTCTCTTACAGCAATATTCACGCATTTCTCCAAGAAAACATATCATTTTCATAGGAGGTGAAAAAAGAATGAATATAATTCAACAATCCGGAACAGGCAGTAAACAAACCGTAATTAATAATTTTAGTACAATGAATGTGTTGGAATATTTTTGGTTGCAGTATCATGTTAAAAGCGCTCTTGATTAAATCTTCCATCAAATAAGAGTTAGACCAATGTAATGTAAGTGAACGTGACCTGATCTTAGATTAGTCTTACTAAATTTGTCTTCTTTTTTTTTTTTAAGTAAAATGGGAAGTAACTAGTTCATACATCTTTCGTAATCTCATGTTTAAATTCTCGTGTTCATCAACATTGACAAATATAACTCAAGCTGTTGCCAGCACTTGATCAAAATTCAACTAATGAAGTTGGCTTTATCAAATTGGCATAAGATCTTCTATACTACTTTGTGTATCATTTTATGTATTATTGTTCTTTTATAATATATTTTTATTTTAAGATTTATTTTTTTCCCTTAAGGTTTATCTTTTATTTATTAGATTTTATTAACAAAATATATCAAATTAGAAAGTGGTATACAAAGTGTTTAGGATATCTGGATCCTATCAAATCATGTTAGAATAAGTTTAGAACCAGTTCATCGCTACTCTCTTTGTATTTTTGCGGCCACTTTACCAAATTTGTCTTTGTCGGCTCTTGAAACCTTTGCATTTTCGTTCTCCTAATATTTATATTTTATTTGATAAACTTTATTAATAAAATATATAAAATTAAAAAGTATTACAAAAGATGTTATAAACTATGAGAAGCCTCATTTTAAACCCATGGTAATAACAGAGGGAGAGCATGGCACATTGTGAAACATGAAGGGATGGAGATGGCGTGAGAGCTGTAAAAGGTACGTCAATGAATTTTTTTGCCTATGTTGTCACATAAAGATCTTGCTAGGATATCATTTCTAAACTGAACTCATTTTCTTACATCATTCTCATATATGCAAAATATTCTAAACTCAAATCCTTCAACATCTTCACACTCTCAGATATAATGTACTACACTATTATGCGTATCGATCCAATTTGAATTAATTATAATATTATAATTTTAATAATATTGAAATATTTCTCTCAAAAGTATCTTAAAAGAATATTAATGAAGTTGCATAATATTTTAATACATCAAAAACAATATGTGAATCAATGTTAAAAAGACTTTTTAAATTACTATTTTATCACAAATTATTAATTTGTCACGAATTAATTAAACAGCTTAGGAGAATTGAATATTCATAACAGTTGAGAAATTAAATGATTAAATCCAGAAAAGAGTTCCGACAATTTAACAAACCTTGCAGAAAAGCAATGGAAGGAATGGTGGACATAGTTGCATGGGCACATATGATATGATATGATACGGTGATTATAAAAATAAAAAAATAAAAAAAAAAGTTCCATTTGGAAGTCGTCATCGATTCTCGAAGAATGGAAGAAGGTAGGTTGAAGAGTCGCAACGACTTCTTCATGTAGAGAAAGCTTTTCGGCCATCAACCCAATCTCCCCAATATCATCCGTACATCTTCTAATACCTTTTCTAATATATATTTTTTTAATAATAAACTTTTTTTTTAATTTACTTTTTATCTTATAAAATTTTTATTAATAAAATTATTATAAAAAAATATGTCCTAAAAATATATAGGAAGAATTTCTCGGCCATCCCATCTCCTATCCTAAAGCGCCAAATAGGTATCGCTTCTTGATGATGTGTGATCCATCTCTATTATCATGGTAACTAATACAACTCTCTAGCAACCTTCTCGCAACTATTCCATAACATATATGTATATATATCTTTATGGATGTAATTAACTCAGATTAAATTCTATCTAACACTTACAATATACTTATATTCTATGTAACACTCACAATATAGTGATAATACGATACAACCTTCATTTCTTTTATTTGTCAGATTTTGACTAATTAAAAAAATACGAAATTTTAAATATATTTCTTTTCTTAAAAATTAGAATGCACTTCTAACATTTCTCTCTTCATCATTTTTTTACGAGTTTTTATGGTGGAAGAATAACAAGAACTTAGAATTTATTATTAACACGAAAGTATAACAGGAGAAAAAGTTCATTAAATATTGCATTGGAACCAAAATGGGATAAGTAAAAATTTAAACAGATAGAGTATTTTATTAATAAAATTTACTAAATTATATATATTCAATTTCAAAATATTTATCACTTTAATAATTAAAATAGAATTAATGAAAAATGGAAGATTGTCCTATTTAATCTCCAAATAAATTAAGTTTCTTCATTTTGGTCCTTCGATTTTAATTTCAGTCATTTTATCCTCAATTAATTTACTTTCTTCCTTTTTGGTCCTTTGGACAAATTAATCCTTTTCAAAATAAGATTTTTTCCCTTAAAGGATTACAAGAATAATTTTGTAATTTCACATATACAAGTTTTTTTCTAATATTATTTATTTAAAAATTACAAAATTATCCTTATTGTCTTTTGATAATTTTTTTTGAAGTGTAATTTCGTCCAAAATGATAAAAATGATAAAAGTAAATTTACCGAGGATCAAAACGGTTGATATTAAAATTAAAGATCTAAATTATTTAGGGACTAAATAAGACAATCTTTCAATGAAAAATATTCACATATACCCTAATTTACTATTCTTTTTTTTAAGACTCTATTTACTATAATTGAGATTATATAATCTAATAATAAATGATTACAAATAATATAAATAAACTAATATTACAAAGTTAAGGACAATTTAATCTCTCTAAAAAGGACAATTTAGTCTATTCACTATGTAATTAAGTCAATTTAATCATTTTCTTAATAATTGTACATTGTGTTAGGGTACTGATAAATTGGAACGAAGAAATAATTTCTTTCCCTAAATCCGGCCGGGTTGGGATTTGCCAATCGGAAAATGGAGACAATAATTTAAATTAGAAGATAGTAAAAAAATTGAAAACTTACATGCATAAGGTAACACCTCCATAGATTTATATGTTAGTTTATTTATTTCTTCTCCTCTCTGCGTTACAAACATGGGCATATAGAAATAATCTTAATTCTTTTCAACACCCCAAAAAAAAAAAGAAAAAAGAAATAATCTTATTTTTCATGGGGTTTTTTGTTTACGTAAAGAAGCCAAACTAACGTTTTTTCTAAACAACCCCCAACAACGGTAGATTGAGTTTAACCTCACGATTCTGATCAATCAATTCAACTAGTTGTTGTTTAACAAGTCATATACACATAGATAGATAGATAGATAAACACTCTACTTTTTACTTCATTTTAGCCAATCATCATGCAATAATCCATTCATGCCGTCTACTATTCAATTTATTATTCTAACCCCATGAACTTTTAACTTGTGGAAGGGATAAAGTATAGTCATTTGTTATAACCGATTGATATATACGAGAGTTTGAACATAAAGTATTGGGGTGTAAAATATTGGTCGTTGTCACTAATACTAACGGGAGGTATACCTTTATGGCATTTAGTAAATGCACTTATTCTAATGGTAAATTGCTAATACAAATATGAGTTTCGAGTCTTATAAGAGACGTACGTTATATTAAAAGAAATAGGTTTTAATTTGTTCATATAAAAGTTAGACTCTGTAAGTATAATTAAACTGAACTTAGATTTATGAGCTTCATTATTTAATGAAAATACCGAATGTCGTATAAAAGTTAAACTCTCTACAATAAGTATAATTGAATCGAGTTTGAATTATAAGCCTTACTAACTAGTGAGAATACCAAATTACCCTACGAAATATGCATGACTATCAATCTATTTTTTTTAACGGAGACTATCAATCTTTTGGAGGAGTCTCAAATGGGTTTTGATCAACATTAATCTTTGGGACTTACTCTATATTATTAATAGGAAATTCTTCTTATTTATTATGAGCCTTTTGGTTTCTATTTACAATAATGTTTAGCGGATCTGAGCCAATTAATTAGTTGATTTGAGGACAATTGCTAGAAAGGAAAAACAAGTACACTTAGTCTTGTTAATAGTACAAAGGCTTCGGCACAGAAATTATTCTTCCGTTCTCATTAAGTCCTATCGAATTAAGATATTGGTCATCCGTTTATCACTATTCTTTTATTTATTATTTTTTTTTTATGTAATTGTCTTTATTTCTATATTACTATTTAACATTGATACTGACTTTAACATAAAAGCAGATCCAAGAATCAGTCTTATTTATGTCTAGTGACCTTTGAGACATAATTATCAACCTATCAAAAGAAATGTATAATCATATGTAGAAACAAGAGTACCCTCTTATTTGATCAACTCCATCTTTCTTTCTTCTATCTATATATCATGGCAGTTGAACAGATCATTCCGCTTAGTAGGTAATATTTGGTTGCCTTTTTCCATGGTTCAAGCCAAAACCAAAGCCCTCTCTCTCTCTCTCTCTCTCTCTCTCTCTCTCTCTCTCTCTCTCTCTCTCTCTCTCTCTCTCTCTGTTTGTCTGCATGAGAGACGTCTGTCCAACGTCTACCCACCTAACCACACAACCTTTTAATTAGCTACAAACGTACATAAACATAAATTCCGACAACATTCTTAACATCCGATCAATCAATTAGGACTAAAAATACATTTTAAAAAAAATGTTCATGGAAGAAGAAGAAGAAGGTTCATTACCACCACCATTAATATTCTTCAACCCTAATTCTTCCCCTCCATTGTTAACTCCTCCACCAACAACAACATCCCTAATAAATCAACCAACAATGCAAATCTCAGATATTGATTGGGCTACTATCTTCTCAAGTACTTCTTCCCTTAACAATGGTGGCGCCGCGACGACGGCAGAGCAGAAGCCAAGGAATCCTCCAACAAGTCATCATCATGGCCATAACATGATGATGAAATTACACAAAGCAAAGTGTGGTGGTGGTAAGTCATCAAAGAAGTATGTAACTCCTAGGGTTGCTTTTCATACAAGAAGTACAGAAGATATACTTGACGATGGGTATAAATGGAGAAAATATGGCCAGAAATCTGTCAAGAATAGCTCCCATCCTAGGTGAGTTTTTTCATTAAAGTTTATATATTTTTTTGGCATAAATATTATAGGTCCCAAAATGCTCTTTTGCCACTGTAAATCTTATTTAAACTAGGTTGAATGAGTTATATTAACACAATAGTATGTACAAATACGCTTTGAATCTTCTCTAACATCTTCTACACCACTATTTTTGTAACATTTTTAATATAGCATTTGATACATCTTGAATGACAAATTCTTAATAATTGTAACATTTTTAATATAGCATTTGATACATCTTGAATGACAAATTCTTAATAAGAGGTTATAATTTATGCTACATTAAGAGAAGTTTGTCCTTCTAGTTTTTTAACATGCTATCATAATATCAAAATATATGTTCACCAAATATTCTAGCCCTATTTTGGACTAGTTTTGAATTTGAAAAGAGTTTTTTTTTTTTTCAAATTTTGTAATAATTGAATTATTTGTGACAAGAAAAATAGGACCCAAAATTAAAAAATTAAAAATTTTTGAGTTAAAAATTAATTCACTAGAGTTTGTCGTTGAAAAATTCACAATATAAGATTCAATCTTGAACATGAGGTGTCATATTGAGATTATTCCCTTATCAAATTAGATTCAAATCTAATTTTTAAATAAGAAATTCACCGTACCAATATAACCGGTCCTTAAAAATTCACATTACAATATCTAATTCCAATTTTTCAACATGTTTACGATCAATCTTTTAGAAATTCACACTACAACCTCCAATCCAAAGCGCGAGACATCCACAGTTTGTGTAAATATCAATCTCATATAAAATTAACGATTCTCCTTCTCTTTAAGTAACTTTTAAAAGTAAAATTTATATTCAAACTTAATTTTTCAATGCAAAATTTATCTATCAATTGACAAAATGAAATATTTTGTTGTTGTGTTTGTTTGGAAGGAGTTATTATCGGTGCACGCATCATACTTGCAATGTAAAGAAACAAATCCAAAGATTGTCAAAGGACACAAGCATTGTGGTGACAACCTACGAAGGCATTCATAGTCATCCTTGTGAGAAACTAATGGAGACACTCACTCCTCTTCTCAAGCAACTTCAGTTTCTCTCAAGATTCTAGAAATCCTCTCTGCACTACATATAATTTTATCATCATCATCATCTTCAAATGTTAAATATTGTCCGTATATATCTCAGCTGTCCAAATGTACTTTATAGATTATCAAATGTAAAAATGGAAACAACAAATGTAATTGAAAATCACAATTATGGTTACAAATTTCCGTATTTTCACATTTATCCTTTTCTTTCTCGAGTAATGTTAAATGGCTAAACATTTAGTCAGAGATAAAATTGTCATTTCACGCGATACACATTTGTACCCATAGAAAATGTTTGGCAAGGGGTAAAACTGTCATTTCATGACAAGAAGTACTTTTTCTTTATATTTTCAATTTTGTCCCATTAAACTGGCTAAATATTTAGTCACAAAGAATTGTTGTTCTTCTTTTTTTGGATTGCCTATGAATAAACATATAAATTATATATTTGTTGCACATTATATAAATATAATATACTTTATTTTTTTTAACTATATAAATGAACAGTTTTTTAATATTTAAAAGTATCTCACGATTAAATTTATTAATGAAATCAAACATATCTAGAGCGCATTTAACTGAGGGGTATGACATGTGGACCGAGCATGAACAAACACGCATGATCGCCCGTGAAATATAGTGATAGGAATACTTGTATATATTCAAAACTTATACATATATATATAATTAAAAAAAGAAAGTTTATATATATATATATAATAAGCAGTGAGTATATAATTCATGTATTATATTCATAGCTGATTTTCCCTTCTTTCTTCTTGTTTTCACAAAAAAACAAAAACAAAAATGAAGAGTATTTGTCTTTCCAGTTTTATTTTGCTTTGTAGCTCCACAAAATTGCAAGATAATCTTACATGTCTTGACTACAAACTTCCACGACTAAGGTTCTATTAAAAAAATTACCTTAATCTCGACGAAAAACAAGAAAATCCAAGAACAAAATCTGATTCATTTGTACATACTGAGAGTACCTTTTAATCTCCCCAGCCAAGAATAGTCTACTATAACCACAAAAAGGAGGAAAACTAAAATGCAAAAGAATCGGCATATTCACCTTTTATGTTTTCTTTGGTGGGAGGACAGAGAGCTGGTGTATAACATGAAGATCTTTGGCCTAGCTGCAAAGTTCTTGGCCTCAAGTTCATCGCACTCTCTGTCTCAACAGGAAATCAATTAATCGCGAACCAACAAAAACCAGGAGCGAAGAAAATATGGATGAAAACGTATTAAACTTCTCATATGATGAGGAGAATTGCATCTAGGAACAGTGTCTCACTTTCATGGGATGCTCGGCCAGTTCTTGATTGCAGAACCGAGTTATGAAACTTCAAGAATCTAGTCAAGTAGGTACAGGCTTATAGCTGGAAAATGCCTAATTCATGGCCATGTTGTGAGAGCTTTACTTTTCTTTCACCAGCCCACTCAAGACGGTAAGAGAGATCAAGATTATGAATCAAGAGTTTCAATCTGTCCATTTCACCAGAAGCTTTTTTATTCGCCTGCAGAGAAAATATTTTCAATGTCGAAGAAAATACAGAAGAGGGAAATATGATATTGTTTGCTAGGTTCTCGTAAAAACCTTATATGGTTATGCATACAACCATGATTCATGAAGAGGAAAACTATCGTTCATTATGTAAAGCCCCCGAGTATAGGAATTGGAAACAAGATGGAAATATAGAGATTCTGTCAGACAAGAATACCTGTGAATTAGTCTGGCCAGCACCAAACATGATGCTTGCCATTATGCTGGATCTCGTAGAACTAGGAGAAAATCCCTCCCAAGGGGGAACAAAAATAAGTTTTGTGCACTGAATAGGGGTGAGATTCCGGCTAATTTTCTCCCACCAGACAGATCCCAGTGACCACCACCTAATCATCAGCCCATTCTCAGAAAAAGCAACAAGGCCCTTCAAGTGAAAGGACATTTACGAGTCAATGACAAAAATTACCAAATTACGACTAAATCATGCAAAACACAACTATAAGATAACCATAAACCCAAGTTTAAAAGGCAAAACTTTCCCATATGAAAGCTGCACCTTGATGCAGTGAATGGACAGATGAGATACCTCTCCATCTGGCGAAAAGCTTAGAGCTGAAATTGCGGTTGAAACTTCCATTTCCGAAGCTCCCCCAAGCAAACTTGGGAGTCCTGGAGGCCCACTCGCATCTAAGACCTTTATTTTGGTAATGCTAAAATGGAAGACAGAAAAAGAGAAGTGTAAAAGCCAAGTCAGACCTCTGGTCCAATTAATAATAGATTGCTGTTCTGCTTGATTTACAGCATCCTTCCCAAGATCTTTTAAATTATTTGTATGTGTAAACAATTTCATCCGAAATAGTTATTCCATGCTGATACAATCCTTCCTCCATTCAGGTCAAATGTTACGCAACAATATGGTCTCAAGATTCGGCTTACACACAAATTTCAGCAAATGTATGCCTTATATACTTTAGATGGAGCAATTTTAATTCCTCAACCAACATATGAAACTTCAACTATGATTCATACCTTTGCATGTCATATATACGAATGATGGCACTGTTAATGTCAGAAATTGCATCCCCAACAGCCAACCGTGTTGATGTATCATTTACAGCTAGCATAGGAAATACACGTATTAATTCCTTCAATACTAGCATTGAACTTTGAACGCAAGTTCTTCTCATGACTGCGTTACTGGGATCCATCGTCTGCAAGACGAAAGTGACCACCTGCATACCTGTCTAGATGTTAGAAATTTTAAAAATGAGATGTCATAGCCACATTAGAAAAGGCAAACCCAGGAAGGGAGGCAGCTTCTGGTAGAAGAGGGCCAGTTAAGTTAATTTCAATAACTCACACAATTGTCAATGGGAAATGATGAATGTTAAAACAATTGGAATTTCAAATAAGACAGCCCAGCAGCTGCTAAATCTAAGTCTCAAAGGCAAGTAAAATCTATAGGTCATCTTCATAACACTTATTTTGTAAGAGTTGAGAATAGGTCGTGCAATTACCCAAAAGAAGGGAAGGAGGAAGAAAATACAAAAAGTAACAAGTAAACCAGGATCAGTATAATGGTGCTACAGTACAGACGAGTATTAACAATATCAGCAGCAGTTTTATGACAGTTTTCAAACAAGAGCAAAATCTTTTTGTGCCCTGAATAAAGAATTCCTCCAACAAACCTTGTCAAGGTACTGGGCTAAGCTTCTTGGAGAACCACGTACAACCCTGATGAGAGTCATGAGAGAGACTACATGAACAGATGAATCAGATGCAGTAGACCAGATTTGGCTTTCTATCACATGGAGAAATCCGGGTATATCAGCCATTGCAAGACTTGGAAGAAGTATCTCAACCAAAGTCTCCTTAATGTTATGAGATGCAGCTGAATTCTGAGCAGGAGCCTTGGCAGATGCACCACTAACACACTCAATCTGGAAGAATATGTCACTAATAAGGTGCGGTGTTTCAGAACCAATGCATGCTCTCCATGTACTCTCCATACCTTCTGCCAGAATCTCTGCTGCAGTAGAACTATATTTTTCATTCATGGCCATTACCAATTTTATTAGTGACTGAATAATCAGAGTTGCAAGAGTTGGCTTCACAAGGCTAGGATACCAAACAGCCAATGCAGCAGCAACAATTATATGAGAAGTCATTGCATCTTGAGTAGTTCCTCCAACACAAGTGATCCAGTCTTGCACATCAAATGATTCTAACCATGAGAGAATATCAGATTCTTCAGTCTGTGAATCAGGTTGCATACCCGGACCATTCAACACTTTCTCATTTACTGGATTTTCAGGTTCGTGTTCTGCAATTGCATTAGAACTACCACAAACCCTCTCCTGACCATTAGTCTTTTGACTGTGTAATGGAAATGGAATAGCCCGTGATGCAGCACAGTGGAACAGAGAGCGAGCAGCCATTTTTACATGTTCGAATTCATCTTGCCAGAAGCTTACCAAGAGCTTTAAAGCAAAAAATTAAAGAGACAATTAGAAGTATTCTAAGAACAGAGGACATAAAATACAAATTACTTAACATATAAACATGTAACAGCTGAAATGTCAACAAAACCATCCTCTCTGATTTACAAATTACTGGAAATAACTGTGAAATCCCGAAAGATACAAGGGGAGAACAGTCTCCTCACAATCTCGGGCTAAATTCCCTAAAAAAGTCCTTTCCTACATTGGAAACTAGAATAATTCTTTGTAGACTGACAAATGCAAGAGTTACACCCATAATGAGCCTCACATTTACAAATAAAGTGCAGAAGCACAAGACCAAAACAGTTGTATTTGGATTCCAACAATGACCAGTGCAACTTAAAGAATAAAAGGCTACATCTTAAATAATTTTTTCAAAAGACCAAAGCTGCAAAGTGCAAAGACAAGAATAATTCCAGTCAAACTGATACAACTGATTCCTTTCCTCGTCACCCTGGACTTAGAAAGCGAATATAAAATAAAGTATAACTGAAAGACAACAACATCGTCCCACATGCCAATTCTTCTATTTTTTTCTTATTAGAGAAGTATATTAGATTTCCCACAAGCATGATCTTCCAAAAGAAACCTCTTTCCTTCCCTTACCAATAATAACTAGTCATGTTTTACCAAAAAAAAGAATATGATACATTTATAACTTTGCAGAGTTATTCATCATATTACCTTTTATCCATTTCAAACTCAAATACCTCTTTTATCAATTTTATAACTTTCCCAGGAAGTAACAAACAGATGAGGCAGCTGAATCATCAAACCAAAAAGCCGTGCACAAAAATGTTACCTGGAGCAAAGGTGGTTTTACATCTGGTATTTTCTCAGCAAAGTTCCGAGTATAAAATGCTGCCAAAGCACTGTAAAGAATAAAGCAGGTGTTGTAAGGGTGAAGTGATGCAGAAAGATTCAAAAACTGAAGGCGGCAATTCAATCCTAAAAGGGGCTGCTCATAAACATGTCAGCAGAGATAACATTTTGCATTTGTTTTTTAAGATCTCAGATGCCGTGCACTACCACCCAAAAAAAAAAAAGAAGACAAAATAGCCTACTTAAAATACTAGAGAAGAGCTATTTCTCAAAAGTGAAGTCAAATCTCAGCCCCATTGTAATAATTAGGTCAAGGAAAGTTCCAACAAAACTAACGCATAGGGTGTAAGACCTGCTGGATGCCGAATAGGAATGGGATAAACCAATCAAGTGCTGGGCGAGAGACACCATAGTCAATGATCTCATTGCACAGTACTCTGCTGAGGATTTCCAAAGCTGTAGCATCAATTAGTAATGTCTCATATACAAGGAAAGTCTCCAAGTCCAAATTTCAAAAACATGCACCTCTTGACTTACCTCTAGAGTAGCATATAAACCAGGAAATGTCACTGTCAGAGACCCTCTATCACCAATTAAACCAGAAGCTACCTTGAAAAGTTCTGGTCTTTTTAGTTTCATTTCAGTTGCTAATAAATTGTCAAGCTCAGAATCAACATCCCACACATGCAAAAAGGACAAACCAAAGAGAAGCAAGCTTTCTTCAAGTGAGTGAACCCATTCATAGTATGTAGTCCTGCCTGTTGGGGTCCCATTAAAATCAGAATTCCCATCTTCACTAACATGATGAGGACTTGAAACCTCTGTTACTGGGTCCTTTTGATGAATATCCTCTTTTGGCTGAGCACTGCCTTTTGATGTCTCTGCTTCTGTTATGTCTGGATGACTAATTTTCTTATGAACACCTCCAATTTCAAAGAATTCAGGGCCTCGGCATAGAGACATCATTGACTTAAGATCAAAACTCAGAATGGAAATTCCAGGAAATGGACAAGAGCCCTCAATTACAGGCTTGTTGTGTTGAAAGATAGACCCTGTGGGTTGAACCGACTCTATACTTGTTCCTTTGCCAGCATGGGCTTGCAATCTATTAGATTCAGTCATGCTTGTAGAAACAGGGACATTGATTGATGAAGAAACCCCCTTTGCGGTGAATTTTGGATGAGATTGTGAATTCTTAGTCTCCTCAGTAATAGAAAAGAGTAAAGAAGATGCTGAAGTATTTCTGTTCATTAGTGCACTGGAAGTGGAATCTTTCTTTTTTATGGCTGTACAGAAATTGTTGAACATTGAATTAGCAGCAGCCCCACGGATTACTCTCTCACGAGCACCTGTTTTTACATCCCATATGTATAAAACATTATGAGTATCTGATATTCCTAAATGGTAAGGGCAGAGGCATGCTATATAACCCTTTTCACTATCCCACACTACTTTTTCAGGATAGTAAGGGTGACCAGGGAACAATCTCTCCACCTGCAAAGTATCAAGTGAAGTAAGGGCAACACATGAATCTTCTGCAACTGAGAGAAAGCAATCACTCCAGGGACACTCAGTTTGAGGTGGTGGAAGAACTATTTGGCGTACAGGAGCAACATGTTGGTGCATCACAAGAATAGGACTGCAAGAGTCAAGGTCCCAAATTCTAACAGTACAGTCCATGCTTCCAGATATTAATACATGGTTAAAGTTCCACTTTCTGGAGACCCTCACCACCCTATGTGCAGCCAAACATAGGACAGCACCCGTGTGTCCTGAAAGACGTTGTCTTGGTGCGGATGAAATTGTCCCATGATTTGGATTTGCATTATGGTAACCAAATCCCTCGAAGAACATATCCAGCCGTGCTACTTCTATGCAACCATCATAGAATCCATAAACAATGGCAAACGGCACAAAGCAGTTTTCAGAAATAACCATTGAAGAAGAAACAAAATTTTCTGCCTTGTCAAATGAATATCTAGTAGTACTTGCAGATGGGCTTTCCACATTGTTTGAAGAAGAAGTCTCAACGTCCAGGCTAATTGCTTTTAAGGAAATGTCATTTGCGAAATCTTCCACTCTAGAAGCAGAGTTCTCAATCCAATGACCAAGAAATCCACCTTCACCAAGTTGTTTGCACTCTCCACAAAACTTATAATCGGGTTCCTGTGGCAGTAACCAAACTGTTATATGAGGTTTCCATAACAACTGTTCGTGAATATGAAAGCCAATTGACCCAATGGAAAGAAGGTAGTTACTTGCGCAAACAAAAGATATGGATAATTTCACATCAGGATGCTGTGAAACAGCAGGAATGGCAAAGAGATGCTCAAACTTGAACATATTGCTTGCATAGAAGATCCTGTATATAGCAGCTGAACCTCTATTGTTCCATATCACCAGTTCCTCCGAAATCACATCACCAAATTCCCCAGAATTCTGCATTAAGCCACTAGCATCTTCCCCCAGGAACATTCCACCAACTATATGTGATATGCCTTTGACACAAAGTGGATAATCCAAGAATACAATCTTCCCAATTTCAGTGCCATTATCCAATAGCCGGAAAGTGCAGTATGTTGTATACACAAGGAGCAATACCTGGCCACGACTTGCACATGCCACCAAGAGTCCCTTCTGTTCTGATGCATCTGAGCAATCCTTCATTTCCAAATGAGAGGGACTCTTTTGCAAGGCAGATGCATTTTCCCCATCTGGATCAGAATCCTTTAAGATCGGCAAAAGTTGTACCTTACCAAACGAATCTATTAGCATAACCGACTGCTTCTCCATATGTCTACTGGACAATATTATAGACATGAACTTCAAAGACCCAATATGTAAATTTCCATGAAAAACTGTTTGCACTATAGTAAGAGTAAAGGAGTCAACTACCACAATTGCGCACTTGAAAGGTTTAGTAGATTGTGATTCTCCATCTACCAAGACTTCATTCTCTCCATCAATAGATTGATAATCAGATGAATGAATGCTATCAGCATAAGTACATGCAATACATACATATCTTCGATTTTCAGGCAATGGCTGAACCATGGAAGGACTGCCAACCCACGGAGGCATTTTCCTCCTGCGTCTGCATTGCCCGTTTATTGTATTCCACACACACAAAACTCCATCCTTGCATGCACTGAATAGAGCACCGCAATTGTGTGAATTCCAGCCAGACTGAACATTATTAGTTTCAACTAATGTCCCATCTCCTGAAACTGCAGTAGGAAAACATATTCCTAAATCAGCTATAGAAGCAGCATGGCCACATAACATCGCAATTGGTCTCACTTCCTGGCAAAATTAGTACCATCATCACAAATCATAATTCTCACGAACAGGAATTAAGCAATAAAGATTGAAACTTTCAAGTTTACAAGGTTCCCTTTTTCTTAAAATTAACAATAGCAACTTGTTAAACAATAACCTATGCAAAAAAGTGCATGATATCCCCAAAACCATGAGAAAATTCCACTAATTAACACGTTAAAGCATTAAGGAACAAAATTGAAACCTGCTGCACTCTGCAGCTGCAGACAACAAGAGAAAAACATTTCTACAATCTCAGTATTCAACTTCCTTGACATCTCAAAACTTTCCAAGAAAGTAAGGAAAAATGCAAAAATTTTACCTGGTTGATCTGCGTAGAGGTAGGGAGGTTCCACCAGATGATGGAGCCATCAGCGCCCCCAGTGTAGAGAGTGGCGGGAAGGTATACGGCGGTAGCAGTGACTTTATGAACCGGTGGAGAATCTGCCCATATGCAAGCTACAGATCTAATCTTCATAGATTAACCGGTCCGGTAAACTCCAGGGCCGGTTGAGATCACGTTTCACGGCGAAAGCAATTTTGGAAACTCTTTTTTCAGTATAATTGGAAGCTTAAAATTGAAGTTTGAGCAGAACTAACCTTCTTCTTGTAATCGAATTGGGAATTTCCTGAAGAAATTTAAAAGGTGGAGCAAATGCAGATTGTGGAAAGACAATAAAGAGTTCTTGCAAGGCGGAACTAATAAATAATCACAAACTCATATGTGATTTTGATGGTTCACGAAAATTGTAATTCAAGCAGGACATTCCCACTTGTCAAGCTCGTAAATGGTTGAAACTTTATTTGGAATTGAAATTTATTAGGGATTTCTGATTTTTTTTTTAATCAATAGGGATTTGTGATTAACCGGAGAGTTTTTTCCTTTTCAAGCAAGATATTTCTAAAAGAAATTTTTTTAAAAAAAATCCAGAGCAATTAAGGAGACTTGAACATTGAAATATATTGTGGAGAGATCCCTATCCTCATTTATGTATTTTTATTAGGCATACTAAGTAAGAGTTCTTAAATTCCTATTATTCTTGCCTGAATAGTGAACACCCCTGAGACTCCTACTTGCTCAAACAATCCTGTCTCACTATAATCCTATTCCGTGCAAATGACAATCAGTGTGAATGTATAATGACTTATCATAGAATTGTTTGCCACTCTTAATAGTCCTACGCCTAATTCTCCATCCTTTATATTTTTGTCAAGTAATTAAAAATAACTACTTATAAAACACATATTTTAAATCAATTAATATAATAATTTTATTATTAATAATATCAATAAATAATTTTAAAAAACATTCCCACAATAATTTTTTCAAATCAACTTTTTTTTAAACTAAAAGTATCGAGAATAACTCCAAAATATTTTATAACTTAAAATAAATTAAAAACCTACTAATTTTAAATAATGAAAAACATAGTTTATTCAATTTGAATGAAGATTTTAGTAACCCCAACTTAAAAAGGCTAGAATTCATTAAGTGAATGCTTAAAGGCGCGAATCCATCAATAGCCACCCAAGAAGCAAGAAGCAGAAACGTGTCTTTATCCAACTATAAAAACACTCCTAATTAAATGAGAGGAGTTTTATCCAAAATGCCTCACCACAGAAAAACTATTTTTCATAATAACACTACGAAATAAAACAAAGAAACCAATAACATAGAACGACATTTGTGAAAAGTAAAGAGGGATTTTCTACTAACATCTTAATCCCCTGTCTAATATGTTTCATATCACCAATTACATTATGCCACACAAGTAGCCACTAAAACACAAAACTGGACAAAAGCTATACAGGCGACTGTTAAAGCATTTGTCTACTGTCAATTCCTATCTGAAGATTGCTGAGGCGGCGGTGGCGGAAGACCAGCAGAACCCCCAGGAGGCCTGACAGGTAATCTAGTCGAAGAAAAATTTGCTGCTTGAAGAGCAACCTGATTAGCCAACTGAATTGGAGTTGCAGTTGGGGGAGGTCTGGTGGCTTGTATATGCTGCGTTGGCTGAATGATGAATTGATTTAGAGCTTCTGAATAAGCTCTACCCGATAAGCTTCCACGCATTCGACCAGAAGGGCGCCAATCCTGATCTGCCGCTGAATTCCCAGAAGCATCTGGTCTAACATGTTGGCCCCATAAAGCACCCTGGTGACCTTGAGACTGAGCAGATGGCGGGATCATGGGTCCAGATTTATTTACTGCAGGCGGCACCCTGAAAGTTGGTGTCTGTGGGCTTGAGATGCCTGGGGACTGATTCCCCCCACGTGGCAATCTGATAACCAACCTTTGCTGGTTAGAACTTGAGTTCTGGAATTGACTAGGAAGTCTTGAAGGATAAGGAACCCGAAATTGATTCGTAGCCTGCAGGCCAGGGTTCTGTTGAGCCAGAACAACTGGTGAGAATTGACGATCCTGTTGCCACCAGTTCCAAAAGCAAAAGAATAACATGGATCCAAGAATTAGGGGAAAAAAAATCTCAGAAACATAATAACAGTTATGGTATACGCCTTTTAGTCAAAGAGCATGGAATATGATGGGATGCACTATCAACTAACCAAGTCATCTAAAATTATTGTTAACAAACAAAAAGAAGCAGTTGCAGTAACAAGCAAAAAGTGAATCAACTAAACATACCGGAGGATACACATGGTGCTGCAATGTAGGTGAGGCTGCCTGCGACACATGGAGTCGGTCATGGGATCTAGAGAACTGTTGCTGACTTTCTATGCTCCTCGAGAATGGGGCAGCTGAGGTCTGAGACGCCGTCAAAGCACCACTTGGGGACAAGTTACTCGTGCTATTTCTTGGTCTTTGAGGAGCAGTAGTTGGGGCCTGCGCTGGCAGGGCCTGTACTGCAATAGGTGTTCTGGTTACGTGTTGGGCTGTTGAATGAGACCAGCCATATTCGTAGCTGTTTGAGGAATTTCCATACTGGAATGCTTGTAACTGCAAGGAACTTTGAGAAGGTATTTCACTCTGTGTCCCATGGGTTGCAACAAGAGCATTCTCAACAAAATCCTCGTCTTCACGATCAGGAGAAGGAGGATTGGGATCAGCAAGTACTGGAGATACCAATGCATTGGCAGATGACGGCTCGTGAATACTAACGTTCTGCATACTTGACATAGGACTAGCTGATGAAAAGGTAGACAAATAAATTCCAGTCCAAAAGCTATCCTCAATTTCAGCAGAATTGGAGAGCACATTCTCAGCAATACCTTGGGCTTTAGAATTCTTGGGAAAAACTTTTCTGTCTTCGGCTTCACCCATAATAACATCTATATCATCATCAGCTTCAGTAAGATCCAGAACTGCCAGTGGAGTATTTGAAAGGGTTGCAGAACCAGGCTCTTCAGGTCCATCCTCTTGTGCAACAGAGAATTTCTCCTGTTGCTTTTCAGCATGATCATCACTTACTATGATTGCCTTCCATGATCCATCCGCTGAGATTATAACATCATTCACATTCTCTCCAACGTCTTTTAGTACCTGGAAAATTTAAAATGCTGCTATGTAAAAGCAAGGGAATTCAAACTCTAATATAACAGAAGAAGGAGAAACTTGCCTTGACCATATTTTGATCAATTCGGATGTCAGTATAGCAGACGTGATGATTACAATGTGGACAGCGCCAGGACGGCCTCTTTGAATTGATGTCTATGTAGTTGTCAAAATCAAAACACTGAAGGAGATGAAAGATAGTCTCACAATTAAACTCAAAGAGAAGAAACGTGTTAGAGAGCCGACTATAGATCAGGCATATGATATGTTTTCTAACTTTAATTTGTTATGGTGCTTTGAGGGAATTTTTTAAACTCCTTCAAGCTTGTATAGAAGCCTTACAAGGTCTCAAAACCAGCTAATCAGCACATAATTAGTGACATATCACAGTATTAGTAGTAATTCAAATGGAAAATGGCTAATCTGGAACCTAAACTTAGGCCAATCTCATCACATGGTACCAAATACTTTTATTTGACCATTATTGTACATAAAGATTTTATGTGTGGCCAACTGATTGAAACATTTTTATTTTAAGTGTTGGCAGATGGGGGGATTTCAATCAATTTGCTGCACATAAATCTTTATGTACTATAATGAACGAGTAAAAACATTTGGTACCAAGTATGAAATTGATCCAACTTTCCCTAATTCAAAAAAGAAAAAAAAAATTTTAAACGATTCAGTAAAGAAAAAAAATACTTAAAAGTCTTGAGCTTTGCAGCAGACTGTTACAACCAAATTTTCAGAACCTGTAGGGAAGTAGAACATTACTAAGTTGACACTTGGTGGTCATACTAGCAAATGCAAGAAGAATGCAAACATGGTGTCCTAGCGTTTCCAATCATGCTCAATAGCCAGGAATCTCCAGGGAAAGTAGTTCCAACCACTGACTAATTGATTCAAATCCATAGCAGCAATAGATGGTACACCACCCTCACATATTCCTGAGTGGACCTGACTAACTGTTTCTTAAGATTGACCAACAGAAAAGGGCACTGACCTGAAGATGTTTGCAAGTATGTCCTTTGACAGGAGTTTTGATGCGCTTGAAGCTGTCGAGAGAATGCAAACATGATATGATAATTAGATGAGAAGAAAACAAAAGCAAGATGTGATTTTGGCTCTTAAAGCATTTCCACCTTAGAAATGGAACATAAAAGATGCTGGAATAGTCAAAATTTGACCATGACCTTTTTTCTTTTTTTTTTAATTAGCTACACAACAATAGGAGAAGAGCAACTAGTTGCTATGAACTGGCTGGACAGCCTCTGGAAGAGGTTCGTAATGGGCAAAAAAAATGATTGCATTTAGTTCCTGGTCTGTCATTGTTTCACACACACACACACACACACACAAACTTCAGAATAGAAAGAAACTAAATATCAATGGGAAATCATTCAGAAAAAGAATGTTTAACAAGCAACAAAAATGATCTCATACCTTATTGGACAATTGAGTGATATTCTTGATGGGCCCTCAATGATATCAGAATCTAAATGGGATTAGATAGAAAATTAGAAAACAAACTAAAGTTAGCTCAGAGTGTATAAAAGTGCAGAGATATATATTTGTTACAACAACCCACCATATAAGCAGAACACCTCCTCCCCCCCCCCCATCCCCCCCCTCCCCAGGCCAATTAGAGCAAAGGAAAAAAATCAAAACTTGAAAAGCGGGGCAAAGACCAGTTTACATATGTTCTTAGAAGTCAACAATCGGGTATACCTGGATCCACAAAAGTAGCAGCAGGTTGCTCATAATCCTGGAGAACCAGATTTTCCACAGTCACCAATTCAGACATCAGTGCAATAACTATTACATAGTTACCTTTACAATGAAAAAATGACAGAATCAGTGCATCTTAATTTAGCACCAAAAGGACAAGGAACGTTAGCCATCACAAAATGTATTCAAGCATACCATTGAACTGGCCTACAGCTTGAAGAAGATTGGAACCATACTTAAGAATGTGTGTTACAACAGTAGGCATCTGAGGTCCAGTGTCCTATAACAAGGCACAGAATTAAGGGCAACTCGTCAAAGTTCACCATAAATGCAATTAGGTAGACCTGAAGAGAAAATACCCAAAAGCATCACATCTAGTGCATACCACAAACATATTAGTTCTCTTCTCCACTCCCTTACCATTCAACAGGAAGCTACAAGATAAAACAAATACAAACGTAAAACACATAGACAACCTTTTCTAGACTTAAAAAGTATTAAAAATAACATCATAAAATAGAAAAATGAAATAATCTTACTTGACATCCTGGGGGCTTACGAGACACGAAGACATCTCTGTATTATCAGTCTGAGCAACAAATAGCCTCTGCAGGCAAAGGCAAATATCACAATGAGACCATCAATTCAAGAAGAGTAATCAAGGGCTTAACATCTCATGTGTCTTAATATGGAATCCATAACATAGAGGCTGCTAAACAACTCCACTTTACATCCTAAAAAATAAGAACACTACAATTACCCAGTACACTGATATTCACAAATTGCTCAAGCAAACCTTTTTTTTTTTTTTTTTTGGGTGGTTAGTAGCTCACCGTTCATTCATTAGAAAGGGAAACAGTTTTTCTTACTAAACTTCATTTTCACTTTGCAGTTCAAAGTGCATCAGACGATATCATGTTTCTTTGAACTTTCCTTGGCAACCACAGCCTGAAGTGGAATACTAAATCCAATTAAAGACACCTTCAGATCAAAGAACTTCAATTGGATATATGTATCTGAAGAAAACCAATATATTGATGGGCAACTGGACTTGTAATTGAGAAGACAAACTAATTCAAACTGACATGGAAAGGTTGAAACTAATGTGAATTATGGCTTTATTAAAAGAAGACAAAAACCACTGACAAACTTGAAAGTTAGATGAAGACTTATAGCTTGATTATTTTTTTTTTAAAAATAAAATCCAGGAAACTATCAAAAGTATACTTGTTTGATGAAGATAAAATAGAGGGAATAACTGTTAAAACATGCGGGCATCCAGCCAATTTAAGCTTCATGACTAGTGTTTATGTGATCAATTTCATTCTTATGCCCATACCTATTCAAACAAGTAACCACCTCCTACATGAACCTTGAAAAGTAGTGGGCAATCAACCAAGAAGGAAAGAAATAGAAAACAATGTCAAAATTAATGAAGGGGGAGCCAATTTACACCTTCCAAAGAGCAGCCAGAGCAACCATGCTTACATAAATTAATTCGAAAGGATATTTCTTATGTTGTTCAGCAGTATCAAGCCAGATATTAGGTTAAAAGTTATGCACGGTCCTATGGATGTTATAAGTAATCAAAGATGACGAAATAAGTTACAGAAAAACACAATCATTTGAACATTTGTATGTCCAACGATGAAAGATGTAATGCTAAGTGACTTCATGCAGGAAATTTATACATCAAATCCATGAGATGAGAGAAAAGGCTTACAGCTCTTTCATCAGGAGAATGTTTCAATTTCTTCGATATATGGAAGTCCTTAATGTAAGCACCAAATCCAGGCTACAAAGAAAGTACATAGACAAAGTAGTGATATCATTTCATTAAATTGGTCCACCTTTCTCATAGGTTTCTTACTAAGTGAAATGACAGTGAGGGAATTGAATGGAGACACAGGGATAATATTCCCACCTTGACTTCAAGAAACATGAGTATCTGACCCATCTTCAATCTCGGATAGAATCTGCAACAATGACAGGAGCAAATATTACACCACCACTTTCACATTAGCACAAGCAATTGCACTGCCAAGACACACTGCTGGCTAACTGACATTTCCAAAGCATACCACAAAAAGTACACTATGCTCATGCAATGCGTTTATATTTAGTCCATATCTCAGTCACAATCAATGTGAAAAAACATGATGGTAACTACTCATGGTTAGAAACCAAAATATATGAAAATAAAAAATGTCAAGGAGGTCTAACAAGTCAAAGAATATTTATACGTGCTAGAAGTGGCAATTAGAATCAGGTTGCTACACACATGTACAGAGCTAGAAAAATCATTCCCTCCACAACAAAGAAGTCGTGGAACTAGGACTCATATCAGAGATTAACATTCATAAAATGCATGGAAATTGAATCTTCAATTTGCTAAATGTGAGTGTGAATATCCACCAAAAGATCTTAAATAATTAATAAATTCCCAATAGAAAGGGGAAAAGGGGCCCGTTATTACTTTCAAAAACCCAAGACTCCAAATAAATGCTCAAATGTTCCTTTCTTCACAATTTGATGTAAAAATCATAAATCTTAAAACATGAATTTTATCACATTGTCCTATGCAGAAATCCTCTCTTGCAACTTCTTAATGTTGCTTCCTAAATTATTACTGCCTGCACAGAGTTATCTTATCCAGGGAAATAAATTGCCAGCAAAATAGGGCCACACTGAGAACAAAAAGGTTACCAATAAAATTATTTTGTTCAACCTACCCAACAGTGACACTCCTATTCACTATACCCTGCAAGTTCATGCCTTTTACGAGTTATAACTTTTATGCCATGTCACTTCCACAAAACAAGTACTATAGATAATTTTGCGTAAGTTAAACACTAAACAAACATGCATTGGAATTTGAAATTTTGGCCAAAATATAGCAAACTAAACTTCTCACCTTGTCATAATTGTTGCGATAGTGCTTTGAGAACTGCTTGGTTCAGTATTGAAATCCATTGAAGAACAGAAGCAACTTTGAATCTTAGCATGTGGACAGAATAGGATAGTGAGTATAATGAAAGTTCCATATATCATAAAGCTAAGTATAAAGTATAGAGAAGACAGGAAATGCTGGTAGACCTGATTTGCAAGACTATAAAGCTCTTCAGAATCTCGATCTGAAAACCATCTGCTTTCACAAGCAGTCTATCACACAGAATACTAGCTTAGTAATAGATGTGAAAAAGAGTTTGAAGTTCAATTTTCATAATTCTAGAGCATCCATAGAATGCCTTATTGTAAAAAACAAAGATGTTTTTCAGATTAAAAAGCAAAATCCAACAAAAAATACAGATAGTGAAAGAAAATCATAAACGTCGGAACAGAAAAAATGGAAGGCAGGAGGGGTGGGGAAGATGTGCCAAGTAATGAAGCAGAAACTCTCTCCAATTAAAATACAATAGCCAAAAGCAGTTTCTTCTCTTGTGACAGCTTCAATACAATGCCGTTATCCACGGTGAGACATGCTGGGTAACAATATACTAGCAACCAACAAATAATTCTAAAGTAAATAGGTGGATGGCGAGGTAACAAGTTGGCAGGCAAAAGAATCATGTTTCTCAAACCTCTGTGCTGAGATTCTGTATACAATTATTCGAACAAGACTAACCTAAATACTTCTGGCTAAATTACCCTGGGAGCTCCTGTTCTTTTTTATGTTTCTTTTTATTTTCTGCTTAGGGTTTCCAAAAAATCAGGTAAAATAAAAGGCCGGTGTTGTTAAATTACCACCTAATTTAAAGCTTAAGCTGATACAGAGGACTGCACACTTTGGGCATTTAGCATGAGGGCTGCAATTTATAGATTAACAAATTTCCTCACATTTGGTACAAACACAGTTCTACTATTAGTCTTAACAAGTATGCACTCCAAACTTTCTATAAAATACGTAACTGGGGCAGCAGGATTTGTACACAAGACCTCCCAATCGTATCATGTGAAATCACAAGATATCGAAAAGCTTAAACTGTAAGAGAGAACTGGAATCAGCTTTTAAGTCGGAACTACACACTGGAACCTATCTCTTTTATTTGTTTGTTCATGCATCACCTCAAGTGCTCTGTCCATATGCTGCAAGGAACAGTCTACTAACCTTTCAAAGCATTAGACTCTCTCCTCATATTTTAATATTTTTAACCAATAACATAACTAAAGACATCAGGATTCAAATCTTTCACGTGAAACCACAAGCACTTGTTTTTTACTCTGCAGTCTGCCAATGTTACATTCTATCATGAGAAGAACTAATGAGGTCTAAGAATTACCTTGACGGAGATCATGAGAACCATGATAGCTGCTAGCATTAGAGGTTCATTTCTCCTTTGACATACCTGTACATGCTATCATGAAACGGTAAGTAGACCTAAAGGGGTGTCCCACTATTTTTTACTGTGTTAACGCATATAAATTTTAGGCTGAGCAAAAGTCTGAAACCAGCCAAATATGAGAAGTTAAATATACAAATATTCACATAATTGTAAACAAAAATACGCACCACATTCCAAGAGAATGAAAATTAGTCGGGATAAGATATCTAAGAATAAGAACATGAAAGACCATAATGCACGGAAAGGACATAATTGACAATTTATGCGCCCACTGCAGTTCCTTGGCATTGTAAGTACAGCCTAATTCCCTTTGCTTATCGCAAGAGCAAAGTAGAACAAAAAACAGGCTTGCTGCCAAAGGTATTAATCTTTGCATGAACCAAGAATTAAAACTCAGAAAATTTTCTTCACCATATTGCCTAAACTCAGATAGGTGTCCATGACCATAATCTGCATAGATTAGTAAGACTGCCAAAAGTGACTTATGTAAGTCTACAGAAAATGTCTTATTTAGCACCAAACTAGAACAAGAAAATTTCTGATGTGCACGTTCTATGAACAACAGCGCATTTAAAAGACGAAACCTACCTAGGCCAGGAATACTCCACATTTAAATCAAGCAACCCATAGGCATGCAGGTAAAGTAAAGAACAAAAGAAATCCAAGATCTGACAATTATGTAATATGCTTAAAGAAACCTGTTTTAATAGCAAAGGCAACTCTTGCGCTCTTGTCGGAATTTCCTGGTTTGCCACCGAAAAGTCTATTCCTCTGCATTTAATAAAAGCATTCAATCAGTGACACTATAAGCACAAAATAACAATAACGGATAACTAGATGCCTGGTTCTTAAAGATGTCACATGATGAACACAAGTAAAATATCAACGTATCCTTTTATCATTAATTACAAAGATAAATCATAAAATAAACATGTTTTAAATTTAAACTTCTGTTACTAGCATGACATAAGAGAATAAGATCAATATGAGCCGGTACCACACATGGGTTTACCAATATTATACATAAGAATTAGGCATTGTACGGCAGCTTCCTTGGACTGGACCTATTCTTTGGTTAAGAAAAAACTTTGGTCCTCATAAGAACTACTCCAGTTGGGCATGTTAGTTACTGTTTAAACATTGATTCTACTGCTGAAAATTGTGTAAATGCAACCAAAAAAAAAAAAAAAGGTAACTTGTTAATTTTACCCCTCAATGTATGTCCTTTAAAGTAATCCAAAAGAGCTAACAATGACTTGATCTCAAATTCGTAGCTATGCTACTGATACCAGCCAGAGAAAACAGGCAAAAATGGCAAAATAAGTCAAACTGTGAGCTCAATTTCACCAATTAACTTGTCAAACAAAGACACAGAATGGAGAATGATGACAGCTAACTACAAAATCTAAACATAAAACTCTTAAAACACACATTGTATACAGAAATACAGCTAAGTATGAAATTTCACATGTCTAAATGAATACACAACAAAACAAACATGCATCACATAGTTGTACAAAATTCTGAAGTTTTAGCATAAAAGTGACCTTGCAAGGGAGAGGCAAAGATTATAAAACTCGACGGAGTCGAATTTTGACTCGTTGCGCAACTGTAAAGTTAATCGATCGATAACAGCAGCGATACGATATGCATTTACTTGCGACGCCTTTATTCTTTCATCAGTCATATCAATTCCGGTCACCGGAGCGGGAGATACAGCCGTCGCTGCCATTCTCGAGCCTTCTTCAGTAATCAGTAAAGAGCTTCCGGCTTCCTCACTCTCTCTCTCCTCCAATTTCCCCCTCTCCGCTTCTCCAATTTTCGGATTTTTTACTTGTTTGGCCTTGCCTTTTATATTGAGATCCGCAAATGAATGGACGCATTAGTATCCGGTATGAGTGAATACGTTCGATTAATATTACTTGGGCATAACAAATTCACTGCTAATGCGTCTTACTACTTTGCCGTAACAAATTCTTTGCTGGCGCCACCGAACAGTTTCTCCCTCGTGTCTTTTCAGTTGCTTAGAATAAAAACAAAATATATATTAATGGGTCATTTATTCTTTTCTCTTCTTAGGGATTAGTGATTACATATAGCCTTTTTTCTGTTTTTTGATAATCAATTATATAGCATTTAGTATTAAAAGGTTAAAAAAACATTCTTTATTCAGCCAAAAAAATAATAATTTCTTTCAAAAAGGAGGAAAATTTTCAGAAAAAAATGGTTAATATTTGGTGCCAAAAGAACTAATAGGTGTAAAAGTGTTGCAAAAAAGGAGTAATTACATTTTTTTTCTTTATAGTTGTTCAAACTATAATTTTATTTTTCTATTTTGTAAAATTACAAACATATTCATATCGTTTATATTTTCATAATTTATTAATTCCTACTACTAATTTTAATAAAGAAAATTATCAAAAAAATAATGATTTACTTCGTGTTTATTATCATATATATCATTCAGTACGTTAATTAGAAGAACAAAAAATAAATTAATAAGGATATTATAATATTAATACATGATAGTAAATAAGAATTGGATACGCAAAATGATATTTTAATAAATTTTAAAATGTTTATTTTAAAATCATTACTGTTTTATAATTTTTTACTGAAATTAATAATAAACATTAAAAAAAAAACTTGCATATTTGAATCTCTTTTTTTGAAACTGGGAAAAGATTCCATATTTAAGCTTAGGAAAGAAAATCAAGTCAAGATTCTATCCCCAATAGACGGAGAATTACATCCGTTCCCTTACCTTCAATTTCTGTCCATTTCCTTGAACTTACCTTCAATTTCTGTCCATTTCCCTGAACTCATATCTATCGGCTTGATATCTTTAGTTATGAATATGTAAATAATAAAAAAATATTTATAATATATAAAAATACAGTTTTTCAAATAAAATGAAATTAACCCAAAAAAAAAGAAGATCACAGAAAAGTTTAGTGCAGCATTTAAGTCATTATAGTCATATCTCCATTAATTAAAATAAAATTATTTTTAACTTATTTTAAGTTTATTTTTAGACTGCGTTTAGTGCTTATAAGCAATAAAAACTTATCCTATCCACATTCCAAAATTTTTAGAAAATAAAAAATAAAACAAAGCTCATTGTGAAATAAACAAAATAAGAGACCAAATACTGAGAATCATCAATCATCTAATTCAAGTTACACAAGCAAATCAATAATGATCCTTCACCAAAAGTCCCACTACCTTACAAGAGACACAGATTGAGCTTCTGTATAAGAAAACAATATGCACTAAACTGCTTTTCAATCAAAATGAGTTATATCATCATTTCAAACAAGTATGTGCATGCCATAGCTGATGCTGAGAGCTCGCAATATTGTTCACATTGAGCTTCGTATCCAGAATCCTGTGCCGCGTAGGGAGTTCTGAACGTCAACTTCTGGGTACAGGACAACGGAAACTTGACAGCAAAATGATCCACCACAAAGTAGTTTGGATTAGAGCAGAGACGTCTCACAGATAGCAATCTTACGCGTTTTCCACAAAAGGCAGCAGATTGTTAACCTTTTCCACCCTGAAAAAGTATCAACAGACTCAGAGTATAATACTGACTTCAAATTGACAAAGATGGGAACAGGAAGTTATGAAATCAAATTCAAGATCATAATCATATTCAAAACTCCCAAAACTGAAGAAATGTAACATATGCTATAAAGATCATTGAACAACCGAAAACATACTTCAGCAAAACACGCCTAGGATTGTTAATCTATGCAATCTCCTTAAACATATATGCAAGTAAAACGACACTAATTTTCCACACCAGCAAGAGAGGGAGAGATTTACTTATATTGTTACGTTCCACTCGAAGTACAATACAGAATTGCAAGGCCCTTTAATATCCAATTTGAAGGACGACAAGTGTTGAATTTCTCAACAAATAAACCTTTTGTTACCTTATGGGGTGGTGTACCAGGTCTCGACATGTTACCAAATCCAAATTTTCCTTTCTTCTCTGAAGCCTTCAGTATTTGAAAGGAACAGGTCAATGTGTCATCCACACTCATCATTGCACCGGCATTATCAAACTCACCACAATAATTTGGTGCCGAGAATATGGTGACCAGTTGCCTTTTCGCAAAAAACTCATATCCTTCTTCAACAACCTAGCAAGCATGTGGAGCAATTATTAAATGGAAAAGGTAAGGAAAACAGAACACCTCACTATACAAATTTTCACAAGAAGGGGCAGAAATAACCATGACAAAAGTTCCCACTGAGCATAGCCCACAACATTCCCATTCAAAAGAACAAGGAAGAATTGTTAGAAATAAAAAGTTACGAGAAAGACAATTCCATTCAGAAGATAATGAAAACGTTACGAGGGAACATTAGCCACCAATTAGAAGAATATCTGGCATTGTTCTTCAAATTGACAAGGTGGCAGGTGGTGTAACAATTATGAAAATTCCAAAATTGAAGTGTGTTTACAAACAGTAAAGAGAAACCAGTGTTGTGCATTAAGTATTCTTCCATTTTTTATTACCTGGTGAGCTCGACAGACAAGATCAAGATCATGCTTCTGAAGGAATTCAGTAACTACATCAGCTCCAAATGTATATGACACACCCCGATCATTCTCTCCCCATCCTTCCAAATCTCTATCAGGATCAGCCCACAACAAATCACAGAGAAGGCCCTGGTCTGGCACGTCAACAGGACGAGCAATATTCCTTATCTGATCCAAGTTCTTCAAGTCGGGGGATATTCCCCCATGCATACAAAGAATTTTCTCATCAATAAGAGCAGCAACAGGCAGGCAGTTAAAGCATTCTGTAAATGTTTTCCAAACACGAACATTGAACCTTCTTTTGCATTCATCAAAGAATCCATATATGCGATTTATTGAAGCACATTCATGGTTGCCTCGAAGAAGAAAAAAGTTCTCCTTGTATTTTATCTTGTATGCAAGAAGAAGGCATATTGTTTCAATGCTCTGCTTTCCACGATCGACATAGTCCCCTAAAAATAAATAATTAGCCTCCGGTGGATAGCCTCCATACTCGAACAGCCGCAGAAGATCAGAATACTGACCATGAATATCTCCTGCAAGAAGCATGCACCTAAAAGTAAGTAACTTCCAGTGCACGTAAACTGATAGTGATACTTGGAGTTCAATTGTAAATGTATTCAATGACGAAAGCAAAATACCACAAAGCAGACCATGCAGAATGCACCCATAAAACCGAAACTTAAACCCTGAGTATCCTATCATTTAATTTATCCTATCACAAACTTAAAATCGTCCATCTTTTACGATACCATAGATCATACCGACTTAAACTCACTTTTGACTTAAGGTATTACTGTGAGTCCATAACTTGCCATAGCATGTTGATTTCCATAACTAACAAGAGTGCAGTAATTTATGCCGAAATCTACCTTTTCAAAGTTCAACTTTTCTTAGAAACAAAAGTGGAAAAAGAAGAAACAAGTCAACTCACTCAGAGAGCAACTCTGAACATTATAATGAAAAGTATAATATCTATAAAAGAAAGTAGTAGTTGCATCCATTAAGCAGACTTTTAAAGTCCACAATAGGAGAGCATGAGTGTTCAAACATCAAACTATTTATCTAGTGTGCAATCCATTGATAACCCATAACAACATTTAATAAAAATCGCAACTTAATTAACCATTTACAAACATTTCAAACACGGAGACAATCAAACCAAACTGAAGAGGACAAAAACAAAGTTTTATTGTGTTAAAACTCCATCACACAAACCCACCACATAAATAAATACATAAACAGAAACCCAGAAATTTTAAAGGCAAAAAATACTTTTTTCACTGAGATTGAGTGGTTTTAGAGGTCTTTGCAAATTTACCACAAATTTTAATAGGCGCTTCAAGCTCAAGAAGATTAGGTTGACTGAGAAAAATTTCTTTGGACGCCGCACAGAGCTGCCTTATCTCACCCTCCGTTAACTGCACCTGCTTCGGCACCCTTCCATTCTTGGTCTCCAATAGCCTTCTAATTATATCATCAAGCAACCCCTCGTCCATTTCACCCAAGAAAACCAAACCCAACAAATTTTTTCTTCAAAAAAAGAAAAACTCAAAAACAAGAAAATCCCTTTTTCTCTCTTTTCAGAAGCCTTCAAAAGAAAACAAAGATGATTCGGTGATGGTGGTGGGTATAAAGGTAGAGTGAACGGAGAGTTGACAGAGACAGAGCTCCCTCCCTTTTTCAACACTTGTCTTGCTTTACTTTTTTCTGTGAGCTTTTGGGGAAGTCAATGAGTGAGTTATGAATTAACGGCGTAAATACAGAGACGGTGGTGGTGGGGAACCTGAAGACGACCGAAGAAACAGAAAAGAAGAACCATGAAAGATTTGTGTATATATATATGATGATGGTTTGAAGAAATGATGAAGGGAAGAATATTTGAAGTTAGCCCTAAAACAAGTTTTTTCCCCAACCCTATTGAATTGGATTTTGATCATGTGATTCGCACGTGTCTGTCCAAAAGTCAACCGGGGTCGTGGTGGGATCCTATTAATAAATAGGGTTAATTTCAATTTGGTCCCCAACATTTGTTCTGCTTCCAGAAATGGTCCTTAATATTTATTTTAAATGTTTATGGTCCTCGACATATTTTTGAACTTCATGTGTGGTCCTTAACATTTATTTTTAATGTTTATGATCCTTAACATATTTTTCGAGCTCCATGTATGGTTATTTTTCTGAAATTCTATCCAATTTAAAATATTATAAATGGTCAAAATCGGTCAACTTTAAACTCATTAAAATATATAAGAGTAAAGATGTAAAATTATAAAGTACAAAAAGAGAATCTCCAACTCCTTCCCTCGCTCCACCCCATCTTTCTCCACTTGTCGGAGACAATAAATTGTACTTCCAATTTCAGGAGTTGAGTCAGGCAAATCCCAATCAAATCTTGCCTTTGCTTTCTTCACACTGTTCTCATCCTGCACTGATCCTACCTATTCCTCTTCTTAGGCTTCTCTGGGTCCTTTTCCTTTTATGCCACCTAACCACGCTCCTCCTCATCTTTTTTCTTCTTTGCTATCTGCTTATGAGTTTATGACATTAGTACAAGTCCCCACCTAAGGCCCATGAGTCTTATCCAAAAAGGGATCATTCATCTCAGGAGAAATTATTCGAGTCAATCTTCTGTCTATAGTTATCCTCTCTATCAATAATCTTGCTAGGCTAAACCCTGAGATTTTATCCTTCTCCCCTGCCCTCGATGTCTCCTTGAAAATTTGCTTTGAAGCAATAAAAGAAGCCATTTTTTGAGCTACTTCATTCTCTGCAGCATCCCCCACATCATTATCATCATCATCATTTACAAGTATGGGCTTCTCATAGACCTCAAATGCTCTAAGCTTTCTGACATAAAAGGGCAGCTTGTCGCCCCTGGTGAGTGTAGAATGACGAGGATAGGGGGAGGGGAGGAGGAGATAGGAGTTGGAGGGTTTTTTTTTTTTTTTTCTCTTTACAATTTTATATTTTTATCGTTGTACATTTTAATTAGTTTAAAATTGACTGATTTTGATAGTAATTAATTAAATTTGACAGAATTTGAGAAAAATGACTATACATGGAGCTCGAAAAATATGTTGAGAACCATAACATTAAAAATAAATATTAAAGATCATCCGTAAGAGTGGAAGAAATGTTGGGGACTAAATATGGCATTGATTCATATTAATAAATAGGATTAATTTCATTTTGGTCCTTAGATTGGATGTGTTTTTCAATTAAGGACCTCATCATAATGAGTGTGTCAATTTGATCCTTATATCGGGAGAAATGTATTAAACAGCGACTTCATCAATGTCTATTTTTAAAATAAAATGCATATAAAAGTCGATGTAATAGGACTTCCTTTAAGAACCTTAAATATGTAAGATCAATATCGTAATATTAAAAGATTAGTGAATGTTTGTGTTTAAATATACAACAGGAACATACAATTTGTTTTGCACCTAAAACAATTTCACAAGCAAGTCAACTAAAAGAAGAAATATTTGATGAACACAAAGTAAAATTATGTAGAAAAGAAAAAGATAGAAGATAAGGAGGAACAAAAGAATTTTCGAATTTATAAAGCTGCGGAAAATAATTAAAGATAAAAATGAAGGCATTCTTGAGTTTAGTCTATTTTTAGCGTTCAAGCTATTTCAAACGAATTTTTACAATCATTTTATGAACGCACACGCTTAAGGCATGAGTTTACTTTACCATTTAAATTTATAAGTAACACACTTTAAACTTATAAAATAGTCATTCCTTTTTGTCTCACATGTGAAATACAAATCCTTGCTATTTCAATATTTCAAACATTGAAAACTATCTCATCATTCAAACCACTTATTTCCTTCTATTATTTCCATCATATGGAAACTGGAGATATTGAACGATTTTACTCCCAATGAAGGAGAATTGATAAGCAAAATCTGTCCATATTAATTAGGCTTTTTTCACATGTAACTTAGATTAATTTTTTAATCTGGGGTCTCTATTTGCTCCAACCATTGATTTTTTTTTTTTTATTCTTGTATTTAATTTGAGTTTGCCTAGACATGCTAATTACTGATTCAAAGTTCATATTCTTACTTGGATTGGGTCCAAGTACTTAGAAGAAGAACAACAGGGGAATGTTGCACATTGTATTGGCAGTATACCATACATCGCACATTGAATGTTCGTTGAATTCCCGACCCATATTTATAGGGAAACATGTTTAAGATTTTATATTTCTTTGAGAATATATGACTTACAATATATATATATATATATGACTATTTCAAATTCGTGATTCAATATTAAATTAATTAATTAGATAAAAACAAAGATATAAATAATTCGATTATTTGGTGCAATAAGTAAACATATCATGAATATTTTAAAGGTCAAAGACTTAAATCTTTCTCATAGCAATGTGAAATGTGCTTAAAATCAAGACTTAATCCCCATATGAGAATCAAAGGTCCCCAAACAAAATCAAAAGTTCAATCCTCCTCATGATGCCACGGAATGTTCAGGGCTAGACCTTAAGTCCTAATTTGGTTCGCAAGGGGAGGAGGGAATTAATGATATTAATTTACTTTTAAATTTGTTTGGTATGATTAGAAGGAAAGTATATTTCCTTTGTTTGATTGAGGTGAAAATAATAATTAAATATACTTTATTATATTTAATTTATTATTATATCTAATGTACGAATGTAGAATTATTATAGATATTAGGCAGAAGTTTGATTCAGGATAGATCTATAATAAATTATAAAAGTATAAAATAGTATTTTTAATATCATTTACGTCTCAATCTACCTGTTTCATAAGGGTTATTTTGTTTACGTGAAGAGGGAGTCCCCCTCCATATTTGGATCCACCCACATTTATTATATTATAACCAAGGACATTTGTGTCATGATTACATTCCTTCCCATTTCCTTCCCTGGTAAATCCTCGTACCATATTGTAAAATGCTCAAAAGCTACTTTAACTTTCAAATAAAACTCTTCAAATATTCAGTAGATTGAATCTGAATTACTCGTGCAACCATTATTTTCCACAATTAAATTTCTAAGTCATATATGGATAAGGAAAAGAAAAGTAAAACAAAAAGAATGAGTATCTTTCCTTATATTTTTTGTAACCAACCATGGATGCTGAAAAATTTTAAACATTGGAGGAGGAAGTCAAATTCCCTCTGTGTCTTTGGGTATCATTTTAGTATAATTTCTGACTTAGAAAATAAATAGGGGAAGTTGGACATTTCAACTCCCCACATGTTGATGTGGCAAGGAAAGTAGAGATTCTCAGATATTGACTTTGACGAAAGAAGAGAAAATGGTGACCAATGGATCAAAGCAAATAAAAACAAAAACAAAAACAAAAAAATAATATTATTGCATATTAACCAAACAGTTTCAAAATCTTGAAAGTCCTTAATCTGCACGAGGCCTTGAATGATTCCAGAGCCACCATTCTACTTGAAACAAATCTCTCTTTATTGATTCTTGATCAAATTTCTTAGGACAAAAAAGAAACAAGAGAAAAGTTTTGTTTTTTTTTTTATTTCCAATATGGCGATCAAGAATTAGACATGTTTTGGTCAAATATATTGTATATATTCCAATTAAGTATGAGCACATCCCCAATTTCAGAATGTGTTTTTATGAATTTATAGGATATCTCTCGCTTAGATATTTATGTTTGGCATGTCAACTGAGAAGATTCAAAAGGAAGTTTAATGACAAATATCAATTTTGTACTGTTATTTTAGAATTTTGTATCCACAATTCTTTTAAATTAATCGATAACTTTTAATTATTAAAAGATATATCCCTCTGTTGATGAAAGTTATTTTAACAAATAGTTGCCTTCATGATTGATTTGGTGAGTTTGTTTGCTTAAGTACGATGACGAATACTGATTGAATACTGATTGTTGGCTCAAGGGTTTGTTTGTATATATTGTTTTGATGATTGACTTGTTTGTTATTAGCTCTGTTAGTTTTTCACAAGACTGTTAAACTATTATTACTAGAAGTCTTGAGCTAATATCATTAAGTTATTAAAAAAAAGTAGAAAAATACTATCTATACTACGAGAATTAGTGGAGACCAAAATTTACTTTATAAATAAGTCCAACGTACACTGTCTAGGTGGCATTTTGCAAGAAGATGAAGAATGAGTATTGTACTTCAAAAATTAATTGTTTATGCTTTATCCTTGTCCAATTTTCTTCTCGCCATATGTCCCTCTTTTGATACAACACATTGCTATTAACAATTTATTAATTGTATACATATTTGAAAGCAGTGTTGTATTTTCTGAAAAAGCAGTTTGGTAGAAAGAAAGGAGGAGAGGCCTGCTAGTCTCAAGAAGTAAGAGTTCTATAAAAATGGTGAAAACAAAGAAGAGTGTGTACACATTAGAGAGAATTTTACCATTGTGAAGAATAGCAACAATCAAGCTAGAGTGCACCAACAGAAGAAGAAGCTTCAAGCAAAAAGCACATACTCTTTGCTATGAAGATAAACAGATGATATGTGTTCAGTCTAATTCTTTTATCTTTTATCTTATTTCTAGTTTCATCAAGTTTTTTTGTAAAAATTTGAAAGTGATTTTACAAGAATCAGTAAAAACTTGTAGGTTGGTTTTCTTTGTGATAAGGAAATTATTAGTTGCTAGTTTAACAGAAAACTAGTATGTTTGTAAGGGTTTATCTCGCCTTGATCGACATAACTTTATTTTAGTGGAATCTTCAAGATTGAGATCTTGAAGAAAGTGGACGTAAGCACACACTGAACCCTATAACATCTCTTATGTGCTTTACATTTATGCTTTCCTTTATGTTTTATTTCTGTTGAAATTCTTAAAGTCAAGCTAATGACTGATATAAGGAATGGATTTTTTATTGGTTTAATTTTATACTTTTTAATTTATAAAAGTTTTATAGTCAAAACAATGACTGATATAAGAACTTAATCTGTTTTATATATTTTAGTTAAGTTAGCCTATTAGAAACTTTTTAGTTGTTATTTGTGTTCTAATTCTAGTTTGTGTAATTCATCCCCCCTCTTGGACTTTGTTTGGAACTTACTAATCGTTTGTGAACATGCAAGATCGTATCAGAATCAGTGAAAAAAGAACAAATTCTTAAAGAAGGGAACAAGTCCTCAAAAAATATCTTATACTACGTGCTTAATGCAGTAGTGGTCTTTAAATGTTACTCCCTCAATTTTTTTTTTACTTGTCACATTTTGGATCATCACATTATTTAAAAAAATGCGACATCTTAAATATTTTTTTCTTGAATATAGATTGTAATGTCCTTCCAATTTTTCTCTCTTCTCATTATCATTTCAACTAGTCTACATACTAGAAGAATAAAAAGATGTTGGAATTTGTTATTAATGGGAAGGTATAATAGGAAAAATTTATTAATTATTATCTTAGAAACATAATGTGACAAGTGAAAAAGAAAACACACGAGAATTATCACAATGTGACCAAAAAAAAGAAAATGGAAGAGTATTATTATTTTTTTTATGGTAACATTTTAGTTACTTGTAATATATATATATATATATATATAGAGAGAGAGAGAGAGAGAGAGAGAGAGATTTTCTGGTTCTTTTTTCTTGTTTCCAAAATTGTGAATAGCCTAATTCATTTGTTAACTTGATCACTTTGGAAATTTAGAATTGTTTCTTGAATAACCTTAAAAAAAAAATTTTTGTGGCTTGAATAAGTATCTTATAGCACATTGCTCTAGTTATAAGGCTGATTTGGAATAAATATTCTTTTAGGACACAAGAATAGTTTCAAGAGTTAATTATAATGTATTAAAAAAAAGGAAAATGATATTGACCATTTTAAATACTAAGGCAAGTTTTGTTTTTCCTCTAAAACAAGTTAAAAGTAGCTTGATCATGACATGTCAAACAAATAAAAGTAGTACAAGAGAATTAACTCGATAGATTTTAATATTCTAACTTAGTATACAATCCAAATACATTCAAAAAAAGGTTTTCGAAAAATGAAATACATTCCAAAATAAAGGAAATCGAATAAAGTTCATATTCTCAATAATCTACTATTTTATTCACCTATTATTATTATTAATTTATTATTATGCTCTGTTTATCATGTACCTTATTCAACGCACGTTCAAAAAGATAAAACATATTTTTTCTGTTTCAATTTATCTTTCGCCTAAACATATTTTTTCTATTTCAAACTATTTTTCGTTTTAATAAATCAAGAGAGTATTAAATGAAAATTTTCCACACGTATACCCTTATTTAGTGGTAGTAGTATTGAGATGATACAATAAGGTTTTTAGACACAATTCAAATAACCCCACATTTCCAAGTAAGGACAATTTAGTCTATTTAATTTCAAATTAAGATAACATAATCATTTTCTTCATACTTGTGTCTTGTCTTAATGTGACAGATAATGTGAAATGGAGGAAATATTACTCCCTCTGATAAAAAATATAAAGGGTTTTAGACCCATTGAAAATGGTCAAGAATACAAGGATTTTTATAACATTCAATAAGCATTTATTGAATTTTTCGTCTTTATCCATTTTTCTATTAATTTATTTCACTCTCGCTATCTATCTCTTTCCTCATTTATGAAGGATAGAAAAAGTATTATAATTAAAAAATTATCTTGCATTGAAGATCATTAATCTGTATGCAACAGTTTAAAACCCCTCTTATTTATAATAAAGAGAGTATATATGAGCTATTTCAAGTCTAATAAACTTTGCATTAAAAAAAGACTCATAAATTTTATAAATTTAAAAACTTAATAGTAATATTGAGTCCTCAGATAAGCATTAGAAAAATTTTATATGTATTACTACATTCGATAGGAAATATAAGTATTTTTAACTAAAATTGGATAATTAAAATTATAAGTCCTTTTAGACATTTCAATGTGTATTTATAGTTTATTTTCTAATTTTATCCTCTTTAATTTATTTATTTATTATCTCCCTTCCTCTCTCTTTATTGATTAAAGGTTAAACATAAATCTTACCTTAAAAATTGCATTTTTTTTCTTCATTCTTAATTCGTGTGCAAAGTATAAAAAAGACTTATATTCTTGACGGGGAGGTGGTATTATTAATTTGGTTATTTGGTGAGAATTTTCCGGCTATTTAAGTCAGTCGAAGAAAAGAAAACAAGTCCAATATTCCCACCTACTAACTTGACAATGGCCATTGAAATCAGCAATGAAGAACTTATTGTGCTGTAAAAGGTATGGATTTTCTGCGTAGAAGTTTCAATTATTAGGGTTTACTGGCCATGGAGAGACAGTGAGTTGTAATGAAGTTACCATGAATTGAGCAAACAAGAGAAGCTCTGACCAACTTCAAGATTGACCAAAATGAGGATTTGTAAAATGTCATGCCTTTGAATTCTTGGCATTAATATTTTTCACTACTTTCATATTTTCATATATAAGGTGAGATGTTTTTGTCAATACATGTGCTAGTTATAGCGACTAAATTTGACTTCAGTATTTGAATGGTAATTTTGAGTTAATCTCTTGATGTTCAAGTCGATTTTTAGATATTAATTGAATATATTTTCGTTCAATTTGTATTTTCAGGAAAAAAATATTTATACTTATTTATAACGAAATGAAAGGAAAAAAAAAAAAGAAACATAGATCACGAAATCAGATCTTTATATTTATTCCTCTTGAGGGTCTTTTTCTGTTAATTATGAAGAGCTCTCTGATATTATTGAGGGTTATAAATGTTGTGGGAGTAACATTTTTTGAGAAAATGATTATTGAAAGGGATTCTCGTGGTATCAGTCAATGGTTTCTCACCTTGTTCTGACAGTATATTAGAGTTAGGAGCTTTGGTTTTAGGGTTTATCGACAATGCTAATAGGTCCATCACAAATTTCACTCGTGTTAATCGGAAGGGCAATATTTCAGTCCATCTCCTAGTTATGTCTGTTTTAAATTTTAATATTACTCTAGAATAAACTAAAAATATTTCAACACGTAGTTCGTGCTATCTTGTTTGATATTAATATAATATATCATTTCTTTTGCTTAAAAAATTTTTGAAAAGCGATGGTTTATATAAAAGAATTTACAAAATGTAACTCAAAAGTACGGAGATTCCAAAAAAAAAAAACCCGTAGTTATGGAGTAGTGGATAAGCAAGCACACTACAAATACTTAAAATTAATGTTGAATTTTCGAATATTTCTTATAATCCCTTTGAATAAGTGTCAGATTATATAAATACTAAGTAATTCATGTCTACAAATTTAAAAAGAACTTTTACAAATGTTACCTCTTCTTTTAGTTCCGTGCTTAGAAAAGTAATCAAAATGGTTAGAAATCACTTTCTTTTCCCCTCAAAGTAAACCTAACTGCATGTGGTGCCCTGGATCAGTGGCAGATGAGAGAGAGAGAGAGAGAGAGTTTGATCTGAAGAAGGTGATTAATTAATACTAGTATGTAATATACAAGGAATGACCAAATAAGTCAATCCCATGTCTTTTCTTGGTAACTTTTTTGTCGAGAATGTATGAAATTAGGTGTCATAAACACCCTAAATGGCCAAAACTATCACATATTCACCTTTGACTTTGCAAGATTTCCTTTGGATTCTCATAATATAGTAGAGTTTTGGGGAGTGATTTTTTGGCTTGCTTAATAATATATATGCATGCTCCCAAAAATGAATAGGTTTACACATTTATATTCTACTTTGGACTTCAAGACGAAAAAAATTTTCAAGAATTGAAAAGAGAGGAAATATAATTTAAGAAAGTAGTCATTGAGTCAAATATTAAGTTATTCGGTATTAAAAATGTTTAGGAACAAAATCTATTATATAGTCTGTTGAAAGAGCATTTGCAAAAAATCTTTGTGCACTTTATATATTACGTACAAATATATTTATTTTTATGTTAAAATTTAGTATATCTACTATTTTAGCCCCTTAAATTAATTAAATTTAAGTTATGAGTACAAAAAATAATAGCTTAATATCATTTCTTCAAGTTAAATAATATACAAATTTTTATACTTAAATTTTTAGTCTCCAAATTTAAAGTTTTGATTTCGCCCTTATCTTAGCAAAAAATTCTTAACTTTTATAAAATTTTAGGAGAAAAATTCAAAACGAAACTCTGTTTGAATCGCAACTTTGATGATGTTTAAGATAAATGTGAACTTGAGGAAGGAAATTCTAGTGAAACTCCATAGCAAATTTGAAATAGAGGAATATATGGGGCCAGTTTTGAACTTGAAATGGAAAAAATTAAAGTGATTTTGTCCATTTTTTTGCTTGGCAAACACGAATTTTGTGCAATATTATCAAATTTCCCACTAATTGCCAAAAGTTGCTAGACCATTTTCCAACCGACATAAAGACATTCCTTTATTTGTCTACTTGTCCTTCATTTTCTTTAAAAAAAAAAAAAGTATATAAACATATTTATAAATTTATTTAGAAAAGTATAAAACATATAGGATAAATATATTCTAAATATATTCTGCTCGCATAATATATTCTACTTGGGACAAGTTATGCAATTTGAATTTTCTATATCATCTTTTTCAACACTTTTCACAAATATATATATTATATTTTATTAAATGAGACACAACTTAACGCATTAAGACATATTTGTTGACAGATTAGAGTTTTACTAGCAAAGTTCCATAACTCTATATCTTTTGTTAGGCGTTTAAAATTCTTCTTTAACACAACATGTTACTTTAACTTACCCTCAAAAGTTTGAAATTTTGACGGTCTCTTCTATAATCTCGTCTTCAATTCAGGCTGATTTAATATAATGTACTCTCTCTTTTTTTTTATTTGTCACATTTTGAGAATTTTTTTCGTGTTCTTTTTACTTGTCATGTTGTTGAAAACAATGCAATTGTAACCAAAATATTCCTATTATACCTTTTGAACATGCCAATATATTTTTCTCAATCCTTGTATCATGATAAAATGAAATCACTCCTTACAAATTACTTTTACCGTTTGTCAATACCCATCCCATCCATCATTCATTGTTCCACATATATTTCAAGTTAAATTTTGAAATTTTTTTCAATGTCAACAAATTATGTGAGACATTAATATTAAAGATAGTTTGGTCTATATACACAAAAAATTTCTCTAATTTCATATTTTTTGAATTTGTGTGTTAAGAAATTTAGGGCATAGAGAAGAATATTGAATGCTTCACTTAGATTGTCTTCTTATTCATTATGAATTTATAGATTACAAAGTATCATAATCTAATAGCAAAGTATCCAAGTTATAATCAATATAGGATTCTAACTAAATAATCTCTTATAGAATCCAAGATAATATGATGTGATATCTCCAACATTGTGTAATGTTCAAAATGTGACAAGTAAAAAAATGGAGGGAGTAATATCTATGCTTTTTACTTAAAAAGGACTTAGGTGTGAAGTCCAAATTCATAGCACAATCCAAGTGAGGGGTAGCTGCATGGCCGGTTACGAGTTGAGTGTTAGAGTGTTGGGGCTTATTTTGGTAGTGACCGTGTGCTTTCAGTATAGACTATAGTGTGTAGTTAGCTCAAGTAATTAATGACAAATAAACGCGTTCATATCACAAGATTGACAATGAAATTGAAAATGTCGATGGATTTTATCTAAGCAATTAGTTCAAAAAGTAAACACATTTCTTATCGAGTCAGAAATATGATAGGATTTTTAGGAGGAGAAACAGTCAAAATCATTTAATATGTTTCTTAAAACATAAAAATATGATGAGATTTTAACAATCAGAATCATCTCATATATCTTCTAATATATTTTTTTATATATTAAATATGTATTAAAGGGAAAAAATATGTATTTGATGATATGATTTTCAACCACATATTAAATACTTGGTTTAGATAAAGTTTTTAGAGTTTTAAAGCTCAACTTAGATTGCTTTTAAAAATAAAAAAAATAATTTTCTATTTCAAATTTTATTTTTTATCATAAATAATTTACTTTTTTTACGAATAAAAAAAATGCATATATTTCTCAAATTAAAATCTAATTCAAGATAAGCCTTGGTTGCATTTTTAGATCATGTTGATAGTAAGTTTTTTCAATGGATAATGTTGAGAAATTATAGTAAAGACAAATTATATAATGTATTTGTATATATTCCTATGCTATTATGGAAGGAAAAAAGAGGACTATAAGAATAATCATTGGTAAATATTAAAGTGAACAAATTTTATCCATTTAACAACAAATCAAAATTACTTTAAAACGGTCTTAATCTAAAATCTAAAAAAAACGTTTCTTTTAAGTATTTATATGCCATAATTGACAAAGGAAAAAAAAGATTAAGAGAGCATTTTTTCACATTTTATTTCTTTATTAAGGTCATTCTAAATAAATAAAACTAGTCTCCATAAATTGAAATTCAACATTTACGTACTTGGGGCTAAACATAGCATGTGTGAAATATGATACACATTCTAGTAAACACTTCTTATTTAGGGCAGCTCTTGAATTCACTTTTTCAAACAATAATAATCAACCTTATATATTCAATTACAAAACATATATCTCATTTTTTATTTTACTTTATATATTTTCCTTTTAATATTCATAATATAATATTTTGTATTAATAAAATTCACTATGTAAATTAATAAAACGTATCATATAAAAAATAAATCTAAAAATTTAAAAAATATATTAAGAAAAGTAATATAAAATAAAATGCCATGAGAAATATAATGAAAATGCTACAAATAATTTGTTTTTGTTTGACCATAGGTATTTTAAGTAGACCTTTATGTACACTAAAAGTATCTTTTAAGTTATGTCACATTTAAATTAATCTCCATTCGCACATAAAAAAATATATTTACACCATATTATATTCAAATTAATATTCATTCGAGTAAAGTAGAATCACAAGATAGACAAAATTCTCTCACAAGATACAACGATACTACTAGAGATCACATCCAAATTTATCTCTACTTAAAGTTGGGTAAGACAATAAAAGCAGTAAAACTCTTCCCTAAAACATTTTTGATAACCTTATATAAGAGAGTTATTAATTAATTTAGAAGGGATCGAAAAGTATAAAGTCCCAAACAACAATACTAAATCGATATCAACACATTTCATTTGACATATTAGATTAAAAATACTAAGTGAGGAGAATTGTACCATGAACCATCCCTCCGGAATTTGAAATATATGGTTTTACACAAGTACGGATATAACTCAATAAGCCGCCTAACCATCTAATTTTATGGGTTTTGAACGAATAATTTTTTAGGGGGCACGACAGTCAAGAGTACTTTTCATACGAACCTTCTTTCCCAGTCTTCAAACTGTGAAAAACAGGACATTCCATTCCCCCTACTACTATATATACAGGCTCCATTGTTAGCCATTGCCAAGCAACATCTCCAAAAGCTCTAATCCATAAGCGGGTTTTTTTTTTTACTAAACCAGTTTGAAGTTTAAATTATATCTTCCAAATTTGCCTCTAAATTTTAAAAAGTTCAATTCTTTTCCAAGAATCTGTGAAAATGGTGTTCATTTCAAGCAACCAACAACAACTCCTTTCAAAAATTGCAACCAGCGATGGACATGGCGAAAATTCTCCTTATTTTGAAGGATGGAAAGCCTACGATAGTGATCCTTATCATCCCACAAGAAACCCTTCTGGGGTTATTCAAATGGGCTTAGCAGAAAATCAGGTAAATAATTAATTATACAGCTGATTCTTTAAAATTACGAAGAATTAATGTTGTAAAACATGATTAATAATGATTTTTTAAATGGGTTTTTGTTTTTTTGCAGCTTTCGTTTGATTTGGTTCAAAGATGGGTTATGAACAATCCAGAGGCTTCTATTTGTACATCTGAAGGGATACATAATTTTCAAGAAATTGCAATTTATCAAGACTACCATGGCTTGCCAGAATTCAGAAATGTAATTAAAACTCAAAAACCCTTTTGTTTTTTTATGTAATTAATCAGAAATTAGTGTATTAACAAATCCAAGAATGCATTTTTTTTCTTAATCTGTAGGCTGTGGCAAGATTCATGGAAAAAATTAGAGGAGACAGAGTCAGGTTTGATCCTGACCGTATTGTGATGGCTGGAGGAGCAACAGGAGCTCATGAAATGCTTGCATTTTGTTTAGCTGATCCTGGAGAAGCATTTTTGGTTCCGACACCATATTATCCAGGGTAAGAAATCAAGATTTTTCGCTATTTTTTCTTCAAGATTTGGTGGAAGTTAAATTATTCGTAGACAAAGTGAAAAAGGTTTTTTTTTTAATACTAATTAGAGAGTCATAATCAAGATTTGTTTCTCAATAGTAGGCGGCTTTTCGACTAATTTATTTACTAAAAGATGTCAAAATTTTCTTCGTCAAATGCATTGGATCCTGGAAACTTCCTTTTGTATTACATTATACAGTCAATCTTGATAAATCATTGCTCTGAATTTATTGGTGGACATGTTAAAAAACTGATCTGTGTGAAAAAGAAAGTAGGGTCTTGTAAGAAAACAATTGCTTTACAAGAGACAAAAGTAGTAGACTTTGAGAAAATTCAAATAATAATCAAATGATTGTGTCTACTGGCTTTAGTTCTTAAAGATTTTTCATTTTCTTCGACAGATATGATAGAGATTTAACATGGCGAACTGGAGTAAAACTTCTTCCAGTTGTTTGTGAGAGTTCTAGTGGTTTCAAGATTACTAGGGAAGCCATGGAAGAAGCGTATGAGAAGGCTAAAGAAAACAAGGTCAAAGTCAAGGGGTTACTCTTAAACAATCCATCGAATCCATTGGGCACGGTTCTTGATTGGGAGACATTAAGGACTATTGTGAAATTCATCAATGAGAAACAAATCCATCTAATTTGTGATGAGATTTACTCCGCCACAGTCTTTAACAAGCCTGGATTCATCAGCATTGCTGAGATAATAGAGGAATATGATCAAGATTCATGCAATCGCGATCTGATCCACATTGGATACAGTTTGTCTAAAGATTTAGGCTTTCCCGGATTCAGAATTGGCATACTTTATTCATACAATGACACCGTAGTGAATTGTGCGCGAAAAATGTCAAGTTTTGGACTAATATCAACACAAACTCAACATTTGATTGCATCAATGTTATCAGATGAGAATTTTGTTGATAACTTTCTGAGTGAAAGTTCAGAAAGGTTAGCTAAAAGACATGCTGTTTTCACTAGGGGACTTGCTCAAGCAGGGATCGGTACATTGAAAAGCAATTCAGGGCTGTTTTTTTGGATGGATTTAAGGAGGCTGTTAGAAGATTCAACAGTTGAAGCAGAAATGAAACTTTGGAGGATCATAATACATGAAGTTAAACTCAATGTTTCCCCTGGATCTTCTTTCCATTGTTCTGAGCCTGGTTGGTTTAGAGTTTGCTTCGCGAATATGGATGATGAAAGCATGAGGATCGCGCTGAGAAGAATCCATAAATTCGTGGCTCAAGTAAAGGGTCCAGAGCCATTAACATCAAAGAAACATTGCAGAAGAAGCAAATTGGAAGTGAGTTTATCATTCAGAAGATTGGAAGATATTATGAGTATGATGTCTCCTCATTCTCCAATGACTTCTCCTCTTGTTAGGGCAACCTAAAAAGTAAAAAAACCTTATAATTTAAGAAACATGGTCACAATATTCATCAGTGTGGCCTAAAGTCATGAATTAACCGCTTAATGATTTAGATAATTCTTACATCTTATTCTTCTTCCAGGGTAACAGTAAGGTAAAAAAGATCCTTTTTGCTCATTAGATGGTGGAAAAATTAATGCCTGAAAATGGGATTAGTAAGATCTTTTGCCCTTGCTTTGTTTTGTGTCCTTAATGTTCTTTTGTAAAAGTTACTTGGTTTTTTTTCTTTTCCTTACTCTTCTAGAGTAGGAAAGAAGTTCGAATATGTAACCATTTGCTCTTGTTTTTTAAATAAAGATTTCATTTTCTACCAGCGTTTAAGTCACTAAGCTATTGTCATAGCTGGAGTGGTTTCTCACTTTCTTGCATTGGGAGTTTTGTTTAATCTCTCCCGAACCGGTTATACTTTAGATTAGTTAGATGTTAGTATGGTTAAATTTAGTTTCACTATGTCGAATTTACAGGTTTGAATGGAAATATATCCTATCATTTGTATTCAATATCTATATTATAAGACTTTATATCTTCCGTTATGAAATGATGGTCGGTTTAAAAAATTTACAAAAAAGTTACTTGTCTCATGGTTGAGAGGCATTTCTTGTCTAAATTGGAAGGTATAATTAGAAAATTATAAAAAAAAAAAGTACATTATTCTTTTTTTATTCTTATAAGTACATAATTTGAGAAAAAGAACTTTTTACCTTCATTTAAAACAAGAAAGTGCCTCAACCTTGAAGTATTTAGCATTGCTTAAAAAAAATAAAAAGTCATTATTCAAGTGTCAACAACAAATAATACAAAACCCACTTCTTGATCAAGGTTTGACATGAAAGCTAATTAATAATGTGAGCTGTCTAAAAATTATGAAAGGGGATAAAACATAAAAAGATCATTTTATAGTTCTCTAAGGACCTTTAACCTTTGACATCCAAAAGCCACCTTGTTACACTAGGATGATGTAAACATTTGGCAATGGGAAATGATTATTGGTTCAAATTGTGTCACATGTTTTAATCCGACTAGGTGGGTCATTAACATTGATCAAATTAATTGGATCAAATAAAGATAAAATTGTTATTAATTATAAAAGATATATAGTATAAACGGGAGAAGAAAAGAATGCAATTTCTTATGTTAACAATTTTACCCTCATTTGATCTAATTAGATCAACTTTGACCCACAAGTTTTTTTTTTTTTTTCTATTATTCAATTGGGAGGCAAAATGTTTGCAAGCAACTTCTCCCTGAGTTTTGGCTAGGGTTCTTTTGGGCTTATGATCCATCCTCTTGAGTTGATATGAGCCTCAATAAATATTATTGATTAAGCGGTTAAAAGTGATTGTTTGTAGAATATAGTATTTGAGGAAGATACTTATCTAGTATGGTGGATTAGGAATTGCATGATGCATGAACAGGGACGGAACCAGGATAAAAATGTTGGGGGTTAAAGAACAATAAAAATTTTGTTAAAATTATCTATTTTATAGATGCATTCCAAGTACAAAACTATTCAAACAATTTCAAATTTATAAATAAAATAGCAAGTTTTGAAGTTGTACTGGAAAAAAAATTTGGGCAAGTTTTAAAGTAAAATACCTAAAAGTTTTAAAATTTTCAAAATATTTTTGGGAGGTTCGAGCCCACCCAAGCCGCTCCTGGTTCCGACCTTGTGCATGAGGACGCCTTTGATAGGAGTACGATTATAGTGGATGTAGAGAATATTATAGGACTGATTTTTTAATCCATAAAGTGGAAGATCAAAGTAGGATACAAGTATAATATAATCTACATATTCTTTTTAAATAAAAAGACGTATTTATAAAATTTGGCGATTTTGGATAGAAATCAATAGTATCCCGGTTGAATTAATTTGTAAAGAGAAGCAAATTTGAAGAAAAATTGGAGTTCATAAATAGTCAAAAGTGGAAGTTTAATGGTAATGTTTTTGAACAAAGAGGTGTTTGCATCCTACAAGACATGCAAACTCCATAATTGGACTCCAAATTGGTCCAAAAATAATGTACCAAAAAAACCATCTGATGAAATACTTATCCTAATCTAGGCTTTAGTTAAATGGACATGGCCATGGCCATGGCCAAAGCACTCACTCAGACAACCTTAAAAGCATTATAAATTTTGTCCTACTCCATTATTGTTGGGGTTGCCCCCTTTCCACCCCAACAAGATCTTCAAATTTAATTAAAATTGAGTTCCACGTCTCTTCTTTAAGCTATTTTAAGATGGCAATTTGGAAACGATAAGTATTTCTTTCCAAAGTAAAGTTTCTATATATTTTCCAACTTGCCTTTTGGTGCTGTCCTGACAAAATAATATATTAGTTAATTATATTTTATGTAGATTATTCTTTTCCTCTAAAATTGAATATGAATATTTTTGTTTTAGTTTATCTAGAAATTAAATGTTCATCGTTTTAATCATAACATATTTTCTTAAATATAATTTATATATATAAAGTTCTGACTAATTCAAAGTACTAGTTAATATGAATAAAATATACCATATTATATAATAGTTTAAATTTAATAAAATCAAAAAAATTTAAAAATTTAAGAAAAATGTTAAATCTTAAGAAATTTGTAATATAAAGTTAAACCGTATTAATATATGTATCCGATGCATACATTAAAAGATCCTTTTATATAATATTGTTTCTGTCTAAAATTATATGTTGACTTTTGATTTTTTTTTTTAAGAAAAATGCGAAATAGTGTTAAGTAGATAATTTATCAGTTAATATAGTCGGAACTATAGATTTAGAAATTTCTTCTATTCAGACAAAGTATTCTGCCAGATTATAGGCATATTGAGCCAATAGGTTTGCGAAATTTAGTTTATTTAGAAATGAGATATTTATTTTTTTAATACAAACATTTTCTCTTAATTAAGCTGACTAGCTAATACACGAGTTCTACTACTAAACTCTTTAATTTATAAAAAAAATTGATTGTAATTTACTTATATTTCAAAATCACTTTTTTAAACAATTGAAATATTATTTGATGTTTCATAAAAATAAATTATTTGTGACATAAAATATGAAAGAAAAAATAAGAAAATTAGATTAAATGACGTGATAAATGAATTCATGGTAATTAAAATGAGGGTCAAAATCAAAGTAGGGTCAGAAGAAAAGGAGACCATTAACGTTGTTGTTCGATTTTCTTTAACATTCTGGAGACGTCTACAATGGTGTATTCAACCATAGCCATAGCCCTCTTTGTCCTACTCTTACATCACCGCCACAACATTCAAAACTACAAATAATCTACAATGACTATTCATATATTACTAGTATATATAATCTCTCTTGATATTGACCTTTTTTTAAATTTTCTTTTTAACTTCATTTTGATTCTTTTAAAAAAATATATCATTTTGATATGAGGATAGGCAATAGTTTATTCTAAAAAATTTAATGCAACTAGTTTGTGAGCTAAAATAACTCTTTACAATTTAGACCGTCTTTTCTTTCGTGAATTGCAAAATTAGTAATATGGATCAAAGTTCAAATCTTGAAAATGGTAATATGAGAATTTTCATTATGGGAGTCGTTCCTTGTAAGCAACAGAGTCTGACCTCTAGTTTGTAAGGCCAGTAAGTTACCGTGATTTGTATTTTCTACCTAGGGACCATGAGGGTGATTAGTTTTACCTTTTAGTAACAAGGATCTTTTGAGGATAGAGTTAGGTTCGAGTTTAATTTTTCAACATATTATTGAGAAGAATTAGGCCCAAGTCCAATTAAACTTTTTTTTCCTTTTCTTTTGGTGGATGTAATTAGTAAGAAGATGATATCTTCCCCTCCAAGAAGAAGAAAAAAAAAACTTCTTTTGGGTGTTTTGATTAAAGGTCCAAATGAGAAGATAAATTTCAAGCTGATGAGATGACAATGGGAGTTAGTGTACGCAAATTTAAGAAATCTTGGTTGTTGAGAGGTATTGATCAAACATTGGCTCAAGTAGATACCAATTAGATATTGAATTAGTTGGCCAGAAAACTTTTGCTAAGTCAATTTATTTAATTTTGTTTATGACAATAACTCTACAATAGGATGATAAGCTTTTGCTTAACAGAAAGCCCAATTTCCTCAACTCGTAACTTAGAGCTCAATCCCCACTTCAATTTTATGAGAAATGTTGAGTTATAAGCACATGACATTTTCTGATATGAGTTCGTCAAACAAAATTTATTTAGCGTCTTATGTTTTTTTTTAATTTTTTAAGTTATTATAAAAAATAAATTGTATTTCGTACATATCTTTAGATAATAGTTGTGTTTCCTCTGTCAACAAAATATATGTAAAAGATCGGACCATTTGTGGTGAAGATTAAAAATTATAATTGATGAATTCAAAATTTAACGGATATTAATAAGATAATAATTCAGTGACAGATTATCACTTAATAGGTCAAAAGTTCTTTTTTTAAATCACATTTTCTTTTCGGATGTACAAATATATATATATATATATATATTGATGGGGCAAAATGGAAGCTACCGAAAATGCATAATTTGATCTTTCTTATGTGAGAAAGAGCCTCCTTTGTACAAAGAAGTCCTTAAACAAAAGAATATAAATGGTAAGAAGATGAACATTACTACACATAAACCTTTTATATATATACAATACGACAATATGGATTCAATCCCATAAAAGCCATCTTCATCAATTCTCCATATCTGAAACTCATTTCTTTTCCTCCCTTCAAAAGGGTTCTTGAAAAGTGATTGAAGATCCATCAAAACTCAATAAAAATCCACTCAAGTTTGTTCAATTAATGCCAAGAAAATTAACAAATAACACAAGAATTTGGATTCTCTTCTGCACTATGAACAACATAATGTTGTGTCATATAAGGATTGTAGCTCTGATAAAGTTTGACAAGTTCTGCAATTTGTTCACTTTCTGTCTTCTTTTTGCCTTCATCTTTCTTTTCATCTTTCTTTTCATCCTTCTTTTCATCTTTCTTCTCTGGCTCTTTTGGTGGACCTACTGATACTATTTCTGTATGCCATGATTTTCTCAATTTGCTCACAATATCAACTGGATCAACATCTCCAATTACTGTTAATTTCTTCTCTTTCATATCCATGGAAAGTGAATCTATCCCTGAAAGGCTTGAAACTGCTCTAAGGGCCTTTTTCTTATCTTTTTCATCATGAATGTCTATTTTCACAATCACCTTCTGCAGCCACAAAAGAAGTCATGTCAATAAATATCAACCCATGAAAGAAAAGAAAATCATAAGGGAAAATAACTATAGGTATACACTAACAATTTTATTGCTGCAATTTTTTACTCACAAACAACTTTTTAGAAATAATTATTTCTTTCCTGACACTACTATGCACGGTGGTTTCCGGATGTAGCTTATAGCCATTCTTCCGAATCATAATTAAAATGGAGCACTAGCAAAATAGACCTTTATAGACCTTGAAAATAAGACCAAGATTATCATTATTAGCTCAAAAAGACAGAAAAAGTACTCTGTTTTCTAAAATCCCAGATGACTAACATGAAAATTCTTTGTTCCTAGAAGGCTACAAACTTCAAGTTCATTGCTGAATTTCTTGAAAGAACTTGAAAATTAGACCAAGATTATGATCATTAGCTCAAAAAGACACAAAAAGTACTCTGTTTTGAAAAAGCCATGATGATCTAACATGAAAATTCTTTGTTTCTAGAAAAGTAAACAAACTTCAAGTTCATTGCTGAATTTCTTGAATGAACTTGAAAATTAGACCAAGATTATGATCATTAGCTCAAAAAGACAGAAAAAGTACTCTGTCTAGAAAAGCCCAGTTGATCTAACATGAAAATTCTTCGTTTCTAGAAAGGTAAACAAACTTCAAGTTCATTGCTGAATTTCTTGAAAGAACTTGAAAATTAAATCAAGATTATGATATTAGCTCAAAAAGACAGAAAAAGTACTCTGTTTTCCAAAAGCCCAAATGACCTAACATGGAAAACTTCAAGTTCATTCCCGAATTCTTGAAGAATTTTGCGTAATCAAAGGCACGTGGGAATTGGGATTCAAACAGAAAAAGGAATACATAAGCAAATCAAAGTAGAACCCATCAATTTCAACATGTCAACAATCAATAAGATAAAGATTAATCAGAAAAAACAGATTAAAGAAATCATAGAAGAAAAACGATTCTTTCTAAGAAATTAGGATGGAAATTTTACCTTCATTTTAGTAGCTGGATGAGGGAAATTTGACTGAGGACTTTAATCAAACACCTTTCGATCACTAAATTAACGGACACTTCAGGACTGATAAAAGAACGGACTTTAGAGCTATTATTTATACGAATTATGAAATGCTACAGAGAGGAAACTGATGGGGAGTTTCTATTGGGGCAATGGGAGAAGTCTTCTCGCTGAACGAAGAGTGATGAGGAATTCTTCTTTATTTAATTAATGGGAAAAAAAAGAAAAAAAAGAGAAGGACAATGACTTGCCAGTCAACTCTTGGATCAAATTAAACGCCGTGCCAAGCAAGGAAATTGATTTTACTCATAATAATAATAATAATAATAATAATAATAATAGTTACATTTTCAAACCAAAATTGGACCATAGATTAATTCTCCCTTGCCATTGGTTTTTAACTATCAAATTTACATTAAATAATCTGTCCAGTGGCACATTAGTAGCGTGTGTAAGTATTTATTATTACTTCAGAAATTCTGAGCTCAATTCATATTCTTTTTGTTATAAATTTAAAATTAAAAAAAAATGTTACTTTATAGGTAGGGTTGTAAACGGGTTCAGACTTTTAGGGTATTTTCAAATTCAGATCCGTACTCTTATAGTGAAATTTGGATCTAACCCTAGACCCATACTCTCCAAATATAAAATTTATAGATCCAAATCCGACCCTCCAGGTTAAGGTTTGAGTATACCTGTACCAGTATGATATTTTTTTTATTTTTTTCCCTGTTAAATAAAAATATATAAAACAATGTATAATCTTAAAATAAAAATTTTAACATGATTGACATTTTTTCAGCACGGTTAGGAAGGGAGTAGTTCTAGTTAATGAAAGAGGTCATTAGCATAATATCCTCAACATTTCTTTCAACAAATATAATTATTTAACATCTCTAATTCAAATGATTAAAAGTTCAAATACACCAAAAATTTCACAGTACATTAATCCCGAGTTTTATATATTTCACTTCCTATTAAATCATATTTTGATAAACTGATTTTCTGTTTCTACTGAGACTTATTTTCATATAATTTATCTTAATCTAAAACTGAATGTGATGTTGTATTACAAAAGCAACAGAGACCTTTTTCTATTCTGAAATAGTAGGCTAAGTCATAAGATGTTCTGAAATAGTAGGCCAAGTCATGAGATGTGTATTAAAAGCTTGATTTGTTTGAGAATAAATTGAAATATGCAGTTTCATAAAAAAATTTTGTATTTTATCTATAATCTTCTTAAAGTTTCTAAGAGCAACATGCAACGTAAGTGTTGTATGTAATGTAAAGAAATATGTTAAATTTTTTATAAATTATATATTAATATAATATATATCAATATATTATTATTTTATTAATAAGGGTATACGGGTTTGGACATCATCATATCCTGTTCAGACCCAGATAACAGAATAAATACGGGTAAAATGGATATAGACCCGTGCAAATATGGATAAGACCTACCCTGTTTACGGTCTTGCTTTTTTTTTTTTTTTTTAAAAACAAGTAATTCTATCTTCTAGCTAGCTATACAAATACAATCAAAAAAAAAATTTTTTTTGAGAAAACAATAAATGAAAATTTTTCTTTTCTAAAACACTACCATTTCATTTCAATTCGTCAAATAACAATATCGTATGACCAAACGTGCTGAATAAATAAAATAATGCACACTCAAAGTTGCAGAACCATTAATTAACTTATTGAATTGATGTAAAGATGTAAGCAGAATAAAATAGTTATATTTAGAACTAGTGAAAATGTACTAATTTTTATGATACCACGATGAGTTTTTCGATAGACTAAAACTTGATTGTACACTCCCTAGTTCATGAGATTTGGTTTAAGGACTAGTTTGGATGGATGGATTTGGAGAGAAGAAAAAAGAAATTGAAAGGAACCTTATAGGGTCTGTTTGGGTTGTTACTCAATCCAAACACATTTTCACTTTTTTTATTATGAATTTCAGTTTTTCTTGGATTAGCATTGCATCAATCAAGTGCCCCTGTTTTGAAAAAAAGGGAAGACTATTTCTCCCTTCAGTTTAGTCAACACAATAGTAAGGTTGACTTGACTTTCCATGTCTTAGCCTTGGCCTTCCCGTCTTATACTTCCTTCACACTTTAATTTGAACCGGTCTCAAAACTCATTTTATTTATTTATTTTTTTCCGGGTAAATGATTAATATTACAAATTGGCACGTTAATGATCATAATAAACCTACTAAATTATATATATTATGAAAACATGAAAATAAAAAAAATAAAGACAAACCCATACGTTATATTCATAAAAAAATATGAAACTTTTTTTTTATAATTAAATAGGAAAGTTAAATAAGTCTAGATATTCAGATTTCGGTAGGAAAGAATTATGAATGAGCTTTGATAGAATAAAAAGGTAATTCACTTTTATAAAGAAATAGAAATAAAAAGAGATTACGACATAGCATTAAAAAAATAGAAAGATAATACACTATTATAAAGTGATTTTTTACATAATTGCAATATGACGACTTTTTTGTTTTTTGTTTCTTTAAAGTTGAGGTATAGTCTACTTTTCCTTCTTATGCAGTCAAAATAATTACTGGGTTGATCATTCACCAATATTATTCCATTTTTTTTTATATTGAAGAAGAAAGTATTATTCCAATTGAAAAAATAAATATTTTTTAAATTAAAAAATTTTTAATTTATGAAAAATAATTTTATTATTAAACTAGAATAATTTTTCATCTTTATGAATGATGATTAAATGTCTATCAAAGTATTTTGATAGAGCAGTTAGTGGAAGAAGGTTTGATGACATCTTACTTCTACTATGTATCAACCAAATCAATAATTGAATTGAATTGTCTTTTAAGGATAAGACCGATGACGAACGCTTGATCCTTTTCGTGTTTTGGTTTTCATTTCGCCACCGCAAGAGAGGGATGGGTGATATCCTTATATCTAATTTATTACTGATTATCGAGTTTAAATCTTGATAATATAATTCTCTTTCTTTTGCATAAGAGATTTATTATTTTCATAAATATGATATAATTTAAAAATATCTGAAGGTTTTGTGAAAGTTTTTTAAGTGGGGAAAGCTCTCTTTTTCTTTCTGTTGTTTTTTTCGTTTTCTGTAACACTATATTTACATCAGATACTTTATAGTATTCTATCACATCTTAGCTTCTAGAGATACAACAATGTAAATATAACAAAATATATCAATTAACTGACTATCAGCAATTTCAACACTCCCCCTCAAGTTGGAGCATGAAGATCGCAAATGCCCAATTTGCTAGTCAGAGGTCAGCTGGCTGTGCAGCACTTGGAATGTAGACAGGTGAAATCAGACGTGCCCGGAATGCATCACGGACAAAATGACAGTTCATTTCTATGTGCTTGGTGCGTTCGTAAAAAACCGGATTTGCAGCAATATAAATAGCTACTTGACTGTCACAGTGAAGTGGTATAGAATAATTCACAGAAACATTGAGATCACAGAGCAGTTGACGGAGCCATTTCAACTCGCATAATGTCATAGCCATTGACTTATATTCTGCTTCAGCCGAAGAGCGCGAAATCGTATGCTGCTTCTTTGTTTTCCAAGAAAGTGGAGAATGTCCAAGCGAGATCACATATCTTGTAATAGAGCGTCGAGTAATCAGGCAACTTGCCCAATCGAAGTCACAATAAGCCACTAATCGAAGAGGCGCAGGTGAGCGAAGCAAAATTCCCTGTCCCGGTAAACCTTTAAGAAAACGGATAACACGAAGAGCAGCATTCCAGTGCTCCTTGCGAGGATTCTGCATAAACTGAGCCAATACATGTACCGAATAGGCAAGATCTGGTCGAGTTATGGATAGATAAATTAATTTACCAACAAGCCGACGATACCGGTCCGGAAGATCACATAATTCCCCAGTAGCTTTAGCTAATTGATGATTTGGCTCCATCGGTGTGGAAGCGAGTTTAGAATCCAACATCCCTGCTTCAAATATAACCTCCAATGTGTATTTGCATTGGTTAAGATAAAATCCTGCCTGACGACGAGCAATCTCAATTCCTAAGAAATATTGAAGACAACCCAGGTCCTTCATGTGGAACCATGATCCTAGATAGGATTTAAATTTATTAATGCAGGCAACATCATAACCAGAAATTAACAAGTCATCAACGTAAATCAGAATGCAGAGAAAAACATTATTTTCCCTAAATGTAAAAAGAGAATAATCAGCATACGATTGCACAAACCCTCGCTGTTGGAGGGCTTCTGTGAGTTTAGAAAACCAACACGCGGCGCTTGTCGGAGTCCATATAAAGATTTATTAAGACGACAAACCTTATGTGGGTCCGAAGCACGGTATCCTGGAGGAAGTCTCATATAGACTTCTTCGGTCAAATCTCCATGTAAAAAGGCATTGTGGACATACATCTGGTGAACTTCCTAATTTCGGGCAGCTGCTACAGATAACAAAGTTCTCACCGTCACCATCTTTGCTACCGGAGCAAATGTCTCTGTGTAATCAATCCCTTCCTGCTGTGTATTCCTAAAAACTACTAGTCTCGCCTTGTATCGTTTAATGGTTCCATCAGACTTGTACTTGATCCTATACACCCATTTGCATCCAAGGGCTCGTTTTCCAGGCGGCAGTTTCATCAGAGTCCAAGTCGTATTTTTTTCAAGAGCTTCTATTTCTTTTTTCATAGCTTGACACCATTCCGGGACTGAAGCTGCCTCAGAGTATGTGTTTGGTTCTATCCCTGTATTGACAGGTGCTACAAACTTCCGGTGTGAAGATGAAAATTTGTTATAAGAAACGTAGTAAGTTAAAGGATACAAGCACGTACCTGGAGGATCCGAAGAAGAAGGTGAAGCAGGAGAGAGAGAGAGATATACCATGATTAGATTTTACTGTATTACAAATGTAATCTTTCACTTTTCCAAGGAGTCGATGATGTCTGTTACTTCGTCGAAGATTAATAGGTTCGACAACATTCTGTTGTCCAATGTCAGAGGAATTAGAGGAGTAGTTATGATTGCTAGAGCTTGAATCAATATGAGTAAACCCTAAATTTCCTTCTATGTTTACAGTTTTTGGCTGTGAAGAAGTCTCTTGCTGACTATTTGTGCTGCCCAGGCTTTGTCCGAGCTGACTGCCACGTGGCCCAAGCCACTCTTCACGCGGTCCAAGCTCGAGCTGCAATGGTCCTTTAGATGGATGAGATGCGCCAGCCGCAGCCATGTGTTGATCTTCAGCAAATGGAGAAGGAATTGTCTGATGGGTTTCGATCTGCTGGACCTTTTTGTGTCTTAATAGATAATCATTCTGGACTATTGCAGTAAATTGGACTAGGCTGTCCTGCCTTGGTCCTGGGCTGTTGGTTGGCTGGTCCATTCCAGTAGGCTGGGCTGGCCAACTCCTTGAAGCTGTAGTTCTCCCCTTTGCTGCTAGCTGGACTCCAGGGATTTCACCAAAATCATAATTCAACTTATTGTCAGAAGATACCTCAACTTGTGATTCAAAAGAAAACGGGAAATTATTTTCATCGAATATTACATCACGAGAGACAATAAATTCATGCGTCTGTAAATCGAAACATTTCCACCCTTTTTTTCCATGCTGATAACCCACAAACACACATTTCCGACCTCGTGGCTTAAACTTGTCTTTAGGTAACCCATTATCGTGAACAAAAGCCATACATCCAAAAGTTTTTATATGTGAATAAGATGGTGCTTTATTAAACAAGAGTTCAAACGACGTCTTTCCTTTCAACACAGACAAAGGAGTACGATTAATCAGGTACCCAGTAGTAAGAACACTCTCCCCCCAAAATTGTGTTGGAAGATTTGCCTGGAAGAGCAAAGCACGAGCCACATTTAAAATGTGACGATGCTTACGTTCTACCCGACCGTTTTGTTGAGGTATATATGTCATAGAAGTTTGATGCAACGTGCCATTTTCCAAAAAATATGATTTTAAACAGGTAAATTCTGTCCCGTTATCTGTACGCACAATCTTGACTCTTTTATTAAACTGTGTTTGCACCATAGTAAAGAAGTGTTTTAACGTTTGAGCAACTGCTCGTTTTTCAGACAGCAAAAAAATTCAAACACATCTTGTATAATCATCTACCACAGTCAAAAGATAATTCGCACCACACGATGAAGGGGGGTGTTATATGGCCCCCACATATCACAATGCACCAATTCAAATGAAACAGAAGTATTATTTAAGCTATCAGGAAACGACTCTCTTGTTTGTTTGGCGCGTAAACAAATTTCACAATTATTCAATGAATCAAAATTCAATGTTTGTCCCAAAAAATTCTTAAGAGCAAAAATAGAAGGATGTCCTAATCTACTGTGCCATAATATACCCATATCAGACAAACGAGCAGAATAAGTAAAATATTGTTGTATCGGAATCTGTCTAAAATAGTATATCCCATCTCTCTCTTCACCCGCTCCAATCAGCATCCCCGAGATACGGTCCTATAACATTAACACATCATCGTTAATTATAACAACACAATTATTCACCTTAGAAAGCTGAGAGAGAGACAATAAATTGTACCGAAGTTTCGAGATAGATAACACACTATCAATTTTTAAGTTTGAAGGCAAACAAATTGTCCCCAATTCTTTACCAGTGATTTAGACCCATTTGGAAGAGTAATAACATAAGGAGCAGAAGGTTTAATATCAGATAAAAATTCTCTTCTTCCTGTCATGTGATGTGAGCAACCACTGTCTAAAATTCAATTATTTTCCACCTTACCAGAGAGAGTTTCATTTACAGAAGAGCCATTTTGCTGATTATTCATTAACTGGACAAATTGAGTCCACTGCTCAGACGTCGTCCCGGGAAATGCAGCAGAAGGACGGTGCTGAACAGCGGCACCTGCGACGCTGGCTCCTCTTGCAGATGAGTCTTCAGCGACAGCAGCAGACTTGGTGAAACCCCTCTGATTTTTTGGGCTGGTGGGGTCTGGTGAGTCACGGTGGATACTGTAGTCCGAGAAGCCTGATGCCGTTCCTCCTGTTCGGTGAGCCAATGCCGCAGCTGCCCATCCTGCGGTTGCTGGGAAGGATTCCGACAGACCGCGGCCTCCAAAGCTCCTGCCGCGGCCTCTGCCTCTGCTCATCCTTCCTCTGCCTCTGCGACCTCCAGCGCCAAAGCAGTCCTCGTCCGGCTGTGCGATCCGGGAACCCCACCAGCAAGTAACAATTTTTGGCCTCATGACCCTGTTTGAAGCAATAGGTACAATGTACCAAGTTTTGTGTTGCTCTTGATGCTGCAAATGCTACTGCATCACTGCTTGTTTCTGCTGTCCTTATTAACTTCCTGTGTGCTTCCTCCTTAATGATCACAACATAGGTCTTTTTGATATTCGGAATGAGTTCCATTTGCAAAATGTTAAACCGAACAGTTCCAAACATAGAATCATCTAGTCCTATAAAAAACTGATGGACTTTATCCTCATCTCTTTGTTTAATTAGTTCATTTATCATTCCGCACGTGCAGTTGGGTAATTGTTGAGAGTCGCTTAATTCGTCCCAAATTTTCTTTAATTTCGCAAAATAGGTGGAAACGGACGTACGTGACTACTTACAATTAACTAAGGCGGTCTTTAGTTCATGTTTTCTGGGCGCATTACCTGACATGAACCGTTCCTTCAAGTTTGCCCACAATTCATCACATCTTTCAGCATAAGACATGGTGGTTCTCAAGTTAGGTTCTATGGTGTTTAGAATCCATGAACCCACCATTGTGTTGATGGTCCACCATTCCTCTTCTTCTGCAGTTCCTGGTTTAGGTTTTGGAATTGAGCCTTCCAAGTTTTTTCTTTGTTCGTAATGCTAATCGCATTGCTTTCACCCATTCATTGTAGTTGTCTTCTTTGAGTTGCGCTTGAGTCAAGATCAAGTGTGGACTGAGTGAGGATGTTAGATGATAGGCATCTCTTTGAATATGATCTTTGATTTAATTATCGTTTTCTATAGTAATGTATTAAGTTTTATCTGAATAGAAATAATAGCTCAATCAGCCAAAAGATTTGGCTCTGATACCATGAAGTTTTTGTGAAAGTTTTCCAATGGGGAAAACTCTTTTTTTCCTTCAGTTATTTTTCTCATTTTCTGTAATACTACATTTACATCAGATACTTCCTGTAAAGTAGGAAGTGGTTACATAATTGTTGCCTACAATATCTAAACAGTAATATCCTATCAAATCTTAACTTCTAGAAGTATAACAATGTAAATATAACAAAATATATCAATTAACTGAATATCAACAATTTCAACAATATCTTCTACGTAATTATAAAAGTATTTTTCACTTACATATGACTCATTTTAAATAAATATCTTATAATGCGACTAAAAAATAATAAAATAAGTGGTTTTCCCACAGCTCCCTTCCAACTTGCTTTGGTCGTCTTTTTCATTAATCTAATTACGTGTAGATGGTTGACGGCTTACAATTCGAACACCATTTTTTATCACCGGCTTTTGTTTATTTATGGAGTCGGGATTTTTGTCGTCATTTATTTGGACTGTTTCATTATTACTAGTTCAATCTTATCATATGTAATATTTTTTGTAACATTCTTCTTGTAATATTTTTAATTTAATATATTTTATTAATAAAATTTATTAAATAAAAAATGTAAAAAGTATATTATAAAAAAATATTACAAGAAAAAATGCTACCAACAATCTCGAGTCCATTATTACACAAGACATTGCAAAATCCAATTAGTTTTCATGAGTGGAATCACAGATGCTTTCTTTATAAGTGATGACATAGGATAGGAGTAAAGTGTATCTTTCTTTCTTTTAACACATGAAAATTAATCTTTCTTTCTTTTTTTTTGGTATGATTAGATTGAATTTAATTTAGAAATTTTTTTTAAAAAAGGGAAAGAGTAACTTTCATTAAGAAAGGTTGAGATAAGCTAAAACAGCTCATAGCTGGTTGTACCAATTCCGGTGCGGTGCTTCCTCAATTCAAACTAAGATAGTCTTCAAGGAAGCATTTAAATTTGGCTATAAGGTAAGCCATTAAAATATTTTTAGAATCGAATGTTACTTATGTTAGGGCCGAGCGGCTCGACCCAATTTCTAACTTCAAAATATAGTATACTCTGCCAATTTAAGTCCGACTTGTTATCTAATTAGTCATAGTAATTAGTACAATATAATTTTCATAGTCATATTTACGTAAATAATTATTATCTTAATATATTATAATATTTATAACTTAACTTGTATAATTACAATTAATATGATGATTTTCATTTTATCATATATTAACTTTTGAAAATTTTGATTTTAAAAAAAAAAAATCTTGAAAATTCGGGCCAGACCTGAACTCATTTACACAGAGTTCGAACCCGTTTAGACAGCGGCAAGTTGGAGCACAATAGTAATAACTTGGGTTTGAAGTCGGGTTAAGCAAAAACCCAACCTATTTAACAGATTGACAATCCTTGAAGACAATGAGAAACAAAACAAGAAAGATGCACTAAGGTTTTAATTGGCACTATAAACACAACTTTTCTCTGTAACTAACACCATCTTATTCATCAAAATCTGATGGTCATTACATCTCTCTCTCTCTCTCTCTCTCTCTCTCTCTCTCTCTCTCTCTCTCTTCAGGGAGGCAAAGCTAAGGTTCGGTGAAATTCCTCTCTCAATGGATATTTATTTAAACTAACAAATGGCTGCGCAACAGATAATATGAACTTAAACTGCAGCTTCAACCTGCAAAGAAGAGCGGGCAACTTCAAGTGCCTCCTCAACTGATGATGCATTCTCAAGTTTTGCTTTGTCAACAAAAGGTTGGCTCCTAGCAAGTTTAGGCAGCAGTTGGAATTCCTAATATAAAAACAGAACTTCATTCAACTTCCAACAACTAAACAAGTCTGAAGCAGTAGTGTTTTAGATCATTACAAATAAATATAAGGAAGTAAAAGAGGAAATGGCATAAACACTAGCAACAATCTCTCTCTCTCTCATATACTTTTAACACCTGAAAGAGATTCACAATCTTTTCTCCTAGAACACTATCACCTGTAACATTCTCTGTAGTATTTTCTGTAACATTTTCTTTTACAATATTTTTTTTCTACAAAGTTTATCTTTTATTTGGTAGGTTGTACTAATAAAAATACTATATTAGGAATGTTACAGAATGGGTTATACAGGATGCTATAGAGGATTCAAACAACTCCTAGAGATAACAACCTTGAACAGCCGCCTATGTTTGATGGTATAATTGAATGTGATGTAAACAATAGTTCAAAGCAAATGGCAAGAAATATCAAGGCTTTCCGTGTGATGGTCTGTGATAAAGCTCATAGTGGCTATATAGAGCAGTCTTAGCATAATTTGTCCAAATATCATATTTTGGAAAAGAACATACCTCAGGACTACCACTTTCAAGAAGAACCCCCTTCAGTTTACCTGCATAGAGTAAGAAAGAAAGATTATCATATCTCTCTTCGTTTGATTTCCACGAGTAATAACAACAGACAATAACAGCAGATGTAATACAACACCACCATGCCTTATCTTTTTGTGTTTGCCTGTGTGTGTATGGACATGCACGTGTAGAAAGCGAGAGAGAGAGAGAGAGAGAGAGAGAGAGAGAGAGAGAGAGAGAGAGAGTACCAGAATCTATCCAGAAAGTTGCAATTTTGGGATCGAAATTTCCAACTTCAACGGCCTCTCCAACTAGTTTATTAAGAGGTATGTTAGTTGATAGAACATATCATATGTATGAAATAGATGAGGAGAGATGCAATACCATTGTCCCCAAAAAACTGCCACCAGACTTTCCTTGGGCTTCCTTCATATTCAAAAACTCTTGAGTAGAAATATGGGAGATAGTCGTAGCTGCACATACACAGATCACGAATTTTCAGAAACTAATCAGCAGAAGTCAAGTAGATGCCTGAAGTTCTAAAAAACTAAGCTACCAGAAGAAAATAATATCAATATTTTTACTTGTGAGTATGTGCAGTTAGCAATGATTTAACACAATGCTGTGCAGACCGACGAGCATGATCAACGTGCTCAACTCGTGCAATTCGGTTGTACATCTGCCAAATAAATAAAATATCAAGCATCATCCGCAAGAAGGAAAACAGAAGACAAATGACCCTCTATAATAAGCATACCTTTAATGGGAATGCTGCCACATCTCCAATTGCAAAAACTCCAGGAATGCTAGTGCGGAACTGGCCATCAACCTGGAAGAAAAAAGGTTGAATCAAATTCTAAGACCAGCTAAGACTAGAAGTTTCAGCAATTATTTTGTGACATTTTACATAAGGTTGTGAATTTTCTTTGATTGGTTGCCGGACAAAAGTGAAGAATGAGTAAAAGAACATTGTCAGACTGCTCTAATGTACTATAAAAATAAAAGACAGACAAAAGGGCAAAGCCATTGCATGAGAGCTCTCTCACTGACACATGAGGGAGGGGTATGCGGCTTTAACCCTACAAGCAGAAAGGTACTTATCATGCACTGGTCATTCTAATTTCTATGCTAAAATAATTATGGAAGTAACAAACCCTCTACATTTCAATGCTAAATTTGGAAACTCCAAAGGTCGAAAATTGTTGACATTGGTCATATGTATACTTCAAAGCTAGTGGCATTAGAAGTAGAGAAATCATCAAGCTAACCTGTATTCCACCAACAGTGTTATTTAAACCGATCCTTTCGAAAGGACCAACAGCAGGTTTAGCTCCAATGCCAACCACAACCTGGAAATGAGAAAACAAAGACAAACACTATCAGAAGCATCTTTAGCTTGACTTGTATATTTTTTTAAGCTTTCCAAGCATTCAAAGTTAGAAAGTCAAAGGAAAAATAAAAGATTCCACAAAAGAATGATTCCACTACCGTATCGGCTTCTATAGAGGAGCCATTTTCAAGTCTCACAGCAACAACTCGTCCATCAGAACCAGCTTCCAGATTTTTAATGGAGGCGCCCTAGATATGCAACTAAATTAGAAAAAAAAAGCTATGCATAATTAAGTATTATGTAGCGGCTCGCAAGAAAATTACTTCTAAAATTTTGAAGGAAGGAGACTAATTTGAGCTTAATTTGTACAGGGTGCTTCTAGACATTATACTGACCTTAACAAATTTGACACCATTGTCTTGATACAGTTTCTCATATTTTTGAGCAAGCGAAGAAGTAAACAGTCTTTGCAGAAGATGATCCTCCGGAAATATGATCTATATGTAGATGAAAGAAAGTTAGTGGGGGCAGCATCCTTATTTAAGCAGTTATTATATGAAATAGCATCAGGCATCTGATAGTCTATGTTCTAACGCTAATGGATACTCCAAAACGTCGTCTATCTGCTATTAAGCTATAAATGTGAAATTTCTATCAGCCAACAAACAAATTCAAACAACTCATTGATGAAAGCCTTAGGTATCAAGAAAGTAAGTTTAAGAATATAATTTAGGGAAGACATTGCATGATACCAAATGGCATATCCAATCAAATGAAGTTAAACATTGTTGAACCAGTGGAAGTTAAAGTAAGAGGTCTTTCATCTTGAGCCATATGAACATAGTATGATACCAAACGGCATAACCAACAGAATGAAATTAATATTATTCAATCAGGTGGAAGTAAAAATAAAATGTCTTTCATCTAGAGCCATATAAACAGATTTATGAACATCCCATCCACTAATCTGTCATATTACTCTTCACTGGGGCACTTGTATGAGTAGATAGTGCATGTGTTATCACATTCTTAGAGAATAATCACTCACAGTGGTATCGAGTTTCCAGCCAACAGCTGCAGCAGCAACTTCCATTCCGATATAGCCACCACCAATGACAACAACTTTTCTTCCTTTTTCCTAAAGAATGAAAGGCACATAAGGTTGAACTTACACATAAAAGATATTGCAAGAACGGTACTAAAATAGAAGAAGAATCAATTAGGCAAAATATACATGAAAACCAATAGATTTATTGTAGTTACCAAGGATGATATCAGAGAATCCGCATCCGCAACATCTCGAATATAGTGAACACCAGACAAATTTCCTCCAATTTTCTCAGGAAATCTGAACCCAAGGCAGATGTATTTCAGAACATAGAATACTTGGGAAAACTAAAAGGAAACTGCATCATGAAAAATAAAAGCATGCCAATCTTAGTTAATTCAGCGATCAAACTGAAATTGGGGAAAAATTAGGATAAGGGTCTCTGAGGCAAGTTCCAAGGTTAATATGTTTTATTCTGAAAAAGAGAATACATGGATTCCATTCCTGCATATATCCAAAGCAGCTCTTTAGGATAAAAGAACACAAAGAAGAAATCTTTATCATACCTGGAGGCTGTGCATCCTGTGGCTATAATAAGGGAACCATATTTGAGCAGCTTCCCTGAATTTGTAGTTAATGTTTGCTTTTCAATATCAATATTAGTTACTGGATCTTGGTACAACATCTGGAAAACAATTAAAAAAATGAGAATCGGAAGATATATAGGTAAAACTTCAGAAAGTAAGACATTACATCATAGATATGGTAGAACTCCAATCACCAAAGCAAACTGCAAGAAACTGCACTCATGGCAAGAAATTTCCCAATAATGACTTGATTCAGAGTGGCCTACCAGTTTATAATTTATGCTTTGCCTATGTGGAAAATCCTAGACACTCCTAAAATATCACAAAACCTACATAAAAGAGGAAATCTACCTCAATTCCTTGCTCTTTGTACCAATCAGGTGTCTGCCTTTCCCCACCTGACCCAACACATGTATGGAAACCCTGAAACAGAAAAAGATCCAATTATCTAAGCATAGAGAAACGACAAACTTCAAATTGTTAAGATATCAAAAGAACACTAATTTACTAATAAGAAGCTACCAATGTAAACCAAGCTTACTGGTAATCTTGCTGGCTTTTTATCCAAGGGGAACAAATATGCTTTTGTCAGTGCTGGACGTTCATATGGCGCATAAGCCTACATTAAGATGCAAAAGCAATTGTCAAAAACATATTCAACTAAACCCAGAGTTTTGGTAAATCCACTCGATGATACATCAACCTCTGAGCAATCATATCATGAATAAATTAGCTTCAAGATAGTAATTAACCATCAATAATTATCCCAAAAGAAGAAGTTAGATACTGTCCCTTCATAACATGCAATAAGATCAGCACATAAATGAAGAAAGCAGAAAACTTGAGTCCATCAAGTCTAGATAAGACAAGTTAATTTGTCCTTGGCTGATTAACTATCAAAGAAAAGTGAAAGTCTATGTCTTTATCCTGATAGGAAGTAATTACAATATCTGCTCTGCAAACAATCACATTGAGAATCCAAAACAAAAGCTGCCCCAATGTCACAGAAGAGAGAAAAAAGAGTAGAAATAAATAGAAACGAAACCAAAATCACCTCTTTGGACACAATACAAAGTTTTCCATTAGCCATTCCGTGTTCGACAAAAGTCTTAGCTGCATATCCAGCTGCATTTCCACCCCCCACTATCACAAACCTGCAAAAATCAACATCCCATTAATTCACATCACAAAAAAAACTCACACTTGAAACGTCAATCAAGTAGACACTTACTCTCTATTCTCATTAGCATAAGACGACGCAACAACAAAACTCCGTCGGAAACTTCTAGAAGCAACAAAAGAAGCCTGCCCACTACGATTCAAAGAACCCAACTGCATTTGCGGACACCAAATAGACAATCCATGCTTTAATGATCCCGGATTCGATATGCTGGCGGCCATTACTCTACGAGCTACTACTGCAAAATGTTCCAATCACTAATAAGCTATGAAATCTTTAAACAGTGACGAATTCTGGAAAGAAAATCGGGAAAAAGAAGAAAGAGAGTGAAAATTGGGAAAAAGGGTTTAGGGAAGTTGGACCTGAAAACATCGGATTAAGAATCGAGGAGGATGAGCTGGGATTAATTTAATAATAAAATAATTGGTGAGAAAAATATTAATAATTGGTGAGTGGCAAATCGCTGTTGGTTGGCTCTGTCAATGGCCGAAGAGTCGTGAAAATTTGGAATGCTGCGGCAGCTGAGGGGACACGGTGGCTTTTGACGGCGATTGGGGCCATCAGGAAACGAAAAAGGTGACGAAATAATGCGGTGATATGAGGTATGGAGTGGACTGACATCAGTCAGTTAGCCATTGGAGGTTTCTTCCCATTCTTTTGGGGAAGTCAAAACCTCAATTCTGGCGGCTTTCCCCGGATCTTCGACAGCAGAGAATTACAGTAGCTATACGATGTCGTTTGCCTAGTGCTGTCCTGTTTTCATTCATTCTTCCCAACATAAGCAAGAAGTGGAGCCACGGAGAGTTTGCAATTTGAGGTGGTTCCTTATACTTTTAGTAGAATCATTAAATTGCTATTATCTATATTTTTTATTTGGGTGTCGGATGGTATAATAAAAAATTCTGAAAATAAAAATTTTCATTTTTTATTAGCAAATTGTACTATTAACAGGAAGTAGAGTTGTTACGGACGAATTTTTCAACGATATTCTTTTCCTTTTAATGTGATAAGAACTTTTTATTATTTTATTTTTCCTTAATTTCGCACGCAAGAGTTTTCAATTAATTTAGGATGAGAACGCAAGGCTCATGATTATAAAAAAAAATACTAAAAATATGTATTAAATCGCGTCTAAAATAACTTAAATTCAAAGTCTATCACTTAACATACATATAAAGATGTTTAAGGTGAGAGCTGCTAGTCCATGTTTACATTTTCTAGTTTCACCTTTTTCGTATATTTTTATTTTTTATTTTTTGAGGAAATATTTTGTGTTTGTTTTGTTTTTCGGTAGATTTTTTATTTTTATCCACTGAAATTTATTTATGTTGAGAAGAGTTACTCTAGTGATAAGTCTTGTTACATCAACAAAACCTCTACAGAAAATTATTATAAAATCAAAACAATAGAAAGAACAGAAAATATACTAATCTATTACAAAAATTGGATGATAGAACTAGATAACAACTCTTAAACAAAGGCTCTAAAAAATTGGATGAGGTATCCGAAAAATGGACTATCGATTCTCCTTAAAATACCTGCAAAACAGATAAACAAAATTGGATGAGGCTGGCAAAATTCGGACGCCCGATTTTTACCACAAGACAAAATCGAACAACCGAAACGAAAAATCGACGTCTGCTTTCAAAAATCGGATGCCAAACATAGAAAAAGGGACGACTGTTTTCTGTATAAATAAGGGGAGTAGAGATATTCGGACGACCAAAACGGATATGAGTCACAATCTCGATCAAACCCTCAAAAGAATAGATGAGTCTCACGCACAACAATCTAATATCTCACTTTTGGTTCTCTCCTTCACAAGCTACCCAAGCACACAATCAACCAAGAATAGCGACTCGCGACGGCAGCAAAAGAAGAATTCACATAGAACAAGAAACTGCAAAGAAGAATAAAAGAAAAGAAGAAGGCTTCACACAGAATAATCGGGCACGCTGCATCTGTCAACAATAGGAAAAGATAATAGTATTTATAGAGTTTTTAAAGTTAGACTAATTCAAAAATAGAGCAGTCATCTTGAAGGATCGTTCAATAAAAAAACAACCTGATACCTGAAAAACTCTTTCAAAGGAGCAACAGCCAAGTCATCTGAAGAAGACTCAAGAAGATTGGGCTGTTTACCCCTGCTCGGCATCTCGGATTAAAAAATAAACTCATTCTTTTGTTTTAGGTTGTAAGACTCAGTCTAACTCATCACAAGAAATTAAGAACGTAGGCTTAAAAGGAACAAGAAAAAAAAGTGTGAACAGACCCAATCGGCCTACAATTTATTTATTAAAAAAGAGAAGTTTTTTAGAAACAATGGGCCTTTTAATTATCCAATCCACACATCATACTGATGGCCCGTTATTCTCGAGGGGCGACGGCTATAAACAGGACCAAATTTTGATGGCTGGAAGTAAATTACACTAGGATCCTAGAATTTTCATCATTTCGTCAATTCCGCCCCTTTTCTTTTTGTCAATGAGATCCTCTAATATTACTTAAACAATAAATATATGGTGCTCAACATTTAAGCCATTTGGATGGAGCGAAATTGGAAAAAAAAGAAAGTACTTCTTGCCTCTTTATTGGTACAAATATATATATCGCATTAAATGACATTTTTACTCTGATTGAACCTAATTTTTTATTAACTAAATATTGAGCTCTATGATGTGGGGTTATCACGATTTGTGGACCTTACTCAAGGCTAAGGTAGATAATCTGGATAATTTTATGACTTATATCACTTTGTTTGAGTTATAATTAAAGGTGTCACACGCGTTTATAATTATAATTCGAATTATATCATAAAATTAATCACATTAGCATACAAGATATGTAAGTGAAATGTTTGAGTCTCATAATTTAGTTAAAAGTTCTAAATTCGTCTAAATATAATAGGATTTAAAAATATTTTTTGTATACATACAAACTTATCTAAAATTTAACGCACATTATAACGAAATTAGGGTAACATTAATTAAGTGGATGGAAGTTTTTGAAATTTCTTCGTGTCTTACGTTTTCGAGAGTCCAAGCTTGATGGGATTCGTTATTTGTGAGCACGTAGTCCTCCATCTCAAAGCCAAATCAGTTCACAATCAAAACCAAATCTTGAATTCTTATCTAGTTTGGTAAGGCCTGATTTTATGAGACAATTATGAATAATCTTATAGTACATAAATGATTGGAATTGTTATAAGTGAGTTCAAATTAATAACGATTCTAATATTTTAAAATGTGTTTAATATTTAAAGGTATACAATCTTAACTAATTTGACTTTAATTCAAGATAAAGATATGAATCTAAATGTTTTACAACATTATAAAAAATATTATAATCTTTGTTCTTCTAAACAGTCACAATGTACTTATCTACTGTGGCAAATCACATATTATAACACCATAATATTCATCCACAAAAGAGCATTTTTGTGTAAAGATGTATTGAGGGGGTGCGTGGGATTTCTACCAAGCTGACAAAAGCTAATTCCATTCTCTTTATTTCTGTCGAATGAAATCCATTTGGCTTAGCAAATCATCTGAAATGGAGCTGAGATTAAAACTCTGTTCACGTAAATTTGTCCATTAATGGAAAACTTTATCTCTAAAGTTGAGCAAATTACCTGTAAAAGTCCATACTAATAACTTTTATGATTGGATTCCAAACAAGTCCTGACAAATATATCCTTGTAACTTTAATCACAAATGGCAATTAGTAGAAGATTCCCTAGATTTTGATCCATCATGAATCCCTCGCATTTGGAACTTCAAGGCATATAATTTTCAAGTATGCTTTGAATAAGGAAAGAAAATGGTGATATAGGGAGAAAACATAATATCCTTGTGACACCGCTAATTGAAAAAGTTTAATGTCTGTTAAATGAAGTCTCAATTCAAATATTGTACATATAGAAATTTTATTAGAATTTCTTTGTTGTAAATTGGTCTAAAATTTTATTGAAAGCTTTTATAAGTTCTCTCTCATCATGTAAGGATCTATACATACAATAGTAAAATAATTGAATCAATACATCTTGTATAAAGATTCTTCAACCATTATTGCTGTAAAAAACAACAAGATTTTCAAAAAATATATATAGTTTTCAAAATTAAAACACCAAATTCTTTACCCTTAGAGCTTCACCTAGCCTGAGAGGTTGGAGGTATATACCATTCTTAAAATAACTTCATTTACATAAAAACTAAAAAGGGAAAAAATTGAAATATTGCTATATTACATTTCTTCATGGAGTTGAGCTTTTTGCCTTTTACATAGAACTAACAAAAAAAATCAAATGTTCTTTTTCCTCCAAAACCAAAAAGAAGGAATTAAGAAGGTACAAAAGCCAAATTGCATCTAAAACATCTACATCATTGAAGGGAAAATCCAACATCCCAAAACCAAAAAAGTAAAGAAAAGATCATTCAATTAAATTAGTAACAAAATCTCTCAGTAAGGAACAGGGGTTGACATTTTGCCAACTTGATCAAGAACATCAAGAACTTCAACTCTGCTCCTCACAATCCTATGAAAAACTTCCCTAACCTGCAGTTGAAGTGGCACCAATCCTTCCTCCATTTTCCTGCAAATCTCAGCCATTTCGGCTACCTGAATAGCCACTTCTTCAACCTTTTCATCCTCAAGAGGAAACTGAAAAGAATCAGCAAATTCAACCAAAGCCAGAGCCAATTTCTCCATCCTCTGTACTTCCTCCAACAATCCAACAGTTCCTTTCTTCTCCTTCTTCTTCCATTCTTCTCCTATCTTCTCTTGAAGCGAAATCATCGATTGTGCCCATCCTAAATTCCTTGGTACCTGAAAATGTGTAGCCAAACCAGTCCTTTCCTGACATGGAATCGCAGCCACAAGAGACCACATAACAAAAACCAACACAGTACTCTGTATATAAACAGGCAAGGCCAAACCAGATTGTTCCGCCCCACGAGGAGCCACCAGATTGGATGACATAGATTGAATCTGTTTTGCAGCTGACCACGATTTAGCCACAGACCACGACAGGGATTTGAAACTCCCTGCCGCCCTGTCCTTATTATTACCATTGTTTGCCGCGGTAGCATTACCACCACGGCGACCAAAGGACCAAGTCCGCTCAGCGGATTTGCCATGACTAGAACTATTATTAGTCTCTTTATCATCAAGCATCATAGACGTAAGCAATGCTGATAAAGCCTTTTTAGCGCGTCTTACCTGTCCTTCTCCAATTGGACGTTGATTTAGGGCAGTGACAGCAATTTGTCCTAGCCTTTGCCAATGATGAACAAGCTCAACGCCTTGAGTAACAGCGTTACAAATATCTAACGCCTTAACAGAACGATCTAAAAGCTCAGGAATTAAACGATCCAAAGGAGGCTTACAGAACTGAGGCGGATCTCTTCCCATAAGAAGAACAGCTTTGAATTCTGCTTCGCAACAGAGGAAGGAATCTAGAAGTTTCCTGAACCATGAAATTGAAAGCAGAGAAGGAATCGCGGTGGATGAATCGGTTGAAGGAGAATCCAGAGAAGCCGACGACGGAGGAAGATCGTTGTTATGATTATTATGAGTCGGAGTTCCGGTGGGAAGAAGCTCGGAAAGGCGTTCGGAAACGTGTTTTTGGAAGAGTTCTAGGTCTTCCTGCTCTTGGTCGTGATTGTTTTCCACCGTCACCACCTGATTCCGGCGGATGCTGATTCGATTGAGAAATGAACTTTGATTATCCGTTCCCGGCATTGTGATTGATAGATTAATGGATCGATTGCTTATTAATCTGAAATGTTGATTAGGAGAGGGCGGAGGGGGGAGAGGCGGAGAGCGGCGGTGGAAATGGAAGTTTAGGGGGGAATAAAGGTTGGAGGGAAAGGTGAGAGGTCGGTTTGGCAGTTAAGAGGAGAGGGGAGAATGAATGGTGGGGACATTGTTTTTTGTCGGATATGGGAACGCTTCTTCTTCCTTGTCTTATCTATACTTAGGTCGTTGACTCGGTACTTTTTTGCTTACTTCTATTTTTTTTTTCTACTTATTATATATATCTCTAAATTGCCCCAATTGCTTTTTTTTTTTCAATTAAGTTCCTATTGATTATGTTACGTTTCTCATTCATTTTTTTAACTTATCAAATTTTACATATTTTTATTTCTCATATTATGTTTCCTTCAAAATATTAATTAGAAAATTATCTTATTTCATATAGAAAAAATATTTTAAATTTTTTATTTTTCTAAAGAGTTATGGTGTTTGAAATGTTACAAACATAACTTTATATGTGAGAAATGTGATTTAAAACTTTGCTCCTATTATTTTGTAACTTTTCATTTTTTATATTTTTTTTACATAGCATCAATATTTATCTTTTACATCAATAATTTATCAATAAAATAATAGGTCCATTACATCACTCACACAATATATAATACAAAAAGAATTTGGAATTCATAAAAAAAAAAAAAAATTTGGATTGGAGGTAATCGGAGAACTTAATACTTGAAAAATAACGTGATTATTTATTAGTAAAAGACTCATTATAACCATAAGATATTTTTCATTTCTTTGAGCTAGTTAAGATACCATTTATGATCCTCTAATACATCTTATAATTATACAATATTTAATAATAATTTTTTTATATAATTTATATTTTATTTTATAAAATTTATTAATACAACTATTATGAAAAGAGTGTTACATAGAATAGAATAGATTAGAAGATTTATTAGGTTATGATTGCCAATTGCCAAGATTCTCATTGTAAAAGAATTGAATCTATTAAAGAAGGAATTAAAAATTGAAGGACCAAACAGTAATAAAAAAATTGGTGTCATGGTATGTCAGCAGCACTCAACAGGGAAAAAAAGGCCAGAAATTAGCGTTGAATGCGTCTGTATTGCCAGGTGGAGACTTACTACTTTTATGTCTAAAAAATACTACTACTAGTACAACAATTATCATTCATTAATCAAACTACAACTAAAACTCGAATGTATTACCACTAAAACTAACTACTTTTTTAATTTCTTTTCTATATTATAATGCTTATTATCCCTTTTTAATATATTTTTCTGCTAATATACTTTGTTTAGTATTAAATTATTTTTAACATTTTATATAATATCTTCTTTAATATTTATTTTTACAATATATTTCTCTTGTAAAATTTAATATATTTTTCTTATACAAATATACAAAGATTTTCAATACAAAACTACGAATGCTATAAAAAATTTTATCGAAAGCAACAATACGAACATTTTTTGTTTAGGAGAATTCCATTAGGCATTAATATATTCTTGTTGAGTTGAAAAAAGATCAAAAGTGAAAGAAAAATAATTATTTCTGAACTATATATTATTTTTAGTCTCTAACATATTTACTTTGTTTAAATTTAATTTTTTTTTGTCTTCAACTGCTGTACAAGCAATTTTTTTTTAATCTCTTTTAACGAATTCTGGCAATTTTAATCAGTGTTCATATTTATTTACAGTTATATTAAAATAAAAAAGATAAAAATGACAATTCATACAACTCATGTAAAAAAAAACTCCTGAGAATTAATGAAGAGATTATTTTTCAACTCATTCGTGAGATATTCTTTATCACCACTGGGGAAAAGGAATTAGCATTGACTAAATTAAATAAAATCATTATGGAGAACGAGTATAACAAGGAGTTAATGAGAACTCCCTAGTAGGGTTCTATACAAGGTAGGAGATTTTGCTTTTTCTTTCCTTTCGCTCGGCCCTTGTCTCCATTTCCTTTGGAAGCAATCAGACAAAAAGACTGATAAATGTTCTCCGCATTGGTTAAAATTGTTAAAATTTGTTAAAAAATAAAAAAAATTGTATGTAAATTAATTAAGAATTAAAAAAATAAAAATATATATTAGAGAGTAAATCTAAATAAAGTAAATATGTTTGGACGAAAAATCATCATTCTCTTATTTCTTGAGGGAATAATTAAGGGCTTTGATTGACCAAGTCAAGAGGCCCAGCAATAAGCGCGGCTTCATAATCCATATTTCGGATAGCCCAGCTCGTTTTTAGCTTGGACCTCTACAAATCCACCTCAAAAATCTTGAACCCGAATCCTCCTTTTCACTCATTTAAAATTGGTTTTGTTTTTTAGCAAAAATATAGTTTTTGTTCCATTAATTTTAATACAAAAAAATATATACTTGAGATTTGCCTTTTTTTTTTTCCAGGTAATTACGAGCTTTTTATTATCATTTTATTCACAAATTTTTCCTTAAAATATTTTCTTTGACTCTACGACTATATTTTTATTGCTTATACTTTTCTTAAAAAATTAAATAAGTACTTATAAAAAAATTTGTTTAAATAAATTAATGTAATGGTTTTATTTTTTATAATATCAATAAGTAAAAATAATTTTAAAAGTATTTTTATAGTATTTTTTAAAAATAATTTTTAATTTTTTAAAGTTAAAAGTAAATATAATAAATAATTTATAATAATTTTAAAATAATTATAATTTAAAATAAATTAAAAATTGTTGATTATAGGTAATGGGAAACATGCCTATTTATTGATGTAATTTTTTTTTCTTTTCTGACAAGAGCATGTAAGGGATAAAGGAGGAAAAATGAATTTGACTCACGCAGTGATGATCTAGGATAATATAATATATAGTATTAATTCATTATAATACACCAATTAAATTGTCGTGATCACCTTGTATTGGAAAGAATAATGATGGAATATATATTTAATTTGATAAAGTTGGTGTTGGTGATCACCACATATTAACATAAATATTATAAACTTAAAAAAAAAAGAAAAATATAGAGAGATGTTCCACAGATTCCCGGGCCCCCGTTCTCTAAAGAAGAAAAAAAACTAATTGCGTATTTAGTATATATGTGTTCATATTTGATTGATTTAACCTATTAATTTTTTCTACGGAACAATTAATGTATGTTAACAATATTTTCCTCATCAATTATTATTGTTGAGAATTAAATTCGTGACCTTGATTATAATACTATTTGTAAAATTTTAAATGCTATCACTCGTTCAAAAATTCTTAATATTAAAAAAAATATATATTTTAAGTTTTATATATGAGTACTCACAACATTGGATTGTAACTTGGTTACCATGGGCAGTAGTAGACAATAGAAATGGCGTGCATGTGAAGATCATTATATATATATATATATATATAGGAAGGTAAAGTTTTGTGTTAATTAATTTATACATAGGAATAGAAGGAGGGTGGGGTGGGGTGGGGTGCATGAGGCCTGAGGTGACTTCTACTACGTACTCCCATTTTCATTTTATTAATTCTAAGTCTCCACCAGTCCCAACCTCTATCATGCACACTAACATGCTAGTCTATGGCCACGTAACTTCTCATTATAATTTTATCACATTAATCTGAGGAACCAGAAATATATCTAAAGAAACATTTTCAAAAAGTAGTTACGAACTTATCTCTTTGTTATCCAAAAAAAAAAGAAGCTACGAACTTAAAATATAAATATGTGTAATTTTTTATATTAAATTAATTATTTGCTAACTCTATTCCTTTTGAATCTATCTGTATTTTTCATAAATGACACTCATTAGAATTAAAGATAGTAACTGTATATAAAGATTGACTCTCAAAAAGTGGCGGAACAATATTAATGAAAACTCTTTAGGATATTTATTTATTTGGAGTTATTGTAAATATATATTTTTTTCAAATGCTCTTATAAATATTTTAATTTTTTAATATGGACTTTTCATATCGCTTAAAGTTATGGGGACTAATTAATGAATCTTTTTCAAAGGCATTGGAAGGGACCAGAATTTCAAAGGGTTAAGAGGACGAAGATTTTGGGAGCATATGGGTATAGATTTCACGTGTTTTTTGTGGGGCATATATATATATATATATTCATAAATGCTGCCTTTCTATTAATGCTAGTGGTTTTCTAGAGTGATCAACAACTCTAATTATATTATGACTTCTTTTTGTTAAATAATTATTATGACTTTTTGTAATTCAAGAAAGATTAGAGAATACAAAATCTTAAAATAACATCATATAAAGTCTAATATTAACATTAAATTATTTTTTAAATAAATCGAACACAAAAATTTTCATTTGATACATTTGCAATAGTAAAAAACCATCTACTGACCACGCAGTTCTTGTCAGTAGAATAGAATCCTAACTGGCTAATGGAAGTGGAGACGGAGGACATGGGGGAATCTACCACCGATGTATATTGAAGGTGAGAAAATCGAAAACTTTAGCAAAACATGGGGTTTTTTCCCATTTTTATACCTCTTTTGAGAAAATGGCACTAAAATTTTTTCTAATTAGGGCCATACCGTACAGTCATTGTGCGTTATAGGATTTGAAAATGCACAATGACTGTGCGTTATCCTTAATAATCATTATTATCCGTCCACTAATCATGTTTATTGTCATGGCAATAACGTGACGGAGGCGGGTGCATATGTGGTTGATAATGTACAACCGTTGTGCATTATCTTCACTGATAACGGATGACTGGAATGCATTATTATGGTGATAACGTATAACGGTTGTGCGTTATCATTTTATAAAAACCCTTCTCCTTCGCCCTCTTTTCTTTCTTCCTTCTTCCCTTTTTCCTTTCTTCTCCAGCCGCGCCTCCCCCTCCAAATTTCTTCTTCGCCTTCTTCTTCCCATTGCTGCAAGGTATGTTCTTCCTCCTTCTCTTGTTCGCTTCCTCCGTTTCTATTCTTCTATTTCTATATTTACTTGTCTCTTTTCTAATTTTTTTAGAGTTTATTTTTTAGTTTTACCGACACTTCATTGGAGTATGAAGGTTTTCAAGTTTGTGGAGTGGAGAACGGAGGGGAACGAATAGCACAAAAATCAAATAACGCCAAATTAAATTTATTTAAATATTCAGGTAAGTTTATTTACGTTGATAATTGTTTTAAAACTTTTTGTGTACTATGTTTAAGTTTTTATTATGTTTTAATTTTTATTATTGTTTATGTGAAAGTTTTTGTGGTTTGTGAATTAAATTTATGAACTTCAATATTTTTATTTTTATGGTTCTTACAGTTTGAATTTTGTAAATGAGTTTATAGGGTTTATGTTTAGAGTTGTTGTTATTGAATTTTATTTAGGGTTACTGATCAATTTTTTTGTAATTCATATTTTTTTGTTATTCTTTTATGATAAATTTTTGAATGATGCTATTACCGTATTTATTTACTTTGTAAATGGGATTTGTTGGAATGTGTTTATTTATTTATTTATTTACATTGTAAATTTATGAATTATGGTATTATTAATTAATTAATTAATTATGCTATTAAATCATGATTGTTTATGTTTTTTGGTAAAATATTACTAGCATTCCTAGAGCTATGCAAAATTAATGTAATATTTTATTGCTAACATTTATATAATTTTATTGAATTCCTAAATTGTGCATCATAAATTATAAAAAAATACATTTATATGATTAGATTAAAATCCTAATTAATTTACAATGTGAAATATAAATTAGATTTCACATCAATAAAATCCTAATATGAAAATCCTAAACCTTGAATTCAATATGCTTCCCGATTTCTCTGGCACTTTGGTTCATGTTCGGTACATCAGTTTGTTAGAGGATTTTTCGGCCATCGGCACATATAGTTGGGGTAGTTGCATACTTAGTTATTTATAGAGACAGTTGTGCGGGATAGCTTTAGGGGGCGCACGGCAGATAGGGAGAGTCTTAGTCTTACTATAGATTTGGGCGTGGTCGCGTATACCAATGTTGCAGCCTCAGGTTATCCGACCTGCGCATGACGACCCGCTTGCTCCCCTTGGTGCTATGGAGTGTACATCATTTGACCGCAGGCAGCTGCCCACTCACACTCTAGTTACATATAGAGACCAGTTAGATTTCATTCATCTGATCAGGTGATGAATTAAAAATCCTTTTCAAAAAACATGTAAACCGTAAATTTGTATGAGTATAATTTTTTGATTGATTTTAAATTCTTGCTACACAATTTGTATGGCTCCCTTATAATGACCGCAGTTTGGTTCCATCTGACCTCTGGCAGGCAGAGGTGCCACTCATTTGCTATGAGATAGTGGAGTATCACTTTCCAGGGTATGTCTTGCGTCAGTTTTCACGTGATCAGCAAATACTGGAATCGTGTGATACTAAGCTTGATCTGCATCGGATTCAGCTTAGGGGAAATGACAACACTTATTGAAGGACGCAGCATGCTAGCCATATAGAGGTCTGGCATCAGTGGCGACAGCATATTAGGGATGGCCCTGTCTTGGCAGCTGATGATTTATTATCCATTAAGGAGGAGTACATTAGATGGTATCGGGACAACACCAGAGTGTACATCGGAAATCCAGCAAATCGTGATACCCGTACAGTTGGATATCAACCTACTGGGGTCTAGACGGATGATGGTACGTATAATTTTTTACTTTTGATTTTTATTATTTATATTCATTTATATGTGATAACTAACATTTGCTTTTTTTTTTAAGACTTCCATGTTGCAGGAGGTAGATGACATGGCTACGGGGGTTATACAGGGACCACCATCTTCTCTCGCACATGTAGCTAGTTTTGCAAAGAAAGTTCTGACAATCATCTGCAGATGTATGGTCTCCATTGGCGGCACTTTGGCTTGTACTCCATCCTAGCATGATATTCAACAGACTTTTCCAGTTAAGCCATCGCATCGTCGTCCTCGGGAACATGTACTGGATCGTGGTGCTGGTGAAGTAAAGAGGGGGGCTTGTAGATTGCTTGGTCGTGGAGCACGTGGTGGACGTCCTCCTCTTCCTCCTTTTCTAGGCAGACACGAACATGCAGACCCCGGACATGAGGTGGAGAAAGGTGAGGGATCTGGAGGACGTGGACATGTAGGGGCTTCACATACTATTGACCCATTTGACAGCCCAGACTTAGATAGGCCATCTTTTAGTTTGGGTTTGACGCTACCTTCCCAATCACTTCCAGGTGGATCCGGGACATTGCACGCGCCTTCTCCTCCGGGTTTAGGGTTTACCCCATTTCAATCACCACACCATACATATTTAGGGTTTTCATCGTTTCGTGCACCTCCTACTCCGGGCACAACAGGTTCATCTACACCGCATCAGCCTATATCGCATGCATCTTCATCAGATGAAGAGGAGCGGACGGATGACACGACACATGTACAGCATCTTGGATTTGGATATCGTGTTGGGAAAAAGATTACGAGGTTCAAGCTATCCGACTGGCCATAGTTGTAATTAGGAATTTGGAGTTTTCATTTTCTATTATATGTAAATTAAATTTCAATATAGAGTATTCAATTTTATGTATATTATTGATTATTTTGTTTAAGTTGTAAGATGGTATTCTACTTTGGTGTGTACATTTTACCATCTTAAATTTATACGCGTATGTGGTTGGAATTTATACAATTGTTGATAAGGAATCCTTCGAAAGTTAGAATTGGTTCCTTAAAAACTTGCGAGAATACATTATCAAAGATCGCCACGTATGCCTTATTTCTGATCGCCACAAAGGTATTTTTTCTGCTATTCAAAATCAACATTTATGGCAACCTCCATTTGTAGTTTACCGGTTTTGTTTACGCCATATTCGAGCAAATTTCAACAAGGCTTTTAAGAACACAACCTTAAAAAACTTGATATGGCAGACCGGAACGGAATCAAAACAATGGAAATTTGACCATGTTGTAAAAGAGATTTAAGAGAGAAATGTGGATGCTTACATTTACTTGATGAAGTTGGACGCAGAGAAATAGACACATTTGCATGATGGCGAGCACATACACGGTATCATGACAACCAACATTTCTGAAGCACTTAACAGTGTGTTGAAGAAAGCTCAGATCCTACTTTTAAAAGCGCTGGCTGAACTAATATTCAACAAACTATTTTGGTACTTTTACCAACACCGTGAAGAGGCTAAAAATTGTGTGCATCCATTTCCAACCCGAATTTTTAACAAGTTCTTGCGGATTGAAATTAAAATCAAGAGAACCCAAAGTTACAACTTACAATCCGCGAGAAGGAACATAGATGGTCAGATCTCCGATCTGGGTTTCTGGTACTGGCAACAATGTCTATACATTGCGAATAAATAATAAATCATGTAGTTGCGAAAAATGACAAACATATACATTGCCTTGTTCTCATGTTCTTGCAATGTGTAGAGAAAATGGGTCAAGAGCAGATACTTATGTGCCGGAGATATATTCGCGACAAATGTATAAAAGAACTTACCAAGCAAATTTTCATCCAGTCTTGAGTGAGAACTTTTGGAGGGATGTTCCTTTTAATTTAACATTTTATCCTCCAAACATGAAAAAGGAACGGGATAGGAAACAGGGTAAGTGATTTCAGGGGGAATGGATTATAGAAATCTGGATTCTCCCCCAAGATGTGACAGATGTCGCATGTCGGGATATAATAGAAAAAATTGTAATAACCTCGGACCAAACAATGTATAAGTTTGTTTTCTTGAAATTGTTATAATAAAACATGTTTCTATTAATGAAAATTTTCTTTCAATTTATTCTAATTACTACTTCATTGCTCTAAAATTTTACAATATATTTATTATTATTACTTCTTCAAATAACTTGACATGAAATGGTTAAAAGTTAAATATATTTTCCAAGAAAACCGTTATAAATATTATCATAACAAATACGCTTAAAATAAATTAAATATTATATATATAGTATTTTTAAATAAATTATACAACTATAAGTTTTGAAAAAAATGTAAAAAATTTTCATTTCTTGGAAAAAATTTTAAAAAAATAAAAAATAAATAACTGACATGGCAGATAATGCACAACCACTGTGCGTTATTGCTGAATCTTAATGCACAATGGTTGTAAGTTATTCGCCACATCGGCAGATTACCGGGGCAAATTATAATTAGTTGATAACGCACAATGATTGTGCATTATTAATAATGATAATGCACAACCATTGTGCGTTATGACCACAATAAAAAAAAAAAGATGGACTACTTTAGTAACCAAATTTCAAAAATTGTGTAAATAGAGAAAAAAACCAAAACATGGCCAATGATGAATAATTTAGTAAAAATATGTGTCTCCACTTTGTTTGAGAGCTGCATTTATCTCTTATTAATCTTTTCTTTTAAGTTGTTTTATTAGGGGTAAAAAGTGTCATGTCTTTAAACTTTCTCGGATTTTAATTTTGAACTCTAAACTTTAAAAATATTAAGTATTAAACTTTGAATTTTAATAACGTATTAAAATCGAACCTTTCATCTATTTTAGTTGTTAATTCATTAATAGTCAAACAAGTTAAAGGGTATAATTACAAATTTTCTTACAAAAATTTTCTTTTAATTCCTTAAAATATAATAAAATTTCAATTAAATCCTTATTTTTTAAATCATTAATTTTTTCTCCTCCTCCTCTGTCGAACAACTACTTCTACCTTCTGTGCCCGACAATACATCTCTGTTGATGTAATTTAAAAAATGGACTGACTCATAAATCAAAAAGAAGTTAATGATGATGAGAAGAAGAAGTAGTTTGAATTTAGATGGCGGCTATGCATGGTAGTGACGGCGATGGTGGTTCGGTGACGGGGGCGGTGATCAGGGATAGTGGGGGTGATAGTGTGAGGAAAGTATGGAGGAGGTTGAAGAAAAAGGATATAAATTAGAATTTTCAAAAATTAATATTAGACTTCAAAATAATTAATAATTATAAATAGAGATCTAATTAAAATTTTAAATTTTATTAAATTTTAAAGGACTAAAATTTTTTTTTTATAATTTTTAAGTGAAATTCTAATTTTACCTTTTGACTTGTTTAACTGTTAATGCATTAACAGCTAAAAGGACAAATCAAAATTGGAAAAAAATTTAAGGGACATCTGTGCGTTTTACCCCTTTATTAATTTGCTTATTCTTTTGTTATCCATTTGAATTTATTTGTGTCTAGTTTGATTGATACGAAATAAATGAAAAAGTCCTTCTAAATGGGTAGATATGGCTATACGATCCTATCCGTCTCAAATGACAGTTATTTTAAGCGTGGTATAATATACTTTTTTTTGTTTTTTTTATTTATCTCGTTTGTGACATTATATAGTTTAAGAAAATACAGAATTATTAGATTAAAAATATAAAATTATAGAAATTATTTGTGTATATAGACTAAATTACCTTTGACATCAATCCATCACTTAATTTATTAACTTAAAAAAAAATTCAACATTTAAATTGAAATTTGTGTGGAATAATGAATAATGAGTGAAATGGATATTAAAAAATGGTAAAAATTATTAGTAAAGAGTTATTACTCTTTTCTATGACACAATGATGGAGAAAAATGTTGACTTGTTGAAAAGGTATGATAGAAATATTTTGATTAAAATTACAATATTTCAATACAAGTATAAAAAATATAAAAATTCCCACAATATGACCAATAAAAAGAACGAAGGTGTGTATACAGACTAACTCAAAACACCCCATAATCTGATTAAAAAAAATGTAGTTTGGATTTCTTGAGACATAAATCATTTCTAAAATAGAGATAAGAATTTTAAAATGGAAAAATGGGAAAAAGAATTCTACTTTTAGAACCCATGAAGTAGAGCCGAAATAACTCAAATTAAGATTTATTTTATCATCTAAAAAATAATTTGAGGAGATCAAATTGATATAAAGCAAAAGAAATATAATAAATTCCTTTTTAAAAAGAAAATAATTAAAAAAGTAGTACTTGGCTAATGAGCAATTTGTCCTTCTTCACAGTTTGGGCCAGTAGGGTGGTGCACATTGGATCAAATGCTACTCCTTCGTTCTGTTTTAATTATCGGGCCCTCCACTGCTCATAAACAGTCCCAGGCCTTTTTTTTTTTTTTAAATTACTTTTTTAATTTGTACAATGCTTTTTTTTTACTTGTCATATTATGTGAATTTTCGTATTTTTTAATTGTTACGTTATTAAAAATAATCCATTTTTAATTAAAACCTTTCTATTATACTTTTTCAATATATCAATCTCTTCCTCAATCCTTATGTCATGTAAAAGTATAACTACTCCTTAATAATACCATTTTATAATATTCATTCTGGTCATTATTCATTAGTTTATACAAGTTTCAAGTTCAATTTTAATTTTTTTTTTCATATCAATAAATTAAGTGAGAGATTTATGTTAAGTATAATTTAGTTTATATATATAAAGAATTTCTCTAATTCTATATTCTCTTAATCTGTTTGATGTCTAAAATATCCAAATTAAAAAAAACAGAGGAAGTATTTTTATGAAATAATGATTGAATTATGATTTTTTTTAACCTTATATTCCAAATTTCTCGAGTAATCTAAATAGAGATGCATATGATGCAAAGTCAATTGTACAAACAATTAAAAATTCGGCATGAAATTGCTTATAAAATAATTCAAATTCAAGAACTTTAATGTAATAAGCCTAAAAAAAACACAGTGCTTACAACTTAAATGCAGAGTTGAAAACACCAACCACAATGAGTATTATTATGGTTAATATATTCAATTCTCCATAATTTTTTCTTTTTTATTGCTAACAAATTTCCATAATTGTTTTTCTGGAAAAAAATATGTTGAGATGACTTATCTCTATAACTATGCAAGCACTAATTATTTTGTATTTCTTTTTCCTTTAATAACTTCCATAAAAAAGGGAAAAATAAAGGTACTTATACTAATAATTAAGTGGAAAGTTAATTAATTAATTACGTCAGTTATGCATCAGAGACCTGAGAAGCTTTCATTTCTTTTTTTTTTTATTTTTTTAAGGAAAATGAATGAGGACCATTGTGTGCTGCTGTCAACTTCAATTTTCTTGTGAAAAAGATATTCTTTTTCCAAAAGAAGATTGTGAGAAAAAAAGTCAAAAAAATGAGGCTTTTTCCATATATTGATCAGATTTTTCCTTTTGTTTTACTTCTGTTTGCAATGATAAAGTAAACCGTTTTCACATTTCCTAAGCAATTACTTTTGGATATTAGATTTTTTACTATATTTGATCATTTTACAGAAAAAGTCCCTAAAGTAGCCGATAATCATTTTTTAAGAAATTTAGAGTGGTCATAACGCACACAACGTGGACGTTATTTAACTTGATAACGTACATTGTGTGTTATTTCTAATTCTCGATTAATAGTAAGCATTAATTTTAGATTAGTGATGTAGCAGTTAATATGGCGTTGCCTAGAGTGAACGTGACTATGCGTTATCGTAGTTATTATCATGATATCAATCTCCATCGAAAACACAAAACCCTCTTAAGCCGTTGTTTTCTTGCTTTCTGCTTTTTTTTCTCCTTTCTCCTCAGCCGTGTTCTTCTTTCTTCTTCTTTCTCCTTCACTGAAAATCTTCTTCTTCTTCTTCTCCATCAAAACTGTTTCGCTTCTCTCTTCTTCTTCTTAACAACATCTTGCATCTTCAATTGTTTCTTCCTCAAAAAATTTTGTAAGAAATTTCAAGTTAGAAAGGTGAGTAATAATTAGCTGAATTTTAATTTTTTAAACATTGGTTTTAGTAATTTGTGTTGAATAGTTAAATTTCTAACTTGAATATTTTTTTTCTTGAAACCCTTGTTTGGTTTGCTAGAAATTGGGTTTGTGATTTAAAGGAAGTGCAGAAAGCATTTGTCTGAATTTGAAAACTTGACAAAAGTTAGAAATACAATTCCGGCGATAGCAAATATTTTGGTAGTGTGATACTTTTTCTTGTGTTATTTTTGATTTTTTGATTAATTTTTGGAGCTGTTATTTATATTTTATTTGATTTTATGATATGCGGTTGATTTTTATTTTTTTTTGAATTTTGTACTCATAATTGTATGGAAGTTTTGCTTGTGTTTTTTTCTTCTTATTTGGAGCTGTTATTCTTCTCTTGTTTGATGTATTTTGGAACAGTGGTTATTAATTTTTTATTTTGAAGTTTTGAATTGATTTTTACATACTTAATTGATTTTATATTTTTTGGAATTATGCATTCATAATTCTACATATGTTTTTCTTTTGTTTTTTAAACCGTAAAACTTTGAAGCCTAACAAACCCTAAACATTAAAACCTTAAATCCTATGCTAAAAAATTCTAAACCTAAAATTTATAAAGTAAGTAATAATAAAAAAATATTGTACTTTAAAATTTAAAACCTAAATAACAATAAAAATTATTATACTTTAAATTCTAAACCCTAAATCTTAAAACTTAGAAAGTGTTTGAGGATAGATCCAAAATCATAATCTCAAAACTATAAACACCTAAACCTGATAAAGTGTGTAATAATAATATGAAAAAATTTTAATACCCAAACCAAGAGTTTATGAGATAGTAATTAGTTATAAGAAACTAAAAATTATATACAATAATTAGTTACAAGAGACTAAAAAAATTAAACCCCAAACCCTTTCATAAAAATGACTATTATAATCCTTAAAAATTATAATAAAATCATTTTATTATATCCCATAAACTTTTTATTTTAAATTCTAAAACTTTAAACCATAAACCTTAGAAAATGTGTAACACTACATCTTAATCCTAAAAAACCTTAAACCCTTACACCTTAAACCCTAAAATTTATGAACTGTGTAATGATAAAAAATATTTGACTTTAAATTCTAAATAAGTAAAGGTTTAAATTTAGAAAGTGTATAATACTATACTTTAATCCTAAAACTTTATGATGCAATGTAGATGGAGGAAGTCCTAACACATTTGCATTTAGGTCTATAAATCTGGATGTATTGACGAGGCAGCATTAGCATAGGTATGGGTTGATATGGAGTTGGGATCATGAGACATGTATCATTGATCTTCAGTGTTGACTTTTCAGTCGTAATCTGTTTCAAGCTTACAGTACGGCTCCTCGTAAATTGATTGATATTATTGATAGGACGGGGTTAGGAAGAGTTTTTAGATGTGGTTACAAAGGCCTCGACCATACACTTATTACTACTTTGGTTGAGCGATGGAGTCCTGAGACCCACACATTCCACATAACTTGTGGTGAGGTGACAGTCATTTTACAGGATGTACATGTCTTATGGGGATTATGGTTAGAGGGGTTGTCTGTTACAAGTCCTAGTTGGAGCATATATCACACGCAATATTAAATTGATATGATTGAGAGACTTATTGATATTTGGTTATCTCTTACTCACTTTCCTGAATATAAGGTTAAGAAGGAACCTTAGAGGCTTAGGTCTTGAGAAAGTTCACCGGATCGAGATTAATAGTGACCTTATCATGCGTGCTCGGGGTTTTATTTCTTACTTCTTTGAGGTCTTATGCTCTCTGATATATTGAGCAGCTTGATTCACATACGATCCATCAATATGTTAGAAGAATTTGATGCCATCCACACTTACAATTGGGGGAGTTGTGTATTAGCGTTTTTGTATAGATGCTTACGCATGGTAGCTTTAGGGAGTGAAGAAGGGTGACCATAGATTACCTGGCGGCTGGCCCGTGGAGGACTCGCTCCTGCCCTCCCATATCTAGGCGGATAGAGACGTATAGATCCCGAACTTGGAGGAGATAGAAGAGGAAGATCTGGCGGATGGGGACGTGCAGATCCAGAATCATATGTTCTATCTGACCCATTAAACAGTCCAGGTAGAGATGCTCCTTACAATTTAATATTTTATCCTCCAAATATGAACAATCAACGGGGCCAAAAATGGGTTACAAGTTTTCAGGGGAAATGGATTATAGAAATCTAGATTCTCCCTTAAGATTTAGCAGATACGGAATACTCGAATATAATTGAAACAATTATAATAACCCGGTTCAAATAATGTATAAGTTTATTTTATTTTATTTTATTTTAAAAGTGTTGAAATATTTTAGGGTTTATACTAATGATATTTATTCTTTGAATTTCTTTTAGGTATTTTTTTATAATTTCTGTTATTTAAATCGATTATAAATTATTAAAATAAAATTTATGACAAGTGAAAAAAACATAAAATACTTTAGATTACTTATTCGTACTTTTTTAAAGAAAATTTTCCTTTTTAAAATGGTTATAATTATTACTATAAAATATAGATCAGATAACATAAATAAAAGAAAGCTTTGTCTTTTTTAAAGAGTAAGAATTATAAGTTTTACAAATAAAAAAAAGTTTGGAAAAAAATTATGTGGCAGATAATGCATATAACATATGCATTATTATTAAAGATAACACATGAGTTGTGTGCGTTATCAGCCAACTCGGCTGATTAGTGGTGGGACATGGAGTTTAAGTTTAACGCGCATCACGTGTGTATTATCTTTAATGATAACGCACACAATCACTCTAAGCTTAAAAAAGAATTATTGGCCAAATATAGTCAAAAACCCGTATATTACATTGCATGGCCAGCTATACAAGTCTGATAAAGTGATTTTTGGAAGAGGATTCTTAACATCTACTTGAAAATGCGATTCATATGCACAGTAGAGCACTTAAGAAAGATACATATATATATACATACATATATATGTATATTCTAATTTTATTGTACATTTCAATATATGCAAACGTATATAATATTTTAATTGTGACTTTACCCTATTTACTTTTGTCATGAGATAATTGATGTATATACTAATAATCTTCCCCTCAGTCAGGAATTGAACACGTGATTTTAATTCTAATATTATTTATAGGACCTTAGAAAGTAGTGTTATCTTAGCCTTATAGTGTATTGAGCACAAAAACGTCTACAATATTCGATTATAATTTGACCTATTAACTTCTACCACGAGACAATTATTGTATACCAACACACCAATCACATCACATATAGTACAAGAACACCACATTTTCACGTTTTTTTTCTGGGTTGGCCCAGTCTAAAAAACCCCGTACTGAAGTGGGCCTTTTTTTTTTTTGTCAGTTCTGGCCATAACGCACAGTGATTGTGCGTTATCACAGATGATAACGCATAATCGTTGTGCGTTATCCCTAATCACCACGTTAATCGCGTAAAAATCTGACGTGGATCCCATCTGGCGTTGAGCTGTAGATAAAGCACAATGACTGTGCGTTATTAAGTTTAATAACGCACAGCCATTATGTGTTATTAAGCTGATAACACACAATGACTGTGCATTATCATGTTATAAAAAAAACCCTAGCTCGCGGCCGCCGACCCCCCCTTCCTCCCCCCCTTTTTTTTCCCACCTTATTTAACCACCTCCCTTATTTCCTCTCTCTCCTCATTTCCTCCTTATTTCAATAAAATTTATCTCTTTCCTCTCCTTTCCCCTTACTGTTTTTCCAGCAACTTCCTCCTTCATTCTTTCTTCATTTTTTCAGCCACCTTCATCTCATTCTTTTTCCTTTTTTCATCCTTCTCCTTCAGAAAATTTTTTGTTGCTGCCTCCGCCAAATGCTTGGTATTTTACTCTATTTTTTTTCTTATTATTATGTGTTGATTTCTCTTCATCTAATAAATGTGTATTTTATTTTGAAATTTACAGTTAAAATTAGTAAATCTTGGAGACTTTCTCTGGAGTACGAAGGCTATTAAGGATTTGGAGTTCGAAGGCTACTAAAGCTGCATTTTAAATTTTCGGTAAGTTTTTAGTTATTTAGAATTTTTTTGTTTATTACATATTAAGTGTAATTATTTCGTTATTTGTTGTTTGTTAATGTTCTTTATGATTTTTATTTGTTAACTTGAATTAATTTATTTTTTGTGGAATTGAGTTTTACATTTATGTTTAAAATGTTTGTTATTAATGAATACATATGTAATAATTTTATGTATATAATTGTTTTTAAATTTAAAAAGTGATATTAGGGTGATGTATTATTTTCATGTATTTATGTGGATAATTATGTTTACTTTATTACCTTACTTCATGATTATTAGAAATTATTTAGATTATTATTTTGCATATTTCGTATAAATTATTGAGTAAAAAATATGTGAATATATAATTTGATATTTTTAACATTTTTTTTAAACAGTAGAAAATATGAAAACAAATCTTTTTGTTGTAACTTAAAAATTGTAAAACTTAAATAATACAAAACTAAAAATGTATTATTAAAATCCAAAATTTTATATTTTTTTAATTTTTAGATTTATGTTTAAAATTGTAGTTATTAATAAATTTGTACAAATTTGATAATTTTATGTATGTAATTGTTTTTTTGCATTTGATAAGTGATATTAGGGTTTATGTTTTTTTCATTAATTTATTTGGATAATTATGGAAACTTTTTTTTTTGCAACTTAAAAATTGTAAAATTTAAATAATACAAAACTTAAAAATCTATTATTAAAATCCAAAATGTTACATTATGTTTTGTGAAAGTGTGGTTTGGATTTATGTTTAAAATTGTAGTTATTAATAAATGTATATAATTTTTTTTCATTAAAAAAGTGATATTAGGGTTTATGATTTTTTTCATGAATTTATTTGGATAATTAGGTTTAATTTCTTACTTTATGATTAATAGAAATTCTTTTTTAATTATTTAGATAATTAATTTGCATGTTAGAAAATATGGGACTTTGTAATTCGGTATTTTAATTTTTTAAAATATACCTAATATTTGGAAATATGAAAACGTAAAACTATAAACTTTACAACCGTTAAACGTAATAACAATTAAATCTTAATATTCTTGGAATTAGAATATGTTTAAAACTTTTTAATTTTAACATATAGATATTGACATTATCTGGAAAATATAATTAATGTAGATGGAAGAAGTGCCAGCACATTTGCATCCGGGGTCCATTGTCACTGACGTCTTATCCAGACAGCACGAGCACAGATCCAGTTTGATTTGGAGTGAAGATCGGGACACGTGTTATACTGACCTTCAGTGTAGGCATTTTGGTCGCAACCTATTCCAGCGCTATAGTATGGCTCCCCGTAGATTGGTTGAGATTATTGACAGAACTGGGTTGGGGAGAGTCTTTAGGTGTGGTTACATTGGATTGGACCACGCACTTGTCCCCGCATTGGTCGAGCGGTGGAGACCAGAAACCCACGCATTTAATCTAACGTACGGTGAAGTCTCAATTACACTCCAAGATGTATAGGCGCTGTGGGGTTTAGGGATAGACGGCACGGTCATTACCAGGCCTAGCTGGAGTCTACACCCTAAACAATACTGGATTGACGTTATCGAGAGACTTCTTGGTGTGCGGTTGTCTCTCAGCCACTTTTCTGGATATAAAGTGAAGAAGGAACCATTAGAAGCATGGATCCTGAGAGCGTTCACTGGTTCAGAGACCGACGACGATCTAATCCTGCGCTCGTGGATTTATTTTCTTACTTATTGGCGGACACATGCTTCCCGACTTCTCCGGAAATTTGGTTCACGTTCGCTATCTCAGTTTGTTAGAGGATTTTGATACTATTAGGACATATAGCTGGGGTAGTTGCGTTCTAGGGTTTCTGTATAGGCAACCATGCATGGTGGCTTTGGGAGGTGTATGACAGATTGGAGGGGCCTTGGTTTTAGTGCAGATTTGGGCGTGGTCGCGTATACATACATTGCGGCCTCAGCTGATGACGGAGATTATGGCCGACCCTCTTGCTCCTCTTGGCACAATATGGTGCACAACATTTGACTGTAGCCAGCTGCCTAAGCACACTCTGGTTACATACAGAGACCAGTTGGATTTTATGCCATCTGACTACGTTTGCTTTACAATAGCTTGTATTATTTGTAATTAATTGTGTTATTTTATCGTACTTACATTTTTCATTGATTTTGAATTTTGACATTACAGTTTATGTGGCTCCCTTATTATGACTGCCCTCTGGTTCCATCTGACTTGTGGCGGGCAGAGGTCCCACTTATATGTTACGAGATAGTGGAGTACCACTATCCCGGATGTGTGATGCGACAGTTTGCACGGGCTCAAATGGTTCCAGATGCAGTTGATACTCGTCTGAACTTGCACCGGATCCAGTTGAGAGGGAATGAAAACAAAATATTCCAATTACACACGACAGGAACAAAACAACTTTGCCCCGAACATATTACGGCCATAACACAGATGGTTTCTGATGAACCGTCCATATTGTACAGTACCGTAAATAATGATGACGATGAGGTTGACGGGTCAGACGGAGATGAGACCGTTTCTAGTCAATCTGAATCGGATGGTGACAATGGCCTGGAAGAAGGAGAGTTCCAAACCCCCCCAAATCCTGTAAACCCTGTCAACCCGATCACCGAAAACACAGTGCAACAATGGGAGAGCAGCCAATGGTTCAGCAACGATAGGTATGACTATACACAATCTGGAGCATTCCTAGATATGGGCTCGGGTTCTCCTATAGATGACATTATAGAATCTGGTACCGCCCGATTACTCGACTGGAACGATTCCATGACTGATGTACAGTTAGGCATGAGATTCGTTGACAAAGTGCAGACAATAAGTGCGGTTCGTAAGTACTCTGTCAGTGTGGCGCGTGAGTACCGGGTTTTGAAAAGTAAGATTGATACATGGACCGCAAGATGTTACCATCACAGTGACGATAATTACTGTGCATGGTACATCCGTATAAAAAATAAAGTCACGCACAATCGGTGGAAATAACCAGATTCGTCAAAGAACACATATGCCTTGTACAGATTGAACAAAACAAACAAAGAAACTTGTCTTTAAAATTTATATAAATGTCTATATCACACCTAATTGCCAACGATCCTAAGATACCTGTTTCGAACATCATTCAAGAAGTGCAAGTGTTGTATCAAACTGGCTGTACTTACAAGCGAGCATGGTATGCTCGAAAATTTGCCATCGAGAGGGTTTTTGGTAGCTGGGATACAACCTTCAGTATTCTACCTAAATACTTACAAACTGTACAGGATATAAACCCGGGGACTGTATACGAATTTTTGGATCACAGAACAAGCAGTCTCCCTAATTATGTTTTCAAATTTATTTTCTGGTGTTTCTCGCCATGTATAGACGAATTTCCATATTGCCGGCCAGTGATTTCTGTGGATGAAACACACTTAAGGGGACAATGCAAGGGCGTGTTATTAATTGCAAGTACGTGGGATGCAAATAATCACTTATTCCCACTTGCTTTTGCAATTGTTGATAAGGAATCCTCCGAGAGTTGGAATTGGTTCCTTAAAAACTTGCGAGAATACGTAGTCAAAGATCGTCACGTATGCCTCATTTCTGATCGCCACAAAGGTATTTTCTCTGCTATTCAAAGTCAACCTTTGTGGCAACCACCATTTGCAGTTCACCGATTTTGCTTACGCCACATTCGAGCAAATTTGAACAAGACTTTTAAGAATCAAAAAGCTTGATATGGCAGGCCGAAACAGAATCAAAACAATGGAAATTTGACCATGTTATAAAAGAGATTCAAGAAAGAAATGTGAATGCTTACATTTATTTGATGAAATTGGACGCAGAGAAATGGACACTGTTGCATGATGGCGGTCACAGACACGGTATCATGACAGCCAACATTTCCGAGGCATTTAACAGTGTGTTGAAGAAAGCAATGGTTCTACCTTTAAAAGCCCTGGTTGAACTAATATTCAACAAACTAGTAAAGTACTTTCACCAACACCGTGAAGAGGCAGAAAATTGTGTGCATCCATTTCCAACTCGGATTTTTGACAAGTTCTTGCGGATTGAACTGAAATCAAGAGAATACAAAGGTACAACTTACAATCCGCGAGAGGGAATATACATGGTGAAATCTCCAATCCGAGTTTCTGGTACGGGCAACAACGTCTATACATTGCGGCTAAATAATAAATTTTGTAGTTGCGAAAAATGGCAAACATATACATTGCCTTGTTCTCATGTTCTTGCAGTGTGTAGAGAAAATGGTCAAGAACAGATGCTTATGTACCGGAGATATATTCGTGACAAACGTACAGAAAAACTTACCAAGCGAATTTTCATCCGGTCTTGAGTGAGAACTTTTGGAGGGATATCACTTTTAATTTGACATTCTATCCTCCAAGCATGAAAAATGAACGGGGTAGGAAACAAAGCAAGCGATTTCAGGGGGAAATGGATTATATAAATCCGGATTCTCCCCCAAAATGTGGTAGATGTCGCATGCCAGGACATAATAGGAAAAATTGTAATAACCCCGGACCGAGCAATGTATAAGTTTGACATTTTCTTGAAATAGTTGTAATAAAACATGTTTATATTAATGAAATTTTTCTTTCAATTTCTTCTATTTACTACATTGCTCGAAATTTTTACGGTTTCTTTAATATTACTTTTTCAAATAACTTGCGATAAAATGGTGAAAATGTAAACATATTTTCCAAGAAAATGATATAAATAGCACAAAATAAGTTAAATATAATAAATAGAGTCTTTTTAAAAAAATTATACAATTATAAGTTTTTCCAAAATAAATTTTCATTAAAAAAACAATTCATTAAACAAATTACTAAAAAAAACTTATACAATTATAAGTTTTCCCAAAAGAAATTTTGATTAAAAACAAAAAAAATGTTCATTCAAAAAAAATAAAATAAATTAAATAAAAAATTTGTAAACGAAATAAAAAAAATTATAAAAAGCATTTTTAAAAAAATTAAAAAATTAAAAAATTAAAAAATTATAAAATTATAAAAATAAAAAAATTAAAAAATAATTACATGGCTGATAACGCACAACGAGTATGCGTTATGCCTAGTCATAACACACACTCATTGTGCGTTATCAGCCACATAGGCTGATTTGCTTAATTAACTGATAACGCACAATGGTTGTGCGTTATCATTACAGATAACGCACAACCATTGTGCGTTATGACCAGAGCTGGAAAAACAAAAAAAAAAGGTCCACTTCAGTACGCGAAGCCTAGAAAAAAACTCATTTTCACCCTACTTATTACATGTAAGATCAAAAAGGAGATTTCTAAAATATTGAGTTGTTATTTTAACTTATTATATGTTATATATTCTTAATAACATTTTTCGCCTGATAGTTTTTTCCTTATATAGTATAGGGAGCATATTTGAAAGATATTTGACTATATATAGGCATACTTATCTACTAGCCAAAGCGGGAATAAATTTTTATTAAAATATATATATATAATATTTTATTTTTTAAACAAAATATTATTAATTAAAAATACATATATAATATTTTATCTTTTAGATGTGATTTGAATCCAAAACATTAATTCTAATACGAATGATTTATACTAATGACTTACTATATATATATAAGGTGTTCAAATTAAATTATATAAATAAAAACAGGAAAAAAATAATATTAAATAAAAAATATAAAAATGAAATGAAAATGAATAGTAATGAAATTTTTTTAATATGCCTAATTTTTCTTTTTTCTTTTCTAAATAAAGTTTTCTAAAACACAGAAATATTACGTGTAATTGATACAATTACTTACCCTTTACATGTGCAAACATTTTCATATTCTTTTATATTTAGATAATTATATCTACTTTTTAATTTATTTTTGAGTATTTTTTATATTTGTTTTTGTCTTTTTATTAAATGTTTTTATTTTTAAATATTATTTATGATATATTTGTTGATTATTTAACCCTATATACGTAATGTTTTACTATTGTATATATATATATATACACACCAGTTGAGAACTAGTAATTAATTAGAACCAGAAGAAAAACAACAGAAAAGAGACAACAGATAGGGATTAAATTAATAGAAACATAATACACTTTGACTGTGTAATGGATTGTGATATTCCTTTTTAATTTTCTCCTAAACGACAGTTTAGTTAAATCCTTAACACTAAACAGTATTGTCGTTTGATCTCTAACAAAGGCAGCATCAAATTTCAGCGATTCCCGGCAACACTACATAAACACTACATTTCTGCCCCTGTGGTTGTGGCTGGATGACTACGTCACCCAATCTTCTTTTACATGATATCCCGAAATTATCAATTGATTCGGAAGGAATTAAATAGTATAAATCTTTTAAACAGTAATACAAGATTGACATGTGATATTAAATCACTTTCTATTAATTCAAATTCATAATATTTTATTTGACATGTAAGATAAAAGTATCTAAATAAGGGAAGTCGCAATAGCGAATCACACATCTCTAGTTAAAGTCAACCGACTTTAAATTATATCATTATTATTTTTACATTTTTATTCTTTTTTCAAACAAACTTTTTTATTTTTATTTAAAAAATTCTTTTCCAAATTAACTAAAACTCCGTAAAAAAATTTAAGTATGATCCCACTGGGTTCAAAATGTATGTTATGTACATAATAATTTTAAGAAAATAAAATTTTTTTATTAAATATGCTTAACTAATTTAATTTATCTTTTTAGAAAGAATGTGAGAAGTCTAAGAAAAAATTATCCTTAAAATTGTCAAATGGAAAATTTTTTATTTTCAAAAAAAAAATTTAGACATTTTCTCTAAAAAAAATTTACCTCATAACATTTAAAATTTGTTTTATAAAATTTTCATCCTTCAAATAAAAGTATGATGAGTTGGCCGACGTGGACTCTAAGCTCTAAATAATTAATTGGTTAAATCAAACATCTCTTCAACTGGCTTATTATTGATACAAATTAAAAAGTAATTAATATCCAATTAAACATGGATGTCATGTACGGGAGATGCTTATAGAACCAATAATTATTCAATTAAAAAGAGATCAAAACTCCTAATGAAGGAAGGATAGGGTCCACAACAGAGATTTATAGGGCAGGGCAGGCTGACTGAGGTTGACCTATTTTATTTACAATGCAGTTATATACAATATTTATCAAAAAAGAAAATAAATCCAGCTGTTTGAAACAAAATAATTAAAAGTCTGAATCGATCAATTTGATCTAAGTGTTTTAAAAAAAAGATGTTTCAAGAAAGTAACAAGGGAAAGGGGAGGAGGGAGAAATAAAAAGATACTTACGAATAAGATCTTTTTGTTGATGTCGGCAAAAGTTAGATTTTAAAATTGGAAGTTCAACTTCTACCTAGTGAAAGATTTATTACCATTGAGAGTTCGACTAATATAATTATAGTATTTTTTTTTTGTTAAGGTTTATGTATTTGAATTATTAGTATTGATGATTATAATGCAATTCTATTGAGAGTTTGTTTGCTAAAACTGAAGTTTAACGTCTTAAAAAATTATGAATTTTATAATAAGTGTTTACTTAAAAAATGATTGAACAAAAAGATTTTATTCAATATTCTTAATATCTCTTTTTAAAAAATATCATATCGATAAAAATAAAAGTTAAAATATAATTTTATTATTGACTAATAAATACTAATTTTTTATTACATACTTTGAGAATATAAAATTAAAAATTTATCAACTATGTAATCAAAACATTTTAAGCTTATAAAAGTTATTATCAAAATTTTTAAAAAAATAATAAAATATACTAATACTTTTTATTCTAGAATATAAAATTTATTTTATTATAAAATTTCATTTGATAAATTTGCTCTAGAATGTGAGATTGATTTATAATAAGATTGAAATCCATAAATATAAAAAGGGTAATGATTTGATAACGAATATATAAATTCAGATTTCAAAGTTACGAATTAAGTAAAATTTTTTTTACTTAAAACCTATAACTATAATTAAGTATACCTTAAATAATTTATTTAAGTGATTTGTAAAATTTATTATCAAACGCTTCAAAAATTTAAACATTTAATAGTATTTGCAGTTAAAAGATATTTAATTGAATAAATATTTATTTAATTTTACGCACCAAATAAATTTATTAAACAAGGTCCGAGTAAATATAGCAATTTTTATACTGAAAAAAAAAGAAAAGAAAAGAAAAGTGAAGAGGGGCTTTTTGTGGTAGAGACATTCCATCCATGAGCATTTAACTTAACCAACCAATAACCATGCTTTTAATTAATAATGGGGGAATAGTATTAGTCCCACTATATCTTTTTTTCTCACTAATTAATTTAATTTTATTAATAAGAGTTTCTTCTATGGTAGGTCCTTCAAGAAAAAAAAAATTGCCACTCCATTGCTCCCCCTTAAAGCTAAGAATAATCATTTCTGCTTTACAATTCTCTCTCTCTCTCTCTCTCTCTCTCTCTCTCTCTCTCTCTCTCTCTCTCTCTCTCTCTCTCTCTCTCTCTCTCTCTCTCTCTCATAAGAGCAGTCTTTTTTAATATGATTTATGTATTACTTTGAAATTCAGCTTCCTATCCATCCAAGCAATATATAATTAAGTCACCATTTCTTTACATCAATATGGTGAATGATTTGCATCAATCAACATTATTATAAAATATTCACATCAATGTCATCAATTATTTTAATTTTACTACGTATTTATATATATATGCACATGTAAAATATTCATATTATTTAATTAACATTATTATAAATATTTCTTTGTTCATACTAATAAATATATAACTTTTAATATTCTTTAATTTAATGATGTCTAACTAATTGCTTTATCTGTATCACTTTCGTGGACCATCTTTTATTTCATTCCTAATTTAATATATTTTATTAATAAAATTTACCAAATAAAAGATAATTAAACTCTAAAAAAAAAGATAAACCTTAAGAAAAAAATATATCATAAAATAAAATGAAATAGTGGTACAGATAACCTTGTATGGACAAAAAAAAAAATCATGTCAAGTGACACATTTTTATGTAAAAATCTTTGCAGATTTTGGTAATTGTTAACATAGATAAAATCAATCTTTTAATTAAGGGGTTAAATTTTTTTTTTAAAAATATCATATAATGCAAGAATTCATAATATTTCATCTTCAATAACTACACAATAAAAATTATCTATTTTGAGTAGTGAAATATGATCTATTCAACAGAACTGCATTAAAATTCTTGTAAAATTATTTTTACTTTTCTCTCTATATTCATCTTAACATGGATATTTGTAGATGCAAGAATAAATGACATGTTATGGTGAATGACACGATATTCTCTCATTAAAAAAAAAATCAAATTGTAGATGGATTGATTGATAAACGATTTGCAGATGAAAAAGAACGAAGAACATTTGAACCACCGGCTGCTAATTGATCTGGTTTTTTTTTTTAACATTCGTATACAAGAGTTATCCACTCATCTAATTAGATCGAAAGGCACAAAACTTTTAAACAATAGTTCAACACTAGCATGTGATATGAAATCGTTTCTCTGATGATTCAAACTCATAACATTTCACTTAATATATCAGATGAAGGTACCTAAGTAAGGAGATCGCGCCATTAGACTACACACTTTTTCCCCTCAAAATTCATGTAATTGATGATAATTCGTCTAACTAAATACAATTTGTTGATGACTACTCTTTTTGGTCTACGTAAGAGATGGATCCGTTGATTATTGGTCGGGTGAAATTAGAGTATGTTAAATCAATAAGACTAGATCAGGAAGAGGAGGAAAATTATGCTTTATTTCAAAGTCATAAAAGATTTCTCTGAATTTCTAAATCGTACGTAAATATGGCTTTTAGCTGAGGTTATTTGAACCTAAAATGGTCATCTTTGAAAAAAAACAAAAAAAAAAATGTAGAGATACATCAATATGATTTTTTCTGATTTTAATAGTTAATTGTTCTGATTATTTGACCGATTATATAGTCTTATAATCGTCAACGATTAATTTATTAGGGTTTAGCAATTTCTAAGTCGACAAACATCAAAATTGATAATTTTTTGTGAAGAAGTATTATTAAAAAAAAAAATAGTACTGATTATATATGTGTGTGAGTGAAGATTACGAAGGAATACTCATACAAAATATAACGAGCTTTAGTATGTTTTGCTTTTATTACAAATGGGAAGACATTCAATTTGTAACCAATGAGCCAATTTAAAATTGGTAAGCTAAAAATTAGTGGTTACCAGATTGCTGCCACTCCTAAAAGAAAGTTATATTTAGAGCAAGATTAATTCAATTAATTGGATTAAAAGATAGTTAAAATTATAAATAAAAATAATAATTTTTGCTCACTTATTTACACATACTTTTTCAGAATAAATGATAATTTTATTTTCGTTTGATGAATTTAATTGAATCAATTATAATCCGTTTGACATCACTCTTTTACCAGTATTGCAGTCAGCAAGTTCATATAATCCGACCAATCCAACATAAAAGGAAATAGGGTGGACCATTATTATAAAATTTGACTCTTCCATGGACTCGCATTTTACATATGATTCAGGCATGGAGATGGGTTCATTTGGATATTTTGATGAAGCAGCAGCCAGCCTGCCCAGGTTATTTGAATTTTACCGGACGAGACTTGTCATATAGTACACAACTTTTTAATAATCAAATGAATTCTTGATATCATCAACGACTCGTATATATAACCATGTGTTATAACTTCAATGATAATTTTGAAAAAGAAAAATCATTTAAGAATTCCATATCTATTATGTAAATATTTAATAAATTTTTAATAAGTTTGAATAACTTGTTTTATCTTTAAGTACATTTTAAAGTGAGTTACGTTCAAATCTAATATTTTAATATGATATCAGAACTCCAATTTGAACGTAAGCACATATTAACATAAACCAAATATTTTCTTGGGACACATATAAAGGATAAATTATTTGGAGTGAAGAATGTGAGGTCTAAAATAGGATAAAATAAAAGTCTCTTTGTCTTTTACTAAGAAAATAGTAAAAAAAAATACACTCAGAATTTACATTTATTCAATCAATCATGTGATGATTTTTTTTTAAAAATATAATGTATTTCCCAAACTATTTATAAGATGTCATTTATATTATTAATTAAAATTAGGTCATTTTAGTTGAATAACTAACTTGTCTATATTGAGAAAACAAATATAAATAAATAACTTTATCTCTAAACAATTTGATATGTTTCGAGTATGTGTAAATTACTTGATCTGACTTCAAAGTCAAAGGTATAATGATATCGTGTAAATGATTCAGTGATTAGATGCGCCTTAAAAAAGATTTAGAACATACATAATTGATTAAATATAAATAATTCAAAAATATTTTTGACCAATTTTGTTTTAATTCAATCCAAATGCAACAAAAATCTGAAAATTAATAACACTAATAAATTATTTTTACAAATGTTGGGACCGGCTCCTACACCTCCTTTGATCCACACAGGCTTTTCAAACAAACTCTTTTCTTTTAAAAGAACCAGCTCCATCATGATTATAAGTGAAAAGGGTAAAAGAAAATAAATTTATGTTACTAAACATTAAATTAGGATTAATTAGCATCTTTATATACTGTGTTTGGATTTCATAAAAAAAAAACTTTGAATGAATTAGTACTTTTAGTAATCCATCAAATCAAAACTTGATTAGAGCTCAAAAATAGAAAAGAATGGAGAAAGCAAAGGAATGATAAAGTAGAAGCTTGGTACGATATTTGTATAGAAAGTCAATCATGAAATTTATGGACAGTCAATTAATTTTTGTGTCCGGTTGGGATGAAACCTTTAAGTCCCACTAATCACTATGCTTAATTAATTACTACATCTGTTTAATATTATCTGTCACTTAAATATATTTTTTCCGTTTTAAAATATCTGTTACTAGTTCCGATCGAAAATATAAGGAGTTTTACTCTAATGAGAATTGATTTTTTTTTTTTGATAAATACATGAAGATGGTTAAAATATAAAGTTTTTTACAATTTTCAATAAACATTTATTGAATTCTTTTCATATCTGCCAATTGCTGTATTAACTTATTTCACTCATACTATCTAACTATTTCCTCATTTATAAAGGATAAAAAGGATATTGTGGTTAAAAAATTATCTTGCTTTCAAGACTCTTAAACTTTGTATCCAAATCCAAAGCTCTTTATTTTGTTTACCTGAGGTAGTACTTTAGTAAATTAATAGAGTATTAAAGGATACTTTTACAAATATGTCTCTATCTTGTTGAAATAAATAATTATGTAGAAACTTTTATTAGAACTGTTAATCGTCAAAAGGTAATTTAATCTATTTTCTTTTAAATTTAAACAATTTAATCATTTTCTTAATTCTTATGTCATGTTTCAAAGCGACAAATAATATAAAACAAAGGAAGTATTAATCACTGTGCTCTTGGTGAACAGGAGTAAGAAATTTATTAGCAAATGCATAAACTAATTAACCCTAATTTTAATCACAGTTTAGACATTCATGATCCAAGAATACCTTTATTTGCATAGTTCCATCCAAGAATACTACCTTAAACTCAGAGATCTTGCTTAAGAGATATAAGAGAATAATCAAGCTCCTATCACTTTGAACAACTCTTATCTGTATCGCGTTTTTTCTATTGTGATGAAACTGAGTGTATCCATTTAAGCCATCTTCAAAATAAGAAGATGTAAGTCCGAATTCAAAGAGTTGATCCAAATAGATCTAGTTAGGACGACTTGATGGGTCAAAATTTTAAGAACCTCACATTAAAAAGGGTTGTGCAAGTTAGAATAATTTGAAAAACGCATGCAGATGTATAACTTTGATATATTACACTATTCATATAATACTATACACTTAAATATCTTTAATGATTATTACTAACTTAAGTATCAAGTATCAGAGTTTTGAAACTTGTCCTCTTATTTTTTATTAGTCAGGTCTTCAAGCTTGCCGACACTGTCTCGAGATTTTTTTTTATACTTTACACAATATAAGACTATGTTTAATATGTATAAAAATTAATATATTTTTTATTATAATCCTCAAATCAATAAAAACTAAGTTATTAATTAAAAAAATATTAATTTATTAGGGGGCTTACTGCACAAGGCCCCTGCAGAGGAAAAGCTTTATTCGAGCGAATAGAAGATGCTCAGTTCTGCACAACATAGAGATTAGCACACTTTCGGGAAGAACATAGAATAGTAGAGGATCCAGTTCTGCACAACATAGAGATTAGCACACTTTTGGGAAGAACATAGAATAGTAGAGGATCCAGCATGCAGAACACGGCAATCATTAGAAATTCACGAGAATTATTAATTAACTATAACCTACACTAAATTTTTGTACGTACTTGAATTTCGACACCTTGGGGTCAAAGCGCCCAGAGAGTTCATCATATTACTTACTACAGTAACCAAATTCTTCTTGAAATTCTGATCATCTGAAGAAACTTATAATCTCCGCAGAAATGGAAGATGATAGAGTCAGACAGTTCAAGATTTTGGCAAGTAATACATATATAGTATTAATCTTTTTCCACAGCCGTTTTTTTTCTCCGACAAATTTCTAACAATTTGATAGAAAAATGACCACCGAATATATCTATATCTATATATATATATATATATATATTAAACATAAATATCAAAATCATGCAGCAGTGAAAAATCATCAGCTTTAATAATACGCGACGTAATAAAGTAAAGAAAAAATAAAAAGAAAAGACTGAAAAAATTCTGATATGAATTCGGTTTATAGATGTCAACATGGACCTCTTGGTACATACTCATCATAATTCAATCATACCACTCATGTATTGAATATATTGAATTTTTTTGTGTGAATTTTATGTCAAAAAAATTCTATTATGTATGAGGCATATGTTTTTACCCAATACCGAAACAATAAAAGAGATTTGGGGAAAATTATCTTAAAAATTTTGATAATAGAATTTTATTCACATCATGGGCGCTTTCCAAACATAAATTTTAAGATGTTTTTTGAACTATGCTAATTCCGTTGCTATCTTTATTTATAGACCTCTTAGATTGTATTATCCATCTTGTTGTTTTTGTCTCAAATATGGAGATATAATCAACAAGAGATGATGATGTAGTTCTATATAGATCAAAAAAGGTTCATAGATGAAAATATAAACATGATGCATAATATGATTTTTCATTATATCAATCACACGATGATGTGATTAAATATAAATTAAAATGGATTTATATCTTTATTTATGGATCTCTGCTCGTAACAAAATTTACCACTTAAAAGACAGGCAAATTAAGGGGTCTATGAACCAACCGGCAGTGGATTCTAAAGGTACGTGAAATTGGTTACAACATAATAGTAATACTTCTATATATTATTATAGTAAATTGTAGTAAGTACGTAGAAATACTACAAAGTTGATAAAATGTCATTTTTAAGGTTAGATGGGAACGTATATGGGATGGGGTCCTTTTTTACTGTTAATGTCGGCTTAATTGTTAATTCCGACATTATATATTTAAAAGCCCCAGATTCTCAGACACAATCTCTTGTGCTATGATTTTGATCTATTGTTTTTGAAAGAAGAAAAATCAATGGGGCACCATTCATGTTGCAACCAGCAGAAGGTTAAAAGAGGGCTATGGTCACCTGAAGAAGATGAGAAATTAATTAGATATATTACTACTCATGGCTATGGTTGCTGGAGTGAAGTTCCTGAAAAAGCTGGTCTCTCTCTCTCTCTCTCTCTCTCTCTCTCTCTCTCAAATATTTTTCTTTCTTTAAGTATAATTTCACTTAAATTAATTCATGAGCATTAATATTAATCCTAATTACCGATGCTATTTTTAAGAGTACATTTATCATTTTCATCCAGTTGAAATTCTTGATATTTGAGACGTTTTAATGATGGAATCTATAGTTCCAAATTTTATTTATTTATTTTTTTTGGTAGTGTACTTAAGTATGTATGAAGACAATTGAGCGTTCTTAATCCCTAATTCGGGACGCTATTTTTGGGAGAATATTTATCTGTCTTAAATTTGTTAGAAATTCTTGATTTGAGACGTTTTAGGGACAAGAATCTTTGTATAGTCAAGAAAATTTTTGGATTAAAAATTAAGCCTGATTTTTTAGATGCTTATAATTATTTTTTTCAGGACTGCAAAGATGTGGAAAGAGTTGTAGGTTGAGATGGATAAATTATTTAAGACCAGATATAAGACGAGGAAGGTTTACACCTGAGGAAGAGAAGTTGATCATCAGCCTTCATGGAGCTGTTGGAAATAGGTAATTTCATTTATTTTAATTAATTTCTTACCCATTGTTATTAATTCAGACGAGGAAGGGCTAGTTCGATGTTTCCAAGATAAAACTAAGAAAATTAATGTTACTTGCATTCATCATGACTTGAAAAACTCTCCCATACTCGAACATTCCAACATTTGTTTCTTAATATGTTATTTAACTTTGAATTATTATTTTATATTTAAAAACTTAGTTTTAATTGATTTTGAAGGTTAAAATAACAAAATATATTATTTTTCACTCAAGATAAGCATAATTATATACTCACATACAATACTCAAATTTGGCAAATTGGAGGAGATGAGTTTTTAATTAGAGGACTTACTCAAAAGCTCAAATTAGTAGCAACATCAATTTTCAACTATCTTATTCTTTGTTTAATTAATTATTTCTTGAGTAACTTATACTATAAATTTAGTGTCCAATATGGGCTTTGAACAAGTTTTAAAAATGATATATACATGAATGGTACTTTTAACCTAGATATTACACATAATTAGTATAATACTTTATTTTAGAGCATTTAAGATCGTTCATAACATATTCTGTAATATTTATTGTAATATATAATATTATAAAAAAAATATTATAAAAATATTATAGAGGATTCGAATAGTTTTCAGAATATACTCTTAGGTACAAAATGCATTTTAGAAGACGTTAGAATGACAATTTCATGGGTTGAACTTGATAGAACATGTCTAGGAATTTATTTACATACAAGTATTACTAGTAGTAGTTTTCTTGACCGGGTCAAAAGGCTAATGTCTTGGGAGTACATGCTAAGTATCTTCTTCTTCTAAACTAATAATAATTATTATTATTTGAATTTTGATCACTTTAATTGCACTCAATTTAGTATTAATTAATTAATTAATATTTTCTAACATGTGAAAATTAAAAAATTTTGCAGATGGGCACATATAGCAAGTCATTTACCAGGAAGAACAGATAATGAAATCAAGAATTATTGGAATTCATGGATTAAAAAGAAAATTCGAAAACCTTCTTCTATTACAACACCTTCATCAACATTATTATTACCGAATAATAATATTATTACACCAAATAATAATAATACTAATAATTCTTCTGATCCTCAACAACCTCAATTTAATTTCACTACAAATCAATTAGAAAATATTATAAATCATCATCATCCTCCTCCTCCTCCTCAAGATAATTTTATTACAACAAAATTACCCTCACAAATTCAAGACTCCATTTTTACTCCTCCAATATCAACCGGTCCAATGTTCATGTTTGACACTAATAATAATCACCAACTTTTTCAAGAAAATACCATTAGTAGCTGGCCGATGATGGTTCAAACGACGACGTTTACAATGGGATTGGATTCGACTAATAATAATTATTTACCCCCGTTAATAGATAATAATATGGTGGCACAGCATGCTGATACAGACATACAATGTTCTAACATAAATGATCACGTGGTGGAGGGTCAAATAACGTTAGATGATCATCAGCTGAATCAATGGGTGCAAGAAACAAATGATGAACAATGTCCTAATGGATTTTTGTTTTGGGACCAAAGTGATCATCATCAAGGCCAGACAATTGGAGGGGAAGAATTACAAGAATCTTTACCAAGTAATACTACATCAAATATGGGAGCTCTTTTATCGTATCCTTCTCCTCTATAAATTAATTAATTTGTTTTCTTTGATTTTTAATTTCTCTTTTTTTGTTTTTGAATGTTTTATAAAGATTCTTTGGGTGTTTTTGATTGTGAGATTTAGATTAGAAATGAGGGGTGTTGTTGTAAAACAATGTTGATTTGCTATTGTTTTCTGGAAATGCAAGAAAACTCAAAAAAGCAATAAAAGCAACTCATTTTATTTATAATTATTCCCTCCCTCCATTTTTTTTTACTTAGTCAAATTCTATCAATTTCATTTTTTTTACTTATTACATTGTAAAAACAATACAAATATGAAAACTTATAGAAATAATAATGAGGAGATAGAAAAGTTTGAAGGGTATTCTAGTCCACACAAGAAAAAACATCTTAAATATTGTATTTTTTTTAAATAGTGTAATATCTGAAATGTGATAAGTAAAAAAAACGAATGAAGTATATATATATAATACATGATCTTATTAATTATTCCCTAATTGACCTTAAACAAAAAATATTTTTGTTAAAAAAACTCACAGTTATCATCCGAAAATGCAAATGGGATAAACCCTGTCTAGTGTAATAGTATGCATTAAACAATATATTAGACAAGTTATGTGCATCAGCAGTTTTATGTCAGTAGAGAAGTTTAAACATTTATATTAATGTGAAGAATTTCATTCATTTATTATATATTAGACAATTTCTGTTCGACAATTTTATATCAGAAAAGAAATTTGAACCCTATATTAATGTAGAGAATTTCAGTACTCATTCATTAGACTAACTTTGGTGGAGTGGACTATATAGAGAATAAAAATTAATTGACAAAATTGGGGATGTTTTGATTGGGATATATTGTCGACTTTTGTGATGATTACAAAGAATCCTTCTAAATTCAACATTGAGTAGAGAAGAAGAAGAAGAAGAATAGTAATAAACAAACGATTTAAACATGTCATTGATGGAGACTTGTACAAATAATGTGCATGTATTATTATGTATATACATATAATTGGTTTTTTTCTTGTGTTTAAGCTAAGGGGGAATGGAAGTGGGAGAAGATTTGTGTCTGCTTCTATTCTTGTTTTGTGACATTGTCAATTGGCATGGCTTTTCCTTTTCAATATTATTTATAATATATGATCATATATATATATATATATATGTATATATGGAGAGAGTTGCTTAGCTTTTGTTTACATCACTGGCAAAGCCACCCACTATGGAAACAAAAACCTTTCTTTTTATTGCCTTTCCGGGATTTTGTGGTTTTATTAGGATGGGGTCAATTAGCAAGTCGTATCTATTAGGGGACTATGCCTTTATCCTTGGCCAAAACCATGAGGAGCCAATGAGGTGGTAGTAAGATGGCTAGAATCACTTCCTTTACATATTTCCACTTGATAGGTTAAATGAGAAATTTTGTATTCGAGTCATTTTAGATGTAATTTTATACTAAATTTTCAATCTTATACTGTAGTGTAGTCGTGGACTTCATACCAAGATTATCAAAAACAAGGATAATAATGTTTTTAGTGGATCTTCTTCATATTGGATGTAATTTTATCTTGTGTCTAGAAATGACGTGTCATATTTGTGTACAGGCAATGAATAATATTAAACTTATTATATAAGTTACACATGCATGCATGGTAATTAAAATATATATTATTGAAGGAGATACATGCATGGTATTTATATTCAATTGATTAAGATAAAATTAGTCAACTGCATCTAGATTAGATTTTAATTAAAAATATATATTTTTTATTTGAAAACGTGTAAAAAGTAAATGGTTTGTGGAAAAGAATGTGGGATCCGAAGAGAAAAACTAAAACAATTTTAGTTTTTATTTCCAATTCAAATTCACTCTTAATTGAACTCGATCTTCTATGGGAGATTTTTTAAAGAAAAAAGAATTATATATTATTAATATCAAGAGAAATGGTATCCAATCTAAATACATTCTTAGTTGAACTCTTCTATGGGAGATTTTTTAAAGAAAAAGAAAATTATATATTATTAATATCAAAATAAATAGTAAGATTTCCATTAATTAGGAAAAATGTTACAAATCTATATTTTAGAATAATATTATAATGTAAAGCAAATGCTAACTACAGAATGTTCAGATAGTTGCTCAACCTATAAGTGTAGGGGAGAACTCAACATATTATCTGTTAACATAATAGAGTAAACTAAAAGTTAAAATGTTTAGGTTCGAAAAATTATAAGTAATTCAATTGATTGATATAATTGGCGAATCACCTTAAAAGAATATGTATTTATTAAGTTATATGTATTTATTAAGTTATATGTAAGGGGCTCATATGAATATGAAAAGAAAATATGAATTTGATAATGATGGTGTAGGAAATTACAAAATCATATCAGAAAAGAAGCATGAAGATTCTTTTGTTATTGGCCTCCCTTTCTTTCTAATTAGAAAAAAAGGGATTCAAACCGCATAATACACGGAGTTATTCCATCCATACATCTCCCCATAATAATACAGTCATCCTTCTTTTTTATCGTTATCTTGCAAGAAAAACACATATGGAAATCTCCCCCTTTTTTTTTTAATCAAAAAGTAGGCTAACCAAATTTCCCTTTCCCATTGACATCTATATAATCAACTCTTCACCAATATCTCTAGCTAGCTTTTTTTTTTTTTTTTTAATTCAATATTCAAAAGTTGCCGACTAATTTATAAGATATCCATGGCTACAAAACTCCTAGATAATAGGAGAAGACTGTTATGTAGTATTAAATCGTCTTGCGTATACCGTGAGCACGATATCATAACATGGTGCACCAGAGGTGTGTCCTTCCCGATCCTTTATAGTAGACATAATGACTCGAATTCAAAATCTTTCACTTGACATGGCAAGTCACTTGACATATTAGATAAAATTACATAAGTAAAGAGGATAATGACATCAGACCACAAAAATCTCTTGTCTAGCTAGCTATTTTTGAACAATATTCATTCATCTCTTATCATGAAGACATGATTTGAGACATATATCCATCAAAAACCAAAAAGCTCCGAAAAAGATTCTTTTGCAGGTTCCAATTTGAGGTTCTTTTGGAGTACTAAAGGCATCCATGCATGTACAGCCTAGAGATGAACAAGACATAAAAATGTCTGTCTTAATCTGCTTTGCCCGTGTCTCTTATCATTATCAAACACCATAGCTAGCTAATCCTCTCCCCCCAGAAAGTATAAAGAGCTGTCAATAATTGAAACCTCATCATCTTCTTGTATTCCAGAGTTAATCAAATTATTCAGAATTTAATGCAAATTTCAGCTTTGATACTTAATATTTTTTTTTCATAAGTAATTAATTTAGCCTCTACTTAAATATATTTTTTAAAGTTTTTATTTATTCATTCGCTTTGAATCCCATCTCTTCTCTTAGAAGTCAAAACTTAACTTTTACATTGAAAATTCAAGCTCTACTCAATTATAGTCATACATTTTCAAGAAAGGTTAGAAGCTCTATCAAATAATTTAGAACAATAAATAAGTATACTGTAAATATCTGTCAATCAATTAAAAAAAATTCGAATTCAACGATTGAATGCAGTAAAATCAAAATTTTAAATTCTCTTAGTTGTATTGTAAAACGCTTATAATCCATATTTAATTTTCAAAGTAAAAGTCATATTAGAACAAGAATCTATTGGTAGCTGAAGATCATATACCCTACATATCCAAGTATCTTTGGAGGTATCCAAAAAGGAAATAAAGAAATATATATATGTGGGTGTGTTTGTGTGTGAATTGAAGGTGTGTATGTATATATGTAGTAGAGTAGTTGAAGGGTATTGGAAATGATTAAAGTTTTAATGTGGACTAGTACGCTTTAATTTGTACAAAAGATCACTTTGATAACCATCCAAACGGTCGGCCACTTATGTACAAAGCCATCTTCTTCGGCTCCTCACTCAAAGACATTCATTCACTAGGCCCTTCTTCTCTCTCTACACTTCCAAATCAAGACCCCAAATATTTGCTTCCCGTTAGGGTTTTAAATTTTTATACACAAATTAAAAGTTTTGAAAATAATATAATTTTTTATTTATAATATCCATTCTACTATTTATAAATTTATAAATGAAGAAACGAAATAGATAGTGAAAATGAAATAAATTAATAAAAATATAAAAAAAGTTCAAAAATACTTATCGAAAGTTGTAAAAAGCCGTGTATTTCTAATCATCTTCAATGGGTTTAAAATCTCCATATCTCTAACGGGAGGGAGTATTGTTTTATTATCTATAACATTCATATTTTCTATGAGATAAATATAATGTATTTATCCGATTATAAGTATGAACATTGTTTTAAAAGACACTATCGATTCCATAAGAGTCCGAATGTCATATTATGATAACAAAAGTTGGTTGTCAATTAAATATGCGGGAACTAAGTATTATTTTATACACAATAAAAATTATCTCTAAAATTTTATTTCTCTAGTCTGGTCTTGGGCTAAAGCCCAGGGAGTATCGAGAATGCAAAAGCTTCGAGGGGTGAACATAACACCTCTATCCCACTAAAATAAGTAAAATATGCGAGATTTGCCCACCCAAAGGAAACCCAAGTTATACCCAACAAAACGACTGCAGCGCAAGTGCTCCCCAAGCCCAGCGGACCAAAAAAATTAGAAGCTATACGATGTTGTAAAATTGAGGAGCCCAATTTTCAACTTGGAACATTGAAGCCCATTATCCTGATCGACGTCCATTAATATATAATATTGTAGCCTTTGTTGAAAAGTTCTCGGCCCAACTTCATAAAGCTTTTCGAAGCCCAAATTATTAAGTGACATTATTAGATGATTTACGTTAAAAAAATAATTTATTCACCAAAAAAAGGTTAAAAAATTAAACATACTGACTTAACAGTGTGGGAGGTTGGAGGCTTGAATCTTCTTTACAGCACGATGAAATGGAATGCATAAGCCAGACTATTTGACAGATGTTAAGACCAAATTCGGATTAATTAAACTCATGTATCTTTAAATACTGAACACTCATTTAAAAGGATACAAAAAAGAAGAATGAAGGCTTCTTATGGATACTACAAGTACAACTCATATGATATGACCAGGCTTTAATCTCCGAGTGAGAGTAAAACTCTACAAACACTTCGTAGGACGAATTCAAATTAGTCAGGGTCATGTACTCCTGATATCCGGCGCCTCTAAGAGGCAACCAAGTACAACTCATAATGATATGGCTTTACAAAAGTTAAACCTCAGAGGATTTATACCTTTTGAGATACTGATGATTGATGAAGCTTATGCAGATTTCAAAGCCAGCTGAATTCTTAGGTGTTCACAAGCTCTAATGCAATTCTTGGCACTGTCATATGTCTATGAAGTCCATTAACAACCTCATAGATCATTCCACTCTTAGGATGTCTTGTATCTCCTGCCATAAACCTAAAGGCAGTTCCTTTCCTATTCAAGATGCTCCATCCTCCTTCCTTCTTCAACTTCTCTGATCCTCGCATTTCTTCTCTTACCTTAGCCACATCACGCCATCTTCCAGCTTTCGCGTATAAATTTGACAGAGTAATTCTCCAAACACTGCTATCTGGTTCCAAAGTAGCAAGTTCTTTTGCTGCTTTTTCACCTATCTTGATGTTATTATAAAGAACACTGGCAGCCAATAGAGCACCCCAAACATCTGGCCCTGGCATCAAAGGCATTTTCTCTATCAAGGTTTCTGCCTCTTCAATCCTCCCTGACCTTCCCAATAGATCCACAATGCAGGTGAAGTGCTTCTCACTTGGTTCAAGACCGTATTCTGTCTTCATATATTTGAAAATTTCGAGCCCTTCTTCTACCTTTCCAGCATGAGCACATGCGGAAAGAACATTAGTGAACGTAATTCCATTTAGGTTTAGAGTTTTGGATCTTCTCAATTCAGAAAAAATTTTCAAGACAGTATCTCCATTTCCGTGGATACTATGCGCTGCAATCAACGAATTCCAGGATCCCAAATCTCTTTCTTCCATCTCCTTGAAGATACTTTCTGCAAAATGTAGCTGGCCTGATTTTGCATACATATCAATTAAAGAATTTTGGATGAATATGTCATGAAGGAAGCCTTTTTTGGTTGTATAACAGTGAATTATTTGACCCTGCTGCAGCAAAGATGCAAGTTCTGAACAGGCTTGCAGAGAAGTTATCATTGTAATGAAATCAGGGAAAACATTATCTTGGGCGCCATCATGGTGAATTTCATAGAGGAGAGCCAAAGCCTTAATTGGTTCTTCATTCTTGACACAGCATCCCATCATGGTGTTCCATGAAATGATGTCTTTATTGGCCATCCTTGTGAAGAGTTGGAATGCCAAATGATTCTCTGCATTTTCTCCATACATGTATATTAATGAATTTTCAATGATAGTGCAAGGGAGAACGAGAAAGCCATTTTTTAAGAGATATCCATGGATTGATGCTCCGACCCTGAAGGAACTAAACTGTTGGCAGCCATGGATAAGGTTTGCCACCGTCTCCTGATGAAGATACAAGCCTTCACCTGTGAAACAGAAATCACAAAAGAGTCTGGCACCTTCATAGTAGTATCCATTGGTAGAATACATTTCAACCAAAGAATTCAAAATACTTTCATTTTTATACCATCCTGCTTTCAAGATCATTCCATGAACCCATTGAAACATCCCTGAATTCTTCCAGTCAGAGCATGCCCTTAAGATGCTTAAAATAGTGACCTCATTAGGCAGGACATCATCTTCTTGCATCCTGAAAAACAAGGCAACTGCTTTCTCCACCATTCCAATAGCTACACAGCCAGAAATTACTGAAGTCCAAGATATTACATCTCTGAATACCCACCTTTCTAACAGCTTTTCAGCAGCTTCAATCATCCCACATTTTACATAAGCATCTAGCAAAGAATTCTGCAAGAAATCATTCCTTAAAAACCCATTCTTGATCGCACAAGAATGAACACTTTCCACTAACCTCCAATCACCATTTTGAGAACAAGCTCGTAAAAGAACAGCCAAAGTGTACTCATTAGGCTGCTGCAACATATCCAGCATATGTAAAAATATAGAAACTGCCTCGTCCGCTAATCCTATCAGACAATACGCTGAAATCATGGACGTCCAAGACACAACAGTTCTATAAGGCATTTTGTCGAACACCATTATGGCGTCCTCAATTTGACAACACTTAGCATACACGTCAAGAATAGAATTGGCTACGAAAACATCATTTTCAAGCCCCAGCTTGATCGTTTTGGCATGTAAACAAGAACCCAATTGGGGGTTTCTCTCATCAATGCTTGTTCTCAGTGAGATTAGTGCATCGGAGAATCTGTCTTCAGTAGTAGAAACAGAAAAGTGGGGTTTTTTCATACAGGGCCCATAATATGCAGCAGGTGAAGTTCTGTAATGGTGGATTTTTATATGAAAAGGCTGGTTTAGAGTGTGCAGCTGAAGAGAATGCATTTCGATGGGGCTTCAAAGTGACGAGGGACCAACCGTTTTAACCGCTTTAGGTGGGATTTAATAACTATATCTATAGGGGTTAATTCCAAAAACTCCCCTATACTTTTAGTAATTGTCAGTTGAGTACTTAACTTTTTAATTTGATAATCAAGTACACCAATTAAAGTTTCGTGAAAAACTAACGATTGGCAAACTTTATTTTTTGACAATAGATACCCAAATTAAGTTCAAATATTATATTTTTACAATATCTTAATTTGAGTATTTGATTGTTAAAATTGAGATTTGCAATTGACTATTAACTAAAAATGCAATGGCATTTTTACAATTAATCATATCTATATCCTTTACTTTTTTTAGCCAAGATTGTTTAATATACTTCTCCTATGTTACTTTCTCCGATTTTTATTAGTTTTTATATTTTGGGCATCTTGTATAGATTATAATGTCTTCCTAACTTTTCTCTCTTCAATATTTTTTCTATAAATTTTTGCGTGAAAAAAGTAAAAGATATTGAAATTTATATTTTAAAATTATATCCTTTTTATTGTGATAAATTTATTAACAAATTTTAGCGGTACATTTAAATTGGAAATAAAGATCCTTTTATCTTTTTACTTTACATCTCACCTCACGACTTCTTTCACATAAAATTTACCTTAAAAATTCTTAACATTTTATATTCGTAAACCAATTCAAATGCCCCCCAAATTCTATTTGCAAAATTAATATTAAAAATATATATACAAAAAATATATGTGGGGAATTGAGATGAATATCAAGTTTGTTTTTAGTTATTAGAATTGTGGTTAAAATTTATATTTATTTTTTATTTTATAAAATTTTTATTAATAAAATTACTATATAAAAAGTGTATATTAAAGGTAATTAAATGATTCCTTATACACTAAAAAGATTTCACTTCTATTACATTATCATCCGAACATACATGAAAGTATCAATAAATTTTACATAGTAATAAAAATAATATTCGTACCCACCAAAAACCTCTCAGGATATACCCATCCAAAAACACAAACAACCAAAGGAAGCCAAACAAAAACAGACGCAAATTTATACAAAGAGGTTGGGATTGTTAATTCATCTCAATCAACCTCCTCCATCTTGCTCTCTTCATTGCCTTCCTCTTCAAGTGGTGGCATGTCAGTATCATCACCTTCACCTTCATCTTCATCAATGCTAAGACCAAGTTTCAGCATCCTATGGATTCTCGATGCAAATGTATTGGGATCATCAAGGCTAAAACCAGATGTCAACAAAGCAGTCTCATAGAGAAGCAGCACCAAATCTTTAACAGATTTGTCATTCTTATCAGCCTCAGCTCTTTTTCTAAGTTCTTCCATAATCCCATTGTCAGGGTTGATTTCCATTGTTTTCTTGCTAGACATGTAAGCACTCATGCTGCTGTCTCTTAAAGCTTGAGCTTTCATAATCCTTTCCATGTTAGCTGTCCAACCATATTCTCCTGTCACTAAACAGCATGGAGAATCCACGATTCGGTCCGAAACAACAACTTTCTCAACTTTGTCTCCAAGAATGTCTTTGATCACTTTGCATAGGTTCTCAAATGATTTCTTCTTCTCCTCTTTCGCGGCTTTCTCTTCCTCTGATTCGTCAAGTTTTAGCCCTTCTTTTGTTGCGGAAACAAGCTTTTTACCATCGTACTCCTTTAATTGGCTAACTACATATTCGTCTATGGCATCAACCATGAAAAGCACTTCATATCCTTTCCTTTTGAGTTTCTCCAAGAATGGAGAGTTCTCAACTGCTTTCTTGCTCTCACCAGTAATGTAGTATATGTCCTTCTGCCCCTCCTTCATCCTCGTGACATAGTCTTTGAGGCTAGTCATCTCATCGCCGCTCTTTGTTGAGTAAAATCTGAGAAGGTCAGCCAGCTTAGCCCTGTTTTGGCTGTCTTCATGGACACCCAACTTGAGATTCTTAGAGAAAGCGTCATAGAATTTTTTGTAATCTTCTTTGTTCTCTGCGATTTCAAAGAACATTTCGATGCACTTCTTCACAAGATTCTTCCTGATAACCTTCAATATTTTGTTCTGTTGCAGTGTTTCACGAGATATATTTAATGGGAGATCATCAGAGTCCACCACACCCTTGACAAATCCAAGATATTCTGGAATGAGCTCCTCACAATTATCCATGATAAACACCCTCCTGACATAAAGCTTGATGTTGTTCATCTTCTTTCTTGTGTCAAAGAGATCAAATGGTGCCCTCCTTGGGACAAAGAGTATGGCTTTAAATTCCAGCTGTCCTTCAACAGAGAAGTGCTTCACAGCAAGGTGATCCTCCCAGTCATTTGTAAGACTCTTGTAGAAGGAAGCATACTCCTCTTTGGTGATCTCTTCAGGCTTCCGAAGCCAAATCGGTTTCTGCTTGTTTATTTGCTGCCACTCATGGGTAACCTCCTTAATCTTCTTCTTCTTTTTTTCACCCTTGTCTTTGTCGTCATCAACTTCTTCCACTTCACCTTCCTCTTCCTTCTTGGTTTCCTCATCTTCATCATCACTGATTTCTTTCTCGGTAGTTTTCTCAACCAACAAGTAAATTGGGTAGCTGATGAACTCAGAGTGTTTCTTGACAAGGTCCTTGATTCTCCTCTCCTCCAAGTATTCCAACTACAACAGTACATTGCACACATCAGTCATACGTAATGATCATTTAATTACTCAAATAGGACACCAAAGCTTACAAAACAAACAAACTTCAAATGTAATTGGCTGTCTAGTTGAATACTAAACAATAGCATAACAGCATTTTATCATGCTTCACCTAATGTCTTGATCCTGTTATTGTCTTCTCTATTTAGAACCCTGACCATTCAAATGCTGTATCGGAATAAATTTATCCCAAGGAACACAGATAGAAACATTTGGACTTAAATCTCTTAACTCATTCCCTCATTAAAAGATATCGAGATAATTGTATGCTGAGGATGTGAAAGCACAAATTTAGAAATTCAAACAACGAAAAGACATTGCAAAAACTTTCATACCTGATCGTCCTTGAGATAAAGTGTAATCTTGGTACCCCGACCCAGTGGTTCTCCATTGACATCTCGGGTAACAGTAAATGATCCGCCTGCTTGAGATTCCCAGACATACTGCTCGTCATCATTGTGTTTTGTAGTAACAACCACTTTCTCAGCCACCAAGTAGGCAGAATAGAAACCAACGCCAAACTGGCCAATCATGCTAACATCAGCCCCTGCCTGCAATGCCTCCATAAACTCCTTTGTTCCAGATCGTGCAATTGTTCCCAAATTGTTCACCAAATCTGCCCCAAAACAAGATAGCTCAATTCATCAATTACTCATGTTTCAACACCGAAATGAAAATCAAAGACAACGTCCAAATGAGTCATCTCCGTACTCTCAAGTTCTTAAAAAGCAGAAACAAAAAGCGAACACACCAACTAAGCAACTTGGCTAACTAACATGCAAGAATCATCTTTTTTCCCTTTCCGGGCGCTAAAGAACATCAATAATCACCAGACCAAAACCGAACTAGTCAAGAAAAACATTCTACAACAAGAATTCGCCCAGTTTATAATTGCAGGAATGTACATTTCATCAATAGAAACTTTATACGGTTGCCATGCATGGAATCCAAACAACATTACCTGCTTTGGTCATGCCGATTCCACTATCTCTAATGGAGAGAGTCTTGTTAACCTTATCAGGTATAATCCTGATATAAAGCTCCGGCTCCGAATCCAACTTACTCTTATCAGTCAAGCTCTCAAACCTAATCTTATCCAACGCCTTTGAAGAAAAAAATAAAATCCCCAAATTACAATCATCACATACTAAAAAATTCCAAAACAAAACCGCCAAAACAAATTCACAAAAACAGAAGACCAGCAGAAACAAACAATCGTAAGATATACTTACATCAGATGAATTGCTGATGAGTTCGCGAAGAAAAATCTCCTTATTACTGTAAAAAGTATTTATAATAAGACTCAAAAGCTGATTAATCTCCGCCTGGAAAGCAAATGTCTCTGTTTCGCCCATATGCACATCCGCCATTGCTGCAATTCTCAACAGAAACCGAAAATCGTTTGCTCGCTGATCGCTCTGAGTTTGTTAATGCGTGAGACAGAAACTGAAAAGGAAGAACTTAGAAGGGATGATTTGAGGAAGAAGAGAGGAGGTTGTGAGGGTTTATATAGTATTTGGGGGAGGAAGAAGAAGAAGAGTTTAGAGTGATCGGAAGATGTACAGATTGTTGTATCTAATTTTGGCGGTTCTAGACTTTTCTACTTTATTCTTCATTATTCTTCCATCCTCTATTTTACATTTTCCTCCTTCAATTTTTCGTTTCTTTTGAAAAGGTCCTTGGAAAATTTGAGAAGCATCTACTAATAATAATACCTAAACGATTATTTCGGAGCAATAAATTCACCATCTATACCTATAAAATATGGTAACTTTTCAATTCGTAGTCAAATTTTTTTTAAAAATTACACTTTAATTATTTATAATCTTTTATATGATAAATTATACTTAATACAATAGTTTTTAAGTATATTTTAAGCTTCTATTACACGTGAACCCTTTATTAAAAATATTTTAATTTTTAAAGTGGAGAAATTTTAGGTGATATGTACTGAAAAATGATTTTGATGTATACTTACATGACATGTCATTTTAGCTTTAATTATATAATTATTGCTTAATAAGGAGTTTATATATGGGACATGCTTAAAATACGTCAAAAATGAAATGTTGAGTATAATTTATCATACAGATAAATTTATAAAAAATTTTGAAAAAAATTAGGTATGAACGGAAAAGCGCCTATATTTTATAAGTATGTAAACAACGAATTTTTCTTTTCAAACACATAAAAATTATAATAGGAGCTCTGTTTTATAAACTAAATTAATTATGGTTTATATATTACTACTTGAATGTCTAGTACTATGAAGAGGTAAAATATTAGTAGTCAGGAGAGAAATAAGTATTAAAATTAGCACTAGTTTAGTTCGCGGAGAAGGAAAGAGAGGGGGAATGGCACCATTTACTTCCATTAAGGAAAATATATTTATTTACTTTAAAATTGTTTGATAGGAATGAGATTACTTCCCTCTGTTTAGTTGGGGTGAAAAGTGGAAAGCAAATGGTTTTTATTATATTTAATTTACTATTATATCTATTGCACAAAGTTAAAAATGTTATATATAGGATATAAGTTTAGTTTATGAGAAATTTGTAATAAATTAATTTATAAGGAGATAAAATAGACTTTTTAATATCGTTTGCATTTCAATTCATCCATTTTGAGAAAAACTAATTTGATGATGTAGAGAGGAGCTTTACCCCCTCCTTATTTACATCCTCTCCACTTTTACTTTACACCCAAATGACGTAAATAGGTCATTTACATCCCTTCTTACTTCCCTCGTTGATTTCACCTCAACCAAATTAAAGCTTAGGTTTAGTATAAGGAACCAAATTAATAATTATCATTTATAAAATAATAGTTAAATTGATTAAAATAATATTTTAAAATTTAGTCTATGTTCCCTCCCTTAACTTATAAAAATAGAATTATGATTCATTTACATGAATAATATGGAAATAATTTTCCTATACCAAATATCTTGTTTATTATAGCTAATGCATGAAGATTACAATATTTTACCCCAAGTCTTAAGTGAATATTAATCAAATTCATGAAGAACACTACCATATTTGCAATGTATCACACTGTAATTTAATTTAGTTCGTATTTGTATTTTCTTCGTAACAGTGTACATTTAAAAAAAATAAAAATAAAAGTTTCGAGAGAAAAAAAAAAAATCTCTAATAGAAGAATTTACCTTTTAGTCAAACAACTTTAATGTTTATTCCAAAAATAAAGAAAGTGTTAAATCCATTTAGTAGAGAGTCATAACTGTATAACTACCTAAAATGGTCTGTTGCACATCCATTTCCCTCCAAATTTTGAAACTAGCCCATGAGTGACCAGATGACTTCCCCAAATTGTGAGAAATTTGATGGCAAAAAAACCCATAAATCACTTCACCAATCTATAAAAGGGTTCACAATTCTGTTCTTAAAACTTCATCAAAGCCCTCTTTTTACTCTAATTCTTCTCATTTTCAATATTTTCTTGAGCAAAATGGCATAATTTTCAGCTATGGAATTCATTGTGGGTAAGAAATTCTTCCTTTTAGTCCATATGTTTTTGCATTCATTGAAGTTTTTGTGAAAGTTTTTCAGTGGGGAAAGCTCTATTTTTCCTTTTGTGTTTTTCTCATTTTTTGTAACACTATATTTACATCAGATAACTTCTTGTAAAGTAGGAAGTGGTTACATAATTCTTGCCTACAATATCTAAACAGTAATATCCTATCACATCTTAGCTTCTAGAGATACAACGATGTAAATATAACAAAATATATCAATAACTGAATATCGGCAATTTCAACACTCCCCCTCAAGTTGGAGCATGAATATCGCAAATGCCCAACTTGCTGGTCAATCTATTGAACTGTGGTAGGTGTAAGGCTTTGGTAAAGAGGTCAGCTGGCTGTGCAGTACTTGGAATGTAGACAGGTGAAATCACACGTGCCTGGAATGCATCACGGACAAAATGATAGTCTATTTCTATGTGCTTGGTGCGTTCGTGAAAAATCGAATTTGCAGCAATATAAATAGCTGCTTGACTGTTACAGTGAAGTAGTATAGAATAATTCACAGAAATATGGAGATCACAGAGCAGCTGACGGAGCCATTTCAACTCGCATAATGTCATAGCCATTGACCTATATTATGCTTCAGCCGAAGAGCGTGACCCCGTATGCTGCTTCTTTGTTTTCCAAGAGACTGGAGAATGTCCAAGCGAGATCACATATCCTGTAATAGAGCACCGAGTAATCGGGTAACTTACCCAGTCGGAGTCACAATAAGCCACTAATCGAAGAGGCGCAGTTGAGCGAAGCAAAATTCCCTATCCTGGTGAACCTTTAAGGAAATAGATAACACGAAGAGCAGCATCCCAGTGCTCCTTGCAAGGATTCTGCATAAACTGAGCCAATACATGTACCGAATAGGCAAGATCTGGTCGAGTTATGGACAGATAAATTAATTTACCAACAAGCCGACGATACCGATCTGGATGATCACATAATTCCTCAACAGCTTTACTAATTGATGATTTGGCTCCATCGATGTGGAAGCAGGTTTAGAACCCAGCATCCCTGCTTCAGATCAAACCTCCAATGCGTATTTACGTTGGTTAAGATAAAATCCTGCCTGACTACGAGCAATCTCAATTCCTAAGAAATATTTAAGACAACCCAGGTCTTTCATGTGGAACCATGATCCTAGGTAGGATTTAAATTTATTAATGCAGGCAACATCATTACCAGAAATTAACAAGTCATCAACGTAAATCAGAATGCAGAGAAAAATATTATTTTCCCTAAATGTAAAAAGAAAATAATCAGCATACGATTGCACAAACCCTCGCTGTTAGAGGGCTTCTGTGCGTTTAGAAAACCAGCACCGCGGCACTTGTCGGAGTCCATATAAAGATTTATTGAGACAGCAAACCTTATGTGGGTCCGAAGCACGGCATCCTGGAGGAAGTCTCATATAGACTTCTTCGGTCAAATCACCATGTAAAAAGGCATTGTGGACATCCATCTGGTGAACTTCCCGATTTCGGGCAGCTGCTACAAATAACAAAGTTCTCACCGTCACCCTCTTTGCTACCGGAGCAAATGTCTCTGTGTAATCAATCCCTTCCTGCTGTGTATTCCCAAAAACTACCAGTCTCGCCTTGTATCATTCAATGGTTCCATCAGACTTGTACTTGATCCTATACACCCATTTGCATCCAAGGGCTCGTTTTCTAGGCAACAGTTTCATCATAGTCCAAGTCTTATTTTTCTCAAGAGCTTCTATTTCCTTTTCCATAGTTTGACACTATTCCGGGACTGAAGCTGCCTCAGAATATGTGTTTGGTTCTATCCCTATATTGACAGATTCTATAAACTTCCGGTGTGAAGATGAAAATTTGTTATAAGAAACGTAGTGAGTTAGGATCCGAAGAAGAAGGTGAAGCAGAGAGAGAGAGAGAGAGAGAGAGAGAGAGAGAGAGAGAGAGAGAGAGAGAGAGATGTATATATCATGACTAGATTTTACTGTATTACAAATGTAATTTTTCATTTTTCCAGGGAGTTGATGATGTCTGTTACTTCATCGAAGATTAATAGGTTCGACAACATTCTGTTGTCCAATGTCAGAGGAAGCAGAGGAATCAGAGAAGTAATTATGATTGCTAGAGCTTGAATCAATATGAGTCAACCCCAAATTTCCTTCTATGTTTACAATTTCTGGCTGTGAAGAAGTCTCTTGCTGACTATTTGTGCTGCCCAGGCTTTGTCCGAGCTGACTGCCACGCTGCCCAGGCCACTCTTCATGCGGTCCAAGCTCGAGCTGCAGCGGTCCTTTCAGATGGATGAGATGGGCCAGTCACAGCCATGTATTGATCTTCAGCATTCAATTGTGGTGGGCCAAGCACATGCGGACCAGCAAGTGGAGAAGGAATTGTCTGACGAGCTTCGATCTGCTGGGCTTTTTTGTGTCTTGATAGATGATCATTCTGGACTATTGCAGTAGATTGGACTGGGTTGTCCTGCCTTGGTCCTGGGCTTCCTGTTGGCTGCTCCATTCCAGTAGGCTGGGCTGGCCAACTCCTTGAAGCAAGATTTCTCCCCCTTGCTACTAGCTGGACTCTAGGGATTTCACCAAAATCATAATTCAACTTATTGTCAGAAGATACCTCAACTTGTGATTCAAAAGAAAACGGAAATTATTTTCATCGAATATTACATCACGGAATACAATAAATTCATTCGTCTGTAAATCGAAACATTTCCACCATTTTTCTCCATGCGGATAACCCACAAACACACATTTTCGACCTCGTGGCTTAAACTTGTCTTTAAGCAACCCATTATCATGAACAAAAGCCATACATCCAAAGGTTTTTATATGTGAATAAGATGGTGCTTTATTAAACGAGAGTTCAAACAGCGTCTTTCCTTTCAACACAGACAAAGGAGTACGATTAATCAGGTACCCAGCAGTAAGAACGCTCTATCCCCAAAATTGAGTTGGAAGATTTTCCTGGAAGACAAAGCACGAGCCACATTTAAAATGTGACGATACTTACGTTCTATCCGGCCGTTTTGTTGAGGTGTATATGCCATAGAAGTTTGATGCAACATGTCATTTTCCAAAAAATATGATTTTAAACAGGTAAATTCTGTCCCGTTATCTGTACACACAATCTTGACTATTTTATTAAACTGTGTTTGCACCATAGCAAAGAAGTATTTTAACGTTTGAGCAACTGCTCGTTTTTCAGACAGAAAAAAATTCAAATGCATCTTGTATAATCATCTACCAGAGTCAAAAATTAATTCGCACGACAAGATGAAGGAGTGTTATATAGCCCCCACATATCACAATGAACCAATTCAAATGAAGCATAAGTATTATTTAAGCTATCAGGAAACGACTCTCTTGTTTGTTTGGCATGTAAACAAATTTCACAACTATTCAATGAATCAAAATTCAATGTTTGTCCAAAAAAATTCTTAAGAGCAAAAATAGAAGGATGTCCCAGTCTACTGTGCCATAATATACCCATATTAGACAAACGAGCAGAATAAGTAAAATGTTGCTGTATGGGAATCTGTCTAAAATAGTATATCCCTCTCCCTCTTCACCCGCTCCAATCGGCATCCCCAAGATATGGTCTTGTAACATTAACACATCATCGTTAATTATAACAACACAATTATTCGCCTTAGAAAACTAAGAGAGAGACAATAAATTGTACCGAAGTTTCGGGATAGATAACACATTATCAATTTTTAAGTTTGAAGGCAAACAAATTGTCCCCAGTTCTTTACCAGTGGTTTTAGACCCATTTGGAAGAGTAATAACATAAGGAGCAGAAGGTTTAATATCAGATAAAAATTCTCTTATTCCTGTCATGTGCTGTGAGCAACCACTATCTAAAATCCAATTGTTTTCTACCTTACCAAAGAGAGTTTCATTTACAGAAGAGCCCTTTTGCTGATTATTCATTAACTGGACAAATTGAGTCCACTGCTCAGACGTCATCCCCGGGAATGTGGCAGAAGGACGGTGCTGAACAGCGACCTGCGATGCCGGCTCCCCCTGCATATGAGTCTTCAGCGACAGCAGCAGACTTGGTGAAGCCCCTCTAATTTTCTGGGTTGATGGGGTCTGGTGAATCACGGTGGATACCGTAGTCCGAGAAGCCTGATGTCGTTCCTCCTGTTCGATGAGCTGATGCCGCAGCTGCCCATCCTGCGGTTGCTGGGAAGGATTCCGACAGACTGCGGCCTCTGTCTCTACTCATCCTTCCTCTCTCTCTGCAATCTCCAGCTCCATAGTCCAGTCCTCGTCCTGCCGTGCCATCCGGGAACCCCACCAACAGGTAATAATTTTTGTCCTCATGACCCTGTTTGAAGCAATATGTGCAATGTACCAAGTTTTGTGTTGCTCTTGATGCTGCAAATGCTATTGCATCACTGCTTGTTTCTGTTGTCCTTATTAACTTCCTGTGTGCTTCCTCCTTAACGATCATAGCATAGGTCTTTTTTATATTCGGAATGGGTTCCATTTGCAAAATGTTAGACCGAACAGTTCCAAACGTAGAGTCATCTAGTCCTATAAGAAACTGATGGACTTTATCCTCCTCTCTTTGTTTAATTAATTCATTTATCATTCCGCACGTGTAGTTGTGTGATTGTTGATAGTTGCTTAATTCGTCCCAAATTTTCTTTAATTTCGCAAAATAGATAGAAACAGACATACCTGACTACTTACAATTAACTAAGGCGGTCTTTAGTTCATGTTTTCTAGGTGCATTACCTGACATGAACCGTTCCTTCAAGTCTGCCCACAATTCATCACATCTTTCAGCATAAGACATGGTGGTTCTTATGTTAGGTTCTATGGTGTTTAGAATCCACGAACCCATCATTGTGTTGATGGTTCACCATTCCTCTTCTTCTGTAGTTCCTGGTTTAGGTTTTGGAATTGAGCCTTCCACAAACCCAAGTTTTTTCTTTGCTCGTAATGCTAATCGCATTGCTTTTGCCCATTCATCGTAGTTGTCTTCTTTGAGTTGCACTTGAGTCAAGATCAAGTGTGGACTGTCTGAGGATGCCAGATGATAGGCATCTCTTTGAATATGATCATTGATCAGCTCAATCAGCCAACGGATTTGGCTCTGATACCATGAAGTTTTTATAAAAGTTTTCCAGTGGGAAAAGCTCTCTTTTTTCCTTCTATGTTTTTCTCATTTTCTGTAAAACCACATTTACATCAAATAACTTCTTTGTAAAGTAGGAAGTATTTACATAATTCTTATCTACAATATCTAAACAATAATATCCTATCACGTCTTAGCTTATAAGATACAACAATGTAAATATAACAAAATATATCAATAACTAAATATCAGCAATTTCAACATTCATCATGTTAAATCCCCACAAGAATTTGTGAGAACCCACAAACAAAAGGGACCATCTTGATGATTGATTTTTGGTTTATATTGCTGAATTTTCACTGTTTCTGCAGGTTGTATGATCTTGGTTTATCTTTTGGAGTCGTACTTAGGCCTTCCACAACATATGGCTCTGCTATCTCTTCCTGCAGCTATAAAAAGTGTTACAAGTCAAGAAAATTTCATCCAATCTAGATTTTACATGCTTGATAAAAGGTTAACTAACATTGCTCCCAAAACTGTTCGACTTAATGTCTCTAAGAGCCATAAAAGTAAAGTTTTATTGATGCATTTAATTCGAGAAGCTACAAATGTGATATTTGATTGTATGATACTACTTCAAGGGTGGCTACCTTGGTTATGGAAGGTAAGTTAGGCTTTTTTTGTTAAAAGGGATCTTGTGGACTTATGCATAATTATCTCAAGTTCATTCTTTCTTGGCTTTTTTTGATGCAGATGTCAAAAGGGTTCATTGCTGTACTTGGTTTTAGAACAGATAATGAAATTCTTCAATCCCTTGCAATTTTTAGCTGCTATTTCAATATTTTCACAGGTAAAGAAATCACAGGAACGATAGATTTGTAGGATATTTTAAAGATGATTTCTTGCATTATGTTCTTCAGCAGCATTGCATTGTTCAGTTTTAATTTATAAGAATGCACGGAGAGCTCAGTTTTTTCAAATTCTCATACAGGTTCTTGAATTGCCCTTCTCTCGATACTCTACCTTTACGGTCGAGGCTCGTCATGGCTTTAATAAGGTGATGAAGATTCTCTGAAACTCACCAATGTGATTGAAATGGTTGATATTGATGCCTTTATAACTTTAAATTTGCAACTGAGTTTGAGGCAATATTTCACGGATTTGATTATACGAATGTGTCTTTGTGGGTTATTTGGAGGTCCTGTTGCTGCTGTAGCTATAACGATAGCACAGGTTATATCCTAAGAAACAATTGCTGATCATATAGATATCATTTTTTGCTCTTCTAATTGAACCTCCGGATTTTTTTCAACAGAGAGGAGGTCCTTACTTGGCTTTTTACCTCTGGATTTTTTTCTACTTGTGCATCTATCGCGATTCTGACAATTTATCCAGTTCTAATTGTGCCTCTTTTCAACAACTTCTTACCCGTGAGTCTCAGCTTACTACAAGAATAAAAGCTGTTTAGTTCTGAATTTAACATTCTTTGGTTGTTTCTGATTTCGGGAAAAAAGATACCTGCAGGGAAACTCAAGGCGAAAGTTGAAGAGCTTGCTTTTTCGCTGAATTTTCCATTAGACAAAATCTTTCTTTGAGACGGATCCAAGAGATCAACACACAGCAGTGTGAGGATTTTTCTATCACTTTACTTCCTCTTTTAAGTATCACCAGCTGAAATCCCAAGATGAAAATGCAAATGGCAGTGGCTTCTTTTTCCTTGGCAGCAACCTAATATATACATATGCTTTTATATAGCTACTTCAACTGCGCGATATTTAGTCTTGCTATATTTTGAGTCACTATTAATGCCTACAGGCATACATGTATGGAGTTTTCAACAAAAGCATCGTGCTTAAGCATGTTTGATAACTTATGCCCTAACAATGTCGTCTCTATGGAATTGAATGCCACAAATTACAACATTCTTTGGCCTTCAGTGCAAAATGCAGATAAAATTATTGCAATCGCAGTCCATGAAATGGGACATTGGAAACTCAATCACATTACTTATGCATTGATAGGATTATAGGTACTTATTTTAAATGATCTTTTTTCGTTCTACCAAACAAGAAAAAACATTTTCGTATGCCCACATGAACATATTCAGTAAACATGAGATTCTGGCAGGTTTGTGCATTACTACAGTTTGGACTTCTTGGTTATGTGATGCAATCAAGGATCTCTATCGAAGTTTTGGGTTTGAAAAACAACCAATTGTAATAGGATTCGTGATATTTCAGGTAAATTATTCTTAAACCTTGATATTGTTCAAGGTTGTTTTCTTATTGAAAACTAAACCATTACTGCAATAAATCTTATCCGCATTGCCAAATCAATCCATATTTCACAAGCCTAAAAAGTGTGATAGAAATGGACTCAAAAATCTTAACTGCACATTCAAATATAACATTTTTTCTGGTTTTTAGCATGTTGTCCTGCCTGTTCAATGCCTTTTCAGCTTTGCGATGAAGGCCACAAGCAGATCCTCAGAGTTTAAGGTAATAAGCACCCTTGAAGTATAATTTAGCATACCAAAATCTCCTACATATACTTTTGGCACTAATTCTTACACATTTTCTTGATTCAGGCTGATCTTTTCGGGAATAGGCTAGGTTATGGCAAGGAGCTTGGATCAAGTCTTATAAAACTTGCGGTGAAATATGAACTGAACTCCGGGCACACATTTTTTGGCCTAATGTCCTTTTTGTAGTGACTGAACTATGAACTTGTTTCAGGAACAAAACTTATCATCAATAAATGCAGATCATTGGTTTTGGCTGCCCTCAATGGATTAGATTGATTACTCAATTGAAGCAGAATTTCAAAATCAATAGAGAAATTCATTGTACTTGAAGATCTTACGAGAACAAGTCTTTTTGAGGCTTCTCATGTACCATGTGGAAAAGCATAGTTTGAGAGTATGCAGATTTCTCGTGAAGATATCCACCTAATCAATAAAGAAACTAGCTTAATAATGCCTTGCTGTTCTTCTGGAGATTTCAAGATAGAAACATCCCAAGTCCAATAAAACTTGGTTTTTTTTCTTAACTTATCATAAGTACTCAGTCAATGAAGTAATAGCTGGATCTTCGGTCTTAAAAGTTTTGATTTGTCTCAACTTTATCATCATTGAATACTCAATCATTCAATTAATACTTCTTCTTTAAAATAAAATTGGCAATACCCACTGGGTTCTGTCTTAGTTAATTTTATAATAATAATAATAATAAATAAATAAAAACTAAGAGTTCCTCAACAAAATTTTTTGGCATTGACTCATTAAGCAAACATTTTTAAGTCAATGGAATGGTTCTTGGTCAACTAATAATATCCTCTTTGTAAACTCAACAACTTGTTAAGCCTCATTTAGTATAAGACATGTTTAAGATTTTTGAAAATGACTTGTCCAAATACTAATTGATGTCTCATTTGTCTTAGGTTAGGTTGCGAAGAATATTAATCTACAATTTCTTTTTCTTTTTTTTAACGAGCATTTCAAACGTTACAATAATGTTATGAAAATTAGTATAAAAGTTAATTTTTCGTACTTATTTTTTTATTTTAGCATTTAATATTTAAATTAGAAATACGAATTGTCTTTCTATGAGAAAATTCATTTCAAGAAGCTGGAAAGGCCAGCATTTCTAAGAAAAGTGAGAATCATTTGAAAAAATATTAAACCATTATACCTTCAATATATTACATATATTACGCTCAATTCATTTTTATACGTTATACTTTCTTTTTTAATTGTTTTATGATTATTTTCAATCTTATATATGAATATTTACAATTAATAAAAATATTTAATATTTTTGAAACTTTAATGTATGTCAATGTATGAAAAATAATTTTATTTCATTCTGACATAAAATAATGATTTTTCTAAACAAACAAAATGAATCATTATTTCATTCTACATTAACTTTTCTTTCTAAGTGCTAGAATAAAAATGAATTACATTCTATTGTACCAAAGTTGCTGGTATTGATAAAAAAATGGAAAAGTAAAATTAAATCCAAATACAAGGGAAATGTTCATTGAATTTGATGAGAAAATATAACACATCATTCATCTCTTTTGGTAGCCTATTGATGAATATTTTTTAGATGGGCATATCTCATAACTCTTGTGATCAATTGAATGGCTGCAAAATCAACAGCCAAATACATCATTTATTGCACGACTCCTACATTCAAGAAAGCCACCTATAATTATCTTCTTTTTCTTTTTCTCAAATATCAGAAGGTTTTAATGAAAAGTCTACTCCCCTCACTTTCTAAAGAAAAATCATCCTCTCAAGTCTTACTTTGATATGTCAATGAAATTTTCAAAGTAAAAGTCTACTCCCCTTTAAAAAAATAAAAGTCTATTATATTTTTATAATATGTACCTATAAAATTGATTAGTTTGATAATAACCATAGTATTTTAATTGACAAACAAACATTAATTATTCAGCCATTTTAATTGAATTACATCTTTTTTCTTTGCTATATAGAAAAAAAGTGAATAATCAAAGACTACTTTGAATATCAGTATTTCATCAACTATGTAAGAGAGCTGGAAAACAAATAAATCAATTTTAAAGGACCTTCTCAATTTAGTTCTTCATATTCCCGAATTGAAAGATTCAAACGGATTACAATTTTGGAAAAGAAAAAGACCAAAAACTCGGACATTGAAATAAACAAATTTTAAATATGTTAGAAAATTAATTAACTAATCATTTCTATATTGCACTCTTTTTAATACATCTTTTAATACATTCTCTTATATATTTCTTATAATTTTTTTTTTGAAAATATTTCACATACTTCCTTTAATACTAATTTTTCCATCATAATTTATTATGGTTTATCTTCTGTTCTATATAATTTATTAATAAAATTGGTATAAAAGAAATAATGTTGTTAAGTAAAGTATTATTCCTACTACTAGATGATCTTGGTCGATCTTATTAGAATATAAATATTATTACAGAATATTGTAAGGATCAATATTAATTTAATCATATCTTACCAAAAAAACATCGGTCTAATTAAATGGATCAAATGGATAAAAATATTATTTAATATAAAAATACTTCTATCAGTGAAAGCACAAAATGCATTTTAATTTATTCATTGACAATTTTACTCATTTTAATTTAAGTAAATTGACATGCCAAGTGAAAGATCCTTACACATATATTGTCTTCTTTTTTATTTTTTTATTTTTTCAAAAAAATAATTAAAATTTTTATTTATTCATAAAAAAAATTAAAATAAAAGTAATTAAAACATTTCTTCCTTTTTCTTTTTTTTTAAAAGGATGCTAGATAGATACGGGTTACCAAAAAAATATATTTTTCCAAAAGCAAGAAAAAAAAAGACTTTGTTAAGTAAAAGTCAATTTCATTTCACGGATATTCAAATCATTCACAGATTGAAATGAAAGCTCCATCCACCTCAGCGCGCCCTCCCTGCCTCCCACTCTCACTCTCAAGTTTCACCTGCAAAACCCACCGAAAGTTCAGAATGCTAAACAAACTATACAAATAAATGTCAAACCCCCACCTGATATTCTGATTATTCCGCCTCCTCCTCCTCCTCCTCCTCCTCCTTCCTCCATCTGAACCCGCCGCCGACTACCAATTTCAGATTCCCAATCCCTTCAAAGCCCTTGTTTTTGTAAAATCTTGAAAAAAAAAAAACAGAAGAAAAGAATACCATGTCAAGCGGAACTGGTACTGCTTCTAGCAGTGCTGCGGCTAGTACTAGTAGTGGAAATAATTCTGCTTGTAATATAAAAGGAGTTCATACTCATGGCGGTCGTTATGTTCGATATAATGTTCATGGAATCTTGTTTGAAGTTTCTAGCAAATATATTCCTCCAATTCGCCCTATTGGTCGTGGCGCTTATGGCCTTGTCTGGTGAGTTTATGTGCTGCTGTTTATGATGTGTTTCATTATTTGTTCATATGGGATTTTAGTAGAAATGGTGATTATTTGAAAATTAGATTGATTAACTAGATATGGAACTTGGGTTTTTTTTTTTTTTTTTGGTAGTGCTGCTGTGAATTCAGAAACTCGTGAGGAGGTTGCTATTAAGAAAATTGGGAATGCATTTGATAATACAATTGATGCTAAAAGGACTTTGAGAGAGATTATGCTTCTTCGCCATATGGATCATGAAAATGTGAGTTTGTTCTTTATGGGTTATTTTCCCCCTTCACATAGTATGGATTGATCAATATTTTTCTGGAAGAAGTTTTAACAAGTTTTCTTGCTTGATTGGAGTTTAAGGACAAGCTTTGATTATTTACCCTGAAATGGAATGGGGTGGTTTGTTACTTTGTTTGATTACTCTGTTTGGTCTTTTTGGTTGTTATTCAGATTGTTGGGATCAAGGACATCATAAGACCCCCAAAGAAGGATGCTTTCAATGACGTGTATATTGTCTATGAACTGATGGATACTGATCTTCATCAGATTATTCGTTCTGATCAACCATTGACAGATGATCATTGTCAGGTTTGGTGAATTTATCGCATTTTGGGTTGTTTGGCTACGTGTTTTCTAAAGTTCGTGTGCTGTCTGTCTCCTGCCATGTTCCAATCAGATATGTATAGTTGCCATTGAGAACATACTTTTACCTGTTCTTTTAAGTATCTAGGTTTATGACTTGATATATCTGGTCCTCTGCATCAAATATCTTACCAATTAGAGGTTTTCCATGGTATGAGGCAAAATAATCAAATATCATGTAGAGTGTCCGTTCCTTTGACTAGGTCTCTTTTGAACATCAAACAAACAGTATTTGGAGCCTTCATGACAGACTTCTGTAGAGTTTATAACTTAATAAGCTCCTATCTGCCCAAAAAGATGTCTGTTTCATTGATATATAATGATTTTTTCATTTATATATACAGAGGAATTGCACTATGACGATTGCTTGTATATTTTTCCATGTGACTTGGTTCTTCGATGAGTTATATTTTCATTACCAGTTGGCAGTTGCTTGTTATATTATGTTGAAAATTTATGTCATCCAAGTTTGGTGGTAAATTTTGTGCTTTTTTTCTTTAAAATATTCTGCAGTATTTTCTCTACCAACTATTACGAGGACTGAAATATGTACACTCAGCTAACGTCTTGCATCGAGATCTCAAACCGAGCAATTTGTTTGTAAATGCTAATTGCGACCTTAAGATTGGGGACTTTGGCTTGGCTAGAACTACATCTGAAACAGATTTCATGACTGAATATGTTGTCACTCGGTGGTACCGGGCACCTGAGTTGCTCCTCAACTGTTCAGAGTACACTGCTGCAATTGATATCTGGTCTGTTGCTTGCATTTTTGGTGAAATAATAACAAGAGAACCTTTATTCCCTGGCAAAGATTATGTTCATCAACTCAGGCTTATTACTGAGGTATTGTTTCTCCAAATCCTGTTTATGTTGGCACCATTGATATTTGCTTTTTATTTCATTTAGTTTCAAATAAATTATTATGTAGCTGTCAAAGTATTAGAGAACATTTGTGTAGAAAATTGAAGATAAAGAAAATTGATAAGCTATTGATAGGTATAAAAGTCTGTTTTTGCCTAAATCTTCATTTTCAGAGTGAAATAGAGCTGGTAAAAGTTTGCATACAGAGATAAATGAATCTTTTCCTCGTTTTCATTTCCCCCATTTATTTGGTTGATGTTTCATGTTTATAGTGTTAGCCCTCTGCTATTTATAATATTTGTCTCGCTTGTTGCTTCCTTCAACTCTGTCCAGTTGACAATCTGGCTGAGAAACTTGAAAATACAAAATAAAACATTGAATCTGAGGGGTACTTCAGACTTTAAATCATCCAACAAGGAGGATACTCGTTCCATAGTCTTGACTAGTCTCGTAGCAAGTTTACGGTTGCCCTTTTTTCATTAGTCATAATTCATTACAACCCCCTCGAACTGTAGTTTTGAGACATTAAGTATGTATTAGTTCATATTGATGTTCTGTTACTCTTGTTCAATAGCTCTTAGGTACACCTGATGATACAAGTCTCAGATTCCTCCGGAGTGATAATGCCCGAAAATATGTTAGACAGCTTCCAAAGTACCCTAAGCAACAGTTCTCAGCCAGATTTCCAAACAAGCCTCCATTGGCCATTGATTTGCTGGAAAAGATGCTCGTATTTGATCCTAGCAAACGTATTACAGGTAGAAAGCTAACTCCAAAATGCGATAAACAAGATTCATTACTTTATCAATTTCTTGTTCTGCAATTCTAACTTTTCTAATCTGTCTGCAGTGGAAGAGGCTCTTTGTCACCCTTACTTGAGATCTCTCCATGATATCAATGATGAGCCGGTTTGCCCCGCTCCTTTCAGCTTTAATTTTGAGCAGCACTCAATAACTGAAGACGATATTAAGGAACTCATCTGGGCAGAATCAGTAAAGTTCAATCCTGATCCATTTCATTAGACAAATGTTTGAGCATTTTACATTTGTTGTACAAATATGTTAGAACTAGAATGACATTTCAGGGTAGATGGTTTTTACCGTATCCAATGAGGCTTGAATATTGCGCGAAGGAGATATAGAAACTGCTGCTCAAATTGATTTTAGCTTCTAATATACTTTGTGCAGAATAAAAGATACATTCATCATGGTTCTTCTGTGAACTAAACTAGATATAGCAAGCCTCTTTGCAAAAAATAATGGAAGTCTGTCAAGATTATGGTAATTTATATGGATATTTGAGCTCTTACAGGAACTTTGAATTCAGCCTTAGTATGTATTATGATTTCTTTTCTGTAACTTTTCTAGTAATATGATATTGTTTGAGAAATTGGTCGAAGATGGCCCTATATAATTTAAGTTTTGTCACTTGAGAACATTATTTATTTCATTAGTTACTTTTGTCCAATAACTTTTTATAAGGACCGAAAATGCCCTTATACAGCGGCAACGGGTGGTTTCTAGCCAACTTATGTCATGTGACACTCACATGTTATCTTTAACATGCAATTAGAATGGGTTGAAATAATCTGACAATGGTTCAGGTTAGTTCATAAGTTAGGTTATTTCTACCCATTCTAGTGCTGGTTGGTGTTTAGGTTAGTAGCTCGATAATTTTACCCTTGCAGATTACATATGTGACTGTCATAGATTACACATGTGATTGTCATGCGACACAAATTGGCCAGAAACCGCTTATCATTGCCGTATAAGGGCATTTTCCGTCATCGTAAAAGTTATCTTATCATTGCCGTATAAGGGCATTTTCCGTCATCGTAAAAGTTATTGAACAGGAGTGGTTAATGAAATAAAAAAATCCTCAAATGACGAAACGCAAATCATACGGAGTATTTTTGGCCAATTTCTCTTATGATGTTTCCAGTCAGTTCTGACATGAAGTTAAGAATAAAAGTTTGAATTTCTTAATCAAATTGATTCTTTAATGTTTGATACAACCATATTTCATTATATGTATGTTCTACAAGTTCTTGTTCTCTGTAACTACTCTTTTGTAAGGACATTTCTGAATTTCGACGTTTTCAATCGGTAGATTTTCCTCTGGAAAGTTACATTCTGAAATGTATTCTTGTCTCTGTCCTTGTAATAGATCACATGGCTGAGGAATAACGTTACTTGAAATCCCAGAAATGTCTGAACAATTCCATGGCATCTTCTTTGCTTTCTTTGCCATATCAATTGTGACATTTGATATGCATATTCCAGTAAAAGGATCACCTGGAATTCCTTCTAATCTTGCTGCCATTGTTACATTCTCAGCTACCATATCGCGATAATTTATGTTCTGAATCACAGGTAGCGCATTAGGATCATAGTTATTGTCAGGATGAGATCCATAGTTTCCTGTCATCCAAAAAACATATTTCATCGTTTTCATAGTCATCCCTTTAACATAGATGTCTTTAACGTACCCTCCTCTTCCGACTCCTGTCTTGATTCTTACGCCTGATTCTGTATCTATAGCCGTTATATCTTCAGCTCTGACATCTTCGATTCCTCCAGACATTTCGCTGCCTAATGCAATGGTAGCGCTGAATGGCGATATACAGGTTAGACGTCTGATAACTAGCTGTTTTGTTGGCATTCCAAATGCAATGCCATATTCATCCCAACCACTCTTGACTGCTACGCAATCATCTCCAGAAACTATGTAGCAGTCTTCAATTCTAGTGTTTATGCATGAATCTGAAAAATCATTGTTAGAAAACCAAACAGGCTCCTCCAAACTACTAATGACTTCTTTCCAGCTTTTAAGAATGACAGAAGAAACTCCTTTTTTTTTTACCTGGATTGATCCCATCTGTGTTTGGAGACGTAACTGGTGCAAGAATTGTTAGTCCTTGGATAATTACATTGCTGCATTCATTAAATACATCAAAATCGTCAGTCTTCAAGATCCTCAGTCTCATATTCTATAACATTTTTATAGAATTCATTACTGACGATGATTGTAATAAGATTATTACTGAGAATATTCTGAACTTACCTGCAGTAAGTAGGATGAACATTCCAAGATGGTGAATCAATCAAGGTAAGATTGGAGATTTGAATATTGTCAGAGTACATTAGTTCAATCAAGTAAGGACGTGTGTAGTTTAGCTGTCCACCTCTAAATTTGACCCACCAAGGGCTGCCCTGACCATCTATGGTGCCATTGTCCCCTGAAAATAATCAAAACTAGAATGAGAGTATAACTTTAAAACATTTCACCACTGCTTCTGTGAAAGGAAGATTTCTTCTGTAATATTTTTAGCTATTACACCGGTCCTGAATCATTCAGAAGACCGGTGTAATAGTACCTACCTGTTATTACAACATCGGTGAGATTGGTTCCAAATATAAGACTGCTGTATCTTCCACCTTGAGTGTCTCTTCCTCGTCCATATGATGGTAAAGGTTCAATCACCGGCCACTCACTTTCATCCTTGTCGAAACAATAACATTATATTATTACATTATCATGATAAGATAATAATTCAATAGTTCAAACTTTATCAAGCCAAACGTTTAGAATTCAATGGTACTCAAGAAATGGTCATCTTTCACATATTGTATTCACCAAAACATTCATAATCTAATGGTAGTAGTAGCATGGTAGATGAAATAGTTATAGTGAGATTTGGACAAATTATTTTAAGACGAGACGTTGAGAAGTTGCCAAATGGAGAATTGGTAAATCACATGGGCACTTCTTGAAAAGCATCAAAAAAAAGTTTGTAGCTTTGTACTTATTGTTCATAGCAAATTTGACCTTATTCAACGTGTTTCCTTCTCATCCGTCTCTTTCTATAGACCAAACGAGTAGTGGGCTTCATGGCGTTGAACACCAGAAACCAACCACCACCAGATCCGACTTAAGAAATAGATTCCATTATAAATATAAGGAATTTTAAAGAAGTTGAGGTTAGTTAAATATATATAGAGTTTTATATTTTTTAATTAGTATATTTTTTTTATTCATTTATTATACTTTTATTATCAATCTTTATTCTTATTTATTAAGGAGTATAAAGAGTACTTTGACTAAACGAATGTCTTGTTTCCAATTGATCTTAAAACTCCTTATATTTATAATCGGAGGTAGTAGTATTTTCCCAAGTTTCTGTTCCTTTTTTAGTTGGTCCATTAATACAAAAAAGATCAAAGAATACAAAACTTTTGAACACAGAATCTCTTATTTGACATATCACATCAAAGTGTTTAGAGTGAAGTTGCTCCATCACACTACACACTTCTTGTCCAACATCAATAAATAGTCTATTTATGTTATTAACTTCCTAGAGCTTTTAAGCAAATACTAACCCGTTTCATATTTTCTATTACTAGAATGTACTTTTTATCATTTTAAAATACTTGTTTCATTTCAAAATACAACACATTTAATAAATCAAAAAAATATTGAATGATATTTTTTCAAAAATATCATTATTTTATTGGTACCAAAACAATTGTTTACAAATTTTAATTTGATCTATTAACGATAATTAAAAGATAATTTAATCAATTTTCTTTTTAATATAAACAGTTAAAAAAATTTTCATTTTTGTATCATATCCTAATGTCCTAAAATGACTTATAATATGAAATGAAAATACTATTAATAAAATTCCTATTAAACACGTATTTTGTCACCGCTAAATTACCCCCTTATCACAATTTCCCGAGCCTAAACGCCCAAGTCAATGGTTGGGACCAAGATTCAACGGATTCATCCACATTCATGCTAAAGTTATCCAACGGCCCACATAATTTTGTAACCGACCAGCAGAAAAAAACAAGAAACTGAAACATCGGATTAATCAAAGAAATTAAAAGGAAAAAAAAAGAAAAACAAAAATTACCTGGGATGCAAGAAGAACAGCATCTTGATGAAGATGAAGAGTGAAATGACTTGTAGTAAGATTAAAACTTGAAGTCAACCATTTTCCAGGAGGAATATAAAGCATTGATCCTCCGTCCGATTCAAATTGACTTAAATAATCAATGGCTGATTTAAAAGCATTTGTATTTGATGTTTTTCCATCACCAATTCCTCCAAAATCAATTATAGATGCACTATGGCCTCTGCAATTTATACTTGAATATTCAAAATAACAGTTCTCCTTGCTTGGATTATTTTTTTGGTGGAATTTTCGGCCATTAACAACATTTCTGGAACTTGTTAGAATCATAGCAAGAAAAAGAACTAAAAATAATTTCATAATAATTTCCTGCAAAAAAAAAAAAGAAAAAAAATAATGGGAAGGAGTTCTTGAAATAAAAGAAAAGGAAATAAGGGAAAGAAAGAGACTTTACTTACATGAATTCTTGTGTGGCTTTGCCTAAAATCCATGTTTAGATTGATGGGGGAAAAGGCCAATTTGAGGGCTGGTTTTATAATGGCTTATAGTATAGGAAATGGAGAAATTCAGGAACAGTGTATATAATGGTCTTGTTGGATTTAGTGATGAGGACAAGGGTGGTAATTATGTCGTTTCGAGCTTACTTTGGTAATATTGAGTTTTAATTTTGATTTCTGTGGTTGGTATTTCAAATTATATGTTCGTTTTTTCCTTTATTACATTGTAGAAATTATTTGTTATTATGATTTTAAAGTAATTTTTGATGAACTTTTCCATTAATAACAACTTTTAACCTCTTTTTATTCTTCTAGTAGAAAAAATAATGAGGAGAGAGAAAAGTTTAGAGGGAATTATAGTCTAAACAAGAAAAAATATTTAAAATTTCATATTTTTCTTAAATAGAATGATGTCCAAAACACAAAAAGTAAAATAAAAAAAAAAAGAAAGGAATATGTGTTCATTGGTCATGTTATTTTGAAAATGCTACGTATTATATTGACAATCACTTAGTCTGATACGTTTACGGATGAATATAAAAGCACATATTGAACATCAATAACAATAAGTAAAGTTTCAATTAATTTTAAATATACTTGTAAGTAATTTAATAAAATAATTATTCAGTTGATTAATACGTATAGTTGATGAATACGAAAATTTAAACACAGAATAAGCAGGAGTGTATTAATAATTTTCATGAGCACATTTCTTCAACCTAGAAAAAAGAAAAAAAAGTTTGGACGTTAGCGATGGATTTTGCTTAAAGAGAATGTAATGTTTTTGGGCGAAATAAAAGGAACTGAAAACTTATCCTATCTATATATTCATTAATTCATTCACATTCCAAAAAGTGATATGTAACTTGTACTTCTTTTTGGGACTTCTTAAAGTTGAATCTCTTTTTATTTAGCACACCAACTTAACGTGCAAAATATCATCATCCATTTTTCAATTCATTTTTATTTTAAATGTTGGCACATTCTCTTGATTTCTCGTGATCTAAAATATTTCTTCAAAACAGATAAAATTATAAATAGCTTTTAAAGAAAATAATGATCCTGGATTTCTTTTACAAACATACGATTTATAATTTATTTATTATTTATTGACGTAATTCGAAGATTGCGAAAAAATATACCACGAAACATCTATGGTCGTGGATAGGGAGAAAAGGGTAAGAATCCCCAATATATTATATATTCCCACACTTGCATACTTTACAAGTAAAGGCAAAGAATATGCTCAATAAGATGAATAAAAGTTGGGAAAGCTTCCCAATTTTGGGATGGTGCTCCACTCTCGTGCTCAACTTTCTCTTGTCTCCCTCCCCACTCTCCACTCTACCCTAATTGGATACAAACTTATAAAGAAACAGAAAAAAAGAAGGGTTTTTGATAAATACTGAGCTTTGATCCGTACATATACAAGCATAAAGACAATAAGAACTAAGGAGATTGCTCTCTATAATGACTTAAATATGTTTAAATTAGATGTACATTTTATATAATCTCTTTTTAGCTCACGTTATGATTTTTATTTCTCGTGTGAGATTCTAGTTATTTTAGTCTAAATCCTAATCTGAACAAGTAAGGTCAATTCGACTGTACCATTCCTACACACTACGTAGCCCATACGATGGGATTGCGAAACTAGGCTAAGGGTAATGAATTGTATCTCATTAGTTTCTTATGTTAGTCGATCACTTCCATATTTAGTGTACTAATAAAAATAAGTCCAAAATGTGAAGAATTTGACGTCTCTTATTTAATTCTTGTACATGAATAAAAAAGTATTATATTGTAAGCTTTTTCTTTGTAAAGAGTGTAAAGTAAGATCAAAGACTAATTGTATTAATCGTGAACTCTTATAAAACGAATCTAAATACTGGTATTATAAAAATATTTTTAGCATATTCTAGTAGGTCATGGCAAGTAATTGAATATTGAAAATCAAAGGAAACGGTTGATGAATGAATGTAGTTGGTAATTTAGGCCTAACTAGTTCTTCCTACCCAAAGACATGAGAGAAAAAAAGACAAACTTAGGTATGGAGAGAGAGAGAGAGAGAGAGAGAGAGAGAGAGAGAGAGAGAGAGTTTTCTTAAGTGGTTAGGTCCACAAAATATTGTTTTGGGCAAATGGAAAATGAAGAATGCCCGTGAGAGGTCCTCCCTTTCCCCACTATAGTTCACGGGTTATATATGTCCTTTTCTATCATAATCATAATCATGGACTCAAATTACAAATCAAGTGTGACTAAGGTACCCTTTCTCGCAATGCCTAACTTATATACTACCATCTATACCATTTAATCCCTTTCCTTTCCTTGTTAGTGTCACTTCATTCATTTGGCCAGCATCCCCACCCTCCCCCACCCCCTCTTTTAAAAAAAATTTTATACTCTTCAATATTTAGAAATACATACTTCTGATTAAGTCACATAAATCTGTTAAGGGTTTATAAAGTTTGATTCTTATTTAAAATTACTCAAAAATTTTATCAATCAAATATAATGGGAAGCAATGTACACTCACTTTGAAAATTGTTTCGCACAATTTTATTATTCTTCTCTTTTATTACATTTACAATTTTTCTAGCAATGTAATATCATAGCTTATAGATAAAAATAAAAGAATTTCTTATTAAGTTAGAAGTCTTGAATTCGAACATTTCTTTTCATTATATAAAAAGAAAATAAAAGAAAAAAATGAATTTTTTCCTTTTCTATAGGGGTAGGTGTACGAATGGTAAGTTTTTTTTTTTTTCATTTTAGATTTATTTTAAAAAAAAAAACTAATTTTTTTGTTATAAAAAACATTCCCAAGTATCCGACGGGCCAGAAACCTAGGCCCATATTTGAATGTATTAACAAACTAGCATATCATTGAATTGTGGGCTTTTGGGCTTGTTTGAACATTTAATATGAACAGTTGAAGCGTATAATGGGTAGATTGCAAATGGGCTTCCCTCAAACGCTCCAAATGCTATTGGGGTAACCAACCCTCAAAGAGACCTGCAATTATATATATATATATATATATATTCCAGTGCAATTAGATTTACTTTATCAAAATAATTATTTCCTTATGAATCATAAATTTTAAAATATTATTCATAAAAAAAATTTTAAGTATCATTTATTTTTAAAATGTATAATTTTTTCTTTTATGAATTAGAATATATGACTTTCAATACATATAAATATAGGATAATATTTTAAAATTTCTTATTCAGAATAACGAGAGTCGTAATATAATTTTTTTCCATGAAGGTAAGTAGATTTCCACTTGTTATTTCATCAAGAAATCAATGCAATGCAAATTTATCACATATGAAACTTAAAGTAGAAAATCTTAAAACCAAATGAAACCATATATATATATATATTGTTCAGATGGATTCGATCAATAGTAGTTGGGGTCAAATTAGGACATGCAGAATTGGAGGGATTGCTAAAAGAGCATCTCGCTAGATTAGCCGGTCCCGATCTATTCGGGTCTTTGACCGCTTTTAAAACTGAATAAGAAGCTTCCACTCGTCGTCCCGCCCTCTTACTTGTGTAGGACCGAGGCTATATATATATATATATATATCTGAAAGCATATAACTGTTGTTTTGAAATGAGTAAAAGAAGGTAGAACATTATCCTTTCCTCTCCACCAAATAAATGAGAGTGATCCATTCCCATGATAACTCCCCCATCTACCACCTTCTCCAACCCCACTTCTCTTCATCTCTATTTTTGCAGCTCAATTTGTCTCTCTTCATCTCTAGTATGCATTCCTTCATGGCCCCAATTTCTATACTTAAAATATCGACTTTGAACCTAATTCGTCCCGCGATGTAGATTCAGTGGAGAAGAATTATTCAAACTTTTATAAAAAATAATTTTTTGTTAATTATAATTCAATATAAAATTCTCAATATCTATATTTTTGTTATATAATCAAAAGAGAAATGCAGTTGAATGAATTACGAGGGAGAAATGCAGATCTTTTTTCCAGTAATTAAAATTAATTAAAGAAACAAGTTTCCCTCTATTCAAGAGTAATTAACACTTAGATATTAATTCTTGTATGTAAAAATGTTGATTTAATATTACATGTCAATTTTTTGTTATTGTTTGAGGGCCTTGTATTCTACTATCCCTTCTATATTAGTCGATGACTCTCGGATAATGAATTAAAAAAAAAACAAAATTTCTTGTATGAAAAAAGGCTGGTAGATGTGGAGCCATGCATATGATTTTGCTTAATGCATTAATAAATGTTGATATAATACTATACTATTCTATCAGCAAATCAAAGGTTCCACAAAAATAAATTATGTTATAAAATCACTATATTTATAGCCAAGAACTTGATAATTTATGTTACTACATAAAATATTCATTAAAAAAAACAAATTGAAAAAGACCCTATTCAAATTGATCCAAATAAGGAAAGTACTATATTATTCCTTTACCAAATTTGGGAATTGGTATTGGACTAATTAGGTTACATGACCCAAAAATACATAAATAATCAAAATCAAGCACACACAAACCACTATATATAAACCCTTTAGTAATTATATTTAGGTCACACACACATACACATACAAAGCAAGCCCTAATATATTGGTATACAAACCCTAATTTTATTATTTGTTTAATTCATCAAACCAAATTATATAAAAATGATCACTGCTTATTATGATGATCTCCAAACAAATAGCCAAGAGATGAATCTCCTCCTGGAACTGATTTCACCTTTGTTGATGGACGACCCTGCACAAAATTAATTACAATTATTTTATTTTTAAACTATTTTCATGATCAGCGTGCCTCAATAACTAAACAAGTATCCGTTACAAACATAATTTTTTCTTGTATGTACTTACGTCAAAATTCGATTCTTTTAAGAACATATTTCTTCCATTTTAATTTATCTATGGTTTGGATATTTTTTTCTATTTCAAAATACAAATACATATCGCTTTAATAGAGTATTAAATAAAATTTTTTTATATTATATATCCTTAGTTATGGCAATTGGTATGATACTAATCTAATAATTTAAACAAACTAATATTTTCTCTATAGTAAAAGTAATTTAGACTTTTTAATTTTTAATTAAGACAATTTAATTATTTTTTTTACAATTGTGTCAGGTTCTAAGATGACAGAATATAAATTAATTAATATACTAAAATATTGTTATTATTTGATGAAATTAAATTAATTACTTACAGTGATAATATTTCCGGAATTCTGGCCTTGAGGTCTTCTATAATAGTTAGAGGCATTTTTGTTGTTTGGTTCAGATCGGTGGTGGTTAGGGTTTTCTTGTGTGGTGATGTTCTCATCGGTGTCGATTCCATACGGCGGCGCGTAGACAACTGGTGGTGGTGCATTAGTAGTGTTGTTGTCTTGCTTATCATCAGAACCAAAAAGATAACCCAAAGAACTCTGTCCTCCACCGGAGCTCTCACGTCTGCTCATGCTGTGCCCTCCTCCTTACCTCACTCACAAAGAATACTAATGGGGAGAGAGGTTCAAATTAAAACTACGTTTTCTGTGGTTGAGCTCCAAAGGTTCTAAACACTAACAAACTTATATACATAGTCTGTCTATGAGGGGACCACCAAAGCGGGAGCTAAAGTAGAACGGTCTCATACTTTTAAAAGTGTTTACATGTTTAAATTTTAAATTTTATAATAAAAGGAACGTTTGTCCTCTTAGTATCTTGGTAGGATTATGATCAGTAAATTTTATTTAGTCTCAATAAATATTTTATAACAGTAAAATGCATATTTCTTTTAATTAAGATTCTTATTCAATTTTATTACCTCTTACTATTTTTTTGGTCGAAGGATAAAAAATGGGTCAATGATGGAACAATTATTTGGATTTGAGATGTTTCGAACAAATCGATCCATTAATTAACTTTGGTAACAATTAGGGCATGGAGATTTCGACAAAGTTATGATAACTATTTAATTAAACCATAGTTGAATTAATATTCATATGGAAAAATTGATGGCATCCGATGATCTTATTTTAGTGGCTTTTAAGACAAGAATGCAAAATTGGATGCTCATTTTTCAACCATCCCAATTACATTCATTAGTTATTATAGGATAGAAATAATACTATCTTCGTTTCATATAAATTATCGCTTGAATATTTTTTTTCATTTTAAAATATCTATCACTAAATAAAAAAATATTAAATGATATTTTTTTTATATATTCTTATCTTATTAGAATTACACAATTGTCAAAAAATTTTTATTAACACTATTAACGATAGTCAAAGGTAATTTAGTCTATTTATTCTCTAATGTAGTTAATCTAATTATTTTCTTAATTCTTGTGACATGTCTTAAAGCAACGCTTATTATGGAATAGAAGTAATATATATTTCATCTGCTCACCTAAGTTTTAGGCTGCCTGTTAAATTTACGCATATCTATAGGTCCGTTCGGGATCGTCTAGTACATCATCTAATTCTCTCTCTAGTACACATCATTTATAGTAATTTTATTAATAAAAATTTTATAAAATAAAAGATAAATCTTAAATTCTAAAAGATAACACTCGCAATAAAAAAATATTTAATAGTAAAAGTAGTAAAAAAAATAATTAATTAGATAAGAAATCTCAAATTCGAGCTACGTTCCTTTTCGATTTGTTCATTTATTTATTTATTTATTATGGGATCTTCTCATTTTGTATTAAAAGTAACCATACATATATCATATATATATATATATATATATATAGTGGGCACATCTTATTTCAGGAGTGTTTTCACGAGCGTTGGATTTATTGCATATTAGAAGCTGTTGTATATATTAATAAAAATGATCGTCTTATTTATGAATTCTTTTTAGAATGTGAAAGGTGAAGTACGGACACCTCAAATTAATGTTGTTATCTTGTTTTAACCCAAAAAGATTTTCAAAGTTTGGGCATTTGATCGAATAAGGTTCGAAATTTTATTTTTAGATAATTAATCTCTAACTTTTCTTTAACTTTAAAAAAATTAATAAAAATAAATGTATAATTTCTTAAATATCTTTTAATTGAAAGAAATACTTCGATAATTTTAATTTAAAAACTTATCTTAGTTGAAAGTTTATCAATTAACATCATAATTACTCAACTAAATAATTATGATATTCATTGTCATTGATAATTCGAATTTATATTCAAAAAAAATTTTTTCTCTGCTGAAGGATATTTTATAAATTTTATATAACTTTATTTTCATTAATTTTTTAAAGCGAAAAGAAAGTTGGAGGCTAATTTATTAAAAAATAAAATTTATGACCTTAGTTAATCAAATTCCCTTGGAGAAATTTTTTGGACTTAATCCTATTTTTCTCGACTATATTTATTGAAATTTTCATAAATACTTGTGGGATAATCACATTTGAAAGCAATAATGTTAAATCAATCTTGATCCAAAATCTAATACTAAGATTTCTTTGAAGCACTTGCAGGGATCGCTATCAAGAATAGGTAGCAAGGAAGATTAGTCCAAGTTAAAATTACTATAGCATGACAATGATAATACATTAACATGAAAGTTAATCCTCGTACGTAATATTGCTCGAGGGTTGAGAATATCTTTGGGGCTTCAATAAAGTTAGGGGATGAAGATTAAGTTGATTAATTAATTTAGGGTCGATAAACCTAACTCAGGAATTTATATGTATGACGCGAAAAAAATTATTTTTTCTTGCTAAAATCTCACTCTCTAACCCAATTCTCTCCAACTCAAAACTAAATTATTTCACATTATAAATACGGATGATTTTGAATATTTTTTTACAAGAAAATATCGATTTTGAAATTAAAAAAATCCCCAAAAATTACTTTTTTTCAACTTTTTTTTTACATTTTTCGACTCTCCCAGTCCAAAGATTGCAACAAAATCAAATCTCCCGATCCAAAGATTGGAGCAGAGTCAAATCTCCCAGTCAGCGATTCCATACACCCGCGATCTCTCAGTCTGGCGATTGAGAGCGGCTGTGACCACCAGAATGGACGAATTTTTTTTAAAAAAAAAAATTCACCCAAATTCGCTCAGACAGGCGATTTGGAGAGAAGCGGGTCGTCCATCTGGGCAAATGTTCCTAAGAACGGATTGCTTGAATGAGCGATCTGCACCCCTCCAGATCGCATGTCCGGGCGAATGAAGCCTCAGTGCCCAAAAAGAATAAATTCTAACTTTTCTTACTTCAAAATCGATATTTTCTTCTACAAAATCTTCAGAATGATTCATATCTACCTTCAATATAAGTCTCAATTGAAATTGCGATTAATCAACTAAATATGGACCTCTGTATCACTATTCTTCTAAAATAGGGTGTTAATCATGTACTTTTAAGAGGTTGAATGCTATGATTTGGATATAAAAAATGTATATCTTGTATATAATTATCTTTATTAAATTTATCTTATATATGACCTACTTTCTATACCTTGATTATTTTGATTTTAAGCCTAATTAGTTATAATAGTTTAGGAAACTCAACTATATATAAATTCGAACATTCAAACATTGCAACTTAATTGTGATATCATGGTATTATTTCTTTTAATATAGTATTAGAGTCTATTCTAATAAAAAGAAAATCAAGGCAAAACTTAGATGTGTAAATCATAAAGACAAGCATTGTAGCTTAATCACGATATCATGATATTATTTCTTTTGACATAGGGGCACTGTTAAAACGTAGCAATGAAGGGAACATATGGAGATTTTCATGAAATAATTATAGGCTTAAGTAGTAAAAAGGTAATTGGATTTCGGGATGATTTTCCAACTATAATCAATCAACCACAGGCTTATTGTCAATCACATTATAACTTTAATTAGAGCAAAAAAGATGATTAAATGGTGTTAAATCAAGATGAGGCATTACTTTAAACAGAAATGATATCTTGATTAGCCCTAAGCTACTTATCATGTCTACCTACCTATATATATATATATATATATATATATATATAGCACTTTGACCCCATCACCAATAGCGATTGTCACTGCCAATTGAGGCCGTTAAAGTACTTGTTAAAATGAATATTCAAATAACAAAACATTATTGATCTATAAGTCATTGAGATGAATAGAAAGGAATATAAATTATGATATAAATATCTTATTTATGTCGTTCAACATAAAAAGTAAGGAATGTAAATGAGCTTCACGTCAATAAATTAATCATTCTTAATACGGACGGATTGAGACGTAAATGATATGAAAAAGTTAATTTTATAGTGTTGGAGCCTTAGCAAACGTGTTCTCTCCTCCCATCAAAGAAATCACATACACGGGATAATTCTAGGCCAAAAAAGAAAATAGGAAAGCACAGTATGGGCAGATAAAGTTAATTATGTTTAAATAGAGGTGTAATTAGAGTTGGGTGGGGAGGGAACTTGTGGGTCAAACACTCAAACCCATCATTTCAAAAATCTCGTCTATTCTCCAAACCAAAAACTCATTCTTGATTTTGTGTTTATGACATGTTCTTCAATGTTTTCCAGTGGATAATTAGTTTTGTGGTGTACAGAGAGGATGATGTGTAGCATTCCAATGAAAGCTCAACTACTTCTACATTAAATCATTCAAAATTAAGTAAAGTTCCTTTCTAATCTTTATGTTTAAATTAGTAATATTTATGCAGTCTAAATGTGACCCCTCGTATTTGCATGCTCGAAATCATAATAATTTATAGGTACGACGGTATTAGAGAATCTTATGCTAAAATATATATTTTAAGGTAAGTATTGTACATTTTATTTCATACATATCTCATGTATGGCTTTGGTATTACAATATATAAGTATCTGTTACGAGTGTTTTATGATCATCTTAAATAATGAAGTGTTCATTTTGACATAACGGGACCAAGCCATGAGCATTGTCAAATCAATGAGTAACATTCCATACGTGCATCATTATCACGAAAACTAATTTAATTGGGTCTAGCAATACTTATATGATTTTCCTATTTGGTAATCGTCATGTGAAAAATACAAGAAACCTAGTTTGAATTGGGCTAAAATACAAGAAAACTGAGTTCAACTTTGATTCAACCACCCTTACCAGCCGACCCTACCGCCGACAATAGGTCGGACCCTACCATCTGCGGTAGGGTTCTGTCCACCAATGCCCGTGTTGCCAAGGCACCTACCAGCGATGGTAGGTCAGCCTACCTCACGTCGTAGGTTGGCTGTTTCGTTGCCGAAGGCACCACTTTCGTCGTTTTCGCTCTATTTTCGCCCATTTTCATTTCTTTTCATTGTTTTCTCTTCCAGAGGCACATAAGACAAGAATAAAATATATTAAGCTAAAATTATACTTTTATATATTAAAAACAATGAAAACGGTGAAATTATCATATAAAAAATATAGAAAATTATGAACATATCAACAAGGTAAGCATTGCATATTGAAGCCTCCACTTTTGCCTTGTTCTTCACTTTCTTTTTCAAATTGTAAAAGAAGCAAAAGAAGGATGAGGATTTTTAAAACATGTGAAAATGAAATTCGACGAAATAAATGAGAAAAATGGATTGGCTAACCTCTCAAAAAGATAAATCCACCTATATTGCACTGGACCGCCTACAAGAGCTTCATATGGCAAGTGAACGTGCAAGTGCTCCATGGAATCAAAGAAGCTAGGAGGAATATTTTTCTCTAACTTTCATAAGATGAGAGGAACATTTTCTTCTAGTTTGTGTACTTTATCTTCACACAACATTTTAGAAGTTAAGTCCTTGAAGAATAAACTTAATTCTGTCAAAGCCTTGCTCACACCTTCTAGAAGTAAACAATGAAATGATACGAGGATCAACCGAAGCATGAATACATGATAGTCATGACTTTTAAGCCCAAATAATTTGTAATTCTTCAGATCTACACATCTATAAAGATTGGAAACATAACCATCCAAAAAATTCAAAGACTTAATCTACTCACATAAGATTTTACGAGCATTTTTTCCATACAATAGCATGCCCTTGGTTTCTTAGTGCCTCCATCTGTCAACTCTAAATCTTTCTGCCAGAAAATCTCACGTAAATTTCTCTTAGCATTCTCATGGTCTTTTGTCTTCCCTTTCACATCAAATACAGTGTTGAATATATTATCAAAACTACTCTTTATTTTTTTTTATCAAACATGATATTCAAAAGTTTTGAACTAATTAAGGAGGGATCAAGGATATAATACAATATCAGTACAAAGTTGAAAATTCAGTACAAAATCGTACTTAAAATATTTGAACTCAAGATATCTTACTTGATATATTAAGTGGATACCTACAGAATAGTAATTTAGTCATTGGGTTACGACATCGTTAGGTCATATACTCTTATAGAGTACAATAAATCATCCTTATATTTCATGTGAGACAGCAAAATATGTATCGCAACATTATTGTGGAAATGGGCAAAGATGAGTAGCAATATATCATAGTAAGACTATAGGGATTAGGACAAGAAGGTCTAATTTTGAGGTAACTGCACAATAATCCAATATATATATATATATATATAACTACTAGTTCGCGAGAACATAACTATATATGTTAGTGCCCATTCTGCGCTAGATCTAACAAAAACTAAAAGATGTCCCTTCACCAAGTGCTTTCTGCTGCCTCTCTGTTGATCGATATAATCACCATGATTATTTCTCGGAAACTGTTTGTTTTTCTCATCATTCACAAGTTTTCTTGTCACAAAAATAAATATCAACAAGAAAAGAAAAACATATCATTAATTGATTGTAGATGGGTCAGTAATTGACAAGACATGACACTCATTGAATATTCTATCTACAAAAGAAGGTCAACATGGTACCTTTTAACCCCACTATACTATTCATAGTTGCGGTCTGTGCAGGTGCAAAAAAGCTTCATTCCTGTTGTCAAAACTTTAGAAGACTGTCCAGTGGTCCTTACCCCTTTCTTATTAGACTAAACACTTTAAAACAAGAAAAATAAAGAGGTGATTTATAATGAGTCGCGTTCTCAAACCTATAAACATAAGAATCAGCGAGACATTATGTATACTATTTGAGCATTGTTTCCTTTTGTGTCTATGAACTCATGAACCTATCACTACCTATGATTCCTATTTGACAATGATTATCATTATGTCAAAATTATTATTCTAATATAATTACGTATATTCATCCCATATATAGGCCGTACATTCACAATTTTTTCTCTGATATATATCCACATATTCACAATTGAATTAGAGATAAAATTGTAATTATGTCCCACTTATATTAGATTTAAGAATGAAATATATGAATATTTTTAACTCGAAATACATCAAAAATGAATTGTTCGTGAGAGTAGGATTGAACCCCAAAATAAAATAAATAAATAAAAACCCAATACAAGTGGATTAGAAAGTTCCTTTCAAAAAAAAGAAGAAGAAATTAAAAAAAGAGTGGAATAGAAGATAAGGCCCATACAAAAAATATAAAAAAAGAATACAAAAGGTCAAGCCCACTTTATACTAGTTAATGGACCAAAGGCTAATTGTGTCCAATTTGTACAACCCAAGTCTCACAAGTTCCTGAAACAGGTCAGGCCCATTATGGCATCAGACCTTGAGCAGGAACCGAAGCCCAACAAAAGATCGCATTAATGCGGTGGGTCAGCAAGTCAAAAACCCGAAGAATCAAGAATCTTCTGCAGTCTCTTCTTCCCATATAGTAAACTGCAGCACTGAAGTTTTCTTTCCCTCTTTCGCCGGTCGTTCAGCTCGGAAAACGCCATCGCAGGTAAATTGACCTATGATCTTCCTGTTTTCTTCGTTTTTTTTTTTTACGGGCTTTTTTCTTTTGTCATAATATTGCGATGAAAATGATGGGCTCAGAGAGTATAACAACTGATCTTTTCAAGAATCTAAAATTCTCTGAATATTATAGGTCATTATGCAGCATTTGTTCCGAAAGTTGGTTTTTTGTGCTTAAAAAGTGTTTCTTTTTCAGAGGATCAGTGATCTTTTGTCAAATGGATAATATAGAGAAAGATTGTAATTTGATTTACTTCTGTTCTAATGAGGAATGGAAATTTTTGTAAGGTGGTCTGTGAGGTTTAATATTTCTTTAGATTGATAGTCCGATTGAAGCTAGTTATTCTCTTTCCCATGTTTCAGTTCAGTTTGTGAATGTAGATTCTGGTGACTTTAATCCTACTTGAAATTTTGAAAGAAGAGAGGGAGAAGTGGGGCTGGAGGGGAAGATTAAGGGAAATATGCCAAGTCATTATCAATTTTTTCTTATCTTGATTCTGTAAAACTTGTGCTTTTAGGACCCTTACGTTGTTTAAGGAAGAGGAAAGAACCTTCCGCATGAGCAGATTTGCTGCTTTCTGGCCTGTTGTAAGAAAATTTAGATTCATTCACACTTCAGAAGGAAGATGGGGTAATTTCATACTTCTTTTATTTGCTTCGGTCTAAGTTTTAGATGCTATTAATTGACTGTTTTTAATTTCATAAACTTGGACAGTGAGCACAGTGACGCCAAGAAGATCAGCGGATAATGATGCTGCAGAAGGACATGTATCAAAGACGGAGGCTGATCCAGATCCAATTGTTGCTTTCAGCAGGCCGCCTCCAGTTCCACCTGTTCTTGGGCCCTTAGTGGCTCTCTCCTTGTTGGATTCATGGTTGAAGCGGGACAGCAATGATGAGTGATAGTTGATGATGTAAGGTTTTTCCTTCAGTTAGCTGCTACCAGCTTGTAGATATTTGCTTGCAGAATAAACTTTTGATATGTCCTCTAATGTAGAAAGTTTTTAAAGCATGAACTGATATGCAGTCATCTTGATAACTTGTTTATATGGAATAAGTCTACGTTGAGGTGCCGTTAGTTGTTGAAAATCCTTGCAATATGTTGTACCATCTTCAACGTGAAACATAAGATAGTAAACATGAAACTCCATAGCTTTGCATACCACACTATAATCGGGTTCATGATAGGCTTTAAAACCATATGGTAAAACTTTAGTAACAGCTGAAATATGAAATGGGGATTGTTTAGGAACCCTGCATGAACAAGAGCATGTCAAATCAAGAAAATATGCTGATGATAGTTAACCTTTAATATGTAATTGAACAGAACATACTCTCTGCAGCATCAGGGAAAGCATCAAACAGTGAAGTGATAATCTTGAAAAAGGCCTGAGTTTTCAAATCAGGGTCATATGATTGTGAGTAAATGCAAACAGAAGAAAATCCAGGTGGAATATTCAACTTTTGTGATGTCTAGAACAGTTGAAAGGAAATACCAGTGATAAGCCTCCAGGTTTTAGTGGCGACTCAATGACAACTTGAATTTTCCTGCAAACACATACAAATATCATATCATATTTTTGTTCTCTGATAATCGGTCATGAGTTTGAAATGCAATGAAACTACATATTAATACTTGATGACTAATCTCTCTCCATTTCTTGATAATTCGTAGTAGCTGCAGCCTCTGGTAAAAGGTATCTGCTTCTTCTTCCACTCTGCATTCACAAATAAAATCTTCTGTGAACTTTTTCTAGTTTCTACTTGATCAGACTGTTAGCTGCTGTTTTCTGAATAATCTTGTTTATGTGAAAGAGCCAAGAGAAATACCCAAGTGCCACTTAACTGTGGCCGTGTTGTCATCCCCTTCACACAAATGTTCCACATTGAACTCCACATTCTGACCCATAGATGTGATTAGTTGCTCGAAAAAGTTTAGTACCTCCTGCAGTCATTTACTGTCTATAAGTTATCTTGACAATTTTCCGTCAGACTAATAAGAAAAGAACTGAGGGATATATCATACCTGTTTCCCTTGGAATGGTTTAGGGAAGGAATAATCCTCAAAGAAACATTCAACAGATAAAAGTCTATCCAATTGGCTCAAGTTCTTCTGATTGATATTGAAGTAGAATTGCCTTATTACATGTGTTGGTGATGGTGAACTTATGCTGAAATCTGAAGTGCCCTTTGCCAATATTGGGGCCAATTGATATTGTCTCTTCTGAAATATCCTCTTATCTAGCATCTGTTCTTGAGGCCCTTTGATTTGGGCATGAGAAAAGTGAACTGCTCTCTTTGATGGAAAGAAACTGAGGGGGTGCCCTTGTGCTGCTGCATCAGAACATATTAGTTTTGTTGCTCGGCCAGACGATGCCATAGCAGCAGCCATTAGAGGGCAGTACCATATAGTTTATGATCAGAGACAACATATACTAAGCCCTGAAGAAATGCTGATATGTTAGGCTGGAGGTGTCTTGCTTGGAAGAATGTTACTTTTCTGTGCCTTGTCAAATGAAAAAAGCACAAGTTCATAGCTGCTTGCTTCATTTTGTGCCTTCGTGTGCATTCAAGGAACCATTTTTTGGGTACTATTAACTTCCTTCGCCTTAATGTATCTTCATGTTATATTTTCTTTTTTGCCTAGTTTTGAGGGTTCGAATCTTATGTAAGATTTTTATTATTTAGTATTTTGTTAGTAAAATTTATCAAATAAAAAATAAATTTAAAAAATAAGATATTATGAAAGAAATTAGACACAAATGATGAAGGAAAATATTATAGAAGAATTAAGTGCCTTTTGATCATGTATTTTTACACTAAGCATGACCAAAAGGCAGTTTTTCCATATTGATAGAAGCACGGCATGTACATTAAATTGTTTGTGAAATAAAATATAAGACGTAAAAAGTGTTATGTATTGTAAAATTCTGTTAAGGATTAAATTTTTACTGTAATTAGGATTATTATTATTGTTAAGATTTATATCTCCTAATTCATGTATATTTAGTTTATTAGTTTCTTAATTATAGTTTGTTTAGGATTGACTTTTTTACAATAATGGATAGAAAATAATAGATTGTTTTCCCTATTAGAAACTTTCATAGTATTAGATTCAAGTTCGAAAAAAAAAAAAACTTTGCTCAAAAAAAATAATAATAATAATTTTGAAAGTATGGCACTCATTGTTGCTCATTGTTGTTCATCGTCGGGTTCATTGTCTTCAACCTGGTGCGGCATAATTTGCAGGCATTGTAATCGGAGCAGACCTCCGTTTAATCGCAGTAGTCGAGACCGCGGAACGCCACCAGATTGCAGTAGCAGAGGTGGATGGCGAGGCAGATCTCGCCCATCTTTTAGCCGTGGTAGAGCAAGACAGCAGCAACAACTTACGCAGAGCGGACGATTGGCTGATGCGTGAGCCAAGTCCAGACAGTTTAACTCCGTCAAGCCTGTAAGAGTAGTGAAGAAGGATAAGAATACTTTTGTTGGTTATTGTACATGAACAGCCATTTGATCTCCATCAAATTCTGCATTGAATCCCTTACAAACTAGTGGATGTAAACAAATAGCAGGCCCCTCCACTAAAATGGTTTCCCAATCGTGTAAGCCTTCCATTATTGGCAGTAAGGGACAATCCCCTATTGTATTAATCTTTCCATCTGCTCCTCTCTAAGTCGGTCTTGCAGGTCTTTCCCCATTTGTATCGCCACGACAGACCAACGTGGAGGAACGTCGTTCGTTGCCGGCGTAGAAATCTTCAGCCGAGCAAGAAGCTCCAGCAACAATATTCTCAATTTATCAAGTGAACAATTGTCAAAATTGTTGATCTTCATAAATAACACAGATGTCACTCAATCCGATAAATTATCTGGTATGAAAAATTTATGAATTTTGGATTCAAGATGTTCTCATCACATGACTGGTAGGAAAGATTTTTTGAGCAATTTAAATAATGTCTACCCGTATACTATTGGTCTACCTAATGGTACTAAGGCAATTGCTCTTCAAGAAGGAATGGTCTCCTTAACTCCCAGACTCAAACTCCTAAATCTGCTTTTAATTCCTGAACTCAGTGTTTTATCATCTTTTTTGATAATTTTTGTATTATACAGGACCGTATCTCAATGAGGCCGATTGGAGTGGGTAAGCAAAGGAATGAGATTTTCTTCTACAAGTCGTTGCAATTATCAACTTTGTACGCTTTTTCTAGCACGGTTCTTGATTCCAGCACATTATGGCATATACGGTTGGGCCATCTTTCGGATTTTGCAGTAAATAATTTCTTGGGACTTTTTAAAGACTCTAAAACCAAATCTACACCCTGTAATATTTGTCTGCGTGCTAAACAGACTCGTGATTGCTTTCCTTTGAGTATAAATAAGGCATCTCAGACTTCTGATTAATTCATTATGATTTATGGGGACCATACAAAATTGTATCTACTATCGTGGCCTCTTATTTCCTTACTATAGTAGATGATTATTCCAAGGCAGTCTGAATATATTTGATCTCAGAGAAAAACAAAGTTACATCCGTTTTAAAAGATTATTTTGCCATGGTGAGAACCCAATTTGGCAAAATCTTAAAGACAGTCCGGAGTGATAATGGTACAGAATTTATTTGTCTAAAATCATATTTTTCTGCTCATGGCATGATACATCAGACCACAATCACTGGGACTCCACAACAAAATGGCAGGGTCGAACGGAAGCATCGGCATATCCTGAATGTTGCTCGTGCTTTGCGGTTTCAAGCTAACCTATCTACAAAATTTTGGGGAGAATGTGTTCTGACAGTCGGATATCTTATAAATCGCACACCCTATTTATTGTTACATGGAAAAACACCTTATAAGATGCTACATGGGAAAAGACCATCTTATTGTCACATTAAAAGTTTTGGGTGGTTAGCTTATGTCTATGATCATGATCTACCTAGAGATAAATTTCGAGCCCGAAGAAAAATGTGTGTCTTCCTTAGATATCCCTTCAACAAGAAAGGTTTGTGATTTTATGATTTAAAAAGGGAGAAGTTCATTATATCCAGAGATGTAATTTTTTATGAGACAAAGTTTCCATACAGAGACTCGGAAACCCCACAATGTACTCCAGATTTTGCAAGCTCTTATAATTTTGGGGAACAAATGTTGGTCTTACAAGTAAGGGGGAGTAAATTCTTTCGTGAAAATAACATACAAATCCAGCCCAGAGCAAATAGCCCAGCAAGATGTAGCCCAATAAGACAAAGGGAGGAGGAGCACACGACCAAGACAGCCTTTCTCCAAAGCTGTTGACTCACCTGGCTCAGCATCTCGTGTGGTCCATCACGACCGGCCCAGTACACACGGCCCAGCCGTATCCATTCCTTTTGACAGCGAGGCCTAGCGCGCACAACCTAGCACTCATGGCCCAGCCGATTCTCTCCTTGCTAATAGCACGGCCCAGCACCTCCATTCCAGCGACCGAACTTCTGTTTCTGTCCTGCCCACTCAAGACTGCACCACGGTCCCAGTTGCGGATCCATCCAATCCAGGTAGCTTCTTGGACCAGAACATTTCCACTACACCTCATCCAGTGGCTCCAAATCCAGTAACATTTATACCAGCTGCTCTTTCTCCTTCTCCAAGCCAGTCCACTGAAATACTTGGTACAAGGAAAAGTACTCGAATTAAAAAGGTTCCTGCTCGACTCCAAGATTTTGATTGTAATGCTATATGGAAGACTTCTATATCCCATTCCTCTTCTGCTCCCTCATCTTCTTCGGACCTCTCAGGTACGTCCCTTTACCCTATAACACAATTTGTGGACTATAGAAAATTTTCTCCTTCACACAGGCATTTTTTAGCATCGATAGACATAGAATCTGAACCCACCACCTACTCTGAAGCAGTATCTAATCCTCTTTGGCGCGCCGCTGTGCGCCAAGAAATTGATGCACTCGAAAAGAATGGCACATGGTCTTTAACGCCTTTGCCTCCTGGAAAATGTGCTCTAGAGAGTAAATGGGTCTTTCGTATTAAGTACAAAGCAGACGGCACCATCGAGCGATATAAAGCCCGCTTGGTGGTTTTGGGAAACACACAAATGGCAGGTGTGGACTTCACGGATACATTTGCCCCAGTTGCTAAAATGGTCACAATTCGCACTTTACTGCTGCTCGAAATTGGCCTATTAATCAGATGGATGTTCACAATGCGTATCTCCATGGAGATTTACAGGAAGAAGTTTATATGCGACTGCCACCTGGTTTTCGGCCTCTTTCCGAGGACAAGTCTGTCTTCTAAAGAAATATTTATACGGCCTTCGCCAAGCTCCTCGATGCTAGTTTTCAAAACTGACTGCCGCTCTTCGTAAGTGTGGCTTTTCTTAGTCTTATGCAGATTATTCTCTCTTTACATACTCTCGCGGAAATATTTTTTAATGTGTCCTCATATATGTGGATGATTTATTAATTACTGAAAATTCACTACCCACTCTCAATAAATTCAAAGCTTCCTTGAATAAGTGTTTTCATATGAAGCACTTGGGTCCTCTCAAATATTTTTTGGGTATTGAAATTGTAAAAAACCCTTCGGGTTTATTTTTATGCCAATGAGAGTACACTTTGGAAATTCTTTCTGAAACTGGTTTGTTAGGGGCCAAGCCAGCATCTACACCTATTGAACCCAATCATCAGTTAGCCAAGGATACTGGATCTTATTTCGATAACCCAGAACAATACTGCAGATTCATTGGTAAGCTGATCTACATTACTCATACACGACCTGAGCTCGCTTACTCTGTTCACACGCTCGCTCAGTTTATGCACGCTCCTCGCCAAGCTTATTGGGATGCGGCTATCAGAGTTGTTCGATATCTCAAAGGTAATCCTGGTCATGGTATTCTTTTTCAGTCTAATTCTCCTCTTGTCCTGACTGCATACTGTGACTCCGATTGGGCCACATGCCCCATTACTCGCCGTTTGTTACCGGCTATTTTGTTTCACTCGGTGGTTCTCCTGTTTCGTGGAAAACAAAGAAACAACATATTGTTTCTCGCTCTTCTGCTGAAGCTAAATATCACTCCATACGATGACTTTATGTGAACTAAAATGGTTATCTAGCCTCCTTCGCGATCTTCAGGGACCTATCACACGCCCCATTTTATTACACTGTGATAATCAAGCTGCTCTTCACATTGCTGAAAATCCTGTATTTCATGAACTTACTAAACATATTGAAATTGATTGTCATTTTGTCCGTGATGCATTTCAAGACGGATTTATTTCTCCTTATTATATTCGAAGCGAACATCAGCCGGCCGATGTTCTCACTAAAGCTCTTCATCCCACTCACTTTCATCGTTTAGTTTCCAAGTTAGACATTTCAGACCTTCATGCTCCAACTTGAGGGGGAGTGTTAAGAATTAAATTTCTACTATGATTAGGATTATTATTATTGTTAGGATTTATATCTCCTAATCCATGTATATTTAGTTTATTAGTTTCCTTATTATAGTTGGTTTAGGATTAATCACACATGGTGACAACTATATAATGTACACTTTTTACAATAATAGACAGAAAACAATAGATTGTTTTCCTCACTGGAAACTTTAAAATTCAAATTATTTATAGAAAGAGCGTATGTATTGAACTCTTTGTAGAGTATTTTGTAATACTGTTGTCGTTTTTTTAGATTCAGCAAAAAAATACACAAGTTATTTACATGTGGTAATTTAATGGTAAAATATGTATTATAAGATCTTTTGAGGTATGGTTTTGGGCCGGAAGTAACTTTTATTTCCTTCCAAATTAAGTTTCAATTATGTTTTGTTTGAAAAAGGTGATTTATAATGACTATTGTATTTTATTTCGTGTAATTCATGATGTTTTTTGTAAATGAAAGTTAAGTATTTAATAGCAAATGATTTATTCTATTTATATAAATTATATAAGAACTATAACAATAAGAGACAATTTTAAAGAATATATAATGCCAATGCATAAATGGACTAAATAGGTCATTTTCAGATTAACTAGTACTACTTTCGATTAAGATTATAAGTCCTTTTAAATTTTGTACACGAATTAAAAATTTTAAAAATAATGCAATTTTTTGGATAAAAATATATATTTTATCCTCAATAAATAAAGAAAGAGAAAAAGAAGAAGGAAAGATATTAAAAGAATTATAGAAGATAGAATTAAAAATTATATAATAAATACACATTTAAATAATTAAAAAATTTTATAATTTTGACTATATAATTTTAATTTAACTAAAAAAATTTATATTTTCGATAAGGTGGTAGTAATTAAGAAGGGAGTTTATGAAGTAATGGGCAATGAGATTTGGGTTAGGGTATTGTATAGTTTTCATCTCTTCTGAAGAAACTTGTTCAGTGTGTGTGTGTGTGTGTGTGTGTGACTTTGACTCTGTCTTGTCTGCTCAACGCAGTCTTCCAAGTGAACATACATCTCTCCTCATTATCATGAATGAATGGGATGGGATAGTTTGCTTGCTTTTTGGGTACTCCATTAATCTCACCCCTTCCTCTTCTCATTGGATCACATTTAACTTCCTTCCTACCAAACCGCTTCACAATAAATTACTTACACATAAAAATATTTCATTTCCATCCAATCATTTTTCTCTCTATTTTCTTTCTCTTCAACTGCTCTCTATACTTTAAAACTTCAAACGACAGTTTATTCAAATTTAATCGTTAAAATAAAAAAAAATTAATATATCATTCTATATTCGTTTAGTTTATCACTCTAAAAATTAAAATTATCAACTAAACAAATTAAACGCGAATATATACATACACATGTATTAACATAAAGAATTCAAATTATAATATTAAATAAAAAATTAATATAATGATACTAAAATATATACTAAAATATTATAAATAAAATAAAATTAAAAAAAAAACTAATTGAAGACTTAAACTTTGATGCTCATAATGAACCACTCACATATTAGAGATATTGAATTCTCACAAGATAATGAGATGTTAGAATTAGATATACAACTTTTGTTTTAAGTATATATGGTCAATAAATATAAAATTAAACCTTAAATTCCTTTATCAATTGAACACTATTAATATTATTATTTTTTTTTTTTTGCTAAGTAAACTGAGAAGTATTTTGACTAATTAAGTTTTGCTTAATTTATAATTCAAATTCTCGAATTTAATGATGTGTAACAGAATGGTATTCACGCAATCCTTGTAAATTATCACATTCTTGTAACCTTTATTTAATACTAGTGATTATGGTTTATAATAGATCATCCATCATGTGACTCAATCTCAAATATTTTAAACAAAAAAAAAAGAAGTCATCATGTTATTCTTTTCTTTTTTTTTTTTTTAATGAGAAAGTCATCATGTTATTCACCTACCAATAAGTTTTCTTAACACTTTTAGTGGCAACATGTATACAAAATAGAGATTATAAAAATAAGATTTCTTTTTCATAAAATATTGAGAAACTTTTTTGTTTTTGGTTAGGCCTAAACTAAATTTACCCCTCATCCTTATTAACCTATGACAAAAGTAAAATGTTGTTTAATGTTCAAGCAAAAGCACTCCATTCCCACCGAAGGAAAAAAAAAAAGAAATAAAAAGGACCAATTCGTACGTATCATATTATATATTAAACTTAAAACATATTACAAGAATTAAGAAAATAATCATTTTATTTTAATTTGTAAAGAAAAATTGAATAAATTACTATTTAATTGTCACTAATAATTCTGATAAAAATTTCTATACAATTATTTGGTTCTAACAAGATAAGAGTATATATGAATAAGTACTACCTCTATTTCATATTATAAGATTATTTGTTATTTCGTAGAGATTAAAAAAAATATGAAACCAATGTCTTTTAGAGTAAAATATCTCTAATGCTCTTATATTTATTTAATAACTCTATTTTTTCAAAGTTTTATCTTCTTCTCCTCTCTCTTCTCTCCATATTTAAACCTTTTATCAAATGTGAATGTGTTTAGATGTCAGAAATTACTAGATAATGATGCATTAATTGAACAAAGGTATTATTGGAAAAAAAAATTTTAAGTAAAATTACCTTATAATATGCTCTTGATTTATAAAAGTGACAGACATTTTGAAATAAAAAAAGTATGTCCAAATGATAGATAATAAATACTATGTTCGGTCATAAATATAAAAAGTTTTAGATATTTGCACACAAATTAAAAATCTTGAAAATGAAATAATTTTATAATTACAATATTCTTTCTACCATTCATAAATGAGGAAATAAATAGATAGTGAGAGTGAAATAAATAAATAGAAAGATGGATAAAGATAAAAAAAATTCGATAAACTTTTATTAAAAATTGTAAAATCTTTTATATTTTTTATCATTCTCAATGAGTTTAAAACACTTTATATTTTGGTCAGAAAAAATATGAAACATGAATATTTATTAAACTCTTGTATTCTTATGCACCGAATTATAGATAATATGAAGCTGACGGAGTAATTAAAATAACCAAAAAACTTTTAGTCTTACGTTTTATTTTGTAGTCTATATTCTAAGACTTATCTTTAAAGCCTTTACTCTTCGTTAAGCTATGATGAAAGAGTGATTAACTTTAGTTTCCCACAAGTAAATTGACATCAAAACATGAACTGTAGGCGTATGATAACTAGTATTAAAACATTATATAGAGTATGGTATGGTACAAAACCCTACCAAGAAGAAAAAATATTATAGTACATCTGAAATTCAAAGACAAAACCCCACTCCCCCACACCACACCTCACCCTCCTAGGCTACCATTATTATTGCTAGAGTTTTCTGGACCAGAAGTGTATTGGTCTTTGCTGATTTCAACTACTACTTTGGGCCCCCTTCCCTTTCCTTTGATTATGCCCTCTCCATTAATTAATTTTATTATTATTCTTTTCTTCAAAATGTCACTTAACATTCCTGGTGCTCTCTTAACTAAACCAAAAAATTAAAAAGAAGCAAATTCCAAGTGATTGACTCTCTAATCATCAACCAAGAGTACTCTACACCATCTTGTTTTCTACCAATTCCTCCAAACCTTGTCAAGAATTGCAAGTTTGAGAGCATAATTCATCATGAATTGATAATATTTACAATATCTATTCTGTAACTGTTCTCGTTATGCTAAGATGTATGTCTCAAGAGTATTGTGAACACTCAGATTAATAATGCTTATATACTCCATTTGTTCTACAAAGATAGTCCGATTTCAATTTTCATAAAAATTAAGAAAATTAGTTAGATTAGTAAATTTTGTTTTGATTTCTCTTTTATACCTTTCTTTTTTTTAATTGAATGTATCTGATTTTTTGTCTTGAAACTTATATAAAGTTATTAAAACAGTGTATTTTATTAAAATTTCTTGAGAAATGGAGATTTTTATTAATTAAAATATAGAATATTGAGGGGCACACTAGAAAATTAATATATTAACTAACATATAAATAGATACAGGATCATAATTTGGGACGAAAGAAAAAGAAAAGTTGGATAATCTTCGTAGGACGGAGGGAGTAATATACAAACACTTCATACATATCTTACGTGAAACAAGAGCATTATACAATCCGACTAAAAAAAGAATTGATTCCTTACAGATAAAAGTAAAACCAATCCTCTTAGTATCTAATTGGGACTATAGTGATCAATCCTAAAAAAATATGAGTAAACCTTAATTCTCTACTTGTGGGAGTAATATTAACCCTCTTGTCATTTTAATAAGACTATGGTGACACCAAGTCTAGAAATGTCTCAAATCCTTGTTTAAGACTATGAAATTTCAGTTCATTAACACGTAACATCATCACATTTGAGAGTAATTCTTGAAAATGAAGAGGGGTTTTGGGTTCATAAATGATGGACAAAAATCTTGGACAAATGCTCATCACATACCAATTTGACAACGTAGAATTTGCTGGCTTTAAGGAAAAAGCACATTGTCATTGTGTTAGAGGTCAAATAACCTTTTCCAAATTGATAGAAGAGTCAACCTACCATGTGATGAGTTTTCCCCTCTTCTTGAGGAAAAACTTAGTGTGAAAAATATGTTTTCCTTGCTCCTCCAACTTGGGAAAATGTTTTTATGGGTAATTAGAAACTTGTCTTTGCACATGCAAGAATTCTTCAAGATTTAGACCATTGTAGGAGCCAAAACAACCTTCAACATAAAATCAAGTGACTATAAAATACTACTCCCTTCGATCAGAATAAATATCTGAGTTTTAAATTTTGTATATATATTAAAATTTTAAAAACAAGATAAATTTTTTATTATAATACATTTTTCAATTGTATCCTTACTTGAACTAATTAATTAATTCAACATTAATACATTTAGCATTGCTTATACAAAAAAATATTACTTTTAATACTTCTTTAATTTACTAAATTAAAATGACTTTCTTGATTTTTTAAAATAAAGTAACATACTTCTATAATTTACTAAAGATAAATTTTAGTAAATGAAATCCTTGATTTAACTAAAGTAACAGATATTTTAAAATAAAAAAAAACTACTAAATTAACAGACATTTTAAAATAAAATAAAAAAGATTTACTAAAATAACAAACATTTAAAAAAATTTATATATATATAAATGACAGAATAGAGAATATGAAATGGAAGTAATATATTAACAAGCTGAGCAACTACCAGTGAATTCATTGGTGAAATTTTTTCTATTAGTACTACAATCTTTTACATCCATCTTCATTTTTTTCTGCTCCTCTCCCCCCAACAACTTTCCCTACAGAAAAACTAGACTAACCCTTCTCAGACCATTAATTTAACAAATCAAGAAATACAACTAATCAATCTAATGGGCGGTAGGGTAGGAGATAATAGAAGAGGAAGCAAAACTAATTTAATCAAACAAAATGCAGCAATGAAGCTTCCTGCATTTTTGAACATATGGTTACATTTCACTTATTTCATCGTCTCTACATAAGCCTACTTCCAGAACCATGTTTTTCTTCATTGATGATTCCAGAATCCTGCAACAATTTCTCCTCGGAGACTGCAAAAATTCAATGCAAACAGGTCATCAACATATATCAAGTGTTAGCTACAACACATGAAAAAACTGGATTTGAAACTTTTGCCGAGATCTTAAGCAAGATAGCACATGTAACCAGTAATGCATTGCATGAAATTCATCACAGAGCGCAATAATAGGGCAATAACAGTTTGTGTCATTTATCGCAGATAACCAATCTAGAAAAACACTTCAAGCAAGACTATAGCACATTCTGAATTTTAATAGCGGATGTTTTAAGAAAAGAATAGAATGGAGTCTTACCCTATCCCATAGTTGTGGATCAGGCTTCTTACGAACCTCTACTCGCTCAACTTGGGCAGGATCTTCCATCTTCCATCTGCAGGCTGGTTGAGCAACTCGATGCCTAATGTACTCACTAACTGTTTGATTCGTGGAAGTATCCATCCTCGCCCTTGATAGATAAAATACAAAGGACTTTTGGCATGGATTCCTCATGACAGGCCTTGTATTGAAAGCGTATGCCGTGTAATCTGCTCTTCTATACCAGTTCAAGAATGTTCTCGATGGCATTTCTATCTCTCGAGGTGATAACATCCCTCTAAATATTTGGACAGCAAATCCCCATGACACGGAGATAGTCCAACTCCGTGTCTTGTCATAACAAATAGATTGTTGCATAAGAGCAGCAGAATCTAGCTTCATTGGCACTAAAAGTCGTTGAAGAGCTTTAACCCGAGTCACATTTGGAAAGATTGGCTCCACAACATCAAGATGGTGCAAGGTCACAAACGGAGCCACAGGGTGTGAAGCTAGTAAGCCAAATAAGTTCCCATAGACATCATACTGAATCATCATCGGACAGATTAAGAATTTATGTTAGAATGAATAGGCAATTAAGAGTTTCAAGTCTTCTAGAGCATCAAAGCTGGCACCATGTTATGTTAGTTGACCTAATTGCTCACAAACAAGAACTAATACATGTAAAGTTAAAGAAAGAGTACTGCCCATTGAACTTTCGGAGCAAAAGTCCAAAACTTTGCCACCGCTGACTGAAAATCAGGAACCGTTTCATATTTCCTGCTTGTTCTTTAAACTCAAATCCAAAGGAAATATACAAAGAAAAAAAGTCACAATATAGGGAAAGTTATGAACAATCTAACAAATCTTATCTCTACCTAATTAATTACAACTTAGTACAATAAAAACACAAACATTAACAGAGACCTGTAATAACAACATTTCAATAACTGAAACTATGAAGCTGATTAAATGCTACTTAAACCATCAAATATTCCAAAGAGAATCCATCTTGGATGAATTATTAGCACTAATAACATTGAAATGCCAAAAGGAAAATGCAGAGGTAACAGAAGCCTAATAAAAGACAATTAATGACTACTGTTCATGGCAGATGCAACTGTCGGCAAGAAGAACCCAGAAAAATAAAACAAAAATTATAACAAAAAATCAAGAATCTAACCTGGTGGAAACCGAGTTCTTTGGTGAGTGGAACACCGAGTTCAGACATACAAGCCTGCATTCTATCATCAGAACCATACAAACCAGGGTACCTTTGAATGCATCTGTCTTGCATTTTTTCAAGGGCTTTTGCCAAAGGGTAACTAATAGCAAATCCTCCTCCACCATAAGCCATTCCATAAGAGAAATAGATGTTCTGCAAATGACTTTCACTCAAACTTCCAATATAATAATACTGATTATGGTCATATTTATTCAAAACCCTCACAAGATTTTCTGTAATAAAAACAGTGTCGTCATCTCCCATTACAAACCACCTCACATTTTTCATACCTAATCTTAAAGTTTCAGACACAATCCTTGAGATCCGAATAGCAGAACGGTGGCCTTGTTTATTTGTATAACGAAAATGTGATGTATCCCCTGAAATTCTCTGTTCAGGAAGACTATCACTTTCATTTCTATAAGTTTTGACTGGATTATCTAACCAAACAATTCCCCTCATTTTTTCTTCTTTCTTCCACCAAAGCTTAATATAATTCTTCCTCTTGTCCCAAAGTTTAGCTGAGGCAGCAATGCCAAAAACTATATGTTCTAATCCTGTTTTTTCTTCATTCTTGACCCATTTTTCACTTGAAGAAGAAAGGGCTAATGCTGAAGAATTGAATTTTGAAGAAATAGCCATACTTGTATGGTGCCTAGTTGAGCTCAAAAGAAAATCATCATCGCAAGATCGAGTTGTATTTAGCAGCTTCATAGTATAAACAACATAAGTGGCAGAAACAAATAGTATAAGCCAGACCATGAACTTAGGCAAGGCCCGATTGTGAGAACCACCCATCATAATGGGTGTCCCAGAAGGGCTTCTCATCTGATCCCAAATCATTTTCTCAGTATCTTTTTGCATCCCTTTCATGGTTGAAGCTCAAGAAACAAAAAAATCCAAACTTTAAAACCAAAAATGTGAAAAGGAACAAAAAGAAAATTAACAAAATGTTAATCACCGATTCCAATTTCACAAAGTATTGTAGGGCTTATTTTGGGAAAGCTAGGTAAAGTGGAAGAAGGGATTTATAATTTTATTTGGGAAAAAAAATTAAATCTCTTCAGTACCAAGAACTAGATCCAGGGAAAAAAACAGAAGGGGTACAGAGCAAATAGGGGAAACCTGCAAGAAATTAAATGAAAAGGGCAGAAAATGATTCAAGAAATGGGGGAAAATGGATAAATGTGAAGAAGAAGAAGAAGAGGAAAGGCCAAGATTTTCAGGGAAAAGAGGAAAGAGAAGGGGAAAGAGGAAGAGAAGGAGCATGCATTGGTGCCAGGTTGCACCCCTCTTCTGAATGGGGCACTGCACGGGGCATCACTTATTAGTACAATACTCCTACTATTCCTATTCCTATACTTGGGTGTACGTATATACTACGTTGTCGGTATAACATACTATGGAAATTAATTAATGAAATGGAAATAAAATTAGTCCCTGAAATATTTATTTTTAAGAAATTGTCCAAAAATATTTATCTATAATTTATGTTTATTTTCTTGACGGTAAAGTATGAGTTTTTTTAGAGGAATGATATCACTTGCTCTTTTAATGAATTTGTGGGACTTGATGATATTATTTATTTTATTAATTATTTATATTTGATAATTTTTTGTAATTATTAAAAAATGCTTATTTATGGTGATAATGAATACTTTTTGATAAATTTATATCATGTGACACTCACATTTTATTTTTAATAATAATAAAATTGTTCAATTATTAATTTAAATGCCAACATTCGACGGAAATAAATCAAAATATTCTGATAGTGCATTCGGGTCATTTACTTTTACCAATTTCAAGTGTTGGTTGCCACTTAGATTAGTGGCTAGATAATTTTACACTTACAAAAAATAACATATGAGAGTCACGTGACACAAATTGATCAAAAATCATCTATTACCGCCTTATATGAGCAATTTCAATCACCATAAAAATTAGTAAACATAAATAACTAATAAAATAAATAATATCTTTAAATAAAAATATATAAATTATACATGGACATTTTTTGTCAATTTCTCTTTATCTTTCCCTTATTTTCTTGATAGAGGAGGACTCTCCTAAGATCTAGTTAGCAAATCTTTTTTAACTATATACTTCTCTATCTTGTAATAATGATAATGATGTGAAATTCTTTGTTTAGGGTGTTATAATAAATGCAACTATAGATTTTAAGCATATAACAACCTCATGATTAACTTTTTAAAAATTTCTTATAAATGGTTATATACTATTTTGCATTCAATTTCTAAACTCATTTTTTAAAATTTTGTTTTTCAAAACTAAATTATGTGTAAAAAAATGATCTGTCACCACACAATGTGTCGAAATCATTTTAAAGAGCTTATGTGTCAATCACATGAGAAAATTTGATAAGACACTTCCTGACATGTGATTTTAATTTAAAGGCCTCAAAAAATTTTAAGGGTACCATGCGACTTCAGTAAATAATAATATATCTCCTAGTATACTGTATAATACACCTGTTTGAAATAGTAGTTTTCCTTTTAAAGTTTTTATTTTGGTATTTAGAATTTATCTTTTATTCTATTAACAGGTGTATCCTAGAGAATTTAGTAGACAATCCCGACCTGAATTGGACCTAAAATCTTTAGGATTGATTTAAAAAATGGTGCATTTTGTGGTGGCGAACAATTTTAGTTTAGAAGTATAAAAAATAAAAAATGAGTTTAAAAATTAAATATAATTTAAGTAAATAATAAATTTTTTTTAAAGAATTTCCCTTAAATTTGAAACTTCATTCTCTATCTATTCTTCATTCTATCTTGATAGAGTTTGACTTTTAAAAGCTTTTAGATGTATTAAAAATTAGATAGGTTATATGAGGATATGTGAGAGCAAATTTAAAATTTAAAAAGTGAGATATAATTAATTTATGTTATATTACATTTTATAACTAATATATGTTAAATGTTTTTATATGAACATATTTTGCGTTAATTTATGTTCTATTAAATTTGATATAGTTTATATTTAATCTATATTATGTGCTTGGAGTACAAACTAAAGAAAAAAGAAAAACAATATATTTGGAAAATATGAAGAAAAGTGAAAAATGAGGGACATAAATATGCCTATGGAAAGGGGCCAAGAGGCATAAGTCGGTGGAATGGAATGGTGTGGGGGCAGTGGTAGCTAGCGAAGGCTGATGACAAAATAATTGAATTGACAAAGATTTAGGGGGAGACTTCTTCAATCTTCGTAATTTTATTTTCTACTATGCTATTTTTCTTTGTTAGCAAATAGTGGGTAACAGCAAAAAATGGTGAGGTTATAGTGAGAAAAAAAAAATCAGTATCATTTGTGATACTCTATGTAATATTTATTTTTTTATAATTTATTATTATTTTTTAATAAATTTTATTATTAAATATTATATTAAACGTTATAATATTAAAGCCAGTAAGATATTGTTCATATGACAAGAATTAATTCCTCCCAATTAAAAGGTTGAGGATTCGACTTCAATTAAATACACGAATTACACTCATTTTTAATAGGGTTATTTATGTGTAAATGATTTATTCTTAATTTTCACTGAATGTGACACATATTGTATTAAAAAAATATTACAGTATTAAAGATAATCTAAATTAATTAATTAACATATGTTTGGAACATACATTACTAACTGGCTCAAATCGCCTGTATTATTAATAATATATTACAATAAAAATATGAAAAATGAATTATTAGACAAAATGTCAAAAGAATCCAAATGGTTTTCGTAGTGTTTATATTAATATCTCCATCTATAAAATAAAAAATACATTTACAAGTTATAATCGTAACTTGTAGGTCTCATAACTTTAGAATTGTCAATGGATTCAGACTAGCCCGATTACTCGACATTTTTAAGTAAAATTTTCTTGTTAGGACTAAATCGAATTTAACTCAAATTTTAAATCCAAAATATTTTCAAATCAAACTCAAACCTAAGTACGCTTATTTAATTTAAGTATGGCTGTTTATTTTATGTATATACATATAATTATTAAATTTTAATATATTATACATAGTTATTTTTATAATGTGACTTTGTATAATTAATATTATGATTTATATTTTACGATTGATTAATTTTTAAAAAATTAAAATCTAAGTTCTTTTAAATCAAGTTTAGACTCATTCATACCCAGCCCCGTCCAATCGGGCTGGACTGGAGTCCATATCTCCGGACGAGTTTGGACTGAAGAAAACTCGACCCTTTAACCCGACCCGACCGGTAGATAACTCTTTGTAACCCGGACTCCGTAACCGTTCTTCTGTATAGAACTCCAAATTCCCCCCGACCCGTCCAAACAAAACTCCGATGAACAGGGGAGGCGCGAAAATCAAATATGCATGAAGAGACTCGCTGCCCCGGCCGCCGCGGGCTTCTCCACCATCAAGACTCTCGTCCACCAAAAGCTCTACATAGAAGCCCTCAGAACTTCAATCTCACTCCCCAATCCAAACCTCGATTTCACAGACGCCCTTTATGCACTATACTTCAAGTCAGGCTTCAGGCTCGACCCTTTTCTTTCCGCCTCCCTCATCTCCCATGTCTCTCGCTCCCTCTCCTCCTCCCCTGAATTTTTCACCCGTGCCAGACAGCTTCTGAATGATGCAGATGATTCTGACATCGTTGTTTTCAATTCTATCCTTTCTGGGCTGGCTCGGTTCGGCCAATTTGAGCCCTGTTTTATGTTCTTTAACCAGTTGAGGCAGAAAGGTCTCAAGCCTGATGTTTACACTTTGAGTTCTTTGATCAAGGCTTCTGATACAATTGAGCATAATGGAATGGCCCAAGGGCTTTCCATCAAGATGGGTTTAGTTCAAAATGTGTTTTTGATTAGTGGGCTTGTGGAAAATTATTTGAAAAATGGGTTATTATCAAGCGCTGAAAAGTGCTTTGAGGAATCTTCTTGCTTGGATTATGTGGTTTGGACTGCAATGATTAATGGCTATATTTGGAATAACAAATTTGATAAGGCCAAGGAGTTGTTTAAGGAAATGAGAGGTATGGGTTTGGACTTGAATGAATTTACCTTGACCTGTTTGCTTACTGGAGTCTTGGACACGAAAGAAGGCCAACAAATTCAGGGATTCAGCAAAAAGACGGGATTTTTAAGTGGACGTTCACTTTATTTGCATAATGCAATTATGAATATGTATAGTAGATGTGGGTACCAATCCGATGCTATTAAAGTGTTTGAAGAAATTCCTGATCACAGATGTTGTTTCTTGGACCGAGAGGATAGGGGTGGTTTCTTATCAATTGAATGAATCTTCTACGGTTTTGTATCTGTTGGTGGGTTTCGGTTACGGATTATGTGTTTTAATTTGGCTTCTTAAAAAAAAAAAAAACATACGGCTTTGAGGTTGCTTGTTACAATTTTCGGTTTTCGGTAATTTTTCACGTCTCCTTTTGTATGGTTATAAACTTGCAGATATCATGGATCAATAGTTTTGGATATGGAATTGGTTCTTGAATTTTGCTTTGTTTTCTTTTCTATGACCGCATATCTCTACATGCATCAAGATCAATGGTTTGGTGTTTTTTTTTTTTTTAAACCATCAATGGAAGATGGTTATCTTTGACTGTGGGTATTAGTCAAAGTTTTTTGTTCTTCTTGTTCGTGTCTTCACGGTAAAATGCAATTCTTGGTCAAAGGGGTTTTTTTTTTTTTCTTTTTAAATGGCAATTCTTGCTTGATGTGTTTTTTTGTTTCACGGTAATATGCATGTTCTATATGTTTGCTAGAAGGATTCATGATTTGAATTTGTTCCGTAATTTTAATTGTGTTGAGATTAGAGGATTTGTTTTTCGGAATATGAACTTGATGGCTATAATTTTTTTTTGTTAATCCTGAATTTTTTATACATGTAAAATATGAAATAGTATGTAATTAAAGTTTTTTTAATATTCATAACAATTTAAGTTGTTCTAACGAGCATGTCTAGTAGCTTTATATTAATTGGTAGATGTGGCATCCTACCAAAGTAAGTTGTCTCATGAAAATCTTTCGATAATGAACTACATATATGTCGTGTTTTGTATTTCTTATGCGGGTAGCAATCGGCCCAAAGGAATATTGTTATTGTCAGACTGAGAGTTACAAACACATGTGGTGATGAATATGTAATAGTTATTAAGTATCCATAGTAAGTGTTAAGTTGACCCAAACGAAGATTTGATATTTGACTAGATTTTACTATTAGTGCTCGCTTCTAAATCAAGAAAATCACTTGCAAGCTAACTCTTTGTCCAAAGACTAGACTTAGTGTTGCACCGATATTCTTGTGATCAAATATTGTTATGAATATAGCACATGAATTGTTAAAGTTTTATATATATGAGTGATCTTTATTTATTTTTGTTATATTATGTTTTCTGTTACTGTTACTAGTATCTCTGTTGCTCAATTATTTGCTAATTTTAGTAATATTCCGCCATTAAATGGTACCAACTTGGCCATTAGGGAGCTACGACCAGCTGAGCTGACGGATACTAGTATTTCTGAACAACGGAAGGGAAATGGCTCAGTAGGAACAGTCAAATAGGTTAAGTCTAATAATCATAAGAGTACAATTCTAGAGACTTTTCTTGCTAACATGACAGATGAGAATAATGCAGTTAAGTTTCTCGAACAATTGGAACAACGCTTTATAAAAAGCGAAAAGACAGAGATTATTACGCAATTGCATAAACTCACTGCCGTGAGGTACAATGGTTCGGGAAACATTAGATAATACATTCTCGAGATGTCTCATATTATATTAAAACTTAAGACACTGAAGTTGAATCTTCTTGATGATCCACTAGTGTACCTTGTTTTGATGTCTTTTCTTTCTCAATTTGACCAGTTTGAGGTGAATTACAACTGTCAAAAGGATAAATGGACAATCAATAAGGTCATCTCGCATTGTAATTGTATCTTGTAGGTTTCATAACTCTAGAATTGTCAACGACTCACACTAATTCGAAACTCGATATGTTCGGTCCGACTTTTTAAAGTCGAATTTTCTTATTAGGACTGAATCGAGTTTGACCTCATTTTTAAGTCCAATATTCCTAAGTAAGCGTAATTCATTCAAGTGTGCCTTTAAATTATATTTTGAAATATGTAATGTCAGAGGACTCAAGAAAACAGCTAATTAGGCAAGAACTATCACTAAGGGAAATTCTTATTACTAAATGTACTTAACAAGCTGGAGGCATAAGGAAAATAATATCATTAACCCATCAAAATTTAGCTTCAATTGTATCTTGATTAGGGGTGGGCAAGATTCTTGAGTAAGGCCCGTATAAAAAAAGCTTTTCCCCCACTGGCCAATTCTGCATTTGGACCATTATTGTTAATGCAATGGCGTTCTGATCATCTTCTTAATTAATATTAAAGTATATTTAATAGTCATATAGTTCGTTCATATCTAACGGTACTACTGATATTGAATTTGTTTGTTGCATTTTGGCTGTTAAAAGCAGCTTTGCTTTTGCCATCAAATTCAGTAGTTCGTGTTATGATTTCTTGGTTTTCTTACTTTAAAAATCTGTTTCTTCTTCTTATTATTGATATGACTTCTTCTCCTTTTCTCCTTTACTTAATTTGTTTGCTCAAAATTTTGGTATCATGTGATTTTGGACTTAACTATATGTATATATATATATATACATATATGAGGGGGCCAAAAACATACTTGATGAGAAATAAGTCCAATATTCTCAAACCTTCCCAGTCCTCTATTAACTCAAATTATTAAAAATAATATATTAGTACAAAGTATTAGGTTTGATTTCATGATACTTTGTCCTTTGTAAGAGAAATTGAACATTTGAACAAAAACCAATCATTTAAAGGTCATCAAAGAATGAATTGGGTAAAAGTTAGACTAGATCAAATTAAGGTCACTTTACAATACTAGTACAATTTATAGGTTTTGTCTAATATGTATTTTGGATAAATATATCTTGCTATATAATGACAATTGATGTTTAATAAGTTTTATAAAATCTGAAAATCTTATAAAAGTTTTTTAATCTTAAGAAAATTTATAATGTTCTTTTATGTTTTATTATATTTATATTCATTTTGTATAAAAGCTATTATATTTTTTTTATTTTAATGCTTTTAAATTAATTAGAATTAGGTTATTACGTATAAAAAATATTAAATTCTCAGTTAAATAAGGGGGTCGATAAATCTAACTCGGAAATATGAATGTATAGCGCGAAAAAAATTATTATTTTCCCTACTCTTTCTCTCTCTATACAATTTCTCTCTAACTTTTCTCTACTCCTTCTCCACTCTAAAATTAAAATTTTTAACATTGAACTTGAATTGGAGGTAAATAAGATCATTATGAAGAATTTGTAGAAGAAAACATCAATTTAGATGTAAAAAAAGTTGAAATAATTTTTGTTCAAAACTGGGCTTGGATCGTCCGAACGGGCGACCCGGACATGTGCTGGTCGCCCAGAGCGGATCGCCCAGATGGGCGACCAGCACATGTTCGGGTCGCCGGTCCGGGCGACCCGAGCCTCTTCTTTTTTTTTTTTTTTTTTGGTTTAGGAAGAAAGAATTTTTGTAGGTATTTAGAAAACTTGATACATGAATAACTCTACGATCGGAGGTCTGTTCATGTGTATGACCACTCGTTTTGATGGTTCTCGTAAAGATAAACTCAACGGCATCGTCCAAAAAGTAATCCGAACGCGTTTCGGGAAAAAAAATTGTCCCGTATAGTCGAAAACTTTGACGGGGCATAACTTTGCGCTCGGACGTCCGATTGAGGTGATTCTTGTGGGCATTTCGGGTATTTTTTCGAGATCTACACGCCGGAAAACGCTTAGGCAGTTTCCACCAACCGTTTCCACAAAAATCTCTTATTTTCGTTTTAATTTACGTTTTTGTAATTTTCTAATATTTTCTCTCTTAATAACTAAAAATTACGATACCAATTTAAAAATTAAATAGAGGAGCAGTCTTATTTTTGCTCTAATTAAAAATTCAAATGATTGAAGTTGGTAAATATTAGAATTCTTTTTCCACGATAATTTTTTGCCCCAGAACGGGTCCGGATCACTTTTTCGACGATGACATTGCGTTTATCTTTACGAAAACCATCAAAATAAGTGGTCATATGCGTGAAACGGACCTCCGATCGCAGAGTTATTCATGTTTCAAGTTTTCCAAATACCTACAAAAATTCTTTCTTCCTAAAAAATAAAAAATAAAAAAAGAGCCTCGGGTCGCCCGGACCGATGACCCGGACGTGAGCCGGTCGCCCGGGCCGATGACCTGGACATGTACTGGTTGCCCATCTGGGCGATCCGCTCATATTTGGGTCGCCCGTTCGGGCGATCCGAGCCCAGTTTTGAAAAAAAATTATTTCAACTTTTCTTACATCTAAATTGATATTTTCTTCTACAAATTCTTCATAATGATCTATATGTAACTCCAATACAAGTTTAATGTTAAAGATTTTAGTTTTAGAGTGGAGAAGGAGTAGAGAGAAGTTAGAGAGAAATTGTGTAGAGAGAAAAAAAGGAGGGAAAATAATGATTTTTTTCGCGCTATACATTCATATTCCCGAGTTAGATTTATCGACCCCCTTAAATAATATAACAAATTTTTATATTTGAATTTTAACCCTCAAAATTTAAGTTATGACTTCGTTTGTGATCCAAGTTTGCGTGTACCTCAAAATACATGTTAAAAAAACTAATATACTATTAATTTATGCATTTCTTTTTACTAAATATTAATAATTTATGCATTCATTTCCAAGTAAAAAGGCAAAAATTCTTGGGGAACAATATCTGTCCTAGATTGAATTTATGTATTTGAATTATGTTTTACTTTAAAACTTAATATAAATTATGTTTTGAAATCATTATTTTCTTTTAAAAAAATTATGTTTTACTAAATAAAAAATCAATTTTTCTATATATTCAATTACATTAATCTTATACTTCAAGTCGAAGTCGAGTTTCATCCGCATATGAGATATTACCTAAGTGGTAAGAGACGAGACCTCCCAATTATAAGGTTTATATTCTTTCTTTAGTAGGATTGTGTTTAATTTGACCAATATTGATATAATCTCTACTAATAGCGTGTCACCTCTTGTACTAGAAAAAGTCAAGTTTCATTCTCCAAAACTTTACTTTTGAATATGTTACGGGCCTAATTTATTGTTAAAAAATTTAATATGGACCTAATTTGAATATCATAAAATTATTATCGTAAAATTAAGTTTGGGCTTAAATTTACTAGTTAAAAAAATGATATGCTCATTAACTAGTCGATGTAGAATTCTTATCACACTCCACGATCAGAGTTAAAAAACATTAAATTGCATCGAACTCCCACCCTTAAATGTACAATATTTATTCCTTTTTATAAATTTTGTGTAATTTTCCTCCTCTTAAAATAATTTTCTTGGATCATTAGATCCAAATTTATTTTTGCAACTACTCCGATGATAATATTGTGTAAAACTTATAAAGAATAAAATTACATATAGTAATCAATCAATCAATGTAGGATGATCACTAAAAAAAATTGTAGGATACTCACTTAAAAAAATGTAGGTTGATCGAGGTTGAATAGTCGAATCTCTTAGATATGAAATTGAATTCTTGGCTTTTAGAGGGAATGGAGAGAATTTCTTTCTAGTGAAAGAAAATTGATACTGAAAAATGAAAAATTTTAAATTTTTTTCGCGGCTATTTTTATAGATTCGCAAGTTATATTTATTATGTTAAAAAAAGGGGGAAAAACCATACACACAAGAATGGGTGGCAACTATTGGAAGGTTGTTTATAGTTTCTGTGTGCAGTTTCGTAGCAGAGCATTTCTCATCCCCTCCTATGGATGGCCTAGAGAGACAGGGCATTTATTACATATGGTGCACGTACAAGCATAGCTCCGTAGTCTGTATTCCCTTGAAATTCAAGTATTTTCCATCACGCAATCATAACAACGTTAGGATTAGTCTCGGGAATAATTTCAATTTTAGTAGAAATTCATCGAACCAAACGTGCCACAGGATCGGGGATGAAAAATTGTCAGTTTTATATTTCACTTTCCGGAGATAATATCAGTGCAAAAATTTGCACTGAGGTTCACCATGGAAGAAACGCTAGGATTAGTCTCTGGAATCATTCTAGTTTTGACTGAAATCACGTCCCATTCATTGCATCAGGGACAATAACTTTTACATCTTGTATTTCAATTTCTTTGAATGATATCAATGCGAAAATTCGTACGGATGGTCACCGTGGCATGGGGAACACAAGGATTAGTCTCGAGAATCATTCTGTTACCGGTTGAAATTCACGGGATCGGAGACGAAAGTTTGTGGATCTTATATTTCATTTTTCAGGGATTGTATATTCGCAAAAAAATTGCACGGAAAGTCACCGTGGCATGGAAAACACTAGGATTAGTCTCGACAATAATTTTGATTTTGGAAGAAATTCATCGAACTGGATGTAATTATAATAATTTACGAGATCGGGGATGAAAACTTGTCGATCTTATAATTCACTTTCCGGCGATGATATCAGCACGAAAATTTGAACGGAGTGTCACTGTAGCGTGGGGAACTCTAGGATTTGTCTCGAGAATAATTTCAATTTAGGCGGATTGAACCATATGTGATTTTTAATTCATGAGATCGAAGACAAAAACTTATCAATCTTATATTCTTTTCCAGGGATAATACCACGGCAAAAATTTGAATGGATGGTCTCTGTGGCATGAAGAACACTAAGATTAGTCTCGGGAATGATTTCGTTTTCGGCAGAAATTCATCGAACAAGACGTAATATATAAATTTGCGGGATCGTAGTTGAAAACTTGTCAATCTTATATTTCACTTTCCGATGAAGATATCAGCACGAAAATTTACACGGAGGTATACTGTGGAACGAGGAAAGCTGGGATTAGTTTTGGAATCATTGCGGTTTTGGCCCAAATTTGTCGAACAAGACATGATTTATATAACAATAAAATAATAAGACAAATGTATATACATTTGGTGATTATGAATATCTTTTTTTAACTCGATACCTGAAAGTTATGACTAATCCGGAGGATTTGGAGGGCACAAGGGCTTCAAATAGAGCACAAGGCTGACATGCGTTATTAATGCTAGTATATGGCCTAAGACCAATTGACTCACATTTATGATTTATGAAGCATGTACTTTTTGAATTGTATTTTATGCTCTTGGTCATCAAGTATGTGACTTGATAGTAAAACCCTTATAGCGAATAAAATACTATTCTTATTTGTCCCTAGTTTATTACATCTTGTAAACTAGTGTGAAGTTGATTGATGGTCAAGTTTTACTGATCATGAATATGAGATATAAAATCAATTCATAAATACATATTGAGAATATTGTATTGGACATGACCCAAAGTGAAGAAGAAATATTGCATGGGTTTAAGTTATAAGTATTTCTTCTCAGTTTTATATTTAGTGTCCTTTGACCTAATGTTTCTAATGTTTCTTGCATGGGGGGAGAAAATATGTTTTGACATAGTCAAACATCACTTTTAATTAGGTGATCATTATGACTATTAGTTGGCTTATTTTCTTGTCATGGCTTGAATATTGGAGATAGTGAAAGGGATTTGTCCCTCTCTTTTTAGAGAGAGATATCCATGGACCCCTTGATAAGGAAGACTGGAAAATATACATGGCCATGCTCAAATAAGTATTAATAAGGTGTTATTAATATTATTTGTTGGAACAGTCTGCCTGGTGATCAAGTAAATGGTTAATTAAGTTTTATAAGGATGACTTGATCCATGCCTTATACTTAATTAGGATATCATGTGACAAAAGGACTAAATATTAAATATGATGCTAGGTTATTATTATATTTACTTAACTTGGGTAAGCATAATATCTTGCTAGAGGCCGCTTATGTTTTGTGAATAAATGTCTAGGACATTTTTCATTCACTGCCAACGTTAAGTGAACCTACAGGGTCACACGCATAGACGATCTTGTGAGCATAATGTCCACGTTCAATGAATCTAGATTGTGTCCAGATTCGTTGAACGTATACAAAAGGGGAATCAGATTCCATATTGTATTTTCTAGTAAGTAAATAAGTAATTAATTTTAATTTAATCGAATAAATGAAATTAATTACTTAATATTACACATCCAACCGTTGGATGATTATAGGAATAAACGGACGAGATTGAACTGTCATTAGATGACAGTTAGGGTTTTAATATTGACAGCTATAAAAGGTTATGTTAACATTTTCTTGGTGGCCGTCCTTTATCTGATTAAAGAAAAACAAAACCCTAAACCCTAGAACGGCAATATAGTATCTAGCCTCCTCTCTCCGGAATACGACCGATTACCAGGTAGTCAGGATTAGTTCTGAACAGTTTTCAGAACACAAAAGGGGCTAGCATCCCGATCACTTGCAGAGAAGTTCGTCTCGTGGATACCAGTAGAGGGCGAAGCGTACAAAGCAGCGCCTCCACAACGAACAAACAAAACATTGAGGTAATTTCTATCTAATCGGTTTTTCTAGTATGTGCAGATCCTGTTGGTGGATTTCCGTAGTTTTATTTTATTTTGTTTTTGCCTACTGATTCCAACAGTGGTATAAGAGTCTCGTACATACTAGTTTTACTGATTTTATTTGTTACCGCTTTGATTACATGTGTTGTTTTCAATCGGCCTTATAGTAAAGTTTCTGATTAGTGTAATAATCAGAGTAAATTGAATTATAGGATTCACATATATCATATTCTGTTTTACTTATTAATGCGATTAATTAAACAGAATGTTGTTACTGCCAAATTGTTTGGCGTACAGTCTGTAATCTGTGCAATTTAATTGTTAAACTAATATGCAGAATCACATAATTTAGTGTTTAACTGTTAAACAAAATTTCTGGCGGCATGATTTTAGGGTTTATGACGGCAGCAACTCATTCAATGAGTTAGAAAGGAAAAATCGTTTTATTGAGTAAGGTTAATTCTTGTGTTTTATTTATTTGTTCCATCAATGGTATCAAAGCCTCCTTACATCAAAAAATTGTTTAGATTTATTTTTCGGAAATCGATTTTAAGAAAAAGAAGGAAAAAAATTGTCGATCCAATCTTTTTCATTGTTGCTTCGATTTCTTATCAATTGAATGAATCTTCTACCGTTTTGTATCTGTTGGTGGGTTTCGGTTATGGATTATGTGTTTTAATTTGGCTTCTTAAAAAAAAAACATACGGCTTATTAACGCACAACCATGTTATTGAGCTGATAATGCACAGTGACTGTGCGTTATCATGTTATAAAGCAACAAACCCTAGCCGCCCTCCCCTTCCTTCCCCCTTTTTTGTTTCTACCCTAGTTTAGGCGGCTCCCCCTCCCCCCTCCTTCCTCCCTCTTTTTATTTTCCCCCAGCCTATTTCAGCCTCATTTCCCCACCCTCTTTTTTACTCTCTTTCCTCCTTTCCTCCTTTCTTCCTCCTTATTTCTCTATTTCCTCTCCTTCCCCCTTACTGTTTTTCCAGCCCCCTTCTCCTTCATTCTTTCTTCTTTTTTTCAGCCATCTTCATCTCATTATTCTTCCTTTTTTTCATCCTTCTTTCTTCAGAAAATTTTTTGTTCCTGCCTGCGCCAACTGCTAGGTATTTTACTCTATTTTTTCTTATTATTATGTGTTGATTTCTTTTTATCTAATGAATGTGTATTTTATTTTGAAAATTACAGTTAAATTAGTAAATCTTGGAGATTTTCTTTGGAGTACGAAGGCTACTAAAGCTGCATTTTAAATTTTCAGTAAGTTTTTAGTTATTTAGAATTTTTTTTGTTTATTACATATTAAGTGTGATTATTTAGGTATTTGTTGGTTGTTAATATTTTTTATGAATTTTATTTATTAACTTGAATTAATTTATTTTTTGTGGAAATGGGTTTTACATTTATATTTAAAATATTTGTTATTAATGAATTTGTAAAAATGTGATAATTTTATGTATATAATTGTTTTTGAATTTAAAAAGTGATATTAGAGTGATGTATTATTTTCTTTAATTTATGTGGATAATTATGTTTACTTTATTACCTTACTTTATGATTATTAGAAATTATTTAGATTATTATTTTGTATATTTCGTATAAATTATTGAGTAGAAAATATGAGAATATGTAATTCGATATTTTTAACATTTTTTTTAAATGTAGAAAATATGAAAGCAAATCTTTTTGTTGTAACTTAAAAATTGTAAAATGTAAATAATACAAAACTTAAAAATGTATTATTAAAATAAAAAATTTTACATTTTTAAAATTTTTAGATTTATGTTTAAAATTGTAGTTATTAATAAATTTGTACAAATTTGATAATTTTATGTATGTAATTGTTTTTTGTATTTGAAAAGTGATATTAGGGATAGTAGTTTTTCATGAATTTACAAGCGGATAAACTTAAAAATTGTAAAATTTAAATAATACAAAACTTAAAAATCTATTATTAAAATCCAAAATTTTACATTATGTTTTTTTTTTTTTGGTGAAAGTGTGGTTTGGATTTATGTTTAAAATTATAGTTATTAATAAATGTGTATGAATTTTTGTTTTCATTAAAAAAGTGATATTAGGGTTTAGGATTTTTTTCATGAATTTATTTGGATAATTAGGTTTAATTTCTTACTTTATGATTAATAGATTTTTTTTTAATTATTTAGGTAATTAATTTGAATGTTAGAAAATATGGGAATCTGTAATTCGGTATTTCTAATTTTTATTTTTTTAAACAGTAGAAATTATTGAAACTTTATTTTGTGCAACCTAAAAATTGTAAAATTTAAATAATACAAAACTTAAAAATCTATTATTAAAATCCAAAATTTTACATTATGTTTTTTTTTTTTGGTGAAAGTGTGGTTTGGATTTATGTTTAAAATTGTAGTTATTAATCAAAGTGTACGAATTTTTTAATGTTATGAATATAATTTTTTTTATGTAAAAATTGATATTAGGTTTTAGAATTTCATTTAGAAATATGGGAACCGGTATTTTTTAACAGTGAACCTTAAAAACTAATAGTAAAAGTGAAATTTATTACGTAACAATAAACCTTAAAAACTTTAAAATCTTATTTATTTAAAAATTCCTAAATCGTTAATTAATTGTGTTAACAATATACCTGATATTTGGAAATATGAGAACGTAAAACTATAAACTTTACAACCGTTAAACGTAATAACAATTAAATCTTAATATTCTTGGAATTAGAATATGTTTAAAACTTTTTAATTTTAACATATAGATGTTCACAATATCTGGAAAATATAATTAATGTAGATGGAAGAAGTGCCAGCACATGTGCATCCGCATGTCACTGACGTCTTATCCAGACAGCACGAGCAGAGATCGGGTTTGGATCGGGAGACGTGTTATATTGACCTCCAGTGTAGGCGTTTTGGCTGCAACCTGTTCAATGCTATAGTGCGGCTCTCCGTAGATTGGTTGAAATTATTGATGGAACCGGTTTGGGGGGAGTCTTTAGATGTGGTTATATTGGATTGGACCACGCGCTTATCACCGCATTAGTCGAGCGGTGGAGACCAGAGACCCACACATTTCATCTAACGTGCAGTGAAGTCTTGATTACACTCCAAGATGTACAGGCGCTGTGGGGTTTAGGGATAGACGGCACGGTTGTTACCGGGCCTAATTGGAGTTTACACCCTAAACAATACTGGATTGACGTTATCGAGAAACTTCTTGGTGTGCGGTTGTCTCTCAGCCACTTTTTCGGTTACAAAGTGAAGAAGGAACCATTGGAAGCATGGATTCTGAGAGCGTTCACCGGTTCAGAGACCGACGACGATCTAATCCTACGCGCTCGTGGATTTATTTTCTTGCTTATTGGCGGACACATGCTTCCCGACTTCTCCGGGAATTTGGTTCACGTGCGCTACCTCAGCTTGTTGGAGGATTTTGATGCTATTAGGACATATAGCTGGTAGTTACGTTCTTGGGTTTCTGTATAGGCAGCTGTGCACGACAGCTTTGGGGGGTGCACGACAGATTGGAGGGGCTTTGGTGTTAGTTCAGATATGTGCGTGGTCGCGTATACCTACATTGCAGCCTCAGCTGATGACGGAGATTATGGCTGACCTTCTTGCTCCTCTTGGCGCAATATGGTGCACAGCATTTGACTGTTGCCAGCTACCTACGCACACTCTGGTTACATACAGAGACCAGTTGGACTTTATGCTATCTGACCAGGTATGCTTTACAATAGCTTGTATTATTTGTAATTAATTGTGTTTTCTTTTCCTAGTTGCATTTTTATTGACTTTGAGTTTTGACATGACAGTTTATGTGGCTCCTGTATTATGACCGCCCTTTGGTTCCATCTGACTTGTGGCGGGCAGAGGTGCCCCTCATATGTTACGAGATAGTGGAGTACTACTATTCCATACATGTGATGTGACAGTTCGCACGGGCTTAGATGGTTCCAGATGCAGTCGATACTCGTCTGGACCTGCACCGGATCCAGTTAAGAGGGAATGACAACACATCCTGGGTTACACAGCATGCTATCCATGTCAATGTCTGGAACCAGTGACGAGTTCGTGTTAGAGATGGTCCTGCTGTAAAATATGTTGAGGCATTGTCTTACCCTAGTGATGAGTACATAAGATGGTACAGAGGTATCACACAGGTTTACATCGGCAATCCAGCTAATCGTGATACCCGTGCGCATGATTATCAGCCTGCCGGCGTGGACAGACGGATGATGGTAAGTTCTTATGCGTTTCAGTTATTTATGTTGAATTCTAATTTATTTACTTATTTCATTTTTATTAAATTCTAATTTGTTTACTTATTTTCATTTGTTAAATTCTAATTTATTTACTTATTTTATTTGTTAAATTCTAATTTATTTACTTATTTTCATTTGTTATATTCTAATTTATTTAGTTATTTATTTTTTACTTCCATGTTGCAGGAGGTGGATGATATGGCTTCAGTGGCGATTCGGGAGCCACCTTCATCTCCTTCACAGATTGCTGCGGTCATGAAAAAAGTGCAGACGATCATCCGGCGGTGCACGGTCTCCATCGGGGGTACTTTGGGATGCACTCCTTCACAGTATGATATACATGCGACGTTCCCTGTTTAGCCATCGCGTCGCCGTCCCCGAGAGCACGTTCTAGACCGAGGAGCTCGTGGAGTTAAAAGGGGTGCTCGGAGACATCTTGGCCGGGGAGCAGGTGCTGGACGCCCTCCTGTACCTCCTACTCCACAAAGGCAGGAACATGTCGACCCCGGCCCAGCAGTGGTTGAGAGGGGTGAGGGATCTGGTGGCGGTCAACATTATGTTGACCCATTCGACAGCCCCCACCTAGATATGCCGTCCTATAGTTTGGGGTTGACGCCAAATCCCCAATCTCTCCCTAGTGGATCCGGAACGTCGCAGATGCCTCCGGCGCCCAGTTCAGGATTTACGGCATTCCAATCTCCGCATCCTTTAGCTTACGGGTTTGGGAGGTTTAAGGCACCACCTCCTCCGGGCACAGCCAGTGCATCAACGCCACATCAACCTATATCGCAGGCATCTTTGTCTGACAAAGAGGAGGGGCAGGATGCTCTTGGCCGCGGGCATCGTGTTGGGAAGAAAACCGTCCGATTCACTCCATCCGACTGGCCTTAGCTGTACAGATATAATTTTCTATTTTTCATTGACAGTTATATGTAATTTAAAATAAACTTTATAGTATTCATTGTACATTTTTTATTATTTCTTACTTATTACGTTTATGTATCTTTATTATATTCTTATTTTGTTATATGGTAAAAATCCGGCCGTTCAAATACTTCGGTATAAAAATAGCTTCTTTACTTTGATTTGCAAAACCACAAACGAAACGAAATGCTTTAATTGGTTTTGAAAGAAGGAAAAAAGAGTTTATGTATCAAAGAATAAACTAAAAATGGGTAAACACTCAAGAAAAAAAAAGAAAAAAATTTCAAATTTATTTAGTAAACGAAAAGAGGCAGAAAATGTCGCGGTTAGAAAAAATAAAAAAATAAATTAAAAAAAATAAAAAGAAAACCAAAAAAAAAGGAAAAAGCTGCATGTGCATGCAAGCAATTATTGACGTGAAATTATTGCATGACTGATGAACAAAGATAACGCACATTGGCTGCTCGTTATCCAGGAGATAACGTACAACTATCATGCGTTATCTCCTAGATAACGCACAACTAATGTGCGTTATCCTTGTTCATCAGCCTCTTACAAAATTTTCACTTCTTACACGCAACAATAATTGCATGTCATGCACACAACAATAATTGCATGCACATGACTGATTTTTCACTATTTCACCGTCCTCCTTCATAGCTTTCTCAGAAGTAAGAACAATAATTCCCTCTTTCAATTTCCTCCAAGGACAATAATGTATGTAAACCCGTGAACCACTAAAAAATTTCGCAGCCAAACCTATGGGACAATAATTCATGTACAATAATACATATACAATAATTCAAACAGCAACCCTAAACTTACCCCAAAATGCAGCAATCCAGGAAATCTATAAGTACATTCCACACTTACATTCTTTACATATTCAGAACAATCCAGCAAACCACTCACTCTCTTTTCAATTCCCGAAGTTCCTACCATCTTCATATCCACCCGCCCTAAACACTTACATTTCACTGTTTTCTGAAATGGAATCAATCAACCCTGTTAGAGTACAACTATTTTGGGATTCTGAAATTGCTAGGGATGCATACGGTCCCTATTTTACTAGAACAATTCGAAAAAGTTGGACATTACCATTCGGACCTAATAAAAAAAATATTGAAATACCGAGATATGGATCCTAATCTCTGGAGTGTTCGAATGACGATGAGGGTGCCTACGTACTACGAGGCTCATCGTATGTTCTACTTTAATTTATATAGCATGAACAACGACGAAGAAATGTGGTATTTATGGACTATTCCGGCCGATATATCGAAGGAAGGAATTCATATTCTTGTTGAATTCGAGCCTATCGAACAACAAAATATTCCAATACTCACGACATGAACACAACATCTTTGCCCGAACATATTACGGCCGTAACACAGATGGTTTCTGATGAACCGTTTATATTGTACAGTGCCGTAAACAATGATAACGATGAGGTTGACAGGTCAGACGGAGATGATGCTGTTTCTAGTCAATCTGAATCGGATGATGACAATGAACCGGAAGAAGGAGAGTTCCAAACTCCAATCAATCCTGTAAACCCTGTCAACCCGGTCACCGAAAACACAGTACAACAATGGGAGAGCAGCCAATGGTTCAGCAATGCTAGGTATGACTACACACAATTTGGAGCATTCCTAGATATTGGCTCGGGTTCTCCTGTAGATGACACTATAGAATTTGGTACCGTCCGATTACTCGACTAGAACGATTCCATGACTGATATACAGTTAGGCATGAGATTCGTTGACAAAGTGCAGACAGTAAGTGCGGTTCGTAAGTACTCTGTCAGTGTGGGGTGTGAGTACCAGGTTATGAAAAGTAAGATAGATACATGGACCGCAAGATGTTACCATCACAATGACGATAATTACTGTGCATGGTACATCCGCACAATCGGTGGGAAATAACCAGATTCGTTAAAGAACACACATGCCTTGTACAGATAAAACAAAACAAACATAGAACCTGTCTTCAAAATTTATATCAATGTCCATATCACACCTAGTTGCCAACGATCCTGAGATACCTGTTTTGAACATCATTCAAGATGTGCAGGTATTGTATCAAACTGGCTGTACTTACAAGCGGGCATGGTATGCTCGAAAATTTGCCATCGAGAAGGTTTTTGGTAGCTGGGATATAACCTTCAATATTCTACCCAAATATTTACATGCTGTACAGGATATAAACACGGGGACTGTCTACGAATTTTTGCATCACAGAACAAGCAGTCCCCCTAATTATGGTTTCAAATTTATTTTCTGGTGTTTCTCGCCGTGTATAGACGGATTTCCATAGTGCCGGCCGGTGATTTCTATGGATGGAACACACTTAAGAGGACCATACAAGGGCGTGCTGTTAATTGCAAGTACGTGGGATGCAAATAATCACTTGTTCTCACTTGCTTTTGCAATTGTTGATAAGGAATCTTCCAAGAGTTGGAATTGGTTCCTTAAAAACTTGCGAGAATACGTAGTCAAAGATCACCACGTATGCCTTATTTCTGATCGCCACAAAGGTATTTTCTTAGCTATTCAAAGTCAACCTTTGTGGCAACCACCATTTGCAGTTCACCGATTTTTCTTACGCCACATTCGAGCAAATTTCAACAAGACCTTTAAAAATATAACCCTAAAAAGCTTGATGTGGCAGGCCGGAACAGAAACGAAACAATGAAAATTTGACCGTGTAATGAAAGAGATTAAAGAAAGAAATGTGGATGCATACATTTACTTGATGAAGTTGGAAGCAGAGAAATGGACACTGTTGCATGATGGTGGTCACAAACACGGTATCATGACAACCAACATTTCTGAGGCACTTAACAGTGTGTTGAAGAAAGCTAGGGTTCTACATTTAAAAGCCCTGGTTGAATTAATATTCAACAAACTAGTTAAGTACTTTCACCAACACCGTGAAGAGGCAGAAAATTGTGTGCATCCATTTTCAACTCGAATTTTTGACAAGTTCTTGCGGATTGAACTGAAATCAAGAGAACACAAAGTTACAACTTACAATCCGCGAGAGGGAATATGCATGGTAAAATCTCCAATCCGAGTTTCTGGTACGGGCAACAACGTCCATACATTGCGGCTAAATAATAAATTTTGTAGTTGGGGAAAATGGCAAATATATACATTGCCTTGTTCTCATGTTCTTGTAGTGTGTAGAGAAAATGGGTAAAGAATAGATGCTTATGTACCGGAGATATATTCGCGACAAACGTACATAAAAACTTACCAAGCGAATCTTTATTCGGTCTTGAGTGAGAACTTTTGGAGGGATGTCCCTTTTAATTTGACATTCTATCCTCCAAACATGAAAAAGGAACGGGGTAGGAAACAAGGCAAGCAATTTCAAGGGGAAATAGATTATAGAAATCCGAATTCTCCCCCAAGATATGGTAGATGTCGCATGCCGGGACATAATAGGAAAAATTGTAATAACCCTGGACTGAGCAATGTATAAGTTTGACATTTTCTTGAAATAGTTGTAATAAAACATGTTTATAATAATTAAAATTTTCTTTCAATTTCTTCTAATTACTACATCATTGCTCTAAATTTTTACGGTTTCTTTAGTATTACTTCTTCAAATAACTTGCAATGAAATTGTCAAAATGTAAATATATTTTCCAAGCAAATGATATAAATAGCACAAAATAAGTTAAATATAATAAATACAGTCTTTTTAAAAAAATTATACAATTATAAGTTTTTCCAAAATAAATTTTCATTAAAAAAAATAATTCATTAAACAAATTACTAAAAAAAAATTATACAATTATAAGTTTTCCCAAAAGAAATTTTTATTAAAAACAAAAAAAATGTTCATTCAAAAAAATAAAATAAATTAAATAACACAATTGTAAACAAAAAAAAAATATTTAAAAAAACATTTGAAAAATTTTGAAAAAAAAATTAAAAAAATAATTACGTGGCTGATAACGCACAACAAGTATGCATTATGCCGAGTCATAACGCACACTGATTGTGCGTTATCAGCCACGTTGGTTGATTAGCTTAATTAACTGATAACACACAATAGTTGGCCTGAATCGGAAAAAAAAAAGAAAGCGGCCTACTTCAGTCTGGGCTTTTTTAAAATGGGCCCAGCCCAGAAAAAGACCTGAATATAGCACATGAATTGTTAAAGTTTTATATATGAGTGAACTTTATTTATTTTTTTGTTATATTATGTTTTCTGTTATAGTTACTAGTATCTCTGTTACTCAATTATTTGCTAATTTGAGTAATATTCCGCCATTAAATGGTACCAACTTTAAAGTTTGGAAAAATAAAGTTGCAATTCATCTAGGTTGTCTGGGTCTGGACTTGACCATTAGGGAGCTACGACCAGTTGAGCTGACGGATACTAGTACCTCTGAACAACGGAAGAAAATGGCTCAGTGGGAATGGTAAAAAAGGTTAAGTCTAAAGCGAAAATGCAGAGATTATTACGCAATTGTATAAACTCACTACCATGAGGTACAATGGTTCGGGAAACATTAGGGAATACATTCTCGAGATGTCTCATATTATATCAAAACTTAAGACACTGAAGTTAGATCTTCCTGATAATCTACTAGTGTATCTTTTTTTATGTCTTTCCTCAATTTGACCAGTTTGGGGTGAATTACAACTGTCAAAAGGACAAATGGGAAATCAATAAACTCATCTAACATTATAATTGTATCTTACGGTTCAGACTAATTCGAAACTCGACATGATCGGTCCGACTTTTTAAAGTCAAAATTTCTTATCAGGACTGAATCGAGTTTGACCTTATTTTTAAGTCCAATATTCCTTAAATAAGCTTAATTCATTCAAGTGGCTCATTATTTTATGTAAATATATAATTATTAAATGTAATTATTTTAATAATATAATTTTATATAGTTAATGTTATGATTTACATTTTATATAGATTAACTTTTAAAATATTAGAATCTAAAGTCTTTTTTTGATCGAGTTTAGATCATTTATATCTTCCGGGCTAGACTGGAGTCCATAGCTCGGACGAGTTTGGACTAAGGAACTCGACCCATTTAACCCGACCCGTTTGGTAGATAATTATTTGTAACCCGAACTCCGTAACCGTTCTTCTGTATAGAGCTCCAAATTCCTCCCAACCCGTCCAAACAAAACTCCGATGAACAGGGGAGGCGCGAAAATCAAATATGCATGAAGAGGCTCGCTGCCCCTGCCGCCGCCGGCTTCTCCACCATCAAGATTCTCGTCCACCAAAAGCTCTACATAGAAGCCCTCAGAACTTCAATTGCACTCCCCAACCCAAACCTCGATTTCACAGATGCGCTTTATGCACTATGCTTCAAGTCAGGCTCCAGGCTCGACCCTTTTCTCTCTGCCTCCCTCATCTCCCATGTCTCTCGCTCCCTCTCTTCCTCCGCTGAATTTTTCGCCCGTGCCAGACAGCTCCTGAATGATACAGATGATTCTGACATCGTTGTTTTCAATTCTATCCTTTCTGGGCTGGCTCGGTTCGGCCAATTTGAGCCCTGTTTTATGTTCTTTAACCAGTTGAGGCGGAAAGGTCTCAAGCCTGATGTTTACACTTTGAGTTCTTTGATCAAGGCTTCTGATACAATTGAGCATAATGGAATGGCCCATGGGCTTTCCATCAAGATGGGTTCAGTTCAAAATGTGTTTTTGATTAGTGGGCTTGTGGAAAATTATTTGAAAAATGGGTTATTATCAAGCGCTGAAAAATGCTTTGAGGAATCTTCTTGCTTGGATTATGTGGTTTGGACTGCAATGATTAATGGCTATATCTGGAATAACAAATTTGATAAGGCCAAGGAGTTGTTTAAGGAAATGAGAGGTATAGGTTTGGACTTGAATGAATTTACCTTGACCAGTTTGCTTACTGGAGTCTTGGACGTGAAAGAAGGCCAACAAATTCAGGGATTCAGCAAAAAGACGGGATTTTTAAGTGGGCGTTCACTTTATTTGCATAATGCAATTATGAGTATGTATAGTAGATGTGGGTACCAATCCGATGCTATTAAAGTGTTTGACGAAATTCCTGATCCAGATGTTGTTTCTTGGACCGAGAGGATAGGGGTGGCTTATGATGGCCTGGAAGCTTTTGAATTATTCCAGTATTGTATTTTGAGAGGTTTGGAAGTGAATGAGTATACAATGATCAATACTCTGTCCAAAATTGGAGGGTCAGAAATGCTGAAATTAGGGGAACAGATTCATGGACTTTGTTACAAGAATGGATATTTGTTTGTAGTGTTCGTTTGCAATGCCTTGATTTCCATATATGGGAAGAGTGGTGAGGTGAAAGGTGCTCAATGCATGTTTGACGAGATGAACTTTCGTGATTATGTTTCTTGGAATGCATTGGTTGCTGGGTATTCAGAAAATGGACTGGCCAGTCCAGCTATATCAATATTCTCTCAAATGCGTAAACTTGGGATGCAACCTACTGAGTATACTTTAGCAAGCATTCTCGATGCTGTGTCCAGCTCAAAGTCTATGGAATTGCTCATGCAAATACATTCACTTTTGCTCAAATGGGGATTCATGTCAGAAGACTCCATGCTGTCCTGTTTGATGATTGCCTATGGTAAATGTGGTGGAGTTGAATACTTGACTAGGGTGTTTGATGAGATTAGTGATGTGGATCTAATACACATGAACTCTATGATTGGTGCATTGATTCATTGTGGTAGCATTAATGATGTCCTTGAGCTATTTCGAACAGCATGGAACTTATCCTATGAAGTTGATAGTGTGACTGTTAGTATAGTCCTTAAAGCTTGTGGAATTTTAACGGAGCTGGAACTTGGGAGGGTTGTTCATTCTTTGTCACTTAAGTGCGGTTTTGATGTGGATTACTTTGTTGAAAGTGCTATTATCGATGTATACTGCAAGTGCGGAAGTTTACATGATGCGAAGGAGGCCTTTAGGAGTAAAGGGAAGAACAATTTGGCTGCTTGGAATGCGATGATGATGGGTTATGCACAGTGTGGTTCCTATTGTAAAGTCATTGACCTATTCAACTGTATGTATGAATCTGGAATTAAACCTGATGAGATAAGTTATCTTGCTGTTCTTAGTTCATGTTGCCACGCTGGGCTTGTTAATGAAGCACAGTATCACTTGTACTCTATGTTCAAACTTCAAGCAGTCACCCCATGTGTAGAACATTATGCTTGTGTGGTTGATTTGCTTGGTCGAGTTGGTCTTTTGGAAGATGCAATGAGGACTATTCATCAGATGCCCATTCCTCCTGATGCTCGTATATGGCAGATTCTTTTATCAGCTTGCAACATGCATAATGACATCGAACTAGGAAAAGTTGCAGCTAGAAATTTACTTAAGCTGCAACCTGAGAATGAGTCTGCCTTCGTCCTTCTCTCCAATATGTATGCTTCAGCTGGCATATGGAATGCAGCAGGAGAAATGAGGAGGGAAATGAAAGAAAAGGTGGTTAACAAGGAGCCTGGTTATAGTTGGATCCAAGTTGGATGATTTCTTCCCTTTTCTCTCGATGATTCCCACTTTATTGGCGAAATTTGTGCCTGGTATATTATGAAGGCCGATGCTATAAATGCATTGGTAAAACTTATTGTGATATGATTTGTTAGTCTCGTATAAAAGACTAGACAGTTCATGCTCCATGAGCCCTTTTCCAGAATAGTAGGATGTCTCTGTTTTTGTTCTCATTATTTTTGTACAGTGTAAAATTCCCACAAGGAGCGGAAGCTTAATGCTTTACCTATCCTGAATAACTTCATCTTCAGCTCAGTGCGCGGGTCTTTAAGTTCATACGCAGTATCCTCAGACTACAGCAGGTATGTGGTACCATATCAGATCTGTTTGATTATAAATGAAGGAATTGTGCAATCAACTCCTGAAACACAAATGTCTTGATGTTTGGCTGTTAATGTACCTTTTGAGCCCCAAAACAGATTTGTTTACAATATGTTACCGTTGGTTATGCAACATGATTACAGAAGTCAACTTCATTTTGGTTATGTTTCTTTGAATTGTGCACAAATTTTAAACATTTCACCGAGCATTTTGATTGTTATGTTTTCTTATATGAAACTTCTGATTACTGTGGAACTTTTGCTTATGCTCGAACTTTGCTCACGAAAACTGTAAGATCTTTCATATTAGAAAGCCATGAATGACAACCTTCCTGAATATTTCTTGTCTAATTAAACTGCAAATACATTTAGAGAGGGGATGGTAGGATTACAAACTAAACTATTCTACATGGTTTTTTGTTGATAATATGATGTCCTCGTGCTTTTGATTTTCCTGGAGAATACTGGTGATGTAATACGGACCCGAAGAGCATACTAGTGATGCAATGCAGAGCAGTAGCTGCTATCCTTGCCTTTATCTGCCCCCTCCTTGGTAAGGACCTTGTACTCCCAAAACTTCCTAGTGCTGCTGCTGCAGAAATGCCGCTGATGTTGCGATTCATTATGGAAGTTTTCAAGAAAATCACTCTTCGGCAAGATAGGTAGCTATGATCTATTGTTTCAGATCTTGACAAGCAAGCAGAGGTAGTTTGCTTTGCTGTTTTGTTAAGCTATTTGAGGCCTGGGTGGTTTATATAGCAGGAAAGTGATTGATTTTGATATCTGTTTTGCTGGGGAAAAAGTTTATTATAGGATATTTTAGTTTTGGAGTGGTGTGGTTTGGGTGGCATGACAGATGGATTATTTGGCTGGAAAGATTCTTTGCTACCCAACTTGAGGCAAATATTATACATGAGACAATTTAATTAATTCATTGATTGATGATTTAATTATTACTCAAGTATGATTTCAACCAATCTCAACAGTAACACGTGTGGTTTTTCGGCTGGTGAATTGAAGGTCTAGTGGACTTTGGTTAAATGGTTTCTGGTATTTGGTTTTGTATGTATGGTTTAGGATTTGATTTGCCTTTTTGTTCCTTAATTTGAGAGCTACTAGATTAAATGATTCAAATGCAACTAGAAAATTGTCCCGAGGGAAGGGGGCCAACCCTTTTTTGAGTCTTTGATAACGTTTGCCTTCCCTTGTTTTCAGGGAGATTTCATTGGAAATGATGCCAAACTCTGCTTGCTTCAAGACAAGCCTTGAAATGCAAATCCACATGCTCAGTCAATCAGCAGCTTTGCCAACAGAGTGACAAAAACAATTTCTGAAATCAGCAGAAATATGACATTTCCCGGACACCTTAGGACAGGTATAAGAATTAAAGAAATGATTGGATTGTTTAAATTCAAAAGAGAATATACTAAATTATCCTTTGTCTGTTATTAATAGTTCTAATCAAAGTTTCTAAATAATTATTTAATTCTAATAAGATAGGATTATTAATAGGGATATTTATGAAAAGGTATCATGTATTGATTTACTAATGTGAAAAATATTTTGAAACGGAGAAAGAATATCCAAACAACAAATAATATAAAATGGAGATAGTAATTATGTGATAGACCCTGATTGGCTAACCATGTTCAGCACCAGGGCTGTGCAGTGTGCAGTGGTTAGTGTTCGTCTGGCGCAGTCTGTCTTCTGCCAAACCCAAACTACCCTTCATTGGCTTAACCAGGTTTTAGATGAGGTTGCCCGTATGGTGCAACTCATATTGGTTCTGTAACGGAAAAGTTAGTAACAAGGGTCAAGGTTCAAATCTTAATAGCGGGTAGTATTAGAATTTCAAACTTTCCATTTTTTGAGGTGCAGGACCGCTGGGTCACCATGACTTACATCTTTCTCCTGAGCGTCGGATTTCGGACTGTCTGATGGGATCCTTGAGGGCGAGTAATTTCGCATTTTGGTTAACAAGGTTTCGGATGAGGTTGTTTTGGTTTTCCTTATTCATAGACTTAAACTTGTCATATAATGTCAAAAGAAGATTTCATGCCATGTATGATTGTTGTAGGAAACTTCTTGGTCAGAGGGCTTATCCAATTCACCAACCCAGCAGCAACCAAAACAGGAATACAAGCCTCAGGTATAAGAAATCCTTTGATGTTCTTTCAAAGCAGACAAATTCTGGAAGTATTTTATTTATTTTATCTGTCAACCACCATGCACCATGCAATAATATTATTACAATGTGAGACCAAATTGAAACTTTTGCTTTGAAATTTTTGCCTAATTGAAACTGGGATATATATATATATATATATCTACAGATGGGAACCTTTTTTAAGGTCAAACCATTTAGTTGTCATGCTTCCCTACTGCCCGGCCTTTGTGCCTATGGAAGAACTAGCAGAGTTTGATTCTTTCCTCGAATAGGCTCATTGCCGGATCTATATAAACTAAAGTACAGACCACAGCAATGGCATCAGAAAAAAATTCAGTTGGGAGAAGAGAAATCGTTGGCTATATCGCGGTTGGAATATGAGAAATAACAAGATCAATGATTGTGAAGCAGTTTCTACATCTGCAACATTTGGAAAAAGATTCAAGACAAGAAGGCCTATACCCAAGAGAGGACAGATCAAACGTAAGATAGCTGCCAAGGCATTTCAAACACTGGTTTCTGTGATTGCGGCAGCCCCTCCTCCGCCACCAAATGCTACTCTCTGATCTTTATTGTGGCAGAGCCCAAAATGAATGGCTTCTTGCTGCATAGTTTCAGCTTTCAGGGTTGTATAGCAGGAAATTTTGTAACTGAGATGACTCTTTTTTGCATCTTTTGTCTGCAGTTTATATCTTTTCCTGCCTTTTCATAACGTTTCTTTCTTTTCCACTTAATATTTTAACTCTTGAAAATGAGGTGTATGGTCTGATAGCGCATTCTCTTCACTTAGATGCTTATTTCACCTAACATACGTAAGTTTGAGTACCTAAAGAACGATTTAATACTTAATACTGCGTGCCAATCTTTTGCCCTCCAATCCCTCCTGAATTAACTAGAATTAGTTAATGTGAAGATTCCTATTAAAAAAAATTCTTATACCATTCTTGCTCTTGCAATTGTAACTATTAATAAAAAAAAGGGGAAGAAGAGGGTTCAAGAATATGAAGAAAAAGCTTAGAAATCAACAAAAGCAATCCCCAAAAAGTACCTTCTTCGAAACAGACGCATATGAATTGAATCCTGAAGTCTCTAAAATCCAAATCCATTCCTAAAACAAAGGCAATAAAAAAGAACTTGAGGTCCTTCCTTGTTCAAACTTCAAATCATTATAAATTAATGGCACTGTACAATTTACCAAAAGATGTACAATGAGTGCAAACCATGATTGAGCTAGCGACTAGACAGACTGGCCTCCAGCAATAGTTTCATAGGACACATGAGAGAGAGAGAGAGAGAGAGAGATCAGTCTTCATCTTCTTCGTCTAGAGGAAGTTCTGTATCTTCACCAATGCCTTCGAGCAATTTTTCCACATCCTCTCCTAGTTCCATTAACCTTGCACTGAGTCTTTCTACCTTGCTCTGTTCTTGTCCAAGACAGACAAACAAATCGTTTAGTTCAGCTTCGCTCTCTTTTTGCGCTTCTTCCCTAGCTTCTGCTTTCAGTGCTTCAACATCTGGAACAGGGACTGCCCCACCATTCCTTAGAGCTTTTACTTCCTTTTCTAGATGGAAGTTTGTTTGTTCGAGACTGTTGTATGCATCGGACAAGCTTTTGAGATCAGCTTCCATTTTACCAGCTAAGCCTTTGTACATTGAAGCCTCAGACTCAATCTGGGCTTTCTCTGCTCTGAGCATCTCAAGTCGCTGGGTGGCTTCGTGAAGATCTCTTCGAAGCGTCTCCACTTGGACTCTTTCTAATCCAGTAGAAGGTCTACGTTCAAGCTGGGATGAAGCATCTCCACCTGTTCTTGCAAGGTCCTCAGCTAAAGTTGCATTTCGACTTAAAAGGTCCTTCAAATCAACAAGAAGATAGAGAAATACAGAGTTTAAGTCATGCAAGTAAAATAACAAAAACAATTCATGGAAATGTGAATGGCATGTCGACATATTCACTAACTGCAAAGCAACACCTGTATCTCAAGACACTGTTTCTCCAGGAATGTCTTTAGCCTCTTAATATAGTCAGCATCATTTTCTCCATTTCTCTGTTCTAGTTCTGCTGGGACCACTGCCACCTGGCTCTTAGGATGGCTATAAATATCTACTGTTTTGTCTCGTATATCTGCCTCCAAATGCTTCACAAAATTTACAAATTCAGAATCAAATGTGGATAGAAGCACAGGATGATCATTTTTCTTATCAATTGCCTCATTTTCGTCAACATCTTCCATCTCTGCCATGCTAGCTGCAGTAGATCTTGTCAAGGGTTTGCGAGACAATGTCGGCTTGGCGGACATAAAGAGAAAGCTTTTCTGCATTTCATCAAACTTCAGAAAATATGATGTCAAACCAATTTTCTGGCTTATAGCGTCAGTTATGCTCAATGCATCCCTTCCACTGCTGTTGGATTTATTATATACAACACACTCCCCTAAAAGCACCGCAGCCAACCCCCTTACACATACAGTCGTATTTAAATTTGAGACCAACTCAAGCAAATATGGCAAATGATGCCGTGAATCAAGGAGGCACTGCACTGCACTTGGAGAGTCAGTGAGCCAAACAACAAGCAGTTTCAGAATAATTGGTTGGATGTAGGCATTCCCAGATTTGCTTGATTTTCCATCTTTATTTATCGTAGAAGAGGAAAGAGCTAGATACTTCATCATTCGGTGCATTAATGGTTCAGGACCTCCTAAAGAATGTGGAGGAGCTTCTAGTTCAATTTTCAGAACCTGCAGTAACATACACCATAACATAGTACCACAACTAAGAGCCAGGAAGGATAGCTTACTTCTAAACCAAATACTTTATCCTTCTTAAACTAATTATACATAAAGAAAGTTACTTACCCTTTCTTTGCATTGTGCATTATCCTTGAGGACATGAGAAAGAATACTTGCAGCTCTGCAGCAGGTCTGCATGTCACAATATTAGATGCATAGATTTCATAAATTAAGTGATGGACAAAAGACCTAATAGTCAAAGAATGTCCGGATAGATAGTTATGAGGTCGTACAGAAATTAAACAGCTCAGTACCACATAGGCCAGTTAAACAGGATAATGTGAAATGCATAAGTGGCATTTGAAATAGGACACGTACCTCAAGATCGCCATCATTTTCACCCATGGTAAGACCGTGCAATAGCATACTGCAAAGAAAGAAAATATTCTGGAAGTTCAATTATTCAGCAGAGAAACGGCCACTTTGTCTATCCTCCTATCTCTTATTCCTCATCCTTCTATTTTGTTCTCACAATTTTCTTTTGGAGGAGAAAAATTGATAGTTAAGAAGCAATCCATCCTGTTAAAGCCTCCCTCCCCTCCCCCGCTTTTCTCTTATCCTCTTTGATTACCATGTCTTTGTTTTTCCTTAACTGCAGGGATAACTAATAAAATAGACTTACCTTCCAAATGACATGTGCACATCATCTTCAATTGGAGCATGGGTCATCAGGTGTGGCTGCGGGATTAAAGTTGATGCTAACATTGTTTGACCATCAGGATTTTTCTGAGTCAAATCCAGTAGAGCATTACTCTTTGTTTTAGTTCATAAAGAAATCAGAAGGCAAAAAGTAGTACCAGGAACGTAATAGAGAAACAAAACTTACTACAAAGTAGAGCTTGAAAGCCCACACCACGACGAAACAGGTATCTAAAAAAACTACAAAGTAGTACGAGAAACATCAACAGGTAAAATTGAATTTACACATACCTCGCAGAAGGTCTTGAAGATGTAGTCAGCTGCTATGAACTCTTGAATACTAGAAGTTCGCAAAATAATTCTCAGGATAGAGTTGAGAGCAGGCTCAACATGTGGTTCCTCTCCAAGTACCTTCCTTGCAAGGGAATCACGATTTTGAGGGTGACCAGCAATTAGGTCTCCAATGCATTGGAGTGCCTGCAAAGCATGGAATCAATTAAGCACAAATTTATCCAAAAGACTTTGACACGGTGGATTCCAGAACTGAATACAGCACTGATCTTTCCAAAAGGAAGATGATGTGTTTTATGACTTATTCTGTAACCAAGTTGCTGTCATTTTTCTTATTCTCTTTATTCCATTCCTACCCAAACATGAAAAGAGATTCTGAAAATAATATAAAGAGTGAACCTCTATAAAGATGTTTAGAGTTAACTTACTGCACAGCGGACAGCAACAGGAGCCCATTGGCTTTCAACTCCCAACATCAATAGATGGTCCAGAACCTTTTTCTGCCATTTATTAAACACAATATATTAGAAAGTGTTTTTCTAGTAAAGTAGATTTCATCATCAAAGAATGGATTTTAAAGAAAACCTGAACCAAGACTGTTTTATTTGTCAGCCTGATCGTTTCATTTCCAGAACCAGCTTCTGGACCTCCCCTCATTAGTAAATGAATTGTTTCCAACACACTTAGTAGATTTATTGTCTACTGGCAATCAGTTGATCAAGGAGAAGAGAAAAAACTGTAATAAGCAATGGGCTTATGCATATCAAGCAAAAATAATTGCATTTTGGTACAAGCAGGTAAAGAACAGAGATTAAAACATATGAAAAGAAACAAATTAGTGGAGAAATGAGCTTTGAACCTTTTGCTGGGTGAACTTGAAGCTCCCTCTGAGCCTCAGAATTGATATTAAAGGGTCGAAGCCAATTGTTTCCCTAAGCAATACCTAGACCACACCCAAAATGCACATTACAGAGATATAATGCAATTATTTTTACAACCTGATGCATAAAAAGGCGAAAAATGAAAGATAAGAAGTTCAAACCAGAACCTGATTGGATGGATTGTTACGAAGAAGATTGTTCAACAATTCAAGACAATCCTGTAAAGTACCAAAAGGATATTAGTATCAACATACTGTAAAGTTCTCTGTACATATCATAAATCAACTAAAGTTTTACAAAGAACTGCAAGCCTTGTGCGTGGGCAGAGAGCTAAGCAAATAAATAGTACACAAACATAAATACGAAAAAAGAAAAGAATGGTTACATGGGTTACAAGAAAGCAACAGCGGGTGTGAGTTGGGGGGGGATTCTAAACAGTGGGTGAGAAAGAGATGTAAACATGGCTAAAACAATATCACCTGCACAACAACGCCTCCTTCAGATCCTCCTTCCTCCTTGATAATGCTAAAGATTTTATCAAAAGCACCTTCAAAAACAACAATTTTTTGAATCTCCTGAAAATTGTGTTACAGTGAATTAGGCCAGCAAAAAAGGAACCAAATTAATCACAATTAATATCTCCTAAATAGAAAAGACAAGTAGTGTCAGCATGAGACGAGAAAAATAAGGAAAATCTCACCTCAGCCTCACGGGTCAAGTAAGTTAGAAGAAGTAAAGCCTCATTTCGGATAACCTTCAAAAAAAACAAAGAGAAGCATCAAGGCCAGTCATCAGGAGAAATTTCTAAGGGCATCTAGAACTTAAAAGAAACCTTCAGAGTTATCAGTTTCATACCTCACGATCCATAAGCATATCCATAAGCCGGGTAATGCCGCGAGGAATGGTTAAAATAGCTTCCTGTAACCTGAAAAAAGATTTCAATAGAATTTCACAACATATTTTGAAGAACTAAATGGTTGCGACAAACAAACAAGAAGAAAGCAGATGTCGAAGGAGTACCTATTCGGAGAATTGGTTAAAAGGGCTGTTAAAAGTTGCAGTGTGTAATATCGTATGTAGAAGTCATCCTCTGACTATTAATGCACTAAATTAGCAATTGCAAAGCAAGAAACATGAAAAGGAAGCAGATCTATAGAATCAGAATTCACATCTTGGAGGCTTACCAACAAACTTAAGAGAAGAGAAATGCTGTCCACTTCTCTAGACAATAAATCGCTATTCATTACAGCCGGTTGGATCTCATTCTTTGGCACTTTGCCATGATCAAGTGGAGTTAAGGCATATACAAAAGTTTCCAACGCTCCTCGAACCTTCAGACACAATGCACACTGGATTTCAGAATTGTGTGCAATGGGAATTTAACAGATACAAATTTGATGTTTGAAGAGTCAAACTATTTAACAAAGACAATATTAATGAACAAGAGATAAAATATCAGTTGGGTGTTATTGGTGGTGATTCCATGAGCGGTATATATTGAGTTAATTTTCTGTTTAGAGAAATCTATATTAAAAAGCATCTCAGGCTTTAGAAACCACAATCCTCATTATCATGTTCACTGAAATGGTGCCAACTTCCAGGAAAAAGGAAAAAACCTAACTTTATCCAGAATGTAGACCTTCCAGATTTTAGATGTAGGGCAGTTCTCATGAATAAAGTATTTGCTACCATGAAGTAGCAACAAGTAAATTTTTGGGCATCATTCAGATGGTCCATATGAAGAAGTGGTGCAGAAGCAAGCCATCAAAGCATACAGAAATAAAAGATTAAAATAATGCAAGCAGAAGAGGCTTTTAAACCATTTCAACATCATCTCGCTCCTCCTTTAAGACACTCAAAAGTACAGGGAAGCCTGCAAAAGAATCAAATTTAAAGTGATGAATTAAATCATATGCAGAAAACTTTCAACATTCCTCCAAAAATATAGAAACATTACCCATTGCTCCAAAAGCTAACTGTGAAGCATGACTCTCAGCTACAACAGATTGAAGTTCAGCCATGGCATTCCTCCTATCCTCAGCCAGTTTACCATTGCTTATGCGGTCAAGTAGGCGTTCAACATAACTATTGATATGAGCCATGACGTTAATACGCTAGACCAGAATGCGAAAGTAGAGGGAGAAAAACATCATGCACCATTTCGAGGGTGATAAGAATCAATTTTGTAAAGCATTGGCTAAAAAGAACATCATGCATGATTTCGAGAGTAAAGTCCTTGGGTAGTGAAAAGGACAAGTACAAGACTAACTGGGAAGAGAACGATTAGGATAATGAAAAGAATTCAGTTTTAACTTCACATGAATAATGTGGTAACACTCAACTAGGATCTTGACAGAATTCAATTAAATTTAGCAGGGCTTCAATGCTAATGCCCCCAAAGATTTTTTCCCTTTTTCTCATTTTCTGAATTAATTATATGCATGCTAATTAAAAAAATTGCTTACAAAACTATTCGAAAGTGAAGTAATGGAGCTTCTAACAGAATAAAAAAGTACAAAACATATAAAGAGTCAACATTTACCTATCTTCATTAGAATCTGAGTTCTCGTTTCCAAATACACGTCCAACATACCCCTGCAGCATTAATTGTTTCCATCCAACGCATATATGATTTTAGGTGCAGCCATGAAAAGAAGAATCAAATAAAGAATGAAATCAAACTGTCAAACAATCCACCAAACTAACAACAAAATCTACAAAGAAAACACCTCTTATTGAGCAATTAATTACCTGGTACTTGGAAACTAAATCCATGACGCCGTGAAAATAATCAAAATACCACAATTTCTGCAGCACATTAACAAGAAAAAGAACAACTTCCAATAAGAAATATCAACTTAATAAACATAAATAGGTAAAATCTAAATTGTAATCAATCATTTTAATTCGAAAAGCAAAAAAAAGGATTCAGCTGAGCTGACAAGAATAATCAAAATTCGACCTTTATATATATTTATTAATCACTGAGGAATGCGATTAGAGAATACGAATTCATTCAAGGAGGATAAAATAAAACCCTAAATGACGAGTTTTTTATAATTTCTACACCGTTACCTGCAACTGTCGGGGGAGATCGTTGAGAGTGAGACAGACGGAGACGGAGATTGAACGAGAGCTGGAGGTTTAAAGGGTCGGGTCAAAAGATGGATACGAATTTTTTAAAATTTAATTGATCTTTTTTATTTTTTCTAATTGACAGATGGATTTGCGAGGGCGTGAACTGGAGGACACGTCCTCTGCCTAATAGGACTTGACTTGGATTTTCTCAGGGAGGACTCAAGAGATCGGGCCACCATCAGCCCATCCCCCTACTAGGCCCAACTTATGTCCATTTGGGCTTTTCTTTTCTTAGCTCAAATAAAGGAGTTATTAGAGAAAAAAAAAGGAATTTTATTTAAAGTTGACTTTTAAAGTCATAGAAATATCATCACAGAAAATCTCAATAATTTTCTTTGTTAATATGTCGGTTCGAATAGTCTTTTAACTCTTTTGTAACATTTTTTATCTATACCCTTTCACCAAAAAAAAAAAAAAATTATCCATAACATTCTTAATATAGCTATTGCTAGTATTTAAAAAATAAAACATAACAAATAAAAAAAGATAAATTGGCCTAAGAGATAAAAAAAACATAAATCATAAAAAAATATTATAAAAGAAAATATTATAAGAGATATTATAACGATATTACAAATGCTATCTTCTATATTACAAATGAAATTATATTACATTACATTTATAACACTCATGATCCTCTATAATATCTTCTTTAACATTTCCATTAATATTTTCTTTTAGAATAATTTTTTAAAATTTATCTTTTTTTCTTATTAGTTTAATCTTTATTTGATACATTTTATTAAAAAAATACTATATTTTTTTATATGTTACGGAAAAAATCTTTATAGAGATTGCGAATTATATTTGTGTTGGGATGTTGTTTGTCTTTTACCTTTTCTTTTCTTGGAAATTGTTTGTGTTTTATTCTTACCTTATACTTCATCAAATCTTGTACTAATAAACCCTAATATTTTCTAAACCATATATATCACTTCTAGAATTTTCTTTTTCCACTATTAATTCCATAGTGTTAAGAGCTTTGTATAAACATATTCATAAAAAGAAAAAAAAATTGTATACACACACTATAATATTATACTAAATTTAATAGTAGTATATAAATTTAACTAGATATAATTGTACTCGGTGCATTGATTTATCAATCAGCAAGACAAAAAGGGAATAGGGACCATGAATAGTCTTGTAATTAATTTCACTAAAAGAAAACAAAATATATAAATGATGATTTGATTGCTTATAATTAAAACTGAAAATTAATTAATCATACGAAATAAGAGTTTATGAAATGAGAAAAATAATGTTTGGTAAAATGTCACTTTGCAACATTTGAGTAAAAGCATTTCTTGTCATTTATCATTTGTCTGAATATGAGAAAGGATTCAAAAACCAAACACGTCTTGGTAGTACAGCTATAAATATATATGTCTAAATATGTCTTTTTCAAGATATTTGATCAATAATTATATATGCCCCATATTTCTATCCATTATTTTCTTCCCCTAATTATATATATATCCAAATTAAAAATCATGATCAGCATAATCTGCAAAACTCCCTACTTATTTTTGTTATCCATAACCTCAAAGTCTTGTTAGTTTACTTGGAATGAGGAACCCTAATACTCCCTCTCTGTTTTGTTTTGATTTATCTGTCATCTTAAGACATGATATATTTATTAAAGAAATAATTAAATTATCTTAATTGAAGGTTAAATAGACTAATGCTTTTACTTGAAAATATGAACTTATTTGAATCATATGTAATCATTTATAAGATTTTATCATTACAATAATAGTAAATAGGGGTATATATATAAAAAACTTTCATTTAATACTCTTTTGATTAGCTAAAAAATATATATATTTTGAAATAAAAAAAAGTATATATATTCATACAACAGATAAATTAAAACGAAGAGAGTATATAGTACACATTGTGAAGGCTGAATTTGAAGAATGGATATTAAGAAGACCAATTCATGATGATAATATATTTAAGAAGAGGGGACCTCTAATAAATTTTTATTATTATTATTTTTTTGGGGGCATGTTTGACTAATTACTTATTAGTAGTATATATTTTCTATATTTACATATCATGTAAAGTCTACATCAATTTTCTTTTCCAAGATATATAGCTTTCATGTATTTATACATTGATAATATTCCTTAGGACCAACTAGGCAACAAAATCCAAGGTAATAAGGGTCATTACGTGATCCCACCACAACCCTTCATCACCTATTTATATTTGTGTACCATAATATCCCATTACCAACTAATGCTATTTTATCATTTCAAATCCCATTTAACAAATGCAAGATTTACTCTCATTTTTATATATATAAAATTTATGTTTTTTCTCTTTTAATATAATTTAAGATTATATATAGTGAATTATTGATGCACTTTTTTTGTTTTGATTAAAAAAAAAAAAAAAAACCCTCATGAGTTTACTGAAAATGACTCTCCTTGATGCCATGGGAGTACGAGGGGAAAAAGAAAGCAAATTAGTTGGAATCCTCTTTGAGCTTCATAGAGATAGATGATAATAATGGATTTATTCCAGACATCTTTGAGCTTATATATACACAATCCATTCTTTCACTATCATCATGAGTGAGTAACAATTTTAAACAAGTATTTTTTAGTCCTTGTTTTTGTCACTTTACGGCCTTTCAAAATTTCTACTTCAATATTGGGGATTTCTTCATGACCTTTTAAGTTAAATCTAGTAAGTTATATCTAGGTATAACAAACTTGATCAAGACTTATTGAAATTTTGAGTGGAAAAGCTTGTTTTAATATGAAACCATCAAATAAGGATCTTGACAGTCTATTTGAGGACAAAAAGAAAAAAGATTCAAAATTAAAAGCTTTTTTTAATACCTCTAAGAAATACTTTGTGTTTAGTGGTATACCATTATGATTATTTCATACTCAACTTATGGAACATCGCAAATATAAATAAAGCTAGACTCCAATATTTGGAGGGATTAAAATTCAAATATAAAATTTAACTCTTGAAACATAATATTAAATTATTATTTTTGTTCTTAGTTTTAATTAATTTAGGGAGCTAAAATGATAAAATAAACTGATTTTAATACGAAATAAACAAATTATATACTCGTAAAACTAGAATAAAAATTTGCAGGGGCCATGGCCCTCCTTGGCCCCCGTTAAGCTCCACCCACCCATGGTCGCAAAGTTTCACTCTTAAGGGTGAAATTGAATAGCATCTCAAATCTCAAATTTCAATTTTAACTCTCACATTTTCTCTAACAAATCATTCAATTTTTACGAAACTCAATGCTAAAATGTCAAAATCAAACTCTATCAAAGTACTGATTCAAACATATAAGCTCTCAAATATTCACGATAAGCTAAAAAGTTTTCTTTTTGAAAACCAAAATAAAAATGGAGAATTAATAGAGAATAGAACCCAAAGAGGGTATTAGAAAAATGATTTCCCAAGCGGACCGCCTCTATACATGTTGTATTATCAAACATATATTTGCCAAACGTCCTTCTCAATGGTCTAAAAATAACAAAGAAAGAAAATAAAGTGATTCTCAATTCCCCCTAGTCAATTTCACATTGCTTGATATTCAATTTTTCACATTTTAAATAATAAAAAAAAGTTGTATTTTCTAATTTTAACTTCATTATCAATGAAGAACTTTTTATTTTCTTGACTAATAATCTTAAACACTAGAAAACGGGCAACATGTTTGCCACTTGCAACAATTGGTTCTCCTCTCACTAAAAGTATGTTCTCAATATTGCTTAAAGAGATATTAGCTACTTATAATTATAAATTATTTAATTTTTCTCTTTATAGCCATAAACTTTAATTTCATCCTTTTCTGACCATAAATTATTTTATTTTTTTCTTTATAGCCACAAACTTTGACTTTATAACTATAAATTAATTTTCTTTTCTCTTTATAGTCATAAACTTTGATTTCATCATTTTCTTTGAATTATTTTTATTTTTCTCTTTATAGTTACAAACTTTGATTTTATTTTTTCTAGTCATGAACTATTTTTTCTTATCTCTTTATAGCCATGAATTATTTTTGATCTCTCAAATATAACCATGAATTATTTTTAATCAATTGCTATATTTGAAGGGTAAAAAATATACAGTTCATGGCTATAAAGACCAAAAGAAAAAATAATTCGAGGCTAGAAAAAGATAAAATCAAAATTTGTGTCTATAAAGATAAAAACAAAAATAATTTATGACTAGAGAAAAATAAAACTAAAGTTTATGATTATAAAAAAAGTAAAATTAATTTATAACTATAAATAACAAATATCTCTTTCTTAAACTACGATGATCATAGTTTCTATTTATGCTTCTTATTTTTTTTTTGAAAAATTGCGCTACAAAAGGTTTTAAAACTAATATTCGAATACTTTGTTAGTTTTAAAAATATATAATTTTCAAAATCATTGCTTTAAGGAGCTAAAATACAACAATGAATAATACGCCTTTGTGTAATCCAAAACTTGACATTTCATAATAATTTCTTCAAGGCATGGATGGTATTGTAAAATAATAGGGCGATATGGAAAGATTCACTTACCCCAAACATGGTGTGTAAAAGTGAGATAATCTTATAACCAAAAGAAGAAAAACAATAGTGACCGAAAATATTATTAAGTATGAAAGTTCAAGCTCCAGCACATACTATAGGTTGACCAAGAATTGATTGACACATTTTTTGTTTGGTCATGATATATTTTAAAAAATACCATTTAAAAAATACCCTATAGATATGAAAGATACTTTTAAATTATATCATATATATTTAAATTAAGAATCATAAAAATAACAAATCTCTTTTATAAGATATAATCACATTTTAAAATTCGAATTCTATCGAGATTTCTGATTGAATCTTATGAAGACATATAATTAATGAGCTTTTTCTGAGGAGATATACCCCCATATAATTAAGCTCCCTTTACTTTTCAAAGGGAATGTTGATGAATAAAGAAGCATCAAACCTAAGACAATATATGGAAATGATGATGAGTATATAAATTCTAAAATAAAACTAAGGATGAGACTAAAAAAACTGATATAATATGTATATGGTTGTCCATTTGACGTTTTGGCATGAAACCTTATGCCGAATGATCAAATTAAGGTCAAATAATAAGACACAAAGGAAGAAGAAGAAGAAGAAATGGCACTTATATATTATATTCACAACAAATTTTCAAATCTAATACATTCCTCATTGAATCTATACTCTAAAAGAATATTATCCAATCATTGCAACATATATTTATTAATTATTTACATTTATTTCCCTTCAAAAAAAATTTATATACATTTATTTATTTATTTCATCATTCATTTGTATGCCTTTCTCTTTGTTTGGCTTGGATCATTTGTACTACTTTGTGTACCTTTATACTATTTTCTAACTCAGTATATTTTATTAATTACCTATTGAATAAAAGATAAATTTTAAAAGAAAATATATTATAAAAAGAAAGTAATACATAAAGTGATACACAAATCGATAAAAACGATTCTAAACACTTAAATCCTCCCTAAAATTATTTTTTCTAACTAGGTTGTCTTAAATTTAAGTTTTTAAAATACCATAGTAGTTTTTCATAAAAAATAGTTCTTTCTCTTTGTTTTTTGCTCAATATACAATAATAGTTCATATTACCTATCATTTGTATTCGTATTAATTACAAAGTTTTATGGGCATGTTCTCCATTACTTAAAATCAATAACTTTTAACTTTTAAAGTTGTTTCCAACTGCTTATTGTATCTGCTTTTAGCTTTAAAAAAACTTTAAAAAAGCTATTTTGAAAAAGATACTGTGAGAGTACTTTTTAGAATTGCTCTACTTATTATTGATATTAGTAATAATAAAATTGTTATATTAATTGATTTAAAATAACTTTTTTATAAACACTTATTTTTAATTACTCAAAAAAAATATAAGTAATGGAAACAAGGCCTATATCTCCAAATTAAATGAAATATGGTTACTTTCAAAGAAAAAATGGTCCAAACTAGAGAAGATTTTCAATCTGAAAAGGTGAAAAACCATACAACAGAAAACATGATTCAACTAAACATTTGATTGCAACAAAATCTGAAAGCTGTTCTTGAAAAATTTAACATTTTAAAATTAATTAACAAGTCAAATATACAATGAAAATATTTTGTTTCTGTACCAAACGAAAATGGGACTATTGGCCCGTCAATTCTGGACCATTACTGGCAGCATATATAGTTTTGATGATGAAGCTGCAAAAGAATTTCATCAACTGAGTCTGAGGGGGTCCATCAACAACATCCCTTTTATATTATGAATATGAATATCACCATCATAATTAAACCCCATAGCATGCCACAGTAAATTAAATACATTGTGTAAATTATTGGAAAATTAAAGATTCAAATACTTCTCCTCATGTAGCAAAAAATGTTTAGACGAGATCTTAACTTTTAAGTAAAAATTAAATTTTACAAACATCTACAGGTTTAGTCCGAAGTAACTGAAATTTCCCGAGTAAGACTTTGTCAGACTGTGTCTAACAGGCCTAAACAAACTGTAGTCCTGATTCAACTCAAAACTATTATTGGGTCAACCCGAATAAACTTTTTATAAATAAATCCAAGCTCGACCTAAATTCTACTTTCATTTTAAAATTTTTTTTTATTATTACAATTGAATCAATTTACGACATGTTTTATTACAAATTAAAAATTCCATCCAAATTAACTCTAAACAATACTAACAAGCAAGCTACTTTGTTAAATTATAAACTAAAATCTCATTAAAAAAAATGAATTCTAAACAATACTGAATAATAAGCAAATCTAACAACCTATTTTATTACAAACTAAAATCTCATCCAAATTGATCTAAACAATACTAACTAACAAGCAATATAAGCTATCTAACTTCATAAAAGAAAATATTTCGAAGTCTCCATTTAACAATTTAATAAAACCGTTTCATGAAAATAAAACATCTCAAATAAAAGCAAAGCAGGAGAGAAATGGAACAAAAGAAATCATCAAAGTCTGCAATTAATAGTTTAACACATATATCTCTACTTCTCGCTTGAAACAACAAAATAAAGAAATCTCGAGGGAGCAGGCAGTGTGTTGAACCGACTTGAACTCACTGACAGTCTTAGTTAGGAGCATTAAAATTTCCAGTTACGCCCTTATTCCTTGAGTAAGAATAAGACTCTCTGTAAACCGAGTCAAGAGTATAAGTCAATAACTGTGAAACGTTCATACAAAATCTAATCCCCAGTAAAGTAAAAGTCATCGGACTTTATAGGCTTATCATAATAAATTAAATACACAGCGAATGACAAGGAAACTAAAGGTTTTCAAGCTCTTCTCATATAATCGTAAAAACCAAAAAGTCTAAGTAAGACCCTAACTCTCAAGTAAAAATCAAATTTTACGAGTATTTGTTGGCCGAATTCGAATTAATCGGATTCTAATTAAGACTTTCGGGATCACTAAAATGTCCTAATACGATCCTAATCCTGAATATTCTTATTATAAATCAAAACTTGTGAAACGTCCATACAAAACTTCAATCCCCCAGTAAAATAAAAATTATAAATTTTATAGGCACTTTATAGGGGAGTTTGAATAAATAGGAAGCATGAATATGAATATCACCATCAAGAAAACAAAAAGAGAAGACCTTTTTACGAAGCTCACAAAAGCAGAGTTACTAGAACTACTTCCAAATATATATATCTCTATATATCTATATATACATATATAGCAAATGGTAATGAGAGATATAGAATGGTCCAAAAGGGAACCTCCATGATCAACCATGGACCACTCTAATGTGTACCATAGTGACTGAGTAAGTACTTTAATATCTCCTCTCATCTCCCTATATGTAATATCTGTATCTGTCTGTATATAACTATATATAAGCCTATACTGTTTCTGAAGTAACAAGTTTCAAAAACTAGGCTAGCTCCAAATGTAAATTGAACTGCTGCAAGTTGACAAACTTTCACAGTTTATAAGTAAGTGTGGCCTCTTTTTCTAGTTTCTCTTCACCTCAATCCTCAAAAGCATATATATCATAATAGTACATATGTTTCACACGCACAAACACATATATTTCTGTCTAAAAAGTACATTTGGAATTTTCTATCATTATAAGATTCTTATAATAATTAGACTAAGTAATTTTAATGCACATTTGAAATGTGTATATATCACTATTAGTTTTGTAAGTGTGTATTAGTATAATTGGTTCTTGATTACAAGACATTCTGTAATATATAATAGTTCTGTTATAGAGAATGTCTATTCGTGAGGACCTGACCATTATATATTAAAATTATAGAAATCAGGTAGGTTAGATCCACATTTATAAAGAAAAAGGGTTCAAGATATTAACAAAAAGATATAAGTGATGTGATTTAATATAATTAAAGGGGTTCATTTCATATAAGACGTCACATGAGATAAGCGTATGATACTATAAAAATATGAACTTAATTAAATTTGTAGGCACAACGCCTTAATAATAATTAACTTCAGCGGCGAATCTACATTAATTAGGTCAAGGGGGAGGGCCGATCTCTATTTGATTGGAAACACAAGTATGGTAGAATCGAAGGCAGACATCATTGTAGTTTAAAGTAAGTTTTGACATTGTTATATATATAATTGTTTTACTTTATGCATTTTTTTTATTGAAAGACCTTAAAAAATGATGTCATTTTATTAAGGGTCTTTTTAAAAAGGAACAAAAATCTGATGGATTTTATGTTGTAAATATAAATCTTTCTTCATTCTTTAAATACATTTTCATATTTCTAATTAATTAAATTTATCTCTCACTTTTCCTAATCTTAAAAAAAATACAGTAGTCTCCTTCCACTGTCCATTATTGTCACGGCCCGTCTGTAGCCATAGCTGGCCCACCGCTCACCATACCCTTATGCTCAGTCATTAAATAACACAAAATTTGACCTTCCATCTTCACATCTCTAATTTCTATCAATACTTAACCTCTCTTAGGCTCTTTCTTTTATCATTTCCTGAAAATTTAAAACATTGCGCCATGTTTACACAAGTAGGACGAGAGAAGGCTTTATATGCGTAAGATTCAATCTCACATATTTCTATTCTTATAATAATTCAATTTTTGTTATGAATAATAACAATTAAAAAAATTATATGATTTAATACAAATTATATGATTTATAAATAAAAATATGAATCCAAAAGCGAATCAATAACATAATTTCTAAACTTAACATAGCGGAGAGATGTTGTAACATAAAGATCCAAGCAAGAAAAGCCAAAACGTATATTTAGGGTTGACGTAAGAAGGGCAGATGATGATCATGATTCATGTGTATTATTATTCATGGTCATGGTGATGGTCATGGATGGTATGAGTCTGCAACAGTACAAGCGGCGGAGAAGCAGAAACAGAAAGCTTCGTCTAAATGAGGACCACTTTTGCCATTACCAGACAAAATTTAAAGTTTGGACCGGATTTTAGAGTTGTTCTCTTAGGTCCACGCACGTGAACTGCGCGTGATCCAATCCCCCCCCCCTTTTTTGTTTTTCTAGTCCACCAAAAATATATATGAATCTCATTAGAAAAGAAAAAAAAAACTCCAAATATTGATGTGAACAGAGTTAGGATAAGGAAGGAGAACATTTCCCGTGTAAACGGGTAACAAAATATCCTGCCAAAAAAAAAAAGCTTAGTTTATAAAATAAAACTAAATTAATAAACTTTTTAATAATAAGATTGTAATAATTGTGACAAGATAATATAATTCAATGGTTACATTTGAATTACAACTTTTTATTTTATAATTCAATCTTCTTTAATTCTTTACAAAAGAGATAAATTATGCAATAAATAATCAATAAAAGTTTATGTGGTAGTAAATATATAAAAAATTTTATACTCTATCATGTGTTTGCTCGGTGTATTTTTCTATATAGCTTAATTACAATTTATTGTATAAGATTGGATTTATCTTGGTGAGATTAGTATTTATGTGAATTGTTTAATTAATTTGATATGTTCGCTAATAAATATAAAATTATTGTTATTTCATAGTATGGTGTGAAAGAGGAGGTTGGGGGGTGTTTTTGGAGGGAGAAATTAAAGAAAAGAGAGGGGGGAAGAAGATGCTAAGCTGGTCCCATAAGGGGGGAGGGGGAGATAAGAAGAGAGTGGGGGAGATTGGATTGGATTGGTGGGAAAAGGGGTTTTAATAAGGGGGGTGGGAGAGTGGGTTTTTAATTAGAATTAGTTGGAAATAGAGGACCACCTCATCTCATCACCTCCACAGGCTCTTATTTTGGGAACATTTTTTTTGCGCTACAACAACAATATCATCTTCTTCTTCTTCTTCTTGGTATCTAATTCCCTCCCTTTCTTTCTCTCTCTCTCTCTCTCTCTCTCTCTCTCTCTCTCTCTCTCATCAAAGACTCAAAAGGAAGAAGAGACTCAAATGTGTATTGAATATTTGATCAGATTATTAGCCCCACAAGCATGAGTAAAAACCCCATCTGAAAAAGCCTGCATCCAACTCAACCTTCACTCCAGTTCTGGGGATTCTAACCCCATAAAGAAAAAAAAAAATCCCTCCTTTCTCTGATCATTTTCATACATAGGTGGGCATGAGAGAATTACACAGTCATACATGTAATTAGTGAATTCTTTCGTAAAGTTTTATTTGAATTAGAAATAGAAATGAAAAACAAGTGAAGATTTTTTATCCGAGATGTTAAAAAAAATAAATTATTTATAAAAGAAGAAGTAAAATTTAAAGTAAAAAAGTAAAAAAATAAATAAGTTCTAGTTTTAAATCTAATACAAATAGACTCTCTCCGATTTGTAAAAAAATCTAAGAAAATTTGAACACACATATATAAGAATTAAGTGTATGAAAAATAAGACAAATTTTGAAACAAAATACGTTCTATACTCTTAATAAATAAGGAGAAAAATAAATAAAAAGAAATAAAATAAATGATAAAGAAATGGGTATAGATAGAAAAAATAGACCCATCAAAAAATATAAAAAGACTTATATTCTTTACTATTTTCAAACATTTCAAATTCTTTATATTTTTTATTGGAGAGAATATAATATACCTAAATTTTTCTTCCTTTTTTTTTTTATCAATAGAAACATAGGACAATAAAATGAAATAACAATCTTAATTAAAAGACTAACTTTCTGCTACAAAATGTTTCGCTAAATTTCAGCAAAACTAAATTTCACTTGATCGTTGCCAAAAGGATACGCTCACGCAAATACTTAATCGAATTTGATTTATTGAGTTTTATTATAGAATTATAAGACCGTTTCACCTATGTATCTATAGGTAGAATTTTTCATAATATTTTAAGACTAGTAAAAATTAAGAAATAATAAATTAGAATGAGATTGAATAATATTTCAAACCTTATATCTTTTGTTACGAATCATTTTACGGTTTTAGAGTTTAATATAAAAAAACTTAAAATCAAACTATGTCCCAATAAAACCTGAGAAGAAGATGAAAAGAAACCCAATGATATGATGTGGCGGCTTGTAGGAAGTGTAGCGGGCAGAGACAAGAGGAGGACGATGATGATGATGATCTTATTTCTGACCGTAGTCCTGTCTGCATGGGGCACTTTGCAATATAAGAATACCTTAAATTAATTTATAAGAATGATGGTCCCTTTTTGATTTCTTCTATATACTATAATATAAATTTGTCTTCTTTGTTTGATTCTATATGCATTTTTTCTTAATTTCATTTTATAATTTTTTTAAAAAAATTAAATATTTAAATTATTTTAGTTTCATCATTTGATATCAAATATTTTTATTCTATCAAAGATGGTAAAAAAGATTGTATTTGCAACTAACCAATTAAAAAAACTCTTTTATCTGAAGTGATGGGAATAAAAGGATTTTAATTGACTGGTTACATATTAAATTAATCTTACTTATATCATAAAAAAATAAAAATATTTAGTACTAAATGATAAAATTAACACAAGGTTAAGTACTAAATTACTATGTATTATTTAGGGATATTTCGTAGGACATGACTTCATTGAAAAATTACTTTATGAAAGTGATTCACTCTTAGTTGTTCAGAGCTCTTTAATTGATCTACGGACTTCTGTGAGCTTGGAGCATTGACGACTGGTTTTCTTGGCAATATAGATAGGCACTTCACTCTCATGTAAAACGAGTAGAAAATATCTCTATCCATCTCTTAGCTAAAATTGCTTTCAATACTGATGTTCTTCTGAAATGGTTTAAAAACATCTTCGTAATATAACTCAAGTTATTTTGTTCGATCTTAATATTTCTCCAAAAAAAGTACCAAATTAATAGGCCATTTTTCTTTATTTCTTTAATTAATTAATTTGGTAGGGATGTGAAAAATTAATAATTGAAGGGAGGGGGAGAAGATTTTTGGATTTCTTGGCAAGTCTTCTTATTTTGTTGGTATTTATATCAAATATGCATTGACCCACTCCTCTCTACTACTCCCTCCAATATTTTAGAGAGAGAAAGAAGAGAGAGATACCAAATGATGAACAACAATGGCTTAAGAAAGTCATCATCAATCCCTCCTTTGATCTTCTATTTCTGAAGAGAAAATCATTTTCTCTGTTTTTTCTTCCTTTCCTAGGTTTGTTTCTCTACCTTGTTCATTATCCCACCACCACCACCGCAAAAAAAAAAAGGAATTCAAATATTTTTCTGGGGATGATGTTTTAAGGTACAACCTTAGATTCAGACAACACAAGCTTTTTTCTATGCCTAGTCCAGGTGGTGGAGAAGAAGAGAAGACTACAAGATCAACCATGGTGATGACCACAGGCTATAATTTCTCTGATGTTTCAACAGCAGCTAATAATCCCAATAATATGGTAAGCCAATTTCAGACCTTTGATTCAAATACTCATCAAGAGATCTACGGTTTAGACATGATAGGGTTTTCATCAAAGAATAATAATCTTCATCATCATCAACCACCACCAACTCATCATGATAGTAGTAGCTCAGTTATGTGGAAGGAGTTTTTTGGAAAATCAGGTGATGGTCCATCTTCATCTTCTTCCAAGACTACTATTAATCATCATCATCAACCGTCGGATGCATTTTATCATCATCATCATCAGCCACCACCGGATTTCTCTACCACCGGTGGTGGCGTATCGGAAGCTGCTGGTTGGACGCATCACGATCCATGCGTCTTTCCTTGTGAAGGAAATGACCAAAGTAGGCCAATAAGTAGTACTCATCAAGGGCTTTCTCTTTCACTTGGTAATACTTCTAATAATTTACAAATTTTTCAACAAGAAGGGCTTTTTGGGAAACTTTCAGCAGCAGCACAATATCATCATCATCATCATGGACAGTTTGAGATAAGAAGTTCTAAGTACTTAAACCCTGCTCAGGAGCTTCTTAATGAGTTTTGTTGTCTTGATACTAAGCAAAATTCCCAAAAAACCCATAATCCCCAATGGCATGAAGATCAAGAAAATGCTACCAAGTTCCAATCTTTATATTCTCTTGACCTTTTGGAGTTGCAAAAAAGAAAATCAAAGCTACTTCAGATGCTAGAAGAGGTAAATCTTTTATACACACATATATATATACATACATATATATGTATATTTCTTGATGGTACCATTTGAGACGAGCAATTTGGTTACTAACTGTTACTATATTTATTGAAATTTTTTCTAACTTCTAAAAAAGGGGTTTATTGAATGGTTGTTCAAAAATGAGGATACTTTTCCATTAATGCCCTCACATGGTGACAAATCTTTATATATTTTGTATGGATTGAGGTTGTAATAATTCTATGAAAATCATTTTTTTTTATAGGTGGACAGAAGATACAAACATTATTGTAATCAAATGAGAAGTGTGGTATGTTCATTTGAAGAAGTGGCTGGAAATGGAGCAGCAAAAGTATATTCAGCTTTGGCTTCAAAGGCTATGTCAAGACATTTTAGATGTTTAAGAGATGGAATTGTTGGACAAATAAAAGCTATAAAGAAAGCATTGGGTGAAAAAGATCATCATACTAGTACTAGTTCTGTTGCACCAGGTACAACTAGAGGTGAAACTCCTAGACTTAGACTTCTTGATCAAACTTTAAGACAACAAAGGGCATTTCAACAAATGAATATGATGGAATCTCATCCTTGGAGACCTCAGCGTGGTTTGCCTGAAAGAGCTGTTTCTGTTCTTCGTGCTTGGTTGTTCGAACACTTTCTTCATCCGTACGCGTTTCTTTTCCTCTTCCTTCTTCTTCTCCTCTTGTTCTTGCATAATATTATAATAACGTGTATTTACTTAGCTCAATTGATTATGAAGTTACTGAATAAATACGATGAATAAATCCGAAGGAGAGAAAGAAACCCCACTTGGTGGGTTTTTAGTACTGATGATATTCTTACATATCTCTAGCAGGCTCTAGCTAGTCTCAATCATTTGTTTACAAAAACAACATTTTATTTTTGTTAGTTTCTTCCCCACCATCATTTTAAGATTCTTATTTTCATTGTCTTATCATATTTCTTCCTCTACGGGGTTTTTTTAATTTTTGTCACAACTATATATTTTGGACCCATCTCCTAAGTCCCAAGTTCTAAAAGTATTTTAGTATTTGTTAAGATTTCAAAAAAAGTGAGATTAAAATGTAGAGACTTCAAAATGTGTTAAAATCTTCTTGAGATCTCAACACAATTTTAAAGAGTTGAAATTAGAGTCGTCTTGAGATTAAGACGGTTTTAAAATATAGTATTATATAACACATTTTAGAACCGTCTTGATTCAGTTCGAAAGAAAGTGGAATTAAGACGTATGGCTGGAGTTGGAATTGGAACTGTACATTGTGATACGACTTTCTTTAGTACAGAATCAAGATGGCTTCAAAGCGTCTTGTATAATACATTTTGGGGTAAAGCAGCCTTGATCCAACTCTCCATAGAGTCGTCTTGATCACTCCAACTTTCGCATGAAAGTGTTGATCTCACCACTGTTAAAGTTCTAACAACAACAAATGTAAATTCAACTCCATGGAACTGGGAAGTCATGTGTGATCTTTTTGCAGGTATCCAAGTGATGTGGATAAACACATTTTAGCCCGCCAAACTGGTCTCTCAAGAAGTCAGGCATGTCATTTTCTTACAAAACAATTTTTTATTGTTTATTACCATCAAATATTTATTTATAATACCAATGGAGAAATCTTCTTAGAATCTATCAATTAGTGTATAAAATATATAAAAATTCTTTGAATTTCAATTATTTTATGATTCATGATGCCTTTTTTTAAAATTTTTTTTTAGGTATCCAATTGGTTCATTAATGCCAGAGTGAGATTATGGAAACCCATGGTTGAAGAAATGTACTTAGAAGAAAATAAGGAGCAAGAAAACATAGGATCCTCGGATGGAACAAACTCCCTCGACGAAATTAATGTTAGCCGCCACAATCATCATCAAGATGATCAAAAGCCAACCGCAGATCAACTTGTTCGGATAGATTCAGAATGTCTTTCTTCAATCATTAACAACCCCGAAAAAAATGACACCACTACTAGCAAAAACCAGCTCCAAGATCAAGAACTTCAAGGTACTTTTGGCCGTGTCACGGACACATTTGGTGCTATAGAATTGGATTTTTCCTCGTACAATCAAAATCTCGTCGGCAGCAGCGGCGGCGGTGGCAGTGTGTCCTTAACATTGGGGTTACAGCAGCACGGCGGCGGAGGTGGAGGTGGTGTGAGTTTAGCATTTTCTTCTGCTGCATCTCAAAACTCACTTTTTTATGGAAGAGAACACATCGAAGATTGCCCACCATCAGTTCAGTACTCATTACTGGACAATGAAGGACAAAATTTGCCCTATAGAAATTTGATGGGTGCTCAGTTGCTTCATGATTTGGCTGGATAAAAGGGTAAACTAACATAGTAGTAGTTCGCCGGAAATTCAAGAAATTAAGGATTTTGATCATGGGCTATACAATATTAATTAGTTCATATATACTTTGGTTAATTATTAATTAGGTACACAAGAATTAACACATTTCTAGTACTACTGGTTGCTTTTTTGTGTTTTTGCGACATGGGAAAATGTTAAATTTGCTTCTAAGATTTTGTTTTTTCATTTTTTTTACACGAAATATTTTGAGGTTTTAGTCGTGAGAGGCTTCTTTCAGCATACACTACGCTTAAACTAAAGTCCACTTGCATGAGTCAATCACGGTTTACAGAGGTAAAAAGTAAATGTTAACCAAATTAACGTTTCCATTTCCATAGCTCGAACCTGAGACCTTTATTTAATCAAGTGTGGTAAATTTGCTTCTAAGATTGCTAGCTAGTCCTTTCAAAAAAAAAAAAAAAGAATAGGGATGGGTAGCTAGTGATATCTCTTCTTTGGACACAGATTCAGTTGATCAGTATATGTAAATTTTTCAAGAAAAAATGGAGATTCCTTTCTCTCTTTATCCTAAAATGATTGATGGAAAGGAAGCTAAGTGCTGATTGGTTCACTCATTTTGTGGCTCTAAGGTCGCATTTGATCTTTTGGCACATAAAAGATTTTTGAGAGTATTTGATATTCTTATCGCGATAAAATATTAATATGTTACGTTCGCATAATTTATGAATTCTTATTTGAGAAGAGTTTGATTCAAATTTTTTTTAATATATCATCACATGTAAATATTAGCACAGTTTAATTATCAATTGTTCATGTAAAATTTAATTCTCAATAAAAAAATTCATACAAAACTTTTTTTTTAATAAAATATAACGTTACATACAAACATTAACAATTAGTTTATTAACTATCTATATGGTTTAACCTTCGCTCGAGGAGGCTTATCTTATAATTTTCCCGTATATTAGTAATTAGCACTTTGTTTACCAAATATTTCAATAATTACGGAGATATATATATAAAAGATATTTTAGTTTTGTTAAAAGGGAAATTAAATTTAGGCTGCAAAATCCGTTGCACTCTCTATTTCAAGATTGGGACTATTCAACTAGAAATTTACAAAATATCATGATCAAAGGTTTTGATAATTATTATAAATTGTGGTCCTTAATAAATATTCCTCAAGAAAAAAAAAAGATATGATGTTTATGATGCCCTAAATCAAAAGCATTCATTGATAACCTTGCATCTAAAAATCGTCAAGAACACGATGATTTTTCCTACCACTTTAGCCAAGAGGCCCTTGTTTTAGTGCATGCTTTTCAAGTTATATGCATAGCACCAAAGTTGATTGTGATATTTCTAATTGTATGTTCATCAATTCTTTGTGTTTAAAGTGGCATTTACTTTGTATATACCATGTGATTTATCATTTCTAGCAATTATTTTTGTAAGATTTATTAAGAAATACTTAGAAACCATTGAATATTGAAAGACTATGAATAGAACCACACTTTTAATTTTAGGGGAATAAAAATTTATAGAAACATATATTTTTTAAAAAATATTAGAGAGGCAAATTATTTGAAAAAAACAATCTAGAAAACTTGAGTCTCCTGGCCACTAAGTAGTGAAACTTTTTTTCTTTTTTTTTGTCTTAATTTGATGAACATAAAACAAGAACCCTTCCAAAAAAAAAAAAGATTGGAAAATTTTTTTTTAAGCCACAAGAAGTTGGAAATTAATAGAAAGTATAGGGATGCATTATATTCTTATTAGTGTGAGGCATCACACCAGAAGGCTGAGAGTTCAACTATTGCTTTTTGCATATTGTTTATTTTCTCTTTTTATTAATTAGTATTTAAAATTTTGTTTAATTTGATTGATACTTACGTAATCTTCATTAATATTGATCTCTTATACTAAAAAATTGTAGAGTTTATTTTCCAGTTTGATCGTATCATAATAATTCTATTACTTCTTTAATTATATAATTTCTACTATTACGTTTTTAAAGATTTTGCTAGAAAAAAATATTTATTAAAAAAAGCAATCAAATTTTAAGAAAAATTGTTAGAGTGCACCCCACAATTGTATCATCCACACGAATGTTCAAAAAAAAAAAAATTTTATTTTGACAAAAACAAAGAAGTTTTCTTGGAAAACTTTGCATTATTAGGATTGGACGATGATGACATAACTTTTCTACAACAAACAAAAGCTCTTCTTTTATTAATCATAAAGTAATAAAATATTATAGTAGTAGTAATACTAATACTCTCCATCTTAATAATACTAGCACGAAACTTCTTTATCAATTATATAAACCAACAATTTTCTAGCACAAATCATCCAATATGGAAACACAATATATGGTCAAACCACACCCAAACCTTTCCAATTTCCATATTGGAAAGGAAAACAAAGCCCTTTCCATGCATGCATAGATGAAAGCAAAAGGTTTTTTTTTTTTTTTTTAAATATATATTTTGCTTAATTCGTGCAAATACACATGTTAATATAAATTAAATTTTTGTAATTTAAAATATACTTTATTTAAATTTTAATCATTTATATTAAAATTTTAGATTTTATAAGATTTATCAAACTTCAACTGCTATATATAATATATTTTCTGTATTAACGGACACATGTTTGACAAATTAGAAAAAGATCATGGCGACTTAATATAAAACAAAATTATATTTTAGAATCTTAAATTTGTGTAATGGATGCTTCAAACTAAATAAGACAATTAAAAAAGACATTCAAAATTGAAAATAATATGAGGCATCTATATATGAGTCCAATATTAAGATGTGTAATACTTGAATTTAGGGTTGGAGTTAAAGAAGGTTTCTAAAGATATAGCTTTCAACTTGCTGGAACTTTTAGCTTTATATGAAAATGATTAATCAATAACTATCATCTTGCTACATTTTTTTTATTAATTATTACATGATGTATTTTCACCAATAATTAATTTATTATTGATGAAACCTTGAAGTTTCCTAGAAGTTTTATACAAATTTAAGCTTTTATATTATGATTTTGATGCTTATGTTGTCCCACTATGAAGTAGCTAACAAAACCTTAACATATGACCTTGCCATAGACCAACTCAAATTGATTAATCAAACTTTTTTTTTTTCTTTTTTGAACGAAATTAATTATCAAACCTCATAATTCAACAAAAAGGCTTCGAAATCCTAAAATTTTATTTTAGATGGGGCCGATAAATCTAACTTGCAAATATGAATGTATAGCGTGAAAAAAATCATTATTTTCCCTCATCTTTCTCTCTCTACACAGTTTCTCTCTAACTTCTATCTACTCCTTCTCCACTCTAAAACTAAAAATCTTTAACATTAAACTCGAATTGGAGATAGATATAGATCATTATAAAGAATTTGTAGAAGAAAATATTAATTTAAATGTAAGAAAGTTTTTTAAAAAAAATTCAAAATTGGGCTCGGATCGCCCGGATGGGTCGGGTCGCACACATCCGAGTCGCCGGCCCGGGCGATCCGAGGATTTTTTTTTTTTAAGGAAGAAAGAATTTTTGTAGGTATTTGGAAAACTTGAAACATGAATAACTCTGCGATTGGATGTCCGTTTCACGCGTATGACCACTCGTTTTAATGGTTCTCTTAAAGAGGAACGCAACGGCATCGTCGAAAAAGTGATCCGGACGCGTTTCGGGATAAAAAATTTGCGTGCAAAAAGAATTCTAATATTTACCAACTTCAATCATTTGAATTTTTAATTAGAGAAAAAAGAAGGCTGCTCCTCTATTTAATTTTCAAATTGGTGTCGTAATTTTTTTGTTAACAAGAGAGAAAGTATTAGAAAATTACAGAAACGTAAATTAAAAGGAAAATAGGACGAATCGCTTCAATCGGACGTCCGAGCACAAAGTTATGCCTCGTCAAAGTTTTCGACTATACGAAACGATTTTTTCACCCCGAAACACGTTCGAATCACTTTTTCGACGATGCGATTGCGTTCCTCTTTAGGAGAACCATCAAAACAAGTGGTCATACTCGTGAAACGGACATCCGATTGCAGAGTTATTCATGTTTCAAGTTTTCCAAATACTTACAAAATTCTTTCTTCCTTTAAAAAAAAAAAAAAAAAACCTCGGATCGCCCGGGCCGACGACCCAGACGTGAGCCGATTGCCCAGGCCGACGACCCGGATATGTGCTGGTCGCCCATCTGGGCGATCCGTTCATGTTCGGGTCGCCCGTCCGGGCTATCCGAGCCCAGTTTTGAAAAAAAAAAAATTTTAACTTTTCTTACATCTAAATTGATATTTTCTTCTACAAATTCTTCATAATGATCTATATCTACCTCTAATTCAAGTTCAATGTTATAGATTTTAGTTTTAGAGTGAAGGATTAGAGAGAGAAAGATGAGAAAAAATAATGATTTTTTTGCGCTATACATTCATATTCTTGAGTTAGATTTATCGGCCTTCTTTTTAGATAGTCACCAACACTACTTTTAAATACATCTAAATAAATGGTAAAAACGCTTCGAATCATAACTAGCCAAATAAAAAAAATTAAAACAAAAAAAAAAAAAAAGCTCTTCCAACTAAAGAGCCATCCACCAGCCCAAAACAAAAAAGCCCACTACTCAACCCAAGGCTAAAAGCCCATTCAGTCGCTAACAGCCCCAAGCTAGGAGCACTAAGGGGCCCACTAGGAGTTAGGGGATTGTGTCAATGATAAAATACATATTTAATTTAAAATTAACAATAAAATATTTTAATATAAAATTTTGAAATTTTTTTAGAAAATAATATTTAGTGAAATAGTACGGATTACATTTGGAGAATTTTTCTAGTTCATCCCATGATAATACATAAGATAGAGTTATCTTGACTAGAAGGTGAGTCAGACTATTTTCTGTTAGTCTTTTGCGTAGAGAAAGTACCTATACTATTAAGAAAATCAAAAAATTAGAAAAATATGAGTAGATGATAGAAAAATATGAAAATCTCTAATTGTAAATGAATGTGACTTTTTTTTATAACTCAGCATTCGAGAGTCATTGTCTAAATCGAGACATTAGGCTCCCAAATAGGTGAAAGACTGGTATGGTTCATTAAACCGCTATGGGTGATTTGAATTCTGAATTCTCACTTAGCATGCCAAATGAAAGTAGTTAAGTAATGAACGATTTGAATTGTTTGTATCACTTTGTGCACCATTCTGTGTACTACTTACTTAAATATAATATATTTTATTAATAAAATTTTCAAAATACAAGATAAATTTTAAAAATATATATTATAAAGGGAAGTAAAGAATGATATATAAAAATAATATAAAATACCACTTTATATATCATTATGTATACACTACTTAGTAAGAGAATTGCACCATCAGACGAGCACCTAATCCAAATGTGTTGAACATCACATTAGTGGTCCTCAATAATCCATATATATATATATATAAAAATATAGCTTGAAGATAAAACTCAACTACTTTTCCCCCCTTCCGTTTCTTATAATTTAATTCTTCCCTTTCCCCTTTCACAATGATTCAATTTCTATCTCCAACATTATCTTCTTCTTCTTCTTCTTCTACTACCAATTTTCACCAAAAGATAAAAAACAAAATTTCTTCCAACAACATCCGATGTTGTTGTTCTGACGAAAGCATCCTTAGCCTCCCTGCCGAAAATGACAATTTATCCAGTTTTCCTGAGAAAAACATCGCCAGAAACCCAGTTTTACTAAAACCACCGCGACCCCGTCGAATAATTCTTGTCCGACACGGACAGAGCGAAGGAAATTTGGACGAAAGTGTTTATACAAGAGTGGCTGATCCTAAAGTTGGAATTACGGCAAAAGGGGCGGCGGAAGCTGAAGAATGTGGAAGGAAATTAAGGGATTTGATCGAGAAAGACGATGAAGCTGCTGATGATTGGAAAGTTTACTTTTATGTTTCGCCTTATCGAAGAGGACTCGAAACTTTAAGGAATTTGGCTAAGGTTTTTGGTCGTTCCAGAATTGCTGGTGTTCGAGAAGAACCTAGATTGAGAGAACAAGATTTTGGTAAAACATTTTAGTACTAGTTTCTCTTCTCTTTTCATATGGTTTTTCCGTATGCATGGTTGGATAAGGTTTGGTTCTTATGAGATATGAGGGCTTTGTCTAATCCCATGCAAAAGAATGACCAAAATGGTACTTCCTGCGCTCATAAATAAAAGGCCTTAGATAATTTTTTAAATAAAATACCTTTTTTCTATGCTTCAAATTGGTCATATTCCCTATAATTTTCCTAATGGAAGTGAATTTATTGTTTTCTCATACTTTGTGGCAAGGCAATTTTCAGGACAAAGAACAGATGAAAATTGAGAAAGCTGCTCGAGCGAGATATGGTCGTTTCTTCTATCGTTTTCCTAATGGGGAATCAGCAGCAGATGTTTACGATAGAATAACAGGTAAATTATCGAGTCCTTAAAGTTAATATGTTTGATTCTCTAATACATTGCCAGCTATTAAGCTGCAGGTTTCAGGGAAACACTTAGAACAGATATAGACATTGGGAGATTTCAACCACCTGGTAAACAAAGCCCCAATATGAACTTGGTTTTAGTCTCACATGGCCTTACTTTGAGAGTTTTTCTAATGAGATGGTATAAATGGACTGTGGAGCAATTTGAAGGACTACATAATATGAAGAATGGGAGTATGATTGTCATGGAAAGAGGCTATGGTGGAAGGTAAGAAATCAATGACTCAGAATCTTTTCTGCTTTGTACTTGGATAGAATTTGATTTTAAAACATTCGAGAACTGAAATTCACATGGATTTTGCAGATATAGCTTGTTAATGCACCATAGCAAAGAAGAGTTGAAGGAATTTGGATTAACAGATGAAATGTTGATTGATCAAGAATGGTAGTAAAATCATAGTCACAGAAATTTGGTCTCGGATTGTCTGTACCACCACTTTCTGTACAGACGATCTTGGGTCCAAACATCTTATGTTCTTACAAACTTTTCTGTGCTATGTTTCTCTTGGTGATCAAACATATGTTGTTGCTGTTTTGCAGGCAAAAGATAGCAAAGCCTGGGGAACTAAATTATGATTGCCAAATAACTGGACCTTCCTACTTCACTCACTTTGATGATGACTGCAAAATTTAGTTCCAAGGAACCCTTCAATCAAGATGACAACCCCGCTACGTATATGAAAGCTGCAAAGGAACATATATGCTTGCAGATGATCACGTGCACAAGTCTGAAATGTACTAGAAAGTATATTAGAAGATTCGGAAGTTATGGATAACAGAGATGTTGTAGTCACTGAGTTTGTAAATATGAGGACAGGAAGTTTCATACTTAATAGGATAATAAGAATCTTTTCCTTTGATGTTCAGTTTTCTGGCATGAAACATTAGAAAACTTAACATGAGACAAACTGGATCCTAGGGAATCTAAGATGACTTCTGTCTGAGACCCTCATGTACTTGGATAAAGTTTGATTTTGAGATTTTTACATTGAGTTTTATAAAAATAAAGTAGTTTGTGAAAGGAAAAATAAGCCCCAAAACTAGAATTTGAGATGCTATCCAGTCTCATCAAATCGTCCTAGAAACTCAAATAATTGTGTTTCAATCCGAAATTCAAATGCAAACTTATCGTTTTGGGTTTCACATCATCTCTTCTTACCAAGAGTTCACCTTTACGAAACTCAAGACAGAAGTAGAAATCAGAAAGGGAATCAAATGAGGCCCCAAATCCATGAAGAATCATTAGTACAATGACTGCTTTAGAGGCTTTCCATGTTTTTCAAAGACATAATTCTCCTATTCCACAATCACCTGACTTTTCTAGTATCAATTCCTAAACAACCCCATCTTGAATTCCATAACTACAAATCTTCAAAAAAACCCTAAACAGAGAAAGACACTTACATAGAACAATATTGGATTCCACTTTCTAGTCAAACATAGGACAAATTAGAAAACCAGCTTTAGGACACAAAAACTAGACAACATGGTCCAGAAATCTCTACTAGTACAAGGTGAAAGACTATTTGAACTAAGAACATGGGACATTAGTCAGAGCAAGAACATTCTATTGCAACATATGCAATGAAGAAATCAGCATCAGAGGCATAGAACATACTTAATAAAGTGCTAATATTCAAAGGAGCAGCTAAATTGACAAAGGGCTGAAACAAATATTTCAATCATCATGTGGGAATAATAATTAAACAGCGACAAGTAGCATGAGCAATTAACTAAAGAACTCTAGACAGGAAACTAAAGGATTGAAGCTAAACCAACTCTGCAAAAAGAAAAAGAAATCCAAAATAAGTGGTTATGTTATGCCCTTCCGCTTTTAGTCAAGAACCATATATAATCAGAGGTTGAAACAGTTCCTCAAGTTTGTGGCCGTAGAGCATTTCATGATTCTATGGCACTGGGAATACTATCTCAACGTGTCCGTTTTAACCATGATATGATGCCTATTACAACCAAATCACTATTCAAAACCCATTGCAAAGAGTGTTTGTGGCTATGGCTCAGCATGACAGAAACAATGATGCAAATACCTGATATTAATCTGATCTAAAAAAGGAAAACTGACTCCAAGTCAAGGAAAGTTGGCCAAATGAGTGAATAGATTATATTATCTCATCAATAAAATCCATGGGGAATTTGCCAACAAAATTATACTTCTACCATGTTACTCTGTGTGCAAACTTCTAACACGCCTACAAGTGCTGTACTCAGTTTAGACAAGAACAATATGAAGAGAGGGATCACCATGTGTGAGAAAGGTAATTAATGATAGAAAGAATGTAACAAGAAATGAAAACTAGGACACCGAACCATTATATTGGAGAAATACCAAATTCATGAGTTCTCAATTGTTGCATTCATAATTCTCATCTGTCGAGGTAGCTCTGGCTCACCATTTCGCCGCCAGAAGGCCCTCCTCCACCAAACTTCAAATCCCCTCTGTATATTTGGACAATCATCACCAGAGTTTAGAAATCTATCGAACCAAGACATCAATATTTCCTGCTGCCTAGGCATAGGCAGAGTTAAAATAGTATTACTGAGACCATCCTCAATTAAATGCCTGTCTAGGCCCTTTGATGCCCTCCTCATCCAGCCAAAATCCTCATAGAAAGGAACCAACCAAGTTTGCAAGAGTAAGCACCTGGCATCTTTGGAGGCAATTAGTTGCCCCTTCCCAATCCCAACAAACAGCCTAGCTGTAACTCTGCTAACTTCATACCTATAAATAGCTGGAACTTTTGAATGTGCCTCAGATAATTCAGATAGGGATGCCCAACTCTTCAAAAAATCCTCAGCAATATGTCTATCAATCAAAATATCCAAAAGCCAGTGCAAATTATCAGCCTGACGAGCAATCTGACTTACATCCTGCATGTCACCCTCAACTGCCTTTAGAAAATAGTGCCGAAGCAATTTCAAGCACCCACTACAAGCTGAGTACAGCGACTCCTTCCTCAAATCATTCTGTGATGAATTCTCACGTAGCATTTTGGAAACTAACCCTTTCATCTCTCGCCTTGCCTTCTCATCCTTCCCTTCAAGAACTACATGCAGTAGCTTAAGAAGCACTTCTTCATTATCATTCCCATCCTCGACTCCAGCTGCAGCATCAAGAGAAACCCTTTTCAAAACTTCCCCTGCTCCAACACCTTCAAGACGTAGCTCTGATAATAGCGAAGCCACCTTCTCTTCTTCATCCTCAGCCCATGGAGCAGCCTCTAGGTACTCCAAGCAAGATAAGACACCCGCATCAAATCCAATTGCCGCAGAGACCTATATAAGAAAACACAGTAAGTGTTCAACGCCTTTATGTACTTGTATAAATTGGCAATCTCTATAAATATATTCAACATATGTAACAACTGTCTTATCCAATGTATCCATCTATCATACATAGACAATTCAGTTAATTGAATTTTATTGGCAAGCTGCATATAACACTGGATTAGCTCCATTAACCAACATGGATCGCAAATTATATGTTGACTTATGTAATATTCAGATAGCTAGCCACCAACACTGACTAAACTTGGTCCAATCTCAAGAATTAATAAGAGGAATATCTTAATCCAAATAACTTATGTCAGCTACAGAAACCCTGTAGAATTCATGAACTGCTATCCACCTAATCTGACTCTAACTATTATACTAAAAAACATCATTTTCATTCTTTCAATCTGCAAATTTGTTTTCTTAAAGAAAAGGGGGGCAAAATAAAAGAAAAGGCACACCTTTAGTATTCCAAGAACTCTGGGAACATCCTCTTTCATAAGTTTTTTCCTCAAATCCTTGCAATACATCAACTTTAATGTCTCAATGTACACCTCAATATCATCACAGTCAGCAATCTCTACCATGTAAGGACCCACATTTCTCTGCTGCTTTACCCACCTTTCAGACAATTTCTCCGCAAAAAATCTGCTATGCACCGCAAGGATCTGCCTATGAACACTCATTGAAATGCTTAAACCGTCCTTGGAGCTCAATGTTAGCTTCACATCACCCGTGGCCGAATCATTGAATTGGTTTCCTGAACTTTTACAAGCTAAAAGATCCATTAACCGCTGTTGCATTAAAGCTTGTCTATCTAAAGGCTTTTGATTATGGTTTGAAATTACAGCATTAGGGATCTGATTGGTATTCACTACGGCTGCTCTTGGGAGGCAATCGGGCTCACTAGCCATCATTTCAAACAGGGTCGGACTTGAACGGGACTTATCAACAGCCGGAGGAGGCGACATTGGGTTAAGCAATCCAGCAGTAAGAGCCGAATTAAATTTACTGAATGACGACGGAAACGTATCGTGGCCGACGCCGGAAGTAGGGGCGCCAATAGGGACACCGCCGGCGGCAAATGAGTCCATTAAGTAAGGCAATGCAGAAGGGGAGTAACGGATTCTGAGATTAGAAGGTGAAGAAGGTGGAAACGGCGAGGACCCAGAAGCGACGGCGGCGTTATGGGACGGCGGAGGTGACTTGGAAGCAGGGCAGCACCAAGAATTATCAGGGGAAACAACAGTAGGAGTGTCAAGTTTCCAGTCTTGTTGGTTAAAAGATGATGATGATGAGTCCGAAGTAACCACCGCGGCGGTGGCAATGGAGGCGGGGGAAGTACAGGTGGTTATTGTGGTCTCACGGTAACGGCGACGTTTTGGTTTGATGGGTTGGGTTTGGAATTTTAGTTGGGTACTAGTTGTAGTTGCCATATACACACAAGTATTTGTGGGGTTTAGTTTTTAGCACTAAAACAGAGAGTAGTAGTAGCACTAGAAAGACGTTACCTAGCAGTAGAAATACTAGTTATCAGGACATATAATTAAGTTAAAAACAACATTATTCAATAGTAGAAAAACTTCTTACCAATATATTTAAGTTAAAAACGATTCCATGCCGTCATTATAGAAGCATTACTTATTATAATATATATCTGAGTTCGAACCATATCATTTTCTTTTCGAAAGGTACAAATGAGGATCATGAGAGTTAGTGTCTTGATTGATGTGAGAAATGCGGATAAAGATGGTTGGCGATGGAAACGAGATATGAAAGAGCCAAGAGGGGGTTGGAATTCAGGCAAAGGACATGAAGACTCAGCAGAGAGAATTTAATGAAGAAAGTGAAAGAAAAATAAGAGCATCCAACCAAGAATTTTGCCCCATTAATTGATTTTGGCTGCCAAAAATTTGCAAATCTTGATGATTTTTGGTGGGAGATTTGGCTTGGCTTGGTTTGGGGGAGGAAGAATATGGGTGGGATTTTGGATCCAAGAATATGTAAAGAGAGAGTGACTTTGTTGAATGACTGTTGTGGAGTTGGATGGGGAGATGAAGTAGAACATAGAAAAGATTGGGGGTGGGACTGTGTGGTCTACTGTTTGGTCTTTAGGCCCACAAATTTTGGTCTGTTTTGCAAATATTTGATGTCCTCTATTGTCCTATATAGAAAAAATAGCAGTCTTGTGCCAGTTGTGTATCTTCTCATCATATGCTTTTTGGTCCTAGTGACCATTTTTGCTTCACAAGATGAACATTGATCTTATCGACTGTATTTCTTTTGATTTTGTATAATAAAATTCTTAAATATTAGACTGTCAGTATTGTTTAATTCATGAGTCGTCGTAAACCAAACCAAATATTGACATAAACAATCTTTTTTTGTAATGGGGTTTACAAGATATTGGGATTTTGCTCATGGGATGAAGAAACTTGAAAGCATATGATAATGTTTGATAGGAGTGGGCATACTCAACCATCATTTGTGTTGATTGTATTTGTGGGTGCAATTCTTGCTTGGCCTTTGAGTGTCTTTTCAGGCATTGTCTGGACTGGATAACTCACTCACATATATGTCATTGATGATTGAGGGAGTACCAATTTTTAACTCATACAAATTTCAAGATTGGTTTAGCTTCAAGTTAGCATTTTGAGCCAAGATTTACTCGATAAGAAACTCTCTAAAAGGTTATGATGTAATTCAAATTCAAGTACTTTTGACATGATAAATAGTATTTTTATTAATGAGTTATTAACTTCACATGATGGAATTGAATTATTGTTGTCATTCAAATCTCTCCATTTTGATTTGATTTTTGTTGATGCAAATGGTGGTGTTGATCTTTGTATTAGGCCTTGTGAAAAGGCTAGAATTTGTGATCAAATTATAGGTAGTTTTCAGTGAGGGGCACATGGAGGAGTAGGACAAAAGGGAGTGCATTGAATTGAATATACAATTATACAACAAACACAACACATTTTGCTTTCTTTCTTTCTATTATCATCACAGTTTCTCATGCCCTTTTTTTGCCTTTGCTTTATTCACTTCTCTTGGCCTTTGAGTAACATGTGATGATGCATACCAAACTAAGCAAAACAAACCCCCCCTCCCCCCTTCTCTCTCTCTCTCTCTCTCTTTCATAGAGTCATAAAGAATGGTGATCAAAAGCAATCTCTTTGCAAATATCTTCTTCAATGAAAAAAGCCATATGACAGTTGGATATTCTTGAATTTTTTTCATTAACTGTTATTTTGTTTTTATTGTTGAGCAAGATGGAATATTTATTCCTTTTAGCTGATCAAATACAATAAGGGCTTGTAGCATTTGCAAGAATGGAATGAATTATTGCAGAAGAAAGGTATTCAACCAAAAAAAAAAAAAAATGCAAGAGGAAAAGGTACCATTATGCTCACCCCTATCATGCAAGAGTCAAAAACCTCACAAACAATTCTATTACCATACACAGGTTGAACTTTCAATTTCTGGTTGGGAAGCCTAACTTGCTGATCGGACAAATAGTTCACAAACAAAATTCACGACATAAAACATAGTTTCTTGTGCCAAGATAGAAGCTCAATAATAGAAGCATTCTTTACGACGTCCCATCTTCACCCAATGTATTAAAAAAAAAAAAGAAAAAGCATGTTCCTTATTACATAAAATTTTACATTACACACAACAAGACCAATTATTTTGGGAGAGTAATTTTCTGCGATGGATAAAGTTTGGGCTTTAATCAAAGAGAAAAATATGGGGCAGGCCCAAATATTCACCAAACTTTAGGATCTATTTCAGAACATTTGAGGACCAACAGTCCACTAGATAATTGACTAGCACATAACATTTAATGTTGTGGCCCCGTAGCCCAAATATTTAGGACAAGTTTCAAGGCTATCAACGAAAAAAAAGCCTATGTAGGTTTTGGGTCATCACTCTAGTCCCAGATCTCTTCAGCAGTTTGAGTTTGGGCCCCTTGATAAAAAAATAGTAAAGACATTAGTATAGTGCTGAGTGAATTTGAAAGTGACCACGGACCCAGCCCAAAGCATTCTTCAAAAAAGCCTAGTCCACTGACTAATTAAAATTGGAAGTCATGTCAAAAAAAATTCCAAAATACTACATTCGGTAAAAAAAAATATAAGCACTAGTAGGGTTTATGTTATATATTTCAATTATTTATTAACTTTTTTTTTTTTTTATATTTACCTATGTTTTTTTATTTATTCCACATTTATTATCCATCTCTCAACTTATTTATTAAAGGATATAAAAAAATACTTTGATTTAAAATTTGCTGTAACTTATACATCTTATCGATAGTAGTATAAAATATCAATTGTCCTTATCCACAAGTTAAAAAAAGTCTAAGTTAGATCCTAACTTCTGATGAAATATGAAGTACTTACCATTAATATGCTACTTATCGTGATTGTAAATTAACTAGATTCATATTTTATGTACTTATAAATATTGAATACCTCCCTCATGGCCTTCAAACAATAAATTGCCCTTTTTTTTTTATCTTACTAAGAAAATTAAGATGAATTATTAATCAAGTAAATCCAATATATATTGTTTCCATGATGTGTGTGTTGGATGTATATTCCTCTCAATAATGTGAAAAAAACAAAAAGTGAGGCCCTTATCTTAGCAAAGAGCACACAAGAACCAAAATTCATGGAATGGAGCCCCAAATCTAAGTCTGGAGAGAATTGACGGCTCCTATTACATGTCTCATCTCGTCTCCCATATCATATCCATCCAAACACCACAAAACAATGCCAAAGGCAGCCAAAGCCCAAAACACAAGCACAATTTCACAATTCATACCCACATGCTTTCCTCTGACCCACCAAACTCTCCTCTGTCTCCGTTTTCACATCCCCATTATCTTTCAGTATTATCTGTGCCTTGGCATTGTGTACATCACACCATGATATGTAGATAAAATGGTTCATTCATGTAAATTTACCCGATTTGAATAAGAATTAATTTAAATAATATAACTTAAAATGTATTTCTTCCAATTATCCCTAGTTTCGTCTATGCTTTTGTCGCTGCCCATCCGTTCATAATTTGATAGAGCATTTCTAATTCTCCATAATAATTTTCATAACATTCTTCTTAATAGGTTTTTTTTTTGGAAAAGCAACAATGATCATTTATAGTATAGTGTATTTTGTGCCTTACAAGTAATTTGAACAAAATAAATTTTCTTTACCTTATAATTAATAATGATGGTTTTTCCATCATCTTTCTCGACCTTGAAAAAAAACATCTTTTCCATTTCTTTTTTTAATCATTGATTAATTAAATCATTATAAGATTCAACTAAATACTATAAATGTTTGTCAGCATCAAGAAGGTGGTAGTAGTACGTACTAGTAGTAGTGAAACTAAAGCTATATATATATATATTGGACATGTTACGTCAAGAAATCTCAAGAACAATATTGATGAGAAAAAAAAAGAAAAGATTAGATGTGGACATTTCCTTGATCAAAAAGGATAAATACAAATAAACAGTCAAAAAGAAGGCTACAAATCCACATCAAAACAGATCCTAATGTTTTCCTTTGGGACCATATTTGTTGTTTGGTGGAATTTATCATCACAATTAATTATCATTATTAGTCTCTTTGCCCAGAAAGATTCCATTGGCCATACACAATGACATGAAAAAAATAGTTGACGGTAAAAATCACTTCTTATTTTATAAAAATCGAAATTCAAATCATATATATTATCTCGATATACATATATAAAAGATTTTTTATACTTTTAAAACGTGTCTCGTATTCAAGATATACGACCTTGACTAATTCGAAACTTAACCAACATAGCATAGTGCTGCCTATAAAGTCTGATCTTATTTGAGGGTTAAAGTTTCGTTTGAACGTTTTACAATGCAATATATGAGGAGGATTCAGACAGTCGTCCTCCCACAGAGTCTAATCTTATTTGAGCATTAAAGTCTGTCTCTCAATGTTTCACAACACTATAAGGAAGATTCGAACCTTAAATTTGATTTTATTATATTCGAGTATTAGGATCAAGAATTAAAATTTTCAACCTCTCAAATATTTATAGTGCCTTTATCTAACACGCGAAATCATCAAATTATATATAAGAAAAAGTTTGTATAGGCAACATTGGCAGCTTTATTTTGGAAAAAAAAGAAGTAGAAATTAATAATGGGAAATAAATAATAATATGAATAGTAAATAGTTCCAAGATCTGAATGCAGGTTATGTTGAATAGCTGGGGAACAAAACATACCTAAATATTGCTGCATTTAGTTGTTATTCTCTGTGGCTTTTAAGTGAAAGTGCAATCACAGTTGTAATTCCACTCTATATTATTACTACAAATTGCACCAATACAATATCAACAGAAAATACTTCATCTCCAGTAATATTTACACTTTATGTATTTGATTCCCCTCCATCTCCGTGCTTAATTAATTAATGATATGTACTCTACATCTGAGAAGAAAAACTGCTGTTGCTGGAATAAATATGTTTCATTAATCTAACAGTTTTTCTGAGAAATTCTCTCCTGACATTTAATTATTTATTGTTAATTTAATGCAAATTGATCAGATGTGAGTAAAAAAAGAAAGCTGAAACATTAGAGTGCAAAAAGGAAAGGGAATCAAGATATATGGAATAAGGCTCTCGGCACTTACTGCCAAACTATGATTGTGGATTCACATGTGTCCATTAGAGCAAGTTATAAGTTTAACTTTTTTTGCTTTTACTTTATTCTGCAACTTGTTGTGAATGTCTCAAATAAAATTGACTAAAAATTAATTACAATATTAACGTTTAGCTACTATTATCCTAAATCATTTTTTATTAGACGTATTTTACCCTTAAAATATTCACGTGTAACTAGTAATATTTTGTCACTTTTTTTCTTGAACACATACACATGTCAAATACATGGTCATATAATGAATAACAGATATTTAGAGGCTACTAGCATGAATGACAATGAGGGTGTACTTTAATGATAAAGTAGTTGTTAAGTACCTTTGCCTAATTTTTCAAGTGAAAGGTTTTGAATTCGAGTTAATTCGAAAGCAATTTTATATTATATTTTCAGCCTCATCTGCAGTTTGCCTTCTTTCTCGTCAAGTAATCTCATACACCAAATGAAAAAATATATTTAAGATATTTACAGCATAATTGATTAAATGTAGATAGTTTAAGGGTGTTTTTGACCATTTAAGAAAAAGATTTGGGGAAAAATGAAGGAAAAACAGTATCTGACAAAGAGAGCTGGAAGTAATCTGGTCATTAGCTAACCATTAAACAGCATAGTGTTGTTAAGTTAGACCTTATGGCAGGCAACTTCTGATCACCCCAAAAAAGTGTGTGTAAACTTATTATTATTATTAATGTAATTAATTCATTCATTACCAAACGCGTTGGAAAATCCTTGTTTGTTTCTGATTGAAAAGAAAAACAAGTGGGATTTGATTTGTTTGGATTTATCATCAAAATTTATTTGATTATTAATTAAGGTTCGTTCATTAGGAGTTTGTGAAGGGAATCAAGATTGTATTATTAGCTGGCCTTGATTCTTCAATATTACTACTAGTACTATTAGCACCAAGTTTCCAAACGTTAAACCCTGTTTGGTTCAAGGATTTTGGTGGGGAAAAGGGAAAGAGAGAGAGAAAATGTAATTTTTAGAAATAAAAAATTCACCTATTGTTTGTTTGATTAAAAAAACTCATAAGAAAAATGATTTTTTTGTTTTATTGGTTTATAAGAATTTGAGATTGAAATTGAAAAGAAAAATAATATATATTATAGAACTATTTTTAATTTTACTAAAAGATTATTAACACTCCACGGACATCAATTTTTTAATAGAAGATGATATTAGAAGAGTTAATTCAATTTTCATTTGATAGTTAACTCTCACTTTTTTAGTTAAAACAAAAAATCGATTAACTTAAATTTCGATTAGAGGTGTGCATTCGATTTCGGTTCAAAATTTTAATTGCGATCGATTTGAATAAAATTGAATCAAAATAACATAAATGATATTAATTTAATTAAAAGTGTATGAAATAACCAAATCTAATCGAAACTAAAGTTTTATTTTAATTCCTTATTAGATGGGTTTAAAACAAAATTTATTATTTAATTTTTTTAAAAAAATATTTTGTGAATGTTTCACATAATTTAGGTTATTTTGATATAATTTTATTTGAACCGATTCAAGTCGAAAATATTACGATTTTATTGAAAGAAAAAAATAAACGGGTTCCTATTTTGTAGCAATAAGCATTGGACAGTAACCGTTTCAGCAAAAATTTATCCTAAAAAAAATCATTTTAGCAAAAAGAAAAATACCATAGATTTCCACAAAAAAAATAAATAATAATTTAGTGTTGGAACACTCCTCAAAAGAAGGTTTTCTTTCTTACTTTCTTTTCCTCACAAAGAAAAGGTTTTCTATTTTTTGGAATTAAATTTTCCTCACTAATTTCCTTATCATATTTTCTTTAACATTTTTCTTCATTACCAATGAAGAGAAAATCTTTTCTAAGAAAAAAATATTTTCCTTTCCACATCAAATTCTATGAACCAAACAGGCCTAATAATTCGGATCATCAAATTCTCAACTATTATTTGTGTCTTATTTTTTGGTTAAAATACTTTAGAGAGTTGACTACATTAATCAGAAGCTGCTAGGATGACTTGCAAGTGCACATATTCTTCTTCTTCTTCAAATTGACATGGTGAGCTCGTCTTAATCTTATTATATCGTTAATTAAAAAAGTAATAAATTATTTAATAAGTTAAAATATCTTTTGGATGATTAGATATATGTACAAATTTTAATATAATATCAGATAAAATTAATTGTTGGACCACCTTCAAATAATGTTCTAAAGAACAGGCTTAAATTTTAATAAAAGAATATTTTGTTCTGAAACTCAATACAAATTTATTATTTTAAGTTTTATAGCATTTCTTTTTACAAATCATTCGATTTCTTATGAAATTCTGGACAAAGTTCAAAGTTATGTTCAGAAATAAATCTCATCTGCGACTGAACAAGTGGTAGATGAAGTTCAAATCTAAAGGATTTTAAAAGATGTTCAAACATTATAAATAATAATTTTTTTAGTTTGATGATCATGAGGTATCTTCAGCATATGCACTTATATATTATACGTATCTTTAAACCATACTACATTCACATTAATTCTTATTTGAGCCAGATAGAATTACTAGAGCAATTAGTGATGTAGTTAGAGTTAAAAGATCTACAAATTAGAAAAAATCTGTTCCATAGCAGTTTTCTTCAACTAGTGCCTGAACCTATTGCTATTGCATTCGCTCTAAAGCTTCATGAGAACCTGAAAACAAAGGGTTTCTGAGGTCTATATTCGAATTTATAAGCTTTTAGGAACAAAATTATTTTATAAGAAAAATAAATAATTTTTTTATTTATTTTAGACATTATCAAAATATATTTATTCAATATATTTTTTACGAACAAGGGAGGTAGGACCCCCTTCGAAAAAGACTAGTTTTGTCCCTAAGAGCAATAAGGGTCTCGCAGAAAACACAGGTACATTATTCGGAATTGGAAGTCGAGATCTTGGTGAATCAAAAACTTCTTCTGTCAAAGTTTCTGGTCTTGAAATGATTGTTGATTTGGCTTGAAGATTAAGATTAGTAGTGCCAGCTTTGTTGAAGATCACTTCAACTAGCATATATACTCTATATATTCATGTGATTCTTCACCAAAATGCTATAAATAGCTCTCTAAATATAGTATTTTCCAAGCAAATAATCATATATCAAAGCTAGCCTATAAGAAATATTCTGTAAGCTTTTCATGTCATCAAAAGCTCTTTCAATAATAGACTCTAGAAAATTCTTACATGTATCCTAGGTTTTATTTTTTTTTTGAAAAAGCCTATAAATGCAAGTACTACAAAATTCTTCGCATTCATCAAGAAAAGGTTTGTGTATATGGAAATAATAAAGTTACTTTTGTAAGAATAGAGACACTTCTTCTACTAGGTTTATATATATATATATGAAAAGTTTTATATAAATATTTTATGAAACAATTATTAGATATATATATATATCCAACCCCACATGCAAAATTGAAGAATTCACTCACTAGTCATTTCACCTCTCCAAGCAATAAACAAAAAATGGATCATCAGAATCTTCATGCACTCAATCCAAAAGATCATGAAAGGAAACATGATAGAACTAGTACTATCTTTGCAATTTTTTTAATTGATCCTTTTCTTACTATGAGGAATTAAATAAATATTAATATCACACGACAATTCCATATGGTCTTCCTGTATATAACAAGAAAATATATTTTGCTAGAATATCAAGAAACACGTAGCAATAAATATTTGTATTATTACCATGTAAAAAATTCTAAATAAAAAAACTGGATATAATTAAAGGCTCTCATTTATACACTTGCTAGCTTTGACTAATATAACTAATTGAAAGGAAAAAAGATTATATATATGAATATAAAAAAATATTTAATTTTTTTTAAAAACTAAATGCCTTTAAAGAAATTTAAAAAGATTTCTGAAATGTATGTAGGGAATTTAAGAATTCATAAATTTAACTACTTTATATTTGGTTTACAAAGTTACGGCTGAATCTGATTCTTATTCAAAATTTAAAGTCTAACTCTCAACATATTTTATGACATTATAAAAATAATTTTGAACTTCATTCGATCTCTCCAATATATAAAATGCTCTCATTCATTACATCAAATAATTTGTTTTTTTTTTTTTTTTTTAATTTTGATATCCAAAAATCTTCAATAATTTCAGAAGAATAAATTCAAAAGAGATCAAGAACACAAGACCCATAATTACAATATGAAACTAAAAATTCGATATTAAAATTACAATCAAAATAATTTATTTTCAAAATCATATGAAAGGTACGTAAAGAAACAAAATTTTATCGTCGAAGTGCTACTTCATTGTCACTAAATAATAATTCCTTTAATTGTGTCCTTGTGTGTGGGGTGGAATATAATTAGCAGGGGACAATGACTCAACGGAGAGAAGCTAAATAGTGACATGACTTAGGAGGGATTAGGGGCACCCGTCCCTCCATTCCAACTTGTTATGGGGATAATGGGGGGAAGCTGCCGAGCTCCTAGTGGTCGGGGTGGGGTGGGGGTGGTCGTGGTCACTCATTGAGCTCTCTTTCTTTGGACTGTGGTGGATGAAAGAGAAAGGAGGGGGAGAGAGGGGGGTGGGGGGGGTGGGGTCATGGTGTCTTGGCCTAAGAAGACATATAGGAAGGGGGGATCAAGAGAGATGGAGCTCTCTGTAGAAAACAAACCCTACGGCCCTCCTCTCCCTCCCTCTCAACTTAGGCTAAAAAACTTCCACGCCTAACTCAATCCAATCCCTCATGTATGTATCCTTTCTTCCTTCCCATGCTCTTTGGCTGGTTGGCCTCCCCTTACCGGTCACACCTTCGCCGACATCCTTCCCTTTTCTCCTCCTCTCCCTTTCTTTTGTTTTCTGTAGCCTTTCACTATTCCTATATATATATATATATATGAGAATCATGTCAATAATATATATATACATTTTTTTAAATAACGGATTCAGTCCTTAAAGTTTAAATTTTAATATGAATATGGTGCTAAAAGTTTACATATAATATTCATATACATGTTCATTAATTAAACAAAATGATTACTAATAATAGATTTTAGGAGACTGATCTTCACTAATTGACTTGCACTAAGAGAAAAAGATAATCGAAGAGGGGTTTTATTCTCGTTTCACTCCCGATATTTAAGCCAAATCAATCCTCACAAATACATTAGAGAGAGAGAGAGAGAATCATAATTTATTATTACGTAAGGTGAATATTTTTGTAGTTTAATGAAATTTACCTAATATCATCATGAAGATCTTGTAATCATAACTCTAAGGACAAATCAAGAATCGTACTTAAATAAGTTGAAATGAGTGCGCACCAACATATGACCTAAGACATTCTCTTAGAATAAAAGAGTATTTTAAGTAAAGTAAATTGAGTCAAATATTATAGCATGATGAGCCGTCTCATCAGCTAAATATATAAAATCAATAATTATCTTGAAATATTTAACCTAGTTAATAAAGCATTAATTTCCTTCCACATAAAAAGAAATGACAAAGATCTCAAAATACAAAAAAAAAAAAACGAAGTAGTAGGAAAAAAGTGGAGGAGGGCCCCTAACAAAAAGAGGAGAAAAAATGTGTTAGTTCAAGAGTGTTCCAAAAAGTGGCCCATCGATGTGGTAGTGACACCCTCACCCCATTGTGATGTAGCAGTAGTAGTCACACCAAGATGGCCCATTGCACCAAATATCACACATTAATCCTACTCTTTACCCTTTTTCTATTTTTCCTCAATATTGGTACCAAAAAACCCATTTGCCCTTATTCAAGATCGGAAGTAGGCAGATCATCTTTTCGATGAGAAGGTCCTGTTCTCAAAGCTTTCAACGCTAACAAATATTCCCGCCACCTTGGCCCAAAGCTCTGACAAAGGCAAGAAGCCTATGGCGTCAGCAGCTGTTGAAAAGGCCCCACCGTTGTTTTGCACGCCTACAGAGAGAGACTTAAAAAAAAGATCACAAGCGTAGATTGCTCGCGGCTCAATATGAATTGAGATGAAAGCAATCTAAAGCCTTTTATAAAGATTCAGTTCAGCGCGTAAAGCAAACCGAACCGAAAGAAGAGAGACTTTTTAGAAAGTTAGTCGCCCCTATCACATCACCAAAATCGCTTGCGCCCGAAAGTTGTCATTGTATACTCCCGCAGGTCGGAAAGCGACTCTCCTCTATGGAAACAAGGGATGGTACGTGAGGTGGTATACCTGATCGTTTAGTCAACGAGACGTATGAACCCCTTTGCCTTAGACTCTATTGGAACAAAGCAAAGAAAGGGGCGGAATGGAGAAAGAAAAGGGACAAGGACGGTCTTGCTTGGGTGGAAGATGTAAATCATAATGACTCAATAGCTTTATAGACTAGAGGCCTGACACTGGAGCGCACAAGGAACCACCTTCATATTTAAGAAGTTGAAATTCTCACACTGCTACTACTAAGATTTAAATCTTGATCTTTAGTATCAACTCTATCCAACTTTTTTTCCTCGATATTAATCCTACTTATTGCTTCTTGATCTTCTTTGACATGAATTGTTAGTGTCTCTTGACTTGTCTTTTTGGGTTTTTAGTTTCTAGAAGATGGAAGCTCTTTCATTTAGCTTATCATAATAGTAAAACATATACATATACTCATTATTATTATTATTATTATTATTATTATTATAGAAAATAAGCGTAAAATAGGAAAACAGATACAGATATTAATTAGTTTTATAAAAAAAAATTATTTTTTCTCTTTAAAAAAAAGGAATTGGTGGAAGCTTAGGTCCCACTTGATGCCATTCAACATTGCAATTTTCGGTGACTTTTCACTTTTGGTCCCATAACTTGATCATTAATTCTTAATAATAATTATATTCAATCCTTCTCACAAAAGAAAAAAAGGGAAAAAAAAAAAAAAAGAGTCTTCTCTTCCCTCCCTATTTTTCTTGAAAAAACATATATATGATATAATATTTATTTGATAGCATCACTTTTAATGTATGCATTAGAGAAAATGATTGAGTTCTCTTCGAAAATTATAATGTAAACTATATTATCAAGGTACAAATTATATAAAAAATTAGGAAGATTGAAAAAAAACCAAACATAATTTTTACTCTCAAGAATATGGAAAGATAAATATATATATATACATATTATAGTACATTAAGAATATGACAAGACATTATCCAAAATTATGTAGTGAATGAAAGTATGCTTCATCTAAAAAGCAAAAAAGAAATATGATATACTATAGATGACATGTCTGCTATAGAATGTGACTTCACTATTGATCACATATTCAAATTTTCCTTTCCTCTTTGGCTAACAAAGATGGAGACAAGGGTTGGTTAATTATCAATTTTGCAAAAATAAGGACATAACATAACAACTTTATATCTATACAAGAAAATCAACATTATTAAAAATGGAGGCTATCTCATCTCATATGCCACATCAAACGTTTAATCATTGCTAATTTGATAAGGTTTGTGTTTTCTTTTCTTTATTGTTGATGCTAATTGAAGAAAATTATAATTAGGACATGAAAGCTACAATTGTATTAGTGTATTATAAGCCAAAAAATAAACTTTATCATGAACTCGATTTATAATTAGAGATATAATTTTTTTTATTTGTATTAAGTTAATACCTTAGAATTTTTATTTTCATAAATATAAAAGGGCATATCAAACAGTGATGTGATATGATATAACATAAGTTAGGAAGTTTATGTCTCCATTTATAAATTGAAAAAAAAATATCTTTTTGAAAGATATAAACTGAGATTTATGAATGGAGATATAAATTTCTTGAACCATTATGATGCATCATTCAAGTGATTAATAATTTGTACTCATAAAAAAAAAAAAAAAAGTGACTAACAATTTGCCTCCCTTGTTTATATATTTAGAAACATAATTTACACAAAAAATCTACATACTAATTAATATATAGGTAAAGTAACTTAATATAATTCAAGAGATTTTTATCCTTGTCTATGACCTAAATTCATGACAAAAATTTATTTATTTCATCTCCAACCAAACAAATTACTTCTATCAAGAAAAGTAAACGTGTCAATTCCCTTACAATTCTTTTATGAACCAAACAATGCATAAACAAGTTTTTCTTATCGAATTAAACCTTAATACTTGCAAAATATGCATGTTCTTTCTTCGTGCATTTGGAGCCACAAAAAGCTAAAGGTTAATTTCTTGATTTTTTTTTAACCAAAAAAGATTCTAGATTTTATGAATCAAATATATATCTTTAGATTCTAGTAGGTTCAACAATACCCTAAGCAAGGCATATATGCCATAATTGTAACACCCAGAATCATGTAATTAGTTCAAGTCCGTAATTTCTCAGTCCAATAACTTTGTTAGATGCATAGCAATTTAATCAATGCATTAAAAAAAATTTTCTAAGTCCCATATATTCACTTTCTAAGGATACCTAATAACATTCATCTTCTATAAATTTTAAATTTTAAAAGATAAATTTTAACTGTTCTAATAATGTAACTATCTCTATCTTATAAGAAAATTTTATCACTCTTATAATTATAATAGCTCATTCGAATGTGAAAACTACTTTATGTTAGTATGAGCGCCCATATTAATATTACTTAAAGAAACTATGAAATTTTTATTTTTAGAAGAACCTAATAACATCCATGTTCTACTACTTTTATTAATAAATTATAAGCCTTAAAATACAAATTCTAACTATATTTTAGGAGAAAGCAATGGAAAGTTTTATCATTTTTGTGGTCCTAACAATTTTAATATGGAAACTAACTCGAATGTCATTTACCCTAAAAATTAATATTTTTATTAATAAATTATAAACCTTAAAAGATAAGTTCGATTTACTCTAAAAACAACTCTTATAGGAAATTTTTACTATTATGGTTATCCTAATAACTCGCTTCAATATAAAAATTAACTTGAGTGTGATTTAACTTAAAAAGTGTCTCTTATATCAGTACATACAACCCATACTAATATCAACTACATAAATTATTAAATTTCATCTTCTAGTACAATTTATTAATAAACCCTAAAATATAAATTCTAACTATTTTAAGTTATGGGAAAGTTTTACATTCTTGTGGGCTTAATAGCTCTCTCTAATATGAAAGCTTGCTTAAATGTGATTTGACATGTAAATTTCTCTTCTTTTAAAGTACAATTTGTAATACTGTATTAGCATTATTTAAAAAAATTATTAAATTTCATCCTTTAGAAGACAAGATAAAACATTCATCTTTCAATATTTTTTAAAAATATTACTTCTAACTATTTTAGAAAGAATCAAATATCTTATAAAAAAAGTTTCACAGTACTTATAATTCTCTTAACTTAAACCCTAAATCTTAAACTTTAAGTGAGTGTAACTTAAACTTAAAAATGTCTCTAGTATCAATACATGAGAGAGCCCCCTAAAAGTATTACTTAAAGAAATTATGAAATCAAAGTAATAATGATCAAGTATCTCTCTAGATTCTTTGCATTTAATGGTGATTATCCTCTAATCTTTCTTGTTTTTATAATTTTTTTTTGGAATTATGAAAATAATTATTTGGAATGAGAAAAGAAGAGCGGAGGCCCAGAGAAGAGCAGACCGTACGACACACACTACTGCAAGTCCACAACGACGAATGTGACAGCAGCGAATACGGACACCCACCCTGTCTCAACCTGTCCCTTCCCACTGTTATTTCGTCTAATTTCCTTGCCTATTTTCGTCTTTTCATCTTCTCTTCCCCATCTATATATTCTCTCCACCATCGTCTTCACCATTCCCCCTCCCTCTCACTCTCTCTCCTCTCTTCTTCTCCTTCTCTCACTCTTCTCCGAGATCGCCATGGGCTTTCCAGTAGGCTACACTGATATGTTCTTCCCTAGGCTTATAGTTCATGTTCTAACACTTCTAGGTTTAATGCGAAAATTGATTTTCTACATACTCAAATTTGTTGGTTTGGGCGAATTTCTCGAGCCTGAGATGTCTAATTATCCGATTCGGATATCGGAATCTGGTTCGGAGTTACGCTCGGTTTCCGCAGCGTTAATTCGAGAGTTGCTGCCGGTTGTCAAGTTCTCCGACTTGATTGACCCGCCGGAAAGTTGCGCGGTTTGTTTGTACGAGTTTGACGAAGACGATGAGATCCGACGGTTGACGAATTGCCGCCATATATTTCATCGGTGCTGTTTGGATCGTTGGATGGATCACGATCAGAAAACTTGCCCTCTTTGCAGGACGACGTTCATTCCAGATGATATGCAGGAGAGTTTCAATGAAAGGCTTTGGTTAGCTTCTGGAATTTCTGATTTCTACGGCGAGTATTCGCCGATTGCCTCGGGTTTGTAGTTCTAGAGATAGCTTACGGACGCCAGTTTTTCTTATTCTTTTTTTTTTTTACTGGGAAAATGGGGAAATTATTGTAAAGAGTACATAGAACTAGGGGGGAAAAAAGGAGAAATAGGAATATTTTACCATCAAATAAAGAAGAAAAGAAGTTTTGTACAGTAATTTTTTTTTTGGGGCTAATATTCTGTCGGTGCTTTTCTTTTTTTTTTTTTTTTTCTCTTTGGTTACATATCAATGGACATTAAGGTCCCAAGGTGGGTGGGCAGCAAGCAGCCATGTTAATTTTGGTTGGTGAAATTATTTTGTTTTGAAAAATCAAAAATTGGCAAAAATAGATTGGTCAAAAGTGCAGTTTATGCAGCCAATCTTTGAATTGAAGTAAAAGGGGAAAAAGAAAATGTAGTAAAATGGAAAGGTAAACAGGGAGAAATTGGATGTTTTCTTCATTTAGGGGCTGATTTAATGCGCAAGCAAATTATGGTAATCAATTAAGGGTCTGCCCCCAACTTAAATTTAAATAGTACTTAATAATTTTGAGTTTGGTTTATAATAAATTAATTTATAAGTAGGTAAATAGACATTTTAAACACTATATTCCGCATATTTTTTATGGAGCTAATTATTGATATTCCTTTCTATATTTACAATTCATCTATTTCCATTCTACCCATGCAAGCTAAATGAATAAATTTGCATTTGGTGACATGAATCTACATGCTTACCTCCACTTATATGGTAAATAAGCTCTGTTTCTATTCAAAATTTAGATAGAAGCTGCATTTGAGGGTTTTTTTTATTTATTTTACGATTTATAAAAGTTTAATTGAATTATTTGAGAGAGAATATATGAATTTTAGGTCTACAAGCTTTATTATTTAGCAAAAAGAAAGGAGAAAAAATTTATTTTATATTTATTATTTTATTAAATATGTATCTATATTTTTTATTTAGGGATTAAGTACGAATCTAAGAACATTACATAACATTAAATTCTCAAATATTCATATTATACTTACTGTGTAAAGCTGCGAGTATTTAAAGGACATTGAGGGACACCAAAATTCCTATTTAGCTAAAGTCCTGTCTCTAGTTTGTAGAATCACTGAGTTATCATAATTTATATTTTTCATCTGAAATGTCTGGCAATTTGGTGAAAATCTTGATAATAAAAAATTTTAACCTTTGTTAAAAAGTTGGGTTGTTATTTGTGAGATTATAGGTTTTGTTTTGATGTGAAGAAAGTGAAATTGCGGCAAAACTTGGACCTACCCATCTTCTGGGAATTATTGGTAATGTTTTGGTACATTTCGACTAATTCGGATCTGGTCTTCTTTTTCTTCTCCCTTTCCTTTTTTTTTGGTTATATATTTAGAGAAAAACACATAAGTAAATCTAACTTAATAAAATTTACTTTTTAGATTGAACTCATATATATATATATATTATTCTTTCTTTCTTTTATCATATAAGTAAAATTGATTAGTCGACATTTGATTAATGAAAGTATAGAATTGTTTAATGTGTGTCTTTATAATACACGTTAATATATTAATATAAATAAAATATACTCTATATTTTTTTTTGACAACAAAAATATACTCTATATGATAATATACTCATATAAAATTTAAAAATCTAATACAAATTGTTGAATTCAAAATATATATATTAAATTGGAAAGCTAATTCATTTAAGCCACGTTAGATAAACCTTACATAAATACTTCCTCTGTCTTTTTTTACTTGTTATGTGTGGTAATTTTTGTATTTTTTTACTTGTCACATCATATTATGATTCTAAACCATATTTAATAAATTTTTTATTATTATATCCCTCGTATTAATAATAAATTACAAACATGAAAACTAATAAAAACAATAATGAAGAGAAAAAAAAGTTTGAAGGACATTCTAATGCATAGAAGAGAAAAATATCTAAAATTTTGTATTCTTTTTAAAATAATATGATGTTCAAAATAAGACAAATAAAAAAATAAAAGGATATATTAGAGATGTTTTGTTTCTAGAAATCATTGATTATTCTTAATGAATAAAACCTTATTGGATTTTCCCACTTACAATTTGGTTTGGAAATTATATGGAAATGGTTTTGAGATAAGAGAGAAAAAAAAATGGGAAAATTGATTGGGTGGTGCTTTTATAATTATGAGAGTTTGAGCCAAGTGGTCCGTCCAAAGTAAGCAAAGAGGAGAGTCCATTTGGAAGGGATTAGCTAAGCCTAACCAATCACCATTGTCTACCTATCATTTGCAAGATAGGGATTTTGTTTGGTCATAGGCCTATCTAACTCGTGTTACAAATTCTGTATCTCTAAAATCAACTGGGTTATACTTATCTGGATTACTCTAACTCATCTATGACTTTAAATTGTATTACATGGTAGCTAATCAAACCACCAAACTTAATCGTTTAAGACACTTTTAAAAAGTAGACTCATAATATATATATGTAAAATTATTTTTATGTCAATACAAGGATTTAGATCTTTCTTAAGTAAAAATTTACAGTACTAAGTGTTTTTTTAAATTTTTGAATTTTTTTATATATACTTTTTTACTAAATACGATTTTCTACAAATACAACTACCTAAAATCCATATTAATAAAAAAAAAAAAAAAAAAGGTATGCGAATGCCTTTTGATGACTCTTGAATCTTCATACTCTTTCCTTATATGTAGTATATAAAAGTAACTATGTAAAATTTATATTATAATTTTAAAAAAAAGTATTATATTATCTGAGTATGTTTTGACCACCTTTGAATTTCATATTCTTCCCTTGTATGTAATTCTCTACAAATACAAATATAATTGTATAAATCAAATCTATATTAGTTTAAAATGTATATATATATATATATAAGAATATAGGAATGGGTTTTAAGGACTCTTGAATTTCCATACTCTTTCCCTATATGCCGTATTATCTAAAGAGGGTATTATCTAAACAAATAATGACCATTCGCAGCGGCTTCCTTAAACATTTTTATTATCAGCTAATTAATTATAATTAATTCGCCTTGGCCATGATTGAGTATAATAAAGTTATTCAAAATATACAACAAGAATATTGAAACTAAATAATATTTATTTGGCACTTTGGCAGTTTTTTTGTCTTTCCCTAATTTATTTAATTTGGCTCTCATCATCTCTTTTTGGGTACAATTAAAAAACAAAGCAAAACTACAAAAACTTGAGTTTCAAGTTTGACAAAATTAGCAAAATGATAAAGAGGCCATACGCTACACTTCTACAATGCTCACTAGTGATGGGAAAATATTATCTAAGGAAACATATATAATTGATTTGATGAGTTTTTTTATTATTGTTATCTTTTCTTTTCTTTTCTTTTTGAAAATCGTTTTTTATTATTGTTATCATTATTATTATTATTTCATAGTAAGCTCTAATTAGCCTTCACAAAAAAGAAAAAAAAAGGAAAAAAGGAATGAAATGTGAGGCTGATTTGGAAAAAAAAAATGAAAGAAAGAATAGCAATCATTTTAAATTTGTTGGCCCCTTCAAAAGAAAAGGAATAGAAATTGTTGGCTCCCACTCATAATTAGTAAACTATAATGATGTATGAAAATTACTATTAGTAAATTATTTAAGCCTCTTTAATCTTTTTTTTTCTTTTTTTGGTAAAGTATAAAAAAAAAAAAATCCCTGAAGTTAAAAAGTTTAGTCAAGTAAAATTTAGACTTCAGTTTTGCACACTATTCCTGCGACCATCTTTTCCTTTTAATAAATTGATCAAAAAAAGTATATAATTCTTAAAATACTCTTTAATAAAAAAAACTCAAAAGACTCATTAAAGTAAAAAATTTATCAATTAAAAACATAACCCTTCATTCTTCTTGTATAATTATAATCTTGATTCACAACTCAAATTCATATTTCTAGAAGTTTTTTTCTTAAAAAAAAATATTTTAGAAAATGACAGAATTATTTTTATTAATTTTTTAAAGATAAAATAACACTACAAAAGGTTGATAAGTGTAGTAACAAAAACATACTACCACCGGTCACTCTTTCTTAAAGGTTGATAAGTATGGTAATAAATACAAGTCATTTTATAACTTTTAATAAATATTTATTAAATTTTTTATTTGTATACATTTTTTTTAAATTTATTTCACTTCATTATTTATCTCTTTTCTTGTTTAATAATTATTTATCTTTTTTCTTGTTTAATAAAGGAAGAAAGTTTAAAACAACTATTTTTAACTAGAAGTAGCATACTTTTTAATATAAAAAGAAAACTTATTTTGACATTGTCAGGATTTGTATTACGAATTAAAAATAAACTTAAAAAATTAAAGAAATATTTTTAAATTAAAAATCAATTCAAATAAAAAATAATTTTTTATAAAAGGCCAAAAAAAAAAGGAGAAAGAAAAGATGAGATGAGGCGTGAAGTAGCTACAGCTATATGTATGGCAGAGGCGTTACGAAGCTGCACTATGCGGTGACGATTCCAAAAACGTTAACACGTGGCGGCCTAAGAGTGCATCATATTGCATAACGGACAAAATCCCCCAACAAATCCGCGCGGTTAATTGAACCATCATCAATCTCCTCTTAACGAATTGATTAATTGCATTAATATTTCCCACAATTTCCTCCATTTTAATTATAAATTTTAAAATGAAAAGAGTCCGTATTTTTTTTCAATTTTTATAAAAAATAAGTTTTATGTGAAATTTTTTAAGGCATTAACATTTGGCCATATACTAGTTTTAAGTTTTAAGAATCCTTAAGTTTAAGTTTTAAGAATCCTTTTTAGGAATTTTTTAATAGGTACGCCTTATACTAGTTTTTTTTTGTTATATTTGGCCATTTAAAAAGAAAATCACTAAAATTTTCACAATTTTTTTTAATCAAATTTTGACCGTAACGTACATAATGTGTTATCGTTAAACAGAAGTTTTCACCCCCAATTATCTTATATGGCAGATAACACATGTATGTGTTGTCTGTCACATTAATTTTTATTGCAAAACTTATAATTATTTTTTTTAAAAAAAGACAATATTATTTTATTTATGTCATTTGATGTATTTTTTATAAATAATTATAACCATTTTAAAAAAGAAAATTTTATTAAAAAAAGTACGAAGAAGTAATTTAAAATATTTTATATTTTTGTTACTTGTTGTACTATAATAATTTATAGTCGATTTAAGTAAAAAATTTATAAAAAAGTCCTAAGAAGAAATTCAAAGAAGAAATATCATTAATAGAAACCCTAAATATTACAATATTTTGGGAAAAAAGAAGCTTATATATTACTTGAACTGGGTTATTACAATTTTTTCTATTATAGCCGAATATTCGGCATTTGATACATCTTGAAGGAGAATCTGGATTTCGATAATCTATTTCCCCCCAAAACCTTGTACCCTGTTTTCTACCTTGTTAATTGTTCATATTTAGAGGATGAAATGTTAAATTGTAAGGAGCATCTCTTCAAAAGTCCTCGTGCCTAACCGGATAAAAATTTAGGGTTTAGATTTCAATGTTAGGATTTTAGAGAAGATTATATTCTCTTTATTTGGTAAAAAAAAAATCAAAACAAAACAGTCTTCTTGAAACATAAATTATATAAAGTTAATAGAACAATATAAATACTTACAAATTTTCATAAAATAAATAATTAAGGCTTATGATAAAAACAAAATAAAATATATAATTTATATCATATTAATAGCAAAATAAATTACAAAAAATTAAGAAATAAACCAGATAAAATTCATAAAAAATATTCACAAATTACAATAAACAATAATTTTCATATAAAAAATATTAGAAAACAACACATAGTGCAAAAAGATTAAAAACAATTAAAGACAATAAGAATTTACCAAAGGTCGGAATAAATTAAAACCAAATGTTGTTATTCGGTGGGGCTTTCTCCATCGTTCGCCACCCCAAAATCCAGCAACTTTCGTACTCCACGGGTTTGCAAATATTCGTTACTGTCTCTACAAGAAGAACAAGAATGACGAGGAGCAGAAGAATAGAAGGAAGGAAGAAAGGAGAAGAGAAGGACGGAAGGAGAAGAGCAAGAGAAGAAGTGAAGGAAAGCAAGAAGAAGAAGTAGCGGCGGAGGAGGAACAAATGCAAGAGGAGGAGCAGCGGGATTTTGGAGAAGCGAAGAAGAAAAGAAGATGGCGATTAGGATTTCGAGTATTAGGCTTCTGATGTTGATAATGCACACAACATATGCGTTATTGGTAAGAATAACGCATTTTATGGGTGTGTTATGCTTAATGATAACGCATACACCATTTGCGTTATTATCCATTTGAAAATACATGTCCTGCCACGTTTGTTGCCACAACATTAATTTTGCATAATCGTCTCTGCCACATCATTAATCTTGCATAATCATATAATTTAGTTAATGATTAGTAAAAATGCACATTGCGTGTGCGTTATATAGCCTTATTAAGAATAAAAAATTTTACGACCACTTTAGTAATTATTTTTAAAAAATTGCTAAATGTAACAAAAAGTCGCTCATATGTTTTGTAATGGGGACTTGAGTGAATTGGAAAAGGTTCATTTGAACAAACGGATCCGCTCCACTTTTCCAAATCCTACATCACAATACACGAAAACTTTTGAAACCAATTTCAAGTATAAAAAGGTAACGGTTCATTATACATATATATATTCTATTTCATCTTACTCTATCCAAGTAAATTCTTACTTAGGCATTAGAGTGACCAAATCCATCATTTGGTTAATCAGGTTCCATCATTCAGTATTTGAGGATACATTAATTTTGATAAGGGTATGTTCATCTTAACTAATTCCGACCAATCTTACGAAACACTCGGAAATTAGATTCTTATTCAAGAATTAAAGTGTAATTCTGAATATTCCATGGTATTATGAGAAACTTTTGAGTTTTCAACCTCCCACCATTTGCACTCTATTTAGTACTACGTTAGTTAGTAAGACAATAGGTTAATAGACGAAGTACAAGTTATATTTTTTTTCAAAAAAAAAAAAGAAGGAAAAAAGTTATAAATGCCTTCCAACGATTTACGTGTTGTTGAAAATGTTCATAAACTTTACTTTTTACTAATTTTATCCTCTAACTATTTTTGGCCCTTTAAAAATACCCTTTCGGCAGATTTAGTGGTGATTTTCGGCGAATTTTGTAGTGGTTTCCAGTGAAATTCCACCAAAAATCACTGTAAAATTCTCTAGAAGGGTACTTTTTTAAAGGGTTGAAAATAGTTACAAGGTAAAATTAATGAAAAATAAAATTTAAAAGCATTTTCAGCAATACCTATATAGTTGGAGGACATTTATAACTTCTTTTTCCTAAAAAAGGGAAATATAACATTTTAAAATTTAAGTTCCAAAATCTGTCAATGAAGAAATGATTAGGCACCAAAGAGTTTAGCTTTAAATATGCATTTAATACTAGTATTAATGTACCTTTCATACTCTCGCTATCATTAAAACCGTGTGCATTATATGTATTCAAATGGGGCTTTAAGTTTAAGAATGGAGACTTTTTATTTTTTTTAAAATGGGCCTAATTAATAAATTATAAAACTCACACAATCCAGCTTTTTAATGATGAGGTTATGAAATAAAAATGAGAATATATTTTAACACACGCTTGCGTATTACTTTTATGTTAATGGGAAAGTTAACGTCTTTGGTAGCTGGAGACGGCTGCTATTAATTTTCAATTTCCTCCCATGTACATTTCCCTTTTTTCTTTTTTCTTTTTCCTTATAAAAAAAGAATTTACTTTATAATTTTGGGTCGGCTTTAAAGCAAAAATATATATATATATATTATAGTAAATTTTAATATACTACTTTCTCCGTCTTTTTCTACTTGTCTCATTTTAGACATTACACCATTTAAAAAAATACGAAATCTTAGATGTTTTTTCTTATGTAGACTAGAATACCTTTCAAAATTTTATCTATCATTATTATTATTTTTACTAACTTCCTTGTTAGATTAATAAAAAAATATTGTAATTTGTTATTAAAGGATGATATAATAAGAAAAAATTAATTAAATACTGCTTCGAAAACACGATGTGGCAAGTAAAACAAATACGAAATTGGCAATGTGACATGTTAAAAAAGTCAAATGAAGTATATTAGAAATAGAAATATTATAGAAAAAGTATTATTCAAAATGTTATTACCTCAATTTCATATTATGTCACTTGAACATACTTTTTCTATTTTTAAAATATCTCACTTTAGTAAATCAAGAAAGGATTAAGTGATACATTTTCATATATACCCCTATAGTATTAAAATTAAAGAATCTTCAAAAAAAAAATTTATTAAAATTATTAATAACTGTCAAAGGATAATGTAGTCCATCTCTTGAATTTAGACAATTCAGTAATTCATTTAATTATTGTGTCCTGTTCTACAAACAATAACAGCTAATATGAAACAGAGTGGTACAAAAGATTCATAAGTGAGGCTAATGGGATGAGCTACACATAGTTGTCTTAAATATACTTTGTTATTAACATCGTAATCATATAGTTGTTGCTGAGAAGTGAGTGGAATGGGTAAACCGTCATATGCGTAGAAGTGTACACAATCTATATTTAAGATGGTGACCATTTTTTATGACTCAAATTGGAACTAGGTCCAACAAATGACGCAATGTAGTCACACCATATCTGCTGGTTCAAATTAGGTAAGCTGATTTTACCTCAATCTGCCTATCCTCTATTAACATTTTAAATTCTGAGGGTTGTTACCTTGACTTGAGCTAATAACTAACACCATCTTAACCTTTTGTATGATTTATAATATTACTATATGACGCCATCAAACATCATAGTAAAGAGATTTTAAACTTACTATCATGTATGTAGTTCAATAAAATCAAAGTCATGAGTTCAAATTTTGATTAATATTGTCAATTTTTAAAAAGTTGGTAGTATTTGCACTAGTTATTCAGTTAACATACTATTCAAACAAGCAAGGCCAGTGCTAATGCTTATTATTCAATTGGGATTCTACTCTAACAAAGCCAATGCTTATGCTGGTTACCAGGTGGTTTAATATGTTCGCCATGTAAGAAGAAGAACTACTATTGACCTCCACTACTTTCCCCAATGTAAAAGTTCAATTTTCATACCAACTCAATTATTTAAAAAGAGAAAGAAAAAGCTTATCAAAATGGCAGGTAAGCCCTCTAATCAGAGATTAACTCAAAGAGGCATGTAAGAACAAGAGGACCCCCAAAAGATTAGATTGCCGGCTTGAATTCACACATTGAGCATGGACAGCTTTTCCGTTAGGTAGTCAGGCAGAATAGAGACCCAATTTCTCGATACTAAGATTGCCAGCCTCTCTACATTACATGGCTAGAAACTAATACTGATTTCTCCTGCTGGCTTGCCGGCCCTAGTATTCAGATCATTAGGCTAGGAAAAAGAAAAACCATGGCCTTCACCTAATGGTAGTTTATTAGACATGCTAACAACAAAACTAGCGTCTATCCTGGATTTTGGGTTTAGGATACATATTCATCATAAACAATTCACCTTTTAGGAAATCACGACACAAAAACCATGACACAATCCGTTACAAGAAACTTCATCCAGTCCCACCCTGAACAAGGTTGACGTCCAAAAAATAGCCACGTACACAAATTCATCTAAAGTCTATAAACAGCTTAATGGAACAACAAATAGGGAAGTTGGCAAGAGTATTTTACAGCAGAAACTATAGGTATAACATCCAGCTCAAATTCACTGGTAAAAAGAGTAATTCAGTACGATCACACCAATAACTATGTTCAAGTCATGTCCAGAATAGACTCCCGAAAGAAACACACGATTCATTTACCATGAGGAAATTTGATCTATATGATATGCTCCGAGTGAAAATGGCCTATGCACAGATCATTACCATCTTGGTTTAGTTTGTTGATGAATGAATTAGCAGAGGAGAGATCACCTCTGATATCCGGCTGGAGGATAACCAGCAGGAGGGTATCCAGCTGGAGGATAACCAGTAGGAGGATAACCCACAGTGGGTGGATAAGGCTGATCAAGGCGTGACATTTGCTGCACGGGTGGAACTGCCATAGGCTGTGGTCCAAACTTGCCATCTCTTTTGTCCATTTCAACCTTGTGTTGTGTCTGCAAACCAAGAATGTGAAAAAAAAGAAGGCATTGAAGGAGCAAATAAATTATGAGACCTGAAAGTGTTCCTAAATGTAATAAACCAGTGATGGTAAAGCTCCTTTTAATTCTTGAAGCAAATATGTAACCAGAAATCTTAGTAAGCCTTTCAAAAAAAATCTTATTAAGAGAATTTACAAGCATTTTCACTTAATCAAAGGGTCTAGTTGATCAATACTCAACATACCTGCATGCATGCACACACCCTACAAAAAAACCAAAATCAGATGATCAGTAAAACATTCTAAAAATACCCTCAGAGATCAAGAAGACAAAGATATCAAAGGTCTCACGTGCAATAGACCCAATCAGCTATGCAAGACAGTATCTGAGAAGCCTCGGAAATTTCCTCACTTCCAACAATCATAGCAACAATTGAGAATATGCAAGCAAGTTGTTGAAGGCAGAACATGAAACCCTATACAAAGAAAAGAATATATTTAAGAAACAGAATAAGTATGCAGCGAATTCATCTGACAATCAGTGAAGAGAGAGATATTACAATGATGCAATTATCACACTGTGTTGTTTGAATGTTGAACTCATCTTGCAACAGAAATCGAGTAGAAGCCACAGAATTTCCAAAGCACAGGAATACCTGGAAAAATCAAGAGAAAACATATTTAAAAAGAATATCTAAGTAGCAAATCGTTTAAGAGAATACCAACAAAAAATGGAGAATGTATCATTGAAGAGGAATGTTCAGAATATTCATTATAGTTGACCTTGGCCATGGATTATGGTCCTAGTAATTCAAAAGGGTAATGAGAGTTTTACTAAAAACATCTGTTTTCTAGTTAATTTTGCAGTTCAGAGAGCGCTGGGAAAACTTCACTTGGAGCACATCAGTCAATTTCAACCTACTCAACCAAACTCTTCATGCATTGCCATTGCAAAAGGATAATATTCTGTTTAAGTCATCTTGGGTTTTAACGAAAATATAAAACATAATGTCCAAACTAACAAACTTTCTTCCTTTATTTTGTTGTCTTGTATTTTGTGGTAGAGAAAAGTTGAGCACTTTAAAAACAGTCCCAACCTTTGGTTTCATCAGAAAATGGAAACAAATGAACAGGAGGTAACTGCCCATTAGTGGACTCACAAAAACAAATTGTTTACCTGTTACCCACACTTAAACGGGGTTAAACACTCCAGAATGCACATAATTATATATATGCAGCTTGAAAAAGTTTTGGTATAAACATTTAGCAACTGCAGAAACTTCCTATTTTCATAGCACATTAGATAAATTTGTTGGTCAAGCTTATGAAGATGTTCTGCACAGATTTTATAGAAGTAGCATTAAGAATCCTCCATCGCAGGGCACTATGCATCAATGGAGAAAAGAAAGTGGAATTCTGTAGAATTCTTTAAAAATATGAGTCTGTTCCTTTTTCCTTCTCATTTTTCACCAAAAATATAAAGTGTTTGGAGTTCACTTTAGCAATAGGTTTAACAAAATTTTAACCTGTTAAATTTGAAATCTTTTGATGCCGTCCAATTATTACTGGAACTTTCTCCAAAAAGATAAAACTTTGAATCATAGTGATCACCTCAAGGCTATTTGACTTTAGTGAGTGCTATCTCCGAGTTCTCATTGGCGCTAGAGTTAGTGTGATACAACTCTAGTAGAGTATGACTTCAGTTTGCCTAACTAAGCCTCAATTCTAGTTTCACCAGCTTGTTAATGAAAAGCCACAAAAGATAACTTAACAAAAACAGTTTGTCTATGCTTCTCAACAAACTGAAGAAATCTTTTATGGATTTCCTAATGAAAGAGAAACCAGCACGTAACTTACCTCTGTTGCAAGACAGAATTCAGGGCATTTACTTTCTCCACACCTTCCACTGCAAGGCATATAGCCAGCACAGCAAACATACCTGTTGTAAACAATAAACCAATTTTCTAATGAGTTGGCTCACTGTCTAGGGGATCTCTTCAGGTTCAGGATAATTAAGCTTTGATTACCTTGACATATCATTGTAAAGAGCTCGCTTCCGAAGCATATAAGATACACATGGTGCACTACAATATGAAAATCTTAGATAAGATAAAAATTTAGCAAGACATGGAAAAAGAGTGATTAATACTAGACTGGAAGAAGTAAATAATAAAACAATATATAAATGACAAAAGAGGCAATTGTGGATCTGAAAAAATAAAGCAAAGTGGTACACACAAATGCAAAGAATATATAATATAGTTTATATGTCAGATAAATTCTAGGTTGCACATATCTTTATAAGAAAACATTATCTTACTGTTGTCCAAATAGTAGCAGATAGCTTTTAGACTTTGTCTATTTATTCATTTTATTGGCAACTAAGTAGTGCTTGGTATTTCTTCAGCAGGTTAGAAAATTGACTTATGAAGTCATAGGACTCAGAATATTTATCCTATTCTAAGTTGATTTTTCCATGAGTTCCTTAAATGTTTCTGTATCACAGCCACAATCTCGCTGATGCAATATTATTCCCTGCTCAGTCCTACATGCTGCCTCACCCAGAAAAAACAAAGGGAATGAATTGTAATGAAGAATCAGAAGAAAGATGGAATGACTAATATGAAAGGGAAAATAAAATCTATTCCAATGAATGATGTGGTCTCAAAAATTTGGCACATATCACTGATTTCAGTTGGATTTTTTTCTATGAACCTTAGTAAAACCGAACTTAAATGCTCAAGGCCAAATTAAATAAAGATGTCATCAAATTATGTATTAGAAAACCATCATTAGCCCATCATAATCCTTTTTCACTAGGAAATGATGAATTTTCATTGCTTAAAACAAACTTGGAAAACAATAAGTCTTCATTGCATGTTTGCACATTGATTTTCTGCAAACTAAATCATTTCAATTAAAATATTTTATATTTTATTTTATTTTTCCCCTTTTAAATCAAAAGTTAACCTGAGAATCCTCATAATTACAAAAACTGTCACAAATACATTATGCATACAGAAGCCCGATCAGCAGTCAAGAATCATGATGAATTACTCGTGTAGAATTTCACAATTCATTCCTGATACACTCAAATCACAAACTTAGAAGATTATTAGATTTTTCATCAAAGTTCTACTCATATTCAAGCCTACTGCTGGATGTGAGTCCACAAACTCAGTTACCATTTCAGAGACTAATAAGTAAAGCATAAAATCTGAATAATGGAGAACAAAATCACAGATCAACTCGAAAGCAGAGAATATGCAAAAAATGAATAAATCAATTCGCTTACCACCAAAATGAGAAGCAGCAATCTGCCAAATAAAATTAAAAAGGCATTAGATGCATATACAGATGCTTGTACATAAAACATTTTTCAACATAAATATGCTAAACGCATCTGCATTTACTATCCAATACATTTAAAAAAAAAAAAAAAAAAGATTATAGAGAAGGAAGAATTGAGTACAAGCAGGATCAGCTTGAACAGTTCTCATGAGATCGGTGTGCCAGAGATTCCGATAATTCTGTCGGAGCTGCATCTTTTCCAAATTTTGTTGAGCCGCCATCTCTTCAAATGCTCAAAAATGCAATAAGATCTACAACAATGACAGATTACAAAAGAAAATACGAAAATTGAACTTCAAAAACCCTAGAATTCAGTTGCAACTGTTAATGCTTTGAGGAAGAAGGTGAGTTTGGCGATTACCTTGGCGATTACCGCGTGAACAAGTCCTGGCGAAGTCAAATTCTCGGGAAGATGGACAGCTCTTTATTTATACACAACTAATCAAAACCGTTTCTCGGGAAGTCAGCGAAGAAGTTTCCTCGCGGGAGCGGAGTTTCTAATCTAATAAAGATTAATACCCAACTCGTTCACAGGGAAAAATAGAATTAATACCCATTTGTGCAATTTTCAAACATATACGTCGCGTGGGTCTACATAACGGTGTGTTTACGGCATACATTAATTTTTATTAAGTTTTAGATTTTATACAATTAATTATTATTATTATATATAAATATGTTTTATTTATATATAAAATATTTTATTATATTAAAATATATCATAAAAGTACACATTAAACAAATTTATATAGCGGTTATAAATTTGAATTATTAGAGAATAATTTAATGTTACATGATAATCTCATGTCACTTAATCCTTTCGGATACATATTTAAAAAAACATACATAGAAGTCATTATAATTGAACGTAACAATTCCAAAAAACTAAAAGATTTGGCCTATTCCAATTTTAATTCTTTTAAAGACTATTATTATTATCATCATTATTTTTTATAGAACGAGATTAAATTTGATATATTATTACTAGCAAACAAGTAAACAAATGGTCGATCATTTTATATTTTCTATTATATTATCTAATACATTTTTTTAGAAATTTTTTAAAAGTTAAACCTTAAAAGAAACATTAATATTAAAGAAAATGCATTATAAAGTATACCCGAAGATGTATTAACGACCTTTAATGACTATGTAATGAAAATTAATATTTAATAAATAAAAACAAATACTTATTTAAGTAACAAAAATTAACCAAAAAAAAGTAAAAATAATTAAATATTGATGAAAATATAACATAAAGATAGTGCCACCCCTATCAAACAAAATAGTTGGGGGATTTGGACCTATAACATGGTTTAACTTTGTCCAAGCTGACAATTCTTCAATGGCTATTCAAATTAGATATGGGACTATTCAAATAAAACTTGTCTTCCTTATTAACTTCTAATAAAATCCACTGTTCTATCTAAATAAAATTTGTCTTGTAAAAATTTAGAATATGCTTGAAGAAGTTCTCCATTGTTTTATATAAATAATTTTTTTCCGAAATAACTACAATTAATTTATACAGCTTATTAGAGGTTGGAGGCTTGACTTCATTTAATAGAGTTTGTATTCTTTCTTGTTATAGTTTACGATATTTGTAATAAAGATGCAATATCTATTAATAGTAGTGTGACATTTCTAGTATTACCAAAGAAATTGTTAAATATTATTAAATAAAAAATAGAAACTAAATGTTTGTCCTTTCTTTTTTTTTTTAAAATGAATTGTTACAATCCCTTTCCCAAAAAAAAAAAAAAACGTTACAAGTAGTTTTTTCTTTTTCTTATAGATGTTTTAATAGTAGTATTATATTAAGTAGTAATATTATAGAATACACGAGCACAATTCATATACAGGTTATGTTCTTTATTAGTAATATATTTTTTAGACAATTAAAAGAAATACTTTTAAAAAGTAATATAATGTTTTTAATTTTAATAATATCAATAACATAAGTTTGGTTCGAAAAGTATCTTAAGGCAACCTTTATAAAAATAATTTTTTAAATTTATTTTAAACTAAAAATATATATCAAACAATTGAAAACAATTAAAAAAAACAAACTTATAAATTGAAATAAACTAAAAAAATACTTATTACAAGGAATCAAAAATAAATTATAATCCCGCAAAATTTCATTGGTACTAAAGAATGAATATGCATATAAAACCGCACTCAATCTCTAATAACATAAAACTATTGGACTCATTTTGAAAATAAGATAAACTTAAAGGGTTTTATTTTGCAAAAGTCTCTTGCCTTTATATACAAGTAGTGGACTGGTCTTCTTCTTCACTTGTTCTGTTCTGTTCTGTCCTGAACTGTCTGAAGGAAGGGAGTCCTATTTTAAATTGGCCTCTTCTTCATTGAAACAGTACTCTCTCTCTCTCTTCATCTGTGTTTTTTTAGTGTGTGTGAGAGAGAAAGTGAGTGAGAGCAGCAAAAGGGTTGTTGTGAAATCAAGAGAGAGAAAGAGAAATGGTATTCTTGTCATCTTCTTCAGGTTATGGACAAGAATTCTGATTAAAGAAAGAAACAAATTGGCACCTCTTTCTTTTTGCTTTCTCCAGATTGGCTTTGTTGAATTTCTTTTCTTCAATGGCTTCTGATCTTTTCATCTTTGATTCACTATTTTCTGATTCTTTTAATGAATCATCCACCATTGATTCTCATCATGAAATTTACCAATCTTTTCAAGAAACCCTCTATAATAACCAAATTTCATCATCATCAAATCTTCTTCTTTCTTCATCACCACCAAGTAACCAGCTTGAAAGTCTGTCACTTTATCAAAACCCATCTGAAAATTTCCCAAACTGTTCAGATTTTTCTACTTTAGAAGTGAAAACAGAGGCCCCTTTTGAGAATTTCCCCTGTTTTAATAACTCATTTGTTCATCAGGGATTTGGGGGGACTGACAATGCTGTGAAATTTATGCAGAGGAGCTTTAGTAGTAATTCATTTGATGGGAAAAAACCAAGTTTTTTTTTCCAACCTTGCTTTGATAGTGTTCTTGAATCTCCAAACTTTTCATCTGGTGGTGGTCAAATGAGAAGAGTTTGCAGCACTGGTGATTTACAAGTAATTATGCATTTTCCTTTTTCTTCTTTTTCTCATGTCTAAATTTAATTTGGGATCAGTTCTTGATTTTTAATGTTGCGAATTCATATTGACTAGTTAATAAGGAAATGAACTCGTATATATGATTAGGACAATTCTTTTCTTTTTTCTTTTTTTTAAATAATCGTTAATAAACCTCTAGTCAATTTAAGAAATAACAGATTTAATGAGCAAAGCCCTAGCTGCTATAGACATGGTCTTCACCTTCTACCAACTCATCACTCAATTGATAAAGCAATCGTTGAATTTAACTCTTACTCGAATTTAGACAATTCTCTTTAAGATATTATTTGAAAGTGAGTTAGGCTAACTTTAATATTTAACATGATATCAAAACCACTTTATACAATATTGGATGTTAAGTCAATTCTAGTTTAATATTAAGTTATCTATGGTATGTGGTAAAGTAAACTTTAGATTCTAGATGTTAGTTCTCAGTGTGAGAGCATTATTTTGAAAATTCTACATTTAGTAACTAGTAACTCAAGTTGCCTTTAATGTCTTTTTAAATAGACTTTACGTTTTAAATGTATAGTTTTCTATATGAGAGTAGTATGTTAAAAATCTTATATTAGCCAACGAATGAACTGTTAAGATTCAACTGTGTGAAAAAATTGCGTTAAGAATTACAGATTGTGTAACTAGTGAGCAAATGAACTTTTTATTCCTCCCTTTCTTGACTTTGAGATATCTAACCCAAGTCTAATATTTCTAACATTTAATAAATTTTTACTATTTTCTTGTGCAGAAAATCAAGAACACTCAAAACAGAAGCGTTTTGTCATCAAGTCCATTATCAACAGAGGGCTCTTCATTAATGGAGGAATCAAATTTTAAAGTTGGAAAGTATAGTGCAGAAGAAAGAAAAGAAAGAATCCACAGATACAGAGCAAAGAGAACACAGAGAAATTTCAACAAGACAATTAAGGTACTCTTCTGTTGTCACATTTTTCAACTAATTCTCTAATTTCCTTTTTACTTGTCATATTTGGTTCCAAAATAATATTTAATAAAATTTTTTTATTATAATATCTTATTAATAACAAATTCAACATCTTTTTATTTTTTTATTTTTGTAAGCTAGAAATTAGTAAAATAGCTAATTTTTAACTCATTTTAAACTATAAACTGTGTTGGGTTTCTCAATTGCTTATGCTATTTGTTTTTTATTTAAAATAAAACGAACTTTTTTTAAAAAAAGTTATTATCGGACTGTTTTTTTTAAACTGTTTTGTCTTAGATGCTATTATAATTAAAAATATTAGAATAATTTTTTTAAAATAACTTTTTAATAGACTTTTCTTATTGACTATTTAAAAAAATAGAAACAAGGCAAAATAGATCGATAAATAATAAGAACAATACTAAATGTCTCAATATTTAGTTAATTAATCGTCTAAAGTTTTTTTCACTTTTATGACAATGAGTAAAATATACTTTTTTTCTTTGATTTTTCATTATACCTCAATTGAGACAAGAAAGTCGAGGCAAGTATATTTTTTCAAATAAAAATAATAACAAAGGAAAAAAAATTTTGAAGAGTATTTTATCGACTTAAAAAAATATTTAAAATTTTATATTTTCGTAATATTTTGTGTCTAAAAAGTAAAAAATAATTTGGGAAATTAAAAAAAATCTTCTGACATCCTTAATAAAAAAAATATGATTATGATTCTGAAAATGTGGGTTGTTTTTTATCTGTCGGTCTGAATTTTAACAGTATGCATGCCGGAAAACGCTAGCCGACAATAGACCGAGGATACGTGGCAGATTTGCACGTAATGATGAAGCTGTAGAGATTCCCAAAACAGCAGCAGCAGCAATGTTTAATAATAATAGATATGAAGACGATGATGATCTTTGGGTAATATTCTTTCCCACATCACCCCTTAATTAATTATTCCATTACTATTATTCAATTTAATTAACCTTTCTTTAATCATAAATGAAGGCTTCATTATTGTTTAAAATAAGTTAGTTCTAGTTTAGTCTAAGTTATAAGCAATTATTGTGTTTTTTTAAACTAATTGAAACAATATTTTTTTATTAAATTGTTTTAAAAGATTTAATATAATATTTTTATTTTTAATGACATTAATAAACGAAGATAATTTTGAAAAGGGTCTAAATCGTCTTATAATTCCTTTGCACCATCTTATTAAATAAGATTAATGAAACTTATTAAATAAAAAATAAACTTAAAAAAAATAAAATATAAGAAAAAAATATATTGTAAAAGAAGATAAGACAAAAATAACAGTCTAGAATAGCTTTTTGAAAATAATTTTTTACATTTTTTAAAGTTAAAAATATATTTATAATAAGCCATCGAAAATAACTATAAAACTATATAATTTAAAATAATAAGCTGAAAAGCAGTTATTTACTTTCGAACTTATATCATTTACTTTTAGTTTAAAAAGTTAAAAAAATTAAAAGAAATTTTTTTAAAGAAATTATGTTATAAATTTATTTAAAATAAAATTTTTATAAGTATTTCTTTCAACCCCTTAAGAAAAGAAGAAAGAATCATGGGTTTTTTTAATACTAAAATTTTGATATTTGATTAAATATATAGATTGAAGGGTATAATGAAGAAGATGATCAAGAAGGTTCCATGGCAAGATCAGCTCCATTTTGTAACAGCTTTGGATCAACAACTACTACTACACACTATCAATATTACAGCTATTGATATTAAAGATGAAGAAGATGATCAAGAAAATGGTCTAAGTTCACTTAACAAGAGTTTAAAAAAAAAAAAACTAAGCAAGTCAAGAGGTTTTTTTTTTAATTTTAATAATAAGTTAGGTGAATTTGCTGAAGTTAAGAAGGTGGAAAAAAAGTAGGCAGTTGCAGGCAATGTCTAGTAGCTCAAGTTGTGTAGTCTTTTGTAGCTTTCCTCCAAAGTATAAATTAATTTACTTTGGTTTATTGGTGCCATGTGATGTGCATCTTCTTCTTTGTTCTTCTCCACCTTCTTCTTCTTCTTCGTGTTTTTTTAATGCTATTTTATTTTCCTATTAACATGTAAATAATGCAATAATAACTTGTTGAAACATTTATATATTATCAATGCTTGTTTCCTTCATATTCAGATATCTTCAATTACTCTATTCTGATATTCTAAATGAAACTCGCTCGGATTATATATATATACATATGTGGGTGTATGTAAAATAACATGTAAGAACATTTATATATTATCAATAGTTGTTTATTCATATATATATAATATAAATAAGATAAAATATATTATTTGATAATTTAATATAATATTTTTATGAAATGAAAGAATTTTTACAAATTAGGACTTTAAACTTAATATGTAAAATAGCATTATAACAAGATAATAGTTAAGTAACAAAAATGTTTTTTTTACTAAACTAAAGGCGTTGGGGTTCAAGAAGAATTGATAAAAGTCAATTATTTGCTTAATTGAGTATGGAGGTATATAAAAATGGAGATTCAATTCAAAGTATGAATATTTCTGTTAAAAAAAATAATAATAAATCAAAATATGAATATTCCGTACAATATGATCGAGCCATGCATGCAGGACATACAATATTAACTTCATTCCTCTTTGTGTCATTGGATCCTGATTTCGAATTTTCTATAACATTTTGTGTATTATTCTCTATATTATTTTTTAATTTTATATATTTTATTAATAAAATTTAATAAATAAAAGATTAATTCTAAAAAAAATATATTATAAAATGAAATGTGTTACATAGAGTGGTATATAAAATAATATATAGAATTATGTACCTGTGATGTCGATTGCTCTCGTGAGAGAAAGATTTCACCTTTTTCAAAATATTTGGTTATAATTTGATTAATAAAATAAATAAATTTCAATAGTTTTGCCTCTTTATTACCTTACTTTTAGAATAATTAGAATAACTGATACATGATCAATGGTGGAACCAGGAAAAAAAATCTGGAGGGGTTGATTAATATTAAAAGAAAAATTCTTTTTAATCAGCAGTCCAGCCCAGAAATTGTAGGGCTCTATTGAAAAAAATAAAATTGAAGGGATTTAAATATAAAAACATCAAAATTTCTAAAAAAATTTTTCCTCTAGCGGGGCTCGAGCCTATTTGAGTCCGTAAGTAGTTCCGCCACTGTATATGATGAAACTAATTAAATATCACAATATGATCAATAAAAACTTTTACAGAAGTTATCCCGACTGAAATCTATATAAACTGATTTTGTTTGCACTTTAATATATATATATATATATAATGTAGGAGTAATATATATGAGATATTTTTCTTGCACTTTAAAAAATATATTTTTTACCATTTAGCATATTATTATGTTTGACCGGATATTTCTTAGTGCTGTTAATTATAGTATGGTAGATAAATCAAAGTAACAAACACCCTTTTCCCCCCAAAACTTAATGTTAATAAAAAAAATGGGGATAGGGTTCTTAAGATTAGGCATAAGAGAGGAGGATTATGGAATCTTGATGGGCAAAAGGACTACTAGATCCTCCTCTATACAGAATACATATATATATATAGAAAATTAAAAAAGAAAAAGAAAAAGAAAAGGAGCAACTAGTTAGTGCATTGTACCTGCTGATATTTATGCTCACCATGTGTTGTAACAGTCATTAGCAGAGAAACAATTTTTGAATTTTATCATTTTTCTTTTATTTACCAAATATATATGCCTTACTTTGGAGTAGGTTTTTTTTTTTTTTTTTATTTTATTGATCTCCTGTTAAATAATTTCCTTTTTATCATACAAAAGTCCTGACTTCGAACTATATATATCTCATCATTTAGATGCCTTAAAAAGAAAAAATGTTATAAGTAGATCATTAATACTAATATATTCAATTTATTTGATGGATGTGATGTTATGCTGAACAAATTTTAGATTAAATTTTTTTTAGGTCAAAATTGAATACCGTGAACGCAACATATAAAATTACTATTCTGTATATAAGTATATGAATATAAACTAATATAACAATCTTAAACATGCTACCAAAGATTAAATTATTAACATGAATCGCTCAAAAGTGGTATTATTATGCTTGTAATTAGCAACTTTTTTGCAAGTTGTTTTGTAGATACTTTCCTTATTAACACTTGATTGAATGAGAAATTCACTTTCCTTTAGCAAGTTGAGGTGAAAAAATGGAGAATATTATAGAACACAGTGGTTTGCATTTTGTAGGTTGCCGCAGGCAGCAAAGATCAAGTTGAAGTTGATGTCAATCTCTCTCTCTATTATTCTCTTCAAAAAGATATTTCTTGTTCACCTACCAAAATGCCTTCATATATAAATAGTATTCTAGAAGCCCCTATTTCTTAATGATAAAGAGTTTTTTCTTAATTAATTCTCCATCAAAATTTTCTTTTAAGTCCTTTAGCTTTTGATTCAACACAATTGTGCCTTTTAGGTTTAAGAATTTCTCACTTGAGGACAAAACTTTTGCAATATAAATGTGTCAAAATCAAAATGTTGAGAATGATGTGAAATGATCACAAGTTCTATGAAAGAAGTGGAATAACACTTTTGAATTTTTTTGTTCACAATTTCAAATTATCTTTAAGCATAAATTAAAAAAAAACAAATTTTAAAAAACATATTTTTTTATTATTATTATTATTATGCTATAGTGAAAATTCCAACATTTCTAATAATATAGTAGTTAAAAGTGACTCATCTTCTATTACCAATATCTAGAAATTGCTGAATCAACTATTCCTCCAGAATGGCTGATAATACCACTTAAGGACGGATAGACCGTCCACTCTTATTGAGTCAAGGAACTTGTTAGATACCAGTCATTTCATTTTATCAAAAAATAGCTATTGTCAAAACTCTAACTAAAATGACAAGCAAGCCATCAGCGGACTCCTTAGCATATGATTTTTCTTCGTTGTATAGATAGGTACTCTGTTATAAATTTACTTATTTATATCAAATGAACAGCTATTTGACCCATTTTTTAACTAGAATTGTATTCTGATATTATTTTGAAATGAAAATGTAACATTCATTCTGATATAACTAGTTCTATCTTTTCTTTTTCTTAAAGGGGAATAACCTAGTTCTATTTCTATTGACTTTAATAATATGTCTCTTTTTCCATAAAAAAATAATTCATTTTTTTCAAATTAAAAAAAAAAATCCATATCGGGTCATAAAGTTTCAAAATAACATTTGCTAAAACGAGTTAATGCCAAATGCTATTTATAATTATATATAACAAAGTGAATGCCATTTAGCCCCCAAAGTCAAGTACCTTTCTCTTTCATTCTTGATTGATGATTGAAGTAAAACCTATATACTTAAATAAATCAAGTTTAATTATTTTTATAATATTATTATTTAACAAATTAGAAATATAAATTTAACAAGTTGTACACGCGTCCATCCAAAATTAATTGTATCCACCAATTGGGCCTCAAGTTGACCATTGCAACAAATGTTATGGTGCACTTGTGAACATTAAACAAGTTTTTTTTTTCTTTTTTTTTTACTTACTGTATAATTATTATGTTTTTTGCAATTTGGTCTCCATGATTGGACAACCTCCTAACCAAATTTGGAAAAGTATTTGGGAATTTACAGCAAAAAAAAACCATTTTTTCTTCTAAATTTTCCAAAAAAAGAAAATGGGGCCTTCATATTAGCTTAATTAATAAAAAAAATTCAGTCAAGGAATTTCAAAACCTAGACCCTAGGAAGCAACAACAACAATTAGTGTCCTTAAACCATATGTTTTTGCTCTTTTTGTTGATGTCAAATCTTCAATGATGATTTGATGAATTCAAGTTTAGTCTTGGCTGCACACAAACCTTTCAATTCTACTTTGGATCCATTGGTTATGAGGGCTTTGTTTTTATTTATGCATCTCTAAATAATTTCTAAAATTTTTTGTGACCGACTAGATAAATAAGAATTTTCGAAAATCATGTGAAAAATTAAATTTGTGAAAACGTATCATTAACATAATTGAATATTTACTGGCAATCTAATATTAATATTATGTTAAATATTTGTAATTGAGCCTAATTTTATTTGAAAAAGTACTTCAATAATGATAAAAATATCTAAATTTTTATGAGAAAAATATATTTTTTCACTAACTAGTCAATGTAGAATATTCTAAACGAGTCATGAGAGCAGAATGGACTTGCAAGTTTCAAGCTCTTTGGATAGAGAAAACATCTGCAATATATAGACATCTTTCTTGTAAGTCTTTTTATTTTCTTTTAAAGGATTTTCATTTTTGCATGCATTATCTATATTTATACAATAAATCTAGTAACTGATGAAGGTTGATGTAATTAATTGAATTAAATGAGGGTAAAATTGTCAACACAAGAAAAATGTATTTTTTTTACTCCTAGTTTTGTATAAATACTTTTTACTGTAAATAACACTTGTACCCTTGTTTAATCCCATTAATTGGATTAACACTAATTCATGTAGCATCACTCTTTATTTGTATACTTGCACTATTGATTTAAGAATAAGAAAAAGAGATTCTTTGTCCATATGAAGCTTAAATTAAGTTGATGTAATTGCTTGGATCAAAGGACGGAAAAATTGTTTAACACAAAAAAAAAACACTTATACTCTTATTTATACCGTATTTTTTATAATAAATAACACTTATACCTCCTATTTGATCAAATTAATTAAATCAACACTGATCCTCTACCATCATTCACATATTTATATTACTTGCACTATTGATCTAAGAATAAGAAAAGAGATTCTTTGTCCATATGAAGCTTAAATTAAATCTTGATACAAAAAAATCTACAAGAATAACACTTATTGATCTAAGAATATAGGACAAAAACAACTTTTTATATCAATAGTTTAAGCATTTCATATATATATAACAAGATGAAATGAAATGTTTCCTTTTTCAAAAGCTACAAGTGTCAAATCTTTTAAACAAGACCGTAATAGAATTCTTTGATTATATTGGGATTAAAAGCTTAAAATTTAGCCATTTTAATCAAAAAAAATTATGAAAAAAGTCATTCAAAAGCTGCAATATTGACACCTAGAGAGAACACTGCCAGAAAAAGAAACAAGAATTAGAGCATCTTGATCAATTCTCTCAAAAAGGGATCTGAATGAACGAATCTCATCCGTTCACAGTTTTTAATATATGCTTTTTTCTTAGTCATTAATTTAACCATGATGAATAGTTTTTGTCTTCCAACTCATGTTCTTTCTTTCGAGCGATAATATCATATGCATTAGTACTTGTATGATCGCTCCTTACGATTTATGTTTCTTTATTTTCATATATAAATGAAAATAAAAAGCCGGAAAATGGTCAAAAGGTGATGAAATGATAAGATTAATACATTAATACTGATATAATCGCATATTAGTGTTGTTGTTTCTTTGTTTTCTTATATACATAGAATTAAGGGGGTTTAGGTTTTGATCAGAAGGTAGTTGCTCGAGTTATGCAACTCTCTTTGCATGGATCCTCCTACTATTAAGAGTCCCAAGTTCTAAATATCAATGATAAATGTTGTTAAAGAGAAGTTTTTCTTCGAAAAAAATATGTTATCCCAATATTTTTTCTTTAAACATATTCTCCCAAAATTTTAAAAATTTATCAATATATAAATTTTCGCTCTTTAAAATTAAAAGTCTAATCCGTTATAATATGATAAAAAAAAATTTAGCTGTACAGAGGGAGAGATAAAAGATTCAACTGAAGTTAATGGGAGAAGCAAAATGGAAAAGAATGAATTTCTTAATATGATGATCACCCTCTCAACTAACAATGATTCCGAGATTAAACACTTTTGACCAAGCCAGTATTGGCAAAATTATTAATATTAATTAATTAATTAATTAATATAAAGTAGTAGCTAGCTACTTCAATGAATCAATATCATATTTGCACTGCTATAAATTTGGAGATGATGATTGGTCCATAAACAAATGCTAAAAGATTTCTTTGAAATCATTTTTCTTTTTCTAAGGCATGAGCAGATTCTGAGTTGAAAATGAGGGTTTGAAAAGATGTTTCTTGGTCTATTCTTTTTTATATTTATAATGTTTAGTATTTAAAGATGCACGATCTTAATTAAATCAAATTTTACATACAGCGTTTATAAAATACAATTCTTATTTTAAAGTTAAGACAGTTTTGAACGCTGCATAATAATATGAAAAGAATTTAAACTTTCAACTTCTTGAATTTTTTTGATAAATTATTTACTGTGTCAAATCAACGAGTTTTCAATGTTTCTCCAACCCGAGGAAAAAAGGGCTATTCTTCATGTCCTTTAACAAATCTTTTAATGCTTTTCTTTTTTCTTTACAAGTATGAGGGATAATCATAACTTATTTGTACACGAGTGGCACATTATTTTACTCAAAAATTTGTTTTTCAAACACTAGCTAGCTAGTAAGTAGCAGACAAAGAAAATTCCTATGTCGTGGTGATGAAAGTTTGGAGTTAGCTATTTTTCCAGAAAAAGACTTCATTTTTATATAAGTTCAATAATTTGAGAAGATGCACTCTTATTAATTTTGAATCTTTTGTTAGCAAGAAAATCTTAAAAAAAGAAAAAAAGACAAGATATGTAGGTGAAATGATTATTGTATCTACAGTCGTGACAAATCAATCCACTTGATCCCTCATTCCCGAAACACTACTCGTACGTTAATTACAGGTTTCAACTTCAAATCTTCAAAATGTAACTGTATTTTGTGATAGAATTTTATTGTTTTTACTATCCGACAGATTAGACTAGACATAATATAATTTAAAAATGCCCTTTTACAAGTCTGCTTAGGGGTTGTAAACGAATCGAACCGAACTCAATTCGATACCTTTTTAATCACCTCGAACTCGAGCCCCATAAGCAGGACCAAGCATATTGCCACCAAAAGTAGAACCCTGTATTTCTTCTAGAGTTTGAGTACCTTTTTTATTTACTTATATTTCTCAAAAAAATATTTAATATATTATTAAAAAATAATATATATATATATATATATATATGCATATGCATCAGCTAGACTTAACAAGCCATTGAACTAATCTTATGAAAGTTCGAATTCGACTTGATTGCTTAATAAGTCAACTCAAACTCGATTCGAGTTTAGTTAATAGCAAACTAGAATCGAATTTTAACCGAGTTACTCATGAATAACTTACTCATGTAGACCAAAGAACCTTCAAATGGAGGTTTGCTGAAAGTGAAGAAGATACTGATGGAATAAAAAGTACAGTTGTTCTGTCAAAGGGCTTTTCATGATTTGCCATTTACATAATAATATTAAATGATTTATTGGAACAAAAGGCTTTTCTGGGATCTGCCACTCAAGAAGACCAAAGTCCTTCTTTACGGCATATCATTTTTTTTATTTAGAATGTCTCCACTATAAAGGTAATGCAATTGCATCCATGTCCCCAAAAAAAAAAAATCTTTATGGTAATCTTCTCTCTATGCAAGCTTGATTATGTAAACAGAAGTTCAATCTATGCTATATATTCCCTGTAAATGAATCAAACTCTTCCGAAATGCTCAAAAACTTATGCAAATGGATGGGACACGACTCATCGTTTTGCTAGAATAAGACACAACTCGTTAAACCTTTAAAAAATTAAGGAACTCGTAAATTCATGGAGTATTTATATAAGAAAGTAAATTCTTAATTGTAGTATTCATTAAACACTGTACATTAAAATATTACCTCTGTTTCATATTATAAGGTTAACTTGTCCTATTTGAAATTTCATATTATAAGGTGATTTAACCTTTTTTTCCTCAAGAATACTCTTAAACTCATTCACATTTGAGCTTGAAATATGGAGAGAAGAAAAAAGATAAAGCTAGAGAAGATAAAATTTTAAAAGATGGAGTTTATTAAGTCAATATAAAGACATTAAAGGTATTTTATTATAAAAAAACACATGAATTTCAAATTTTTCTTAATATGTGTGAAATAATTAAAAAGTACTTTTTATTATTCTAGAAAAAATCAAAATTCAGTACTCTTGCTAATACACATGCATCCAATATTCATTATAAAACTCGACTCGTAAAGATCAAACTACTTAGCATATGTAACATATAGTTTAGGATAGTCAATTTTTCTATTGCAACAATGTGACAGGCAGAATAAGTAGTAGTTTTGATAGATAAAGAAACAAGGGCAAAAATGGTGGAGGTTAAGGCATAAAGGAAAGGAAAGAATGTCCCAAAAGCAGTCAAATGCTAGAATGACCCCTAATTAATCCCTATGTCTTTGCAAGTCCAAAAAACAATTCTTCCAATTGTGTGGAACTTGAGAATCCCCTAAAGACAACTATCATGTCATCATCTCCTTTTTCCTATTCTTCATCTCCATCAAACTTGTTATAATCAGAGAACACAAGATGCTTCACTTAAATACCTCTACCTAACATATCAAGTGAAAGATTTTAAATTCGAACCATTCAAAAATATTTAATACCATATACTAATTTTATACTGCTTAGGAGCTTTGCGACCTTTGATCCATCTCGAAATAAAACTTAAAAATTAATAAATAAAAAAAATTCAAGTATAACAATAACTTCCTTTATACAAGGAAACTCGAAGAAAAGTACAATCATTACTCAATAGCGTACACAGATTTTATTTCATACAAAAACTCCCAAACTATGCAACAAAGTAACTCGAATTAGCTTGAAAATTCACAATCACTATTTAAAAGTATGAACTAAATAAATCTCGTTACGTATAATAATCTACAAACTATATAAAACTACGCAAAGATAAACCACACTAATACTAAGTAGACCTCTTACCGATACAATAGTCCGCACGCTATACAAGAAGGTAAATTACACTAGTGCAACACCCACAAACTATACAATAAAGTAAACTGTACTAATTAAGAAACTCTAAAACATTATTTGAAAATGCGTAATGAATATATCTCCTTACATACAATAGTCTGCAAACATTATTTGGGTAGTCTTCCCCTCTTGAAGTACTTTTTGAAACGAGTTATGCCTAAGTCCAAATTCTCATAAGAAGGTGCTGCTTCTCCCCATTTCACAAGAAGATCAACCACTAAGATGTCTATACTCAATGAAGTACTCAATCACAATGTAGACTTCCCTCAACCCATTATGCCTCTATAGCACATTCAATATCAGACACGCAACTGAAGATCAAGATTCTAAAGCAAATTTCAAATCAGAAGAGGCTGCTAAATCTTAAAAGTTTACAGACAAAACCAACACAAACAAGATAATAAGAAGCGCAAGACAGAAATTTTAAAAAACCGAAGAAGCAAAGAGGAAAAAGGAATTGAATACCACAAAATCACAAACAGATACAATGTCCTGATAATCCATATTCAAGAATACCATTGATTTTCCTAAAAGAAATGGTTGAAGTGGAATAGACTTTTTTTCACCTTCCACTTAGAGAGAGAAAAAACAAAACCAACCCATTTTTAGCCGTCATGCAATTCAACCATCCATACAGGCAAAATCTCACTCAAGTGCAGAACTTTCAGCCTCCTTTCGCAGACAAAGAAAGTAAAACAAGTAAATCTGAAGCCATCATATCCAATCCATCATATCCAATCTTCAAGAAGAGACAAGTAAAATGCACAGTTCTAAGGTTCACCAAAGAATCAAGCCAAGAAATGTCATTTCAAACAAAATGGCACTGCAAATTCACATATTATTTACCATGTAATGATAAACGGCAGGACTATCATCCTAAAAGTAGTTCATGAGGCAGCCATTCATATCAACACTTCTAGGAGCATGAATTTTATGACCAGCTTGAGAAATCATTATGATCGATTTTCAAAATTATATAATTATCAAGGGAATGCGGACATCTTACAAAACCATCTATCAGCATATGGTCTCTTCTTTTTTTTCCATTTCAACGTACATATGAGTATAGCAGAGATCAATTTTCTCCACTTATAACAGTTATAGCATTTATATTATCTTGTTTACCCATAAGTAGTCAAAGAACACTGTTCAAGGATGCAGTACAAGGTACTGTCTAACTTGACTGTCTCCTCTTTTACTCTTCAAAGTGCAGCTTACTCATCAAAAATAGTAAGCGGAGCATGGAAGGGCACCATAGTGGGATGCCTGCTGAGCTTGTTAGTTCCCACTTAGGTAAACCGTTTCTTGAAGAGATGGTGCCTCTTATTTGGGTCTTTTGGCTTGCTCTTCATCTGGCCCTGGCCAGGTCTCTTCTGCCCCGTGCTGCAGCAGGAATAAAGCAGATATTTCAGTTTCTCGTTAGTATAAACAGAAAAGAAAAGCTTTGCATAGCGAATACATCGAAAAAGACATACTTGTATTCCATATAAACCATGCCACTGGCTCCTGACATCTTACTCATATGTCCTCCAAATCTTCGGGCCTTCATCAGGGCCATACCATCTGCATCTTCTTCAAGTTGTTCAAGACCAACTGCATCGTCCCCTGCACTTAATACCTACAGAAATAGAAAAGAGCATCAATACAAACAATTGCGTGAGATGTTCACATCTAATCAGAAATAAGCAGGTAGGAAAACCTTTGAAAGAAGTGCAAGCTGATCATCAAGACTGTGATAACTCAATTCAGGTCCTGAATCAGAAGGTGGCAAGCTGGTGATCACCTGCAAAATTCAAGGTTTTTAATGGATTCACAGTGAAAGCAGAAGTTATGTATTCAATTTAAACTACTGAGACACAAGAAATCGACAGGTCCACTGAAAATAGCATTTTCTCCAAAGCCACCGCATCAGAATAGGCGAATTCATCCCTCAAATTCCAATTAAAAGAAACACGCAAAGAATGTCTCGAGTTCATGGAAGGACAGGAGATATACCTTGAAGCTATAACCTTGATCAATCAGAAACTGCTGCCTTTTTGTTGAATAGTACATTTCCTGAACAACGTGGGGGTAACGACCCAAAAGAATTATTGAAAAGAAAGAAGATATTGCCATTGGAAAGCTATAATTTCAGAACATGATAGCCACAAAGGTTCAACTGGATGAAAAATTAGTAGGCACTTGATTGCCATTTGAAGAATTATTCACCTGTGTATCTGTAGAAACGAGGGAGTAAAAAAATGCATTATACTCTTCTTTACCCCCTGCCATCCTATCTTGGTGTTTCCCCTGTTGACAACAATAGGTATGGGTTAAGAAATACCGAGTACATTGAATGAGTGTAGTTTTATTATAATGCTGTAGCACAGGAGATGGATTTTCCTAAACATATAAACATAGTTTTTAAAAAAAAAAAAGTGTTAAAAACAGACCTTTGCCCTGAGAATACGCCCAAGTCGTTGAGCTTCTTGACGTCTTGAACCAGCATGTGAGGAGATCTGAATGATCACATTTGCCTCAGGTATATCAATAGAGTTATCACCCACCTGCGAAACCATGAAATCAGCAAGCCCTTCATCCATACTATATTTCTGCAATTAAGATAGTTAAGATTACCTTTGAAAGGAATATAGTGTTCACATCCGAACTAGTTTTGAATTTCTCAAGAATCTTTGTCCTTTCAACATGGCTGCATGCAATATCAGCTTATGGTCAAGCAGAAGTGACCAAAGGAACAAAGGCAGTGCAGTCAGTCAAACGAACAAACATACCTGGTAGCACCATAAATCATAGGTTTCCGAAGCTTCATGGCATACTCAGTAAGGGCAAAGAGATTGTCAGCAAAGACAATTATCTTATCACCACGCTGCTGCTCATGAAACCGGATAAGGAACTCACAAGCCCTAAACTTGTTAGGATTCATTACATAGAGCGCCTGAACAGAATATGAGAAAAATATAAGTATCACCAACTTAAGAATTAGAAGCATACATACATTCAAATCTAAAGTATACATCACTTAAACCACAAATTCCCAAATTAAAATTCTACATTCAAATCTATGCATCTGCAATGAGATCGAAAACAACAAGCATGAATTCCTAAAGTATGTGTTAAGTTGAAGTGGACAGAAACACAAGTGATCGGCAAAGCAAGATCACTTCGAAGATTCTCAAGGCATCAACTGTTCATATGATTATGCAACCAAAGATGCACCAGCTTTCTAGATTGTCATTACATGATCAAAACAACTTTTGTTGGTTCTCTATTCTTCTAGGAAAACTCTTATCACAGACGTGATTCAAACCATCCTCGAGTGACTGAGTAAATGCTCTCCACCAGTCGTATATGTTCTAGAAGTGTATCAACGATTGAACAGCATCTTATATAAAATCTGAAGATATACCTGCTTCTTTTTGGAATTTTCCTTTTTCAAATATTCGGCAAAGAACTCTTTTGTCATAGGACACCACACCTCAGCACATTGCACATTTGCAATAAATCCACCTTTCACTAAATCCAGCCAATTTGCCTCATACAATTTGGGACCAATCAGGAAGTTCAGGTCAGTAATTCTTTCATCCTCTCTCACAAGTGTTGCTGCAATTTAATTAGAGTTGAAATTATTCTCTCCAGTGTAAAGTGTAATAAGAACAATAAAGACATTATTTCGAACTCATACCAGTTAACCCAAGTTTGCAGTGAGATTTAGTAATACTAATGACCTTCCGAAACATATGAGCAGGGACCACATGCACCTGAAAAAGTATGAAATGACAGGAGATACACATTAGGACAACTGGCGCACTACAAGCCATTTGGAGTTAAAAGTTCATCAGAAATTAAACAGTTTGTTCAGATATTAGATATTCAAATACCTCATCCATTAGAAGTAATCCCCATTCTCTATTCCTAATTTCTTCAATGATCTTTTCAGATTCTTCAGAACGTTTCCCGCCAAAAGCAACCATGTTATAGGTGGTTACCACCACCCCGGCATTACCACGGAATCTTTCTTTACTATCAGATGTAAAACGACAGATTTGCTCATCCCGAATTGTTGACCAAAGCTTAAACTGAAAAGCCCACTGATCAACAGATACAGCATTTGTCGCCAAGCAAAGACAGCTTTTTTTAATTCTGCTGGCTGCAGAAACACCCACTAAAGACTTCCCCGCACCACAAGGTAGCACAATAATACCAGACCTTGCCCTACCTGAGATGTAATAGAAAAAATATCATAAAATCATAAAAGTGGCTCTTTTTTCCTTTTTCCCCATTGGGGTGGGGGAGGGTAAATAGAAAGGAGTAGATCCACAATGATCCCACTCTCATGTTACAAAGTGGGACACTCAACTTTGAGCTTAAAACCAATGGGCTTCCAGAAGTATAGCTTGCATACATGTAGCAAACTTGGAAAAACTCCAGGTAAACTGAAATAATCATGAGTCGGATACAATACGAGCCCTCCTAGGTGATGGAAGGAGAACGACTAAAATGAAACTAACATATACACAATGTCCTGAAAACAAATTCCATTAGCATCCCGCCAAACAACTTTTCCTCAGAACATTACTAGAATCTTAATTTTTTTTGTCCATTTATTTCCCACTCAGCTATATGTACAGAAAAATCAGATGAATCAAATATTTGTCTGAAAGCTAAGCAAGCATTCTGAGCTTCCATCTTCACATGATTGCCCATTGTTTTGAACAAAACCATCTACTTCATATGCAAGCAAGCATGACCAGGGAGCCATTCCAAAAAAGTATTTCACAATCTTCATCTTATAGTTCCTCCAATACCTCAAGATTAAGGAGCATACCATCAACCAAATAAGTAGTGTGCTTGAATTTCTTTTTTTTTTTTTTTTTAATTCCTGGGGTGTGCTTGAATTTCCTCATAATATATCTTTAGCCATTTAACATCCACCATGAGTGACAGCTCTAATGTTGGAGCCTTATAGTACTTGGTCCCCAGTGCGCACATTAGAGTCTCAGGCTGTTAACATATATAAAGACCAATCACAGCAATTGGCAAGCTAATGACAGCATAGCTTGGGATAAGCTTTAATATCATTAACAAAAGTTTCTTCCCCTCCCTGAGAGTCCAGCCAGCAACAGCATCATCAGGGCCAAGAACACTCATGTTAAGAAGACTAGAAAAAGACGCACTGACATGACTAGCCAAAGAAACCTATCAAAAGTAGGGTCCAACTTGTCCAGTCTTGTGCATAATGCACCATCAAGCAAACCCATAAACTTGACCTCCAAACTTGCACTGCACCAGGACTAGTCTTGACTACTAGGTACTAGATATAACTTTGCTATTCAAATGCTAAAACTATTTAGTCACTCTTCACAATTTAGATCTAATTATTTCACTTCACCCAGGAAACTCTGTCCCTCCAACTTGACCAGTCTTTAGTTTATATAAATCACTCAGAGAAAATCAACCATCATTGGATTACAAATAAATCAACAATTTCAAGAGTATAATGAAACAAATCCAAGACAGTAGCATCCTTACCATTTCCAAACATCTTACTGAGACTCTTTTCTTGGTATGGCCGCGGCTGGGCCTGAGGCTTCAACTCCATGTCAAGGTCAGGATTGACCTGTAAGCACGACGTTAGAGAAGCAACAAATGAACCCATCGAAAATTAAAAAACGGTGCCACATTTCTGAACAAACTCACAGTATCATTCCTGAAGTCATACTCTTCCAACATGGGGTAGTTTAAAGCATTTGGCAGGCAGCGTTGCTTTACATTTTCAACCTGCCAATGTGGAAGTTAGCCGACACAATTACACATACATGAGAAATCCAATTTATGCAATCAAGCAAAAGCTAGTCCTCAGCAATAAAAAGTACTTATGTCACACGCCTGATTTGTATCTCTTTTTTCCTAATACTGTGGAAGTTAATAGATAGCCAGTAACAAATTAGGATCACCATCCCTGTGAGGCTGATGAAAGCGTTCTAGCATCTCCAAAAACAATTTGGGCAGTACGAATGCTGCACATATTTTCTTAAAATAATGACATGCATTGCAAACAAATAATTCAGTACTAGAAAACTTTCAATACTAGGTCAAATGTATCTGGAACATTCTACCTTCACATGTTCGCAGAACCCATAACAAGGATTGGGTACGGATGAAAGATTTGCAGATAAGGCATTAAAGGATGTGCACAATATGAGATGCAAAATGCTTGTAGAAAATTGACAGGCTATACAATCATATAAGACATAATTTTGCAAGAATTAGAAGAAGGAACCTGAGCAGGATCAATTTCAAAGGAATGAGTCTCTTTTTCTTCAGCTGCAGCTGCCAGCTCTGCTTCATTCAGCAACTCATCATGTCGCCCTTCTATTTCACCCAGAGATTTGCTCACAGTAAATACATCATTTCCACGCATTCCCTATAATGGCAAGTATATCAGAACCAACTGCAAAACAATAACACTTAACAGGCATACTTAATAGACGAACTTCAGCATTGTGATCTATTTTCTTCGTGGGAGTCAATTTCTGATATACCAATTAATCACAAACCTCATTAGAGATTCTTGCTCGTCCTATAACTTCATCCTTGAGCAATGTTTTCAGCACCTGCTTATCAAACCATCATGAAAACTTAGCAATCAGTGTTTTGCATTCAATCAAAGAACTCCCTACACATAGGGCAATAATAAAAGAAAACATCAACTTGCCTCAGGAAAAGGAGACTCGATAAAATATCGATTCTTCTTAAGTACAAGCTTCACTTTGCCATAGTTAGCAGTAGATGCACGAATGAAATCAATCATCTCTTGCGGCAGCTTGGTCTTCGACAATTTACTCAGAACAGCTATAATAGTATCAGTCTCAAGTCCCACCGACACAGCAGCATATAATGAATGTGGTGTCAAATTGTACTCATGCATGGACTCCGGTCTAAACCAGAATGCAGATACATCAACACTCCATCACTCCATGAGAATAAAGAAGATATTTTGTGAACAAAACTCACAATTATCATCACAAATAAAGCAGCACCAAATATAACCAATAATCATTGCCACTATTGTCGCCATAGAGATTAATACAAAAGTAAAATATATTTCCTCCCATTTTAAGTGCTTTCAGCAATAAGAACCTAAACACATTATCTCCAATGGCAGTCTATAACAAAGTCATATGTATCTCATTATGGTATGAAAAGCAATACCTGCAGACCGGTTCAGCAATGGCTATGAGAAAATCATATGCTTGTTTATAAAGTGGAGAGAATGTTTCCAGGAAAATTCGACCATCAGCACATGCCCATAAGGGTCGATTAGCATGATCCAGTTTAAGCTCCAATTTCGTGAAATCTCTCTTTTTCCCTTCACCTTTAAATCAAAAGAGAAGTATATGTTGAAGCAACTCATCCAAAACCCAGCCAACTAATCTTCAAGAAGAAAATCCCAATCCAAAAAAATAAAATAAAATAAATTTCAATCCGCATATACCATCCCGATAATCATCATCATTATCTTCAGGATAATATGAATTATCATCTGCAAAAACTGGCTCCTTATGCTCCTCCTGTAACCCAAAAGCAACAATTGAAGATCAGAATCCCAGATTGAATTCTATAACAATTATGTATGTGTATATATATATATATCAAGTAAAATGTGCAAAAACCCAAATAACCTTATTGGAAAACTTGAACTTTTTGTTGGGGCGACCTTTATCTCCTGAAATTCAAGATTCTTATTATCAGTATCAAGGTAGTAAAAGTGATTTCATAGCTCGTTTCTGTTTTTTTCCCCTCTCTTCCTAATTCCTAAAGATTGTAATTTCATATCAATTTATCTTAATACCAAAATTACCGTTTCCCATCTTCTTGAGATTTCTTCGAAATAAACGAACGCAGAGTTCTAATTCTTCTGTTTTTTGGGTCGACTGTTTCTGTATATATACAGTGGAACCGACTCCGACGAACAAAATGACCGTCAGCAAGTAAGGGCGTGTTTGGAAGCGTTGAATAATGAATACTCGAGAGGGCTCTGCGGGGCGATTTAGGCTAAAATTTCTTATTTTTCCCCCTCGAAAAAGGGAAAATTTCTATTTGGTCCCACAAATTATGGGTATGACACATTATGGTGTTAAAAAATTTTTCTTATGGTACTCAAATAATTTGTAAGACACCAATAAAATTTAATCATTATTATTCGTCTACTTTCTTTAAAACTAATGCTATGTAAAATGTATGATTTGATTTTTTATTTGATTTCGTCCCAAAAGTTATAGATATAACATTTATCCTAAAAACTTATATTTTTGACACTATGATTCTTAATTACCCTACGGAAAAGTTTAACAACTATATTTATCTAATCTACATTTAGGAAACTAAGTAGGCTTAAAGAGACACTCTTTCTATAGCACATATATGTAATATCTTCATTTCCTACAACTAAGTCTCCCCGGAGGAGAATTAAAGAGGGAAACGTTAGCTATTGTAGGTTATAACTAAAAGAAATAAATAGCTAATTAATGCAGCGTAAATACGTATTTTGTGTTGAATATATTTGTACAATTTGTATTTTTAAAATATAATTCTCAAAAAAAAAAGAAAAAAAGATGTGCAAATTAAAGAATTTGGCCTATAAATTTACTTGGACACAAATTATCGATTTTCCTTTAAAATAAATAATATGAGTAGCGCAAAAATTATTTTTATTGAATATTAGAAATTAAACCTTGTTTACTTCTCATAAGCTATTTGTGCGCTATAATAATAGTAGTAAATGAAGTTTTAGAATCAAAGTATGTTTAAAAAAAAAAAAAAGAATCAATATATATTGCACTTATAACTTCTAAGAACAAATAAAATCATAAAACAAATCACACAAAAGTGGTATGTGATATTTTTAATAGAAATTTGGCGTATAAGAGTTATTAGACCTTGTTGTTGAATCATTTTAAATTATTTGAGTACCATAACGAAAAAAAAAAAAATTAAGAGTATAACGTGTCATTATCTAAAACTTTTAGGACTAAATAAGTCAATTTTCTCTCTATTTTTTCAAAAAAGAAAAATCAAAACCCCTCAATAGCCCGGACTTTGTGTCTCGTATCTCGAAATGCGTTCATGTGAAGAGCAAGTATGCGTCAACTGTTTTTGTAGACCAGATAAAAAACAAAGCTCAAACAGGTCAAAGCATCCCCATTTTGAGCTGCCAAAGAAATACCATTCCAAGGTCTCTCTCTCGTCGGGTTTCTGCCATCCTTCTCCCACCTCCAAGAACACCAGAAAAAAAACTGCTCCGCCGTGGAGCCACCGGCGAGTTTGAGTTGAAGCATTGAGGAAAATGAGCGGACACGACTCCAAGTACTTTTCCACCACCAAGAAGGGAGAAATCCCTGAGCTCAAAGAAGAACTCAATTCTCAATACAAGGTCATTCTTAATTGTTATAGTATCAGTAAATCTTTATAGATATATGTTTAATATCTCTTATTGAGCTTAATTAGAGAGCATTTTGCGTTTGATCTGCTTGAATTACGTTATTTGTAACTTGATCTCACCGCCGATGTGGAGAACCAGAATCAGATCTATGGCATTCCTCGTTTAGCTTGCAAATTGAAATTTGAGTCGTTTTGAGTAGTTTTCGATGGGTAGATCAATTCGTATTAATTGGTGATTTTGTTTTTTGTTTTTTTTTTTTGTTTATGCGAAAGTGATTTTAGTTTTAAATTGTATCTTATTGGTTTTGTTCGTTTACATCAATATTGAGGGAAATTTTTGAAATTGAATGCGGGATACAGTGATATTCTCTCCTACTGGGAGTATTCACTTCTTTTGTTTACTGCATGAAGGAACTTGAATTAAAGAGCGGTAAGAGCTAGTACTTTTTCATAATTTATTGATTGATGCTGCTGTTATTATCTAGGCGTTGGCACAGAACTGCGGCACTTAGCTGTTAGTATTTCTGATATCTTAGGTTCTAGATTTTTTCAAAATGGTTTGAAATCCACATGCTTTTCTTTTGCACTAGGTAGTTCTCTTGCTATAGTTATGGTAAAAGATAAAATCTTTGGTGTATTCCCTTATGTTGCAATTTAGTACGGTAAAAGACCATGTGTCTCAACTTTCATGATGACCCTTGACGCACATTTGCTTACACAAATTCATTTAAACTTTGTATTTTGAGAAGCCTGATATTTATCCTATTATCTTTGGGAAACAGGATAAAAGAAAGGATGCAGTTAAAAAAGTTATTGCCGCAATGACAGTTGGGAAGGATGTTTCATCACTCTTCACTGATGTCGTAAATTGCATGCAAACTGAAAATTTGGAGCTCAAGAAACTTGTTTATCTTTATCTCATAAATTATGCTAAAAGCCAGCCTGATCTTGCGATTCTTGCAGTAAATACATTTGTGAAGGTAAGACTTTTTTCAAACTTCAGATTTCTGCTCTTCTAAATTATTTTTTTACTTCCAGTGCAAGAGGATTTTGTTTCCTTTTTTGTTCATCCCCAAAGATTTGTAAACTTTGGATTTCTGCTCTACCTGATTACCATTACTTCCATTTCTCCTATTGTGATTATTTATTTATTTATTTATTTTGGTTAAAATTGGCAGGACTCACAAGACCCAAATCCCCTGATTCGTGCTTTGGCAGTACGCACAATGGGTTGCATTCGTGTTGATAAAATTACTGAATATCTTTGTGATCCGCTTCAGCGGTGTCTCAAGGTTATTTTCCAATTCCCCTCCATTTTGTTTTTGTGGTTTCTTTGATCCTTATAGGTTGTGCTTATGTTAATATGGCAGCTAAGACATAAGGCACCTTCCTAGTGTATGAACTAGAATATTTAACTATGCACTGCCACTTTGTTTGTTATATTCTTTTATAGGATGACGATCCTTATGTTCGCAAAACAGCGGCTATTTGTGTTGCTAAACTTTATGACATTAATGCGGAGCTGGTTGAGGATAGGGGCTTTTTGGAGGCTCTCAAGGATTTAATATCTGACAACAATCCGATGGTTGTAGCAAATGCTGTTGCAGCTCTTGCTGAGATTCAAGAAAACAGTAGCAGGCCAATCTTTGAGATCACTAGCCACACTCTCTCCAAGCTCCTTACAGCTCTTAATGAATGCACTGAGTGAGTTTATAAAGTTATTTAGGAAGTCCTTTAAAATAGGTTGTTGTGCCTACATGCAACATATTAGTATGGTCCTTTCATGATATGTCTGTTCTCTGATGTTGTACTCTATACTAGAGGTTCTTGCAATATTTTAATATGCTAGTTTTGCAATTGCTTTTTGCATTAGCAGATACTTCCTTCTTGGACATAATGTGGGTCATATATACTTTTAGGTGGGGTCAAGTTTTCATATTGGATGCTCTTTCTAAGTATAAGGCAGCTGATGCTCGTGAAGCTGAAAACATAGTAGAGCGAGTTACTCCACGATTGCAGCATGCAAATTGTGCTGTTGTACTATCCGCTGTTAAGGTGTCATTTCCTGCTCTCTAACATCTTGGATCTTTTTGAACAAATATTACCTACTCTGAAGCACAAAACCCCTGCCCTACCACCCCCCTCCCCCCCCCCACCCACCCCCCCCCCAAAAAAAAAAAAAAAGTGCCGCATTGCTATGTGAGTAGCTGTTGAGGTACATTGTTGGAAGTTCTTAAGGTGAATCTTCTCTTTGTGCACCTAAAGAATTTATTTAATTTTTCTATCACATTGCAGATGATCCTTCAACAAATGGAACTCATTTCGAGCACCGACGTTGTTCGAAATCTTTGCAAGAAAATGGCTCCTCCACTTGTTACACTGCTTTCTGCAGAACCTGAGATTCAATACGTTGCACTAAGGAATATAAACCTAATTGTACAAAAAAGGCCAACCATCCTTGCCCATGAAATTAAGGTGATTTAATGTGGATTTACATGTTTTTCACTTTGACGTCTCCAATGAGTTCAAACAAGAAGAATGCTTATGAAAGTTATAATTTCTTTCTAGGTGTTCTTCTGCAAGTACAATGATCCAATTTATGTGAAAATGGAAAAGTTAGAAATCATGATAAAGCTTGCTTCAGACCGAAACATAGATCAGGTAAGTGGAAGTAGGTGTAGTTTTAAGTGTTTTGTGGTTCTTTTTTTGCTTTGGTTAGATTGCTCTTACCGTGAACAATTCTGCAGGTCCTCTTGGAGTTCAAAGAATATGCAACAGAAGTAGACGTTGATTTTGTCAGAAAAGCAGTCCGTGCTATTGGTCGATGTGCAATCAAGCTTGAGAGGGCTGCTGAGAGATGTATCAGTGTTTTGCTCGAGTTGATCAAAATTAAAGTGAACTATGTGGTCCAAGAAGCTATTATAGTAATCAAAGATATCTTTAGGAGATACCCTAACACGTAAGTTCCCCACATCTGCTGGTTGCATCATGCATTTATAATGGTGGTTTCCTGCATTAATTGCTATCTTTCATTCCTTTTCAGGTATGAATCAATAATTGCTACACTTTGTGAGAGCTTGGATACTTTAGATGAGCCAGAGGCAAAGGTATAGCGTAGAAAAAGGGCACTTTGGCTTGTTTGTTTGTACAAATTCATTGTGAAGCTCTTACTTCTACAGTCATCTAATTTAAAGTATTTCTTTATCAAAAGGCATCAATGATCTGGATTATTGGTGAATATGCTGAAAGAATTGACAATGCTGATGAGCTTCTGGAAAGCTTTTTGGAGAGTTTCCCTGAGGAACCTGCACAAGTTCAGCTGCAGTTGTTGACTGCAACAGTGAAACTTTTTCTCAAGAAACCGACTGAAGGCCCACAACAGATGATTCAGGTTTGTTCTTTTTTCTGTTATCTTATGCAGCAATGACAAGCAGACAGCTGAAAAGGGAATTTAATTTAGTTTTACCAACTGTTGCAAACTTGACCCCAGTGCTTTCCATTCACTAGACGCAATAAAACCAAACCTTTTTAAAGCTGTCTCGAGCTGTCATTTGATTATCCCCTGTTTCAATATAAAAGGCTAGAAAATCATTTTAATGGTTTTCCTGTCAATGTCCAGGAGATGCCATTGCGCTTAAGCAATTTATGCTATGAGGTTTCTTTGCCTTTGGTACTTGTAAATCCAAGAAACAATGTCAAGGACGACCATGCTAAAAGTGAAAATATAATACACAAGGCTTGCACCCAAACTGTTCCTGTAATTAGTTTGTGATGGTCTTTTATTGTTTGCAAATTGCAAGTATAATTGTCTGTGTGATGTGTTGTTTTCTTAACTACATACATGCTAGGTATAACCACCTCCTTTATCAGTCGCTAAGTCTTTTTATTTGTAGGTTGTGTTGAATAATGCCACTGTGGAGACTGACAACCCAGATCTGAGAGATCGTGCATACATATATTGGCGTCTTCTCTCGACTGACCCTGAGGTGCGCAGTAAATCTGGCCTGAAATTTATCATTTATTTCCTATTTTTTCTTGTATAATATAAAGATAGTGAAATGAACTACTCTAGGGTTGCGCATAACATGATTTTGTACTCAGAATACATTTTACAGTTAGTGCTAAATGGGCATGAAACAATAAATAAACATCTATATATGAGTTCCGCCCCCTTCCTTTGACCCTGTGATATTTGATGTGTCACAATTCCTTCCTTTGCTTTCCTGGGTCTAGAATGTATGTATTTCTCATTTTGAGTATGGAGATATGCTTGTATGCCTCAATCCGATTATGTGTCATTATCCATTTTAATTTTTTATTCATGAGGGTTTTCTGGATATTTTATGCTCTGGAGTTGACAAGGTCTAGAAAATAATGTGTTTGTTGTTTTCTCAGGCAGCCAAAGATGTTGTGCTTGCTGAAAAGCCGGTGATTAGCGATGATTCAAACCAACTTGATGCTTCTCTTCTTGATGAGCTTCTTGGTAACATTGCTACATTATCCTCCGTCTACCACAAGCCCCCTGAAGCATTTGTAACTCGTGTCAAGACTACTCAGAGAACTGAGGAAGAAGATTATGTGGATGGAAGCGAATCAGGATATTCTGAGTCACCTGCCCATGCACTGGACAGTAGTGCATCACCTCCAGTGGCTGCAAGTTCAGCAAGGCAACCAGTGGCTGCTGCACCTGCGCCTGCTGCTCCTGCACCAGTTCCTGATTTACTTGACTTGGGCTTGGATAATAGCAATAGTGCTATTGTTTCAGTTGATCAGCCTGGACCTGCATCTGGGTATGTTATTTGTTATCAAGTGCTTTGATGATAAGATAAAATGCTTGTCTGATGTTTTGAGATACTGTTATGGGCATGTCAAATGCTGTATAAGATGTCAGCCAATAATGTGGCTTTAACTCAAATGATTCCGGGATTTTTTCTTACTGGAAACTTCACAGATCTGTTTTGATGCAGCCCCCCTCTGCCTGTTCTGTTGCCAGCTGCCACTGGTCAAGGTTTACAAATCAGTGCACAACTTGTACGAAGAGATGGACAAATATTTTACAGCATGTTGTTTGAGAACAACACGCAGATACCACTTGATGGGTTTATGATTCAATTCAACAAGAATACATTTGGTCTTGCAGCCGGTGGGCCACTTCAGGTAGTCGACAATAAATTTTGTAGTTCCAATTAATACCAAATATATATATTCTGTCAAATTTAGAAAGAGTGTTTGTCTTTTTGCCTATCCAAGCTTATCCTTTGCTCTCTATATTGATATCCTATCTATCAGCTTCCACAATTGCTACCTGGGACATCGGCAAGTACTCTCCTACCCATGGTCTTGTTCCAGAATGTATTGCCTGGTGCTCCAAGTTCGCTTCTGCAGGTTGCTGTTAAAAATAATCAACAGCCTGTGTGGTACTTTAATGACAGATTTTCATTGCCAGTATTTTTTACAGAGGATGGGAGAATGGAACGCGGAACGTTTCTGGAGGTAAGAGTATGAAAGTGGTTGTGGAGTTCATAATGTGGATTAGAAATGAATATCTTTAAGTTGTCGGTTTTGCATTTCTATACTATTCTTGGACTTTGAAGAAACATATGAAGCTAGAATAAAATCTATTGATAGAGGTTTGTCATTCGTGTATTGGATTACATTTCTATTTGGAGGGAAAAAAAAATGCAATGTGTTTGTCTTGGTTTTCATGAAACATAGATTATTTGTGAACGTAGAGGTGAGATCCAAATGTTGAAAATTTTTGGAATTGAAAACTAATCTAAATACACTAGCCTACCTGTTAAATCTGTAATCTAGACGTCACTGGTCTGTTTGACTAATAAGATTTAATTATTTTTTCGTGCACATTGCAGACATGGAAATCATTGCCTGATTCGAACGAGGTCTCAAGAGATTTTCCAGCAATTGTAATGAATAGTATCGAGTCAACCTTGGATCGTTTGGCTGCTTCCAATATGTTCTTCATCGCCAAGAGAAAGCACGCAAACCAGGACGTCCTATATCTTTCAGCAAAAATTCCTCGAGGAATTCCTTTCCTGATTGAAATCACGGCAGCTATTGGAATACCAGGTCTGAAATGTGCAATCAAAACTCCAAGTCCTGAAATTGCTCCACTCTTCTTTGAAGGAATTGAGTCCCTACTGAATAGCTGATTTATATTTCCATTCCTCCTCTATGGTTTCGGTTTCCATTTCATCCTTTGATTTAGATTTGGTTTACCTTCCCCCCTCCAGGGTTTCTTCTTTTGTGTTCTCCTGTATAATCTATTGGCTACCGACATTCTATATCGATTGTTTTAGATCCAACTTTACCCGTAGAGGAGTTGTTTCTGATAGTTTATCGTGTATTTTTCAGAAACTGTCTTAGTCTTTTTTGCACAGAATTTTGTTTACATCTGTAAGATCTCTCCCAATATTTAAGAAGATGAAATTAACTTGTTGAATTGTTCTTTGTCTCATTTATCTGCTTCTATGGACCGACTTTTCCAGTATATGAATGGTTTTCTCTTTTGAATGAAGTTTGGGGTTTATATTGTCTTTGGTTTGTAAAAGTGAAAATGTTTGTGAGAGGAAATTAGAAGTTTGAGTTCCGGAGTGAAACTCAATCCAAATAGCAGACCATTTCTCTCCTTTTTGGTCATTTTAAGCACTCAGAATCGTTCAAAATCATTGTAAGAAGAGTGTATCATATAAAGTATTTTTATATTAAAAGATGTACTTAGGCCTTTTGATTGCATTTTAAGCCGTTTCATTTTAAAATTTTAAGTCGTTTATTTAAAATGAAATACACCTGAAGTCTAGTTTGGAGAAATAAAATTTGTTTTTCTTTCAAAATTGTGCTTTGTGTATTCCTTTTAGAAAATGCAATATAATATTTATTTTATTCTCAAATTATCACATGTGAATAGTATTTTGTGATTTTTTTTTTATAGAAGTTTAAAGAGATTTATTGGATTGTCAAATTATTTAAAGAAAATAACGATATAAAATAAATTTTAAGTATCATGTCATGTTAAATATCTAAATTTTAGAGTATCATATTAGGCCAGTGAAAATAACACCAAAATCGTCCTAATCGGCAGACCGAGCAAAATTCTAGTCCGGCTTGGAGAATTTCGCTTGAATTTTAGTTTGATTAATATTTTTTTTAACGGTTAAATTTGTGCGATCTGTCTTGAAGATTAGAGAGGATGCAGCCCTACTTTGGTTTGTAAAATGAGAGAAAGAGTAACATCATTTACTTTCATAGAAGATGTATATTCATTTATTTCAAAATTCTTTGATAAGGTGGGACACATTTATTTTCCTCTATTTAGTTAGAGTGAAAAATAAAAGATAAATAATTTTAATATATCTATTGCACAAAATTACAAATTGTAAGAGAATAAAATAGACATTTTAACAACATTTACGTCTTAATCTATTTGTTTTGGAAATAACTAACCTCCATCAATTACATCCCCTCCACGTTTTCATCTCAACTAAACAAGACTAACTTTATCAACCCCTGTTAGTTAGAAATGGCGCAAAGCTCCTATACGCTTTCTTAACTCAGTTCGCATGCGTCGTCTGTTTCGGGTTATCTTCCAAACGTAGGACCATTTGCGGAACTTTGTATGAAAACGGAAAACCGAACCAAACAGGTAACAAAAAAAAAAAAAACCTGCAGAATCTTTGAGCTGGTTGCCGCAGAATCTTCAGCAGCAGCTGCCGCCATTTCTTCAATTTCGTTATCGAACTGAATCGGCGTAACGCTGTCGCCACTACTTCAATGGCTGACGGGAATAGCTGTTTACCGACCGCGCAGCTGACAGCGAGCGGCCGGCCGATTCTGTATCCAGGGGAGATCGAATGCAGTCTCCTCTCTTCAGTTGACCTATTTTCAGAAGATCATCCCAATTTTCCCAACCTCAAATCAGGTCTCCTTATTCTCACGACGCATCGTCTCATTTGGATCCCTAACTCCTCCGTGTCCTCGATATACGTTCCGTTATCAGCCATCTCACACATTTTCTCGCTTAAAAAATCAATAAAATCTGTTTTCTCAAGTCCTAAAATTCGATTCCAGGTTTCTGCAACGCCCGAAGGGAAAGTGGATGAGAAAGGGATCAGGACGATCGTGATTACTCTGGCTTTGAGGGGGAAATCGGATCCGGAGGCGTTCTTGGCGAAATTTTGGGAGGCATTGAAAGGAAGGGCTTGGGTAGAGAATCAGGTAGGTACAAGCGGAGCTCAATCGTCGGGGTCAGGAACTGGAGAAAGTAGCTTGGCCTTGAGGATGCCAGTGGTGGGAGTAGCTGGGATTTTGAGGAAGGAGCAAGAAATGTGGGAGAGTACTGATAAGAGCTTGCAGGATGCATTCCAAGATTTGAATGCTCTCATGAGTAAGGCTAAGGAAATGGTGATGCTAGCTGAGAAGATGCGGCTAAAGCTTCTCACAGGTTCAAATAATGGTGGATCAAATGATGACGAATTGGGTACCAAAGAAGAGATGCAAGATTGGTTTTTGAGTGTTGGTATAGCATCACCAGTTACAAAAGAGTCTGCTGGTGCTTTGTACCATCAGCAGTTATCGCGGCAGTTGGCAGATTTTGTTAAGATTCCATTAGAGAGAGCTGGAGGAATGATTAACCTTATAGACATCTATTGCCTCTTTAATCGGGCTCGTGGAACAGAATTAATTTCACCCGATGATTTGCTGCAAGCATGCTCTCTGTGGGAGAAGTTTGATGTTCCAGTGATGCTTCGCAAATTTGATAGTGGTGTTATGGTTATCCAGAACAAGAGGCATAGTGACGATGAAGTATTTACAAGAATTAAATCTTTGGTGATGAAACCTGATGCTTTGCGGAGTGGGGTTAGTGCCAGTGATGCTGCAATCACTTTGGGGGTTGCTCCAGCTATGGCAAAGGAATATCTCCTTACTGCAGAGCTCAAAGGATTGCTGTGCAGAGATGTAAGCCCGGATGGCTTTCGCTTCTACATCAACTTGTTTCAAGAAATCAATCCAGATGATACATACTTAGTGAAAGATCATGGAAGCTATGCAGCATGGATTAGCATCATCTCTTCTTCCAGGTGATCCTGAAGATTTTAACAATTGAAGCAGCTGTTGAAAACCTGAAGTGTAAGGTGGTAAAGAATCATCATGGGTGAAAACATCACTGAGCTTCTTGGCAATTATTTGCTCCCTAGAGCAAAGTGCACTAAAAAGGATGTCATAGATTTGTTTGCTTAAAATGCATCAAGGGTGAATTGAGCAGCCTCCCATGTCTAATGCATTCCAGGTTTCGAAAAGGAGTTGAAACCTTGGCACAGAAGTTTAGTCTGCTCGTAGAAGAGTTAATAGAAAGCTGCATACTTTATTTTTGTCAATTTTGTTTTAGTGATTAAAATAGGTTGTATTTTTTCTGATAAACATCAAAGACAGCGTTTCTTTGTTTTCTTGTAAGATATGAAATACTTGCATTCTGTCTTCAAACATCAAATCCTCAGTGTTCATGGTTAAAAATTGGGAGAACTTGCGACAGGACTTAACTCCTAAATGCCGCTGGTGATTTCATTTAAGAGGTGTTAGAAGGTTAACTATGTTATATTATTCTGTTCTCTCACAGATGAGCTTTTATTTATTTATTTCTAAGAAAAGTTTATCCAAGTACTTCTGCCTGGCAAGTTCAAAGTGTATTTATAAAGAATATCTTTATTTTACTGGGAAATTGCGGGTAAGGAAACGTTTTGAATGCCTTGATATAATATGATAGTAAAGGTGAACGAGTTTTAACTTGTTTCAGGTATAATTCTGGTCTTACTATTCTTAAGTTTGTTTCCTTGTAAGGAGGCAAGGTTAGGTAAAAGCTTTCTTCATTTTATTTCCCTTTCTTTGTTTCAATATATGGTAATTAACTGGTTTTCCTTGACATTTATTCTGAGATATACCTCTCGAATTAGGTCGAAAGGATTCTAGTGGTCCAGAATAGCAAATCCTGAAGGTTATAGACAACTCAGGTTCATGTCTGAATACATTTATCTAAACAATTAGACAAATGCACAAGAATTAAATGCTAAACCTTGTTTTAGCACACAGCATTAATTGCACATACCATATTTATTTCATCACCAATGTATGCTGATGTCTAGATACATTATTAATTACAGGGTATTATATTCATCTCAATCCTATGTGCTCATCATGACAACTAGGAATGTTCTCCTTGGTTCAGATAATTTGTTGCCCTTGTCACAGCAAAAGAAGAAAAGCGGTAAACCAACTTAATAGCTTTCTATTCTTGGATCAGATTTTTTCTGTTTAAGCAGCTTTTCATTTTCCAGAAATCGCATCTAAATATTTTACGCTGAACTAATCATGTATAGTTTTCATCTATATCATATACCCCTACAGACTTATATGCTCCATGAACCATTACTTCAAATTATCTCGATATAAATGCATACAGATGTTAACAATTCTCTCTCGTCTGTCTTCCAAAGCATTTGTCTTCCATGGGGTTCCCCATGAATCTGAGGATGCATTTATACTTCTCATGTCTCTTGATTTTGTTTTTTTCGAACTATGTGCAGAGTCGGGAGGAATTCTACATTGTTGACAGCTTCAATATCTCTGAAGAGCTTGGCCCTTATGATTGGCGTTACATCAGAGGTGACGGCATCTGTCTCGATATTCTTTGACTTATTTGTGCAGGCCTGAGATGGTCTACAATTCATTTGCTGTGGTTCAGCATAATTGAAGACTATGTAACACTTGTTGATAGATAAAATGCATGTGCATAAAAGAGTGTGGGCATATATTGAAACTTGAATGTCTGACCAATAAAGTAGTAAATATTTGATGGGTTATCTTCTAAATGTTATTTCAAGCAGTAAAAGTGCACGTCAAGACAAAGACAAACAAACACGTGCGTGTCCATGTGCTATTTAAATGAACTTTGCAAGGTGAACAAGGAAACCAATAATTTTTTATCCACCTAGTGAGCTGAGTCTATTGTGTGGTGAGCTCACATTTATGATGATTGATCATGTTCCTTGGCAATTTCGAAGGAAATAAAGCAACTCTGATGTGTATCTATATAAATAAGAAAAAGTTGCTAAAACAGAAGTCATATGTTGCTTGAAACGTTACTGAAGCCAATTCACTTTAACTAATGGAACGGATAATAAATGCTATTCTCTATAACCTGTCAGTTGTATCTTGCTTGATAGAACACAATAAACCTGTTGTCAGGTAAGAATTGATTTTGTCATACTTTACGAGATTAAGTTCCTCCCAGAATTTTAATTTGTAAAAAGAGAATGGCCAATATTCCAACTTGATGCTTTTATAACTGTTGCTTGTGCAGAAGCTTCTATTAGCCTATGTTATCTCTCCACTAATGTCTGTGGTTGAGCAAGCTTGTGGGATATTTCATCTCTAGTTTGAGATTGCCATATGAACAAAATCAGAAATCCGTATTGAACTTGAGCTATGACCTCTTCTCATATGAACAAAATCAGACCTCTTCCTCATATATTCAGAAATTCTTACAGTTTAAAATCGCCTTACTTGCATTTGTTCTTCATTCTTGTTATAGTTTTTACGTTTAGACAATAATAAAAAGTATTACTCACTTTGGTGATAATTTGTGACAGTTGTATTGCCTCTGCAGTTCTCTTCAGTGTCTTTTCAGCTATATTCAAATGTGAATTTTGTAAGTAATCCACCAGTTGCTGAATATCACACTGAGTTAATATCCTTTTCTTTTTTGGTTGATGCTATAAATAAGAATTTATCTACCACCAATTCCTTTTATGCTATCAATTCTTTTTCGTCTGTAATTGCATTTATGTCTTCATTTGAAGGGCATAAAAGATAGACAGAGAAGTAAGTTGCCTGTCATATGCTTTAGGAAGGGCAGTCCTCCTATCCCAGATGTTTCAGATACTCTTTCACAAGACATAGGTAAGCTAAAATTGCGTCGATGTCAATAGACAATTAATATGCTGGAGTCCTCCTTCATTATCTCGTTAGGTAGGTGGGAACAAATGATTTTTTGAATTATACCTTTTATTCAAATCAGAAGGAAGCAGAATGACTACTCATTACTGAACAGAGCAATGATTTTATGCAATGTTTTGGAATGTGTTTCTGAGACATGCTTGTGGTAGATTTTGTTTTCCTCCCCTCAACGAGTTCCATTACTAGATAACTGAAGCACGTTTTCACTTGGTTATGCAGGGCTAGATTTTTTGTCTAATGCATCTTTCTGGAGTATAGAAGATCTTCGGGGTGGTGAAAATTGTTATTCCATACAGAAAACAATAAGAATCAAGTTGATGAATGCGCAGGTTCTGGCTTAAGTTACAGATTTATTTCTTGGTACTCGTGTCTTGTATCTTAAGCAGATTTTACTTTGCAGATAGCTCCTGGTGCTCTCGTCATTGGTTTGTTTCATGGAATTGGACCAATAAGAACACAAGCAAAGATGGTATGTATCACTTAATAGTAAAACCAAAAAGTGCTTGAATATAATTGGTGGTTGATTCATCCTTGGTAGATTTCTTGTTACTTTGTTTAGAATACCAAAATTATTTCTTGAATAACATGCATCTTGAGCTAAGCAATGACTGTATTATTTGAAAACACTTTTGGACTGATTTCTTTGTATGGAGTTGCATTCACGTGTTTCAGAAGTCTATTAAATAACTCTTTGGTTATTTCTCTTGAGATGCAGGTGTCTTTTCAAACAGCCATTAGTAATTTTTTATTTTGAGTGCTTTATCATTGATCTGTTTTTCATAGTCTCAATTTCAAATCCTTACGGATAATTGCACTCACTGTGATTTCTGGGAATCAGATCAATAGAGGTGCAGCCTACTCTTTCACTCTAACTGTAGTGTTAGAAGGATGCAAGAACCAGTCAATGAGGGGACAGTACTGTAATCAAACAGTAGAAGCAGCAGTGTGCCGTCAATCTCTTCAATATAAGCCTGGACATGCTCTTGAAAGCATTAAGATCAATAATGACTTTGACACTAGATTGGCCACTTGCAATACCTTTTCTAAAGATATATGCCATCAATATCTGAATCCAAAGATGTACTCTTTGGTTGTGAGAAAACCAGCAGAACAGTTGGTGCTATCAGCTTCCAAATTCAGATCTAATATAACCCATCGCTTGAAAAAGGATGAGGTCAATTTGATATGTTATGCTCAATATAATGCAATACCAACAGTAATTTCATATGACTATTCTGTTGCCTTGAGTGAAATGCCTCTTCTGGTCCCATTTCCAATGGTTGGGATCTGGTATTTTCTCATCCAGCCAGTTGACAAGTCAAATGCTGTTAATGACCTCTGCTATTCCATGGAATGGGAAGTATTTCAATGTCCTGAAGGAAAGTCTGGACCTAATTGTTTGTGGGAAAAGCATATGCTTCAGGTTTGCACCCGTTCTGAGTATATCTTGCTTGCTGTCTGTGGTCTTCAATTCTTGAACATGTGTTATTTAAGCGTCCAATCATAGATTGTAATTTCTATAATCATGAAAACTAAGATAAGGGCATTGTATCAGTGAATTGATCTTGAAGAATTACATGCTAAACTGAGCATGCTGGGGTGGGTGGATCTCGAATATCAGTTATAGAACTGTGTTGGACCTATAAATGTGCTCTCTTCTATGATCTATCGACTGACTTATCACTTCTATGAACTTCATTAAATATCATTGATGCATTTCTTATGCTGTTGCTGGTCTAAAGTTACAAAAATGAGCTTTATTATGGAGTTTCAATGTATGTTTTCTTAGTGTGTGTCTGCTTGCGTATAGCTCTTTCATACCTTTTTCCTTTTCAAGTCACGTGCAGATTATTCTTTTCCCTGGTTGTTATGGATTTGCAGTTGCCTCAGAGATACTATTCAAATGCCTTTTTCCATTATATGCCGGAGCATGTCCAACAGCCTGTGGAACTGCATAATCTTCCTTTGGAGCCTCTCCTGACTAATGCTTCATCTGGAAAGGAGTCTGATTTTACTTGGACTTATTTTGTTTTTGAAATCACACAAGATTCTTCTGTTAAGAGCATACATATTGATCTTACTGCCAATTCAAGTATGGACTTTCAAGTATATGTCAGAATTGGCGGTCTTCCATCGCTTAAAGATTGGGATTATTTCTACATAAATCAGTCAACCAATAGTGATAACGGCACTATGTTCAAATTATATGATTCAAGTGAAAGAAGAATGAATGCTTACCTGCCATATCCCACTGAGGGGCTCTGGAGTCTGGGATTAAGACACCCCAGTAATCGTTGGAGCCAAACTAACATATCCCTTTCAGTTGAAACTTGTCCAAACCAATGCTCTGGTCATGGAACGTGTGGATTATCTCCGCATGAAGGCTATAGGTAAGTTTCCTCTTTAAGAAACAGTTTATAATAACCTTCACTAAACTTTACCTCAATGGTTATTGTAAATATTGGAAATGAGTTTCACCATTTGATGCTATTGTGAAACATCGCATTTTGAAACGTTCTGGTTTTCTTAACAGATAATTCTGTTCCTTTCAGATGTTATTCCTGTAAATGTAATACAAGATATGGAGGATTTGACTGCAGCACACAAATAGTATCACGAGCAGGTTATATGAAGTTCAGCTCCTTAATAGTTCACAAAACCTGTTCGTACTCAAGCTCCTATTCTTGTCCAATTACCGAGCTTTCTATCACATAATGTGCTATCAGTTAGTTCCATGTTCCATGATGAAGTTGAAAGCAACTTAAGCTGAATTAAAATTATATCCTCCTTCAAGTTTAGGTTTCCATTTCATTTGTCTTATAGCTAGTGGAATGCTTTCTTTTTCCCCTGAATAATGTTTTTCGGTTCACTCAATTTGTATTCTAACTATTTTCTGAAAAAGCTGCAGCACAGAGAATGCACGTCATTTTCCTTGTTGCATCAAATGCTGCAGCCATATTTCCTGCTGTATGGGCACTACGCCAGAAGGTATAGGCTAGAAATAAGTATCATAAAGGAGATTATTACGCCTTGAAAATTTCTTATATCACAACTCCTCATGATTGGCACGATTGACTTGTAGGCATTTGCAGATTGGGTGGTGTTCATATGCAGTGGAGTTGCCAGTGCAGTGTATCATGCCTGCGATTCTGCCAACTGGTGCATTCTTTCCTTTCATGTTTTACAGGTATATGGAATTACCTTGGAGATAATAACTCTTGAGAATAACGAATTTGTATTTATCAAAAAAAAGGAATTTGAAGATGGAGGGTTGCCAATGCTCAATTGGACCTTTCTAATGCTCCAGTTCATCAACTTCTTTCTCAACCCTCATGACGTTTCTTGCTTAACTATTGCAGTTTTTCAAAAGTAAAGAACTTGATAGTATGCATCGTATTGCTTTCATAAATTCTGACCAAAGTTGTCTGCTGTCTTTGTTCAGTTCATGGACTTCTGGCTTTCTTTTGTGGCTGTGATTAGCACCTTTATTTATCTAGCCGTCATCAATGAAGCTGCGAGAAGAACACTGCAGATGATTGCAACAATTGTAACAGCTTTGCTGGCTATAAACGGCCCAACCAAGTATGTGGAAATGAATCCCAATTTCCTACATAATGCATGTAACTCTATGCTTGCTTGATCCAAACGGAACCTTTTCTGTTAATTTCAGGTCTGAAAACATTCTCCATGTAGTGGCATTAGGAGCTTCTGGGCTACTCATTGGGTGGCTGATCGAACTTTTCAGCTCATACAGATCAAACTTGTTATCACTTCGTAATATCAGATGGAAACCTCACCATATGTATGTATTGGCAGTTCACTGTCCAAAAATCTCATCGAATTCAAATGTTGTTATTTTTCTGCTTTCTTAATTCAATTTAAACATTCGAAAACTTGTGCAGACGAACATGTTTCCCTCATATTCTGAGGGCATTACATAAGCGTTTCAAATGGGGATTTGTTTTCGCGGGTTTCATAGCTCTGTCCTTAGCTGCAGTAAGCTGGAATCGTGAAAGCATTGAAACCTACTGGCTTTGGCACAGGTACTTTCCCATTTCAAAATCGTCTAGCTTATCTTCTAATGCATTCTCTAGTACACTTTTATTCTATTCTTCATCTCTCCCTCTCATTGTGGTCGTATTGGTTTTCAGCGCGTGGCATATATCAATATATACATCTGCCTTCTTCTTCCTTTGTTCAAGAAGAATAGCATCAGCCTCCCCCACAGATCGCCCCAGTTTACTTGTTGAAGATGCTGCTGTTTCTCCTGCAGGCCATTAAATCAGACAATGAATTTTATGAGGTTCTCTTCATGTGTTATATTGATAGGGGAATATGGGAACTGGTGGCGAGATTCTTAGAACTGAAAGGAATCTGTACTAGAATTTTGGGTTAATTACAAAAAATCCCCGGTACTTATAATCAAGTGTCAATTGAGTACTTGTACTTTTAAAATTGACAATTAAGTACCTATTTTAGGTTTTCGTTAGAAAAAAATTTAACAAGAATGGACAGAAACACCTATTGTTTAAAATTCTCTTTAAATACATTATGTTTCTATAGTTACCTTGCAAATAGAGAGAAGCTCATCAATATCAATTTTATAAGAAAATAAAAAATAATTAATGATGGTCAACGGAAATAGGTTATTAGAATGGCTATTTAGGGAAATAGATTCATAAATGTCAAAAAATATAAACAGTTAATTTTTAAAGTTCAGGTATTCAATTGACATTTGATCATAAGTACATGGGTTTTTTGGAATTAACCCTAGAATTTCTTTACATTCTTTTTTTTACCTATAGTCCTATGTTCAAATCCCAACAATTCAATGGCCTTGCAAACAAGAGTGCACAAGGAATCACACTATCGCTGTCTTAATTTGAACTTTGAACACGCTCATGCAGGCAATTGTTTGAGAGATTTGTTCATTTATGAAGGCAATGGTTTGGATGTACGTTTTTGTCCTTCTAATTCTTTATATGATTAGTACGCTTCTTTTTTTTTGGCAAGTTATGCATGTTGAAGCGGCCATAGATTAGAAACGAATATAGGATTGAAGATTTTGGGTAAAAGAATAAAAAATAAATTTTCAAGTATAAGAAGATTAATCCTATTTATTCCTTAAATAATTTCAATAGTTTTAATCATTTTGAACAAATTGTCAAAATTCAAAAGTTTTTCTTAAAAGATCACAAAAATAATTCTGTAATTTTAAATACATAATATTAAGAAATACCTTCAAAATCCCATCATTTTCTTCCCACTTATTTATGATATATGTGAAATTATAAAATTATTATTGTAATATTTTAAAAAAAAATCTAAATTTTTTGACAAGGATAAATTTGTCTAAAAATGACAAAAAAGACGACAATAAATTATTAGAGGATCAAAATGATTGAAATTAAAATTAGAGAACTAAAATAAATAAATCTAACTTATTTGGAGATTAAAATAGGACAATCTCCCACAAACTTAAACTAAATAGTGCGAAGATATTATAAGGAATTTTTCTGTCCTGTCTTTATATAAAGGTCCACAAGTAGCCTTGTTTTTCATAAATCGTCTAAAAACAATATATTAATAGTTTATCTAGATGACGAATTGCATAGGCAATGCGTCAACAATAGACAAGACAACGCGTTAAACTTAAAAAAGCGCATTGTTGAGCTATCAAGCCAAACAGGGTTAAAAAGACCCGGCAAATTGCACAAGCCCTAGCTTGGCCTTGGCTTCCAATTTGGAAAGTTTGAACAAAAAAGGAGCATCAATTCAATTCAGTGATCGGCTGGGGATTCTCGTTCTCTTGCTTCGTTTCTACAATACTGTGTGAAGGTCAGCTGATGTTGTTCATTTCTTGCTGTTTGTGTCCATTTCTTGAGCTTTAATGACAAGCTGTTGTTATACGAACTTTTTTGTTTGATTAATTCAAGAAATCTTTTTTTATTGCGTGTTTCCTGGAAATTTATGGACTTTCTTTGAAGAAGAAAAGAAGATTCTTTATAGCATTTTTCAGATTAATGAATTTGGGGAATTTTGCGGAAAATTTTGACCTTTTTTAGTTTCTCTTTTTCCTTATGCCATTGATTTCTTTCTTCCGTTCTTATGAATTGTAATTTGGATAAGATTTTCACTTGTGCTCTTTGTTTTCCTTGGATACTGTTGTTTTAGGGCAGATGTCGTTGTACCCGAGACATGATGAAAGGTCAGCCCATGCTTACTAAAGATTTTGAATCTCTGTGCTTCCACGTTGAAATTTTTAGTCGTTTTAAGTGTTTTTTCTTTCTCCCTGAATTGTTAGGTCTGTGTCACCGCGTAATTCCTTGTCACCGCCTAGGGGTCGTGGTCGTCCTAGATCAAGATCATTGCCGAGGTCTGGGAGGAGTCGGTCCAGGTATAGTACTTCTGTATGTTGAAAACTTGAAATGGGTTATTTATTAAGTAGATACTAGTAAGTAGTAATACTTTTCAGACATGATCCCAAGTAACCATAGAGACGAATCATTCTAATTCACTAGGAAATGTTGAAAGATTATGACGCCCTACAGAATTAGTGGATGATTGATGAAACTCCTTAGTCATCTAATGTTACTCTAATAGCTGCCTTGGTTTCTTAGGCATGTCCCCATTTCACTTTAACAAGTTCTCCCATACCGTAGCATGTATTCTAGACTTTGCAGTCTGTGCGTGTTTGTGTCACGTGAAGGATTCACACGATATATAGTATAGCTTAAACTTTTTGCCCTTCAAAATCATTTGATTCCTTTACTTTAACAATGATTAACCAGCGTCTTTCAATGTTATGCAGTGGATCAAAGAAAAATCCTTTCTTTTCCTGTTATTTGAAATTAGAGTTTTATTCTTCAGGAGCCGTGATTCTGTTGATGCTGTCAATCCTGGGAACAACCTTTATGTAACTGGACTGTCCACCAGGGTTACTAGTAGTGAGCTTGAGGATTTTTTCAACAAGGAAGGAAAGGTACCGAATTCTCTTGAGTTGCTGATTTTATATGCTTTTCTATCCCTTTTCTTTGCCTCTAGTTGTTATTATACTACTAGATACTCTATTTGTGGATGACTCACAAGACAGGTGATATGTTTAAGCATTGGTAACAAAAAGCGTACCGTCTTACTATTTGCCTTCTAATAGGATGATAGAGTTGAAAAGGAAACAACATATACCAAATTTGATTGATTGAAAATAATCCACCTTCTTGATGTTCTCGCTGATTATGAAGTAGTTGCTTTTGGTGCATTTACATTATGTCTACGGGATGTCCATATTCTGCTTTAGGCCCAGATGTTAATTTTACATGGAAAAATAAAAATGTATATGTTGTAGGTGTGCCAAAAACTGATACTTGAAAATGATTGCGCAGCACATCGGCCGTCTATTTGAAGCCATTGTAGTTTATATTCAAATCACATCTTTTGATCACTACTTTTTCTTTTTCCCGGTGTCTATTCCTAATCTATAGCCTGGAAAATCCGAAATTCTGGCGGTGTGATTTCTTCGTTTACGTACCTCCATGTTGGCCGACATGTACTACCAGCAGTAACTGTTAGGTTTCATAAATGATTAGCTTACAATTCTCTCTGGTTTCAGGTAACCGAATGTCATCTTGTTACTGACCCTCGTACTAAAGAATCTCGTGGATTTGCTTTCGTTACAATGGAAACAAATGAGGATGCAGAACGGTGTATTAAGTATCTCAACCGGTCCGTGCTAGAAGGTCGACTAATTACTGTTGAGAAGGTACTTTTTGCATTTCAAGAGAGGAAGTGTCAATTTTGATATTTGAATAAACCATTTGCAATTGATGGCTGATTATTTTGTACCAGTTCTACTTATCTTCAGAAATGTTGCCTGATAAATTTTGGCAGCAGGTCTGGTCTGTGTAGCTCCATCGAATTCGAATTCTAGGCTCTAAAGTCTAACTCGTTGAACCTATTTCCCCACGACATGCGCTCTTCATCGACGTTTGAAACTCACCGAATCATTGGCCTATTTTCCAGAAGGGTTGTATACCCTTAATTCCTTTACTCCATCAGTAACAGTTTCTGACATAGTAAACAGTATTGGCTGCTTCAGTTTTTCTGGTTTTATTTCACGTCTGCTTGTATGACTAAAGGTTGGTGTCTTGCCCCTGAAGATTAATGAATCAGATTAAGGCTGTCTAAACTATTTTTACTTTTTATTTCTTAATTTACACGTGTTCAATGTAAGTTGGATAACTAGGAAAAGGGATGTTCAGTAGATGCTGAAAAAGGGAGAAAATCAACCTTCCTCGAGGTCATGAAATTCCGAAATGACAAGCATACAAGAAAAGTTGTTTCAATAAATCCTTGAGCAATATTAATATTCTGTTTCTTTTTTACTCTATCCAAATCTGAATAGTACTAATGTGTTTTGTTGGATATTTGTTCGTAGTGATCTGCTCTTCTAAAATCATCCTGCACTGTCACATTTGCAGGCTAAAAGGAAGCGGGGAAGGACACCAACTCCGGGAAGGTATCAAGGTGTGAGAGGAGGGAGAAGAGGTAAATGTGCATTTTCTGGAATGAATGAAACAAGTTTTACCTTTTTGGAGCTAAGTTAAACCTGTTGAAGCGCTGGTGGAATGAGTGTTATTTGTTTGATTAATGTAGGATATGGGCCTTCTCGACGACCTGGCAGTTACTCTCCTCGACGACGTTATGACCGAGATCCATATAGGGAACAACGAAGGCGTTCTCGCTCACCATATGGTAGGAGAGTTGATGATTATGATAGTTACAGAGGTCGCCCCATTTCACCTGAGGGTAGGGGGGGCTATTCTCGAAGATATTAACTCGATCTTTGTGGCTTTGGCTTGGTATTTGATCTTGTTATGGATATGGATGGGTTATTTCAAGAACACGGATAACTTCAATGACTGATTTGATGTATGTAATTGAAACAAGATACTGAAATTTTTAAGTCTTGTGTGGTGATTGATTATGAACATGCCTCTTGCAAATGTTTAGTTCTGCCTCTGCTTTTAAGCCTGTTGGGAACTTTGGCAATTTGTTATTCCAAAATTCTTGATCTTGCCTGAAGTGATCTAGGGTTCCTGGCATTTTAGTTTCATTTGATTATATGTTGTTTTTTCTGTATGGTGTCATTTGTCCCCAAAAAACACAGGATTTTAGTTTATCAAAATTCCTAATTTTGGAGGTTTTTTTACTTTATTATAAATTGCTTTCAGTTTTTTTTTTATTAATTATCACATATTAGACATTTTACTGTTTAAGGAAATACAGAAGTGTCCCGATTATAATATCTTTTAAATTTTTTCTCTTTAATTATTATTTTTAAAGATTAATACAAACATCAAAGCTCTCTTTGATGTTTGTATTGATCTTTAGATCTCACTTAATTTCACTTTTTTTTTTTTTGAGTTTTACATCTTTCTCACCACCGATGTTTTAATTTTTACGAAATTTAATAATAAGAAAACATGTTTTTCTCCAATTAATGCTATGTTTGATAAAACTAAATCTAAAATATATTAAGTATGAATATGAAAATTGAAGTTTGGATTTCAATGTTGAATTAATTAATAAGTGACAATTATATATAAAAAAAGAGTAAAACAATTAACAAACAATATACACATTTTTTATTTCTGAAGCAAAAATTTTCACTTAAAAATTTATAATTACAATCAAACACATCTTACTCAATTAAGTCATTTTAAAAAATTATTATAAAATGTACTTAAATATTACTAGCTAAATAATTTGAGTTATCAAACATACTTAATTTAATAACCTCTTATTAATTTATTTTAAGAAGTAACTTCATTCAGTAAACAGACCCTAAAACCCAATTCAAATAAACTTTTAAACTTTTTTTTTTTTTGCTAAAAGTTTTGCTAAAAAAAATAAACATGACTTTTTAAATATAAATATTAAATTTGTGAAATTATTACTACTATTTGAAGGAAGATATGGGAAATAAAATTTTGCTGACATTCTTTTATCCTTTTGGCAATACCGGGCTGGGCTCGTTTATGGCCAATTTGTCCAGTAGCCAAAATACTATAAATATACTACTGCCCTAATAGTACTTTTTCTACCACCATACGACGACGGAACACTCATCAAACGGAAAGTAAATGCAGAGCATGTGGTTATTGGGCCCCGCACCAAAGCCCCTCCTCCGTTTAAGTTAATGGGCCCATCTTCCCTACCCACGACATCACCACATTGTCATTACTAGTATTTTTATATTTCTTAAAAATGCCGATATTTTATTTATGGAAAAAATCTTACAAATGTCCTCCAACTACATAAACGCCGTAAAAATTATTTTTAAATTTTCATTTTTATTAAATTTATTCTCTAATTATTTTTTAACTTTTAATACCTTCCTAACAAGCTTAATGGTGATTTTCAATAGAATTTATAGTGATTTTCAGTCAAATTTAACTAAAAATTACTACTAAGTTTGTTGGAAAGGTAATTTAGTGATTCGAAAATATTTGAAGAGCAAAATTGCTTATAAACATTTGAATGTATTTATAGCATTTTTTATTTATATATTTTAGATTCAAATTATTAATATATTTAATTTTTATTAAAATTAATAAAATTAGACTATAATTCAATGTATTTCACGAAGTCATAAGAAGAACTTGAACCTTTGACTTTCTAAATACTTCATTTATGTTCACTTTGAGATAATGCATAAAATTTAAAAATAATTATATTATCTCGATTCAGGACTAAATTATTTTTTGACATTCGTTAATAATTATAAATTTTATAAATAGTTATTTAATTTCAATAAGATTGAGATATATATATAAGTATTATTTTAACACTCCTTTTATTTACTAAAATTATAAATATTTTAAATAAATAAAATATATTTAAATGTTTATAGAATATTTATTTAGAAAAATTATATTATGAATAAAATTCATTACAAAATTTTCTATTTATAAAGTCATGTTGAAATTTGAAGTCAAGCTTAATTTACAGTATTTTAAAAAAAGAAAACTGCCACATCTTTTATAAGTAATTTATTAATTTTTTAATTAACTGAATTTAATTAGTCGAGCACAAACTAGTGTATTTAAAAAAAAAAAAAAAGCTACCTACAGCTTCTATATATCCTTTTGAATCCTAAAATCTTCGAAAGCGGGCTTTTTTTTTCATTATGTGCGCTCCAGCTGCCTCGTAGAATGAGCGGACTCCAAATCCATTTTCAAATTTCATGCATAAAACTTTTCCCATACACAACCCAACCCAACCACTCTCTCTTTCTCTCTCATCATGTCAAAATGAAACAGTTCTCTCTCTCTCAGATGGAGAGAGAAACTGCCTGCGTAGAAGAATTTTTACCCTTTCTTTCTTTCTTCTTGTCAGGATAAGATCCGACAGCTGGTTACCCTACACGTGTACGTCTCTCATCCATCATTTATCTATTCTGACCGCTTTTTACCGGTTACTTCACTCCCACTAGCTCGGCTCAACTCCCCCCACCCGTTCAGCTTAGTTCTGGAGCTCAAATCACGACTTTATCCATATAATAATTTGGATCAATAGTTTAACTTAGGGGTTAACAAATTGTACTCTAATTAAAAAGAGATTTTAATAAAATTATACATTTTACTGATAAAAAATAATACAAATGATCATTTGTTTCAATTTGAAAACTTTGATTTTGGTAATGGAAGTAAAATATAGTTGATTGCAAATATATAAGCATTAAGCACGGTCTACTATATAATATATTTTTTTCTTAAATTTTATTTTTTATTTAATAGATTTTATTAATAAAATATATTAAATTAAGAATATGACATAAATGGTACAAGAAAACAATAAAAATGATCTGAATCAATAAATAAGTGAGTCTTTAATGTGTAAAAATTGATAAAAGTATTTTTCTATTTTTCTTTTTATAGATAACATATTTTTCTATTTAAGGAATCAATCCAGAACTAGTATTATTTAATAAGATTAAAATCAAATATGTTAATTTTATTAAATAAATATCTAAATTTGTTAATTGAATAGGACCCATAATTTTATTATTTTCGCATAAAAAGGGAACCTTAGGATAAATTCGAATTAATAAGAATTGTATAACTCTGAATACTATTCTTTATATTTTATGGGGGTATAATTGGAATATTGGGGCAGAAAAAATGAGGGGATCTGGACCGTTAATGGAGGTGTCGGAGATGCCCCATACAAATTGGTTTTTGATAGATATGGGGTCGGAATGAAAGAATTAGGTAAAGTTGGGGCAATTGTGACAGTTAAGGGCAGCGTTTGGTGACAAGTCTCCGTATAAATTGTTTGGTTTTTTAAGGGTGAGATTATGGATTGATTTTCCTGCGATTTTGTGTTGTACACTCCCGTGGATTTGATGAAGGACAAACATCACCCATTAATGTTAGGTCCCAATCATTCAATTCAACTCATATCCCACATTATCAAGCTCTTTAATTCAATCCTTTTTTTTTTTTTTTTGACAAAAATATTATGATAAATGATGGTGCCATAAAAGATCTTATGGTTCTAACTTAACTTATTACATGTCTTTGAATTCGAATTTTGAAGAAAAAGATGTTTTACTGTTTTTATAATCATATCTTACTTAAATAAAGATTAGTATGAATTTTATATGGTTTAAAGGCAAATTTTGTGTACATACAAATTTACTTCAAATACGGCATTATTTGGATCATTAAAAAATCTTATTGTTTTAGGAAAATGTTTAGAATATCAATATTAAACCAAATATGATAGTTCAATAGAGACAAAATTAAACTCCTTACTAGTATAAGGTATTTTACGCAGAAAATGCAATTTTACTTATTGAGAAAGGAGAATTGACTCAATGTTGATTCATTTATATTGCTCATAATTTTAGCGTTGATAATAACAAAATAAAAATACGTATACATTATCTTAATACCATCTTAGCTAGAAGTTGCTTAAATCACAAAAAAAAAAAAAAAAGGAGTTGCTTAAATTACATATAATTAACAAACTATATATGTTAAATATGCAATGTCTAATTTTCAAGGTGAAATGATCAAGTTGACCTTTTTTAGTTATTGTTCATATAATTTAAGAGTTTTTATTATTAGTAGAGAATGCATAATCAATCAATCATATATGGCTCAACTTGATTTATAATTTTAGATTTGTGATAAGTAAAGTACATCATAATTGAGTAAAATAAAATATCTTTTCATTCAAAATTTCTTCCCATCCAAAATGTTTTTAGACTTTTTCTTTTACTGATGGAAAAATAAAAATTAAATTACTATTCATTATTTTTTATATATGATAATATCGAAATTAAATGAAACTTTAAAATATATAATTAAGATATACTTGATAAATATTTAGTAATTGGTATTTAGAGGACAAACATTCGATTAATATATAAGAAATCAATAAATATAAAGAAAAAAAATGTTTTTATACATTTACTGTAAGTTATTTTTCAATAAACTTTTGTTTCCTTGAGGTATTATGAGTTTTTTCTTAAAAGAAAAAAAATGGTCACTGTGAGAATCACAATAGATACCCAGATGTCAGATAAGGATAAGAATCTCCGGACATCACGCCAAAGCCCAAAAGCCTAGCCACAACTCTATGTATAGCCCAGGCTGAAGCCGCTCACTGAAGCTAGCCGACTGTTATTACCAGTCAAACCGGTTTCAAACGGAAACAAAAAAAAGAAAAATGGTCTAACCATGTAATTACGCGAGTGACCGTACGAGTGGGTCTCTCTCTCTCTCTCTCTCTCTCTCTCTCTCTCTCTCTCTCCATGATATAGCAAACGCACAAGCATTTAGCAGCATAGTAGGAGGAGATCGTTTCCACTCTTTCATGGCAGTTGGTAAGCATTTATTTTTTGTTCCATCTCTCTCTCTCTCTCTTTCTCTCTCAACTATCTGATTCTATGAAAATCAAATTCTCCTGAAACTTTCTGCATTCTCATTTCTAATTATTCGCATTAAGCACCAATCCGTCTGTGAAATTCTGAATTTTTCTTAGCAGGTATGTTAATCATGTCGTAATATGATGATAATGCTGGATTTGCTCGGTTTCATGTTTATTTTTTGAGTTTGAATGTATTTGATTATGGTGAAAATTTCTGAACTCTGTGCTTTCACATTAATTCAAGCTATTGGTGCTATATTAGTTGATATCGAATCGCATCGCTTTCTTAACTTTAAAAGTGTTTTTGATAGAAACATTTGGCTAGGAGTTAAACTTAATTTGCTCAATGTGAAATTAAGTTAAATTTCATCAAGTGCGGTTGATTACTCTGTTTATTCATGCGTAGTAATGATTGCTTTTAGATTTTTGAATAATTTGGCATTATAAGGAAGCAGATAATTCGATATATGAAGTAATATCTCTCTCTCTCTCTCTCTCTATTTCTTCCTTCAGAGCATGACGGAAAAATTTGTTTGAAACGATGAACTGATCTGCAATTTCATTCGGATCAATAATTGATGATAGTAGTGTAAAATAGTACTATCAGTTGTTCTGGACCAATTATTCGTGGACCTATACGTATGCTGTATGTGAATAGGTTGTCTATGATTATGATACAGTGAGCAATAAATGTAATCACGTCGGGTCAGTGAACTCAAAGAAATTCAATAGCTTGGTTGCTTACTGCATTCAGCATTCCCTTGAAGATTTCGTGTCGTACTTGCGAATCAGTCATTAATGCAGAACAACTTTTTCTCTCTCTAACTGTGTATATGTTTTATAGATTTCAAGAGAGTTGCTTTCTATAATGCTGGAACCTTTTCATATCTCAATATTTGCTTGCTTCAGGATTCCAATATGAAGATTTGTTTTCGTACTGCTGTTTGAGTGAGTTTGGAAGGGGAAAAAGTCTCTATTATCTCTCAAAGCCGTTCTGAAAAAAATCAATCGGATCAATAAACTAAGGACAAGATTCAGAAAGAACAGGCTCGGAGCCTAAAGAAATAGGTAAAGTTCATCTGTGATTTTCTCACTTACGTTTGCTTTCACACTGCCTTTCTTGCCAATTGAGAAACTTTTTTTATCAATTGAATCCTTTTTAAGGAAAGGAGCAAAGAAAAGAAGTGGATAATAGTTTGAGAGTCAGAATTTCTTATTGAGTATTCTTCTCTATTTCGATCAGTTTTCAGCTCTTGCTTTAGAGAGGTAGGAATGCTGGAGACTGAGCTTTGTTCTCGCGTTTTCTCACCTTTCCGAGAAGAAAGTGGAGATGAAGAATTGTCTGTGCTTCCTAGGCACACGAAAGTCATTGTCACAGGAAACAACAGAACTAAGAGTGTTTTGGTGGGTCTTCAAGGTGTTGTCAAGAAGGCTGTTGGTCTTGGAGGCTGGCATTGGCTGGTACTCTCTTTCGATTATTCTAGAGAATATTTCTACTACCACAGCTCATTAATTCTACCTTCTATAGTTTTTGTGTCACTTAAGTGATTCTTTTTCCTTTCATCGTACTAATTCTGTTTCTATCCTCTATGCTTTCTGAAGTTTTTCAATTGTCTACGAACGATTCTTTACTTACCAACTGGAAAATGTAAAAGAGACTAATGTCTTATAGCAAATGAATTGATTAATAACAATTAATAGTTATGATTATGCTTGTTGAATTATTAATCCCTTCTCTTAAAGCGCAAGTGATAAGTACCAGAAAAAGAATTGATCTGTCACTGGTGAATTCAAATGGGTCTATGCTGTTGGATATTTTGGGTTCTACCTGACTTTATTTTTTGCATTTAGCTTGGTGTATTTTCTGAGAAAATCCATCGAGGTTTCAATCCAAAAGTATCATCCTGTTTTTCTAAGAGCATTTGAAGCCAGATAAATGGGTCAGCGAACTAAAAGTACTTTTCTTTAAAAGTAGAGACATATGTGGTTTTGTGAAAATCAGAAATTGTATTTTTCTTATAATATATGCCTCAATGATATAAATGTTTATTCACTTACCAAGAATAAAGGGAGAAAAGTGTGCATAGTTGTCTCCTAATTTGTTTTTATAGATTTGATCTCCTAATTGTTTTAACAGACCATGTAAGATGTAGAAGAACAAAATTTTTGCAGCTCTTGTTTGTGTTCCTTTCTTGTCTCCTAATATTCAATAATTGATTCTTAGGTCCTGAAAAATGGTGTTGAGGTCAAGCTGCAAAGGAATGCTTTAAGTGTATTGGAACCTCCCACTGGGAATGAAGAAGATGATGATTGTGATTTTGATTACTCTAGTAGTGGCTCTGACATTGGAGAAAAGGATAATCATCGCTTTTGTAAGTATGCCTTACTATAAATAAGGGTTGACTTACAGAAGCCCTCGATTTCAGATCAAGTGTATTTATGAATGATTATTCCGAGATTTACCTGAGAAAAAAATCATTCTTGTGCTTTCTCTTGGTGTAGCTACTACTGTTGAATTCAGCAAACTGAGCAAGCCAAGAATTAGGTATGCAAGGGCTTGGGTTCCCTCTGCATCCACAAAGTCGTTGAATTGCAGGGGCTGCAAAGAAGTTCAATCTCCCACCCAGACACCTCAGATGGTAAGTAAAATGGCCTAGCATTTCCACTGTTGTTTGGTAAATAATTATGTCAGCTTCGGACGTTTTTATGGACCGGTAAACTATTGTATTGTAAAATTCTTATAATAGGTGATTCTTTGATCTCTCAATGTGGAATAGGTATTTTGTTAGAATTAGACTCGCCCTACAGCACAGGATGACTTTTCTGTCTTGCTAGATATATAATTGAAATCCTTGATCTAGTTGGATTCAGTTGCGGATTTACATTCTTCCTGTTCCCATCAAATATATTCTTTTCCCCCCTCGAATCAATACTAAATACTCTCCGAAAGTTAGAAGACTACTCTGACTTTCTGTCACATAATATTCTACCTAATAGAGCCTTGAAAATTTGAAAGTTGGGCCATTATCATCATTGTCATCATTGTTATGCTAGTTCCTTTTGCTTTTTGGTGAATGCTTTGTGCAAGAATACTTTTTGCTGTTTGATTCAGGGCTACTTTATGTTTTTACCACCTTACCTGCTTTCTTTGAATTACCAGGGAACGAACATTTCAAAACTGGGAACTAATTCGCTTTGGAGATATTGCCAGAGCTTCAAACTAGTGCGTATTATTATTAGCTTCACAAATCATAAAATGCTATTTTCCTTCATTCTGGTGATTCTTGCTTAAATTTGTGGTTTACATTTCTTTAAATTCAGGGAAGTATTACCTCTAACCCTACAAAGGAACAACTTCTTAACATTGTGCAGCCACATTTCTCTTCACAGGTACATCATCTGTACCCTTCTTGCATCCATACGAGTGCTCAACACAATTATTTTCTCAAACTAAGTATGAATGCTCTAAACATAAGAATATCTAATGGTTCAATTCTTTCCGAACAGCGAGTGGACGAGGTGCAAGTGATTGTGGAGTTCATCCATGCTGCCAAGAGGCTAAAAAGTAGTTAACAGATAAAATATCATCAATGGTTGATTGATTGTGTAGTATAAGTATATATAATATAAGCCCTAACTTTAGTTCAGCCCTAATTATAGACTCTGCTAATGTTAGGCTTGGGAATTGTCTGCTGCTGGCATATAGGTACATCCCCAAGCATATCGGATCCTAACCTTTGTACTATTGGCTATAGCCACCTCCTTAATATTTATATATATATCCCCTAACTTCTCATTTTACCCGTCTTCTTGTGCATAATCCTAGTATATCACTCCAAAAACGTAACATTTGGTCTTTCAGCAGAGTAGCAAAACATGATTTTCAATCTCTGGACCACCATTCTAAGTTTTTTTTCCCCCTTTTTGTAAGTATTTGGTAATCTTTGAGTTATTAATTGGACTTTAGCAACATTTTAGCAACATTGTTAGTAGTTGGACTTGTCTAGGAGGTCAAAGCATGGTGCCGTGAAATGCTTTGGATTAGGATTTAACTTTTCAAGTAAGAGTTAAATTTTACCAGTGTTTTGTAGGTTGTCTGAATACTGGGCACTCTCAGGGGTATTCAAATGGTTATTCGGAAAGCCAGGGCAGGTAGTGTGAATGTTTAGGATGGTTTGGGGGGTTTGTTGAGCTGAGAGATGAGTAGATATTTTTTTTTGTGTGGAGAAGAAGCCAGGCTGTCGTAGGCTGGGGGAAGGGGGGGGGGGGGTCACGGGGGTTTGATTATAGGCAAGAAAAGAGGCGTGGATGTTGACCGGGTGTGGGGGATGGGCAGGGGTGTATATTATGCTAAACGACGGGAGAGTAATAAATTTCCACCAACCAATAATATCCAATTTCATGAGAATTAGATATATATATCTTTTTTTTTATCTTTTTGGTCTCCTGTGAGATAATTGAGAGGACTATTTTCTTTTATGTTAAAATTAGTGGCAAAAATCTCCTAATTGGCCCCTACAAAGATTTTGTGCCAAAGCTTAGGTTGACTGTGTAGATTTGCTTCATTATTTTGGGGTCTAAAATGGACCCATTTCCCCACTTTGTAAAAGAGACCATTTTTTTTATTTCGTTAAAGATGTTCCTACGAATCAGTCAATAATATATAACCATTTTCAACAAAGTATGAGCTTTTATTTATATTAAAAAATTAAGCTTTTTATATTATTAATGGAGATAAATAAATATTAATTAAATTAGATATAATTCTAACTTATAAAGGAAGAGGATAAATTTCTCTCCCTCCTTTTTATTTGTTATATTGTAGGAATTATCATATTTTCTTTTACATATCGCATTGTGATTTTAAGATGACATTAATGAATTTTTTTTCTGAGAATATCTTTTCATTAAAAATGAATTTTAACTTTTTTTATTTTTTAATATGAAAATTAGTATAAATAATAATGAATGGAGTTAAAACTAAGAACACCAGTTTAATTTTTACAAGAAAAAAATATCAGAAATTTTATATTTTTTTAAACAAAATAATACTTAAAATGTGACAAGTAAAACAAAAAAAATAACATATTTTATAAGGTCAAAATCTTAAATTATACGGGAGTTGAATCATCACCGAAGAGAATAAATCTCATAAAATAAGAGTATCATTTGATTGTAAAAGAAAAAAAAAAACACAATTTCTATGACTCAATTCCTGTTACATTTAAGACCTTACGAACAACTAAATGATAGGCTTAAATATAAAGTTTTTAGGAAAAAAAAATCACCATTGATCAAATAAAGCATAACTTCTTAGGTATTTTGAAATTTTGTTTTGGCAGATATAGACTTTGCTAGTAATGTGTAAAACAAATTTGGAACTTTACATTATTTAGCTCATTGCCTTTTATAAATAGCTTTCTTAGCCATACTAAAGATGTATTCAATTATTTTTTTTCTCTTTTGAGTTTAAAACATAAATAATAACGGCTAAAAAAGTAGAATATTGTTGACATATCACTTCAATTTGAAAATGAAAGCAATTAAAATTTATAGTAGATTACATGTGAAGAAAATTATGTTTGTAATATTTTCTTTTATAGTATATTTTCTTTCAAAATTTACCATTTTTTATTTTAGAGAGTGATATAAAAAATGTTATACAAATCTGAACGTTCATAAAAGAAGTTGCTCACAAGGGGCCATTTAAACTGTATTGAAATGGGCCTTAGCCCAATCGTTAAATGAGGCAATAATAGAAATAAGGTCATATAGTTAGCCCATAAGCTGCACCTAACCGGACCAACTAGAGAAGGCGGAAGGAGTGTTCCTGTGGCCCACATTGAAGATCCGGTGTAGTATCTAAAAGGCTTCGTATTAGCCCACGATGGAATGTAGATCCATTATTTGGGCCTCCAAGATGAGTCAAAGAACGGGCTAATTATTTGTGTTGCAAAGACCGTTCAAAGCTTTATTCGGTCCTATCCTTAAAAGTTAGCCCTAGTAATCCCAAAGGAGATAGACGAATCTCACTCACGACAGACCTTCACAATGTTTCAGTAAAAAACTATCACATATAAGATTTGAACCTATGTTGTCGGAGGATTTCTCTCCACGTCACTACAGTTATTACCAACTCGTCTATGAGCATAGTACCATTGAATACATTCATTTACCTCTAAACTCTTTAATATGAGCGAAAATGATTTTTTTTTTAACGTATGAGTAAAATGGATGCAAATTAGATTTAATTCTATTTATTTAGTTGGGATGAAATTAAAATAGTTATAGATATTGTACAAAAGTTTCATATATAATAGTTTTATAAGATAATAAAATAATACTCTTAATATCATTTACATTTCAATTTGATATTTTGAAATGTTTGTTACCATAGACGTGGTGGGGAACAATTATTATTATAAATAATAGTTGAAAATTTCTTTATGAAGAAAAGAATTATTCTAGTCAAAACTCGTTGAAGCTAGTTTTGAGTCCTCTCCTTATGGATAACTCCATGGAAATAAACTAATTATGGGATCATAAGATAAGTAAAATAATTGGCCAAAGTATTATATTTGTGCCTTATAATATGATTATATTCTATTCTCAAAAGAAGAATATAATTAATTATGGTCAAAGCCCCTCTTTTCATTTGTTTATATTGTTTGAAAAAATAAAAATTAATTGGTATTATCCACTATATGAAGAAGTAAAGTACACACAGAAATAAGAATGGTAGGTGTTGGAAGTTGGCTTGAAATTTCCCAAACTTTGTTTAAAAAATTAAGCTGACAATTCAAGTGTTGCCACACAGACCCATATTTCAGCTAACGTCTATTTCTCCATTAGTATTTAGTATAAGTTGTGAATTCTTTCATGGAAACTATTGTAACAAACTCATCAAATGCTTGCTTATATTTTCCAAGTTTTGATGATATTACAACCTTTGAATACCTTTGGATACGTAGCAGAATCATGCCATCCCATGCCGGCTTCACATAAGGATAGTTTTAGTTGTTATCTCATTTGTATCTTGCATAAGGTTGGTTTGGTGTGGTGTGGTTATGCAAATGTCAAGAAATATTATATGATTCAAACTTTTGAAGGAGTTGAAATGTATAATATGATAATAATAGACGTGTGGTTTGATGGCGCAACTCCTTCATTTAAGTACCTTATCTAAAACGTTAGATGAGAAATCTAAGTTCGAGTCACTAAGCCCTAATTTGGTTCGCTAAGAGAGAAGGGTGAGGGAGAGTGACACTATTTACTTTCATTAGGGGAAATATATTCTTTTGTAGGGGTGGGAGAGGAAAGTAAATCACTTTATTATATATATAGTTTTTATTATATATAATTTTATTATTATATCTATCTCATGAAGTTAAGAATGTTATATATACGTGGTAAAAGTTTAGTTTAAGATAAATTTGTTAAATTAATTTGTAAGAGGTTAAAATAAATACTTAAATATCATTTACATATCAATCCGTCCATTTCTGGGGCTAATTTGCTGACGTGCTCCCTCTTCATTTACATCCCTTTTATTTTTATGTTACAGTTACACGATGTAAATAAGATATTTATATCTTGATTTACATCTCCTCCTACTACCCTCTCTAATTTCACCATAACCATTGTCACATGCCAACTTAATTCAACTATTTAAATAACTTATATCATTTCCTCATACAAATTACCTTCACGCTCTTTTTAGTATTTTTGTCCAAGAGTACCAAAAATAGAAAATAAAAATAAAAAAGAAAGTGGTCAAAACCTTCCAAAATAGGGGAGTTAAAGTGGTTGGAGAAGGCGGTAGCCACCGTTACCAAACTTCGGCCTAAGAAAAGGACGAGTCACTATTAAAATTAAAAATAACTATAATAATACTCAAAATCAGTATTACTTCTTATCGAAAAAGTATAAGAGTATAATAAAAATTTTCATAACTTTTAGTACATATTTATTAAATTTTATTTATTTTTATATTAATTTAATTTAATTTTTATTATTTATTTATAAAGAATAAGACAGATATTGTAATTCAAAATTCGTTTTTATTTTTTTAATATTTTTAATTTTTGTTTTCAGGGTAAAACCCGATCGGAGTTAGTATGACTAGTCTAGTATTACCAAAGTTAAGGAAATGGGAAAAAGATTGTTAACACGCGTCCCAATCATAACAGAATAAGTCCATTACCTGTCCTACAGCTGAGCGTTCCACATTTCCCCTCCATCCCCCAACATATATCATCATCAACTTTTTAAAATTTCCCATTTTTTATATGTATTTTTTTAGAAAAATAATAACTCGTCATAAATTTCCAATAACAATTTGGTTCTAATTACATTTTTATATCTACAAATAATTTTTTAGTAATCAATTTACATGAATCATGTATTATATGATAAAATATAAGTAAATACTTTTACCTTTTAAGTCATTTATGGGATTTGATCAATCCCACGATTATGAAATTTTCACAATAAAATTTTAATTTTTTCTAATTTTTTTAATCTAAACCTGTTTTCTCTTACATCTCTCTTAAATATTTTGAAGATTTGAAAATTAAAAATAAATAATTTTAAATATTTTATGTAATAAAATATCGATTTTGAAGTAAAAACAACACAAAAAACGCATAAAATTAAAAATAAAAGTTGTTGGTGTGCTAATGGGTGGCACAACGCACCAGATGAGTTGATGCACCAGCCGCTTACATTTCTAATTTTATGCATTTTTTGTATTGTTTTTACCTCAAAATCAATATTTTATTATACAAAATTTTTAAAATTATCTATTTCTAACTCCAAAAATTTCAAAAAATCTTCAATATTTTCTAGAGGAGAAGAGAACATATTTGGAGAGAGAAAGAGTTGTGATCGAAATAAAACAACTTTATCGTGAAATTTATCAAAATCGTCATTTATTTATCGAATTAAGGGTGATATTGGATAGTATCTTAAATCTTAACTTTAAAATTCATATTTCTCCACAAATTATTATTATATTTTCGAAACTCAATTCTAAAAACTCAAAATCAAACTATATGACACATATTTTTTCATTTACATATTGATTCCCGCGAATATTGATTTGAGCATGATTATCAAAATTAATTACTTTTTTAAAACGAAAAGCTCAGGCATGAGTAGGACATTCCATACAAATCCTTTTGATCCACTAGCTTCTCAAATCCCATTTTTTCATCGACAGGTAGGGTAAATTCTAAGGTTCCTTATTCCGGTTGTAAAGCGGAAGAAGCATTTGTTCCTCTAATCCATAGCCTAACAGAACGCAGCAGCGAGGGACAACCCGCCCATACAGCCAACGGGGAGAATGGCACTACTGGCACCGGTTCTGAGAGTACATACGATTGCACTGCAAATCCTTTCATGCTTCAATCGAGAATCCTTGCTGGCTGAACCAAGCTTCATGCTTTCTTGAGGAATATACTCTTTCTTATTATTTTTGTTAAAAGTAAGGCACGTGAGGTAAAACCGCATGGGTTTATATAAACGATCAGGTTTCCGAGTAAAACAAGGATCTTGCCCCCTTTGAACTTTTTGCCTGTGCTTAAAAAGCGGAACTTAATTATCAAAATTAATTACTTTTTAAAAGATTATTTTTAATATTTATAGAAATATAAAATGAAAATTTATATTAATTTAAAAAATATAAATTGTAAAATTATATTTATGGTGATATTTTAGGGAATATTTATGGTGATTTGTTTCTTTTTTCAAGAAAAGCACTAGAAAAAGGTGAATTCAAGGCAGAAAACCTTGTTAGATTAAGTGTAATTTCTTTAAATATGTAAACAGAAAAGGGTGTCAACTCAAAACTTGTTGATTCATCAAAGAAGACACGGATACAACTCAAAACTGATTGCATAATGACAAATGCTTCTAAATACATTGAATCCTTTGGGGGTAAAAAATACATTCAATTGCCTTTTTTTTTTTATATTTTTAATCAATGTTATTAAAAAGTAAGTTAGTGAAGATGACCTTATCAAAATGGTAAAAAAGCAAATGATATACCCTTCCAAATATGTTAATAGGATGATATACAAACTAAACTAATGTGAGAATGAGTTTTTATTTTATATCTATGATTAAAAAATTTAGATAATTAATTCTTTTTAAAGATGGTAGAGTTATTTAGTATATAGGGATATGTAATTTTGATTAATTCAAATTTAATAAGCAAAAAATTCACAAAATTTAACTATTTTTTAAAATAAAAATTGATTAAAAAACTTTTTAACTCGATACCACTAAAAAAGGTAGATTGAGGGTATAATTGTACTAATCTACCAAATTACTAAATTAATATTCCTATTTATTTAAATAATCAAACTGTTTTATCTTTAGTTGCATTGAAAAAATAAACATGAACAGTCGAATGTTCAAATTATCTCTATGATTTTATAAAACGCCCATTTCAAATTTTAATTATTAAATAAGAATTAGATAATTAGTTAGGTTGCATATTCCTAAGTATTAGACATTTAAGAGATATACTTCTTCCATTTTTATTAGTTATTACATTTTGAACATCACTATATTTTAAAAATTATGAAACGTTGGATGTCGTTTTTGTGTAATTTAAATGTCTTTCAAATTTTTCTCTTCTCATTAGTTTCACAATACAATAAGTAAAAAAACAAGAAAATAGATGTAATTGGATAAGTAAAAAAAAATTGTACAAAATTCAAAATTTATTTTATCAAAGGTCTTACACCAAATATTTAGCGCCATAAACATAAATCCAGGTATGCGTGTAAGTATATTTCTTCTACGGCTTCGGTATTTGCCAAGCAAGCCCATTTTCCCATAAATGTTCCCATTAATTAATTATGATTATTTAATTAATACTAATATTTCATTCGTCATTTTTCCACTGAGAGAGTCCTTTTCCTACTCACACACACAATCACATACGAAGCACACCTCTTCCCTCTCCTCTCTCAAAACAAACTCTCTCTCTCTCTTCATCGCCACAACACGACGTTTTTTAGTACTTCTCTCTCTGAAAAGTACGCAACTGAGCTGAGCCTCCACCGTTTCAGTTATGTAAAGGTTCGTAATCTCGGCGTATGAAGGATATTGATTATGAGTGTTTTTGTTTTTTTCTGTACGTATTTATTTTTTTTGTTTTGTTTATTGAGTTGGATTCAATTGATTATGTGCGGATGTGTAATTCTGCTTTATGTACTGATCGCGGTGATTTTGTATGTGCTTTTATGGTTTGTCTTTGTGTTAACTTAGGGTTTTGTTGTTTTTGAGTTCTGATAGCTGATTGAAGTTGTAAAGTTGAAGGAGCTTGTGTAGGTTAGATGTCGGGGAAGGATTTTGTTGATTTAGGGCTGTTTATGTAGTTCTCTGTTTTGTATTTTCGTTGAGAAGGATTCATTTATGTCAAATATATGAGCTGAATTTTGCCTTTACAGGATGTAAAGTTCTTTGTCTTTTAGTTTGGATTTTTCTCCAGAAGTTTAAATGTATTTGACGGTGTTTTTATTTTGTAAGATTTTATTTCTTTTATTGTTTTTTATTATAAGCTGCTCTCTTCATGGAAATGGTTGCGTCTTTCTTCTGCTATCAATATGATTTTGTGTCCATTGGATTGTTTTTTACTGAGATAGGTGATAGTAGCTCATGTAGAAGGTAGACAATTGCATTGAGATAATATCTAGCACACAATGTTATTCTTGCTTCTGATTTTGGGAGAATATATTTCAACTAAGACTCCTGTTTGTTTTTGAAAGAACTGTTTGATGTGTAACTGTTTGCTATAGGTTTCTTCTGCGTGCCTTTCTTCTTCTCTTTGTATTCGCCCCCAATTGTGAGATTCATTATTTCGTCAAGCTTCTGAAGTCATGAAATTGTCTTCAAATTGATCATAAGCTGGGTATGCTACATAAAAGTTGAGCTGGCAGAGTTATGTGCTTAAAATTTTACTACTGATCCTCCTCATTCTGGCTCCCCAGGGGATGCTTGACAACTACAAAATGTACAAATGGTTATTTGTGCCTTTAGGTGCCAATGTCTTACTGTCAAGGAAGAATGATATTGATCCTACAATAGATCCAGAGGAACGGTTTCCTTTTTTAAACTTTGTTTGCCGCTGGTACATTTAATTGGTTCTTTTTAGGGAAGTTTATATTGAGATAGAACCTAGAAGAAAGATTTATGGATTCACACATCTGTTTTGTGAGCTCCCCATAAGAGCCCGAATTAACATAGCAAAGGGAAGATTTTTATTTCTCTACCATTTTAGTATAGTTGGGTAAAGACTTATCTGATCATAGAGGACATGTTCTATCTGCAGCTTCTTGTTTATGATGTTTCTGTTCTTTATTATGTTACAAGTAATCTGGAAATTTAGAGGAGATGTGAGCTATATAAATCTTTCTGCCTTGAGCATTTCTAATTTTTGCTTCTTGGGAGAAAATTTGGAATTTTTCCTGTCTAAAAGTGTGCTACTATGTGATAGTGCTGGTAAAGAGCTTTGATTTTGATTCTTTTCATACTTCCACTTTGTCTCTTATGATTATTTCCTTCACATACATATTATTATTCATTCCTGTATGTTCCATGTCACTGCAATGCATCTTTCCCTATTGTTTACATACCCTTGTAATCATTCATCCGTGCTCATTTATTTAGAATAACCAAAATATGCATATGTGTTAACTCTCCTCACCCTTTGGTTTGGTGTATTTTACTGATGCTATACCATTTCGTTATGTAGACAATAGCAATGAGTAGAGTGCCATATTGCTCAAGGTTGATAACAACGATAATTGAGTAGATATGGGAGGCTGTTGTTGTTGTGCTTCTAAAACTGCAGAGCTTAATAATGGACCACCATTCTATCATGTGAGTTGGAATTTTTACCTCATGAAACTGCTCTATTTTACACATGATTAAATGTTCAAGTATTATCACACATTAAACTGATGAAGTTGGTTTCTGCTAAAAATTTATCTGCATGCCAGTCTGCTGGTTCTGGTTGTGCCATTTTTTGGGCTGGTTATTGGATTGTTATGAACTTTATCCATTGGAATCAAACTTCAAAAAGATTTAGGAGTTGAACTTTAATTAAGTCTTTAAATTCTAGCTGGCCTGAACCATGAATCAAGTTTCATGCAACAAATCTAGAGTTGCTCTTTTGTTGTATATGACTGTTAATTGACATTCACCTGGTATACATGCATGCTAAAAAGTTTTATGTATGTCACGTGCTGTAAACAACAAATCTCTTCTTATTCTTCTAGATATTATTCATGTCAATCTCTCTTTCTCTCTCCCTCCCTCCCTTCTCTCCACGGAAGGTTGAGTTTCTTGAAATGACCAAGATTGATGGCAGAAGGTCTTGTTTTTTATGGTTATCAGAAAGTATCAGTATTTGATGATTTTTTAACTTGTTAGTGAGGCTCCAAGGTCATTTGCAGCATGCAAAGCTTGCTGCAAATTTAAGTATTAGAGGAATGCTAACAGAAAACCACCTTTACATTCATTGTGACTTCTTAGGCTCAACTTGGATTGGTTTTCATTATAATAGGGAGATTCTTCTGGAGTAATGTCTCACAGATAGCTGAATAGTATTCAGACTTGAAGCTCCCACTGTAAGAATCAGTATGATCTGGAATAGTTTGTCTAGATTTAATATGCTTGAAGCTATTGTTATTATTATGAAGAAAAGAACTTGAGAAGTATATCTTTAAATAACTATAAATGTTTAATAGTGCTAGCCTTAAACATCGTGTCATGCAGACTCACAATCAGACGTACACTGAGCTTGTTGCTTGTGCCCGGAGTATCTGAACTTGTGCAAGAGATGGACAGATTGTCTACTGCCCTCTTCTTCGCTCACTCTTTTACTGAGAGTTGAAAGTTATTCTTCTTTTGCATACTTGTTGGCTTGTTAAAATTTCTCACGAAAATGCATTGATTTTCTTTGGTGGAATTTAAACTCTGTGCAGTATCCAGGGGCATTAGCTGAACATGAGCCCTTAGCATCTTGCCATGGCACAGTCTCTACACTCTCAACTGGCCTACTAGTTGACACAAATCTAGATACCTCAATTCCAGAAACTTATAGGCCACCTCCAGCACCAGTCCCATATGAGACTTACGTTGGACGACCTCGCACACCACCTGCCAACCGGGATAGCTCTGGTGATAAGATTGAAGTAGCAAGAGCAATAGATAAGCCTGTGGAAGAAACAAACTCTGGAAACACTGGAGAAACCAGAGATAAAGATGTGAAGTCTGATGAAAATGCTCAAAAAGATGTTGAGATTGCTGTTCTGAAAGAAGTGGTGGATGATCTGGAGAAGTCTGGTGAGCTTAAGAAGCCTACTGAATCAATTGTCACTTTGCTGGAGGAGGAAGATGTTTGTCCAACATGTCTTGAAGGTGAAATTAATGCTCTGAAAGTTTTGCTTGATGATAACCTGTCTTGAATGCTTGAACCATGATGAATGCTTTCTTCTTTTCTTCACGCAGAATATGATGCTGAGAATCCAAAAATTATAACAAAGTGCGAGCATCATTTCCATCTCGCTTGCATTCTCGAATGGATGGAACGAAGTGATACTTGTCCGGTGTGTGATCAGGTTGGCATCTTCTATTGCATTTCCAGCCGATGGGTTAAACAAGAAAGTTTCCTGATTTCTCCTTTTCTTGGGTGCAGGAAATGATATTCAGTACTGCCAGTGAAAGTTAAACTATTGCAGAGTATCGGATGTTGAGAAGACATGGATTAGAAGTCAAAACTTTAGGTGTAGTTTTTCCTTTTGTTCTCTAGAGGTTTCTCTGATTCTTTACTTTGGAGTCAAAACGAAAAAATAAAAAGAAAATGTGATGAGAAAAGTATAGAGAGAGAGAAGTAAATGGATTCATTCAACCAGTTGGTTATTTTCTTTGTACAGCGTCGTTGTTCAGAAGATTTCAGGTGATCTACTTCAGTGCAGGCTTGAGTTTAGGGAACATCAGAAGAAGCCAGCCCCAAGTAATCTCTTCATGTGACTTTTGGTTTTCAGCTCCAGTTTCACCTCCATTTACGCTTTTCCTTCATCTGCGCCTGTTTTACTTTGCCTTTAAAGAGTCCGTGTTGCATTTGTTGATGAATTTCTTTTTTGGTTAGGCGTTTATGATTGTATGAAAAGTATACAAGTTCTGGAAGAGATACGATTGTGGATTCTGTGTATATAAACCAGCATTTGGTAATTAATACAGAATTTTCAGGCCTTTTCATGATATCTTCTTCAGCATTTGCTTTATGGATATAAGCAACTTCGTTTAGGCTCATCAAGCTGCGACTCTATGCTAGTTACTTGTGACAAACATTTTTGTACCTTGGAGGAGGTTCTAATTGGATTGAACAATTCTTGACAAGTACTTGGATTGAATTTTAATTTGGTAAATTCAATTTGGAAAAAACGTTTTTTACTTTAAGTACATTATTTATGAAAGCAGATAGTATGATAATAAGTATAACTCATCAACTTCGGTCCGAGAAGTCCCGATCCATTGTGGGTCAAATAGCAGGCCCAATTCATTGTGGGTCAAGTGGTAGGTTGGGGCGGATCAGCCGTGTGTACCCGGCCAGTGCTGTCTGAGACACGGGTTGAAAAACGTTCATGATAGATTGTCTAACTCAAGAATTATCTTTTAAAATTCAAGATTTAACTCTTATTCAATATAATTTTTATTAATAAAATTATTATAAATAATGTATATTAGAGAATTTATTATAAATAGTATATATTAGAAGATTTTGATTGGGCCAAGACTAAAATTTCAACACCTCAAAAGTGAAAATAATATGAACCACATAAATATGATATAAAAGATATTTTTCTTTTCATTTACGAATTTTAAATATCAGAATTTTTTTATACCTAGTTCTTCATCTATAACAACAGCACAACTAGAACTCAGTATCTCTCTTGTTAAGTATGTGTCTCTTGTCAAGTATGTGATGTGGAAGTAAGGGTTTAGGTGGGGGAGGACTGCACCACATAACTCTTAACCCTACCTAGTTTTGGTCTTGCATCTCTCGCTACTACACCCTTGGCCCACAAAACAAACTTAAGAACGGTGCATCTGCATCAATCTTTTCTACTTAGGAAGCGGAGCTCATTGCAAAGGTTGATGATAAAATCAGTTTAAGGAACAAGAATGAGTAGAAGTACCGGAAAGAACCGAATTCTATTTATTATGAAAATCACATTGAATAATCTATCAAAATGATGAAATATAATTTGAAAACGAAAACTGCACAAAGATTATTGGCAGCAGAACGTCATTTTACATTTAACTTGGTGGGATATGTATGTACACCACAGAGAAAAGATGAAAAGAAGATATGAGCGAGGAAATATATAGGCAACCTGTATGATATGTACGGGGGGCAGCACCGTTTAATTTCCCCGCTCATCTCATATGCTACCTGAACTAAGAGGGCGATGATGATGATGAAGGTGCCACTGAAGACTTGCAGATAGGGCACCAATTCTTTAGCCTCAACCACTGTTGTATACACTGCCCATGGTATCCATGTTGACATGCCAACTTCCCAATTTCATCACCAATTACATACTCTTCCTAAGAAACAAAACGAGTGCAGAACGCATCAACTTCACGCAGTAATGAAACAGTGAAAACAAATTACCAAAAATGATTCCAAATAACGAAAGTGTGATGCTATAGGAAATAAAAGTGTAATTCATTGTGAAAAGTACTTATACAAATAAAGGAACCGACAGTACATTTTCTTGTGTTAACAATTTTCCTCATTTAATCCCAATCAATTGCATCAACTTCAATCCAACAAGCTTTTTTAAATAATGAAAACTCCAGAAATGGAAGATGACAGCCAGAAGAAGGCATCAATTCCTATCCATATTATTATTTGTTCTCCTTTTTATTCAAATGTGAGTAATGTTGTTTCACAGAGGTGAAACAGAAAAGAAAATAACCTGACTAGAGCGCGCATACACATTTATTTAGAACTAACTGTTGGAGAAAAGTATATTCCTACCTAATGCAATCTAGTGGACTCACCCATCTTATTCAACATCAGAAATAAAACTAGCTATGAGAGATATTCCAAGATTCAAGCATGTGAACACACACTGTAAATCTCAGAAGTAAAATTAGATCACAGGCAATGATTATTCACGGGATGCGAAGAGAACCTGACAAATGCTGCACTTCATTTCATCTTCATCATTGCCACACCCATCAAATCCTACCATTAGAGAGGGATTCTGATATATGCTCATTGTCAAGCATTTTGCTAAGGCCTCTTCTGGTAATGCTGTGCTCACGGTGCCCATCCTCTCCTCTAGAGCAAGCAATTCCTGTTTAGGAGCAAGAATGCATAAAGAAAAACTTCACTCTAAAAGGTCGGTAGCAATTTTAACTCTACCTTGGATTGCTTTCATCATTACAGTAACACAATTTGAAAAGAATGGCAAATTTCAGATATGAATATGCCGGTTGGATAAAAAGGGAAAAATTGATACCACAATTATTTATTTGTTTCCAACAGAAATCTGTGAGACGAACATACCTCGTATGACATGTTATCAATGTCTAATCTCATGTCCCGGTGCTGGTCATACAAGTTAAGACTCCCAAGGAACAAATTGGTTTCAAGAGCAAGCAATTGCTGAACGCGCAGAGAAAAGAGTAAATATCAAAAGATACAAAGCCGCAAAAAGATAGATACATAAATAAACAAAGATTCACTACCTCATAAGACATCTCTTCATCTTGTTCTATTCTCTCAAGAGCCATTAGCATCTGCACAAAAGCAAAGTAGAATTATGCTTATGCACTGAACTAATAGCCAACACATCTCTGCTACTGTTCGTCCAGAAAAAGAGTGGAAAAAAATTAGAAGAACGCTATACCTCAGCCACTCCATCTAGGTTGTACCGCCGCAAAGCATGGGTAACACCTTGTTCTACAGATGTCAAGGGCATTATGCTAGGGGAATCATCACTACTGCTATCAGAAGTACTATATGAACTTAAATCATTTGACTGATTCGATAAACTATTCACACCAGGATCAATTTCTGTATCAGGTTGAGATAATACAAGGACAGTGGGAGTGGATTGAGTACGTGGAGTAACATTGAAATTTTCAAGGTTGGAAAACCTCATCCTAGTGTTAGCATTCAATGATCTTCGACTCCTTGCAGCTGCAGTACTACTATCATTACTGGGAGGCCTTGTCCGTCTCGGACTAGAGATGGAAATGCCAGTAGTGGAAAGAGGAAAACGTCTTTCCTCATAGGTAATGCTACTACTTCTCGTTCCTCTTAAAGAAGAACTGCTTTCTCCTTCTGGGCTTCTTTTCATCCCATCCCTCTTATTAACCTTAGATTCTGATCGGGAACTTGCCTGTGGGATGACATCCGATATTGAATTGCATTTCAGATTTTTCAAACCATACTTACTCCCATGCCTATTGCTCTTAGCCCCCGAACTACTGCTACTTGATGACGAGGAAACAGATGGACCAGGCTGAACATTTTGGCAACCCGATACCGGTTTGTGACGAAAAACTCTTACAGATTTATTATCGCTAGAATTCCCTACTTCCGAAAGTGAAACTTTTGTAGAACTGCCTTCTCTCATCTCAGTCTGAAATCTTTTTTTATTCCTGGTGGTTGAAGAGACAATATTTGGAACATCTAACTCACCATGGATACTACTAGATTCTGATGAGTCAGTTTCTAGATTGGATGACATTTTGCTCTGTGAACCTTGTGATGATTTCCTCACAGCAGTGCTTGATGAGCTCCCAATAATCTCCTTGCCATTTGAAGAACGGAAGGCAGGCTTTGAATATTTGGGTTTCTCAGTTGAGCTAACTGTCGTAGTCTTACTGTACTTAAGTCTGCCACTACATCCAATTCTATTGCAGAATTGAGCATCTTGTTTGCTATTGTTTGTAATGTCTCTAGAAATAAGACTGGGGCTTTTCCTGGACAATACTAGCCCACCAACACATCTTTTACCAGAAAGTCCATCCATGTAGTTTTGGTATTTCTGTCAATGCAATAAGATAAAGTAGTCAGAATCTGCACCAGGTTTGAGATCATTAGTTTCTTTGTGAAACAGAAAATTAACTCTCTCTCAAAGTGGGAAGCATTTATCATACTCAAGTAGTTAAAGTCTAAAACCATGTGAAAATCCACGTTACAGAGATCATTTTTTGAAGATAATTAAGGATTACAAAGTTACGATGAGCATGATTCAATATAACAAGTTTAAAATCTTATTAACATCAGGGTCCAGAAGAAGGCCAAAAGTCTGAAAAGAATTCGATTATCAAACATCCAATATTTTAGCTGGTTAATTCATATAACGTCAACTTGTCTCCTCACAAAAATAAACACCAAAGACTATTTTAGTAGCACAAAACATCAAAGTATATGCTTCATAAAGGTGTCTAAAAAGGGAATGGCAAACCAAACAACAACTTGAAGTAGTATGTTTATTCAACAGATCAAGAGTACTTAACGAAAATCTCAATGAGAATAATTATTATTAAAAAGAATAGGTACAGCCACACAATTAAAACTCAAACTCTTACTCAAAGAAAAAGCACGAAATAAGAACTTCATCCTTGTGATCGAATGTCTGAAAACTCAGCATGCAACTGATTCTTTTTCTTTTTTTTACTGCAAATAAATATCTATAAAAAAACGATCAGCAACCAACACAATTAGAATAGGTAACAGCTAGATGTCCAATTCAAGCCACTTCCTACCCCAATCCACCTACTAAAGATGTATTTAGTGAGAATCTCAGACTAAAAGAAAATAGTATACTAAAAATAGATCATTTCAATATGATACTGAATTTTGTAAATTTGAAGCCAACCTGTCGAGAAAGTTCACAACAATGTCGATGATGAGAAGAAAACATCCCAATCATGGGTAACAATCAAAGAGAAATTTGTGTTATTCACTGTCTTTTCTTATTTCACATCAATGAAGTTCCGAGCCAAACAGTGAGAGCAGCATAGAAACACAATTGAAGGGTTGAGTAACTTAAACAATCAAACTTACTCGCGTGAGTGAATTTCATGCACAGGAAACCTTTAAACATTCCAGTGATTCAGACAGAAAAACAAGCTCGGGATCTTATTCTATGTCCTATTTCCTCACATGAAGTTTTAAAGGTTAAAATATCATCATCATTTAAGCTACCCCAAAATCACAACTTACACACATAAAAGCACTAAAAAACCTTGAATTCTCTGACAGACTTTTTCATAGCTTAAGTTCTATATAAATATTAAAAAAATAAAAAAGGCAGATTGAAAAGCTACCTGCTTTGTTTCTTTTTCGTATTCCTAAGAAAGCATATGGCAAAGTGATTGATGACGTTCTTTTGAAACAATTTTTTTCTACCAAACAGGAATTAAATAACTTGCAAAAAATTTCAGCGATGATAATTATAATCGATTATTCAACGAATAAATTTCATTCCTATCTCCAAAAAAAAAAAATTACAGATGATTGGATTATGATTGCTATCCAATTTAATCACCTGTAAATACGTGTTCCACGTCCTCTGCTTCCAAAGTTTTGCCTCCTACTTCAAATAAGCTCCTGCTTCGTCACTCGTTTATAGAAACTCTGTTTCCGATCGTAATTATAATCAATTTTTCAACGAATAAATTTGATTCCTATCACGAAAAAAACAATTCATAGACGATTATGATCATTATCCAACTTAATCACCTGTAAATACGTATTCCACGTCTTCTGCTTCCAAAATTTTGCCTCCTACACTTCAAACAAGCTCCTGCTTTCTCACAACTCTGCTTCCGATCATCAATCAAAGCTTCGCCATGGCATCAACAGAGATGATAGGAATGATTGAGAGAATTTTTCACCCAATCAACGGAAAGAGAGAGGGAGAGAGATGAGGAAAAGAAGACAACCAGAAACGAGAAACGTAGAAGAGAGAAATTTAATTTCAACACATAAACAATGAAGAGAGAGAAACAAATCCTCATTTAACGAACGAACTATGATGCCGTCCTACCAATTGAATAATCTGGAACTAATGACAGCCGTTGGATTAATTAGAGTTAGGATGGTCAATGATCCACGGTCAGTAGAAGAGGACTGAAACGTCACAGTTTCAGGGTATGGGACCCACATGAGCTGAACAAAACCAACCCCGTTCATTTTTGTAAATAATGAAATTATCAATTAATTCAATAAAATCGAAAATAATAACACTCCCTAATAAAAGCCCGAGAGAATAAGACACAGTATTAATGATTTATTCTTTATTATTTTTGCTTCTTTTAAACAGCGACAACCATGCTCTAATTGCTTAACCAAAGTCTTGAGCAATCGGAGAAGCACTTTGATAAACAGATTAATGGGTATATGTTGTATCACAATGGAACAACTTTACTCCTTGTTTTACAGAGATTGTTATGTCTCTCGTTGGACTGACTGTACTAACTTATCTCACTAACTAATCAAATGAGATATCCCGATTCTAATGCTTAACGAATGACGTATTACGATTTTTCACCGAGGAATCAAAGTCTTAGTAGTTAACAATATCGTCAACTCGTAACCAGATAGGTTCATAAAAGTATTTTTAAAAATATTATTTTAAAAGAATTACTAATATTTTTAATGTAACATGAATAAATAAAAATACTTTTAAAAAAAATAACTCAAAAATTACTTATAATTAAAATAAATTAAAATTATTTATTTTAAACAATGTATAACATGACTTAAATCGTTTATCGAGTGATTTAAATTTAAAATTTCTTACTTGACATATAAGTTGAAAGTTACAATACATAATCTAATAGTATAACCTCTTACTTATATAACTCTATCTATTATGCTAAATTACAAATTTTGAATTTGAATCATTTAAAAAGCTATTAATACAATATAACAAATTTACATTGCTCTTAAAGAATTTGTATGTTCGTATTCCTCTGGAATATTGTGTTAAAAAAAAAAAAAAAAAAAAAAACCGCCTCTTGTGGAACCCGTTTATTTATTTGCTGTGGATGGGAAAGAGCACCCCACCACTAACCTCAAAGTGAAACACTTGGCCGTCATTTGAGTCTCTAATCCAATAATTTCTCAACCTCTTCTTATTTATTTCATTTTAGTGATAAGTACATAATCCATAACTTTCTTGTTTTTTTCCTCACAACAACAAATTCTTTTGTTTTTTCTTTATTGAGTTCAAGTGGTCATGGGATGTGATAACTAAGTAAACAAACTATTGATAAGGGATTGAATGGTATTTATCCTTACTTGGTTGTTGTTTTTCTTTTATACTAATAAAAAAATGTAATTCGAATTAAAGATTTTTTATCTATTAAATTATAATTTTATTTTTGTTGTTTGTTTATATTTGAGTACAAGTTGTTGTTATTCTATTGTTGTTATGTTCGAATTTTAAAACTCTAACTGTGTTTTGCAAAAGAATTTTAATATTTTGGTGATTTTACTTTATTAAACACATAACATAAATACTATTACCTCATAGTATGAAAAAAAAAAATAGATGGCATAAAATAAAAACATGATAGAATCTATATTTTTCGTAAGATAATATTTTAATTGATTTGAGTAATTTTCAAGATAAATAGAAAAAATCAATCTCAAAACTTTTAAATTTGTTTTAATTTAATCTTAAAACTATTTTTTTTATAATTTTAATTCTAAATCTATTTTTTTCCATAAATATTAGTCTTTATTGTCTTTTTTAAGATAAATTTGACAACATTCTACATGCGTCACTTGTATATATAATCGATCAAGAAAAGATAAAAAATTATGTCTTTTTCAATACATCAAATTAGGTAATAATGGAATATAAATTTAAAGGTTTTGCATATTTTTAAAATACAAAGTCAAAAAGTTGTTAATTTTTCTTTTAAACGACAATTTATACAAGCAGAAAATGCAAAACATTGATAAATTACATTTAAAGTGTAATTAGGACCGATATTTTTAAAAAAATTAATTTTGAGTCTAAAATTAATTACATAAAAATAGTTTTAGGATCAATTTTAAGAATTCTTTAATTATAAAACTTAATACAAATGTTTGACTCTAAATCATTCAGCTATATTTAATAAAATATTTTAAAAGTTGATGACTCATAATGGCAAGACATGACTAAATGGAACACTTTTCCAACGCAGAACACTCTTCCAAGTTCTACTATTGGCCCACTTCCCACCTATTTTTATGTTATATTTACCATCCATTTTTAGTTTCAATAATATTATACCATTTTTTTATTAAAAAAAAAAATGTATCATTCATGTATTAAATCCATCTTTTTCCAGAAAAAAAAGTGTTAAATCCATCTAGACCGTCTCTTTTTGTTGTATACTTTATTAAATGAGTCTATCTACAGTGTGTTTTTACTGTACACATTATAAATAAAATATATATTTTTTTATTTTTTATTTGTTAAGTTCTGTACTTTGTACTTATTACAATGTGGTTTTCAAATAATATTTAATAAATTTTTTTATTGTACTTTCTCCACAATAAAAATTTTCAATATCTTTTTATTATTCTAATATAGAAACTAGTAGAAATAATAATAAGATAAAATTTTGAATGCCACTCTAGTCTATACAAGAAAAAAAAAACTAAATTTCTGACATTTCTTAAATAATATAATGCCTAAAATGTACCTTGATAAAAAAAAATGTACCTTATATGAATAAAAAATTATTATATATATCAATGTTTCTTTTTGTTGAATACTTTAATAACTTCTCACGTGTATTTCTATTTTGCACATTAATATAAATAAAAATATTCCTTCCATTTTTTAACTTGTTATATTGTTTTAATTCTTATGTTTTGTTACTTATCACATTGTGGTTCCAACATAATATTTAATGAATCTTTTTCTATTGTATTTTCTCCTCAATAACAAATTATAATATTTTTTTATTTTTCTAATATGGAAACCAGTAAAAATAATAATGAGGAGATAAAATTTTGAATGACACTCTAGTTTACCAAAAAAAATTTTAAATTTTCGTCATTTTTAAAATAATGTGATCTAAAATGTGATAAGTAAGAAAAAACATAAAGAATACTTTATATGATTCCATAAAAAAAAAATGTACCTTACAGTAATAAAATATTAATATATATATGTGTGAAAATTAAATCTTATAAAACTTAGAAGGTTGATAGAAATTGTTGAAACATAAAGAAAATTATATTTTAAATTAGAAAGTCAACAGAGAAACTTTAATTAAAAAATTTAACCTTAAGATATTAGAGTTAATGTTAACTTAACATTTTCCGAGATCAGAACCAAGCTCAGCAGACGTAACTTGGAATAAGAGTGTAGCAGGGGCTGGTTGCTCCCCCGATTGTGATGATCTTAGCCCCTTACCATTTAGCCTTGTATGTCCCAACAAGCCTCTAGACATCTATGGTTAGAGATCATAGATATATATATATATATATTTAACAATAACCTTCTAAAAAAATGTAGCATGCGAATTACAACGGTTATTCATAAAAAAGAAAATACAATATCACTTACTTTTATATCGGTCATCCTTACACCGCTTAGTATGTACGAACGGAAAAGATCTAAAAAAAAGTAACAATTTTCTCGTAACTTGAAAACCTTAAATATATAAGATTACACATAAATTTTTAAATATTTTGAAAAATATATTAAAATCACATTAATCTGATTAAAATTTGAATATAGTGAAAAAAATATGATGTAATTCTCAAATAATCATGTTAGGAGAGAAATCCATTTTAGTACAATGTTTATTATGATTAGTATTTTATTCATTTTGGTGGTATAAATCTCTATTCTATGTGCTCTCCCTATAGGGAAAAGAATACTCTAATTAGGCAACATATAAATATAAGAATGTTTATGTGCCAGTTTAGAGAGCTTTTACTATGCTTAACAGTAACTTTGAATTGTAAAAGTTATTTTGTGGGTTGTTTAAAAATAAAATATTTTTTAGTGTTTGGTAAATATAGGTATTTGACAAATAAAAATAGTTTTAGCTATATGTTTAGAATCCTGATTTTTTCAGGATTGTAAAAGTTGAGATACCTAACGTTTGCCAATCAATATTTTCAAAGTGGTATTAATTATAAGCTTCCTAAAATAACTCTGATTACAAATTAAAATACCTTTTTCTCTCTTTTGTTTAGAATATATATTTTTTAAATATTAATTGAATTATTAAGTATCAATATCCATATATTACATTTTCATTTTTCCATAGAAACATATATATAAGTAAATTAATATTTTTTTTGTTTTTAACAATAGACAAAATTTAATTAATATTTATCTCTTATATAAATATTTGTTAAGTAATATTTAAATAGATATTCAGACATGTAAAATATATAATATAGTCACCAATATAAAATGTTAAATTATTTATTAAGGAAATAAAAAATAATATAGAGTATAACATAAGTGGGGTATATTGGACCATTTGTAATATAAAATTACTTTTAAAATAAAAAATATCAAATACATATTCAATTATAGTCTGATTTTTCTAAAATCACAATTACAATAATCACAATCATTAAATTAAATTACATTAGATAATCACGATTATTACGATCACGTTTGATAATTGTTGTACCAAACTACCCCTACATAATAAACGTTTCTATATTATTTCTAACTATATTTGTGGGAAATAAATAAAATTTAGTACAAATTTAATATTTTCAAGATAAAATTAGTCATAAATAATCGTTAACTATTTTAATTTTTTATCTTTATAATTATCGATTTTTATTTTATTCTTTCTAACTATTAATCATTTTTGCTTTTCACTTTATAATAATAAAATTTTTATTGTATTTTATTCTAGTTATGAACTATGTTTTACTCCTCAAATATAAACGTGAACTATTTTTAATAAACTGTTATATTTGAAAGGTAAAAAATAATTCATAATTATTTCTAAAAAATAATTCATAAATAGAAACATATAAAATTAAAATTTGTAATTATAAATAGAAAAATAAAATAATTAATAATTTAAAAATATATAAAATAAACATTCATCATTACAAATAAAAAAATTAAAAATAGTTAATAGTTATTTAAAAAGTTAAAAAAGCTAATTAATCTATTTTCAACGTGCAATATAGGAAATGGAAGTTCAAGTGTGTAATTTAACAATGGGTTTGTCCTAAGAAAATCTCGAATGTACAGATACCAATTTTAAAAGAAGCAAAAACTAATTTGTCTTCTAAAGTATACATTAGATTAATTCAACATGTTTTATTTATATATAATATATTTTATTTATATTAATATGTGTCGGTATATTAACCAGTGTTTAATACCTTACTACCATCACTACCATTATTTCAATAAAGGAAACATGATCAATATAAGGAATCTATATTAAATACTGGTCCAAGGGATTATTTTTATTTTTTATTTTTAAAAAGTGGTTCAAGTATTATGTTTTCATTAATTGATGGGTTGGTATCAAAATTTTCTATATAGTATATTTTATCTATATTAAGACATACGTTAGAAAATTTGATTAATAATTATAAATTAATACTACAGGTTTATATTGAGAATGTTATTATATTTTACTCATTAAAGATGTTAACGAGATTATAATTTTTCTATATTACATATTTTTTTTGTTGAATTTTTCTAAAATATTTTCATTAATTTATTATTGCAATAACTTTTTAAATTTAGAATATTACGAAATTATTTGAATTTATATAGTAAATTTTTATATTGAATATAAATATTAGTGCACGCAATAAAAAAAACTCCTATTAATTATCATATTTGTTTCAACATATAATTTGTTTAGTTAAAGTGATTTTTTTTTTACGATATAAAGTCAGGTGTAAAACTTATTTCGTGAGAAAAAAATGGTAAATGACTATCTCATCTTTCTCACGCAGAAATATCTCTAAAGAATATGATATTGCAGAAAATATTAAAGATGAACCAACTATATAATAAAGAGAGCTCAAATTGTTATAGTAAAACTCTTTACAAGCTGATAATGCTAATAAACCTTGGATACAATTCACATACGGCCACTAATTTATATACCAAGAAAACCCCATTTCCTAAATCTTAGCTTTGTGGAGTTCGACTCAAAAACAATAAACACCCTTCCCTCACTTCTTAACTCAAAACCGCTTTGTGAGTAAAATAAATTTTCATATCTGTAATTATTATTATTACTATTATTTTTTCATTTCTGCTTTCACTGAATTCCCTCTCTCACTCAACCCTTCTCCCCTGACATTGAAGGAACCGCGGTGAGCTCGGTTGGAAACGCTTGAATCAAAGGTAAAATTCAACTGATAAAAAGATACCAGAACATTTGTTTATATAGGTTGTATCGATTGATTTTATTTTATTTTTTTAAAATTTGTAATTGCTTTGTGGAATGATTTGTTTTTCGTAACTGTTTTTCTTTTTCTTTGTATCTGCAGATTTAATCATTTCTGTTGTCTTTAAAATTCAAGGTGAGAAAGCCCAGGATATTTTCTTTTCTTCTTCTTTTTTTTGGGGTGGGAAGGGGAGAAAGAAAATTCAAGTTAATGGAAGGATGGGTGAATTTGAGAGATGAACTAGCCTTGCATGAATCTGAAATTGTTCAAGCTTCTGAAATAGAAAATGGGTCTTCTTTTGATCCTGATTTTAATTTAGTGGAATGCGGTTTTGATGAAAGTAAGAAGGGGTTTGGTTTTTTGTTCAATCAGGTGCTTGCGATTTTTTTAAAGGAAATGTCTGTTAACAAATGTATTAGGCCTCTCCCAGTTTTGTGCCCTGATGGGGTGCCGGTTGATTTGTTTAAACTCTTAAGAGTAGTGAAAAAGGTTGGTGGGCATGATTTGATTTCTAGAAGAAATTTGTGGGGTTTTGTTGCAGAGGAGTGTGGCCTCGGATTCGGGGCAGTAGCTTCTGCAAAGTTGATTTACATAAAGTATCTAGATGAATTTGATCATTGGTTAAAGAAGTGTTATACGGAGAGTAGTCTAGAACATGGTAGGAGCAGAATTGCGAAAGAATTAGAATTGCTGTTGCAGGACTTAGAAAAACAGGACAGAGTCTTGTTTTGTGAGGGGTGGAAGGGAGGAAAAGAGGAGGTCAAGTTTGATAATGGAATTGGTTCTGATCATGCTAGCAAATTGTTACTTGGCTCATCTAGTAGAGATACTAATGAAGTGCATGATTACTCTGAAAGAAATGTTAATGATGATGAAAAACCTTACCTTGAGAGTTGCAATGACTTTTCCAGATCAGTTAACCTAGTCATCCAGAAAATATTTAAGGAAGTGTATGAATATTCAGAACAAAGAGCTTCTTATGAAAATTATTCATCTTCACGAGGTGAAAATGCTGTCGCTCTATCAGCCGAGAAAGCCATTTGGAAACCCAGTAGTAGTGAACATGATTCCATGGAGAGAAATCCTGACTCCAATGGAGAAGGAATCTGTGCAGAAATTACTAACTATGTCGTGCCATCAGAGAAAAATGTGATTGACAAAGAACCTGACTCACGGAAGAGGAAGCGGGAAAGGTTATTGTTATCAGACATGCTAAATTGGTTATTACATGCGGCAAAACATTCTGACAATCCTGCAGTTGGGAGCTTGCCTGAGTGCTCAAAGTGGAAAGATGGAGATGAGGAATTCTGGTACCAGGTCTTGTTGGCTCGTGAGGCATTCATGATAAAAAAGCCAATCAATTCAAATGTTGAAGCATCCTCCCAGCCGGTACAGAGCAACTGTATAGCTATTTTCGATGCTACTTGTTTGTTTCTATGATTATTATCTTCTATTACTTGATGTATCTGACATTTTCCTTCATTTAGCCCAAAACAGAAAAGAAGTTTTCCTTGACTATTATCTTCCTTGTTGAACTTCTGAATTTCTTATGCTGAAGGCAGAGAATATTAATGCCATTTTAAGTGGGCATCTTTAACTGGATGGTTTCCATCCATTCGCTGCCTGAAATTCTTAGGCCAGGATGATAAATGTTGCTCACTTGTTCTTCGACTGCACCAGTGCTCTAAGGGCCTCTTGGTTGGCAACTTTAACACTACTTTTGCATGTATTGATTGTCATCGTATCTTACTTCCAATTTACTCAATTCTTTCCTATCTGATAGTTACGGTTGCAAAGAGCTTGGAATAATTTGAATGCAATTGGTAATTATGTGAAGTACAATTTGAACTTGTGTGATACGGACTATGTTGTGTTGCCAAATATTGGTTTTGTACTGCTAAGTACTACCTCCAGTCAGAAATACGTCTTTTTGCGGGGTGGAGGGAGGATAAAAATATAAGCCCTTTTACACATTTCAATGGACATTTATTATTTAATTTCCAACTCTACCGTTTCTTTATTGGAAAATTATGTTATGAAACCGGTTCATGAGATGGACATGAACCCCTTGGAACATATTAAGCCACGACATCCATGCGGTTAATCTTTGCCTTGCTTGTTTCCATAAGTGAAAACAGGATCTGTACTAGATATTAACCACATGGATGCTGTGGCTTAAGATGATCCAAGGGGGTTTATGTCCCACTCATGGATCGGGTCAGTAATAGAATTTTCCTTTCTTTATATTTCATTGTTTCTCTCCTTATTTTCTAAGGGCATAAATGGTACATAACTTAAAAAGTTACCTTATTTTCAAAACTAAGTCGTGTGTATAAGTAAAAAAGGACTTATATTTTTTACCGGAGGTAGTCGGAAATAAAATGCAAGTTAATGTACATCAATGTGAAGTACAATCTGAACTTGTGTGATACAGATGAATTCTTTTAGTTCCTTTTCATATGTTGTGCTATGCCAAATATTGCTTTTTACTGCTAATTAGGAAATAAAACGCAAGTTGATATATATCCTTGTCCTTCGATGTGTTTGATTACGTCAATCTTCAAAAGAACCCATCTGTTACTCTTTACTAAGGTTTTTATGGCATGAATTAGGTGAAGAAGATAAGGATGCATCCTTCCATGTATGAAGATGTTCCTATTCAATCTGCTGATAAGCCAAGATGCAGCCAAAGGCTAACTGTGGCAAAATCTTACACTTGTTTGTGCTGCAATTCAGTCCCTCAAACTAAAACTTGCGGTCCTCAAAAGGCAGATGCGGGGAATTGCTGCAAGGAATCACCTGTTTTAAATGTTGATTTATCTGCTGGAAATAAATCTGATCATCCCTTCATGGATATGCCACAGGAAAAGCAAGTCTCTGTTGGTCCAGATTTTCAGGCTGAAGTCCCCAAGTGGACCGGTGAGGTTTCTGATAGTGACTCTAAGTGGCTGGGTGAACGGATGTGGCCTCCTGAAGCTCCAGAAGATGACAAAGTTACAGATTTGGATGCTATTGGAAGGGGGGAACCAATTAAATGTAATTGTCTATTTCCCAAAACTACCGAATGCATTAGGTTTCACATTGCAGAAAAGAGGCTGAGACTGAGTCGTGAACTTGGTCCGTTGTTTTACAAGTGGAGATTTAATCGCATGGGTGAGGAAGTTTCACTCTCATGGACAAGGAAAGAGGAAGTAAAATTTGAGAATATGATAAGGCTGTATAGCGGATCCATTAACAAATTCTGGAACCTGGCTTCGAAGATCTTCCCTTCCAAGACTAGGGAAATGCTGGTAAGCTACTACTTTAACGTATATCTTATTCGACGTAGAAGTTATCAAAACCGGGTAACACCAAAGGATATTGACAGTGATGATGACGAGAAAGAAATTGGATCAGTAGGTGATAGATTTGGTTATAGATCAATTTATGTTCCAAAGTCCAAATTACCAATCTGTTCCGAGAATAAGCAGCATGCTGATTTGGAGGAGCATATGATATCCTAAAGAAGAGAATTAGTATTAGCTGTTTTGCCCAGTTTGAAAAAATTTTGCAGTGAATGTAGCAGTAGCTTTTACTGTTATTTACTTGTTATTTTGTTGCTGCTGTAGGGAGGTTGAACTTCCCTTGGATCTTAGATTTTCAAGTTCTTTGGCCAGATGTATATACTATATAGGTCATTTAATGTGCACATTTTTTGACTTTGTTTTGCAAATGGATTTTGTATTCTTTTGTTGCCTTGTACTTGGATAGAGTTTAGTTTTGGGATTTTTTTGCATTGGGTTTCGAGAAAGCAAAATGGTTTTTGAGAGGAGATGTCGGTCCCAAAAGTGAAATCTTTGTTTGCAGTTTTAGGTCTCTTTTCCCTATCCCTCTCTCATGGTATGGTTTGTGTTGCTTTATTTCTTCTTTTGGACAGAATTAAACCACGGGCATATCTCTCTTATCTCTGTCATGGATAAGTCTTTTATGGGGGAAAATCCCATTTTTTGGCTTGGGTATTATTCTAAAAATGCCCCCTCAAATTGCACTGAGAATCCGGTGTAGGGTTAGAATGTTTTCTTGAATGAATGTAAATTGTCTCATTGTGCCATCTTTGTCTTTGTCCTCAAAGTGAACTGCATTAGCCTTATTATGTATGAGTCAATTACAAAGATTGAAGAGTAAGTAGGCCAAGACACTGCCCGCGAGGCTTTGTCCAAGTGATAGGAGCTCAAGTCCTCCAACTAGATGTTTGGAATTTCAATTTCTACATAAATACATGATGCTATTGTCCCTTTGATAAAGGTTTGTAACGCCGCAGAATCTTTGTCCCATTTTGTGAATCCATTCTATATAAAATTTTATTTTATAATACATTTTTCTTGTAGAATTTATTTTTATTTTTTATTTATTATATTTTATTAATAAAATATATCAAATTAAAAAGTGTTACAGAGAATGATACACAAAGTAATACAGAAAATCAGAACTATAATTTTGAATGGAAACGATTAATTGACACCGATATCGATTATTAGAGTGCTTATTGATTTGGTAACTTTTTTACTATCAATAAAAATCATTTGGTAACAGATTTTCAATTAAAAAAATTTTATTTTTTAAAAATAGAATTAAACTCAAAAATAATATATATAAATCCGTATTGATTTTTGGTCGGTAAAGTTTTTAATTAAAATCAATCAATTTCGATATCGTCAACCTTAGAAAATGTTAAATTTATTCAGATCATATAATCAATTATTTATTGAAATTGAAAAATAATAATTTATCTATCTAAATCGAAAAAAATTATAGCATTGGCATCCATGCATACGGGCGGCGGGAGTCTATTTGGAGTGGAGGATAGTGCAACTTTGTTGGCATTCCCATTCCAATTTCAGTTTAGTTTAAGTCTTCCATTTTTGTACATTCATAATTTCATGGATCCAACTTCCTTCCATGTGAATGTGATTCCCCATGGTTGTTTGCCCAAAAAATTCTCATTCATTTCATCCATTACTCTCCTTTTGTTGGAAAACTAAAATTATGCATAGTTAAAAAAGACATACAAGTATGGCTTCATCACACACCATTGCGAATGTGAGCACACATATGGGGATGCATCAAACTCTGGCTTATTATGTGCAACCCAATGTTGGCAAGGACAAATGTCACGGTTACCATCAGTGTGGCACCTTATTTAAACTTTTTTTTTTTTTTAAATCAAATTCAGATGTATTATACATTGATTTCAATTCAATACAAAATTGGAAAAGTATAACTGTATAACTGAATAATGAAACATCTTTAACAGATAAAATCTTTAACAGATAAAATATAAAAAAATATATTTCAAATCGTAAACTTCTCATTTAGTAAGAAGTGTTTGAGTTTGAATTTTGATATCTGATAAGTTTGTGATATTTATAACATCCTTGTTTAGTTGAAAGATGTACCCGATTTTATATTTTCAATCATGTAAATGGATAATTCCCAACTTAATAAAGTATGATATTTTTTAAAGTTTAATGTTTAATTCATATTTTCTTTAGTGTCTATATATATATAGAGAGAGAGAGAGGTTGTATTGATAAGATGAGAGTTGAGATAGTGATTTAATTGATAAAAAAATGTAATTGGAGCCAAGTAAGTTATTACAAATTTTTTATGTACTCCCTCCTTTTTTATTATTCTTTTCCACCTTTTTTATTCATTTTCATCTCTTAAATTACTCAACTTATTTTATAATCAATGTATAAAGTAATATTCTATGTTAAACTCCTCCACCATCAAAGACGACTCGTTGAAAAGAAAAAAATAAAACTATATTCTTAAAATTAATGAAGAATATTCATTACTTTTCTTTATTTGTTTGGGTAGTTCATTTTAGATTGGAGTGGAATGTATGCGATATTTTTTCCAACTTAGATTTCAAATTCAGGATTCACTAAAATAACTTTTTGAATTTAAAGTTAAGTTATCCTTTTCTATTTTGCTGTTATAGATTTTATATAAGTTTGTTTTATAAATGGATATTTTAAACTCACAATCTTTATTTTGATGAAGAAATTTTTACCACTAAATTATTTTTTTCCATTACTAAACTGTTATCTTATTATAATTAAAGTGGTGTAGATTTTAAACTAGCATATTTAATAATTTACTAAAAAAATTAGCATATATAACACATATCTTGTCTTGATATGTATTATTTATATATAATGAAAAATTTTGTTATGAACTTGTTTCATTTTGCTATTTATATATTATTAGGTATGTATCAAGCCACATCATTCCTGTTATATAATGTCACTTAATACATTTTATATAGTTTATGAATTGGGATATGAATCTGGTTCATAATAAAATTTTATATATTTTTATGAATAAAAGGAATATTTTGTTTGGGCTCTCATATTTACTTGCGAATATATCAGACCAACTAAATAACTAGAAGTCGGATCAAATTCAAACTCATAATCTTAGATTTACCAAAGTATTTGAGTTAGGAATAAGTTTAGAATCACTTTGCCATCACCCGAAATCGTCTAATACACTTTGCTAAAATATAAATTTTTAAAAGATAAATCCTAAAGAAGTGTATGATTATTAAATAATGTACACTCTAAAATATCTTTAATTATATATATAATATATTTTATCTATATTAATGTATACTTCAAAAACACTAATTCAAATAAGAATCTATCACCTCATAAGTAGTGTCTCTAATCAACTTAACTACCTCTTATTAAACCTAAAGTGTAAAGTTACATATGGTAAAATCGCATGTGCATAAAAATGGGTCTCCTTAATTTACTCGTTGATGTCTATAAACCGCCGTGGGGACCTTTTTTTCTTTTTCTTTTTCCAAAAAAAAAAATTATTTCCATTAATAATCGCAGTAAGGACTCTAAATTTCACACTATAATATACGCATATTTATAAGCACTCAAAGCCCTCACTTCAATTTCAGAAACTGTGTAAACCCCAGACCTAAGAAAAAGTAGGAAAAAAAAAAAGGAAAGGAAGAAAAAGCAATCATGTCTTCTCCAAGCAAACGCAGAGAGATGGATTTAATGAAACTGTAATTTAAATCAATGAAGTTTCTTTTTTTTTTTGGTTCTTACACTTAAAATTTTCTGATTTTTCTTGAATTTTTATTTGGGCTTCTTTTAGAATTGGTGAATTTTTCCGGGATTTCTTGTTTTTGATTTCTTGGGTTTTGATTGTGATGGTCTTTTAGGATGATGAGTGACTACAAGGTGGAGATGATCAATGATGGCATGCAAGAATTTTATGTGGAATTCCATGGACCTAAAGAGAGTAAAAATCTTTTCTTTTTCGCCGTTTCATGATCCATCTGTGTTAATCTTCTTGAGTTTTTCTTCAAAATTCTCTGATCATCCTTTTTTCCTTAGCTGCCTTTTTTGCTCAATTTTCCTTGGCTATTTATGGGAAATTGTTGAATCTGGGATTACACATATTGTATTTAGTAAATCTGCACAATTTATTTCTGGGTTTTAGTTCTGAGCTCAGATTTTGGTTATAAGCTATTGTATTATAAGCATTGGATTTTTCTGCCTTTTGTGGAGGAGTAACATTTTACCTTGTTTGTTTAAATAATATTCTTAATTAAGAATCTGCTCAGCAATGTATTGTCAGATCATTATCTGTTGTTTTTGCTGCTTTTTGAACCCTGTGTTTGGTTCTGTTTTTCACTGTTTTTGTGAATGAGGATATGGTACTGTAGTTGATTGTTTATGGGTGGACATATTTTGGAAACTCATTTTGCGTTCTTTTTGATTCTTTCCTACAACTTGTGATAGGTCCTTATCTTGGAGGTGTCTGGAAGATAAGGGTAGAGCTACCAGATGCTTATCCATACAAATCTCCTTCAATAGGCTTTGTCAACAAGATTTATCATCCAAATGTTGATGAAATGTGAGTTAGTAAAGGTTAATGCATACAATTTTTTGTTGCTTAGATGCTCTGTATTTTCCGAATTTAGGCAGGCTTGATGGTATTTGCTGTTACAGGCTGAAACAAAAAGAGCTTCTTGACATTATCTTTGTGTGTGCAGGTCAGGTTCAGTATGTTTAGATGTCATCAACCAGACATGGAGTCCAATGTTTGGTAATCTTTTGCATTTTCACCATTTTTTGCTCAAAATATTTGTTGGCCCCCCTGATTCCATCAATATTCTTCTCTGCCTGGTTTATACAGAGGTTGGATTTCACCAATCTACTTATGAATTCTCTACTCTTGCAGATTTGGTAAATGTATTTGAAGTGTTTCTTCCTCAGCTTCTCTTGTATCCCAACCCTTCAGATCCATTGAATGGCGAAGCTGCAGCCCTCATGATGCGTGATCGAGCTGCCTATGACCAAAGGGTTAAAGGTATCAATCTTTCTAAACATAGAATTGTAGGTATGGGTTTCACCATTGGGTCTATTGTGGCAACAATTTCTCATATCAATGGTTATTAGAAAATAATAGCCAGATGGTATCATGCCTCAATACTTTGTGTAAATACTTGTCAAATCTGCCTTTCCTAAAAGAGAAAATGGCTCACTGGTGAGTAAAATTAACAATCCAGACATTCAATCTTGATTGGATCACATTAAACAGTTAACTTAGTAATCCTAGAAGGATATCCCATACAACATGATTGTGGCATCTCCAAGCATCTACTCACTAAATGTAGAAGGTACATTAGCTTAGACTGATATCATAATAGTTGAGTTGAAAAGTAGAACCTGTCAAGCAAAAAATACATTCATGTGCAAATGGTGATTATATATTGTTGACAAGATCAGGATACATCTAGATAAAAAGGCCAGATAAATAATTTTAATATGAGAACGAGCTCCAGAAATTTTAGGATTCTGTGATGATTATGATTGATAGAGAATTTTAAATTATAGCCTTCTTAAGTTAAGTACTTTATAGTAGCAGCATGTGTCAATAGGGAGAGAAGGTGAAGTTCCACTTGCTGAATAAGTAGCTCATTTTGAGAATAATCTTGTCATTTATAGCATCTAACTACAATTAAAACTGATTTGATGGGACATGGTGAAGAATCCTAGTATGATTTTGTGAAGTAACAGATAGAAATCTGGGAGTGGTCGAAGATAGCAACAAAATGGCACTTGAGAATTTAGTCGAAGTTATTATCATGTTGAATATGTTTATACTTAATAAGAGTAGAGGGCTATGAGTTTAGTTTGGTTATGTGGATATGGAGTTTTGGAAAGGGAAGTCTAGTTTACCCTTTAGCTTAAATTATGCTAGTAAATGCCAAATGTGAAAATGGTTTAATCATCGTCTATATGTTACTAGTCAGAGCGAGAATTCTTCGGAGAAGCTGGATGCTGAACCTCAGTAATCCTTTGGAATTTTCCCTACTTCTCTATCTTTTGCAAAATAGATATGTAGGCACTATCAGTATTGCAGTAAGCATAGTAGTTGTATTCTATAACCTTCATACAGTTTCCAAGTTTGGGTCAGGCTCTGTCTTTCACTGATGGTGTAGGATCATGCTTACAGTTTATTTGCGTTCTATGTAGTTTGATTGTTTTCTTTCATCTTCTCTTGGAATGAGATATGAACCTTTGACCTAAGCATATTCACTTTCCAGATCTGTCAAGTTCCGAATCACTGTAAAGAACGGATTCTTTTACTTGCATACTACTTATCTAGTGCATTGACAAGGTCCAGGAGCAAACTATAGCTAAACCATTGGGGTTCATTTGCGGATTCTTTTGAATATCTTCTCCTCTTCTTTTATGAGTCTCTCTGTCCCTTTCTTCTGCTGTGAACATGAAGGTTTAAGTTCTTATGTTACATGATCTTGCTTTCCGTAGCTTGATGAATGATTGAGAATCTGCATTTTGTTACCTGTAATTATCATAATTAGACATTTGCTAATAATTGGTTGAATTTCATGAACCTAGAAGGAAAATCTAGTTATGTTGCAACATTCTGATTGTTTGTGCATAACTGTGATGAACTTATATCAATTATCCCCTTCCACAGGCCTGGTTTGGTTTTTGTTGTTTAACTTGAGAATTCGATCATGCAGTTGTATCTTTTGCTTACATAAACTTTATCATGTTCTAGAGTATTGCGAGAAATATGCCAAGCCTGAGGATGCTGGGGCTAAACCAGAGGAAAAATCTAGCGACGAGGAGTTGAGTGAAGATGATTATGCCTCCAGCGATGATGAAGTTGCTGGAAAAGCTGATCCTTGAGGGCATCAAATATGTGACCCTCTTTGACTCTCTGTCTGTCTGTACATGATATCTAGTCCTTTATAAATTAATAAGCCTATAAATTGTGAAAGATGTTCAATTTCCTAGAGAAGAAAAATATATTTGATGTTGTTTTCTGTTGTCTAGCTTGTACCATTATTGTTGATATTTGATTCAATTTGGCTTGTGCTTTTTAGTTGTTGTGCATTTAATGGCCCAATTCATAGTAAGTATTTGTTATGGTTGAAGCAAAATGGAGATTTGCGTAGTCTTTCAGCGCCTGGAAATTGGAGGCTTAAGAAGTCATAGTATACAGATTAACATTGATGTAATTAATTATAATTGCTCTTACTCTCTTGGGGAAAAGGGGGGTTTGAATCTCCAAATTTTAAGACGATAATTTCAAAACTAAAATTATTGGTGTGATGATATTTTCAAAACTAAATTTATTTGTGTTGATAATCACAAGCAGTAGTTAATCTTTGAGTTATAAGGGTTTTTTGTCAGACGTATGCTTATACGTTAAGACTGATAAATACACCATATATAAGCATACGTTAATACTATATACAAGCATATGTTAATACTGATAAATACACCATATATAGTAGTTAATTCGCATTAATATGTGTCCCAATTGATCATCACAAGTTTCAATTGTTAAATTTTCTTGTGTTGGCTCCAAGAGTTCAACATTTTTGAATCTCACGCTATGAGTTATAAAGGACCGTCTGACGGTGCTTCATCTTGGACAATGAGTTATAAAGGTCATAGGTTTGTATGACGTGTGTCGTACTTTAATATTGATAAAATAGACCAAATATAATAGTTAATCTATATTAATATATGTCACCATTGCGAGTTTCAAAGCTTGCACTATGAGCTATATAAATATGTTTGACATGTGCTTTTACGTTAATATTAAAACAAAGGATTAATTCTTATTAAAAACAAAGTCCCGGAGATATTAGTACTTCAGGAGTTTTATCCTTCTCCACAAGGGCCCAAGGGGGAACAAGTTTAGGTGTGTTCATACGTTAATAATGATAAAATATACTTCCTTCGTCCCAAATCTTCGGTCTCACTTTCTTTTTTTTTTTTTGGTCCAAAATTATAGTTTTATTTCCTTTTATGAATAATAGTTAATTTTTTAATATTCTATTATACCCCTCATTATTATACATTTTAACTAATAAATATCTCCACTACTCTAATAACTTCATAACCATATTTGTAAAGTTTTAAGATAAAAAGTCAAATTTATTTAATATTAGAGAAGCGTATAAAATAGAAATTAAAATAAAATAAAATAGTCCAATTAAATTTCTTAATCCATGTGAAAATTGAAATGGGACCAAAGATTTGAGATGGAGGGAATACTAAATATAATTAATCCATATTAACGTGTGTCCAAGTTAATCATCACAAGATTCAATCATCAAATCTTCTTGAGTTGGCTTCTTACGCTATGAACTAAAAAGATCTATCTGATGTATGTTCACACGTTAATCCTGATAAAATATACCAAATATAGTAGTTATCGTATGTCCCAGTTCATCGAATCTTCGTGTTCACTCCAACAGTTCAATATTTTCAAATCTTGTGCTATGAGTTAAAAAAGATCTATCTAACTTATGTTCACATATAAATACTAATAAAACATACCATACTATACTGACATGTATCGGTGGCACACATTTGAAAAATCCCAAAAAAAATAAAAAATTAAAGTGCCATTGTTATCTTACTTTAAGCTTACAATTTTGTTCATAGTTCTAGCAGGTTCATACACTATCACTTGCAATAACATAGGTGTCTCCAAACCTATAACCTATACTGCATCAAACCATGCCAAACCTTGTTGTTTGATACACAAAACTCATATAACTAAACAGAATATGAACCAAAATTACGGCTTTATGAAACCTAAGACAAAAAAATCTACCACAGAAATGTTAAGAATAAGTATAGCAGCAAAATCCCATTAAGAAGCAAAATAGACAGCAACTGGCAGAAGAAGGAACTTAAGAAATATGAATATAATTTACAGTATTAAGTAAAAAAAAAAAGAAAAGAATTGGCAAAAAGGATTTATGGATGAATAAGTTACCTAACTGATGCTGCTGTTGGAATAGCAGATGATTTCTTCTTCTGAACTGAAAACAATTTATTCATAACTTTGTGTATCTAATGTAAAACTATGCTTACTAGAAAAAATTGTCTAAGGTGAAATATGACTTTGAATGTTAGCAAGTAATCGTGTGAGTTTTGTGAGGGTTTCGCGTGCAGAAATTGTGTCCGGATGATTTTCACCACAGATAGATGTCCTAATAAACAGAGCCTTTCGTATTAGATCATCGCCTATATCAAACTGTCCTCCTCTCATCATCAGTTTAGCCCGGATTTCCAATACAGTAGCTCTTGAAAGGGCGAGTTCTTGCCATAGGCAAGGATTTAACTGAGCATTTGTTTGGATAGGTTTCCAACAAAGTGATTTATCCAACCATTTCTCAACTGGGGTCACGAATTCTTGATCTGCAGCTTCTAATGCATCAGTACATAACCGGAGGAGTTCTAGAGCAGCACTGCATCGCGAGAATGTGATGAATGTCCTGATTGAAAGAGGCAAAATCACTTCTTTCACGAGAAATAAGAGATCTGAAACCTGGAGATCAACTACTATAGGATCGCGTCCAAATCTGAAGAGAAGGAAACATGCTGCCCATATTTGTTCGGGATGTTGGTTAATAGAGCCACGACTAATGACTGCTTGTACCATAGCCAGTGCAACTCCATTTACTGCTCTCTTACGGGCATAAAGCTTTATAAGTGGATTAAAATGGATATAACCTTCTTTCGTGCAAGTTCTGGAAATATTAAACCTTGATAATAATGAAGATGCTTCTGCTTCTGATCTTTTAGAATACGAAGATGAAAAGCCACAAGTTAAGGAGCATAATACCTTTTTCCACAACCGTCTACGGTGGTGTTTTTCAGGTATCTTGTTAGCTGCTGCAGCTAAAAGAGAAACCGGAATAGGTCCTGGAGCAAACCAACCACTGGCAAGAACCATTCTTGTCGCTAAACTTCTTGGTCCATCGGCATGATCAAATATAGAGAAACACACCTCAAAGAGTTGTAAAAGGAAATTATTTCGCCTTAATGAATGACTTTCCCGACCACTCAATGCTACGTCCCTTGAAGGCATTCGGTTAATTGTATCCAAAAGTCTACTTGGATTTATAGGAAGCTCAGACAGAATAGCACCCACAATAGCAAGGCCTAAGGTTAACCTTCCAAGTTTTTCCTCAATTACCCTCAGAGCATCAACTTCTGCAATTGGAAGATCCTTGATGTTGCCTTGCATTAAAGACACTGCTTCAACGCCTGATAAGTAAGACAGCTTCAAAGGTTCCAAGTTCATTACGCGAGAAAGGCGTGTAGAAATTATAACATGAGTTTCTCCACCAAAACGAGGAAGTAAATCCATTACGAGTTTTTGATCCCACCAGTCCTTTTCACTCTCCAAGTTATCAATTATAACCAAAAAGGGAATATTTCGCATGAGTTCCTTCCGAACTCTAGAAATTGCAGCATCTTCTTGCTCTTCAAAGCTTTTTATCCGACTTTTCCCTATACAATTCTCCACTCCTACATCAACTTCCAAAAACGGCCAGAGGTTTAAATAATTTTGCCTGATATATCTGCTTTCCCCACCGATCCACAGGACCATTTTATATCTCTGATGAAATCTGTAGGCAAACTCAAGAAGTAGCTCTGTCTTGCCAATTCCCGAATCCCCTGAGATGCAAGCAATTCCCTTGCCGTACACAACCTTCATGGATCTCCTTCTCCTTCCATGCTTTCCATTACTCCGCACTTTTGGTGTATGTTGCTGTGTCTGTGGACACTCACTGTTCTGCATTTCAATCTCCTTCTCGGATTCCTTCCATACAACGGGTTCTTTACCCTTTCTCTTGCTAGTTTCACCATGTCGACCTCTTCTCTTTTCATCTATTGAATTACTTCTACTCCAGCCAATAGTTAAATTCTTTCGCCTTGGTCTAGCCTTTAGATCAAAATAATCCTTCTCAGCATCTCCACTAACATCACCAAACAGCATAAATTCCAGCTCAGACAATTCCTTCTTCCTACCGACAAAATTCTCATTTCTAGGGAAAGGGAATTCTTCTTTCTCTGCCTGTTCCCTCCATTTAGTTAGTCTATCCACAACACTTCTCCTTCCGAGCCTCAATGCCAATAAGGTAACAGCTCTAAGTATGCAATCTCTCCACTTTCCATCAAATGCCTCGAGTTTCCACTCATCCACACGAGAAAGGCCGCTTACAGCTTCTCTCCATTCCTTCTCCTCCCCTCCATAAAGAAGCCAGAGTTCCCCACCATGTTTTTCCCATAGTTCTCCTCTTTTCTCAATTATATCCCTGACTAGGCAGTCCTCAGGACCCAAATCAAAATATATGGGAACCAAATTCTTCTTACTCGAGAAAATCTTCAGTTCTTCAATAGTATATGGATTTCTGAAGGATTTCCTGGTTAGGATTACAACACCAAAAGTAGCAGCTTCCATCACCTTTCTAACAACAGAATGTTTGCGTGAATTCCGACATCGAGCTCTATCCGTTACAAAACAACTCAGCCCTTGCACCTCTAACTCAGCACGAAGCCAATTAGTAAACCTTAGCAATAAAGATTTGCGACCATGGAAACCAATGTACACATCACAACTCCTCAATCTATTTGAACAAGAGGAAGTCGAAGTCGAGTTCACTGGAGTTTCATGCATTCTCCCTACCTTCTTCTGCTTTCCTGTAGGCCTGGAATAATCATTTTCATGGTATGGCTGGCCAAATCCGTAACTCGTTCCAGTGCAGTCTGTCGAAGAAGAAACATGATCTAATTTCTGGAGATCACTAGTAGCACAAGTTGCTGCAACAGGATAAGCCTCCGATAGGGAAAATCTCGCAGCATTTGCTAAAGATTCGTGGTCAGAACTCTTCAAGCAAGCTTTTACTGAATCACTATTTAGACTCCCGGCAAGAGATGCATTGTCAGAACGTGCAGGTAACTGACACGATGGAGATCTAGGAGAGAAAAAGGGCGATTGATTTGCTGAAAAGAATGCTGAAGACGATGATGACAGATTCCTTGAAGTAATACTCGGAACTGTCCCAAACCTAGCGCTATCTTCCCGAAAATCCATATTTATGATCAGGCTTTCCCATATAGAAAGGATGTCACACAATACAGAAACTGTAGCCATAATATTGAGTCAGTGAATGAACTACCAAAAGCGACAGCAAAATCATCCAAAGCTTTCTTGATTAAGTTGACGGAAATTTATGAACATTCAAGCAAGATCATCTTAATAATAAAACCAAAACTTGAACATATATAGAGAGAATGCTGTGTATAAGGGCAGCAGAAATCCATCAATAAAACCATAATAGATGTGCAATAATTGAACCCCTAAAAGGCATAAACTTCTACACTGCTGAGTAAAAAGTTTCAAGAAATGGTGGGGTGGGTTATAAAAAGGAACTATCTTTCTGCCATCATTACAAATTATATAGTGAAATATTGAAGTTGTTATTGGAAATGATGTATTCTCTATTCATCACCATATAAATGCCAATAAAAGCAAATATTTTATATCTTTCAGCCCCCTTTATGGTTCATCACTAACTATACATTGAATAAGAGAAGAGGAAAGATTTAACAAAACTTTTGAATTCTATGATTCAAGAACAATGACGTTATAGTAAAACATAAAAAAAGTCCGAAACTTGAGACTTTTTTGGATCTAACAGAAGATAGACGAGGTAAAAGAAGTCCCATTCCCAAATCAACAACAAAACCTCAAGATTTCTATTAATTCAGATCTGAAAACTTACTTGTATCAAACCATAGATGTCAATCTCAAGTGTTCGACTTCTTGAAAACTTGAAATTACCAACAGCCAGCAACCCAAATCCCCTGACCACAGTCAACTCCTTCTCAATCTGTAAAAATACAAACAACAAAAAATTCTCAAATTTAAAAATGAAAAACCCTTCAAGAAAATAAGCCTTAAATATAGATTTTCTGTTCAGATTAATACTTGGGCATGCGAATTCACCAAAGTAGAGAGGGAGAGAGAGATGAAAAAATGAACTTGAAGTATTCTCACTGAGGGGAGAAGAAGCACTCAAAGTAGCTTTCAAGCTTTACTATCAGTTAAGGTTTGGGGAAAGAAAGACCCATTTTTTTAAATGTAAGACAAAATAGATAGATTTGATTTGAAAGGAAAAAAAAGGGGAAAAAATTTTAGCTTTGGGTTTCGATTATTTCCAGAAAATCTAAAGGGGTTTCTCAGATTTAAGTCCATGAAATGAAAGCTGTTTATACGAGAGCAATGTACTACAGTAGTAGTAAGTATTTATCCTTTCTAGGTCCACCTCGCTCTTCAATGATTCTCATCATGTGTCTTTAACAAAAAAAAAAAAAAACCCCATTTTTATCTCCCTCTAAAAAACATCAAGAATCAATCAAAACTCCAAAAATGCCTCTCTCTCTCTCTCTCTCTAAACACATATATATATCTATGTGTGTTGTGTTTGTATGTTCTTGTGTCTGAGAAATTGAGAATTTGGGGCTGACAAATTGACAATTGACAAGAAAAAGGAGCAACCTTTGGAGCCGAGGATATTCAAGAAATGGGTCCCAAACCACAAAAGGACGGATCTGACGAGGAGGAGAGGGGGAATGGAGCTCTACTGCACTGCTGCCCTGCCCTGCCCCTCCCCTTTAACTACTAGTAGTAGTAGTACTAACTTTGCTAACTACTATTATGATTTTTATCCTCAGAGATGAGATGAGATGAGAAGACCAGTTACTCTGTGCTTTGCCCTTTCTTGAGGTTTTCAACTTTTGGGTATAATTCCTTCTTCTTTTGGTCTTGCATTTCACACTCACATATACTGCTATTGCCTTGTTTGGTTCTCTTCATTTTGGTAAGTCGCCACCCTTATTATTGCCATCCCCAACCCTCATTATTCTCCTCATGATTCTTTTCCTTTTTCCTTTTTTCTTTTCCTCATTCACCAATCATTGAATTTCTTTTCTGAACGGTTTAAATTCTTTACGTAATATTGACAGCTTTTAAGGTGTTCTCGAAATAAAATATTATATTGTTCGAATTTTTTATGTAACACTTTTTCATTTAATATTCATAATATAATATAGTAACTCTTTTCAGAAAAAAAAATATTACAAACCCTTGAAAATTGAAATAAAAAATTATATATAACTTATGCGTTTGAAATAAAAAATATTACAATGTTTTGAACTTTGTATTTCACTAAAATTAAGTTCATATAACAAATTACTATGTTGAAATCTTATTTAAAAGTTGGTTAGTCTCTTGATTCTCTTTTCTTCTTTGCTTAGTTGTTATAGTTTCCTTTTGGATAATGAGTAAATGTAAAGAATTTAAAATTCAAATAAAAACATGATCATAAGCCACAAATTGCAAAAATACAAAATACAAATCGAGAATTATTTCAAGAAAATAAAGGGTATTCCTTTAAAATGAATATAATTTGATTCTAAAATTTTTTCTTTTGAATTTTTTAAACTGAAAGAAGAACCACCTGCTTTATTCGGCTTTTAAATATGGTCCCAATTAATATCTTAATAAAGAATATAAATGTTGTGAAATGCACCAACCTATTTATAACACAACCACTAAATAATTGAAAGTGAGACATTATTGTTGTGAGATATGGAAAAATGAAGAAAGAGTATATAGTGGAGAAAGGGGGAGTGTATGTATCCCATTGAAGGATCAGAGCAATTATTTTGCTTATGAAATTCAGACAATGTTATGTCTCAATCTAGTCCTGAAAATGATTGTGAAATGCAATAATAATAAGAAGAAGATTTTTTTTTTTCAACACAAAAATTCAGAAACAAAGGAAAAAGAGTTGAGCAAAAGTTGACTTATAAAGAGTGATAATATTGAGTTTTTTTGGCTCTTTTAATATCAGTCCAAAACACTCTTTTGGGTACTACCTAATGCTCCCTACTATAACCACATGCTTCCATGTGACACCACATATATATATTACATATAACATAAATTAGATCTTCTCTCATTGTATTCACACACACATTGATTTTGTTTGGTTTAGATATATATACATCTATAACTAGGATGGCCATGTCTTGATTTTACTCACCTACAATGGAAAATATCTTATTAAGACACACATAATCGAATTATAATAGTTTAATATTTTATTTTGTATTTATATATTACGAACCTATAATATAATGAAAATATAGTTTATTATTTTTGTTTATCAAGAAAATTTTTGAGATAGAATGAATAAAAGAGTATATTGATTGTGATCATCTCAAATAATGTTATATTGTGTGCGTTTATTTATATTAATGTGATATGTTTGTCTCATAATGAATAACTATTAACGCGATTGAATAGTTTTTCAGTATTCTTCGATTAATCACCACCATAAAGTATCTTTCTAAGTTTATGACAGAATCCTTAGCTTGTATACATTGGAGCTTGTGTGCCTTTATGCTCTTAGTTCATGACATGCTCTAGACATAGACAAATAATATAACATTTTATACTTTTTAAAATTTATTTTCTAAACAAATACTTAAACATCACATCCTTAAATATAGAGTTATTTTGTAATATTCATTTTAGTATAAAGAAAATATTTATTATCAAATGATGAATGGTATGTGTTGTCAATTTACATAAGATTCATGTGTTACATCCTTCACATCTTAAGTTAAGATAGGAAAAGTGAGAACAATGAAACAAAATGCATACGGTTTCATTCTCATGGGAAATTTGGTAGTTAGTGTATTATTAATATGTGATAGAAGTTTGAAATGAGTTTGAAAAGGATAAGTTTAAATTATTATTATGAAGTATTTTCTTCTTGTAATATGGCCTACAAAAGCAAACTTGAGGACAACTTCATCAAATCATAAAAAAAATTAAAATTGTCTGCCTTTTTTCTTCTTTTTTAGTGTTTAATAACGTTAATGGTTAAGAAGACAGAGGTAGGTTTTTCTGTCAAAGTATTTGTTTGATTTAAAAAAGGACCCACAAACAATTACACAAATTTTGCATCCTAATTGGATATATATATATATAGAGAGAGAGAGAGAGAGAGAAAAAAAAAAAAAAAGGATAAAGAATTTTGTCACATCATCAAGTTCAAGATTGAAACACCAATTAAATCACATGCTTTTGCTTCGAGCCAATAAAGCCACCCAACTACTTTCATCATACTATCTATATATACTACACACAATCACAATCTATGTTATTTTTTTCTTTTAAGTTCATCTTTCACCATTTTTAAAAATTTTATTTATAAAACTATTGCCCTCCAAATTAAATATGTCTCTTTTGTGTTTATCCTTTCGATCTTTTTTTAAAATTCTCTTACGTATTTTAAATTGTTAAATACAATTTTTAAAAATTCCCAATATTTTAAAATTTTTCTTACATATATTTACTCTTTTAAAATAAAACATCCAATTTTATTTATACTACTTACTTCCAGTAAGAATATAAGTTTTTTTACGTTGAATAATTAAAATTATAAGTTCTTTTACACATCTTAATGTATATTTATTGTGTACTTTCTAATTCTACCATCTCTAATTTATTTATTATCACCCTCATTATTTTTTTTTCATTCTTATTTATTAAGAGTATAATAACGGACATTGATGAACGACATCCCTCCATAGCTCAGTTAAGTCTATCAGCTGCAGTTTCATTCATTCGGATGCTTTCGACATCCTTGGAAGGGGGTTCCATTCTTGAGTGCTTTCTTTCTATGAGAAAAGTCCCGATTCAATGAGCATTCACGCCAGATAAGAAGACAAAAATTAGCATTTCTCATAGGAGAAACTAAAAATTCGAGTCATGGGGTGTTAAATATTTTACATTAACATGGTGAAAAGAATTCAAACCGGCCTAGGGCCTTTTCTTTTTATTTCTTCCTCTCTCTGTATATAGATAGAGTAGTAGTATTGAATGTATGTACATACGTGGGGAGATGTAAGGGAAATTGCATGCGCTGGAATCTATCTGGAAAGTGTTCAAAAATTTGGGAGAGCACAGAATCAATCAGAAATGCACGGTTTCCATTAACAAATTAACAAATTATAATTGAAGGAAACGGGCACAAGGGCAGCCTCAGCCTCCCTCTCCCTCTCCCTCTCTCCTTTTAGCAAAATCAAGGTGGCAATATGCAATGTGCCTTCCAACCTCTACTTTTTTTTATTCTTCTCTTTTCAAACTCTACTATCACTTGCATTTTGTTTAATACTGCTACTTACTACTTACTTCATCCGATTCATATTATCGGTTATTTGTATATACTTTTTCTTTATTTTACTAAATAAAAAATATATTATATAATATATTTTTATATATACTCCTAACATATTAGAATTAAAGAAACTCTTTCATTATAAATATTAATGACAATTAAAGGATAATTTAGTTTATTTCTTTAATTCTTGTGTTATATTTTAAAGTGACAGATAATATAAAATAAATGCAGCGTTAATAATGATTTTTTGAGTATGTACTAAGACAAGTGTTTTGTGTGATGCATTAAGAGGAAATGTAATTTGAAATCATGATGTAAAAATGAGTGCTTCTATCACTAAACTATTACTATTTTACTACGTAGAAAAAGATCTTATACAAATATATATATATATATATATATCACATGTTTTATGTTCAAATTTGTTTGCCCCCGTTGATACTATTCCTCTGGGGACAAAGAAATAGTTTAAGCCATCTAACATGGCTGCATGTCTGCAAATTATACTAACATCTTAGTTTTAAACAGCAACAAAAGTCCTTGCCTTTATCTTTTAGGCAATTTCTTGGAAGTTAATCTTAAATACTAAAAAAATTGATTACTTATGCATAATTTTTTATTAGTTATATGATGAAATTCATCCCTCTAACTAGATTGGTTAACAAATAAATGAATACATACCTAATTCCAGAAAATGCTTGGGATAAAGCAAATAGCACAGGATCAATATACGTTTGAGGGAATATGGATCGGGGATCGGGTCAGGTCAGGTCAGTTTGACGGGTGAGAATATTAAGAATTTCACGTCGAAAATAATATCATACTAAAAAAAAAAAAAGAAAAGAAAAAAAAAGAAGTGTTTGCAATATTTCACCTATGAATTCTGGGCCCATTCTCTTCAATAAAAAAGTTTTAGGCCCGTTACTTAAAAAAAAACTTCTAGGCCCATTAAACACTCCGTGTAGAATCTTACTCGAAGCCTATGTCCAAGAACTTTAGGCCCATAAAACTTTGGGCCGAAGGAAAAGATTGTAGATCTATGAACAATGAATATCAAAAGAATGGCCCACAAAATCAGATGCAATATTATTGGACCAAAAGTCCAAAAATATCTATACCTATTTACCATTTGAAAAAAAATTAATCCTATTTTAAAAGAAACGATAATCTAAATGCAAAATAATTTTTGTTAGATATAAAAACGAAATATCTTCTCGAGAAGGGTAGCTTTCATCAGTTCTCCATCCTAGGTTTCTGAAAGATCTTCAGTTTTCATCAATTTCTGATCATCAAAGGTATTTTTTTTTTTAAAGGTTTAAGAGAAAATGAAAAAGGGTTCAATTTGATTAGTTCTTGTTAGTTTTCTTGTATTTATAACTATCTATCCGATTTTCTTGTCCATATTATTGAATTATCCACATGCATTTTTATATGTAGACGATAACACTCTTTACTCTCTTAGTCTCTCTGTTATGACTTGGGTTTTTTTCATCTGGCTTTCTTGCATTCATTTTTAGCTGAGTTAAGAGGTTTTTTGGTGTTCTTTGTGAAAATCTCGAGTTTTTACTATCTTGTCTTATCTGTTTATGGTGGAAAATTTAGCAAAGTTTTGAACTTTTTTGATTAGTAAACTGACCATCTACTATAGGAAGTTAGGTAAAATTGGGTGATGGCTCGGTTGATACTACCTTCCAAGGCTTCAACTTTATCAAAGACTTGTCTCTTGGGTTTGACATCCTCTACTCCTGTGATTACTCAATCCCTCATGGCTTGTTCTTGTTACTTTATGGTTTTCTCTGTGATTTTTTAGGCTAATGTTTTCGAAGGAAACATTGTTTGGAAAGTTAGAAACTTTTGAGTAGAAAAATCCACTTTTAAATTGCATTTAAGATTCTTTCTGGTGTTATTGCTTTTGCTTCTATATTTTGTTTTTTTGGGTCCCATGTATTCTAGCTGACGCTTTCAGCTGTATGATATCTCTCTTTGGCCTTTTTAGTTTTGTTAAGTTCTGACTATTTATTTGTCTAGATTAAATGAAGTTCAAAATCTCATTCAATGTACCTTATTTTTTGGCTTTCTTTCACATTTAGTAGTCATATTTACAATATGATGATGAAATGATTCTACTTTGATACCAAGTGTGGCGCCTTTCCTTTATCATTTTGCTGTTTCAGGTAACTTCTCGTATTAGTGTTTCTGGTTATGCAGTGAAGAATATCCGAAGATATGGGCAATTCTTTTGTCCTGAGGTCTGTAGTTAATTGGCTTCTACTAACCTCCCAATTATTTTCTGCCTTAACTTATTCTGATTACTACCTTGGAATTCTGATGTGTATTTCTTGGTTTCTTTTGATATACTCTGATACTAGGTTGCTTGGAGGAATTATCAGCTTCCATCTTATCCACTATCTGTAAGCTTTTACAGGCAACATTCAGTTGTCCTGATTTCTTATCCCTTTCTGTGATGATTTATATTAATACACCCTGCTCTTTTCTTATTTGATAGGGTGGTAAGAGATTCAATCAGAGATTGATTTGCTCAGTTGCAACAGAACCATTGCAAAAGCAAGTGGAAGAATCCAACATGGAAGCACCCAAGGAAATTTTCCTGAAGGATTACAAGCAACCGGATTACTACTTTGATACGGTAGATTTAATAGATTTCCTATTCTAGGTAGAAATCTGGTTATAGTATTCACTAAATCCAAAATTGCTGTTCAGGTGGATCTGAAATTTTCCCTTGGTGAGGAGAAAACAATTGTCTCTTCCAAAATTAGCGTCTTTCCCAGAGTTGAAGGTAATATTTGGACTTAATGGCTTTTCTGGAAAATGAATCATTAGAAGGATTCTGTTTTTTTGCTTGTATCTTTGAGATGTTTTCTTTTGCTGGAACTTGTGTTGTATAACAGAACTATCTAAACAGCCTGACTTCTGTCTTGGTACTTTTTTTTGAGAAATCTTTCAGACGTGATAATTGACCTTTTAATCTTCTGCTCAGGTGCTTCTTCTCCACTGGTCTTAAATGGACAAGACCTCAAGCTGATCTCAATAAATGTGAACGGCAAGGCACTGAAGGTATACTACACTTATATTATGTTGCTTAAGCAATTCCGTGAAGGGCATGGCAAATAGCATGAGAATGTTACATGAATTGAATTTAGTGGTCTTCTAAACTTTGACTTTTGAAGTTTGCAACTGTTTTACTGTTTCCTTATGGAAACATTACTGTGTTTCAGGAGGAAGAATATCTCTTGAATTCGCGCCATCTAACTCTTGTATCACCTCCTAGTGGCAAATTTATTTTGGAAATTACTACTGAAATATATCCTCAGAAGAACACGTCCTTGGAGGTGAACATTTTCTTTTCCTTGCGTATACTCCTTTTTACGCTTAAGCAAGCAGAGTGTTTGTGTTTATTTGAATGCACAGTCTGTCAATACTCTCAATCGTGACACAGGGACTCTACAAGTCATCTCAGAATTTCTGTACACAATGTGAGGCAGAGGGCTTCAGGAAAATAACATTCTATCAGGTAATTTTGGACAAATTGCTTGGACTTTCTGGCAGTATAGTTTAACTTCTCATTTTCTTTTATCTCTCTCATCAGGATCGCCCTGACATAATGGCAAAATACACTTGTCGCATAGAAGCTGATAAGTCATTGTATCCTGTTCTGTTATCCAATGGAAATCTCATAGAGCAAGGTGACCTGGAGGTAAAATCTCGTGTTTAGAGTTCAGAGTGATATTTCAACTACTTGTGCCCGAAGGTGAAATGTTATTTTTGCCGCTTATTGCAGGGAGGCAGACATTATGCTCTTTGGGAGGATCCTTTCAAGAAACCGTGTTATCTTTTTGCATTAGTTGCTGGACGGTTGGAGAGTAGAGAAGACAGTTTTACAACTCGTTCAGGGCGTAAGGTTGCTCTTAGGATATGGACCCCTGCAGAAGATCTACCCAAGACGGAGCATGCCATGTATTCGCTAAAAGCTTCTATGAAATGGGATGAGGATGTATGCCTATTCCTTCTTGGCAGACTTTCTAAGTATTTATCTTTTCCTTAAGTCGTTGAACCGTTACTATGACTCTTTTGTTCCATCAGGTTTTTGGTCTTGAGTATGATCTGGATCTGTTCAACATTGTTGCTGTTCCTGATTTCAATATGTTAGTTCCTCTTTCTCTCCAAACACACCCCCCCCCCCCCCCCCTCCCTCCTTCTCTTCTTGCATGTTTTCATGTTTTACGTTGATATTTAATTTACTAATTACTATATGCTTCTTCTCTTTCAGGGGTGCCATGGAAAACAAGAGTTTGAATGTATGTTTCCTAAAACCTTTTGGGATATGAGGTTGGAAAATTTTGCACGGTATCTTATGGGAATGACTAATATATCTTCTGGGCAGATTTTCAATTCAAAACTTGTTTTGGCATCTCCAGAGACGGCAACAGATGCTGATTATGCAGCAATTTTAGGTGTGATTGGACATGAGGTACGTGCTTATGACTTTCTGTGCACTTTTCCATTCCTTTTTTGCTCACTGACCTAATTCTTCTCTCTGTTGCAGTATTTTCACAACTGGACTGGCAACAGGTTGGCTTAATTCATCTTATATTGCACTTAATAATTTTGAATGGTCTAGTGTTGTGTGCCAGTTTGTTGTGTTATTTGTCATATATCGCATATAACTCGTTCTCAGGGTTTTCTAGCCGTTGTTATGCTGGCACTATGTTTGAATGAATTGATCTTCTTTGAGTTGAAATTGGTTTTTGTTTCTGTTAAGGGGTACTTTGTTTTTTTGCTCAGTTCTGCTTTTCTGATATCCTGAAACTGAGCTCAGTTCTGCTTTTCTGATATCCTGAAACTGAGATATATGTTTGAGCTAACTGCAGAGTTACATGCCGGGACTGGTTCCAGCTTAGTTTAAAGGAAGGGCTTACAGTTTTCCGTGACCAGGTAGTACCTTATGCTACATTGATTTCATAATTGTGATCACCTCAATTTTAACAGCCATTGATGCCATCTGCTAGGAATTTTCATCTGATATGGGAAGCCGTACAGTGAAGCGTATAGCTGATGTTTCCAAGCTTCGAACTTATCAATATCCTCAGGTCATTACTTTGTTCTTTCATCATGTGTCCAGTCAGTAAATGTTAATCGGACTATATTTGGGAATGGGTGTTAGTTTATCATCGTCTATATGTTTCATGTTATTGTTTAACTTTTTTCCTTGCTACTTAATGATGTTGGTCATATCTTTTCTAGGATGCTGGTCCCATGGCTCATCCTGTGAGACCACACTCTTACATCAAGGTCTCGAATTCCTCTTTCTTTCTATAGGTTTCTTGTGATGTATGAACATTGTAGATGTATATTTATCTTTTTATTAAGGTTTTTGGACTGACCTTGTCTTGTTTTTTCTTTCTCCCGAACAGATGGATAACTTCTATACAGGCAAGCTTCTGTGTCATTTCTTTTGAGAGAGTGACGGCTTCTTTACCCTTATATGTCTCATCTGATTTGTTATTGACTCGGAATCTTTTCCTACGATTTCTTTCTCCTGAAAATTATGGGTGCAATGGCTATTTCTCATCATAAATGGCTCTGCTTACAGTCACGGTATGTCTTGGTAAAATGATTTGCATCCCCTATTCCCTCACCCCAAGCAATATATCTTTAGTACTTGCCACTGAAAATTGACTTTCTGAGAGGAACTGACGGTTTCATCTTTAATTTTTCCCTCTCTGCAGGTGTATGAGAAGGTCTCTCTCTCTCTCTCTCTCTCTCTCTCTCTCTCTCTCTCTCTCTCTCTCTCTCTCCCTGCAAACAAGGCACTAGTGTTCACAGTATTAGCCATTTCTTGACTTGATTGGTGTATTCGATCTGGTTGATCAGGGGGCTGAGGTTGTGAGAATGTACAAAACTCTGCTGGGAAGTCAAGGATTCAGAAAAGTGAGGATAATTTTGCCCAGCCTCAAGTTTAATACCATACTCTTGAATTTGAACCCAAACAATGCTTGAATTTGCTTGTATTTCCTTCACATTTCAGGGAATGGATCTCTACTTCAAGAGGCATGATGGTCAAGCCGTAACATGTGAAGATTTCTTTGCTGCTATGCGAGATGCTAATGGTGCTGATTTTGCAAACTTCTTGTTGTGGTATGTTTTAGAACATATATCATTTTGTTCTGTGTGATTTGAACGACAGGAGATTTTATGTTCTGATTTTTGTCTTCGTGCTTATGACTCTTAAATCAAACACAAATGCAGGTATTCCCAAGCTGGAACACCTTTTGTGAAGGTTGTTTCTGCATACAATTCTGAGACCCACACTTACTCTCTGAAGTTTAGGTACAAATTTTAGGGTTGCTATTTTGGCAATTCTGCCAAAACTGTTTTCCTGAGATGTTTGACTGATTACACAAATTAATGTGTACTAAACATATATTTGCAGCCAAGAGATTCCCGCAACGCCAGGGCAGCCAGTTAAGGAGCCTATGTTTATTCCTGTTGCAGTTGGCCTGCTAGACTCAAGTGGGAAGGACATACCTTTGACATCTATATATCATGATGGCAAGTTGTTGCAAATTGGAAGCAGTGATAGTCCAGTTTATACTACCGTTCTTAGAGTAACAAAGGTTCGTTCTGTAGTTCTACTGTTTAAGATACATATTTTGTTTAGATATATTTCATTGCTCCAATTTCTCTCATTGAAAGCAGAAAGAAGCAGAGTTCATATTCAATGACGTGCCTGAGCGGCCAATCCCATCTATCTTGCGCGGTTTCAGTGCACCTGTGAGGCTTGACTCTGATCTGACAGAGAGTGATCTATTTTTCCTCCTTGCTCATGATTCAGACGAGTTCAACCGGTATGCAGAGGCAAACTCGTCATGCTTTGCTGTCTACTCATTTTACCAAAATAATTTGGGGAAACTGATAAAGTTATATATTTATTTGCAACAGTTGGGAGTCTGGGCAGGTCTTGGCGAGGAAGCTGATGCTCAGCTTGGTGGCTGATTTCCAACAGAACAAGCCATTGGCTCTTAATCCTCAGTTTGTGCATGGAATCAGATGTATACTCTCTGACTCCACCTTGGACAAGGTGATACATTTTCTTCTCTTACTCAGGATCCATGTTATTTCAAAAGAAGAAAAAGAAATAGTTAGAACGTTGCATTCGGTATATAGTTGAGAACAAAAACATTTTATTTTTTGAAGTTGGACCCCACGTTATATCTCACAAATAATTCACCTTTTACAAACCCGAGAAAGTCTAATGCAAGTGGACCCTTACTGATTGGTTTTAATGATTGGTACTATTAGGAGTTCATTGCAAAGGCATTGACTTTGCCCGGTGAAGGGGAAATCATGGACATGATGGAAGTTGCTGATCCCGATGCTGTTCATGCAGTCCGAAGTTTCATCAGGAAGCAACTTGCTTCTGAGTTAAAAGAAGAGTTCATAAGCACGGTAAAGCAACCCCGAGGATTTGGGAGTTTTACTTCCAATTTTAACATTTCTTCCTAATTGTTCATATGATTTAATATAGGTAAGTAATAACAAGAGCTCAGGTCCTTACAAGTTCGACCATCCCAATATGGCTAGGCGTGCACTGAAAAACGTTGCCCTTGGTAACCTTCTTTTCTTCATTGGATTTTTCATTTCTGTCCTTGCCTGCACTGGTTTTAAAATCTCCATTAACTTGTTAAGCTCATCATAGTCAAAATTCATCATCATCTGCAGCTTATCTTGGATCGCTTGAAGTTCCGGAGGTTACTGAGATTGTCTTGAATGCGTATAGGACTGCCACTAATATGACAGATCAATTTGCAGCTCTGGTAGCTCTTGAACAGAAACCTGGTCAAATTCGTGATGAGGTTCTGGCTGATTTCTATAATAAGTGGCAGCATGACTTCTTGGTACCTACCTTTTATATTCTTTTCTGAAGTTTTAGTTGCAGCTCACGAAAGAAATAAAGAAGAAGACTTTGGAATATTTTGACATATTTCTTATCCTTTTTCTTCTCAGGTTGTAAATAAATGGTTTGCACTTCAAGCCATGTCGGACATTCCCGGCAATGTTGAAAACGTCAAGAAACTTATGAGTCACCCAGCTTTTGACTTGCGCAACCCAAATAAGGTTGCTAATACTTTCTAGTATTTTTCTTTTGGATGAATAGTGATCTCTAGTAATAGAACATCAAATAGTCATCTTATCTTACGGGGTTTTTCTTCATTTTTTGGCTCTTTACATTAGGTATACTCTTTGATTGGAGGTTTTTGCGGATCCCGTGTCAACTTCAATGCCAAAGATGGATCTGGTTACAAGTTCTTGGGAGAACTAGTGTTGCAGCTCGACAAATTGAACCCTCAGGTCTGTTAAAAGGGAGTTAAATTTTATAAATTGAGGGCTCATCCCTTTTGTGCATGTTACCAAAAAAATTTGCTTGTCATTGCAGGTGGCATCCCGAATGGTTTCTGCATTCTCTAGGTGGAAACGATATGATGAAACACGGCAAAGTCTTGCCAAGGTAATAATGAAATTATATTTCAAGTGATTTGGATCTTACAAGTTTATTCTTTTCCCTCGTGTTCTTTGAATTGAAGATAGATTTCATTAGAGAAACAGAAAAGAAAAATGAAAAAAAGGAAATGATCGAATTATAATTTTGAGGGAAGTTTACTATGAATATACATGAACTATATGCTTGCTTTGTTTTATATACATAAACTTTGTTTTTCACTAATTATATACATGAATAATTTTCGGGCATCTAAAAGTATCTCTCCACCACATCTTATGGCCGAATCATGTCTGTCTGTCTATACATTGCTTGATACACATGTTAGACAAAAAAAGTCCCTCACTGAACTCACTCACAGTGAAATGTGGTAGGATACTTTTAGATGTTCAAAAATTGTTCATGTATAAAATTAGAGAAAAACAAAGCTTTTATTATATAACGTGCAGTGTGTGAACAGTTCACTTATATGTATAGCTAATCTCCCTAATTTTGAAGACTTTCTATTATGATCTATGAACTCGAACAACTTGATTCTCTTTCTTATTTCTTTGAAAAACAAATGTAAGAAAGTATTTGTTAGTTCCATTTTCTATCGAAAGCCTAGTAACAGTGCTCGCCAGGACAAGATTAATCCTGCCCGGCTTATCTATTATGCATCATCACTGAAAAAAAATTTGGCTTGAATAATGTCAGGAACAACTGGAGATGATCTTGGCCTGCAATGGACTTTCCGAAAACGTGTTTGAGATTGCATCAAAGAGCTTGGCTACTTGAGATTGCATTAAAAAGTTAAAAGTGGTGTTTCCTGATGAACTTTTTTTCATATAAACATATTCTTGGTAAATTTATAGATTTACATTGAAACATGTGAATCTTTCCGGACATTTTGCTCAATATTTATAGAATAAAAGTTAAATTTAGAGAAATCTTCATTTCTCAATACAAGTTTTCCTTTAACTTTTGGATGTTGTTTGTGGCAAAAAATGAGCAGCAGGGTGGTGTTTTTTATTCTTCCGATTTTCAATGGGAATTATCAATTGTTCTTAGCTCTCAATTTTTGTTTTGAGTTCCGTAATCAATGAATGCCCCTTGCTTGCTATGGACTTTATCCAAAGCCCGCCCTTTCTTTCGCCACAAACGATTTAGTTTCTTTAGCTTTTTGTCTGTACAAAAAAGTTGAAACGTCAATGCTGTAATACATACCTTGACTTGTATGGGCGCCATCCATACTTTGGCTTATATAGGCTTCATATACTGCCCTATGCATATATATTAGGTTTGGTTTAATGAGATCCTTTCTTGGTTGGTTGTACTCTATAACGAGTCGAATTGAGTTCCAACTTACCTTAGTTTGAAGAAGCTCGAAGCTTGAGTTCGATTTTTGTATTCAACTCCAGCTTGATTCGACAGTTCGAGTTTGAATTCACTTAGCTCCGGTTCAAATTTGATTTCTGTTAACATCGAACTCGAAATTTAGTTTTATTTTGATCCAACAACTTGGTTCATTACAATTCTACCTATAGCACTTTCAAATATATTGATAGTGTGGCTGTTTTTATACTTATTACGTCATTTATATAAGAATATATAATTTTAAACTTCTTTTTTTACTCTTCAAATCAATTTATTATCTCAATGTTACAAATCAATTTGTTATTTCATTGTTATTTTATGTTTTTATGATGAAGTAATTAAAAGAGTTCAATTTTATTTTTCTATGAAGGGTATTTACGATTTTTATATTGTTTTTACACTGTAATTAATAAAAAAATATTAATAATAATTAAATGTGACGAGTAAAAATAAAAAAGAAGGGAGGAAATATATCTATACTTGTGAGGAATCTTTTTTTGGCACGCGTGGCGTGTGTGAGATGAACTCTCTAACCAAAAAAAAAAAAAAATGTCAATAGTGAAGTCATATGTAGTTTAGTTTAGCAGTTGGCTAAGGTAGGTCTTCTTCCCACCTAATTGGCTAATCTTATCTTCATTTACCATTAATTTACAATCAATAATTGTCAAAAACGTGCTTTATAACCAAGTCGTGGCAGCTTCTCCCGACACCAATTGTATCAGCTGAATGAAAAGGAAACAACTGCTCTACGATTCTTATGTTTCTCTTTTCTTCTTCTTTTTCTATCAAAACATTGTCTTATATGATAAATCTAATAAGTTCCAATAAAAAATATATATGAATTTAAGTATTTATTATCAATTTAAAATATTTTTTTCAACAAAAATTTGAATATATTTAAATATAGGATCAGAGTATGAGGGAATCAAAATTTAAATAAAAAATTTAGTGTATCATTCAAATATAAATTAATATTTTTTTATACTTAATAATTTAATTTTTTTATTGATTTGAGAGGGATATGATAGGAAAATATACCAATTTTTTCTTCAAAATAAATGTAATTTTTATTCTGCATATACAATATAAAAAAATTTTGAGGACATAACTCTCTCTTTATTCTTACGTTTAATTGTGATACTGTAGAATTTATGAATTTCACTTTTAATTTGAAATATCAAATGTAATTTAGGGTACATTTTACTTCTTTAGATCATTTTTCACATATTTCAACGTGCACTATACTAAAAAATATTACAGAAAAAATATATTGAGGAGTTTATTAGATGATCTCGTTTGATCTTTTACATATAGTAATCTTATAGATAATTCTATAATAAATGGTCAAACCTAGAATAGGAGTGATATGAAAAAGAAAGAAAAAGAAAGGTCTTCTGACCTTTTGAAGGACTGAATTTTTAAAGCATATTAAAAATCTATTAGTAGTAATATATATATATATATTGTGGATGATTTGTGCATTCATAAGTTTGGCAATCGATGGGGAACTTCCCAAGAGGAAAAGGTCAAATTTATAAAGTATTTTTTGAGTTGAATTTGAAAGAATGATCATAACCTTGGAAACTTTCCATGGTGACACCCAACTTTTTTTACTTTAGATTGAATCTTCTATATTTTTTTTCCTTTGTTGTCTTACCAAGAATCTTCAACTATTAACTTGCATATATATATATATAGTTTATTCGTAATGTACCATAATTGATAATTGTATTGTGAATGTTTAGTAAATTAAAAATTTTAATCTTTTATAAAAGTCAGACTTTGCTATGAAATATTAATTTAGAAAGTATTATTATTTTTTTCATGAAGTATTTTTATTATATCATGATAAAGAGGTTAATAATACTACTCTCTAACTAAAAAATTTATATTTTTCGTTTTAAATTTAGATGTGCTTAAATATTTTACTTTATAGATACACTTAAAAGCCAAAAATTAATTCTTTAAGAAACGCCAAAAATTGATAAAGAGCTAGAGTAATAGCACAATTATTAGCCTTTTTATCTATGTAAAAGTAGAAACTATAAAGTAAATCTTTATTAGCACCCAACTAGTTAAAGCCATGCATGATAATAAATCATCAAAAGTGAAAAGAGTTAAGAAAAGCTTTGTACTAGGTCTGCTTCAAAAAAGCTTCTTTTTACGCAATAAATTGGCACTATTCAAATATTATGAGTGAAAAAAAAAGTAGGCTACATAATAAAGATCTTTATGTAAAATAGAAGATGAACTCGTAGACCCATTAACAATATTGATTTTTTTTTACTAGTATTTAACAATATCAATGCTATCAAATTATCAATGTTATCAAAGATATGTAAACTGTTTGATATTTCATAATTTAATAAGATGTTTCACGTTTGAATATTCAAAATACTATTATATTTTATAAGAAAATTTATTATTTTAATTAATAATGAATATTAATTCAGGTATGTGTGTATAATTTAAATTTATCTTCTGCTTGTCTTTTTTTTTTTAAATTCATTATAAGAGAAAGATGCTCTTCGAAATTAAAAATTACCATTGAGTTATTATTTTTGCCTTATAAATACATGGCTGCCTGATTAAAAATAATATTAATATTTATTATTCAAACTATGTTTATATTAAGGTAAAAAATCTTCTATAATCATGCCAAAAGATCAAAAAGCACTCAGTATCCTTTGTAATATTTCCTTTTATAATATGTTTTTCTCTTTAGAATTTACCATTTTTCCTTAGGATTTATATTTTATTTAGTAGATTTTATTAATAAAATATATTAAATTATGAATGTTACAGATAGTGTTACAGGAAATATTATAGAGGAGCCAAACCGGAAAAAAGTGGCTTTAGTTATAAATAATCGTAAAATAATTTTATTTTTTATTTCGCTGATAAAATAATAAAATTATCTTTAAAATTTGATATTACTTGAGTTTTAAATTTGGTTATGCCATATATTTATCATCTTAATCAAATAGTTAAATGTAAAAAAATTATGATTAAAAAAATATAAAAAAAATTAATGTTTACACATTGGGAAGTTAAAATTGGTTTTCAAGAAAAAAGATAAAGTTAAAATTGCTTATGATGATTTTTTATTTTTAATTTAGAGGTGGAAAAAAAATAAGAAAATGATGAGGCAGGACCCGTTCCGTTCGTGCAAGTTAGTTTTAAAGTGGCAGGTAAAGGGGGAGAATTTTCAGGGGTGGGGCCCGGAAAACGAAGCACGAAAACCATATAAGTGGATGCCCACACGTGCGCACATTTTCGACAAACACAATGAAGGAAGCTTTCTCGGTAAAATCACCTCTTAATTAAAAGGTTTAAAAGCTCAATCAAAACATTTTTTATGCTAAAATAATAATTAAAGACCTACAACTATACTTTATTGTCATTGGATTTATTATTAATGATCCTCATTAAATGTATAATAGACCATAACGCCCTTCGTGAAAACAAATTTTCTTTATAACCCAACCCCTTTACATGTAATTTAAATTGAATTTTAATACAATTAGAAATATCGAAAATGATTAAATATATAAATTTTTTTATATTTGTATAGATATTTAATATTTATTTTTTAAATATATTATTATTTATTTTATTATAATTGGATAGTATTTTAATTTTTGAGGAAAGATAAAGAAAATATACAGGGATAATTTGAATATTTAAGATTAAAGACATTTCGATTTTAAAAATATTAATTTATGTATATAAGTTATAAATGATTTATATTTATGACCAAATCGAAACAGTAATTTTATTTTAAAAGAAATTGTGAAAATAAATTATTTATGAAAAATATAAATTTAATACTTTTTAATTATACAGAAGTTCGCATTTATTAAAATATAGATTCTTGTATGGTTTAAATATTATAATAGTATAAAGATGAATACCTTTAAATGAGAGGGTGTAAAACTCGTAAAAAACATCCATTGTTAATAATTTTTTTAACTTAACTTATATTTTGAAGAGGTATAAATAATGAAATTTGATGTCTTTTTAAATATGATTCAATATCAAAACACAAACCTTAAAAAATGAAAACACAAATTATATTTTAAAAATAAAATAAATTATGCACTAAAAAAAGTTTGAATATTACATTGATATGTTTTTGTTAAGCGCCTCGATTCTTATCGATTTAAATTAGGTCGCACTAGCATGAATTCCAAAATTTGATGAATTCTTTTTTATTTATAAAAAGTTGTTATAGCTCGTGATGAATAAGAAAATTAATTTATTGTAAGTGATTCCTTTGTATAAATTCATATTTATCGTGTTTATTTTCTTAAAAAGGATTATTGTGTATATTTTTGTGTATTAAGGATGTACACTACATGAAAAGAATTAAAAAATTAAGTAGGGTCCACATATTATTTGTATAGAGTTTAATTTTGTATTTATTAGTATCATTATATTTTATTTATTTATTTAGTGAAGTTTTATCGATTTGTTCAAACATATTCTAATAGATGTATTATGACGTTTTAAAATAAAATATTACAAGTTTGATTAAAAAAATATTTCAATTTTCATATCACATCAAATTAAGATAAGAAAAATTTTACTTTTTCCATTTAAAATTGAATTATTATTATTTTAATTTATTTTGTATAAAGAGAAAATATTATAATTTTAAATGAAAAGAGTAATGAACCTCTGGCATGAATCAACACGTGAAATCTTATGCATAGAAATAAAAGTAAAAAACACATTGAGCGTGAACTAGTCAGGCAACTCATTCAATGCCCCCCAGTGTAAATTTCAGGTGTATTCATTAATTATAACCCATCCCTCCCCTCCAATCAGGGTCATTTCTGTAATTTAATATATTTAAAAATGCTCCTTTTTTAAAGTTTTTTTATTAAGAACTTATAATTAGATATGTAAACAAGTTTGAACTCACACCAATTAGAACTTGACTCGATATTTCTTTAATTGACTCGAGTTCAATTGAGCCTATTAATTATTGTTCGAGTACAAAAACTTAATAATTTGTAGTGAGGTCAAGCTCGATTTTATTCACATATATTTTTTGACAAAAATATTTATACATATTATTAAAAAATATAAAATATGTATATATGCATTGCCTCCACGAGTTATTGGGCTAGTTTTATAAAAATTCGAATTCGACTCAATTGCTTAACGAGCGAGTTCGAGCTCGATAACCTAAATCGAATTTTGACTAAGTAACTTGCTTTATTTATATATTTGTTTATACTTTTTTTATAATTTAAAAAAATTATCGATTAATTCAGAAATAGTTAAGTGTCATAAGTTATTTAAATAACATTAATCTTTTACTTGACATGTCCAGTAAAGGATATAAAATGAAAAGATACACCGTGGAACCACTTTGCCATAGTAATAATGCTAGTAAAATAATAATTACAAATTGATTAAAAAATAATAATTACAAAGAAGAAATAAAATGGTAAGTCATTGCCGTGTCTGACCTCCAAAGCTTCAGTTACAAAACTCTCTACCTGTACATGATACACATTTCTCTTTCTATGTCGATATATATATATATATATATAGAGAGAGAGAGAGAGAGAGAGAGAGAGAGAGAAAGAAACATAGAGGAATTTTGATTTAGTACTACTTGTTCATTTGTATCTTCTGCTCTTGTTTACAATTTCTTGTTGTTCAATCTTGTCTAGTTCCTGAGAGAATCTGGAATTTCTTAAAAATTTTTTTGTTTGTTGGGAGAGATTTGTTTATATGGAGAAGAAACTAGTTAGATGTGATCGGTGAAGAAGAGAAGTTCGGTCGGTGGATGAATTTTAGGTGAAATTTTGTTCTGGTTGATCGATTAAAACAAAGCGGAAAGTGAGAGAAGAGATGCGAGGTGGAGGAGGCGTTAATAATCCCTTGGATACTATAAACGCAGCTGCGACAGCGATCGCCGCCGCGGAGAGTCGCCCGCCTCATGCTGCGGTTCAGGTGAAACTAATTCTTATTCAGTTGTATTTGATTTAGGCTTAATTTTGTTATAAGGTCTGTGGCATTTGAAGTGGTGTTACGTATTGGTATCTGTTTCTGCATAATTCTATGGTTGTGTGTTTGATTGGTTGAAATTGTGTTCAGCTGAATTGTCAGCTGCGACAAGGTTTATGGTGGTTTTATTCGAGATCTACTGATTAGCTTACTTAATTTTGATGGTGTTTCTGATGAATTTTGATGTTCCGAGTGTACTTAAGAGGATTATACATCTGTTGTCGGTATTTGATTTCAAACTGATTTGTTCTTTCTGTTCTAGTGTGATTTTTAAGTGTTGTGTCTTTGTTTATGTGAAAGTGGATGAATTTTGCTCATTTCGGTTGAAATGATTGAGTGTTAGTAAAGGTCCAAACCTGAGAACTCCCCAAACTTCAAGGCTTGGTTTCTAAAGAAGTCTGTTCCAAATTTATGTGTTATTTTTCCTTAATAATTAGAAGTGTTCATCAAGTCATGTGTAATTAGTGGAAAGATTTCATTTTTGGGCTATTCAAATGAGCACTAAGAAACATAATACAGTTGGCAAGTAGCAGTTGGTTTTTACGTTGCAATGTCTTGGCGTAGCATCTTAAAAAGGTTTTGTCGGTCTATTTGGCGTCTTCTGTAAATGCCTAGATTGGAACTTTGCGGGATTTTGCTTAAAGTTCATCTGCTTGTCGGTGTAAAAGTTTGGATGCGTAATTTTGCTTCAAATGAGTACAATCATCATGAGCACTTCCGGGATGTCATTTACTCTCTAGAAAATCATTAATTGAATTATTATTAGTTACTCTTATGTTTGGAGAGTTACGCATTAGCATTAACTTTCCTGCTCTGTTTGCTTATTTACATAGCTGTTTGAATTGGAAGTCCTGTGCTGGATTTGCTTGTACCCTTTGATTTCAACTGTTCTGTGTTACATTGAAGTAGAAAAGCCATTGTGCAACCTATGCTGTTGTATTTGACTGAAAAATTTAAAAAACATGACTTTGTAGTGGAAGGATATACTACTGGTCCTTGAACTCTCCGTATCCAACTTATGAAGTGTACTTATGTGCCTTCAACTCCATCTTATGTTTTGTTGAACAAAATTCTAGGTATATAGCAATGTTTATCTCTTGCTCATGCTGTTAAAAGTGGACTTGAGGTGCTGAAATAACCTTTTACTAATCAACTTATTCAGTCTAGACTCGTATTATCTACGTGTTGGTGGGCATCTCCTTTCAGGTTCTCCCAACACCCACACACAATGCTAAGGTTTCTTGGGTCAGTCAAGTTACTTTTCAGCTAGACTTCTTTCATTATAAAATTACACTGTTTGAGCAGGATATTCTTACATCGATTATATGACACAGTAAACTGCACAAGACAATCAAACATCTCTTACCTATTCCCGGAGCAACCTGGTATCTACCTGTCTTATCTATGTTATATCTGTTTCTGAGTTCCTCATTCTTGAGTAAGGAATTAATACATGGTAGCTATATCATGTGGAAATCTCAGAGTAATTTAGGGGAAGGTGCAAAGCATTGTCAATGTGCAAGTTATTGTCAATTTGCGCAATTAAATTCAATCGTTCAATTAATTACTCATCTGCTATTAGTATTTTTGTCAGTATGGCTGTTTAATAGAAAAGTGAAGTTAATAATTGCTGATACTATGTCCTAATTTAATTGTGAGTTGTGTCTCCACATTCATCTTTGATGGAAAGTATTCAATACTTGAGTATAATGAGAAGTATTCAATATGTGTAACTCAAAATTTTCAGAATATTTATCATATTTCTTCTGTTCGCTGGCTGTTGCCTGCAAAGATATTATTTTATGCCTAAAACTCAATTGTTAACATGATACGCAATTTTCTTTATATGCAGAAAAAAAGATGGCGCAGTTGTTGGAGTCTGTATTGGTGTTTTGGATCTCCCAAGCACCGCAAACGCATTGGACGTGCTGTTCTTGTCCCTGAACCAACATCTTCAAGAGTGGATGCCCCTGCAGCTGAAAATCCACCTCAAGCAGCTTCTGTAGTTCTTCCCTTCATTGCACCTCCCTCCTCTCCAGCCTCTTTTCTTCAGTCAGAGCCTCCTTCTGCAATGCAATCACCAGCAGGTGGACTGTCTCTCACTTCCATTTCAGCAAGCATGTATTCTCCTGGTGGGCCTGCCTCAATGTTTGCAATCGGCCCCTATGCTCATGAAACACAATTAGTGACTCCCCCTGCATTCTCAACCTTCACCACTGAACCATCAACGGCTCCTTTCACACCGCCACCAGAGTCTGTCCAAATGACTACACCTTCCTCGCCTGAGGTGCCATTTGCTCGGCTTCTGGACCCGATTCACCAAAATGGTGAAGATGGTCCAAGATTTCCCTTCTCGCAGTATGAATTTCAGTCCTATCAGCTTCAACCTGGAAGCCCTGTCAGCCATTTGATCTCACCAAGCTCAGGCATTTCTGGTTCAGGCACCTCTTCTCCTTTTCCTGATGGCGAATTTGTCCCTGGGCGGCCCCATTTCCTCCAGTTCAGAAGTGGTGACCCTCCCCATCTTTTGAACCTTGAGAAGATGGCATCTCACAAATGGGGCTCGCATCAAGGATCTGGTACTCTGACACCAGATGCTGGAGTGCCTAGATCTCAAAACAATTTTCTTCTGGATCATCAACATTCTGATATTAGTCCACCATCAAATTCATATAACTTCTGGAGGAATGATGAAACAGTTGTGGATCATAGAGTTTCTTTCGAGATTACTGAGGAAGAAGTTGTCAGATGTGTGGAAAAGAAGCCAGTTGCATTGCCCAAAACTGTATTATCATCCTTGGAAAATGCCGAATCTGTTGTCAAAAAGGAAGACAACCCTAAGGTAACAGTAAATGAACCTGCTAGCTGTGTTGGGGAAACGTCAAACAGCACATCTGAGAGAGCTTCAATAGATGGGGAGGAAGGACAGCGGCATCAGAAGCAACGTTCCACCACACTTGGGTCTACCAAGGAATTCAACTTTGATAGTGTTGATGGAGTAAATTCTGATAAGCCTAACATTGGCACCGCCTGGTGGGCCAACGAGAAGGTTGTAGGTAAGGAGATTGAAACTACGGGTAAGAACTGGACCTTCTTTCCCGTGATGCAGCCAGGAGTTAGCTAAGTAGTTCCTTGCATTCTCTTGGCACATCTGCTGCCAAGTATCTGCACAGCATGAAGTTTTATCACTGGCTTGAATCCCCCCGAGTTCAAGAACAGCTAGCGTTGATCAACGAAAATGTTAGAGACGACGAGTTACCGAATCAAATGACAGTTGCTGGACTGACCCAAAACTGGAGGCCATTTTCTTAGCATACCTGACCTTTAATGAAGAATGGCAGCCTATGGAAGTTTAGGATTAGCAGTCGGTTTCCCTAAAGCAGAAGATATGTAATATTCTAACAGAATAGGTATTCGATTCGGCCCCCTTTTTTGTTCAAAATGTGTAATATATGAATAGCAGATAGAAAAAGTTAGAGCAGAGCAGCTGCTGCCGACGGCAACAATTACAGTGATTAGAACTTCAGTTTGATTTTTTGTCGAGCAATAATATCTTCTCTCTTCTTTTTTGTAATTTGAGGCTTTATTGCAGAGTATCTCAGCAGTTCCATGCCTAGTATATTATATTATACACTCAATTTCTAAAACAGTGGTGGTAGTTATTTGGCTGCTGGCTTTGCATGATTGAGATATGGCCCATCGACATGGCCCCAAATCAGGCATAGCATTTTACAGGTCTATACAAGATATAAATTAAACTGTCTCGCAATGTTTTGAACTCAACTCATATACTGTTTTAATGGGCAAATAATCTAATTCTTAAACATACTATAATTTCAGGTGGCGAAAAGTCGACATCAAAGTGTCAAAACTTCTCGTAATTTTTAAAGAAATTTTTATCTATTGAACGTTTGTCCCTTCACTTAGGTAAACTGGAATCTATGCCTTTTACAGGTGAAGCAGATAACGTCTCAAGAAAATAAGAGATTATACATTTCGCAAGTAAATTAACGAATCAAATTAAATACAACATCAACCAGAGAATCAATTGATTCGATAAGTGTATCAACATGATCTAAACAACATATGAGCCAAAACGGTTGGAATTTCACTTGGGAAATAGAAATAGAGGCTCATGAGTCTAAATATTCAAGTCAATTTTTAGCAAGAATAAAATATCCAAGACAATGAACTTATTCTTTTTTTTTTTTGGATATATATAGAACAAATTGCAGGTCAATTTGACTGAAAAAAACAAAATTGAAAATCAAATGACAGCAAAAACATGGTCCATAATGGACTGCTGGAACAACAAATATTGTAAATATAATATTCAGATTCAACTACAAAAAAACTAACCTAAAGGCCCTTCTCTTCGTCTTTTGGTTAGCTTTTCTTGACCAAAGATACATTCTTGACCTTCTAGATTGGTTGGAAGCAGCTTCCTTCCTTCAGTTCAGCCATTCCAAAGCCCAAAACCCTCTCCTTTTTAGCTCCCATCTTCATCTCCCCAAACACACAATACAAGTCCTTTGGCTGCTTGACCCTTTTTTCTTCATACCTGAAACTAGTCTATTAATTCAATCTTTCGTTTCTTTCGAGAAATTCTTTGGTTTTCCTTTTTGAATTTCCAAAATTGTTGGGTTGTCTTTGTTAAGTGACAAAATCGAGTCTTTTGAAGGTTTTTGATTCAAGATCGCTGCTGATTTTTTTGCGTTTCTTGGACTTGAAGGGTTCTTGGGATCCTGTAAAATGCCGCCTTTTGGAGGAAACAAGCCTTCTTCAAATGGGTTTTATCAAAGTTCACCAGATTTAAACTCAGGTATTATTACAATTGATGTTGGTGGTCAGATTTTCCAAACCACTAGGCAAACTTTATACTTGGCTGGTCCCAAATCGCTTTTCTCTAGGTTTTCCAGTGCTGATGGCACCATTCCTTTTATTGATCGAGACCCAGAGCTTTTTTCAATCCTGCTTTCCCTCTTGAGAACCGGAAATCTTCCATCAAAAGCTAAAGCATTTGACTTTCAAGACCTTATATTTGAATCTAGATTTTATGGTATTGAGAACCTGTTGATAAATTCCCAATCAAACCCATCTCAATTTGAAGCTTTTAACCTTGAAAAATCCACAATTTTACCATTGAGTGGCCGGGAATCACCTTCTACTATCTCAACTACACCATATGGATCAGTTCATGTTGCTCATGGTAGTAAAATCACCTCATTTGATTGGTCATTGCAGAGAAAATCCACCATTTTGACCCATTTCATGGCAATTGATTCATTATTAGCTTTGACCCCTAAAACTGTGGCAGCAGGTGCCACTGATTTTTCAGGGTTACAAATCATTGATCTTGATAAGGGTTTTGTAAAGGAAACTTTGAATTGGGAAAATGTGACTAAATCAGATTCAACTGTGCAGGCAATTGGTTCATCACCTGATTATCTATTCACTAGTTTTGAGTCTGGTAGGAGGAATTCTAATTGTATTATGGTTTATGACCTTAATGATGATTTTAGGCCAGTTAGCAAAGTTGGTCACAATGAAATCTTTGGTGCTGAGCTGCTTTCTGCTATACCAGCTACTAAATTGAAATGGGTTTCTAGTCATAATTTGCTGATGGCCTCTGGCTCTCACAGTGGACCTTCTGGTGTACAAGGAAATATCAAACTTTGGGATATAAGGTCTCCAAATGTAGTTTGGGAAATCAAAGAAAAAGTCGATTGCTTTTCTGATGTTACCGTTTCGGATGATCTTTCAGCTATGTTTAAAATTGGAGTAAACTCAGGTGAACTATGCTTTGTTGATTTGAGAAATATTGGTGCTGAAAATCCATGGGTTTGTCTTGGTGATCAAAGAAAAATGATCAATGGAAAGAAGGAAGGTTTTGGTTGCAAAGTGCAGAGTAATGGAAACCAAGTGTTTTGTAGTAAAGGAGGAAATGTAGAGTTATGGTCTGAGGTTATGATTGGTTCTTCTATGAAGGTTGAATATGGTAAACAAGAAGAAAGAGTCTTTAGAAAGAACTTTATGGGAAGAGCAAAAGATATGAATGGAAGTAGAATCACCAACTTGGAGTTTGGAGGTAACAAAATGTTCATAACAAGGAAGGATCAACAACATATTGAGGTTTGGCAAAGTTCAGTTAGAGGACTTTAAGTTTCACACATAACAAATCTTTTTTTAGGTAATTTTTCGATTGTAAATGCTTTTTTTCATACTTTTGAGAATTTGTAAAATATGCAGACTGGTGTTTATGGTAGTTTATATATACTTAAACTTATTGTAGGATTGAATTTTAAAAAGTTTCTTGGGATGTTCTAATCACTTGTAAAGTTGTGTGTTCATGAAGATCAATGTTATGTTGGTATTGACAATATACTAAGAAGTCCTTCTGGCTATAAATATAAGAGGTTTTTAGACCTTTATATACATATTAAGATTTGAAACAAGATAATTTTTTTAACTATAATATCCTTTTTACCCTTCATAAATGAGAAAAGAGAGTATGAGTAAAACTAATTAATAGAAAGATGGGTGAAGATAGAAAAATTTCAATAAATGTTTATTGAAAATTATAAAAATTCTTATATTCTTAAGCATTCTAAATAAGGAGTATTTATTTTCTTCACAAGTCTTTGCCATTTCCTTCTCTTCATGTTTCAAGATCTCCTCTTCTTTGTGAATGTTGTTAAGTTAATCATTTTCATCTATTAGTTATTGCTGTTCCTTTGGCATTGGATCATTTTCAATTGGATCATCTAGCACATCTTAGTATTAGAAGATGTTCAAGAAGTTCTTGATTGATCTAAATACCTATAGTTACGATATGATATCTATTTTGCCATAGTGAAAATGGTTGCTATGTAGAGATTGTGGGTACTACTAGAACTCATATATTGCGTGGTTAAACCAAATTTTGGATGAGATCACATTGAGATTATGAATTTGGTTAGTCACAGTGTTTGCATATGAGACATCACATTGTAAAGATCAAAATGGACAAACTTATTTGAGCATTCTTGATTGTTTTTGTTCTTCTTCTACTTTTCGAATTTTTTAATGTATATTTGATTCCTATTCACTATTCACTCTATAGGTAGCAATTGATTTGAGTTATAGGTTTTATGGTAGATCAGGTTTTCCTTATTCTGGTTGGTTAAAGAATATCTTTCAGCTTGAATCGTTTGATACATTTCTTTTTATCATAATTCTTTTAAGTTTTTACAGAAAAAAAATATATTGAAAAAGGTATTAGAAAAGTGTACTAAGGAATACTAATGAATTGCTTTACTCGTTTTGTTATTATTGCTTATTCTTTTGAGTGTCCTTTTGTGACATGCACCATATTCTGGTTAAGTGGTTTACATGCTGTATTATATGGACTTTTAGAGTTGAGGTGATGGCATTGATCACCTATCTTTCCAATATATGGGGACTGGAGTTTTACTTGGATTGATCACCTATTTTTATTCTAAATTTTACATTTTGTCTTATAAATATTTTAATTTTTATAAAATTTAATTAAAAAATTCAATTTTTTAAAATTAAAAATCAATCTAAATAAAAGCATGAAAACTTTCCTATCTAAAGAGAAAATCATTCGAGTTTTTAGAAGATAAAAAAGAAGAAAATTGATGAAGATGTTGAAGAGAATGAATGAAAGTTACTGAGTAATAAATTACAGAAAGTAAATAATATTAGAATACATCAATAAAAAATGCAATATTAGCTAGTAAGTAAAGCCTATTATTGGACATAACATTGGTTCAAGTATTACTTACTCATTGAACCAGACAAAATTTCAAAATAACCATTTAGAAAAGTTAAGTTGATCAAGTTAGATTTCCAATTAATTAGGTCAATGGATAATGGAGAAGAAACTTAACAAACAAGAGAAATATTATACATTATGCCTTTTATTTCTTAAAAAGTATCTTTTTCACATTAAATTATATTTTTATAGTTGTTAATCTAATTAATTGTATATTGACCCTCTTTTTATGCCACCTGGGATTTGATAATTTATTGCAAATGTGCAGAGGTATGGTGTTAGATTCAAACTCAAAATTTTAACAAGAGATTTGATATAAGATCGCTGATCAACCTTTGATACACTTTGTATTGTATATAACGGGTAGAGAGTGTTTAAAGTGGCTACATATGATCTCTGAGTGGGTATTTATCTTTTCATTGCTAACCATCAATGGAATGGAAGATGATTTCAACTTTCAATCATTTTTGTGATAGAATTTTTCTAAAATAATAAAGAACCAATAAGAAGTGTTTTTGATAAGTATAACAATCTTAAGCTATGAAATCATATGAACAATTGATGCCTTGGAAATCTATGCACTTTACATGCTGCTAACCTCATTATTGATAGTGGTAGTTGCAAAAGAAGATCTAAACTATGATTATGCAAAAGAAGAAGGACCTATAAATAATTTATTAAAAACAAAGAAGGATGTAATGAATAAATAGATCAGCCCCACTAACCAAATAAAACCCTAAGCGCCTCTTCATTTACTATCAAAAGAGACCAGAAGCGCCGCCTCCTCTCGTTCTCCCAAAATCTTCTCAGCCGGTTCAGGCGCTGCTCCGCCGACGCTACTCCGACGAACTGAGGTAAGTTGTTTATTCTCCCTCACTCTCTATTATCTTTCTCCGTCTCCGAATCTCTCCTCATTTTCGGTCGGCAATTTTTGCGGACCTATGAGCAACATCAGCACTGGGTCCGAACAGCCGAGTTTTCCTTGGACCGCTTCCAATTTGAATCCGTTGGTGACACTGAAGCTGAAGCTGAATCCGTTGCCGGCCCGGTAAAAAGCTTTGCTGAGAACCCCAATTAAGGTTAATCGACTCCGAAGCAGAATACGTGTGGGTCAATTACCAAAAATACCCCAATACATCTCCTACATTCACGTGTGGCAATTGTTCCGCCAGCAACCCCTCAATGGCCTCAATTTTTACACTTTCCCTCAGTTTCCCCTCTCCCTCTCACACAAAAATCTGCTTCTATCCTTCAAACCCCTCTATCTCTCCCTTTCCACAACGCAACACAGGCACGCAATATACGCACACAACACAATACCTAAGGGTTTTTTCAATTAATTATTTAAATATTTTTTCATTTTCCCTTGGCGGGAAAAATGTCGGAAATTGGAAAATTCACAAGCTGAATTTAGGACGTTTATCCTCTCTGTGATTACTGTGCATTTGACCTTCCTTTTGTATTTTATCCTCTCTGTGATTACTGTGCATTTTGCATTATTCTAACATGTCATCCTGATTATAGGTTCTGTCATTCATCCTCTGATTGAAGGATGACATAAAGTTGGTGGCAGGTATCTTGCTCAACGACCTAATTGCGCTGCTAATCACAGGTTTGTTTATGTTTATTTCTTGTGTCTTCACATCAAGCTTTGCAAAATATATCTGTAATTAGGAAATCGCAAGAAACGGTAAACTTAGGGCAGATTTCCCTGTTGCTTAAAAGCTGCTTTAGGCTTCTCATTTCTTTTTACTAATTTCATCTTTAAAAAGCTAAGAATATCTGATTTGATAAGCTATCTTGGTTTTTAAAAACTGCCTTTTCTATTAATGCTACTTTTGAAAATAATATTGTTTGGTTAGTTTTTGTAACTTATTATTTTTTCTAAAGTATTTTTTTGGGCAGATTTTAAAAAGTTTCAGCATCTAAGAACAGAGCCTAATCTCCTAGGTAATGAATTTACAAAATTTTTTGAGAAAAGAAATTACTTGAGAAAAATGGATAGCTCAATTTGGAATTCATAGGAAGACTCCAACCAAATGGAATAATCAAAATGTTCAATTTTTCTGATACCCTTGGCCTGGTGCACAAGGCCAAATGGTGGCTTAAACAGCAAGCACAGAGCAAAGAAGATGACCTATACAGCAGTTATTTGAACTGAACGTTCATGAAAGAAGCTTGTTTGATTTCCTTCATCTTTGAATAATCTTGGAACCAATAGGTGTTGCGGTATGCAATACCAAACCTTATTAGACATGAGCAACTTGAAAAAGAGCCCCTTGGGTGTCATAAATGCAGAACATTTTGATTTTTTCCAACTATTTGGTTAGAGCATCCAATAAATTCCACGTTGAGTTATCCATTCTTTTCAAGTAAAGGGGCTCCTTTTAGATATCTTCTCAAATATAAATTTATTACCTTGGTGTACCACTTCTTGCAGTTTTCCTGATGTCAATATGTTTGGCAAACCTTGCTACTTGATGTATCCTTCTTTCTTTTTTTTTTTTTTGGGTCCTTTCCCTTTTCTTGTGGGACATTTTCGTGTTAGTCTTTCCATGGTATTTCGTTTCCTTGAATATAGGTTCGGGAGAGGTGAAGGTGGTTGAATATGATCCTAAATGGATGCTCTCTGAAGGCAGGACCTTTTTGCATGTCTTTCAAGACATTTGATCCTAAATCTTGCAGCTCTGTATCTGCAGGCATCCCTTGCTTACCGAGCAAGGATGCATTTTCTTGCTCTAGAAGATCCTGGGCACCTCATCAGAATCTGATTTCCTGCTTATCTAAAGGTATGGAAATATTCTTAGGGTCTTGGCTATTGAGTGGGTTCAACTTTGAGGCATTGATGCAGTGTCCTTTTAGTAGCATAAATTAGCCATGTAATTTGTATTAATACTTTTATGTTGGATTTGATATCCACTTTGGCTTTAAATTCAAATTTGACATGATTACCCTTAATTCAAACTATTACACTACATATCTTGAATATAAGCATGTTGTGCCATGTTATTGAATTAGTGCATTACAGGATAAAGTATTATACATGAGTTTATACCATCTAAAAGCATAAGAGCTTTCTAGAAGAAAAAGATTTTGTATCATTCTTTAAGCAAATGGGTCCACACCAAACTGCTGCTATAACTCCTGCAAATATGTGCATAATCATGATGATCTAGTAAACAGAACTTTATCAGGATTGATGATAATTCCCTGGTGCAATTGCTGATAATTTGTGATGTTTTTAATGACCATGCAAGTGATTGAAGAATTTGCCATTCCTACTTCTTATGAGAAAGAATGCCTGGCAGGGCTACGTTGTTTTCTTTAAGAATAAAGGAAAATTAGGATATTACCTGTGAGATAAATTTACAATTTTTATGTGCAATATTCAAGAAGAGTTGTGCTTGATTAGTTAGGTAGGGGCGGGTATTGTAGGTTATGCAGCATTCCCACTTATTGTCCATGTGTCTGCTTAGACTATAAATTCCTTTTTAGGTAGTTTCAGATGCTCATAATTTTGCTAATATTTACTTGCATTACTGTTTTCTTTAACATATTTCGATGTGTTATACCAGGGACACAGATTTCCTGCCTTTCTTCTTCCTCATCCCTGCTTTTGAGTGGGGAACTAGGTGGTCTATCACATACCATACCCAAATTGACTAGGCGGCGATGCTTGGCTTTGACTCCTAGAGCATCAAAGGATGTTCCTTACAGTTATCGTTACCCTGCTATGACTAAGAAGCCACGATGGTGGTGGAGAACCTTAGCTTGTCTACCCTATCTGATGCCTCTTCATGAGACATGGATGTATGCTGAGACGGCATACCATCTGCATCCCTTCTTGGAGGATTTTGAATTTTTGACTTACCCCTTTCTAGGAGCTATAGGAAGATTGCCGAGCTGGTTTCTAATGGCTTATTTTTTCGTTGCATATCTTGGAGTAGTTAGGAGAAAGGAATGGCCGCATTACTTCAGGTTCCATGTGGTGATGGGCATGCTTCTTGAGATAGCTTTGCAAGTCATTGGGACAGTGAGTCGTTGGATGCCTCTCGCTGTATACTGGGGTAAAATCGGAATGCATTTCTGGACTGCGGTTGCCTTTGCTTATCTATTTACAGTTTTGGAGTGCATTAGGTGTGCGCTCGCCGGAATGTACGCTGACATTCCATTTGTTTGTGATGCTGCATATATTCAAATACCATATGATTAAGGGAGTTTACATCAAGGGGCTTCATTTGTTTCTATCTCCTTCTTTAACTGTTCAAGACATCAATTTATTATTTTAAATTATATAATTAATATGTACGTAATCTATCTATAATAAAAATGATGAATATGAAAATATTGTAGAATTAGAACTGGAATTTTAGACTTTTTAATATGTAATTTGTCTTATGGAAATCATGGAATTGGATTCAATTATAATAAATCGATTATTTGTTTTGAAACAAAACAAGTAAATTTTAATTGAAAGCTTTAGTTCCAATTATATACCTCGATCTGATTATAGCTCCAAACATGCCCTCAAAAAATTTAGTCATTAGAAAAAATACAGTATATAGGGAGGCTTAAAGAAATTAACGGTGATTGGGGGATATGTAAACCCTAAAACTCGAAAAACTCCAACGAATTGAGGATGGTGCCAATTCAAGTCAGAAGAAAGGTCTGTCTCAATGACCCCAGTATGCGCACAAATAAAAGGTAGGTTTGACAAGTCACAAGGACTTGAATTGCCACCTTTTTTGTTCATAACAAAATTCTTTCCCCAACTTATTATTATTTTTTTTTGGGGTGCAGCGCAGTTCTTGAGGAACCATTAACTTGTTGACGGAGAGTCCATTTATATTTGCATTCAAGGCGGCTGCAATGTAGGCGTTTGTGAGGTTAACCAATTTGTTCCTTACAACCTTTGCAACTCACTTTTATTGTTAAAAATTTGATGTTTGAGCGAAGGGTTTCTTTCATTAAAAATGTAATCATCATATGTACAGTATTTAATGCATTATGTATTCTGTATATCTTGGTTGCAAATTTGGTGACCCTTTTCTTAATACTTGTTATCTGCATAATTTGCCACCCTATACCAATTAGAACGTGGAATACTTTTATTTATTTTTGTGCTGAATGGTTCTCACTGAATTCATATATAGTTCTAGATCTAGGTCATTTGTTCGTGGGCGTTCTGCATCTTTCTTGTCTGCATAGTAAGGCATACTCACTCCATTACAGGGACGGAACTAGAACAATATGATTGGGGGGGCTGGAGCAAAAAAATTTTTTGCCAGAATTTCGTCTATAAAATGATACATTCCATGTACAAAAGACACTCAAACAGTTCGAAATTTACATATAATATAGCAAAAGAATAGGTAATCGCCCATTACCAATGAGGAGTGATCACCCATCACTCACGGGATAAATATTACAAATTCTAAATTTACATATAATATAGCAAAAGAATAGGTAATCGTCCATTACCAACGAGGAGTGATCACCCATCACTCACGCGGAATGATTACCCATCACTCACGGGATAAATACCTTTATGAAAGCTGAGAATCTTGAGATAACAGATGAGATGAGCACGATCAGAAGACGAAATCCAATATGATCTGCAATTGATTTAGAACATTAGAAGATTAATATGAAAACAAATAACATTCATCCCAATGTAAAGAATGAAAAAGAAATCACTACTGAAAAATGATTTAAAATAGAGTTTTACATGTGAACGAAATGATTAACATGGCAATTTTATTCTTCGAGTTTGCATATTTTGAAACCGCTACAAGATGTCTTCATTTTCAATACTCTTAAAAATCTCTAGCTCCACATAGCAAACCAAACTGTCATTGAGAAACTATCTCCCATCCTATTGCGTAAATCATTCTTAATCGTTCTCATAGCAGAAAACGATCTTTAATTCATCTCTAATTTCATAAGGATAACTATCAATTGGTTTACGCAATCCTGAATCACCAATAATTTCAAAATCCGAAAACTCTACCCCTACCCGAGGCTTTTTCCCACGAACTTCATTATTAACATTTCCTTTATTAGCTGATTTTTCTTCAACCGGTTTAGGACCCTTCTTCAATTTTCCAATATATTTCTCCATAGTAAAATCCTATATAATATTCAAATATTTTAAATTCACAATTCAACACATTTCATTTATAACATAATAATTAATTAGTCTATAAATTACATAATAATCATATTTTTACCAAAAAACCCTAGAAATTTTTTCACTAACAACATAAAAATTTTAGCACTCAAAAATCTATTTACCAAAAAAAAAATTTTAGCACTCAAAATAAAAAATCATAGAAATAAAAATGTTTATGAAAACTTACTTTTTTTTTTTTTGTTCAAGATGTTTAGCTAGCTTCACACTGCTGCTGAGATGAGAGACTGCTCTGCTGCTTCTGCCGTTTCTTCTTCCTGCCGCCGCGCCACGGTCCGTCCCTGGTTGTTGTTGCTGCTGCTGGCGCCGCTGCTGCTGCGACTCATCGACAACGCAGTACACGCCACCACCACCGCCGAGCTGAGCTCGGAGTCCGACAAGGAGGAGGAGGAAGAGAAGAGGAGGGAGGGTTTTTGTTCTTCTGTGAGCTGTCTGTCGCGGAGGGAGGGGGAGCGGAGCGAGCGGGGGGGCTGCGGTGCTCCGGTGCGGGAGATCGGGGAGAGAGAAGAAGAAAAATGGAATTGATTTTGTTGTTTCTGCTGGAGCAGCCGAGGGTTTTTTTTTATTTTTATAAATCAGTCCCTACATTTTGTGAGGGCTAAATTGAAAAAAAAACTGGGAGGGCTTAAATGTAAAAAACATAATTTTTTTTTTTTAAAATAAATTCCTGGGGGGGCTCGAGCCCACCCGAACCCCTGACTAGGTCCGTCCCTACTCCATTATAAGAAAACTATTCAGTAAATTTATTAAAAATTTGTACAGTTTCCTACTTTTCTTAACAAAGTTCTAACAACAAAGAGCATCTAAAGTTCAAGATGTCAACCATTTAGTTTAACAAACATGTGATATGTTATAGTGCAAAAAGAAAAATCAATACATGCACAACATCGAATCGCAATCTTGAGAAGAATATATGTACAAATAAGTATTGATGTATATACCTTGAATAAAAATCGATGACCAATTCAATCAGAGAACAATAAAATTGAAGGTGAAGGTGGCTCTGGGGAGAAGTGTGAATGTTGCAGCAGAGCCTCCGGAGTGGGGCGACAAAGGAGAACCGGCTTTGAGGAGGAGACAACACAAGGAGGAGGAAGGAGGGGAAAATTTGATTACTAAATCCTCACAAAAACACCTTTTATTTGTTTTATTCATCCTACTTTACTTTTTTTCTTCACTTTAAATCTCATGTTTTCTTATAAATATTTTAACTTTTACGAAATCCAATAAAAAATACTTATTTTTTTTAAAACTAAAACACAATCAAAATATAGCCTTTAACTCTATATACTCAAAAAAACGAACCAAAATTTTATTAATCCGATATTTGAGACTCATCGACTTATCCAGAAGGGAACATAGTGCACAACGGACTAAACACTCATAACCACTAAAGACTAAAAAATCACTAAATCCCTTTGACCCTAAAAACCCCTGAACCCATAGAGCCTAAAAACCCCTAAACTCCTAAGACTTCTAAAACCCTAAACCCTTAAACCCTAAGACACTTTAAAAACACCTAAGACAGCTTAAAAACCCCTAAGACCTAAAAAACTCCTAATCCCCGAGACTGTAAAAGCCCTTATACCCCTAAATCTCTTACAGCTTAGGAAGCCCTAAGACCATGAAAACGTCTAAATCCCTGAGACACCTTAAATCCTAGACCCTAAACACCGAGACCCTAGATCCTAAAACCTAGACCTTTAACCCTAAACCCTAAACCCTAGACAATATACCCTAGACCCAAGATCTTATACCCTAAACCCTAGATCCTAGACCCTAGACCCTATACCCTAGACCGTAGATCCTATACGCTAGACCCTAAATCCTAGTCCATAGACTGTAGACTCCAGATCCTAAATCCTAGACCCTAACCCCTAAGACACTTTAAAAACACCTAAGACAGCTTAAAAACCCCTAAAACTTGAAAAACTCCTAAATCCCCAACACTGTAAAAGCCCCTATACCTTTAAATCTCTTACACCTTAGGAAGTCCTAAGTCCATGAAAACGTCTAAATCCCTAAGACACCCTAAATCCTAGACCCTAAACACCGAGACCCTAGACCCTAGAACCTAAACTTTTAACCCTAAACCCTAGACAATATACCCTAGACCCTAGACCCAAGATCTTATACCCTAAACCCTAGATTATAGACCCTAGACCCTATACCTGAGACTGTAGATCCTAGACCCTAAACCCTAGTCCATAGACTGTAGACCCTAGACCCTAAATCCTATACCCTAAACCCCTAAACCCCTGAGATACTTTAAAAACACCTAAGACAGCTTAAAAACCCCTAAAACCTGAAAAACTCCTAAATCCCCGAGACTCTAAAAGCCCCTATACCCCTAAATCTCTTACACCTTAGGAAGGGTAATTTTTCCCTTTCCAAAAGATTCGGTTAGTGTGTATAGACTTCATCTTTCTCTTTAGAAAGGGTGCTTTGTCAATAGACCAAGTCAAAGACCCATTATGAATTTTTACATCAATTATCAGCCTTTTATTTCTATGGATTTCCTTCTCCCTTCCGCTAATTGCTTACGAACCAGGAGGCTACTAAAGAAGAAGGGTATTGTGATGAGTAAGTAAACTATAGAGATCGAGGTTCAGATCAAAACGGACTCTTTGACTAAGGCTTGCCCCACCCGAGCTCTAATTCCATACTCGATTTGCTGGTTTTTCGTCTGAGCAGCCCCCTGAGGATGCAGAAAGCCAATACGCGTTGATCTAGTCGCCACCAGAAAAGGGCTATCTAAATTGATTCGTTTTTGCCGATAAGCCCCAATTGCATCATAGGAATTTGTGGAACAAGACTGTAGACCCTAAACCCTAGTCCATAGACTGTAGACCCTAGACCATAGACCCTAAACCCTAAACCCCTAAACCCCTAAGACACTTTAAAAACACCTAAGACAGTTTAAAAACCTCTAAAACCTGAAAAACTCCTAAATTCCCAAGACTCTAAAAGCCCTTATACCCCTAAATCTCTTACATCTTAGGAAGCCCTAAGACCATGAAAATGTCTAAATCCTAGACCCTAAACTAGAGACCCTAGACCCTAGAACCTAGACCTTTAAACCTAAACTCTAAACTCTATACAATATACCCTAGACCCTAGACCCAAGATCCTATACCCTAAACCCTATACCCTAGACACTAGACCCTAGACCCTAGACTCTATACCCTAAATCCTAGATCCTAACCCTAGTCGATAGACTGTGGAACCTAGACCCTAAATCCTAGACCCTAGACCCTAAACCCGAGAGCCCAGAACCTAGACCCTTAACCCTAAACCCTAGACAATATACCCGAGATCCTAGATCCTATACCCTAAACCCTAGACCCTAGATCCTATACCCTAGACCCTAAATCTTAGACCCTAAACCCTAGACAATATACCCGAGATCCTAGATCCTATATCCTAAACCTTAGACCCTAGATCCTATACCCTAGACCCCAAATCTTAGACCCTAAACCCGAGACTCTATACTCTAGACCCTAGAGCCTAGACCCTAAACCCTAGACCATAGACCCTGGATCTTGGACCCTAAATCCTAGACCCTAAACCACCCTAGACCCTATACGATAGACCCTAAACCCTAGACCCTATACCCTAAACTCTAGACCCTAGATCCTAAACCCTAGACCTTAGACCCTATACCCTAGATCTTAAAACTCTAAACCCTAAATCCTAAACCCTAGACCCTAAATCCTAGACACTAGACCCTAAATCCTAGACCCTATACCCAAGACCCTAGACCCTAGACCCTAGAACGTAGACCTTTAACCCAAAATCCTAAACCATAAACCCTAGACAATATACCTTGGACCCTAGACCCAAGATCCTAGACCCTATACCCTAGACCCTAGATCCTAGATCCTATAAACCCTAAATCTTAGACCCTAGACCCTAAATCCTAGATCCTAGACCCTAAACCCTAGTTCAAGTATTACTTTACAAAATTTCAAAATGACAATTTAGAGAAGTTATGTTTATCAAGTTAGATTTCCAATTAATTGGGTCAGTGGATAATGGAGGAGAAACTTAACAACAAGAGAAATATTATACATTATGCATTTTCTTTGTAATACAGGTATCTTTTACATTAAATTATATTTTTATAGCTATTAATCTAATTACTTGTATATCAACCCTCTTTTTATGTAGAACACAAACACCTGGGATTTGATATGCGTCACTTCTTATTGGTCCCAAATTGTATGAAAAGAATTGGCTGGATTTATTGCAAATATGCAACGTGCGGAGGTGTGGTGTCCTATGACAAAAGAGTTATTTGCCGAATATTCGAAAAAGAAAATTTAAAACATAAGCAGATATATTGAGAATTCTATATCAATTAGTTAAAGAATTAATAAATTCTTAATAAGTTTGGGTAATCCTTTTCTTCTTGAGGTACCTTTTGAAGTGAGTTAAGTCCAAACTCGAAATTTTAACAAGATATATCTTTGGATTTGATATAAGATCGCTGATCAATCTTTGATACACTTTTAGATTGTATATGACAGGTAGAGAGTGTTTAAACTGACTCCATATGATTTCTGAGGGTATTTGTTTCATTTGCTAACAATCAATCGAAGATGGTTTCAATCATTTTTTTGATAGAGTTCTTTTAGAATAATAAAGAACCAATAGGAAATTTTTTTGATAAGTATAACAATCTTAAGTTCTAAAATCATATGAACAGTTGATACCTTGGAAGTCTTTCAAGTGATGTTGCTTTGCCGAAAACTAATGTTTTTATGCACCTCAATTGAATAGGGTGCTAACCTCATAAGTGATAGTGGTAGTTGCACCAACATAGCTAGCACTTATCTTGTTGAAAAGTTGAACTTACCTCTTCTCAAGCACCCTAAGCCTTATAAGCTTCATTGGTGGAATGATAGTGGAGAAGTGAAAATGAACAAACAATTGCTAATGTCTAAAGGGTCATATAATAATGAGATTCTTTGTGATGTGACTCCTGCAAGCGAGACTTTTGTTATTGGGACATACTTGGAAATATGACAGAAAAGCTATGCATGATGGTATGAAGAACACCTACACTTTTGAAAATGATTAGGAAAAGTTCATGTTGAATCCTTTTACTCCTATTCAAGTCTTTGTAGAACTAAAGGAAATGAGAGAAAAAGAGAGACTAGAGAGTGAGAAAAAGAGAAAGAGCATTTGAAGAGGGAAAAAGAATTGATGAAAAATAATTGAGTGTGGAAATACTAGAGAGGAAAAATTGAAGAGAGACAAGAAAAAGAATGATAGTTGTAAGGGAGAGAAAAAATGCTTCTATGGAAAAGAGAGTGAGATCATAGAAGCCATTGAGAAAGAAGAGTTGGTTTTACTTCTTTATTGCAAGGGAACATTTATTTCTACTAATGAACACTTGTCTTCTCAGTCTAATGCTATAGTAAAGGTTCTTGAAGAGTTCAAAGATGTCTTTCCCAAAGAGACGCTCGTTGGACTTCCTTCCTTGAGAGGGATTGAGCATCAAATTGACTTGGTACCCGGAGTGGTGTTGCCAAATAGATCTGCTTATAGAAGTCCTCCCGAAGATACCAAGGAGCTAAGACGACAAGTTGATAAATTGCTCTCCAAAGGCTATGTAAGAGAAAGTTTAAGCCCTTGTACCATTCCTGTTTTAGTAGTCCCAAAGAAAGATGGTACATGGCGTATGTGTATAGATTGTAGAGCCATTAATATCATTATTATCAAGTATAACCATCCTATTCGTAGATTAGATGATTTGCTTGATGAGTTGCATGGTTCTCAAATATTTTCGAAGATTGATTTAAAATCGGGTTACAATCAAATTAGAATGAGGGAAGGGGATGAATGGAAAACGGCTTTCAAAACTAATTGTGGTCTTTATGAATGGCTAGTCATGCCTTTTTGATTTTAACTAATGCTCCTAGTACATCCATGAGACTTATGCATCATGTGTTGAGGAATTTCATTGGAAAGTTTGTTGTTGTATATTTTGATCTATAACAAAACTTATGAAGATCATTTGCATCATTTTAAACAAGTTTTGCTAGTTTTGAGAATTGAGAAATTTTATGCTAACCTTGGAAAATATGAGTTTTGTTTGGAAAAAGTGACTTTCCTAGGTTATATGGTGAACTCTCAAGACCTTCAAGTGGATCAAGAAAAGGTGAAAGTAATAAAAAAAAATGGCCTACTCCTTAAGTAGAAAGTGCATAGCTTTAAGGATGAGAGTGATCCAAATGTGTTCCTTGATTGGGAAAGACAAGTAGAGAACCTCTTCATGGTGAGAAGCTAAAGTGACATTGTCAAGGTGAAATTAGTCACTGCCGAATTTTCGGGTTATGCACTTTATTGATGCAAAAGGATTGTCATTCAAAGGTTGAGAAATGGAAGGTAATGCTGGAGTTGAAGACTCTCATGAAAGAAAGATTTGTACCAAAACATTACTATAGGGAGCTTCACTATAAGTTGGTAGCTCTTAAGCAAGACAACAAAAGTGTTGAAGAATATATGCAAGAAATAGAGTTCTACACTTTGAGATTGAGCTTGAAGGAGGACAAAAATGCTTCAATCGCTAGATTTCTAAATGGTATATTGCTAATCAATTAGAGTTGTACCTTACACAACTTATAAAGACATGTTTCATTTGGCTACCAAGATCGAGAATCAAATAAAGAGGATTGATTTCTCTAAAACTAATCTTCCTTTTTCAAGAAGTGTGGTGCCTAAACCTCAAGCATCGACCTACAAGAGTTGGCTAAAGAAAGAAGATATACATAAGGTGGCTTTCAAAGATCATTTTAATCTAAGGTGGAAGATATAGGAAACAAGATGCTTCAAGTGGAATGGTGTAGGACATATTGTTATAAAATTGTCCTACCAAGAGAACTTTGTGTTTTTAGTGAAGACTTAAATGGTTGGATTGAAAAGAGTTATGATAATTGCCAAGAAGGTATTGTTGACAAAAAAGAAAGTAGTGAAGACCAAGAGATTGCCTCTTTTGAAGCCGATGAAGAGGTTATGAGCTTTGTGACTATTAGAACTTTGTCTACCCAAGTACATGAGGAGCAGAATAGCATTCAAAGTAGTATCAGAGCAACTTCCAATTGAAGGTTAATTTGTATTGTAAATTGTTTAAATCGTTGAATAAAAAAAGAAAAAGTATTTAATGATCAAACAAAATTACACGAAGATTCACATCAAAATGTCATGAGATTACTTATATTATTGTCAACTTGAAGGATGGCTATAATGCATCTGAATTGTTCAAGAATTTTGCTCGGGACATTCTTGGAATAATGATAATTTAGTTCAAAAAGGAATTCAAGAAATATTTTTCCAAAATTTTCTTGAGCAAACTTTGGAGGAAATCAATGAAGGTTTCTTGGAAAAAAAATATATAACTTTGCATTTATGCACTTTGTGCACCTTACTTAGAATAAAATTTCTATACCATATTAGAAAATGTAAGAATTGAATTACTTTTAGTTAATATCACATAGGTATATTTATAATAATACAAACCCTACAAAACTATATAAAATATTCTAATTAGTTACAGATTATTCTAATAATCCACATAAATATCCTAATTAGTTATACAACATCCTAATCCGTTACACAATTTTATATTATAAATCAACGCCACTAACTAATATTACTCTTTAAAAAATAGTGGAAAGAGCAAAAAATAATATTTTCTTTTTTAAATATGAAACTAGAATTAGAATCATGTTTTTATTATTCTATAATTTTCATCCGTTAAAGGTTTGATGTGTGAAGATTTTATAAATTAATAAATGACTTTTTTCGAAAAAAAAAATACATCACTTAATTTGTGGTCTAAATTTACTTTCTCTATAACATTTGTTTTAATATTAGATAAATATAAATGCACGTGACAAAATTTGTGAAATAATTTTTTTTCTAAGTTTGTGAAACAATTTTTTTCCTGTATATTAATACTAAAATGTATTTTTTAAATAATGATTTCAAATTTATTATTACTCTATATAATCTTTTATGTAATTTTCAAATAAATTATTCTTTTTTTTGTGCTAGAGGTATTTAACAAATAATTTCACAACTTATTGTTTGTTTATGTAATTTGTATTATCCTCTATGTAATTAACTCTTAAATATAGTAATTTTTTACTTGTCTATTTAAATGCTTTTTAAGAATAATTCTTTTAAGTTAATCTTTATTCATTTAATTTTTATCCTCTTCTAATATTAGTTAATTTTAATTAGTTATTAGCCATTCTTATATTTTTAAGTTATTCTTATAGTTTTAAATTTATGCAGAACAAGTTGACCCATAATTAATTGGTTCACTAGTAGTGAAATTGTCAACATAAGAGAATTTTATTTATGCCTTTTATTTGTATAAGTATATATCTTTCATAGTCATTCCACAAATACGTCAATAAGATGAGAAAAACTGTTTTGGGACTAAATTGAAATAATTTTTTATGAGAAAATTAATATAAATATTTATGGAACTAATTTTTCCAATTTTAGTAATAAAATTGTACCTAATTACCCTCACAAAAGAGGGATTTTTTAAAAAAAAAAGAAAACGCCTAAATTCGAAATAGTAGTAACCATTTTTTCTTTTTAAACCGAGATAGTAGTGATCTACAATAACTCTAAATAATATTAATAAAACTACTATGAAATATATGTACTACTACTAGAGGATGTATTAGACGATTCTTACCGTATTTTATGTTGGAAAATAAAGTCAAGAACACATTTAATGGACAAAAAAAAAAAAAAAAGTAGTTTAACAACTCATCATAATGAACCATATAGTACTTAATTTCGTTAACAATATCTCACCTCCCTAAATACTTGTACTTCTTTATATTATTGAGAAGATATAGTTTGAATGTAAAACCTCTGTTTGGAAATAAATGTTTTTTTATTATTAAATTACTGTCTTAACTCTTAATACATCTAAAATATTTATGAATAATATTTGTTTTTTGTGTTTTGAAGAATAACGTGCGTAAAGTATCTTACGAAGTCTACCGAAGGTGAAAGCAAGAAGACGAATATACAACATGTCTATTATCTCTGAGGTGAAGAAAATATAATGAAATAATATAATATTTTTTTTATTACCTCTTAGGTAAAACACGGTATTTACTAAATATTAATATTCGAGTTTGTAAATCATTATATATATATATATAAATATATAGACATGAATCTTAGACTATGAAAACTTTCTCTTATTATAAAACATATCTTTTTCGTAATTAGGTATAATTTGAATGTCATCGACTAATCCAAAAGGGATTGAAGGGTACAAGATTGACATGCAGCATTTATTTACACATTGAATAATTTGAAATCAGAATTTTCACTTAACAAATCAAATAAAAGTATTTAAACGAACGAAGAAGTTGCACAATGGAATTACTCGTGAATAAAACATCTCTTACGTTAATGGGCTATTTCTGTAGACCAATTGGGCTTTGGTGCTGATCTCTTTAATTAGGACACCAAGTTTCTTAGATGGGCTGGCATTGGGACACAAAGCCCAATTGGAATGGGCCGATTACCCATCAATGTTATTCTCATTTTCCATTTAATGACGGCATACGCCATTTTAATTAATAAATTGTTTTTAAGGAAAAATTTAATTAACAAATAAAGTAATTAAGTTGGTTTTAAAAGTGACATAAATAAAAGCAATTACTAGAATAGCTTTCAACATTTCTTAATGCAAAAAGCGTACACTAACAACAAAGATAGAAACAAATGAAACTGAAAATTCCACCCCGCCCCCACAAAAAGAAAAAAAGCCGATCTTTAATTATATCCCAAATTATTGCTACCTTTGCAAACGGACTTTGGAGGCCATTAAAAACTTTTCGTGAGTCTCACCAAAGCGGCAAAATCTAACCTCTTTTATCTTAATACTCTTTCTATTTTATACTATCTATCATCTTATAATATTATACAAGAATTAGAAAGATAATTAAATTATCTAGATTCAAAGGAAATTGACTAAATTACTCTTCATTATCATTAATATAATACTAATGAAAATTTCTCGACAATCGTTTAATTTCCTAAGATAGGAATATATATGAAAAAATATTATTTAACATTCATTTGATTTAATAAAGTAACAAATATTTTGAAATGAAAAAAATATTTACAGATAGAAAATAATATGAAATGGAGAGAATATATATATATGAAAAAGTTCATCCATTTTTAAAGTAATTTGTATTTACAAAAGAAAAAGTAGATAAAATTTTAAATTTATAATTTTCCATACATTTTTTTTTAAAAAAAAAGTTAAAATTTGACACTTCTATATGTCTTCTTTTGAATTTTTAACCCTCTTTATTCTTTTTTTTTTTTTTTCAGTTTCATTGATGTAATTATGTTGAATGGGGTAAATGTAAATTACTACAAGTAGTCGAGCATTGAAATTTAAGTAGTTTTATTTTAGCATTTAAGGATTTGTAAGTTATGAGTTTTAGCATTATTATTGTTGCTATAGTATTTAGTAAGCCTATCATATACTATGTGAAAGTTTCTCAACTAATTTGGTTTTTCTTTTTTTCCTTCATTGAATGCTTGAATTAAGGGATTTGATTTGTACCCAATTAGGTGACCTCTCATTTATTGTCTCTTCCTCTATTTTTCTCCTATATATATATATATATATATATATTCATTCATAGTCCATTGGACTTGGCTACCAAGAGTTCACATCATTGGATATAGTTTGAGCTAGAGTGAATGAGCCTCTTTCTCTTTTTTTTAACTCTTATGTTTGTACTAGTTTTTATGGTTTAATTAATACCGCCTCTATTACTTATATAGTTAAATGATATTTTTGATAAATTTATACCATAACATATTAAGATCCTCTAATTATTCAGATCAGATGTACGTTCAATATTCGTAATTTTTGATATATATAAAAGTTTAGAATTAATAAAAAAAATTACATAAATACGGTAACTGCACCTTAATTGGAATAAAATTTTTGTACTTAGAGAATGGAAGAATTGAATTATTTTGGTTGTATCATATAATACATTTATAATAATACAAACCCTACAAAATTATATAAAATATTCTAATTAGTTACAGACCATTTTAATCCCTATCAAATATCCTAATAAGTTATACAATATCATATTATAAATCAACACCACTAACTAATAGAACTATTTTAAAAAAATAGAGGAAAGAATAAAATAAGAATTTATTTTCTCTTTCTTCACTATAACTTTTTTATAACATTTTTTTGTAATATAGATAAATGTACGTGCATTTACATGTGACAAAGTTTATGAAATAATTTTTTTTATGATATTACTACTAAAATGTACTTTTTAAATAATTATTTCAAATATATTATTACTCCATGTAATCTTTATGTAACTTTAAAATAAAATATTTTTTCTTTGTGTTAAATGTATTTTACAAATAATTTTACAACGTATTATTTTTTTATGTAATTTGTATTATTCTCTATGTAATTAACTCTTAAATATAATAATTTTTTACTTCTCTATTTAAATACTTTTACGAATAATTCTTTTAAGTTAATCTTTTCTTCATGTCTTCTAACATTAGTTAATTTAATTAGTTATTATCTATTCTTATAGTTTTTAATTTATGCGGAAAAAGTTGATTTATAATTAAGTAATTGATTCAAATTGTCGGCATAATAGAAATACATTTTATGCCTTTTATTTGTATAAGTACACATCTTTTATGGTTATTCTCACAAAGAAGTCAATAATATGAGAAAAACTATTTTGGGACTAAATTAAGATAAATTTAATATTTACGGGAGTAATTTTGCAAATTTATTAGCAATAAAATTGCAAATAACCACCCTCATTAGAGAGGGTTTTTTTTTTTTTTTTGGGTTTAAAATACACCTAAACTGGAATGGTAGTAACCTACAAGGACCCTAAATAGCATTAATCTTTCATTTACCACCATAATACGAATATTTAAAATACTCATAAATATCTATAAAACCATTCTTTCCATTCCCTTCTTTACATTTTATGCTGTTGGAAAATAAAGTCAAGAACACATTTATTGGACAAAAAAAAAATGTTTAACAACTCATCATAATAAACCATATGGTACTTAATTTCCTTAATTATATCTCACCTCCCTAAATACTTGAAATTTTTTATATATTGGAAAGATCTAGTTAAAATATAAAATCTTTTGTTTGATATTGAGTCTTTTTACTCACTAAACTATTATCTTAATATATCTAAAATATCTAAAATATATCTAAATACTTGTAAAATAAGTATAATGGTGGAATATATTATTCTTTTCTTTTTATTATCTTTGAAGAAGAAAATAGTTCACTAAAATTTAATATTCAAGCTCATAAGTGTACCTTTTTTATCTTATATTCTTTTCCTTTTGTATTATCGGTCGCATTAACACATTACACAAGAATTTAAAAAGTTAAAAAGTGATTAAATCGTCCAAATTAAAAAAAAAATTTTGACTAAATTTCTTTTTATTATCATTATTAATAGTTGTGAGTGAACTTTAATATCTCTTCTATAGGCTACGAAGACTCTTGCTTTAATGGGCCATTTCTCTGGACCAAGTTTCTTAAATGGGCCAGGCCAGAATTAGGAAACTTTATCCATCAATGGAATGGGCCGATTATCCATCAATGTTATTCTCATTTTCCATTTAATCACGGTTACACCATTTTAATCAACATTTTTTAAAGGAAACTTTAATTAACGAATTAAGTAATTAAGTTTTTTTTTTTTGAGGGAATTAATTAAGTTGGTTTTTAAAAGTGACATAAAAAGCAATTACTAGAACAGCTTTCAACATGCCTTAATACATAAAGCCTACACTAACAACAAAGAGAGAAACAAATGAAACTGAAAAATTCCCCAACCGCCCCCCCCCCAACCCCATAAAAAAGCTGCTCTTTAATTATATCCCAATTTGCGAACGGACCTTGGAGGCCATTAAAAACTTTCAATGAGTCCGTCACCAAAAGCAGCAAAACCTAACCTCTTTTATCTCATCCTACTTCCCTTTTATATTAATTTTCATCTCAAAATATTTGTACAAAAATTAAAAAAAATGATTGAATTTTCTAATTCAAAAAAAAATTTGAAATATATTACCCTTTGGTTGTTATTATATATAGTTCTAATAAAAATTTCTGGATAATTATTTAATTTCAATAGAATAAGATATATTTAGTTATTGAAGGACTAAACCTAAATTATTTGTGGACTAAAATTAAATAAGACAATCTTTCATATAAATTAAAAAAAAAGATTAAATAACTCTTTGACTGTTATTAATAGTTCTAATGAAAATTTCTTGATAATTATTTAATTGCAACATGATAGTTAGGATATACAAAAAAATATCATTTAATATTTCCTTAATTTTATAAAGTGTCAATATTTTTAAAAAATATGAAAAGTATTTTCATACAATAAATAATATGAAATTGTGGGGATATATATAAAAAGATTCATCCATTTTTAAAGTAATTTTTATTTTTAAAGGAAAGAATAGATAAAATTTTATATTTTTATTTTTCCATGCATGTTTTTTTAAAGAAAAAAAAAAGTTAAAATTTGACACTTCCGTGCGTCTTCTTTTGAATTTCGAGTCAAATATTCAACTACTTTATAAATATCATGAGCTAATTAGAACTTGTTTTGTTTCCTGTAAGCCTCTTTATTATTTTAGTTTTTTTTTTTTTTTTGCAGTTTCATCATAATTATTTATTATTTCTTTTGAGGACATAATGATGTAATTATGTTGAATGGGGTAAATGTAAATTACTACAAGTAGTCAAGCATTTGGAATTTAAGTAGTTTTATTTGCTATAGTATTTAGTAACCATATCATATATTATATATGCGAAAGTTTCTCAACTAATTTGGTTTTTCTTTTTCTCCTTCATTAAATGCTTGAATTTAAGGAATCAATCCCTACCAAATTAGGTGATTAATCTCTCTCTCTCTCTCTCTCAATTCTTTAGAGTGAGAGAAAAAAAAATTACTCCCTCACTTTATACTATTGATCCGTTAATTTAGGACAAGATGCAAGAATTAATCAAATAATCAATAGAGTCGTTCTAAATTCGAAAGAAAATTGATCAAATTATTTTTTAATTGTCATTAATAGTTTTAATGAAAGTTTCTAAATAGTTTTTTAATTATAATAAGATAGAAATATATATATAGAAGAGTATCATTTGATACTCTATTAATTTATTAAAATAACTAAATAATTGATATTTTAAAACGAAAAATAATATGTATAAATATTATAAAAATATATATGTTTTAATATATAGAAATAAATAAATAAAGGAGAGAGAGTTGAATTAGTGAGAGTGCTGAAGGAAGCAGCAGGTGCCGGTGGCGGTGTGGGAGATGAGGGAAACGATGTGGATATTCATTCATTTGCATGGCTTCCGTTATGCTAGTAAAAGTCAGTGATGATCATTCATTGATTATTCAAAGACTCCCAAACAAACTCATGTGTCTTTTGCGGTGATTGATTACTCAAATATATACCTAGTTTTTTCTTCAATGTTTATATCTCTTGTTTTAATTAGGTGTCTTGTCAGCAAAACAATTTGATAAAAAAATTTTAATTAGATTATCGTAAATTATTTATTTATTATAATAGAAAAAAATGAATTTTGATGATAATATTATGTTTAAGGTTTGTTTAAATTTTATGGGCAATATAGGTAATTTTACTTTATAAAAAAACGTAAGGAGTAGTTAATAATATAATTAAAAAATACTTTGTAATTTCAAATAAATTATAAGTAAGTCACGAAGAGAGAGACTTTTTATTGTGGAAGAAAAGAGAGAAGAGGTGTTGCATTTCTCATAATCTTCCTAAACATCTTTTATATATTATATGCTGTATATCTTCTCTCGTATTAATTTTTTTCTTAAATATTTATTTTTCGGAAGGAATGATTTAATTTTTATTTAATAGACTTTATTAAAAAAAACTACTATGTAAAATAAAATTTTGAAATTAATTGTATCATACAATGTTTCTCAAATTTTATTATTATGTGTTTTTGTTTTGATCCTTTATAAAAAAAAAGTGAGATTGAGGTTAAGAGTTCGAGTCATTTTGAATACTAATTTTATGCCTAATTTTTAACCTTGTGCCCCTCAATCTTGAATTAGTGAAAGATTCTCAATTATAAAAAAAGAAACATTCAAAATCATCTCATACACCTTTTAGTATACTTTCTAATACACTTTATATGATCATAAAAAAAAAAATCATAGAGACCATTCACATTTAATAATCTTAAAATTTAAATATATTACTTGTTAACATAATATTAAAACGAAGAAAGTAATATATTAGAAGACGTTATTAGATAGAAAAAGGGAGATAGAGAGGTGTTGATGATGTCGTATGTTAGTGTGAGAAGAGATTGTTGGGGGTGTGTGTGTGTTTAATATTTGCCCCTCTCCACAACGACCTCTGAAGGCATTAAATGTTTGTGCTTTAAAGCAGCAGCTGCTGCCGGTTTGGTTTTAGCTTCATATACGAGTCTCTTGGTCTTCTCTTCCACAATACAGTATACATGACTCTCTCAAACTCCTTTCTTCCTTCCTTTCAACAACAGTTACGGCCTTCTCATTTATTGTACCTCTTTATTTTTCTCCCTATATATTCACTTTCTTTTTTCTTTCTCTTCCCCCATTCTTCTTCTCCTCTACCTTCAATACCCACCCTACCCCCACCTTCATCTTCTACTGCAAAAAGAACAACAATTTTTCTAGGTTTTTTTTCTTTTTGTATATAATAATATATAGCTCTTTCTTCTGCCGAAGCTGCTGCATTTCCAGCAGGTATGTCTATACATTCCTTCTTTTTTTCTTTTGATGAATATATATATATATATATATATATATCACATCTTTTTATCTGCATTTTATTGTTCGGGTTCTTGTTTATTTTCAAGGGGCGTATACATTTTAAATCTTTTTTAGTTAAATTAATATAGAAAATTAAAATTCTAGTTTTCTCTGTTATTTAGGAAGAGAAATTGAACAAATTAATTATATTATAAGAGGATAAATTTGTCAATATAAAATAAATATACTCTCTGTCATCTTACCTGTATAAATACTTTTCACAATTAAAATGTCAATTTTATTTTTTCTTATCCAATTAATTGGATAAAAATTGATTCTTATAGCATCACGTTTATCTTAATTAGATTTTCATTCTAATGTACTTAAATGAAGTTTGATTTTAATTTTTTTTTCTTGATGTCTCATATACATAAACTGAATTATTTGTGAAAAAATATATAGATTTATAATTGAAATTTGAGATTAAAAATACTATTTATCCGATCATTTTAGCTATGCTTGACACTGAATTATTTGTGAAAAAATTTTATGCATTTCTTCTTTGCAGAGACAATTTCATCCCTTGTGCAATTGGTGAAGCAATTTGATCATCTAATTGGGTTCCACCGTTAAACAATTAAAAGATGGATATATCAACGGCCATGATGATCCTGTCGGTCGTTGCTGCTTATCTTCTATGGTTCAGATTCATGGTGAGGTCTTTAAATGGTTCACGAGGCCCACGGGCCTGGCCTTTATTCGGTAGCTTACCGGGGCTTATTCGTAATTCTAATCGCATGCATGATTGGATCGCTGAAAATCTTCGGGCCTGTGGCGGCACGTACCAAACTTGCATTGCTCCAATTCCATTTTTGGCCCGAAAACAGGGCCTCGTGACTGTCACGTGCGACCCGAAAAACTTGGAACACATCTTGAAGGTTAGGTTCGACAATTACCCCAAGGGTCCCACTTGGCAAGCTGTATTTCATGATCTACTTGGTGAAGGTATCTTCAATTCTGATGGTGACACGTGGTTGTTCCAGCGTAAGACTGCCGCATTGGAATTTACCACTCGGACACTTAGACAAGCCATGGCTCGGTGGGTTAGTCGAGCCATTAAACTGAGATTTTGTCCTATACTTAAAGCGGCTCAAGATGATGGTAAGCCGGTTGATCTTCAGGATCTTTTACTTCGGATCACTTTTGATAATATTTGCGGCTTGGCTTTTGGAAAGGATCCGCAGACTCTGGCTCCTGGACTTCCGGAAAACAGCTTCGCGTCAGCTTTTGATAGCGCCACGGAAGCCACTTTACAGAGGTTTATTTTGCCTGAATTTCTTTGGAAGCTGAAGAAATGGCTTCGACTTGGGATGGAAGTCAGCTTGAGCCACAGCTTGACACACGTGGATAAGTACTTGACTGACATTATCAATACACGTAAGCTTGAATTGCTGAGTCAGCAAAAAGATGGGTCCCTACATGATGATTTACTTTCTAGGTTCATGAAGAAAAAAGAGTCCTATTCAGATAAGTTTCTCCAACACGTGGCACTTAATTTCATCCTAGCTGGACGCGACACGTCATCCGTGGCGCTGAGTTGGTTCTTTTGGTTGGTTAGTCAGACTCCGAGGGTAGAAGAGAAAGTATTAATTGAAGTCTGCACCATTCTAATGGAGACACGTGGAAATGACACTTCAAAATGGTTTGATGAGCCCTTAGTGTTTGAAGAAGTTGACCGACTGACATACCTCAAAGCAGCATTATCCGAAACTCTAAGACTATACCCATCTGTTCCTCAAGATTCAAAGCATGTGATTGCCGACGACATATTACCGGACGGTACGTTTGTACCGGCTGGATCGAGCATTACATATTCTATATACTCAGCCGGACGTATGAAGTATGTTTGGGGTGAAGATTGTCTCGAATTTAGGCCGGAAAGATGGTTGTCACAAGACGGCCAAAAATACGAGACACATGATCAATTCAAATTTGTCGCCTTCAATGCCGGTCCTAGGATTTGTTTGGGAAAAGACTTGGCATACTTGCAAATGAAGTCCATCGCGGCGGCGGTTTTGCTTCGCCACCGGCTTACGGTGGCTCCAGAACACAAAGTGGAACAGAAGATGTCATTGACATTGTTCATGAAATATGGACTCAAAGTTAATGTGCATCCTAGAGATTTAAGTCCCATTTTGGCTAAAATTGGGAATGGTGGTGAGAAGTTGAGCAATGGCATTTGCCACCAAGAAAAGTTGCCTAATTAAAGTTGGGTGACTGTGAATAGGATGCATATTTTTTAGACTATTTTCTATAATAATATATATAGTTTTTTATGTGATAAGGTACACAGGGGTGGCGTGGGGGGGGGGGGGGGATGATAATTCTTTGTGATGGCTACCAATTTCTTACTTCAAATATAACTATTTTGATTTCATAATGATAAATTTCAAAAATCAAGATCATTAATGATGTCCTAGTTTTTTTTTTTCCCTGAATAACAGATTATTCATTAATAATAATATGGCCAAAAGTCATTGCAACGAAAACAATTCTAAACTTTACCAAATCAATGGTGTCCTAGTTTTGGTTCTTAATGTTGTATCTCTTTCTTTTATTTGCTCATAAATCATTGAGAAAATGGGCATTGATTTCTATCCCTCCTTTCTGGTCTTTATATATATATATTTGGGACAGATAGTCTAAGTGACTTGTTTTCTGTTTTTTCCAAAAAAAAAAAAATTAGAATTTTTTTAGGATGTTAGCTCATTTCTTTTCGTAAACGCATTAAAAAGTCAATTTTTTGTCGCAAAAACTTTAAAGAAGATATATACGCGTTTATAAACAATAACTTTATTATTCATACCATTTCTTTTTTTGCTAAATATTCATACTTATTTTTTTAATCTAAAATTGAAAATGCTTTTGAAAGTCATCTAGAATTGGCCTAGAGAAGTTGTTTTCAGTAGCACATGGAAAGTTGCATTATTCTTGAACTGCAATTTCGGTTATTAAATTGTCTATTTGACTACTCTTTCTGCTTTTCTTTTTTTCATTTTTTTAACTTCTTGAGTCCATTGTTTGCCATGGATTCTTCTAATAAAGGGGATTTTGTTCAATTTTTTTACCAAACAATTCCTATTAAAAGAAAAACAAAAAATAATAATAATAATAAGGAGACAGCCCATTTTACTCTTTCACCATAAAGTATAGGAAAATGCATGAATTTCCCAATTGCGTGAAGTTTTTGAATATAATTTTGACAAAATGAAAACGACAACTCCTGAAAAAAAAATATATCAAAAAAAGAAAGAATATTAGTATGAAATAACAAGATAAACTCTTGAAGATTTCCTTAATGACTTTGAAAATTACCGGTAAAATATAGAGATCTGAAAAAGGAACCAAAAAGAATTTTTAAAATAATGTTTTAAAGAGTGATGTACGCAATCTAAAATTAAAAATTAATAGCGTGCAAAGTTATATTTGTGTATGTTCATGGATTAATATTACAAATCATGAAGTCTCTCATTTGCTTTTATTAGGATGACTTCTTTCCTAACATGTAAAATAGAATAAATGTATTGTCACACTAATTTTTTTTTTTAGCAAATTCAATCACTTTTTCAGTTTTTTAAATTTGTCCTTTCATAATCATTTTTACGTTTTAATTTTCTCAATATTAATTAGTGAGAAACGGGATTTTGGCTTCACCTATATATTGATAAGAGATTAGTTAGACGAATAAATATATTGTGTATGAATTATGTTATTTCTATAAATTATATGTTTTTTATCCTTATCTATAATATACCATTCTCTGATGAAAGTTGGAAGAAAAAATCCATCTAGCTTGTGTATGTTTCTTCTTTTAGTCAATTTTCTTCTTTTAGAAAATTATAATATATATAATTTTTTATCATGTTAATTCATACTTCAAATTACATCTTTTTTATTTTTCTTCCATGAAATACCTTTCATCTTTATATTCTCCCAATTGTATATATATATATATTTGTATATATATGTATACACACATCTATACACATATATATAATAAATAACATTCCATTTGAGAATTAAAGAAAAGTTTAAATTTGAGACATACTTCTTCTTTCTTACAAAATATAATAGATCTGAGATGTTTTATTTGAGTGGCAAGAATTAAAATTTTTCAATTTACATATCTTTTTATAATGTCTATGATATCTTTTTTTAATAAGATTATAATTAAACTTAATTTAATTGTTATTATGTAATATCCCCCCGTGACAATTAAAAAATATACAAAACATGATTTAAATTAGAAATTGTATTTATTAAGAAAAAGAATTAGGAATCGCATATGGGGATCAATAAACATAACTCAAAAATTTATAAAGATAGCGCGAAAAAATTTATTTTAATTCTTTGAGTTTCTCCTGGTAAGTTGTTTGTCTTATTTTCATTAGATCAAGGGTTCAAATATCATATAATTCTAGTTTTTTTATATGAGATTCTGAAGAAAAATTGCATTGTATAAGATTTGAATCTTTAACCTCATGAAAATAAGATAAATAATTTATTAAAAGACGAACATAAAACTTCATATTAATAAGTGTATGAGATTTTATATAATAATAACTTATTTACGTATTTAAAAAAAATCACTAGAACCGATTTTTGCCCATTTGGGCGAAATTTTGTGTAAATTTCACCAATTTGGGCGAAACTAACTTCAGCGACGAAAAAAAATTAAAATTTTTCTTATCTTAAAATCGATATTTTCTTACAAAAAATATTCAAAGTGATATATCTACCTTCAAAATAGGTTAAATGTGAAAGATTGAAATTGTAAAATAGAAAGAAGTTATAGAAAATTTATTTAGAGAGAAAAAAAGGGATGTTATTAAACTCCCTATATAACCTCCGTATAACTAACTATCATTAGTTTTAAAGCTTATTTAAGATGATTTTGAGGAATGTGAAGGAAAAATAGGCAAATAAATGTGACAGATGTCTTGTATTTGTTGGTGACTAACATGTCTACAGTGTAGTAGGATGATCTCCCGCCGCCGCTGATATTATTTTCTGTTAGTTTTATTAATTTCATTCTATTAACAAAATTTTTCAATAAATAAATTCAATTTGAGTTATGCCGAACAAATTTATTAAAAAATTTTAAATATCTTTTTTCTCTTCTTGAGAAATTGGCTATACATAATCATAGTCATAAACAATTTTAAAGAATTGATTTATAATCATAAATTTTTTTAATATTTTATTAATTTTTTACATGTGACTATTTTTGTTAAAATAGTAAATACACAGTAGAGTCTAATTTAAAAGTCACGTGATGAGGATAATTTTATCACTGTATAACTATAAAAGGATGAGGTTTTAGAATATTAAAAAGATAAAAGTTGATAGTGTTAGGTGAAGTTAAACGGACAAATTCATTTGTAAAAATCAAAATTACTCTCAATTTGACATCATGTGCATAGCAGTGTAGCAAGTGAATCTTAAGTCAAATTCTGATACAAACTTAATATTTCGATAAAAATAGTCACGTAAAAAATTCATGATCGAAAAAAGATTAAAAAAAACTTATGATTATAAATTAAAAAATTAAAATTGTTCACAACTATTTATAACTAATTTTTTTCTTTTTTTTCTTTTTTTAAAGTGTTCATTAGGTATCATAACAAATAACATTAACTTAATTTCAGTTACTAACCATAACCATTATCCTTACATAACCAAAAAAAATCATTATTCTCAATATTTATTTATTTATTTTTGCAAAGTATTAAAAAAAAAAAAAACTCAATCCAATCGAACCGAAATGAGGTATGCCACCGTCTTCAAGTTCCAAGTTTTGAATTGAGTTGAGTTGCATGAATTACCTCATTACCTCATTGGATTGACTGATCGCCATTAATGGGTTCTGGTGCTTCTTTATCAGTTGGGATTTATGTAATCTAAACTTAAACAAATTCAAGTTGACGCAACCCCGTGATCATTTTCAATTGCCAGAATTGGCGCACGTAAGGTGTTTGATAAATTGCGGTAGTGAAAAAAAATCTAACCTACGGCAACAAACAAGATGGTTCGCGAATATCTGAGTCAAAATACAATTTAAGTTGAATGTTAATCAAATTCGAATTGATTCATTAAAAAACGAGTCAGAATTAAAATTTTTTTAATCCTTATTCGATGACTTGTCGAGTGTATCAAACAAATATATATATATATATATTAAAAATATTCAAATTCGAATTAAATTTGAACTAATTAGAATTCGTATTAATACGAATTGTCCAATTGAATTTGAACCAAAATAAATAGGCTAGATCAAACTCAAATTTAAGCTTATCATAAAAGATTCACGTCAAAGGAAATTTGGGCTCGGATTGTTTCCTTTACACTAGGTAGCATAAAGAACTTTAATGGCAGCTCCCCCATGTGGATTTTAGACAGAAAAGAGCTATGTGGGTTCTTTTCAAGTACTACTACAGAAGAAGAAGTTGCTCCAAGGAATTAATGCATGTCACACACTTCACTGCCATTGTTACTGGTATTTTCTGTGTTTTTCTCTCATAACATCCGGAATTCTCACTAATACGACTCAAATTACATTCTAAAGTCTTAATTCTTACTTAAAAAAAGACTTAGCGTAAAATTATTTCAATATAATTGATGAGATATAACTTATCGAGACAAAAAGATCTTTACCTTATCATTTAATAAGACATGACTTATCGACTGGATAATGGACCCAGTTGGCTTCCTTCGCCAGGTTAAACTTTAGCTACCCCAAACAGGAAGTAGACACAATGTGAAATCAAGTGATTTACGCGCACCTCCGTAACATTCTCAGTAATATCTCATGTAACATTCTTTTTTAAAATATTTTTCTCCTTTAGGATTTACCTTTTTTCGTTTAGGGTTTATTTTTGTTTAATAAGCTTTATTAATAAAATACTCTATATTAGAAATGTTACAGAGAGAATGTTGCAGACAATGCGAAACGTTTAAGTGGGAAAAGATTCTCTTATCCTAAAAGACTTTCAATTCTATATATAAACGTGTTAAAGAAGGGAGCAATTATCTTCTCCCAATCGACTTTCTATCTTACAGACGAATGTTATACCCTCCTAACTAACTTTAAGAAGGAAGCAATTGTCTTCCTCTAATCGGCTTTTTGTCTTACAAGTGAATTTAATTAAACTCAGTACTCATCAATGACCTTGCATTACCAGGACTCAGCCCAGTATTCAACAGTGATGGTAAATTAAACAGACTTGCTTTTCAACTGTCCAAAACTATTGAATTACTAGTACTTTCTCTTGATTGGCCTAGGCATAATTATGTCTATACATCCTTAATTATAGTTCATCTTTTGAGTCTAAGCTATAATTTGGTATGCTTATAAACACTTTTTGTTCCCTCTTGAAAGGGAAATTTGTTCTCATGATTATGCTTCTTAAAGTCATATATAATCATTTATATGCTCGTTATGAATTCATATTTCAAGAAATGGGTTAGTATTTCATAAGAAAAAGAAGCATATGAAAAGAACTCTAAGGTAGACGGCTTCGTCTGAGTGAGTAAGAGTTGGATTCAGCTCGAGTTGAGCTAAACCTTCCTCTTCCTAATAAGAGTTGGACATGCCTAGCACAACCCAAGACAAAACTAGATTAATCTTACTAATTAGTAAGGATATTAAACGTTCTTACCTTGCAAGGTGTTCATGTTAATCCAGGAAGATATCTACCGGGCACAAGGCCAAATGCAGCACAAAGATTGAAAGGCTAAAGTAGCTTCGAAGGTGACTTAAAAACTCAAGACTTTTCACTTGAAAAGTCGAGTAGAGGTACCTAAGTGAAGGGTGCTTTTCCATCATGTTGTCCCCTTGTTGTCAAGTGATGTTTTTTATATCTTTGTGAAGTTAACATTTTCCAAATTCTCATACATAACTCAATCAAGCATCAACTATTAATGTTAAAAATCTAAATAACAAACCTGAATCAACAGAAACATGTCGAAAGCATAATTATTCACCCGATAATAAAGCGTTTAGGATTTGAGAAACCTGTGTGTTTTTTGTATTGTATTATCCACACCCATTACAGACAATTTCTAGAACTTACTTGGGATCTGTCAAACTCAAGCTAAATTCCCATAATTTCTTTGCCAACTCTGCATCTTTAGCAAGAGCGCTTGGTTTAGCTATGTTACTGTCTGAAAAATACTCTCCACTTACTCCTTGAACCTGCGGATGTAAGGCCACGTAGCACTGTGTAGCCGCTCCCTATGAAAACACGAGGTTACAAGATATGAATGAATAGCCAAAAACAAAAGATTTTGAGGATAAAGATTTCTCGAAAGATGCACAAACCTGTTGAACATTTTTCATAACAAATTTACCAATCCAAGTAGTAACACCTGCATAAAGAACCCCATTCAAGACCAATCCAGATAAGTTGCAATGTCTAGGAAGATTTAGAAATTGACGTAGCATTTCATGCCGCCAGTCCTCAAGGAGGGTATAAAAGTTAAGCTACCTTGCATGATTTTTGTTAAAAGCGTAGTTTAAGAATAATCGGAAAAAGTCATAGAGGTTTACCCTCAACAATCGGATGGTAACGAATAAGATTGGTGGGAATGGCTCCAGGATGTAGAGAATTAGCAGTTATATTCACCCCTTCTTCCTGTCACAACATATCGTGATGTAAGTGCACAAAATAAATAGACATTCTGAACAATATGTAACTATGTGGATTGACTCGGAAAAAAGGATGAAAGCAGTTATATGATGGAATCAAATAGGTTGCATTGAGCAAACAAAATATACAATTCAATTCTGATCTCCATATGTATAAAGAGGCATTAAATTCACTGAACATCCGCATTACCAAAAGGTATGTAAAATATTCTTGCACATGAGATACAACAAAAATGGTTCGACAATAATCTTCACGTTCCACCCCTTCCATTTTTCAAAATAATATCATCTCATGGCAAGTTCCATAATCACTTGACTAGTTAGTAGAATTACCTTCAAACGCCTGGCAAGCTCATTTGCGTGTAGTATGTTTGCAAGCTTTGACTGTCCATAGGCAGATAACGAACCGTAACTGGACATAAAAGAATAAAAGAAGAAAGAAGTTTGTTAAAAGATGAGTTTGAACAGAAAACAGTTGATGATTCCCTTATTTATACCTGGATTCATCATTTATTTTATCAAACCGAATTCCTTCACGGGGCGCATAACGATGACCCTCTGATGAAACATTAACTATTCTCCCTTCTCTGTTGCAGTCCCGTGCAGTGTTTTTCATATTATCCAACAATAGGTTTGTCAAAAGAAAATGACCTGCAGAAAAAGAAATTTGAGTTTGGCATTATAGCACGATAAGATTAGTGAATATATGGAAAATATACTCCTCACAACTTGTAATCAAACGAATCACAAGAACCAAAAAAACAACCTAAGTGGTTAGTTGCAAACTGCAGCTCAATTCCATCTTGCGAAAGTGTGAAGGGAGGTGCCATAACACCTGCATTGTTACTTCCAGAGGGGAAAAGACGAAGGCAAATATTTCAAATTTAAGAAGAAATCAACAGGACGGGAAGAAAGAAAAAGCAAAATAGAGTATATGGTATACTATTCTGAGTAAATTTTAGAATAACGGCACCAAGATATCATGGAAGCGGTACAGAATATACTGAACATTATAGTTAACTTACACGAGAATGTTGAGAGGAAGACCTAATGAATCGTAGTTCGATGCAAACTTCCTAATGGAGGCCAAAGAACTGAGATCCAATTCAAGAACATCAAGTTTAGCATTTGGTATCTCTTTCATTATCGTTTCCTTAACATTTCCGCCACTTACAACATTCCGAACAGCCATAATTACATGTACTCCACGTAATGCAAGGACACGGGCAGTTTCTGCACCAATGCCACTTGATGCTCCTGAAATTTGTAGAGTGATGAAGAGCAATTCAACCAACAATACAAAGTAGAAGAGGTTGAATACACAAGATTAGAGAAAAGTAAATAAATGGTATGAGCTATAAAACTACTAATCAAATTGCAATGCAAAATCCTTGAATGATTCGGATGCATCATATCCATCCTTCGAGCTTAAAACAATGACCTAACTAACCTCAGTTAAATAACAAAGAAATAAACGAAAAACAAAGCAGCTATTTTGTATACCAAACCACGCATGAAACCTAGAATACAAGCGGAAGAATGCAGAAGTTTCGGTAGAACTTAAATATTATTAACAACATGCAGAAACTGATAGGCGAAAACCATACAAGAAAGAACTCCATTGAGACACATAATTCTGTAGTAGAAAAAGACTATTGAAATTAATTTGATTAGACAATACCACAAATGAAATTTCAAATGAATCAAGGACCAAACAACAATGATACACAAATTTCAGCCAAATCAACCTAGTATTCAAATTTAGGAACCCACAGATTCCTTAAATTTATATAGCCAGTGTCTGGAGCCCACAAAATCCTATGGCAGTATATTATCAAGACGGGCTCCATCTCGGTAATCAGGATGACCCACAGATTCTTCTGCAAAATATTTTGTACAGTCTAATAACAAGATCAAAATTATCACAATTGAAGATTTGCAGAACTACCAAAAATCAAAAGAACAATCAAATTGGCATCTTTACGTATCCATCAACATCTATAGTATACAGATAACAAAGAAAAGTTGTGAAAAACAGAACCCAGAACTAAAAAAACAAGAAATCAAAAACAAAAACCCAATAAAGGAAACGAACCAGTAACAATAGCAGTAAGGCCAGAGCCATCAATTCCTTTAGTAACTTCTTCAGCAGTTGAGCGAGCAGAGAACCCAGATGGGCCTTTGAAGCCAAGAAGCCACATCTTCTCTACTAAAATGAGTCTGAATCAACGAGAAGAATCAAGATTTAGAGAAAGGTTTTTTTAATTCTTGATTGCTGATGCAGCAGGGCTCTACCTCTATATATATGTCCAGTATAGTGTATACTGTAGAGAGTAGCCGGCAGCTAACTTGGGACTCGGGGAAGAACCAGCTAGTCTCTTCTTAGTAGTTAGTGGCGGGCTACTACTACATTTGGCAGGGCAGGAGCCAATCTCGGTTTGCCCCCTTTTAGCCTCTACTAGAAAACTTTTCTATTATAGTCCCACATTTTTCTCCCCCCCAAAAATATATATCTTTCAAAATACTCAATTTTATAAAATATATACTTTTAGTAAATTAAATTTTAATCCACCCCTTCAGTATTCAATAAATATTTTTATATTATACTCTCTTATTAATAATAAATTCCAACAACTTTTAAAAAATAAGAACATATATTAAATTTATAAAATAATTTTCTTAATTTAAAAAGTATTCTCGAATGCCTCACTGTAAATAAAAAGTATTTCTCATTTTAAAATATAGAATTTAATCCCTTAACAAAATGAATTTAACTTTTAGAAACTGACCTTTTTCCTCATACCTAACTTCCATCCAATTATATTATGTGGAAAAACTCACTTGTACCACTTTTTTGCTTTTAGCTTTTTTTTTGAAAGATTGAGAAAATTTTTAAGTGAATTAAAGATCTCAATGCAAATGATTTAAAGAACTTTTAATCTTTTTTTTTATATATAGATCTTCTAATAAATTTTTCCCATCAAAAGCAAAATATCCCAATTTTTAAAAAAATATATTATAAACAAAAACATTACAAAACATATTATTGATGATATTCAAATATATACAAACTAACATTATAGTTGTTTAGTTATCATCTAATATATTTTCTGATCTCTCTAATATACTTTTTAATAATTTTTCTCTTACGTTTTATCTATTCAATTTTAAATTTTATTTTTTATGTTATAAAATTTTTCAAAAAATTTAGTATAAAAGTAATATAGCACATGAAAAGTATTAGAAGATGGACAAGTACCTTTTACAACAGATTTTGGAAGAAGGAAAAGGATTCCTTTGATTTGGGCTACAAATAATAAGATGGGCTTAGCAAAGATAAATGGGCCGTTGGAAAAGGCTAGGGCCTTGTTTTGTACACTAAAACTCCCCTTCAATTTAATTTTTTTAATTTATTTTAAACTATAAATTATTTTAAAAATATTCTCGATTATTTATTATATTTATTTTTAATTTTAAAAAAATATTAAAAATTATTTTTAAAAAGTTACTATAGTATAAACAAAAGTAAAAATAAAACTGTTATATTAATTTATTTTAAAATATTTTCTTATAAATAATTATTTTTAATCGTTTAAAAAAGCATAAGCAATAGAACATGATACACCAAGAAATATTTTTCATCACTAAACTAATATCTTTGACTACATAAAAAATAATTTATTGTTCCCACAAATTTTATTTATTTATTTTCTTAATCAAACCATGAGATATTACGGGCTAGAAAACACAATTAACAAAAAGGAGAATACCAAAGAAATAGAAAAGATGGAAAAGAATTATTCATTGATGATGAAGTTGGAAGATGCAACACAAACTTAGATAATTGATACAATACAGAGCATATCCTCTGATAAATTTACACACAATTAAGAAAGAAAATATGCTTCAAGGAGGGGGGGAGGGAAAGGGGGCCTCAAAAGCTTCAAAAACTTGTGCACTTTTAAGACCTGCTCTTGAAAGGAATGGCTCTGATAACTATCTGGTGGTAAACTGCAGCAAGTGCAGCTCCAATGAATGGTCCAACCCAGAAGATCCACTGCAAAAACACCAAAAACAACCACGAGTTAGCTCTACTACATGCAAAGATAGAAAGGCTTATCAAAATTATGTTGTATTGAATCAAAGGCGCTTACGTGATCCTTCCATCCGAGATGTTTGTTGAAGATGATGGACGCGCCAAGACTTCTTGCAGGGTTGATGCTAGTGCCGGTGATTGGGATGGTGGCCAAGTGAACCAAGAAAACTGCAAACCCAATTGGAAGAGGAGCCAAAAGCTGCAACAGCCAAAAGAAAGATGATTCAAGAAACTTCTCTCAATCTCACACAAAAGCCAAAGGCCACACCCCTAACTTCACCCTTGCAAAATTATTTAAGACTACATCTAGGCTATTAGCTGGATTAGCATCTTTGGTCGTATTATAGTAAGTCCCCATGGAAATCAAGGCAAACATCCAATGCTTTAACCAAAATGATTCGACTATTAGGATGAAATCGTGTAGTATAGACTTCAATGATCATTTCGTGATTATAATAATTGACAACCAAGCTATATATTAACAAGGGGGGCGTCTCCGTTCGCCACAAAACTAACAGGTTAGATCAATCGAAGGCACAAGTTTTGATCCTAAACAGTAAAAACAACCCTTTAATTCACTAATAAAACACCAGCTAAGAGGATGGAAAAGAAAACAAAGTGAAGGCCCAATAGGACAAACTAAAACTATAGTATATATGCTAGTCTGGTATAGAAAGTGCAGCAAAATAGAATTGTACGTACTTAGATAATGCTAGTTACTGCTATTCTGTTGAACTCTTAGGAAACAGTAGAATTCATAGAGTAATAGTATGAGATAAAAGTCAGGTTTCTGGAAAGATATTTGGCTGTTTTTCTTTTGTTTGTATATTACTCGAGGCCAAAATGGGATCAGTATAGTGGGAACCACATGTTAAAGCCACAAGACCTACAAACAAATTCAAGAACCAAACATTACACATGCAACCATGTGATGAGTTACTTTTGATGGACCAAAAGCTACCCCATCTCTACTCCCGAGAGACCACAGATAAGTGATGATCAAATCAATGAATAAGCAACACCAAGAAATCTATCTAAGATAGTGAGTAGGCCTTAACAGAAACAAGATTCTAACAATTGAAACTCATGGAAAAAGATCAATCAAATGGATCTTATGAAGATATATGAAAGAAGACATACAGGAACATGGGAGTCTCTGGCATTTCTCTTGGCATCAGTGGCAGAGAAAACAGTGTAAACAAGGACAAAGGTGCCAACAATTTCAGCACCAAGGGCATCACCCTTGGTGTATCCAGGCTGCACAAAGTTGACTCCACCATTGTTTGCTTGGTATGGTCCCTTCATGAAACCCTTGACAATTCCAGCACCACAGATGGCACCGAGACACTGCATCACTATGTAGTAGATAGCTCTGGTCAAGGAGAGCTTCCTTGCCAAGAACAGACCAAAAGTCACAGCTGGGTTGATGTGTCCTCCTGTTTTTCACCATAGAGATCAAGATTATTTACAAGAAAAGACTAAAAACCAGATTGTTCTTAGACAGATCAATGACCAAAACATTGAGGGATGTTAGTGTTCTAGACGAAAAGTATCCATTTCTTAAAAAAGATCCCTTTTCCTCAAATCAATAAGCAAAATATCAAAATTTCCACCAAAATCAGAAGAGTAAATTTAAGCAGATATTAACTTGGACTAAAAGGGGGGAAATCTTGGAGAGAACAAAGATCAAACAAGTGGCAGGCTTTCATGAAAACAAAAACTAAACAAGAATAACCCTGAAAAACTGAGGCAATAAGAAAGAAAATAGGAGCTAAACTGACCTGAAATTCCAGCTGTGCAGTAGACAAGAGCAAAAATCATACCACCAAAAGCCCAAGCAATACCTTGAATACCCACAGTCTTACACTTACTATCTGATGTGACAACCCCCATGACAGTCAAGATAGTTATGTACAAGAACAAAAGGGTAGCCATAAATTCTGCAATTCCAGCCCTGTAAAAAGACCATGATGACAATTCACCGGGCTCAAACAAGGGAGCTGGTGGTGGTTCCTTGTAATCCTTATCAGTTTGAGCAGCTGTACCCAATGGCTGCCTCTCAGTGAACTTGTTAGCTCCAAGATTAACATCTTCTTCCTTGTTTTCTGCCATTTCTTCCTTCTGTGAAAGCCCTTTTCTTTCCTCTGTTTTTCTTGCAAGAAAATGATGGAGTTGTAGTAGTCAGGTAGTGGGGATTAGGATAAGGGTTTCGGAGGTGCTTTATAGCAGTGAGAAGTACATTTTTTCTTCTGTTTCATGGAATTTAAAAAATGTGAACTTTTCTTTAATAATTTTTGTGTGGTCTGCGGATAATTGGCCTGCTCTGTTGTCATCAATAATAATTTTCATGTGTTTGGTACATAATATGTATTAGGAACTCATATAATTAAAGGAATATTTCACAATATAATAATTCAATAACAAAAAATTTTCTTAACAAGTTAAATGTTCTGTTAAAAAGAGAATAAACACAAAATTTATTATGATTTTACAGTAAACATTGTATTTCTTTTGTGTCTAAATGAAAATTTTGTATACGTAATTGTTGTTGTTCCTCAATTTCTTTTATTATTCATTCTAATTACTGTATATATTTTCGTACAACATGCTACTTCAACTTATTTCTTTAATATTCTGATTAATTTGATTTAATATAATCTCTATGTTGTTTGCTTAAAAAAAATTATCATTATTGATTATTAAATCAATCAAGTCATAGTCATATGGGGTTATAACTTTCATATAATTTTATACAGAGAGGAATAATACGTATTTTTTTAAGAGTGTTTGTTTCTTTAATAATTTTATTTGACTCGAATGAAGATTAGTTTAAATGTAATATAATACAAATTTGCTTATTCAGACAATGAAATAGGAGTTTTTTTTTTTTTTTTAAGAAAAGAAAAGGGGTGGAGTTGATTCAAGCTGTTTGTAGAGTTTACCAAGCTGAAATGAATTGATTAAGAAAAAAATTAAGGGCCTAATTATGGAACTAAACTATATATATTTGTTAAAATAGATTATCTTCTTTTCTTTTTTTAAGGGGAAATAAATTATCTTCTATATGGTATAGCAAAGGAATTTTAATTTAATAATAATATGTGAAAATGACATCTCACTATGCAGGAAATTTTATCAGCCACAATTTTTTCCTTTTATTCTTTTCCTTTTTTATAAAATTTTTATTATTTTCTTAACTCCATTTTGTCAGCATGATCATAATCATGATGAGGGACAAACTCAGGGGCATCATTAACTCTTATTTTCATTCATTTATATTAGTTTTAATATAAACTTTTTATTGTTTGTCATTTAATAACATAACACAAAAATTAAATATATAATTAAATTATTTTAATTTAAAAAAATAAATCAAATCGACTGTTATTAATAATTTATATGAAAATTTTTAATCAAATATTTTGTTTATTATTTTTTCTCATTTAACATAATTTAAATGTATATTATCCTATTCTAATAAAAAAATAAATGTTTTCTTTATTTACGTTTGAAATTAATATTTAAGTGCTTGAACTATTTATTTTTATAAAAAAGAAGAAACCCCTCCCCATGTAAAATTATGTCTATTTCTCTCTCTCTCTCTCTCACTTTTGTTTTTTTAGGGGTTAAAATTTTTCATTTTCTTTTTTTGAAAGTTAAAAATGTCTATTTATTTAGCCAAGAAAAAAGAAATGGAATTTTTTTAGGTAAAAATAAATGGAATTTAGATTCTAATAAAAAAAAAATCCTAAACGTCGGTCCACCGGCCAGCCATTTGGAGGTGTCCACGTGGAAGAAAGCTTAGTCATAGTGACAAATTTTCCAGCGTGCTATTGCTAGTTCGGCCCCGACCATTTTTTCTCCATCACTAATTTTTAAATTTGGCGTTTTCTGTTGTTTTAATATAAATTGAAGAATGTCTCAATGATTAATTTTAAAGTTGGAATTTTCAATTATTAAGAATTCTACTAAAATAAAGGAATTTTTTTAACTAGCATATCAAATTATGTTATCCTTCTAATTAATAAGGAGAAAATAGAAGAAAGAGGGGGAGAAAAAAATAAAAAAGAGAAATAAGTATAATGAAAAATCACAATGAATATTTTTTAAAAAATGTAAATAATTTATATTATGAAAATCTAAAAAAAAAAATGTATTTTATATTGTGAAGCAAAGAGAGTAGCAAGTTAAATATAAATATAAGATGATTTTATAATAATATGAAATGTCTAACTCTTTTTATTTTTAGTGCAGATTTACGAGACATAAAGTCAATTGTAACATAAAATTGAAAATGCAGCATAAAACTGTTTTTGAAATAACTCGAACTCAAGATTATCACATGATAAGAGAGATAGAGGTACTTAAGAGAAATAATATTTTGTTATTAGGCTATACTCTCATTGTCAATGAAATGACTGATTATGATTATTCGTCTAAACTGGCTCGTTAATGTCTTGCTAATTAATTATTTTTTGTGAATTAAAATTTTAAAATATACCATTTTAAATGAATGTAATACAACGGTTTAATACTTTCTTTTTTAGCTTGATAAATAATAATAAAAAAAACTTCCTTTTGAGCAACGAAGGAAACCAAATAATCTCGTGTTCAAAAGAAGAAAATTGAGATAACAAATTACAAAATCAATAAATTAAAGGTGGTCTTAAACCAAAGCACAAAAGAAGAAAAAAAGGTATGCTTCTTTTTGGTGCTTAATGTGTTGATTATGTTAGGATTAACATTTTCTTAATATCATTTTTAGATAAGAAATTTTCTTAATACATCACATTAAAAGATTTGGAACAATATAAAGTAAAAATGACTATAAATAAGAATCAAATATCTACAATGAATGCATTAATTAAGATTCTCAATTCGATACCTTCTATTTAAATAGTGAAGTTGCGATTTGAAACTTTATAATATTATCTATATAAATATTATATAATTAAAAATTTGTAATTTTTTCCGTAAAAAACGTGGACAAAATTTATTAAAAAACCAAAACATATTAATCCTAAAATATATTAGTGTTTATGCGTGCATCTTTGGGATTGTGATTCGACAAATTCCTACACTTACTATTTATGTGTTATTGATCAAGAGAAAAATTATTATTACTCTCTAAGTTTTTCTTCCTAAATTATCAACTAAAGTGAAAATAAGGAAAAATGTAAATAGAATTTTGCAAATAGTTAGAATGTTGAAATGAAAATATCGTTAGGATAATGTTGTTTAGATATTAAATATCATAACTCATTTGTAAATCATATCATAACTCTCTTCCTATTTAGTAAGAAGCTGTTACTGTAAAATGGTGCAATATTTCATGGTATCAGAGCCATTATCATCTCATTCTTTATGATGAGCGGCACAAGACATATTAATATGACTGACATCGAAGATGATGATAAGTTTGATGATAATGTTCAAAAAGATACATATCATCTAGCATCTTCAGACAGTCTGCACTTAATACTTATTCAAGTGCAACTCAAATAAGATAGTTATGATGAATGGATGAAGGCAATGCGGTTGGCACTACGGGCTAAGAAAAAACTTGGCTTTGTGGAGGGATCAATTCCAAAGCCAAAAGCAGGAACTGTTAAAAAGGAAGAATGGTGGATCATCAACAATATGATGGATTCATGGATTTTAAATACAATCTAACCTAACCTGAGAACAACAATGTCATATGCAAAAGATGTGGCGAATTGTGAGCTGATTTGAAAAAAATGTTTATGATAGGCAATGCACCAAGAAAGCATGAACTCAAGACAGCCTTAGTCAATTGCAAACAATTTGTTATGTCAGTTTCAGCCTATTATGCTAAATTGAATGAACTAATTAATTATCAACAGTTCCCAAATTGTACATGTGGAATGTTGAATAAATTAATTAAACAAAGAGAAGAAGATAAAGTGCACCAGTTTCTCATGGGATTAGATGAGTCAATATTTGGAACAGTACGGTAAGTATTTAGCAAATGGAACCCATTTCAAATATAAAGAAAACTTATGCTATGATTATCAAGGAAGAAGCACATAAAAAATTAATTAGAAATACTAAAATTCAGAGCGAGGCATTTGTGTTTGCAACCCCTAAATCTGGACAAAATTCAATTTACTGTACACATTGCTTCAAGCAAGGATATGAGGCTAGAAATTGTTACCAATTAGTTGGGTATCCAGAGTGGTGGTCGGAGAGGAGTTTGGAAACTGGCTTTGGAGGTCGGCGAGGTTGAGGCAGGACGACCAAGGGAAGAGGACGCGACAGTGGCAGAAACGGTTGCGGCCGCAGCGTCAACAGATCTTCGCCGGATGGATTTGGACGCTTCTTCCAAGGATCTTTGCCGACAAGCTTGAGTTGGGTAGCTGCAACAATGTCACAACAGAGAAGGATGAACGAACCAGAAGGTGAGCCAGGCCTTGGAACAACAGAAAGACAAGAGTCAGTGGCTCAGAATGGGACGGCGAAAGTTGTAGTGGATAGCTCCGGCATCGAAATAACGGGATTGTCGCCGGAGCAGTGGTCTTCGTTTGTGGAATTATTGAACAGCCACCGAACATCTTCTTAAAACTTTGAAACTCTCTCTGGTAAGCTAAACAAAGAATGGATTTTAGATAGTGGTTGTTCACGCTACATATAGGTAGAAGAAATATTTTGTCAAATAAAAGGCCTTCATTTTCTTATACTATAACTCTTCCAAATAGTGAAAAAACTACTGGAAAAGAATTGGGTTATGTCTGTTTGCAGTCATAGTTGAATATAGACAATGTACTTTTTGTACTACAGCTTCGATGTAATATGTTATCTCTCTCACAGCTTTCTAAAGTAAATAATTGTATAGTCATAATTAATGATAGTGTGTTAATGTTACAAGATTGTATCTCGGGGATGCCGAAGAGCGGGTGAAGAGAGAGATGGATATACTATTTGAGACCTTTACCTAAGACATCAAGTCTACTTATTCTGCTAAAATTACTAATGTTGGTACTTTATGGCACAATCATTTGGGACATCCTTCTAAATTAGTTGTTAAATATTTTTTGGGACAGTCATTTAAATCTGATTTTTTGAATAATTGTTCAATTTGTTTATGTGTTAAGCAAACATGTGAAACATTTCTAACTAGTTTAAATAAAACAATTGTTGTGTTTGATTAGTACATTGTGATATTTGGGGACCTTATAAAACTCCCTCGTCGATGCAACATATTTTCTAACTATGGTGGATGATCATTCGAGGTGTGTGTGGACTTTTTTACTCTCAGAAAAAAGAGAGGTGGCACAGACACTTAAGAATTTCTTTTCTATGGTTCAAACACAATTTCATAAAAGAGTAAAAATTGTGCATACGGATAACGGTACATAATTTATGTGTTTGAAACTGTATTTTTTGAAAAATGATATGTTGCATCAGACTTCTATGGTTCATATTCCTCAACAAAATAGTCTAGTGGAGCGTAAGCATCGTCACATTCTCAATGTGGCCTGTGCTTTACTTTTTCAAGCTAATCGTCCTGTTTAATTTTGGGGTAAAAGTCTACTTACTGTTGGTTACTTGATCAATCGTACTCCTTCATCTGTGTTAAAAGGGAAAACATCGTTTGAATTATTGTTTAATAAAGTTACTTCTTATTCTCATATAAAAAGTTTTGGGTTTAGAGTTTAGGGTTTAAGGTGCACTTGGTAGCAAATACGTTTACCGAATAAAATATAAATTAGATGATTCGATTGAACGTACAGAGCTCGTTTGGTAGTGCTTGGGAATACACAACATGAGGGAATTGATTTTACTGAAACATTCGCGCCGGTGGCAAAAATGGTAATTGTTCAAACCTTATTATCAGTAGTTGCTATCTGGAATCGGGAAGTACATCAAATGACGTTTATAACGCCTTCTTGTATGGGAACTTGACTAAAGAAGTTTACATGAAAATACCTCTGGGGTTTGATGCTTCGCGACCATATCAAGTGTGTCGAATTAATATATCGTTATATAGGCTTCGTCAGACCCCTCGATGCTAGTTCTCTAAACTAGCGACTTCTCTCTGATAATGTGGATTTGTGCAATCATATTCAGACTATTCTCTCTTCACATTTAGGAAAAATTATATTTTTCTCTGCATTCTTATGTATGTTGATGACTTATTGATTTCTGGCAATAATGTTGATTTTATTTCTAAATTTAAGTCTTATTTGGGTTCATGTTTCCATATAAAGGATATGGGTCATCTCAAGTATTTTCTAGGAATTAAAATTGCTTGTAACCAAACAGAGTTTTATCTCAGTCAACGTAAATATGCGTTGCAAATTATCTTTGAAGCTGGAACGCTTGGTTCTAAACCTGTTTCCACTCTATTGGAACCAAATCACAAATTGGCTAAAGCTGTTGAGGATTTCTATGCTTTTCCAAATCAATATTGTCGTCTTATTGGGAAGTTGATTTATTTGACCATAACTCGCCCAGATCTTGCTTATGCTGTAGATGTACTAGCTCAATTTATGCAGAATCTTCTTAAGGAACATTGGAAAACAGCTTTACGCGTCATCCGTTTTCTCAAAAACGCCCTTGGGGGACAGGGAATTCTTCTCCGCGCTAATGCACCGGTTCCTTTGTTGGCTTATTGTGATTCGGACTGCTCGATTACCCATCGGTCACTTACTGGTTACTTTATTTCTTTAGAACATTCTCCCATTTCTTGGAAGACGAAGAAACAACATGCAGTTTCTCGTTCTTCCACTGAAGCTGAGTATAGATCCATGACGATGACTTCGTATGAGTTGAAATGGTTATGACAACTTCTTATTGACCTTCAAGTCCTGGTAAATCACTCTATTCCACTTCATTGCGACAGTCAAGCAGCTATTTACATCACAACTAATTCTGTTTTTTTCACGAACGCACTAAACATATTGAGATCGATGGTCACTTTATACGATACGCGTTTCAAGCCCGAGTGATTACTTCTGCCTACATTCCAAGTGCCTCGCCGCCTGCAAATCTTCTTACCAAAGCCTTACACCGAACACAGTTCCACAAATTGTCTAGCAAGTTGGGAATTCATAACTCTTCATTCTCCAACTTGAGGGGAGTGTTGAAATGAAAATACAGTTAGAATAATGTTGTTTAGATATTAGATGTCAGATATCATAACTTATTTGTAAATCATATCATAATTATAGAAAGCTGTTATTGTAAAATGCTGTAAAATATATTGTTGCAGAAAGACAGAAGAATCAGAAATGAGATCTTCTCACTGAAAATTTCATGGAAGGAAAAGCTAGTTTTTTTTTTAAAAAAAATTTCTTCCTAAATTTATCAACTAAAGTGATTTGACAAATTCGATTCTAAAGTTCATTATAATTAAGACCACCATTGTTAAGAAAAAAATTTACTCATAAGACTTTATTTTGAGACTAAATTTAAAAAAATGAATAACTTTTTGGACCAATTGCTAACTAAAATAGACAATCATTTCTAACACTGAATTGAATTACATATCAAATCTTAAATCTCAATTTTAAAACTCACATTTCTAAATTATTATGCTCTTTCAATATCTATGCAAAAATCTGAAATCAAACTCTATCAAAGTACAGGAAAACACAATTCACAAAAGGAGAGAGGAGAGAATACCGAAAGAAACTAGAATAGATGGAAAGAATTCTTCATTGATGAAGTAGGAAAAGAAGAGGCCATACACAAACTTAGATAAATAGATACATCATATCCTGATAATTTACACGCACATAACAATACAAATTACACATAAAAAAGAGAGATCAAAATAGGCCAACAACAGAGATAAAAGGGGCTCAAAAGCTTCAAAAACTTATACACTTTTAAGCCCTTTTCTTGAAAAGGAAGAGCTGTTTATGATGAAGAAGAAACACTTTGGATCAGCTTAAGACCTGCTCTTGAAGGGAATGGCTCTGATAACTATCTGGTGGTAAACTGCAGCAAGTGCAGCTCCAATGAATGGTCCAACCCAGAAGATCCACTGCCAAAACACGAAAAACAACCACCAGTTAGCTCTACTACATACACAGATAGAAAGACTTATCAAAATTATTTTGTATTGAACCAAAGGCGCTTACGTGATCTTTCCATCCGAGATGTTTGTTGAAGATGATGGACGCGCCAAGACTTCTTGCAGGGTTGATGCTAGTGCCGGTGATTGGGATTGTGGCCAAGTGAACCAAGAAAACTGCAAACCCAATTGGAAGAGGAGCCAAAATCTGCAACATACAAGAAAAGAAAGATAATTACAAATTCTGTTGAAGTTGATTCAAGAAACTTCTCACAAAAGCTAAAGGCAATGTCCTTAACTTGACACACCTACACACATTATTTAAGACTACAGCTACGCTCATGTTGGTAACTTATTTAAGGCAATGTCCCTATGGAAACAAAACAAACCATCTAATGCCTTTATCACAAGGGCCGAACATTAGGACCAATTCTTGCAGTTAATAGACTTGAATGATGATTTCTTGAATATATTATTTAGTAACCAAGTTATTTATTCGATTAGCCATATAAGATTAAGGAGGTAACATGAGTCACAGGCATAAGTTGTTATCCTAAAAACTAAAGTTCACTAACAAAATACAAGAGTTGAAGTCCCAACAGGACAAACTGAAACTATCATATATGCTAATAGGATTATAAGTTTGTAGATGATTATGCTAGTTAATGTTATTATGCTACCCCCATGTCTACTCCTAAGAGACCACAGATAAGTGATGATCAAATCAATGAATAAGCAACATCGAGAAATCTATCTTCAACAGTAGGCCTTATCAGAACCAAATTCAAACAATTGAAACTCAAGAAAAAAGATCTTATGAAGAGATACAAAGGTCAAGTAAGAAATTAGAGGACGTACAGGAACATGGGAGTCTCTGGCGTTTCTCTTGGCATCAGTGGCAGAGAAGACAGTGTAAACTAGGACAAAAGTGCCAACAATTTCAGCACCAAGGGCATCACCCTTGGTGTATCCATGCTGCACAAAGTTGACTCCACCATTGTTTGCTTGGTACGGTCCCTTCATGAAACCCTTGACAATTCCAGCACCACAGATGGCACCAAGACACTGCATCACTATGTAGTAGATAGCTCTGGTCAAGGAAAGTTTCCTTGCCAAGAACAGACCAAAAGTCACAGCTGGGTTGATGTGTCCTCCTGTTTTTCACCATCAGAAACAGAGTTCAGGATTTATGCATAAGATCAGAAGACTAGAAACCAGATGGTGCCTAAAAAAGATCGAGGACCAAAATCTTGAGGAAAGTTAAAAGAGACAAAAAGGATCCATTTCTTGAAAAGATAGCTAAATATAATACCCCTTTTCATCAAATCAATAAGCAAATCAAACAGATGTTAAAGGGGAAAAACTTGGAGAACGAAGATCAAAAAACATGGTAGGCATAACTAAGCAACACAAACCCAGAAGAGCTAAGAAAATAGAAGCAAAACTGACCTGAAATTCCGGCTGTGCAGTAGACAAGAGCAAAAATCATACCACCAAAAGCCCAAGCAATACCTTGAATACCCACAGTCTTACATTTACTATCCGATGTGACAACCCCCATGACAGTCAAGATAGTTATGTACAAGAACAAAAGGGTAGCCACAAATTCTGCAATTCCAGCCCTGTAAAAGGACCATGATGACAGTTCACCAGGCTCAAACAATGGAGCTGGTGGTGGTTCCTTGTAATCCTTATCAGTTTGAGCTGCTGTACCCAATGGCTGCCTTTCAGTGTACTTGTTAGCTCCAAGCTTAACATCTTCTTCCTTGTTTTCTGCCATTTCTTTCTTTCTTTCTTCTGAAACCCTCAAACAGAAGCCTCGAGAAGAGAATGGAGAGCAGTAGAAGTAGTTAGGTAGTGGGATGGGATTAGGATAGGGTTGGGAGATGCTTTATAGCACTGAGAGGGGTAGATTTTCTCTGTTCATGGAATTAAAAAAAGATGTTAACTTTTTCTTTAATATTTTCTTGTGGTCTGTTAATAATTGGCCTACTTTATCATCATCCATAATAATTTTGGTTTAGCATTAGAAAACTGTGCTGTGGTGAAGCAATTAGAGAGAGAAAGAAGAGGAGGGTTCTGGAAAGAACAGTGGGGATGTTGACAGATTTTATATTTTTTGTTGTTCTTATCTTCCCAGTTACAGAGTGTCAGTGTGTCCAAGGCCATGGATGGTTTATTCCTTGCTCTAAAGGAAGCATACATGTATTTTGATTAGCTGTTATGGGCCATTTCCTTAGCTCAATTGATTCACCTAATCAATCATCTTTTTTCATTAGAATGTGGGCAGCTAAGCATAATATTTTCTTCAAGATAAGCCCATGTAATCATTAAATTAAAATAAGAATAATTTTTAAGTAATACGTATTAAAAGATGATAATATATATATATTTACAAAATGTGTTTTTTAAATTTTAAATTGTGTAATTATATGGGATAATAAATGGTCATTTTGTTGAATGGCTCAAATGACTTATATCATTTTGTGTATTCTATGTGTATCATATTTTAATTTAATATATTTTATTAATAAAATATATTTTAAAAAAAAGATAAATTTTAAAATAAAAATATATTATAAAAGGAAAGTGTTATAGAGACTGATACAAAACAATCTTGCAGGTTTAATGAATGTTGTTAAGATATGAAAGAACACATCACGTTAAGTATGATTTATAATACGGGCAAGAATTCAACAAAAGATAATAATAGTAATAATACAAGCAAAATTATAAATTGTTTATAAATATAGAAGTTTAAAATGAGAGTTTTTTACTGTAAATGAAAAAGTAACAATATAGTTTATGTGTATAAATAATGAATTTCTCTATATTCACCATGAATTAAATTCACAAGAAAACATTATTTTTTTCAACTTAAATCACACCTTTTTTTTTGTACATCGACAAGATAATATAATTTGAATCTAAAAATTTAAATTACACTTACACACCAAAATTCTTACTCAAAAGGCTTAATCCGAAGTCTCACTCACGTACTTATTTGTAACAAAATTTTCTTATATCATATAAACACATTTATAACTTAAAATATTATTCCGAACCTTTCTTTTCTCCTAAAAATATCCATCGTTCTCAAGCTCAAAAATTCAATCTCTATACTTGCTAAAAGTCCAAAAATAAACTCTAACCTAGAAACGTTTTTTGAAATTGCAATGGTGGATTAATGTAGAACTTTCTTGTTTTGTAACGGTTCTTAATTTCTTTCAATTCTTCTTCAGAAACATATAGAACTTTCTCAATTAAAAAAAAAAAAGAAAGAAAAAATAAAGAGAAAAATCTGTTTCTCGTGCTCGAATAATAATAAGTAAAAAGGTCAAGGGTCGGCTTTCCAATGGTGAAATTACAACCACAAATGGATTTGGCAAAAAAGAAAGGAAAAAGAAAAAATAAAATAAAATAGCCGTTTGGGTTTTGTGTGTATGTGAATGTGAGTGACCGTTGAAGATAGTGATAGGCCTTGAATAATAAATAAAGCCCAAAAAGACCAACGGCTATGATCAAACCAAAGAGTTAGATTATTGGTCCAAATCACCATCGCACTGACGACAATAGTGGGCCCCATGGTCGGTGAGTTTTTAGCTGCTTGACGTATCATAGGGGGTGTCAATAAAGAGCATCATAATTTTTATTTTATTAATCCCCCATTTTACTTAATTTAATAATTACTTGAAATTAATTAATGTAATTCCCTCTTTAATTCTTTGTTCATCCCTTTTTTTAAATTATTTTTATAAGAACAATAGAAATCAAGTTTAGTTTTTTTTTTTTTAAATAAAGTTGGAAGCATTATCTAAATTAATAAGGGTTAATAGAGACTTCGAGTATTTCAATGGCTAACTAATGTATCTTTTACTTTCATTTTTAATAGAACTATATTTAATCTCATCGTGGTTATATATTTAAATTATTATTGTATAATTTTTATTGATTGAAAATCTCAATAATTTTGGATGATAATTGCCAATAAGAAATTGTCTAAATTTGTAGAAGTTGAAACATTCTAATAAAAAATTGAAGAATTTTATATATATATTTAATATAAAATTTATCTTATTTTTAATAGAATTTCGTCTACTTATGTATAATCTATATCAAATGTAGCAATCAAAAAGACAAAAAATCTTTGGTGATGGTCTATTTGGATATAAAATAACAATAATAATTATTATTCTCATTTAATTTGAAATTTAAAACATGCCAAAAGATTGAGTGTGCTACTTGGTTTATAATTCCACTGAGTGCTTTCTATTCAAAGGGCATATTTAATGCATTGAAATACTAACAACTCCTCAAGAGTTAGGTAGCATTAAACTTTTTTTTTTCTTTTCTTTTCTTTTTAAGTATATTTTTTTTTTTTTTGAGTGGAAATTTTTAAAATAGAAGTTGCATTAAACCATTTGGTACTTGTTTCAATTGCATAAGCAACTTTATTGCATGTAACATAATCGTTCAAAAATTGGAAGAACAACACCCTTCCAACAATATTTCCTCACTAATCATCATGGATTCTCAAATATCAAAAGAAAAAATATGTTTTAACCTTTTTATGTATTTGTTACATAATAATGTGTTTAATTATGCAATGTTTATATATATTACGTAATAATCATCACATAATTAATTATAATTTTAAAAAATATTATATTTTAATCTTGTTTAAATTAAAATAGACAGTATAAATTGATAATATTAAATTTAATTTTTACGAGCATGATTTTTATTATTGAATCAAGTCAATCATAGTTCTAGGTGGGGGGTGAGGAGGGATAGTTAATTCAATCCATTCTAATCCACTAATTCTTTTGTTTGTGTTTATAGAGTTTACCAAGCCGAAATTAATGAATAAATTAGGAAAAAGTGAGGACCTAATACTATTAAACTACATATTTGTTTAAAATAGATTATCTTTTATATGATAAAGGAATTTTAATTTAATAATAGTAAGTGAAGATGACATCACATTATCTAAGAAATTAAATACCAGCCACATTTTTTCTTTTTTCTTTTTCATTTTTGCAAAAGGGAGACTTAAAAAAAAATATAGTTTCTAAAGCTCCATTTTGTCACCTTAATTATGATTAGGGATAGACAGCTGGGGGAATCATTGTCATATTTTCTCTTATTTAACATATTTTTGTTATATACTTTAAGAAAACATATTTTCATTATATAATATATTATTTAAGCATAGAATAACTTGTTTAGTCAGTAAGCAAATTCTCATCCTTTGTGATCTATTTTAAAAAATTAATTCCTTTGTTATAGATTATTTGTAACATTATCAGTATTTTTTTTATAATCAATTTTAGTTAAGAACTTACTTTTTATTTATAAAATTAATAAATTAAAAAACATATTATAAAGAATATTATTGGAAATTTGGACTCAAAAAAATGTCTTTTTTTTTTTAATTGCTAAGTGAAAAATGTCTATTCATTTTGCCAAAAAGGTGCATATATAGTTAGGAATGGTACTAGAATATATAGTATAGGAAAATGGGGAATGAATGATTGAAGACAACTCATAGTAATTGGACAAGTGCCCCGCCCTTCATCACATGCACCCTCAACATCGTGCATGGCCCGCTCCCACCCTACCCTGCTCTGCATATTTCGCCCTTACTCCCTCCCTTCTCGTGACTATTAGGTTTCAAGTTTTAACCATATACGCATTCTCATCTTCTTTTCTTTTCATTTCATTGCCCACAATTTATATAATATAATATAAAAAAAATTCTTAAAAATTTTTTAATATGATTATGAGCATAAAATATTCTGACTAAATAATATTCGTACAAGAAATGTACCTTTAAATTATATCATAAACTAATCTCATTCGAGATTAATAGGATCATAAAAATAATAAAACTATCATATAAAATATAACTATATTCTTATAATATTTTGTAACATATTATGTCACGTTCATATTATTTTCTTTTAATATACATGTGAGTAACTTTTATTTCACTTAAAAGTTAATATTAAAATTTTTGAATGAGACAAAAAGTACATATTTTGGGTTAAGTTTTAATCTTATGAGTGTAAGTCAAATACAGACACTATGTAGATTAAGTTCAGATTAATCAAGATCGTATAATTTTGAATAATTAAAAAAATTTGCCCAGGTAGAAAAGTATAAATCTAACAATCAACACATATGGAATGAAAGTATGTAACATAAGGGTGTATATGAATGTAGTTCAATTGATTTTAAAACTACAAAGTTAGTATAAATATCAAGTTCAAATTTTGATTGCCCCAGCGAGAATAGACGTCTGATGAGCCGTGTAGACGAGTACTAAAGTACGGGAAATAAGGGAATTGAAGATCCTAAAATTAGTTACTTCATTTTCGGTAAAGAAAGAAAGAAAAAAAAACTCATGTCCACCGTCCAACCTTATCGAGGTTTCCACGTGGAAGCAGATTAGGTCATAGTGATAGTTTTATAGTGTACTAGTTCAGCGCAGCCTTCGGCTCCGACCATTTTCTGTCCATCACAAAAATTGAAAATTGAAACCGCCCATTTTTTTTTCTCCATTATGAATTTGAAAATTGGAAAAAATTGCATTAGGTGGTGTGGTGCCCTTTTGTGCAATTGCAATATGTCTCAATGATTACAATATTACTAAGATTATTCCTAGTATATATGTTGGAGATAAGATGTAATAATAATATTAAATTGTCTTCCCATTACTACCTTGTAATATGTAATTTTTTTATCCGATAACGAAATATTTTGAAAAGATTATATATATAAACACAATATATTTTAAAATTATATTGCATTAGAATTAATTCAAAACGAGTAAAATTATAAAGATAATAAAACCCTTTCAGAGAATATGTTAAGAAAATTTCAATTATTAGCTAAAACTCTACTAACAGTGCATATTAAATACTATCGTCTTATATAAATAATATGCAGATTATATGAGAACATAAATTATGTATTTGAACATAGAAAAAAATTCAAAATCCCACCATTTCCTGTATTTTTCTTTATTTTGTATGTAAAATTATAGAATTATCTATGTGGCTTTTTGAGGAAAATATTTTTTAAATTTTGACAGGAACAAAAATAAATTATTTAAGATCAAAGTGACTGAAATTATAATTAAAGAACAAAAATAAAAAATATTATTTAGAGACAAAATAAGACAATTTTCCTCCTATGAAACAATGTGCCTTACGTAATAATACATATATTACACAAGAACATAAATTATGGTAAAGAAAAGGAGAAAATAAATTATAGTAAATAAACCATTTGTCACTGATTCATATCATAAGAAAGTCTTGAGATTTTTCCTTAAAAGTATCTTAAAATTAAAATTATTTGTATAAAAAAAAAGCATAAATAGAATGAGAACTAACTTTAAAGGAACCAAACCTATATAAAGAAACTTTTTAAAATGTTAAAAGGATTAATTTTTTTAATTTTTTTTAAAGAATCCTACTAAAAGCTTAATTATTTATGAAAAAAAGACGAAGAATAAATAAAGTGCAGGAGGAATCATCAATTACAAATAAATAACTGGATTATTACTTAGAACAAATACATAGTATTATTACAAGTATTTGCCTGAGAATTTAAGCACTTCTTTTTACCATGAAAATAACTTCTACTGCTGCTGCTAGCTACAATACAACATTCTCTGTAATTACATTATATTTCTTGAGAAGATTCAAGACGAACATGAGGACAGATCCTTTCAGGTTCTCCTCTATACCAGAGCGTCTTCAAATCACCTCTCTTTCTCCCCAGCATTATGAAAGTTCCTGCGATGATCATCACCAAAGTTTCTTAATCAGATTTCGCGATAAATTATTAACTTAACCGTTAACTATGATATGATGGACTAATGATGAATATTACCAAGAGTAAATGGAACAATGTAAAGTAAAGCTGGTTGGCCATGACCATCCATTAGGTTCAATGCTACATATGTAATCAAAAGACCTGCCATTTAAGGAAAGGTTTTGCACGGTGAATATGGCGATAAGAACAATGTTTCAGAAAGAGAAAAGGGTTCTTGAATTCTTGAAGATTTACCTAATCCGTATGCAAGCATTGCCCAGAGAAAGTAACCCCCGCGAAGATTCTTCTTTGCAAGCCAATCATACCTGCATATGATATGACAAAGCTTACAGATAGAGAACAATACATCATATGTCAATTAGGCATTGTTATCATAGCACTCGGGATCCTCTACAACATCTTCTGTACTTCTCTCTATAACATCCTCTTTACAGTTTTTAATCCTCGGGATTTATCAGCTAAAGACCGTTAGGATAGATATTGTGCTAGCAATTGTTGATACTCGATCTACTTTTGTCTTCTCTAGACTTTCTAAAGCTTTAGGAGGCGAACAAATGACGTAGTGAAAAAATCGTTCAAAAATCAAAAGCAATAACTTAATCAAGAAAAAGCACTTGCATAGCTTTTGTCTCCTCAAAATCCGAAATAAGAAGAAGAATGAGCAGATAAGAACACCTTAGAATGTCTTGCTCAATTGTGGTGGCTTGAATACTTGTCCAGTTTGATAAACTTTTAACAAAATTACTAAGAACTCAAAGAAAAATTGAGCAAGGAAATGATAAAGGCAAAACCAGACCTGAGTGCGAATGTTACTAGTAATCCAGGTAAAAGAATATCACCGAAGCCTATGATGCTGTAACCACCCCAAGGATCAAATAAACGCGGGATTTTTAGTAGCATGGGAATACCATCCTCTCCGCTTCTATCACCACGAGCTACCTGAAAAGACAATAACCTAAACTAATCTCTTCACTTGAAAGTAATCTTTCTAGCATGTTAGGAAGTGAGTTTAAATGATTACTTACCACAATCATCACGCTTTCTTTGAAAAACTTCTTTGAAACAAACACCCAAAATATGTCGTACATGAAGGCACAACTTAGAAGAACTGTACCCACCTGAGAATCATGTAAGTGTGCCTGTGAGTGTACATGAGGTCACGAAACATTGGACAGAAAGATTGCTTATTCTAGACATCATCAGGCATCAAGTAATCCTTGGCCGTTCAATTTGAGTACAAGTTGCTGCAGCTAAATGAATTAGCTTGACCGATAAACCAAGGGAGTAAGCGACTTTCTTCGCCAGGATTCATCTATGGATTGGTTAGCTAAAGACTCTTTTAGCTAACTTAAGAATAAGTTGTTCATTCTTTGAGGACATACACATTTCTAGAAGAAATTCAGCCATTTTACACCGGAGTTTCACATCAACTCTCGAACAAATTTTAGTAGAACAAGTTTGACTAGTTACCTTGAGATTAGGAACTCGCACAATCTGAAGAACCGTTATTATGAGTGCAATTCCCTGTTTGAATAAGAGTAAAATTAATAAACATTATAGCTGCATTAGATATTAGAGACCATGTATGCAATACTCCATCACATTCAGAAGAACAAAACCGTTCAGAATTCAATTTTTTAGGTCCATTCCAGATTTGACCTCCAAAATGGATTGAGCCTTTTCTAAATAATTATTTTTTCCCCAAATGCACGATGTGAAATTTACTTCAGCCCAGCCCCACTTTTCAAATGTAAACAAAAAAAGAGAAGGACGGATAAGTACATGAAATTCCCCAGTCCAATTCAGCAAACAGGCTTTGAAATTAACATTTTTGTCAAGCAAGAAATTGCACTGAGCCTAATATGAAACTTAACAAATAAATTAAACTTACAAGTATATCCTGACCAATCCAGGCGAAAGAGAGATTTCTGAAAACGGCCCAGAGAACTGCAAATGCTATGCAGAATGGTAATACTGCCAGGGTAAGATACGAGACTGCTCCAAAGAAAGGTATTTTGATGAATGACCTTGCAGTATGCTTGAACCACCTGAAACTTTATACATTATATATTTTAAATCCCTAACAGAAAGGAGCATATATTTCTGCACCAGGAAAAAAACCAAATCTCAAAAATTTATTGCATAATGAAGAGATAAAACCAATTGAATTTCTTTTGAAGTATTTGACATGGTTGGGGCACTTGTACTAAAGGCGTAAAACCATCAGGATAGAGATCAAATTGAACTCTACCATTCATGTAATATTGTCATTCAGACGGGGCAGCACTATGAATCCTCTCTTCATATTAAATCAATTCATAGCTAAAGAGAGACCCTTCCCCCATCCCCAAAACAAGAGGAGAAAAGTTAAAAAGAGGCTTACAGTAATGGTAACAGCCAATGACAAAAAATCTATCACATGAGCAAGTTGTTTACAGGCATCAGTATCCAGTCCAAGCTTCCTGGTAATCGTTTATGCAAAACTGGAACTGAATTCTAATTAAAGATGTACTTAGAATTGTATGTATATGTTTTTCTCAATCATTCATACAGCCAACATGCCAAATTGTCAAGCATTAGGTCTGCTTCAAAATGAATCTTGAGATAGGCAACATAAGCAGAGCTTCAGCACACAAATCAGAGGTTTCCACTCCCAGTCATCAAAGATCCAAAGCATAAACAAATGAAAAACCTAAGAGAGAAATGTACCTGGACAACACGGCAACTAAACAAGTTTGCAAGCCCTGCAAATAAAGAAACAAGAATTAGGTGTTACACGAAAAAGTCAATTGGGACTCCAAGGTCACACTATGCTGAAGTTTAGACCAAAATTAATATGTTTAAATGCTCAATCCTGCGGTGTACAACTTCACAGTGAACTCCGAATTATTATGATGCAGATTTTTTAAATTATAGGGAGTTCTAAACATATATGCTTTCAGTGATGCAGCATACACCATCAGGAGAAAAAGGCAACAGCTCCTATGTCTCCAGCGCCACAAAGATGTGAAAGAAAATTCTAGAAGTTACACTACACATCAACATAGGTAGCTCTGAATAAGTCACTTAGTTACTATGCATCAGATCAGAAGGATTAAACGAACCTCTACACCACCGATACAAAAGAGAACCACCAAAAGTTCAAGGAACCAGGATGACATTAGCTTATATAGTACAACCAAAAAGCATGAAGCAATGACTACAAATAGGACTGCGGAGGTAGTATTGATATCTACTCCATTGCTTCCACTACCACTCTTTATGTCTGGAAGATCATCTGAAGCATCCTATAAGAACAAGATAAATCAGTAAATGTTTGAACATAGAGGTTGTAAAGCAAAAGCACCCTACATTTACCCCCTCCACCTCCCCCTCAAAAAAAAAAAAAAAAAAAAGAATAGGTGCCTACTTGAGTTAGAAAAGAGAAATGACCTTTAAAAATCTGTCCTGTTCAATAGCTGCTTCTCTGGCACTCCATGCAGACCAATAAGAGGCACATAAAATAGTACCTACTGCCATCAGCCACAAAAAGACTTCCGCAATGTCAACAACAGGTCTTCTTGGTGAGTATAGCTGCACAGAAACTAGAGAAATATATCGTACCATTAACAAATTAGTATTAGCAGTGGCATAAAAGAAGAATAAAACCATACAACATCACACACGAAAAGAGAAATCAAACTATCACAAAAAAATTTTCCCTCACGGCAAGGAAACTTGTGACAAATTTGATTCCTTTTTAAAGTTCTCAGACCACATCAGAGAGGGATCAAACCAAAACTCCAGCTCCATTCTCATCAACCATAAACACCGCCTGAGATGTACCATCTCTAATTGAACAAGATACCTTACCTCAACTAACTCCCCATATTCACAATATCCTCACTCTAACCACCCCCCCCATTTTAACCCAATCTCTTCTGAGTTTCTTATCAGGTATAATTGACTCAATGATTGATTTTAAGAGCAGAGTCAACTTCTTAGAATGTTGAATTGCTTAGCAAAAAGGGTGTAGCACATGGATAGGTGACCGTGACATTCTAATATGAAATAACAAAACACTTAGATGTTCTTTTAGAACAATAAATGGTGACTGAGGACAAATTCGTCATTCTATGTTGTACATACAAATCATATGATGAGAAAGGCTTGCCTGATGAACTATTTGAAAGCATTTTTTCCAAGCTTGCCCCAGCATCTTGTGGTAGCAATACAGCAGGTATCTGTATATCTAGATCAGTTTCATCAGGCTCGCAGACCATCTTGTAGAGTTCTGCACGGGAAAGGTGTACAAAGTTCAATGACCAGAAGCCACGGTCAACAACTATGACATATCAACTCAACAAAAAAAAAGGTAACAGAAACAAGAAAGAAATTAAGGGTTCAGAATGAAATTCAGAAACTTCACAGAGACAGAACATCGAGGAAGTGCACAAGCAACAGAACATAATGCAGAATTCAGAATTGCTTTTGCTTTTCTTAACAAATTGTTGTGTTTCAATTATCTATCTGTTTATGTATACAGATGCAGGGGCACAGAGATAATTACAATTACCTTTCTGATTGTTTATTATAAGAACCGCTGAAGCACCAGCAGCCTCCGCAAAATTTGCCTTAGCTGTGAATTTGCAGTTGCCGCGATCCACCATGACGACATCTCCAGCAAACTAGTGTACGCCAATAGAAATTTTTCTTTAGAAGCTATAATATAACAACACCTTCAAAGAATGAGACAACTTCAAAACTTGCAACATAAAGTAAAAACCTTTTGCTTTGGAGGACTGCAACAATCTCTAGGGTTGGAACGAGTAAGGTGAACTTGGTTTGCATTTTTCTCCTTTGAAACAATAGTAGGCCCAAATCTAGCACCAACACCAACAAATTCGGCATCCTCTTTACCATCAACCCAAGTCTGAACTTTTACCTAAAATATAGAACATCACAGCAATCAACTAATATGCTGAATTCACTTCAAGTTAATACTTGACAGACCACAATGATGTAGAGCCAAGAAGGCAAAGAAAGACTGCAAATTGTCATTTCATCCTATTGTACCACTTATAAAGACAAATTCTAGAACAATTTAGCGAAATAAAGAAGATCTTCAGCACCGATCATTTTAAGCATCCTAATAACCGAATTACTAATCCAATTCGCTGGTATTGGCTGCTAAAAACTCAAAAAAACTAAAAATTAACAAGTTTTAATGATGCAAGACCACAAATTCAGCTCCACAAACGATATTTAGACAAAATTAAAACCAAAAAATAAAGAAAACCCAGCAGAGGTAATAGAAAAAAACGAAATGGGTAAGTAAAAAAATGCAGGGTTGGATAAAGTACCAAGATAAAAACGTTATTACAGCCGGGTTTTTTCGGGGCAGAGTCGTCATCATGAACAATATCACCTGCAATCACCTTAGCTGGACTACTGAAGATCACCAAAAGAATTGCATACAAGTAGATTACACTACAAATTCTCTCAAAACCCATGAAGATTTTGATGCTTATTTTTTCAAAGCATCAGCTTTCTGATATTGGCTCAACCATAAGAATCAAAAAGGAAAGGAAAAGCCTTAAAAAGAGGATGCTTTATCAAAACTGCTTGCTTTTTGTATCAAATTTTTTATTGGGGCGAAGTGAAAACTTGAGATTGTGGAGGAATAAACGCTGAGAAATTACTGATCAGAAAAAATAAACAGTAAAACTAATAGTAAGCAGAAATGGGTGGATCTACTGTCTACTATTACTGCTACTAGACGATTGAATATCTCGGGTTTGTGACCTGTTTGGCCTTGTTTTAACAGTAAACACCTTAAATATATATGACGCATTCAGAAAGGCGTTCCCTGGACCATTGCGTTGAGGAAAAGGCCCCAGAAAATTTTAGTTACCTTGTACTAGTTAATCGTATGAACGTATCCGATCCGATCTGTGGAAACTGGAAATGAGCGCATTGAATGCTCGATATTTTTGCAGAGTCTAAATGCGCCGCTACACTGATCATATTGAGTTTTTATTTTTATATATATTTTTAACAATTATTATATTTTGAATTTGGAAATTAATGATTATTTTTTATCTTTTCTATAATTATATTCAAAATTGAATGATGTAAATATACTCCGGGACTTGACTGATAAAAAAGATATTTTAACATTATTTTTTTTTATATCCACCAAAGGTAGACCAATTCACCACTTTATTTATTTATTTTTATATTTTTGAGAGGTACTTGATAAATCTTAACTAATTCAAACTCAAGTATTAGGGATTTGACTTTGAATATAAGAAAGATTCGAACTTTTGATTTGCAACCATACTCACAATTTATTTTAAAAAAACAAAAAGAATTACTATGTTATCATTAATATAAAACTAAATAATATTGTTTGATGATGGGTTAACCAGCAAGACCCTCCCCCACATGGTCCTCCAAATGGCCCCTTGGTGTTGCCTCCTTCACTCCCTTATAGCATATGCTATGCTGCCTGCCAGTCCCAGTGCCCCCCACCCCTCATTATCACCATTTTCTTCCAATTAATGAACTCTGGACTATGAAGTCCCACCTTCTTAAATCATCCCACGGTAATGGAAAAAAAGTCACTCAGGTAATGAAAAATCAAGGTATTGAAGTTTGTTCTTCTCCACAATTTTTGCTGTTTTTTCTTAAGATGCACAGTTGACAGAACAGTTGCATAGCCAAATTTGGCTGAACAACTAAGAAGTAGAGAGAGAGAGAGAGAGAGAGAGAGAGAGAGAGAGAGAGATGCAAACATAAAGTACATGAATGAATCAAAGAAACAACAAGTATTAGTAGTTTTTTATACTTCTTAGAAGTGCCCGGTGTATTCAAGGTACATAGTCCTGATTAATCTGAACTCGACTTATGAAACACTTGTAGAGTCTGGTTCTTATTTGGGGGTTAAGGCCTAACCTTGAGCATTATTGAACATGGAAGAATCAACTGAGAGAAGCAGCAGATGAGGAAGAAGGCAGTATCCAAGGCAACAAGTACTTGGGAGTTCTGATTAGATCCAGTGCATTAAGTGCTTATCCAGTGCATTAATGCTAGTATGATTACACTTGAAAGTAGTAGTTTTTTATGGTTCCAGTAGTTATTCAACAAATGCAAGAATGAACAGAGAGAAGCAGCTGATGAGGAAGAAGGCATTTATCCAAGACAACAAGGGGTCTATCTACACATGTTATGTTATGCTAGTCCCATAGAAATGAGCATTAAGACTTCAAACTACATCACAAATGGCTATAAAAACACAGTCCTCAATATTAACCCAATCATAAAAAATTTTATCACAGTTATATATTGATTTCTTTGTAGTTGGTATGACCTGTACCGTCACATTGTTCCCTGATGATGTCACACTCTGTGATGGCAGGCCCACGAGCATGACTCATGAATCTGACAATATGGATATCTCTAAGTTAACAATGAAGGTTTAGACTTGTACTCTTATACCATTCAAACTTATCATACTTATTCCAACGTGGGAGTGGGACAGAATATCACAGATGATATTAGAGAATCAATGGTGAAAAAGAAAAGGGGATAATGTAGCTAAAACAGAGGGAACAATGAAGAATCAGTGATAAGTAAAGAGTTTTTCTACAATCTTCAATAGATTATGAAGTTGATATCATGATAGACTTGTTTTTGTACAAGATTCTTGGAAATTTTCACACCTCATTGTGGACAGTTGAGCATATAAATTGAACCAAGAAAATAAAAAGGGGACAAGCTTGAAAATCAGTGAACAGCATGAATCTAGCACATATGTAAGCCTCCATTGAAGTAATATACAAGTCCGCTAGAAAGTACGCGAGGGAAAACAAAATAAGAAAGGAAAATGCGCAAAAAAATGGGGTGGAAAACTTGTGCTTAGCTACTGTTGAATAGACTAATTACTTGGGGAAAATATGCTCTACCTTATATTGGGATTGGAATGATAAAAGTTCGGCATTAGTATTATTTTCTCATATTCCAACTGACCGTGTTAGTGACAAAGCTTTCTGATAGAGCATTGCTCCTCCCGGGGAATCTGAGTCCTCCACTATCCATCCTCGGACAAACTGCACCGTTGTTCTCCTCACCTGGAGTTTCTAGAACGATTTGGCTTGTGACACCGAAGCAATTATTAGGCCATTGATGAAGTGGAGCCTCTAAACCAGGATTCATGCTTTGATCATCAAGAAACACCACATTTTTGGAACTCCTTCGAGAAAAACTTTCAAACTCTTCATCCGGAAGGATGCTTGGTAAATAGCTACAATAACTCTGTGCATCAGTCAGAAAACTTTCCTTTTCCAAAAGGTTAGTTTTATTCATGCCATGTTGTTCTGCATGAATATGCTCACTCAAAGAAATTTCTGTTCTAGAGATCTCAATTTGTGGCTTGGACCGGATACCAGGCAATGCCAAATGTGAAACAGAAGCTGTTTGATCAGAGTCACTAATTGGTTTCTTCATAGGTAAGCTTAAGTTCTCGATTTTCTCCACCCCATTCGCCACGGGAGCTTGTTTCGTGTTTCTCTTCTTTCCAACAGCTTTGACGCGCTTGCTTGAACCAGATGTCTCAGCCTTTTTCTTAGGCCTTTCAATTGACCCTTTAGCGCGAGTTGCAGTTTTCATCCCTGACTCATTTTCCTTTTGATGGATTGCATTATCAGTCTTGCATTCCTTTCTTTTCGTTCTTGGGGCTGACTTTACAGATGTCAATCTTGTTATCTGTCGCTTCATTCGGACAAGCATGGTATGTCTTGCAGCTTTGAGTTCCTTCAGTAGGGAACTTGTGAAGGTTTTCAGGTCAGCCAGATGGGCAGGTTCTTCAGAATCCTTAACCTTACTCTTTCTCTTCTTCCGGGCATTTCCTTTTGATCCATTCTCGGCAGAAATTCTTTTCTTTCCCGGTCCACATTGCATATTATTAGGTTCCAAAATCTGCAACGGGGTAGCTGTGAGGACATTAAGCTCATTACTCGGTTCATATCCCGGAGTATCACTTTCACCATCCTTCTCGGGTAAAATCAGATCCAAAATAACTTTGTGTTTCATTTGAACTTGCTCGTCACCAGAATTTGATTTGGTATCATCACTTGAAGAATCAGCATCATCATCTTTCTTTCTGTACTCCCATCGCTGCTGGAACTTTTGGTCCGGATGCATGATCAAGCAAGAAGCGACTCCAATTTATATGTTTATCCACTGAAACAAAGAAACTCGAATTGATAGACTTGTGATTTCAATCCCCCAGAGGAGCCAGCTTGGGAATAATAACACCTCCTCTTCATCAATTCTTACACTGGACACTCAAAAACAAGAAAGGATGTTGAACAAGAAAATATGCCCTCCAAATGGGAAAATCTTGATTCATTCCAAGTTATATGCACAAATATTACTAACATTAATCAGAAAGACAGATGAAAAATGAAAATTCATCTTCAATGAAAAGAACAGATACATGTAAACATATGAATGACCTACGAAATAGAAGAAACAAATTAACAGAAACCATACAACACATGTATCATGCATAAAGGTTCATGATCCAAACTCCCAACTCCTATGAATTAGGCTTCACTCCTGAGCAAAAAACCAGAATCACAAAAAGCAAAAATAACAACAATAAATAAAACCAGTTCATCAAAATAAACAGGTTAGGTATGCAAAAATGTAATAGCACAATCAACTCTTCTTGACAGGAAATAACAATTTGTGGGCTGTCCCAGAATGAGAAAGAGGAAGAAGATACTTTTTTCTTTTCTATGCAGTTGGGGAGGGGATGTGGTTTGAACCCATTTCATTACAGGAAATTACAAGTTGTGGGCTGTCCCAGAATGAGAAACAGGAAGAAGATAGTTTTTTCTTTTCTATGCAGTTGGGAAGGGGATGTGGTTTGAACCCATTTCATCACAGGAAATAACAAGTTGTGGGCTGTTCCAGAATGAGAAACAGGAAGAAGATACTTTTTTCTTTTTGATGAAGGGGGAGGGGAATTTGGTTCGAACTAGATCCTCTGGCCTGCTGTTAATGAGTGATTCTACTAACATTGAGCTACTAATTTGTCATGGGAAGAATATACATTTGGAATTCATAGTTCCACAAAATTCTTGCATGCTTAAACGATAGAAAACCAAAAAATGAACTTTAAGCTCAATCCCACTAAAGAACACATTATTACAGATGATAATAAGGAATAATGAACACGTATCATCGTAATGCAGGAATTTCAAGAATACAACTTCAACAACTGCTAAAGAAAATAAAAGAAAAGTAAAGAACTTTACCCAACAGAAATGAAAAGTGAACTAAGAAACCATCTTTCTGGGGTGGGGTTGTCAGCAGAAGGAACACAATGAAGACTCCTCCTTTTGTCTCTGTCAAAGGAGAAACTTTCTTTCTGCATTTATTTCATGATTTTATCTCTACAAGGAAGAAAAAGATGTGATTTTTTTTTTTGCTTCTGTTGATGAAATTGCTACCTAAAACAGAAAATTTATGCATTTTGGGTTGGAGAAAGATTGGTGTTAAATAAGTTGACAGAACAGGCAGCTGCAATGAGTAACAGTAGAGGGGGTGTATCTCTTTGCTCAACTAATTATGGGATGATTTTATGTATATTAAATTCTGTTTAAGTTTCAAGAAACTGATTTGTTAAACCTCTAAACCCAACTGTTTTGGTGTTAAAAGGAAACAAAGATTACCTTTTGCCCAAATCCCACAAAAATGGCTCTCCTCTTTCTTTGCTTTGGCTCTATTTACTTTGTTTCCTTTAAATTCTTTTCTTCCTTGTCGGTATAAAAATATCAAATGTCTTTCTCCTTTTATTTTCCAATTCCATTGGAGGGGTGAATAAATGCATTACAAATTTTAAAAAAGTCCAAAATTCTTGACACCGTAAAATATTCAGACCCTATTTTGTAAATTAAGTTCAGTTTAGTAAAAATTCAAATTAATCAAGACGGTAAGCAATTTTGGACAATGATATTAGATGCACTTTGTAGTTTTAGTTATAGTTCAAATCTTTAGAAAATATTATCGTTTCTTTACTTTGTTTCTCTCATAAATAATTTAGCGTTAAGAATTCAAACTTAAAACCAATCCAAGTGGAGCCGAAAATCATTGTGCACACTCAAAAGAAACTCGAATGAGATCGATCAGACATTATTCTTACAGAAGCATCATTCATACTTTTCTTGAATGGATGTTTTTGGAGACATACAAAACTATTCTCCTTCAATCAAATTGGCCAAAGCATCATATACATACAATGGCATTTCCCCCCAGAGCCAAAGGTGTTACTTCTGAATCTGTTTCTGCTCTGGATAATAGGTGGTTCCAGCTTCAATTATTGAAAGTAATACAGCAGCAGTAGAGGAAGAATAAATGAAGCTGAAGTCAGTTTAAGTATGATTGAACTTACACAATCATTACCTAAAACAACTGTAAGAATCTAATAATCTTGCAATAAAAGCCAGTATTCTCAGATACAACAAGTTTGTCATAATGTTCTTGTCAAACTTCATGTCTGCAAACAAACAACAGGACAAACTCCATGTACAGTTAAAAAGCAAGAAAAGGACCATAATATACTCGAAAGGCAACATCACTGTTTTGATGTAGTTCATTGTATAATCTGGAATGGAAAACAATTTCATACAGGCAAAATTCGGGCAATCATGTACAGAGGAACAATATGCGCAAAGCTGTGAAGACAAGAGTATCAAAGCCATCAGGGGTAGGATTAGGAACAGCAAAGAATATCAAACAAGTTTGATAACTGCAAAACCAGATTTGATATCCTACATATAGGGATTCGGATACAATAGAAGTGATTGCCTAAAGATCGATTTCCTTTTCACCTGCATATGGATTTCCAAAGCCGATTGAGTGATAATCCGAGTTTGTCCTCGTATCCATTGAATTTATTTTTCTGATTCATTTTATCCATAGAAAATAATAGGGAAAAACCACATGCTTTTCTATTAACAAACGGCCTTTTCAACAATTCTAAAATGTAGCTCATTATGTAGAGGTACAATTTACAGATACAATATCTTACAAATTGTAATGTCAGTCTCAGCAACTGGTTATGGCTTTCTTCAAAAAGTAACAATGTACTAGTAGTGATGAGCAACCTGCCAGGGGAAAACACAAAATAGATTCAGTTCCTTACAAAACAAGGGAAAGAAGAATGTGAATGAACATGAGAAACAGGAAAGGAGAAGATAGTGCATGGATATCTTGACGATCAACTGAACCTGCCTGAAAAGCTAGTGACATCAATAAATCTCTGCCATCCATTACTGTCAAGTATCTATGCTTAACTAAGAGAACGAAGAATGTGCACAAAGCCCTCATTTTGAAGGGACACAGAATAGGTTTTGAATTTGACATCTATTACTGCATCCTATGTGAGGATTTACCCTGAATTATCAAGAATACTTCCATACTTTGGCTTCCTCTGGATTTAATTTTCCAATTAATGCATACAAAATCCAGAAAGTCTTATGAACTTAAAGTGGGAATGGAACCTTTTCCCATAAATTTTACATGTTTGAAGAAGTTTAGTTCTGACTTTCCATTTCACAAATAAGTAATCTAGGTACTGGAGAATAGGTAAAACAAGAGATTTGTAAGTATCACCCGATACGTACCATCCTCTATAAGAACAGAGTTCTCCAATAGTTCACAAAATTTTGTTGCTCATTGCAGCCAATAAGGTATGGTGGTAAGCAATGCACTCAGAGCAGTGGATACATGTGCTTCTCCAATTTCAACTATGTCAGAGGAATGGAGGCAGAACTCAACTCCATTCAAGAGTAATGGCTCTGAGCTCCGAAAAAATGGCTCTTGTCCTTCACAATTGACTTTGAAATGCTTGTTTTCTCCTTTCTGATACAAGGTCAGTGACTCTCTGGCAACCTACAGCAGTATATGAGCAAGAAATGCTTTAGGCATATCCTTTGAAACATATTCATAGTAGATAGGGTTAAAAAAAGAGATGTTATTCTATGTACAACAGCCATCAGATTTTATATGTCCTAATGTTAACAGCGAAGGCATCCATGGGAATCCAACTCATTTACTGAAATGTAGTACTGCTAGTGTCGATTTTTAAAGACAAAATGAATATGACTATTAGAAAATGATAAACAATATACCTCCATGGGAATTCACTTGTATCAATCCCAGCTTGGTGAAGCTCATCAACATATTGCAATGCTTCTCGGCACTCCTCTCGGTCATCAAAAAACTCCTTTTTGTCACCTTCTATCTGGTATGTCTCATGGCCTTTGCCAGCAACAACCTGCAGCATACCAATAGCAAAGTAATAAACTAGTGGAGCATAACCCAGCAAAAAGGAGAAATGGGGTCAGAAGGGAGGCAATAATGCTTAAACTTTTTGCATGGCAGTTAAAAAACCATGAAAAAATTACTGAGAGAAGACAATAGGGCAAGAATAGTTCTTTTAGAACATTAATCATTGTAAGTTTTCTAATGAAAAACATTAAAAAAGCATGAAACTAGTATTGGTGCAGCCACTGATCTTCTGTTGTGTTAGGCTATAAATTCATGAAAGTGAATCATATAAGAGTTCATGGCATACATAGATAAGGGAAGTAGAACAGCAGTCGGGAACTTACAACTATGTCACCTTCCTCACCCATTGCAACAGCACAACGTACTGCTACTCGTCTTATATCATGCAGGAAAAGTCTATGGCCATTCGGAAGAGGAGGATAGTAATCATTCTCTCCATATTTCAAGTAATCCTGCATGGTCCATCCTACACCAGCCAACATGTCGTCTAGTATGTCCACTGGCAAAAGTAGGAGGACAAGGTTCAGAGTAATGCATGCAGAAAGTAGTGCAAGCAGAAATATCATTTTCTCCTCCTCTGAAGTTAAGTCAAGCATAAAACTACTAGGAACAATAACAACTGCAAACTGAAACAGACAACCTCCCCCTCCCCCTCCTCTTTTTCTCTGGATAAACAAATGGCCGTGGTGGAGGAGGGTAGCTTCACTATGATAATACAGGAAAGCAAGAAAAAGGAAGAGAATAGAATCTTTCTTGAAAAAATGTAACAATAATTTTTGCACCATGGGCAGATCAAACAAATATTTTTTTAAGACTATGTTCCCCTTCTTTTAAAATATTACAGTGCATCTTATATGCTAGGTTACTTACATGGATCCTCCGTTTTTGGGTTATCAGATGTCAGAATAGTCACATCACTTTTGTCCGTTGCAATTTTTGCCATAATGGGCCTCTTCCCTCTTTCACTTTCACCAACACAACCAAAAACTGCAAGTGACGTGTGAAAATCTCAGTCAGAATTTGAAAAAGCTAATGAACCATCCAGATGTTGAACAGTGTACTAAAATGAAACCGCAACGTCAATGGCAATAGCACTGGTATAAGAGTTTCCTTCTTTCCGTTCCCCTTCAAAAGTTATAATATACAATACCCACATGCAAATGTGAGCACAGCTAAAACTGAACTAGAACACCAAAAAGTTAAGAGGATTCACAGTATTAGATATAAATGAACAAGAAATAAACCAAAGTATGTAAGGCACCCACCAGTAATAATTCTCCTAGGTGCAAGTTCCCTTACATAATCAAGAAGCCTAGAAAATGCATCAGGAGTACGAGCATGGTCTACAATTACTCCAAAAGCCTGTTCCTCATCTATCAACTCACACCTGCCAGGTACTGCATCAACCTCTTCAATCCCTCTCACAATGTCCTCCAAAGTTGCACCAACTGCGATTCCCACCGAGACAGCAGCTAGAATGTTGTAAATGTTGTGCCTACCAAGCAATCCGGATGAAATCTCCAGTATTCCTTGAGGTGTATTGACCAAAACCTGAGTCTCAAAAAGAGACAATTCAAATTTCAATGGATGAACATCAGCATTCTTATTCTCCATTGCAAAGGTTACAACAGGCACGTCCGTGTTCCCTTGTGCAATAAAGAAAGCTGCATTCAGGTCATCAATGTTCACAACTTTCCGGTGACGTTCTGGATCGACCATTCTTGAGAACAACTTTGCCTGGGCATTCCTATAATCCTCCTCAGTCCCATGAAAATCCAAATGATCCCTATTCAAATTTGTAAAAACTGCAATATCAAAATCAACCTCATCACACCTCCCTAATGCCAATTCATGAGAAGAAGCTTCCATTACCAAGGCCTCTGTCCCATTATGCACCATCTTCGCCATCAACTTCTGAACTAAAACAGCATCAGGGTTCATGTTAGGGGTATCCAACTTATTATCTCCATGAACATAATGTGCCACACTACTCAACATTCCCGTCCTTAAGCCCATCGCCTCATACATACCCTTTATCAAATAAGAGGTACTGGTCTTCCCATTAGTCCCCGTAATCCCAATAACTGACATGCTCTTAGATGGATACCTATAGAAGGAAGCAGACAAAGAGGCTAGCACTGCATTAGTGTCCTCCACGATAACCAAAGCCTTACAACCTAGTGTCTCCTCAATATCAATCTCCTTACTTGCCACAACTGCAACAGCTCCTCTCTTATCTGCCTCACTCAGATACAAATGTCCATCAGTTTTCCTCCCAACACAACACACAAACAAATCACCGCTCTCCACCAACCTCGAATCATGTTGAATTCCACTTATCTCTACCTCTAAATTTCCATATACTGATTCAGGCACCACTTTGCTTTCATCCAAAAGTTCAGCTAAAGTCATCTTGAACTTGGGTTCAATTATTCTAGCCTTAGTCCGACCGAACTCATCAAAATCGATGTCAAAGGAAGATAAATCGGACAATTCATCATTATTTATTTCATCACTCACCTCAAAATCAGACTTTTCAGAGCTCTCCTCCTCTTCGCTTTCATCAACCTCATCCTCTGTTATCTCAGTTAGCCCTTGAAGCTCCTTAATCTCCTCCAAGTCAACCACCTCTTCAGGCTCCAGTTCCTCAATGCCCTCAATTTCCGGGGGCAGGGATTCTTTCTTCGGATTAGGCTTTAAAAGGCCTTGTTTAACAAACTCTTTCCGTTTCAAAGCGAGAGCCTTATCAATTTCTCCAAACAAATCATCCCCAGAGTTGTCATCGTTCAAAGAAGCAGGATTTTCAGTTGGGTCCTCAATATCAGCTAGAGCATTAACAAAAATGGACTGGTCTTTCTTGAATTCTTCCTCTTGAATCTTCCGTGCTCGAGCAGCTTGGCGGTGGATTTGCTGGAACTTATTAACTCCGTGCATAGAGTCTTCTGGAGCTTCAGGAGGATCATCATCAGCTGGAGTTGGATGATACTTTCCATCTGGGCCAATTGCGGAAACTATAGTACTACTATAGGGCTTGGTGATAATGAAGGGTGGTTTAATGCGGAGAGGAAATAGAATTCTGGTGGCTCTGGCTTTTGAAGAAATGGGTAATATAGGTGGAAGGAATGGCGGGAGAACGCTGAATGTGAGGGGCATTTTCCGGTGGTGGGATGGCGGACGGAGGAGGAGGAGAAGGGCGGGGAAAAGCTCAGAGGGGCTTTTGCAGTTGCAAGTGAGGAAGTGGAAGTTGGGAAATAGTTGGGGGTTTAGGATGAGGGAGTTAATTCCTACATGAACGCTTACGCCCATAGACATAGTTACTGTAATGCGTTATTTATTGGTTACTTATGCGCCTTCCTGATCCTAGACTATAAACGAAGCATTGACGGCCTAATAAGAATAGAGATGAGTAAGACATATGATTGGAGGCCCAAATAGGGCCCAAGGTTCTAAGCCCAATTTGGCATTATTGGACTTTTGATGGGTTATATTCTGTAAAGTCCTCCTAATTTGACCCATAACCATTAGACTGAAATATGAAACTCAACCCAAAAAATTGGCCCAAATTATGTTTTTTTTCCTAATTAATTAATTTCAATTGTACCTTATATCCTTATATTAGGATTAGAATTTTGGTTATCAACTCTTACGCTAGCCCTTGCAAAAAAAAAAAAAATTTAAAAACCGTAAAATCTTGCAAGGTTGAGTTCAACTTTTACATTCGCATATTATAGAAGTTGAATTCTTAATTAGACTTTTACATTATACATATTGTTATTTAATTTAAGAAAAAAGTTTAAAAAAAGAGAGGTTTTTTTATTTTTTGAATTTTATGAAACAAGAAAAAATGAAGTGAAAATGGTGGTTGCCGACAAATATAAGTGTAGCAGGTTATATATTGACATGAATGAATGAATGCCAGCAAGTGATACTTTGCAGTGTCAAATCAAAATGAACCATACACCCCCCCCCCACCCCACCCCACCCCACCCACACCATCAAATTAACAAATCTTCAACATTATATATATATATATATAAATTCAAGGTCTAATCATTTATTCATTTTTCTTCGTCAAACCATGACATATATTTACTCGTGAATTTTATGTATATAAAAATACACTTAAATGACAACCAAGGTTTTCCTTTTTTAAATAACACCGTCTAATTTATCAAGTGAAAGATTATATTTTTGAATAATTTTGAAAACGATTCTTAATCTTGTACTACAGTTGATCTTATTTTAATAAATTTTTTTTTAAATTAATCGAAAATTTTTGCACATTAATTAAAAAATTAAATAGATAAATAAAATACATTTAAACTAATTTTTATTTAAATTTGTTGAGAATCTCACATGTGTTAATTAAAAAAAATAATTACTCCTTATAAAGACTTGAGCAGTCCTCCTTAAGAAGTACATTTTGGAATAAGTTAGGTCCAAATCTAAATTCTAACATGGCATCAGAACCGGTTGTTAGATATAGTCAGAAGTTGAACTTGAGTCTCGAACCATAGTATTGTCCATTGAAGTGCTCCTTTTTATAGCAGTAAGTAAGGCGGTAACAGTGGTAGCCAGAAGAATCAATCATCTTTTTCTTTTTTCCAGGACTCCCACTCCCACTTCCACTTAGTACTTACAATACAACAAGACAACAAAGAGGATCCACATACAAATTCCACAGTAAAAACCACTCTATACATGCTTTGTTTGTAGAAATGCCTCAATCAATTATTCTTTTTAATATTTTTAAGAGGTGTTCATTATATTATATTAGTGGGCAAATTAGAAATATTAAGATGAGAAAGTCAAATTTTATGTATAATTTGTATAGAAAAAAATTGCATGTTAGACGGCACGTACAAGCAAGTGACGACGACCAGCAAAGTGGATGGAAACGGGCTGCTCTGATTTTTTTAGAATTAAATGTGAAAATGTATTTAGAAAGGGAAAAAATTTTCATGTCTATAATATAGGATTGTCAAATTTATATTATTTTTTATTAATTTCTTGATGAAACAATGTTGTTTCACTAAAAGTCTTTTAGTGAAATTAGTCTTTTTTTATTTATTTCTTTTCAATAAAAATATAACAGTCGATTCATAAAATTTATCCAAAACTATAATTATATTTTACTTTGAAACACTATTAAAATATACTCTACTCATAGTATTTCCAATCGGATAAAGAATCAATAATGTATTCTATACTATTCTAATTAAATATGAATTCGACTTACAAATAACATAGAAAAGAATGGGAACTTTAACCTCCTAAATTTTCACATTAATACTTATTTACTACACTAAGTTACGGTGTCTCAATCAATTATTCTCTGTAGACTAAAAAAAATATAAACTAACAAAATCTTGCTTGCCCCATTTAATAAATGCTGCAGTTGGTGGTATATACGTACGTGGTCCCCTTGATTTCTCAATTGCCAAAATCCAATCAAAAGTGAAATTTATTGCCTTCAGCATTTTTATTAACCGTTTAAATGAAAAATATTAATTATAGTAATTCATTATTCTTGTAAATTGAAGGTTAAAATTTTGTGTGCACAAAAAACCATTCACATTTAAAATATTGAAAATTTTTATATTACTATTATTAATACAATATTCAAACTTTATACTTAATATAGACTTTATACTTTTAGAACTGATTGAACTACCGGTCAGCTCTCTCTACATATGGATGGGCAGCACCATCACGGGCTTTTCTCCTTCTTTGGTGGGAAGGATCCTATGATGTATATGTATGGTTTTGCATAGAAATTCATAGAAGAATGTTTCTTGGACCACTGCAAGTGCATTCTTATTAATAATATATTGAAGAAGAAATTTGGTATTGAAAAAGAAGATGCTGTTTTTGGACAAGCCAAATTGTTCTTGTGTATGCATATAATAAATGTTGCATGTGATTGGGGTATGCATTGTCAAAATTTTGGCTGCTCATTCAATCAACAATTTCCTTCCTTCAATTGCTGATTGACCAATTCATGCAATTACTACTACTCCTTAAACAAAACTCTTGGAAACAAGAAAAGTTGTAAGTTCATTTGAGAAAATAAAAGTAAATTCGAGTTTTATATTCAACGCAATATCCTTAAAAGGAAATACATGCAATTGCTAAAATTAATAGTATTATGTGCTTGTATCCACACATGAGTCAGACTTTTCAGATTTTCATTTCTGACAGCAAACACACGAGTCATAAGGTTACTTTAGCAATAACTCATAAATGTCCTTCAACTATTTATGCGCAGTTGAAAGTACTTCTAAACTTTATTTTTTACTAATTTCATTCTTCAATTATTTTTTGCCCTCTAAAAGTACCCTTTTGCTAAATTTAATAGTAGTTTCCGGTGAATTTTGTGACGGTTTATGGAGAAATTCCATCGAAAACCACCGCAAAATTGCCGAAAGGGTACTTTTAGAGATTCCGAAATAGTTGGAGGATAAAAATAGTGAAAAGTAAAATTTAAAAACAATTTTAGCGGTATGTAAATAGTTGGAGGGCAATTATAGACTTTTTCTCTAATTATAATGTAATATTTTATTAATAAATTTTATTAAATTAAAGATAAATTTTTAGAAGAAAAAATATTATAAGAAATATTATAGAGAATATTACCTAGAATTTTAATTGATTAATTTTATGGAGAGGAGGTATGGGATTTGTCTTCCTTGTCCCTTTTACATGCAAATCTCTTAATTACCTCATCAACTAAAATCCATGACCTTTCTGGATTTTGTCTCCCCCACTTGATTTTCCTTCCCACTCCTAATTTTTTTTTATTCCTCATTATAAAATTCCAAATAGTATTAATTAAAAACTCACACAGAAAATGAGCAATTATTTTGAGAATAAGGACGCAATAGAGATGAAACACATATTTTTCTCTCGAAATAAACAACTCTAGACTACAAGAAATAAAAATTTTTAAAAGAAAAAAATGCCAATACAAATACACCCAAAACATTTTTTTTTTTTTTTGAAAATGCTATAGAAAACAAACACTTTTCAAGATTCTTTATTTTTGGTCCAAGTCAATTGCTTAGTTAAGGGTACAAAAGGTTTGAGGATAGTATAAAAATATACAACATGAGATTTTATCAACAAAAAAATTCTGGCTGTCTTCTTTTATATATTTTCTTTTCACATCTACTTAACCATACATATATATATTGTTAAATAAGAGGTTATCTATTGATAAAAAGTCTAGACAATTAGACTTTTTCTTCAACATACAGAAGAAGAAAAGTTAAAAAAATTAGAAAAATCTTACAACAAAAAGTATATATTTACATATATATATATAAAGAACTAGGAGGATGGGTTTTTAATTTCTTCATCCTCCTATAATAATAAACTAAAACAGAAAAAATAATAATTATGACCATGCAAAATAAAATAGAGGGTAGGAATAATAAAGGCCCTCAGCTCCCCACTGGCCGGCAAATGCCTAATATGGAAGAACCAAACCAATATAGTACTATTAATTAAATTAATTATGTTTTGTTTTTTTATCGGTTGATAAAAGTAATTAAAGTAGGTTAATTTTTTAGCTGAATAAATAATAAAGACAAACAATTGTAGGGCTACTATATGATGAATTGACTTGCAATATTAAATTGCAGATTTTTGTATTTTTCGTTCTTTTTGTTTTGTGGACAAAAGATAAAATGCAGGTTGTTGGTTTGTACAATAATTTTGTAATTAACAACTAGTTTTAGAGTAGTTGGTTTTTAATAATTTTGATAAAAAATAAAACAGTACACGTGTCTACTGTTAAAAAAAAAAAAAAAAAGTTGGTGAAGAAATGTACTCGTAGTAGTAGAAGTAGTACATAGGAATTTACCATTCCAATATCTTTACTCTACTTTCATCCTAAGCTTCAACATTCACCTACCTATCAAAGAAAGAACATATCTAAGGCTTTGGCTTATCTTTCTTCTTCACTTTTGACCACACCAACAAGGGCCAAAGGGGCAGGCCAATAGTCTTTTTATTCCTTCTGATATCGTAATGTTAGTCTAGTCATGCTTCTGATATTCTAATTTTAATCTCGTATTAATTAAAATGAGAATATTATTTTAATATCCTAATGTTAAGTTTTATGTCAATAAAGTCGAGAGAACGATTCATAAATTTATATTTTGAGATCCTTATTTTAGGTCTCATGTCGGTAAAGCAGAGAAAGCCGTTCGTAGATTTTAAAATATGAGATCTTAATGTTAGGCAATATTTTGGAGGTCTAATAACTTAATATCTGAATATTAAGTTTTGAGTCTGTAAGATTAAGGGTGATTCATATACTTTTGACTCAAATATCTTAATGTTAAATTCCGTATGTGAAATTGAAGGGGCGATTCATACATAAGCTTTGACTATAGTATTCTAATGTTAGTTGTCAAGCCTGTAAAGGTATAGATAAAATAATTTATAGATATGATAGTACTTATAGTGTATTACTTGATAATATAATATTGTAGTCGCGTCATATTTATTCCATGTGAAATAAGATATCAATGATATAAAAAGTTTACCATTCATTTACCACTAGACTTCAAACTTCCCTTTTGAAGGGAATTCAACTTGATTGAATGATCAAGAAATTTGTTGGCTGGCGTAAGACAGTGAATGTTTAGAATGTTGAAAATTTAAATATGTCTTTGTGACATTATAAAACGTTTAGATTAAGTTTCAAATTTTACAAGTATTATAAAAATTGAATCCAGATAAATTAAGATTGTGTTTCTGTTGTATGAGGTATTAAAAGAAATGAGTGGGAAAGTTATGGTGGAACATCCTACTACCCTTATCCTGGCAAGGAAGGGTAGGCAAGTTGGAACATATTTTTGGTGTAAACAAACAAACAAACATTGTAAGTAATTGCTTGTTAAGGAAGAGTAGTATATTATAGTTCAAGGACCATAATGTTTTCTTTACTTTCTCTACGAAAAGACGGTTTTGTCCTTTATATCCATCTCCCATAAGAAAAATGCCAAATATTTTAATTATTATGCTCGTCTGTATTTTTATCTTGGTATATACTGAGCTACAATGACATCCTTTTTGTCCTTTTCTCCATATTTATTTAACTAATCACACCTAACAATCTTTATTTAATTACAAAGAAAAAATAATTGTAGATTGTTAGAACACAAATTTTTTAAAATTCTTTTGAAAGATGTCTATTATTATTCAGATAAATTAATACAGATTCGAAATATTTGAAGAGTCTGATTCTTACGTATAAAATTAATATATATAATTTTAAATGTTTCACGATGTTATAAAAGGTTAACAACACGAGAAAAATTCTAACATTCAATTTATTTAAAATATGGGAAGGAAGCGAGCATAGTTTAAACATACCTCGATTTGAACATCTTTTAATGAGCTCAAACTCAGATTCTCAGTCGAATATATTGCTTCTAGCTTGAGTTCGAGTTCTATTCATTGTGATGAGCTCAAACTAGTTTAAACTCGAGTTTAAATTTGAGTTTCTTTAAATATTAATATTTATATATACTGATTCAATATATTTGATTAATCACCAAATCAATATTAAAGAGATTCAAACTCGTTTATTATCTCATTTACTCCTAATTCAATTTCTCAAATATTCCCAACTTATTATATCAAATCAGGAGTTGGAAAACCAAATTTCTTAAGATTCTTTTTTTTCATAGATTTGAGAATCAGGGGGCAAAGGTTGAAGACAAAAGCAAATAAAAATATGATCTTTTTTGTATGGAGAGAATTGTCAATATCAAGACTTTTGTTAGTATAAAAAAATGGTAGCAGTAGAAATAATATATAATCATGAATCCATGAAACTCTTCCTCTTCTTCCGTGGCTTTTTCTCTACCGCTTTCTTTCCCCATTGCATACGTTTCTTGATTTCCTGTCTTCCTCATTACCTGCTGACTGAGAAAGAAAGAAGAAGAAGAGAATTTTTTGAAGGTATCCCTCTTACCTTCTCCTGGTTTTTATCCTAGTTTTTGGGTTGCTTTTCAACAACTTTGTTGGAAGGAAAAAAATTGTTTCCAAATGCTTAAGACAACTGTTACATTATGATGATTCTGATTGGCTGGATTATATTGCTGAAGTTGCAGTAGAATTCCCAATTTCCAAGGTAAAAAACTCTTCAAGAAAAAGATAAATAGATTTAATAGTACTCACTTACAAGCTAAATCATCTTCAGAATTGAGCTAAGCAAGCTTGAGATTTTGATATAGTTCATTCATTTGGATTCTGGGATGGCTCAGAATTTGTGGAACAGATGTTTGATGAAAGTCCTAAGAGAAGCAGGGGAATGTAGTGTTAGTTTCTGAACTTTCTCTTTTCTCAATGTTTGATGTTTTTCAGGTGGAGATTATCTAGAAGAGAAGGGATTTTGCTTCTGCATTGATGTTAGTAGTATTATTCTTTAACAATGGAGAAAAGATCATCAAAACTTCCTCTGTTCAAAGAAAAAGTTCAGTCAAGTTGTATATGGGGATTGGTTGATATCTTTGATTTTAGCAAAGGTAGGAGTAATCAGAAGCTGCTTACAAATGGGAGAAGAACAGTGCAAAAAGATGTTTCTGGTAATATTTCCTTTACTAGGATTCAAGAACTAGGATGATGTTTCTGTACTTAGATATTGCTTTTCCGACACAGATACTTATCTTAATTGTATTCTTGATGGATTTTTAAGGTCTTTCTTGGTTTTTCCTTAGCTCTCAATTTTGTTCTTGCAGATATAGAGCATATGAGAAAGGTTCATGAAATTGTCAGCTGCAGTGAGGGCTTTGAAGTAAGTATTGCATTTGATTTAGGTTTCAGTCTATTAATATCTCATAGGAACTCAGATTACTGGTTGAGAAAAGTGCAATTTGCATCTATTTATTGGAAGAATTCTGCCTGCTGCCAATATGTGTAGATTAGTTTAAGTTTGACTTCATTTGTACCTTTTGTGTTTATATTTCTGCTACTAGAAGATAATCTAATGCCAGATTGATATGAACTATTTTACATTATTGATTAGCTATACAACAAGAAATCCAAATTTCCAGTATCAAGGAATCTCGCCGTTTGAATGTATATGTCATAAGTTTTCTGCTTCAGATGACTACATGTCTTTCTAACGAATTTAGTTTGCATCAGGTTAGAACTGGCTCAGCGATGCATAATTCTGGTATTTTTGATGAAAATATAAAGAATCTACTGAAAGAAGAAGGTACTGCTACTTTGAGGAAATCAAAGAAACAAAAGGAAGCAAGTAAAAAGCAGCTAAAGAATTCATATTTTGAGTTTGTTAATCAATTACAAGATGATCATAAGAAATTAAAGGATCAGTTTCGTATACAACAATGGAAAGAGAAGTTCCTTCTGGGGCCGCCTGAGCAGTCTTCTGGTTCTAGCCATGAAATGTTATTGGACAAACATAACTTAGAAGCAATATTTGGAGTCATCTGCAGTCAGATTTATGAAGAGAAAATATGTGGGGAGGATATGCAGAAAGTTATTACACCTTCAGGATACAATGTGCTTGATCAGGTTAATAATTTGGAGCTACTTCAGATTACTGCCAAGGCTTTCGTCGATCAGATTTATAACAGAAACGGTGGTTATAAAGATGGGGTGTGTAGCAAGTCGAATTACTATTTGGATGCTTCAGAAATTCTCAACTTAAATATGGATTTGTTCCTCAAGCTTCTGCAAGATTCAAATTATATGTTACTCAAAAATATCCCGCATTTACAGCTTCCGCCGTTGGGCAGAGAAAGAATGAAGTTATGTCTAGATTCCAGACCCTCAGAATGTGGAAGCAGTGTGATGAGGAATAATCAAGATCCTGAAGATAGTTTGAAGATACAGAAAAGGAACTCAAACAATCCGTTCTGGAAGAAACTTAAGGATCGATATGGATGTTCCTCAAAAGGAAATACCACTTGTCAGGCCTCGAAAAAGATAGTTATTTTGAAGCCAGGATCAAAAAGCAAGCAAAATATTGAGGATGTTTCTTGCCATTGTTCATCTCTGCAAGCTCATCAGAGCTTAAGAAATAGGGGGCAGAAATCAAAATCCACTAACTTCTCATTCAAAGACATCAAAAGAAAATTTAAGCAAGCTGTGGGAGAGAACCAGCAAAAGCAGCAGTTGATTTCTATGGATGAACATTTACGTAGACTTGCTCGAAAGAAACATTTGCTAAAAGATATTGAAAAGGGCAGCAGTTTGGGTTCTGGTAAGGGAAAATATGACCTTCCTCCTGATCCCAGGAGGAGGGAGAAACAACGAGAGCTAATATATATGACATCAAGTAGACCTAGTGGTGGAATTCTGTCAACTAGCAGCCGTTCCAAGCAAAGGGAACGTGATATATTCGTGGAAGCAAAAAGACATCTTTCTGAGAGGTTGAGAAAAGTTGATATGGGAGAGATCAAACAAAGAAAAGAGAGCCCAAGAACCTTGAAGATGGTACTCTCTTCACCTGAACATGACTTCTTGATACATCATCATAGTCCTAAAGGGGACAGAAGTGATTCTATTTCAGCAGAGATGAGATTTTCACCTTGCAATAACATTCAAATGATTAAAGCTGATAATTTGCAAAATGAAAAAGGAAAGGAAATAGATTTTCCAAGCCCTCTGAAGCACAGAGAAGAACGTCCACCTTATGATTGTAGAAGATGTGATGATCAGTTGGAAATGTCAGAATTTACACCAAAAATTTCAAAGAGTCTTGGTGCTGACCCTCAAACGGTTCAGAATATCTATTCTACTAAAGATGACTTTGAACCTAGTGGTATAAATTTATCTTAACTTGAACTTGAATTCTTCGTTGTGTGCTGTTTTATCAATTTTAATGTTTTTGCAGGTTCAGCAAATATCATGAATGAAAATGACGCAAATGATGCCACCAGCAGGCAAGGCACTGAAACAACAGAACAGTATGAGGATAATAGATATATGGATAGCTCAAACTTGGTAAATCATTATTCTCCTTACTTGCGTAGTGATCTTGAATTGAAATCAAACCTTCAATCATTATTCTGCCTTTTCAGACTACTCCCTCCGAGAATCATCCACTCAGGCCTTTATTGGGCTCTTCTGGATCTTTAAACATACACGAGCTAGAACATGTGGATACGGCTAAATACAAAGAAGAGCATGCAAGTCCAGTTTCTGTCTTGGAGCCATTTTCTCCTGATGATGTTAGCAGTCCTACAAGCACCATAGATAAGCCAGGTAAGGTCTTAATGAACTAAAACACATTATTTTCCTCTTAAAACGCGTCTATTGAACCGTTTCATGACTTTTTCCAGATGAATCTTCATTCCAACCACGTCGCATTGACTTTGACAATTACTCACAAGTTATGTCCCAGGAAGATCCTAAAAGCAATAGGGATGTCTGCATGGATGTGGAGGAATCTCTCCACCTATATGTAAGGGCAGTTATGGAAGCTTCAGAATTGAGTTTTGATGACATTTATCAAAAGGGACCTTCAACACAAGATGTTCTATATACTTGCATTGCTGATAGAATGGGATCATCATGTCCAGCTGAATCATACACTGAATTGCAACTACTGTTTGATTGTATCCATGAAGTCCTGCTAGGCCTGCACGAGTGCTATTTTGGATGCCCCCCTTGGCTATGGTTTCTCAGACAAAGAACCAGACCTGTTCCTCCGGAAAAAGATGTCGTTGGTGAAGTAGTGAAAGAAGTAAACTTCTACCTCCTTCCAAAGGTGGAGCAGCCCACGCTAGATCAGCTCGCGGGGAAAGATCTTACGAAGTCCAGTTCATGGCTCGACCTTTGTCTCGATACAGAGGAGATATTGCTTCAAATTGCAGAAGATGTTCTGCAAGATTCAATTGAGGATACAATTCTTGAAGTTCAAATTCTTGATTTATCTCTTGAAAGTTCTGGTTAAGTATTTTATCCAGCTGACAATGCTTGAAAGTAGCTGGGAATATGGCAGCAGACAATTTCCAGACGAAGAATATGGTTTGTAGAATATACAAATTCTAACAGAGCTAGAGAATGTAATAATAGGATAACATAATTGGATTTGACTCTTGATGATCATTTGTTACTTAGTTTGTATATTAAAGACTAGATTTGCCCATGATGGTTATGTAACCAAGCTACATTATTATCTAGTTCTTTCGTGTGTATATATATATAGTATTATGTCCGTACTGTTAGATTCGATAGTGTGACTTATAAATCTTGACATGCTATCTTTATATCACATATTTGATAAAACTATCACATGTCCCTTTATAATAGTGACACGTGCAGAGGAAATGTTATTTTCCAGCTAAAATTTACCAAGAAAAGTGATGGTTGTATTATAGGCATGTTATTTTCGGGCTAAAAAATATATGAAAAAAGTGGTGGTAAAATTATTTTGACAGAACGTGAATTTAAAAAATAAAAAAAGATTTATGTGTAACTAACTAGCAAATTCCGGAACTACATTGCCCAAATTTCTTAAATTTTAATACCGCATATTTTTTTCTCTTTGATCAATATTAAAATTTTATAATTTTTGTGTTATCTAATGTTTGTACTTTCTATGTACAATTTATAAAATAATTAAAAGTAAGTTTGTTATTATTTGTTGAAGTTAATTTTAGCAATATTAATTTGATTAACATCATTTAATTTTAAAAATTAAAACTTTCAAATTCATTTTACATTTTTTCCCTAAATTTAAAAATTAAAAATTATTTAAATTTATTTTATTATATATATACAAATTCATTATTATCACTTTATTTTTATATATACAAAGGCAGGTCCACTTCCCGCCAACATTACCCTTAAAACCCTAGCTCCCTGTCTTGTCTGTGGAACACAAAAACCCTTCTTCCCCGCCCTCCTCCTCCTCCAATCCTCCTCCGCTCTGTGGCTGAACCCTAATCAAATGGACCCCCAAGCAGTGAAATCAAACCTTGTTTTAATCTTAGACTACGGTTCACAATACACTCATCTCATAACCCGAAGAATCCGAAGCCTCTCTATTTTCTCTCTCTGTATCAACGGAACTTCTTCACTCAAAGCAATAACCGACTTGAACCCTAGCGTAATCATTCTTTCTGGGGGTCCTCACAGCGTTCACGCACCCAACGCTCCTTGTTTTCCAGACGGGTTTGTTGAGTATGTTGAGTCTCGAGGCATTTATTGTTTGGGAATTTGTTATGGGCTGCAGTTGATTGTACAGAGGCTTGGTGGTGAAGTTAGGGTTGGGGAAAAACAGGAGTATGGGAGGATGGAAATTGAGGTCGACAAGGCTGTTGGGTTGTTTGGGAACAAGAATACTGGGGATAAGCAGGTGGTGTGGATGAGTCATGGGGATGAGGCCGTTAAGTTGCCTGAAGGGTTTGAGGTGGTGGCTAGGAGTCAACAAGGGGGAGTGGCTGCCGTTGAGAATAAAAAGAGGAGGTTTTATGGGTTGCAGTATCATCCAGAGGTAAATGTTCTGGCTGTTACTAGAGTTTAGTTTGTTACTTGTCTTTCTTACATTTGACATCTTCTATCAAGATTGGTTTTTTTTTTCAAAGTTTGATATCAAAGAATTTGCTTGATAAACACAATTCACACGATAAAATTTGGAAACTTTAGCTGTTGGTTTGCTTGAGATTTATATTATGGTTAAGTCCAAAGTGTTTCTTGGGCTTATAGGTTGTACTAATTGGCGTTTTATCTTTCTATATGGCAAATAATTCTACCATAAGTTGCTCAATTTGAGGTTCAAGAGGCTAGTTCTTGTAAATGCTTCAACCTGTGGGATAATAAGTAGTTGGTCTTAATATATAAAACTCTGTTACAGGTCACACATACTCCAGAGGGTATGGAAACGCTGAAACATTTCCTCTTTAATGTTTGTGGGGTTACTGCTGGTTGGACTATGGAAGATGTTCTTGATGAAGAAATAAAAGTAATCAATGACATGGTTGGACCTGAAGAACATGTCATTTGTGCATTATCTGGAGGTGTTGATTCCACTGTTGCTGCTACCCTTGTCCATAAAGCAATTGGAGATAGACTTCATTGCATCTTTGTTGATAATGGTTTATTGAGGTTTGAGTTAACCCTTTTTTAAGTATTGAATCTAAAAAGCACTTGTTCCTAATTGACATTAGCAATCCTATTTCCTCTTTGTGCTAGGCTTTCTAATTCTTCTCCCTTATTTCCCTTAGGTACAAGGAGAGAGAACGGGTAATGGAAACCTTTGAAAGGGATCTTCATTTACCTGTTACCTGTGTTGATGCGGCAAAGCAGTTCCTTAGTGAATTGAAAGGTGTGGTTGATCCCGAAAAGAAGAGGAAAATAATTGGAAAGGAGTTTATCAGCACGTTTGATGCTTTTGCTCATGATTTGGAGCAGAAATTGGGAAAGAAACCTTCTTATCTGGTCCAGGGAACCCTGTATCCTGATGTCATTGAATCTTGTCCACCACCTGGAAGTGGAAGAACCCACTCCCACACTATAAAGAGCCACCATAATGTTGGAGGGCTTCCAAAGGACATGAAACTTAAGCTCATCGAACCTCTAAAACTCTTATTCAAGGATGAGGTAAGATATCTATTCTTTTGGAACACAATTCAGCTTTGTTTTAGTATTTCTTTTCTGAAGGATATGCGCTGCTGTTTCTTTTCATATGATATGCTGCTTTTAATTGAAAGGTTCGTGCATTGGGAAAGATTTTAAATGTTCCAGAGGGCTTCTTAAAGCGCCATCCTTTCCCTGGCCCAGGCCTTGCAGTCAGGGTTTTGGGTGATGTGACTGAAGGAAATGCCTTGGATGTTCTCCGACAGGTTTATGAAGAATTGTCAACTTCTATTCAAGACTTGTTTAATACCCATTCCTACTCTTCCTAACAAATTGTGTATTGCAGGTGGATGAGATATTCATTCAGTCGATAAAAGATGCCGGAATTTATGACTCTATTTGGCAAGCTTTTGCAGTATTTTTGCCAATAAGATCAGTCGGAGTTCAAGGAGATCAAAGAACACATTCTCATGTTGTTGCACTGAGAGCTGTAACAAGTCAAGATGGAATGACTGCAGATTGGTATTGTTGTTCATTCTCTTGATTGTCCTTCGTAATTGGTTACTCGTTTACTCCAATTCTTGCACAACAGGAGTTTCTAATGTTTATGACTATTCTGCCTGATTTTGTGTCGGTCTTTGCTCAAACTCAAAAGGATCACGCTTGCACTAGTTCTTCTTTTAATGTTTATTTTCTTGATCTTAACACATTGCAAGTTTTTAGGTACAACTTTGAACACAAGTTCCTTGATGATGTTGCTAGAAAGATATGCAATAGTGTTCGTGGTGTAAATCGAGTTGTTCAAGATATAACTTCAAAGCCTCCATCAACAATTGAATGGGAATAATGGTATGAAACTTGCAGCGATATCTCTTAGCTCCATACAAACAATTTGTTATTTCTGATCACCAAGAAAGAGAAGAAGAATCCATATTCCTCCATTGTCAAGTTCAGTGACATTTTGCAGGATCAGCTGCATGTCCTGTGAAATTGTAGTCTTTGGCGTTGGCTCCATTTCTTGCTTTTCTAGTGTAGTGATTATTTTCTAGAAAGAGAAATTCTGCCAACATTATATAAAATTATGTACACATTCTACTATTTATATACAACATCAGACACCAATGTGGTTTAGATAGTGTATTAGAAGATGTATTAGATTATTTGAGTATTGAGTTGCTTGCATTGCAGCTATTCATCTCTTTGTGGTGGTTAATTGTGAAAATGTTGATTATCCACGTTCAAGGCTTCCTTTCCCTTTATTTCACCTGCTGTTTATTGTAGGCCACATAAGAGGAAAGAAAGAAAATAATAGTGCAATTGGGCACAGTAATTTACATCTTCTACTCAGGTAGTATTCTGAGACTGAAGCAAAGAATTCACCTTTTAATTCCTTTTGGTGTAAGAAAAATAATAGTGAAAGAAAAGTTGCTTTTTGTGGAGAAGGGCATTGGCTTTTAGTTTGAAAAATGTCTTTTACTTTGGTTTGTTTTGTACAAGAAAAGTCTCCTTTTTTTTTTTTCTTGTTGAAATTAGTCGTTTTTTTTCCGAAAAACTTGTTGAAATTAGTCAAAAATGGATTTTCTGCGTCTCCTTTTTAATGGAATTTAACAAATTGTCGCAATGTTATCACTAGCATAAATTATTAAATATAAATATAATTAAAAATCATTAATATTTAACTTTTTTGTTTTTCCTTCCCAAATATTTGTATTTTGATAAAAATGAAAGATGGAATATGAATGATCTATAAGACATAGGAAAAATCTGTCATGCACTTGAGGAAAGAGTCAAAATTGACAATCTAATAGAAGGATCACTTTCAATTAATTTTTAAAATTAAAGGATCAAAAAGTTTGTATTTTCTTTATCAAGTAGGATCAAAGTTAATTGGATTAATGATGATAAAATTATGGATGCAAGAAAAATATTCTGTCCCATATTTTTATAAATATTTTCTACAATAAATGGTACTTTAACCTCTCTATTCATGTGTGTTTGATGCAAAGATGAACGAACACTTATAACATCACCCATTTTTTGCAATTATTCGTAAGGTTTGACTTTCACTCAATGTGAGGATTTGACCTTAAATGTTTCACAAAACTTGAGAAGAATTCCAACTTTCATACGCTTAACCATTGAGTTGTTAAATTATATTTTCAAAAAGGGTGAATCTCAATTTAAAAATATTTTACTCTAGACCCTGATTTCTATTGCTTCGTTGTTTTTTACCTGTTCTCAACAGCTTATTGTATTTACTTTTCGTTTAAATAATATTTATATATGCTTTTAGCTTAAAATAATGCGAAAAAAGTTATTTTGAAAAACTATCTTAAGAATGCTTTTTGAAGCTACTTCTGGTTATTGATGTTATTAAAATTAAAAATATTAGAATAATTTTTTCAAAAAAAGCATTTTTTTCAACTATTCCAAAAAAAGAAAAAACAGAAGCAATGTAGAACGGCCCTCTATATATGTAAAGTTTAGTTAGAGCAAACTCATTCTATTATCTTCATTTCTTAGGGTGGAAGATCAGTCAATATCACAAGTAGATTTTCCTAAGTCCAGTCCAGAGATAAATCTTGCAGATATTGTGTCTCTAACTGGACTTAAGAAACTCCAATAAGGCTTCCCTTCATAGCTGCTCTTCTTGATGAAAAAAATTCCCTAAAACTCTCTACCAGTTCATCATCTAGACAATTAATCAAGAAAACTAACTAATAATCTACAACAACTAAGTAAAAAGATCAGATGGGATGATGTTACTGCTTTGTAGAACCACGATTTTCAAGATTTTCGAACGATTCTCTGAAGTGCTTGTCTGATCATACTAGCTGATGCAATTCTTGATCCCTTAAACTGCAACAGAAAAAAACTAGCCATTTTTAGTCGTTTTGGATCAAGATAATGTTTTTGGAACATAATCAAGGAGTAAAAAAGGAAGGAAAAGTATATTGAACCTTGCATTTTATGGTAAGGGAGAGGATTCCATCAGTGTTGGAAGATTGAACAGCTTGAGATTCAAGATTAAGATCAGTTATACCCTCCATGATTTCCAGCAACCCAGATTCTTTCCACGGGCAGTTAATCTCTATCAAAACATTCTTATCGATCACACTTACTGTTACATCTTCACTCGAACTCTCTCCTCCAATCATCATACAGCATTCAGTTTCATGTTCCATTTCTTCAACATCACTCGCCTTCCTTTTGTTGATCAATGACTTCCGGTTGTTGTTGTTAGTAGTTCTATTGCTTCCATAGCTATCGGAGATCCTCTCTGTACCTTCCTGCTGAGGTCGTCTTCTTGTTCGCCCTTCTAGCTCCCCCACTTCTTTTTGAGATTCAAGCTCCTCTACCCTCCTCTCGAGCTCTTTTAGGTACTCTATCGTGTCATCAAGTATCGAGACTTTGTCAACCTACATTGGGAAATAATTCATTCATGAGACTTCTACATATGCAAATTGCTTCAATTGAATTTTGGAGAAGAGGACTAATTACCTTGCCAGAAGATGGAACCAAGGATCCTAGTAACGTGAATCTTTCGTGCAGTTTTTCTCTCCTTTTTCTTTCAGCCATTACATGATTTCTATCAATTTCATCTGCTTCGGGTCTCCAAATGCTCTCCTTTTTGCCATTTTCTTTGCTAGATTCGGGTATCAAATCACCATGCATTTTAGTAACTTCAAAGAGTACCTTCTTGAGTACTCTTTGGGACGTAGCACATCGTGGTTTCTGAAAGACTACCGACCTTTCCTTTTTCCAGTTAACAAAGCTTGACTCCATATTGCTCTTTCTGCAGTGTGGTCCTAAAATCAGCTGGTGCGAGCTCTTCAAAATGGTCGAAAGAACATTTTGATAGTGAACATCATCACTTTTGAAATCAAAACTATCGAGTTTCTTCTGGTTGCACTCGTGAAGATCATGCAGAAAATTGTTGTTCACTTTCTCATCATACAGAGGAGGAACCATTCTTTTAGGATTTGCATATGTTTGGGATATGCAATCACTGGAGTTCATGGAGTTGTGGATACAGTTACTAATTTCATCATCCATGAATTGCCAGCTTTGTACTTGAGAAGCTTCTCCATTTATGGCTTCAATCATAAATGATTCTTCTCCCGGCTGATTCGATTCAAATCCATTCGAGCTGCTCTTTGGAGAAGAAACTTGTACGTTTTCACATTCAATCAGCGGGCTAAAATCAGCTTCAAGGATATCTTTAACAGGATTTGCACACATGAAATCTTTGTCGTTTCTGGGGTTATTGGATACATAATTGGGAATTTTGGAGATGACAGCATTAGGATTGTCCAGGAAGTTTGTTTTGATGTGTTGAATAAGATTTCTGTCCTCCGAAACCTTTATCACAAGAACGCAATGATTCCATAACTTTAATCAGCAAGATGTATCAAACCGGCAATAAAATTTAGAAATGATTTTTGCAGATGAACAGTTTATCTTAAGCTCTCAAAAACAGGCCCTTAAAAGTGGCTTACCAATTCTGTCACTCCAAGCTCAACAATGCCACCAAGATAAGGAAAACAAAATACAGTCTGCAAGTAGGCCGGAAAGCAGAGAAAAACACTCATTAAGAACCTTATTCTAGCAATGCATAATAAAAACTAATACCACCTTTTAATGCATAATACAAGCTGATCAAGGAGAGAAGATTACCTGAATATCAGCACTCTAAAGGAGTCAATGCAATTCCGATGATTACAAACACAAACAAAAATGGCGTTAGCTATTTTGTTGCGATACAAGTTATCATGCAAAAGTTGATGATGTAGAATTAGAGTTCATTTGACTTGCCTTTGCAAGAAGAGAACGGGTGAAAACTTTGCTGTCAGCTTGGTGAGCATTGCATAGCCATATGGCCTGATTCTTTGCCAGTGATCTCCCTGCTAATCTGAAGATCCATTTCAACAAAAACCATCATCATTTCTTGAACATTGTCATTTCCCCATACTCTTAACACAGCTATACCATCAAGATTCTAAATGAACTTCAAGTTTAGAAGACAATTATCGGTGATCATCTGCAAAATAGCATTGGTCCAAGAATGTCTGCGGACCCAATCGGAGAAGGCAAGACCAATATGTAACTAAGTAAATCAGGGTGAACAAACACCATGTGAATACTAAATGTGGTCCTATGGAAGATAAGGTACTATGTACTTAATTTCCTCTCTGTTCAATGAATATTATTTCTCATTGAACATTTATGAACCTGATCGCCTGCTAGTAAATGCATCAAGTTTTAGCAATTGTAGCAAGTTTCTGGTTATTGGTAACTAGTTATTGGTTTTTCCTCAAAGATCAGGTTATAAGTTTAAAGCAACTTCAAGGACAACCCTCAATGGGATCTAAGAAAGCCTGAGTTATTTGCATAGGAGAGAAGAATTACCCTTGGCCAATATTGAAGACGAAGGACATGCAAACCAAGAAATACCATTCTGTATCGGTGAGATCTTCAGGTGACAATGCCGCAGAAGGTCTTTTAGCTTGAGGATTGGATTCAGCTGCCGAGAGGGATTCATAAAGTTCTCTGAGTTGCTCACTTCTCTGCAAGCCTAACTGATCAACACTAAGCTCTCCAGCCTGGATTGTTTTCCTTGTTTTAATGTCTCCATTGTAGTAACCTTCACCCCATTCTAATACCCTTCAACATTGAATTCCAACATATGAGACCAAAAGTTGTCAGAAATAATCAAAACTGTAATAAGCAAGATCAAGTACTCATTTTCTTTCATTAGAGACAGAAAGTCAATAACATGCCCCAAAAGACTACATGGTACAGATCAATTATTGTACTTCAGAATCAGACGTGAGGTGGAAAACTGTAGGCTTGGAACACCTCCATTCTTAAAGATTTTGTTTAAAAGAAAACATCAATGGAGAAACAAAGAAGAAAATTCAGTTTCCTCAAAACTTCTATAGATCTTAACAATATAGCTAAATCTCAATACTCAGCCATAAAAGTTTTTAGAGAAGCTGTTTGCAGAAAATAAGAGGGGGGGTGCGGCGTTAGGCGAGTACCCTGGTTGTCTGGATGAAATTGTCCAAAAGATCGCATAGCTCCACTGGATGCTTTTTACTGCTAGAGCAAGCTGCCTCTTCAGATTCTCTGCAGCTCCATTTTGGTCTTGGAGTTGGATTTCCATTCTGGATAGCAAACAAAACTTTCAAGCCAGTTCCACCTCCCCTGCACTAAAGTCCTTAAACCTCTCGCAAGGATGAACCTTGAAACAAGCCAACCTCAGTGCTTGCTCCAGCCTCAATTACACTTCAGACTTGTATAATACATAGAATCTTCACCAACCCAACTTCTGAATTTCCTTATGAATTCAGAATGTTGCAATTGAAATAACCATTCTTGGAGAGAGAAGTTCTGAGGGAAGATGCTATGCTATGCTATGCTAGTCTGTAGTAGAACAAGAAACCACAGTGAGAAGCAAACCGCTCTGAATCAACTTTTAGCTGTACAAAAAAACAATTAAAAGAAGTAATAATACCAGAGATGGACTTAGTATTTCTGATTCAGCATTACGAACCATCAGAAGACAGAACCCTCCAGCAAGAACATGCACAAGCACGTGGTAATTAGATTTCCATTCAAGATTTTCACTGGAAACCCAAAAAAAAACAATGAATAAATTAAAGAACCCTTGTCATATAAACAACCAAGAGATAAGATTTTGAATCAAAAGGCAAGAAGATTGGGAAAAAAAGGGTTACTATATCTGAAGATGTATTAACAATCTGCAGAGTACGAAGAAAAAATTGGAAAATACGAAAAGGGCTGAAAAACAATTAAGGATTTACAGTTCTTTTTTGTCCAGTATTGGGCCTACAGAGAAGACTACTCACTCACTTTAAACAAAGTGAAAAATCACATATACAGCTTTTGTTTTTTTGATTTTTTTTTTTTTTTTGATGAGAGAGCTTTTGTTCAATTAGTGACATAGAAATGAGTGAGTGAATAATGCTGTGTAGTCTGCATTTTTTGCAGCAGCTGCTACCCAGCAAAGCAAAAAAACCAGCCCACGGGGTTAGGTTAGGTGAGGTGGGTTATAATATACATTTATAAGTGAAATCAGAGGAAGAGGACGACAAAAATGGTGGCTAACTCTGTAGAAGAAGGCAGAAATAAAAGATTAATCAATAAGGAAACAAACAAGAATCATTTGAAAAATTGAAAATCACAGCTTGAAAAAAGAGTGAAAAATTAGTTACCATTTACTTACTGCTGCATTCTAATGGTGATTTCCACCCGGCTTGCCTACTGGAGAGGATGATCCTCTAACAGTTTAGTTTCCTCCAAGCCAAACGAAAAGGGAGAAACAGGAAATATTTGTCCACGACATTGACTACAGCCTGATGTACCATCCGTGGGGGTCCATAACTAATCGCTCTAGATGGCCTCATTTCCATTTTCATACTATGACGGCTATCGAATCGTCCGCAGTTTATATATTATTTGGTAAGTTTTATTAATAAAATATATTAAATTAAGAATGTTACATAGGTTGTTACAAAAAATATTACAAAGAATTCGAATTGTCATGACTATAAAGATTTAAATCGAATAAGTTACGTTCCTTGTTTCTTTTTCTTTTATTTGCCACAATTCACCAATCCTCGTATTATTTATATTTGTAATAAAATAGTATTGTTGAATCATTTTTCATTATATATTCGCTTTAAAAATAAATCTTAATATATTTTAACTTTTCTAATATAGAAACTTGTGAAAATAATAATAACGAAAGAGATTAATTGAAAAGTATTATAATCTACACAAGAAATTTTTTTTTGAACTTTCGTATTTAATTAAATTGTGTAATGTTCGAAATATGTCAAGTAAAAACACGGAAAGGAATATCATATGCATCATTTTCTATAACATATTATTATTGAAATATCACTTAAAGTAATGTTAAAGTAAGAGTAGTGTTATAGAAAATATTATAAAAAATTTGAAATCATGATTTTACTTATCTTTTGATTATTATTGGAGTTATGTTTGTAGGATATAAAATAGTCATTTTACTGTCGACATTTTCCTTATCGTTGCACTTTTTCAAAAAGAAAAGCCCCAACAAAATGTACTTAGATGGAATTTGATTTTAATAAATATTTTTTTAAAATTTTGTTAAAACTAAATAATTTATGTATTCTGTTATCCATAAATGGTTATAGTCACTTTGCCTTTAAATTAGACTTAAACAAAGATTTTGATAAAATAGAGTGAAATTTTTTAGAATCTGTTTTGTATGGCATGCATTTTCCTCCATGTTTAATTTCTCTTATTACGCGTTGTATCCGCTTAGTTCGTCTCTCGGTTATAAATTGTGCCCCTTATGCTTGTTTTTTCCCTACACGAGGTATCATTTGGGTGATCCTCTTTTCTTGTATTTGTTCATTATTTTTGCTGAGGGTCTCTTTTCTATGATTTGGTATACTGAGAGACAAAGGGGTTTTCTCTAGTCTATGTTTTAATACTGATTGCCCCTCTATTTCTCACATTTTATTACAAATGACAGTATCATTTTTTGAAAAGCAGATGTTCAACAAGATGAGGTTATTAAAAATGTCTTTCTGGACTATGCTTCTGTATCATGTCCATAAATCAATTTTCAAAATTCATTATTTTCTTTGATAAATCTATTCCTTTATCTTTGCAAAACTCTATATCCTCTATGCTTGGAATTACAACCTCATGAAATTATGGTACCTATTTAGGATTGTCATGTTTCATAGGGAGGTCCAAGAAGCATGTTTTTCAATTCATTAAAGACAAAGTTTAGAAAAAGTTAAATGGTTGGAAGAAAAATGTTTTAGCTCAAGCAAGGTAAATAAATTCTTATTAAAAATGTTGTTCAAGCTATTCGGACTTATGTTGTGTCTTGTTTTCTTGTGTCTATTAATATTATCAGATCCGTAAACTCCATATTTCTCCAATTCTTTTGGGTAGTTTTGAGGGCAATAAAAAAAATGTGTTGGAAATCTTGGGATGACCTTTGTAAACCTAAAAGTATGGGGGTATGGACTTTAAAGATTTCAAATATTTTAATCTTGCTCTTCTCGCCAAGCAATGTTGGCGTATTATTTCAACTCCATCTTCTATGGTGGCTACCTGTCTTCAGGCTAAATACTTTCCCTCTGAAAACTTCCTAAATGTTTCGCTTGTACGAAAACTGTCTTATCTCTGGCGGAGTCTCCTTAAAGGAAGGAACTTCATTTCTTTAGAGCTGTAGTCCCGAATAGAGAATAGCTTCTCCACTAAGATTTTACATGATAAGTAAATCCCCTCCCTCAGTGGTTTTATCTATCCTCTTACTTCTTCTCAAGAGGACCTGAAAGGAATGTGGTAGACCTCATTTATTTTAATCAATGTTGCTGGTGGAAAGACAGAGTTCGACATTTCCTCCTCAACCATGAAGTTGAGGCCATACTTCAGATTCCACTTAAGCCAGCTTGGCCTAGTGACAAACTTATATAGTATTTTACCACCACCAATGGGATTTATACAGTTAAATGGAGATACATAACAGGAATAAAGTATCTTCAATCTTCTCGACGGACCGAGAAAACTTAAAATCATTCTTCTGATACTTTCTTATGGAATTCCATACATAAACTCCAAATTCAACCTAAAGTTTGATGTTCCTTTGGTTTGGTGAGCTGACCAAAACATTCTCCCCACAAATATGAATCTTTCAAGAAGAAATGTAGCTAATGGCATTACATGTATTCAGTGTGGTTTTCATAATGAAGATGACAGGCATATCTTGTTTGACAGTATATTCTCAAAAAATGCTTAGAATCTCTTATCATTTGGTGCCCAGATTCAAGCTTAAAAGATTTGCTTTACTCTATCCTTCTTCAATTTGAAAACAAGGATATTGTTTGTTTGCAACATGTTGATGGTTGTTATGATATACTCGTAATAAACGTCGTTACGAAGGACATTGTCATAGTAGATCTGTTATTGCTTCCCAAACTCTTTATCATGTTGCATAGTATACATGTCTCCATGATAATTCTTCCTCAATCACACATTGGAAGCCCCAGACCCTTGGATTTTTAAAAGTTAATACTGATGGCAAAATTAGTATTGATATATTGATATGAAACCATTTAGATATACCTCTATTTGCAAAAATTGTTCCCCGTTTGAGTCATTTTCCTGTGAATTATTATGAACTACTTGGCATTATTGAAGGTTATGTGACTGAATCCTCTATCTCCGGCCTATTGATTACAAAAAGTGATTCTCTCAAGGATGTTAATAGTCTCAATCCTCATGAGGAAGATCTTTTTGAATTGGAAGCTTCGGCAACATATTTCCCAGATAATATTTATCTTACTTCCACTTCTTTTTCACATTTATGTAGATCTGGGAATAGCCCAACTCATATTCTAGCAAAAGTTGTTCTTAATACTGATGTACATCTAGCATGGATAAAAAATATAGCTCATGTTATTCTTTTTTACATTAATAATATATAAGTCACTTTTCCTTCCAAAAACAAAATCCACTGAGTGAGATTTTAAATTTAAGATTTGAAATTATTTTCAATTTCAAGCTTTACATACACAAGACTACTCTAACTCCAGTATTTATTTAAGAAAATTAATTGAATACTCTCTTTGTCACATATCATGTTAATTTGATAGCTTAATTTTACGAGTTTAAATGTCCCACGTTGTATTTTATTTTTCTCTTGTTCTTATCAAATTATCACATAATATTTTATGTATAAATAGAGAAGATAAATGAAATAGAAAATGTGACAAATAATGTAAAATCCTCCCTTGAGGTGTCTAATGTATTAACTTGGGGCAAATCTGTCCACTTAATTATTTTTTATTATTATTTTTTTTTGTTTTTTAAAAGTGGAAAACAGTTGCCAGGACGCTATATAATCATCATTCCCTCCCAACAAACTATTTTGTTGGGATGCATACAAACTTTTGTACAGTGCACTTTTATTTATGATTGAACAAAAAATTTATTCCTTAATTAATACTACTAAAAGCTTTTTCTTTTCTTAACTAATTAATTTATTCCTTAACCAATACTACTAAAAGCTTAATTAATGACTTACAAAATATATTTTGTGGTGCAAATTAATGCATATTTTGATAAATACTCCTTATTTAAATTAGAAGACTTACAAATTCAAAGTCGGAAGTCATTTCTTTGTTTTCCTTTTATTTCTTTTGTAACAATATAAAATTTATATAAAGTAAAAAAAAAAAAGTTGTTTATTATGCAAAAGATCTTAAATTGATTCATATTCTCATCTTCTATTGTATCATAAAATTTATTCTCAAAATGTACAAAATGAGCCACTCCAAACTCACATTTATATATATATATATATATATTAAATAATGTCAATTATGTATCTTAACTTTATATGCATGCAAATTAAGACAACAACCTGCTGATCTGGTCTATATATTTGGATTGATTTTGGTTTCAAAATTTATTTTCTTATTTTAGTTAGTCAACTTTAGATTTGATATCTTCCCTCATGTATAAATAATTCAAAACGCACAAAAAGATATCACACAATTAATAAAATATTTATCATGCAATAATATAATAATTCAATAATAAATTTTTATTAAATCATGATATGTAATTTTGAGTTGGAATTATATTACTTGATTTCACATGAGTAGTGATGAAGGATAGGATGTGAAAACTCCACCTTACTACGTCGTTTTGTGAAATGTTTTGAGAAAAATAATATTGATGGTCGGTCTTCTCCATGTCTTTCAACTTGTGACCTGTTTAATTTGTAAGCATTGATATGCCAATTTGCTATGTTTGTGTGATTTCCAAGTACACAAAAGACAATATATTCTCTCCCTTGTGATATTAAATTTCCCTAAAATGTCCAACCACAATGTTATATAGATAAAATATAGACTTTGTACATACTTTCTTTTTTTAGTTGATTATGATATATTCTAAACAGACTCATAAACACTAGTCGTAATTTGAGTCAAAGAGGATTATAATTATAACAAATCCCTTTTATAAAACAATTGTATTTTTAAATTTCGTACTCGAGACCAACCTATGTATCACTTCTCAAAATAATGTCCCATGAAAAAGTAGTCAAATCAGAAAAAAGAATATATTGTTATGAAATTAATATATACATTATGGATGTTCAAAATACGTTTATTCAAATATCTCCATTGATTCTGTTTAGTGCTTTTAAGATTTTATAATTTTTTTTACTTGATGCCTATAAATAAGTCATATGAAAAGACATTAATGGGTCGAATTAGTCTTAGTTTCTGATTTATACGTTGTTTTATATCTTCTCTTATTATTCTATTTTATATTTTATTATTATTTTAAACAATCAATATGTCCTGATCATCAAATTCATAATTGAAAGTTTCCAGTGGGGAAAACAATCTTTTGTTTTCTGTCCATTATTGTAAAAATAGTGTACATTATATAGTTGTCACCATGTGTGATCAATCCTAAACCAACTATAATTAGGCAATCCTAAACCAACTATAATTAGGAAACTAATAAACTAAATATAAATGGATTAGGAGATATAAATCCTAACAATAATAATAATCCTAATCATAGTAGAAATTTAATTCTGAACGCTCCCCCTCAAGTTGGAGCATGAAGGTCTGAAATGCCCAACTTGAAAACTAAACGATGAAAGTGAGTGGGATGAAGAGCTTTAGTGAGAACATCGGCTGGCTGATGTTCACTTCGAATATAATAAGGAGAAATAAATCCGTCTTGAAATGCATCACGGACAAAATGACAATCAATTTCAATATGTTTAGTATGTTCATGGAATACAGGATTTTCAGCAATGTGAAGAGCAGCTTGATTATCACAGTGTAATAAAATGGGGTGTGTGATAGGCACCTGAAGATCGCGAAGGAGGCTAGATAACCATTTTAGTTCACATAAAGTCATCGCCATGGAGCGATATTCAGCTTCAGCAGAAGAGCGAGAAACGGTATATTGTTTCTTTGTTTTCCACGAAATAGGAGAACCACCGAGTGAAATAAAATAGCCGGTAACAGAAGGTCGAGTAATGGGGCATGTGGCCCAATCGGAGTCACAGTATGCAGTCAGGACAAGAGGAGAATTAGACTGAAGAAGAATACCACGACCAGGATTACCTTTGAGATATCAAACAACTCTGATAGCCGCATCCCAATGAGCTTGGCGAGGAGCGTGCATAAACTGAGCGAGCGTGTGAACAGAGTAAGCGAGCTCAGGTCGTGTAAGAGTAAGGTAGATCAGCTTACCAATAAGTCTGCGGTATCGTTCTGGGTTATCGAAATAAGATCCAGTATCATTGGCTAACTGATGATTGGGTTTAATAGGTGTAGATACTGGCTTGGCCCCTAACAAACCAGTTTCAGAAAGAATTTCCAAAGTGTACTTTCGTTGGCATAAAAATAAACCCGAAGGGTTTCTTGCAATTTCAATACCCAAAAAATATTTGAGAGGACCCAAGTCCTTCATATGAAAGCACTTATTTAAGGAAGTTTTGAATTTATTGAGAGTGGGTAGTGAATTTCCAGTAATTAGCAAATCATCCACATAAATGAGGACACATAAAAAAATATTTCAGCGAGAGTATGTAAAGAGAGAATAATTTGCATAAGACTGAGAAAAGCCACACTTACGAAGAGCGGCAGTCAGTTTTGAAAACCAGCACCGAGGAGCTTGGCGAAGGCTGTATAAAGATTTCTTCAGAAGACAGACTTGTCCTCGGAAAGAGGGCCGAAAACCAGGTGGCGGTCTCATATAAACTTCTTCCTGCAAATCTCCATGGAGAAACGCATTGTGAACATCCATCTGATGAATAGGCCAATTTCGAGCAGTAGCGACAGAAAGTAAAGTGCGAACTGTGACCATTTTAGCAACTGGGGCAAATGTGTCCGTGAAGTCAACACCTGCCACTTGTGTATTTCCCAAAACCACCAAGCGGGCTTTATATCGCTCGATGGTGCCGTTTGCTTTGTACTTAATACGAAAGACCCATTTACTCCCTAGAGCACGTTTTCCAGGAGGCAAGGACGTTAAAGACCATGTGTCATTCTTTTCGAGTGCATCAATTTCTTGGTGCATAGCGGTGCACCAAAGAGGATTAGATATTGCTTCAAAATAGGTGGTGGGTTCGGATTCTGTGTCTACTGATGCTAAAAAATGCCCATGTGAAGGAGAAAATTTTCTGTAGTCCACAAATTGTGTTATAGGGTAAAGGGATGTACCTGAGAGGTCCGAAGAGGATGAGGGAGCAGAAGAGAAATGGGATATAGAAGTCTTCCATATAGCATTACAATCAAAATCTTGGAGTCGAGCAAGAACCTTTTTAATTCGAGTACTTTTCCTTGTACCAAGTATTTCTGTGGACTGGCTTGGAGAAGGAGAAGGAGCAGCTGGTATAAATGTTACTGGATTTGGAGCCACTGGATGAGGTGCAGTGGAAATGTTCTGGTCCAAGAAGCTACCTGGATTGGATGGATCCGCAACTGGGCCCGTGGTGTGGTCTTGAGTGGGCAAGACAGAAACAGAAGTTCGGTCGCTGGGATGGAGGCGTTGGGTCGTGCTATTAGCAGGGAGAGAATCGGCTGGGCCATGCGTGCAAGGCTGTGCACGCTGGGCCTCGCTGTCAAAAGGAATAGATACGGCTGGGCTGTGTGTACTGGGCCGATCGTGATGGGCCGCACGAGATGCTGGGCCAGGTGAGTCAACACCTTGGAGAAGGGCTGTCTTGGTCGTGGGCTCCTCCTCCCTTTGTCTTATTGGGCTACATCTTGCTGGGCTATTTGCTTTGGGCTGAATTTGTATGTTATTTTCACGAAAGAATTTACTCCCCCTTGCTTGTAAGCCCAACATTTGTTCCCCAAACTTATAAGAGCTTGCAAAATCTGGAGTACATTGTGGGGTTTCCGAGTCTCTGTATGGAAACTTTGTCTCATCAAAAATTACATCTCTGGATATAATGAACTTCTCCTTTTTTAAATCATAAAATCGCCAACCTTTCTTGTTGAAGGGATATCCAAGGAAGACACACATTCTACTTCGGGCTCTGAATTTATCTCTAGATAGATCATGATCATGGACATAAGCTAAACACCCAAAACTTTTAATGTGAGAATAAGATGGTCTTTTCCCATGTAGCATCTCATAAGGCGTTTTTCCATGTAACAATGAAGAGGGTGTGCGATTTATAAGATATCCGGCTGTCAGAACACATTCTCCCCAAAATTTTATGGGTAGGTTAGCTTGAAACCACAAAGCACGAGCAACATTCAGGATATGCCGATGCTTCCGTTCGACCCTGCCGTTTTGTTGTGGAGTCCCAGCGATGGTGGTCTGATGTATCATGCCATGGGCAGAAAAATATGATTTAGGACAAATAAATTTTGTACCATTATCACTCCGGACTGTCTTTACGGTTTTGCCAAATTGGGTTCTCACCATGGCAAAATAATCTTTTAAAATGGATGCAACTTCGCTTTTCTCTGAGATCAAATATATCCAGACTGCCCTGGAATAATCATCTACTATAGTAAGGAAATAAGAGGCCCCGATAGTAGATACAGTTTTGTATGGTCCCCATAAATCACAATGAATTAAATCAAAAGTCTGAGATGCCTTATTTATACTCAAAGGAAAGCAGTCACGAGTCTGTTTAGCACGCAAACAAATATTGCAAGGTGAAGATTTGGTTTTAGAGTCTTTAGAAAGTCCCAAGAAATTATTTACCACAAAATCCGAAGGATGGCCCAACCGTATATGCCATAATGTGATGGAATCAAGAACCGTGCTAGAAAAAGCGTACAAAGCTGATAATTGCAACGGCTTGTAGAAGAAAATCTCATTCCTTTGCTCACCCACTCCAATCGGCCTCATCGAGATACGGTCCTGTATAACACAAAAATTATCAAAAAAAGTGATAAAACACTGAGAGTCTCGGGCCAATTGAGACAAGGAAATTATGTTGCATTTAAGTTCAGGAATTAAAAGCACATTTAGGAGTTTGAGTCTGGGAGTTAAGGAGACCATTCCTTCTTGAAGAGCAATTGCCTTAGTACCATTAGGTAGACCAATGATATACGGGTAGACATTATTTAAATTGCTCAAAAAATTTTTCCTACCAGTCATGTGATGAGAACATCCTGAATCCAAAATCCATAAATTTTTCATATCAGATAATTTATCGGATTGAGTGACATCTGTGTTATTTATAAAGGTCAACAATTTTGACCATTGTTCACTTGATAAATTGGGAATATTGTTGCTGGAGCTTCTTGCTCAGCTGAAGGTTTCTACGTCGGCAACGAACGGCGTTCCTCCACGTTGGTCTGTCGTGGCGATATTGGCCCACGCATTAGCCGATCGTCCTTTCTGCGTAAGTTGTTGCTGCTGTCTTGCTGTACCACGGCCAGAAGATGGGCGAGATCTGCCTCGCTATCCATCTCTGTTACTACGATCTTGTGGTGTTCCGCGGTCTCGGCTACTGCGACTAAGCGGAGGTCTGCTCCGATTACAATGCCTGCAAATTATGCCGTACCAGGTTGAAGACAATGAACCCGGCGATGAGCAGCGTTGAGGGCCATACTTTCAAAATTATTATTATTATTTTTTTTTAGCAAATTTTTTTTTTTCGAACTTGGCTCTGATACCATGAAAGTTTCCAGTGGGGAAAACAATCTTGTGTTTTCTGTCCATTATTGTAAAAATAGTGTACATTATATAGTTGTCACCATGTGTGATCAATCCTAAACCAACTATAATTAGGCAATCCTAAACCAACTATAATTAGGAAACTAATAAACTAAATATGAATGGATTAGGAGATATAAATCCTAACAATAATAATAATCCTAATCATAGTAGAAATTTAATCCTTAACAATAATGTATATTTACTATATATATTCTTTTTTATGGATGTCATTTTGTGGAACTCAAAACAAAGTAAATAATTGCCTTGTTTGGGTTAGTTTTTAACCTTTTTTTTTACTTTGTTTCCATAATTTTTTTTTTATTTATAAATAACTCAATTTTTACTACACTTTGTAAAAATAAAACATACATTTTTCAAAATAAAAGTAAAAATAAATTGAAGTAAAAAATATTTTCCCAATGCTAGCTGTTGACTTTGAAAGATTTATGAGATTTCATTTTCTAAGGATACAACATTCGGATGTTTATATATATACTTTCAAAATAGTACAGGCAAATTTAAAAGCTAATAAACAATTTTGAGAGTTGAACTTTGAAAGCGTCGGGTCGGGTCCGACATGGGCAATTCCAATTTTCTCACGTGAAACCACAACCCTAATGTCTATAGTGGTCCATTCAATAATATACTTTATCAATTAATTAATTAATAATTTTTCAATTTTCTTTTTTATCAGTAATTTTTCAAATTTGATACATTAAGAAAAGAAAATGTAAATTCGAATCTAAATCTTTAGTAGTACTTCTATTACTGAAACTATTTATACGCTAGGAAATAAAAAAATAATAAATTGTGTTTTCTTTTTTTAGAAAAATGAAAAAATGAAAAATTTGATTGAGTTTAATTTAAAGATTTATCTTTGATTTTGATTTAAAAAATAAAATTATTTATTAAAGTAAAATCACTAATCAAAATAAACACCCATATAAATACACCTTAAAAAAAAGTTCATTTAAAAAGGAAAATGTTACACTTTTGAGCACAAATTTCACTAGAGTATGAACTTCTTGTTCTCTTTTGCAATTTATTAGGATAGAGGAAATGTAGTTTAAATTTAAAAAAAAAGAAATTGTTTTGCATTAATAAAACTTAAATGATTTATAAAAAGAGAAACATATATTAATTTATAAAATATCTAAGTTTATAGTAAAAGACAATATTAATATACAAATACAATGTTTCTAGTGGATTGATCCCTTTCCTTTTGATTAGATTTGGAGGTGATGTAATGATGTAATTTTCACAGAAGACGACAACCCCTTTTGTATCTTTGTTAGAATAAGTCATATAAGAAAATATATTTTAAAATTCATGATAATTAAATATAACTTTCGAGTAACTTTGTATTTTTTGTAACTCTCTTTTTTAGTGTATATATATCTCACATATTTCATCAAATAAATATACAAATACAAGGCTTTAATATTTGAATTACAGCTAAAATGACTTGCAAATTAAGTTGTATATTCAATTTTTGTTTTTTATTTAAATTTTGGAATAAAAATATAATAAAATATTTAAACATTATTTATTGAAAGTATTAGTGAAATTATATAAAACATGTTTTTCTATATTTAGATTTTTAATAATAAGCATTTTAATAAACAATTAGTCTTTTTAAAAATTATTTTGTGGAGAATAATCTAGATAATTTACGTTTCTTCTAGAAGAAGACTTTCCCATTTTGCAAAGTTACCCTCAAAATGGGTAACCACGGTGACAGAAGAAGAAGGAGCTGTCCTTATAATCGATGTCTTTACATTGTTTTTTTTTTAAGCCAAATTGCTTGAGGAAACCGTAACTCTCATCAAATATTTGTCATATCTTTTATTTAGAAAAAGACCGTTCAGTTCAATAAATGAAAATGAATGACTTAAATTCGACAGTCCAAATTCTAATTTATTTTGAATTTGTAACTACGAGAAAATATCCCTATCCCCATACATTACAAATATTATAATCTTTAATAAAATACATAATATTAAATATTTTTTATACGAACTATAATTTTTTCAGATAAATCTCTTTTTTTTTAATTATTGCTTTATAAAGTTCTACATTAGAAGAATTAAAAAGAATTGACATTTATTATTTATGGAAGGAATATAAAAGAAAATTATTTAGTAAATATTGTATTGTTTCCTAATTTAAAAAGTTAAAAAAACAAATATTTATAAAATATTATGAGAACAAAGAATATTCACCTCTAGTTGAAGGAGTTTTAATTTTTTTACTATTCGGATAAAGTTTTTCGGTGCATTATGCGCTTCTAATGTAAATATTTTTCTAATTTTTACCTTGTATTTTGTGTTCCCTATTTTAAAATTAATTCCATTTGGATTTTTTAAGGGGGAATTTCTTTTGGAATTGGATTTGGATTTGTTATAGATATATTTTATTCAACAAATAATTTTAGAGATTCCATAAGACTAGATAAATATGTTCCATTAAATAATATCATTTTTTTCACGTGGAGGGGTTAATCTATAATATCATGATGTACGTTATATTTCTATTTATTTATTCCACAATATTATTCTATTACCATCTCTGCCTTGGCCTCTTCACAAGTTCACATGGTCCCCTTCTGCAATGAGTCATGAGCGAAGCCACGTTTGTTAATTTATGTTGCCTTTTTAAATTAATTAATTAGTTAAAAATTTATTAAAATTTTTAATATTTAAATATATTTAATAATAATTTTGTAAACTTATTTAATTATATCAGACGTATGTTATTTTAATTATAAATTTTCAATGAAAATTTTTTTATTTAATAATAAAATTTGAAATTTGAATATATATTATTTATTAAATTGTTACACTTTTTCATATAATTACTTATTACTTAATTAGTATTCAGATTCAAATTTTAATTTTCAAATTCAATATCAGTTTCAGCTTTTTCAAACAGGTTGTGAGTATGTTTTCTAATTCTATTTTTGTCTAAAATTGAAACTAATTTTTATCATATTAAATATTTAATTTTTCGAAAAAATATTTTTGTTCAAATTAAACTAGTTTGTAATTCTAGATGATGCTCATAATATAAAAAGTCTAGATGATTCTCTTACACCTACACATTTAACAAAATAATATCTATTATTATTTCAATTTTTCTTCATTAAAAGAGATGGAATATATTTTATGAGTTGTTATTCTTATTTTTTCTAAATAAAATAAATTACATAAGAATAATAAAACAAAATGCAATTATAATCTTATAAAAAGATAAAATAAACCTTATAAAATTCATGATAATAGTAGTATATTCCATACATCTCAAATCTACTTAACGTGTGTATTGTTTTCATTTGCAATTAGAGATTAGAGAATCTTAAATTCTTCAATATTTCCGAAGTGTACAATTTTGTTTGTTATAATTAGCTCTGTCATTACATATTATTTTATAGGTAAGATTCCATTCTCCCAAATCACATGCAAATACAACTTGAAATAAACATTATATTACAAATTTTCATGCATTAATTCAATAGGTTATATTCAGGTCATTTCTATTTAATAGTGTAAAATGCATTAATTTCAATTTCTTCAAGTGTTTGTGTATAGTTTATTAAGGGTTAATTATAAAATATTTATCTAAAGTGGGGCTAGATGCACTTTACCTTCCAAACTCAATAATATCCGGTTTACCTCTCAAAATCAATCAATTTATTTAAATATCTAAAATACTTTTAATGTAAATTTCGTTTATAACAAAACAACCCCTAAAGTTCAAAATAAAATCATTTTAGTCTAAAACTTAATTTATATTTATAATTTATTACGAAATACTTCCTTGTACTTTGGAATATATTATATCTTTTTAGTCTATATGCTTTAAAGATCGTGTATTTAGCTTTAAAATTATTATTTAAGAAAAATAGTGCGGTAATTTAATATTTAATTAAATGAAAAAATAAAGTATTCGGTTATAAATAGAATATAAGATTTTGTTAACTTCAAAAATTCATCTATAATTTATGAAAATTTTAACTTGTTAGGATTTTTAGTAATTTCTTATAACAATGATTAAATAAAAACTTTAAGTAAAATATTACAATAATATATAAAAACATATGTTCTTTTTTATAATAAATACTATTAATTTATTATAATAAACTAGTGACAAATTTGTTCATAAAAAAAATAGTAACGAATTTATATAGTTTATTTATTTTTACAAGATAAAATATTTATCGTATTAAATAATGATTTTAAATAATATAGACTAAATTATTACAAAATATTTTTATAAGAATTGTATCAATATCTTTGTAGTCTATATTCTTTCAAGGTTGATTATTAACATTAAAAAACTTGATTATCTTAAAGAAAAATATCATCTATATTCTAAATTTAATTCAATAAAAAATAAAATATTGTTTATAAAGAGGATATTTTTCAACTCCAAATCTTTATCTTGAAATTTTTAATTAAAAAAATTTAACATGTTAGGATTTGGAGTAATTTCTTGTAATAAGGATTAAACAATGGTTTTAAGTAAAGTATTAAAATAATAGACGAAAATTAAATTTTTTATTTAAAGAAAATACTATTAATTTTTAGTAAGTTATATTACAATAAATTAACCGAAAAACCTAATAGTTTTGTTATTTACAAAAAAATAATTTTTTTAGTTAACTAATAATCTTTTAATAATGTAGACAAAAAATATATTATTAGAAAGTATAAGGGAGTACTTCGTAATAAACTATAAGTTAGGTTTTGGACTAAAATGATTTCTTAAACTTTAGGGGTTATTTTCCAGCAAATACATTAAGGGTATTTTAGGTACTTTAAACAAATTGATTTATTTTGAGGAGTAAACTGTATATTTATTGAGTTTGGGAGGTAAAGTGCATTTAACCCCACTTCAGGTAGGTATTTTACAATTAACCCTTTTATTAATATAAAACCTACCAAATAGAAAGATAAAAACCTACCAAATAAAAAGAAAAATATAAATCCTAAAGGCAAAATATATTATATAATAGAATATTATATAAGATGTTACATAAAATGTTACGAATGATTCTGAGTACTATATTTAGACGGGTTTTGTTCTCAAAATCTAATGAAAATTTTTAATTTTGGAATCTATACACTCTCACGAATAATTACAATTTTTATGAGGGGGAAACGTTCATTTACTGTATGTCATTGTACTTGTAGCTAATACAGTTCTAACTCTTTATTTTTCTTCTTTTCTATTAAATAATAGGACTTTTATTCCTCGGCACACTTAACAATAACTTATTAAGAGAAATTGCAACTCTGTTTTGGTCCACTACCCTCAGCTTTAATTGAAATTAAGAATTGATTTGAAGTCTCTTTTTTACTGATGAGTAACTATTGCAACTCATGCTACTAATTCTCAAAATCAAACACTAACCAAATACTCAGAAAATTTGTCTTTTGAGGATAGTGACAATCTTATACAAGTTTGCAAAATTAGAAGACATTGTGATATATATATATATATATATATATACACACAAATGGCTTGATTATTGTCAAACATATGACTTGTTGGGAAGACAAGCATGTAAAAAACTAGGTCAAGTTTTGTTTGATACATTTTGAAAGAGGGATTAGTATTCGAACTTAGAATTTCTAATTTGGTACAAAATATCTATATATTTTTGCCACATAACTAGATCAAGTAGAAGATCAATTTTTCTTTGCTAAAATAATTACAAGGAACAAAATTGAAACTCCTTTTAGGTGTAACTATATATAAGAGTTAAAATTTTCAAAAAAAAAAAAAATTAATTTTGAATTTCATAATTCTCACTATTTAATTTTTTTCAAAGAATAATACAAAATTTTTAAAATCGAATTCTATCCTACATATTTTTAACAGGGAAATAAAAAGTTAAGAAAAAAAGGAAATGCAAAAATAGTATAGGAAGAAATGTTTTTTAATTGTTTTCCTTACAAAAGTTTAGGTAGCCTCCCCTATAAAAAGGCATCCACGGGCCTAGTCAATTAGCTCATAAGACACTTTTGGCTTCATTGATACCCTTTTGGCTTCATTGATTGAGTACAAATTCACCACAATTTTAAAAAATATATATTAATTAGTATATTTTTTTTCTGGGTAATAATTAATTTGAATCCAATTGCTAATAATTTGGCATTAATAGATTAATAATTGACAGTATCCTATGTTCATATATTTTCTGTCATTTTTTGCTGTCATTTTCATTTGTTTCTTAACTCAAAAATCCAACCCACAAGTATTATTATTGCTCCAATAAATAATAATATTCTAAAACACATGCTACTATGAAATTGACTACTTAGGGGTTAAGACCCAAGATAACCCCCCCCCCCCCCCCGTCTTTTTTTTAATACATTTGAACCATTGGAAAATTGATTAGCTATATGGAATTACCAAACACTACTTTCGTTTCATATTATTTTTTACTTTAAAACATAACATAAGGATTAAATTCAAAAGAAAATTGATTAAAATATCATTTTACTATTATTAGTAATTTTAACGAAAGTTTCTATAATTTTCAAATATTTTGAAATGAAAAAAAAAATCCAAATAATAGATAATATGAAGCGAAAGTGGTATAATATAACTAAATGTTAGGGAATACATACCAATTGGTTCATATCAAATCCTTTATTACACTTACCTTGGCCCTCATAGGCTCCAAAAATTATTATTTTTAATTATATGTATATATATATGTATTTTATTTACCAAAAATATTTTATTACCTTATTTGTACCCCAATATATATATATATATATATATTTGTAGCTCTTCCAATAATATATTTGAAGCGTTTGTCACAAACATCTATTAAAAAAAAATAGCTTACCTTAGGATCCCTACCTGACGAACCTTCAATATTGTAAGGGTTTTGAAATTAAATTTTTTAATTTTTTATCTCCAATAAAAAGTATTTTAACAGTTGATTTTCATTAAATTTTATTTACAAAAAAAAAATTTCAAAACCTTAATAGAACTATCGCCTAAGTTCAAAGAGGGCTTTTGTAGTCAGAACCTTAACCCATAAATTTATTTCTAGAATTGGTGGTGGCGAAAGGTTTGCCCAACTACACGAAATGGACCAAGTCCATTTCCTCCATTAGCCCAAAACAGAAGTTTTTACAAAAGTCCAGTAGTCAGATCAGTGTCTCTACTCTCAATACCAAAAGGCAAAATCCCAGAGTTCCCACCAGATTGTCCAAATCCAGATGGAAAATGAAAATTATGGTAACTCAATAACTCTGCAGGTTGGAAGCCATGCACTTATGCGCATAAGGAACCACCTCATATTGAAGATATTGAAATTCATATTGAAGCTGTTGAAATTCTTACACTGCCAATATTGAAATTTATATTGAAGCGTTGAAATTCTTACACTGCCACTGCTAAAATTTGAACTTTAGTCCTTAATACTAACTTTGCAATCCAAAACCAACTGAGTTAGACCTATGTAGGCAATTAGTGTCTCTACTCTCGGTTGTGAAATAGAATGAATTACGTTAAGGGAAATGTTTTAGTCCATTCCAATACTATAAAAGAAGATAAAGTATTCTTAGTTAGAAGATGGGCGGGCAATTCCAATACCATGTAAGAAGAAGATAAAGTAACTTTAGTTAGAAGATGGGCGGTCAATTGAGCTTAAAATCTAAAGGCAGCCTTAGTCTCCACTTTCATTTACAACAATAAAATCATATACAATGCCAAAAAAGAAACAACTCCGATGAAACAAAAGATGATAGTTGAGAGAAGCCTGAGCTGGGATTTTGAGTTGGTTCCTCACTGCTCATTTTGAACGGGAATGATCTCCAGTTTTTTCACTCAGACAAAACCAGGAGCGAAAAGGAGCAGTTTTATTGCTATGATGTTGTTACAAGGAGGGGCAAAAGAAGCACATCTCTAAAGCTTAAAGAGAAAATCTACCAGTCCTAGAAAAGAGAAAAATACAAGTACCGTTGTAATACAGAAGAGGGCTCAAATCCTTATGAACACGGAATAAAAACATATGGTGTTATTTCTCTAGCCATTAAGCAAACAAGCACCTAGTTTTAATGTTAGCACATGCATACGTCTAACCTTTAGTTGGTTGCATCATGGAAGGCGGACCGTGGTATTAACAGCTGAATCCAGGGCATCCACGGCCCTCCTGAGTTCTTTTCTATAGTGCATCAAGGAAATGAACACGACGGGTATAAATTGCATGATACATAGTCTGACAATAGAAGTAATGTTGCAATACAATTTCTAAAGATGAATATATGAAGGCACGACAGCTTTGCACACATACTGAGAATATGGAAGTAAATCAAACAGCAAAATATGAAATAACTTTCTACAAAAGGAGAGCAAATGTGCATTATGAGGCACAACACGCACAAGCAAAAGCAAGAATGAGCATCAGCACGAGATTTTGTGGTACCACAAAATAAGAAACCCTTGAAGGGGGCAACCACTCCATAGGAAAGGATACAGCTTAATGGCAAGATCTGGTACCCTCTTCATTTCCTCATTTAATCTGCAAGCAATTTATGATTGCAAAAGTCTGAAGCCAATTTCTAGGATGATATGGGAGAAAATTAAAAAACTGCAAGTAATTGTCACCCGCCTCCCCACCCAAATAATAATTAAAGAAATAGTGAGAGAAGTAAATCAGGAAGAAAAGGGGGAAAAAACATTTGTTTCATATCTAATTAATCATTCTAGGCTGCACTCAAGAATCAGTCATTCTTGAGTTTGGTGAAATTCTTCATCTTTGAACCCCTCCCTCCCTACACTCTACTCAATGCCTTAACCAACGAAGCCCAACAAAAAGGTCATAAAAGAAAAAAAAAGAGAATGCAAAATGGAAAAGAATCAGTAACATGTAAAATAAGGAAATATACTAGCATTCCGAATTATATTACCAATGTTTAGAACTGAGAAAAAATTTTTCATTAACGGTTATAGACAAAAGGAATGTCCATATTTCAAAGTCAAGTATCTAGTATAGTACCGGAGACAGGAATTTATGTACCGATTTCCTTTGGTTGTTGCATCAAGAGCTGGAACACAATAATGAAAATAGTGACAAACAGATAAAACAAATAAACCACTAACTCAAGTATCATCAATAAGGTAAAGAACAATCTTTGGCAATGTTCAGAAACAAAAACAAGGACATTCAATAAGTCACAAAGCATAATTTCAAAATTCTGTTGAATCTTCAATCTAATTCATACAATGATTTTGCAAGAACAAACTCTTATCACTAAAAATTCAGCTATGTGCTAGTTAATGAGTTAGCTACTTTCCTCGCATTGTGCATCAACTGAATAAAGTTATACAACTTGCTACTGGTTTTACCACAATGCTTATGCCTACTAAGGCCCCGACGCATGAAAGAAAATTAATCAGGTCCAAAAGTAGGTAGGAATCTTGGAATTGGAAGTAGGACAGAATCAAAATGTTTCATATTCTGATGCTGTTTAGTAGAGAGAATGCATGGGTGACATTTTCTTTTCCCCGAGAGGGCTGAGAGATTAAAAGCATTCTTGATCTCCAACTGAATCAGGTAACTTGAATTGGTCTTATATTATGGAAAAATATCAAATAAGTTTATCACAGTATAATTTGCAAAAAATTTCCATACCCCTATTATTGATCCCCTGTTCTGTTAAAGTGTGCCAATAAAATGCCTTAGGTTTTGAAAACCAGTGGGGAGTCATTATTCTTATGAAGTTTTAAGTAACCTATCTTACCCATAGTTACTCATCTTTCTTTCATCTTGTCTCTTTTCTAGTCCAAATACAAATTTCTGCCTTCCGGCATCCAAATAGGTAGTATCATGATAGAAAATCAAAGGGTATTAGAGTTTACCACATTCTTGAAGCCGACCAGCTGCATCGCCAAAGCAACTCATGTGATCAATTGAAGCGCCTGTCACCTGTAAACCATATCATCCCATCATGAATCATGTGCAAAGAACTAATCAGTTCAGTTCAACTGATAATCTTATTATCAACCAATCAGAACAACTATAGAAAAGTTAGCAACTTTCACAATATATAGCTTACAAGACTGCATCTCTTTGCATGAATGAGTTCAAATATAAATATACTTTTCTCATTAATTATTACATTCCCATGCAGTTATCAGCAAAAAATGACTCAAAGGATCATCTTTCCAGCTCAAATTACAAAAAAGAAGCTAAAATCAACCTTATTCCTCCTCACAGATTTAAGCAGTAATTCTACGGTTATACTATATATTAAACAAGGGTATCAGTTTCAAACAATTTTCCGAAAATTAAGCTGAAGAACGGTTCTGGAAAAAAAATTAAACAAAATCAACATTTGCTAATGGATTTCAAAGACAGAAATTTTGTTTCTTTCATAAAGTGAACGAATGATACTGAAATAGTTTTCACCTGAGAGAGAGCAGAACGGAGAGAAGCAAATAGAGAATTGTAGCTTTGAGCGATCGCTAAGGAGTCTCTTTCAATTACTTCGATTGCTTTCTGTATGTCGTTGCCGTTAATCGCCACCGGTTCTCGATCTCTAGTAGTTGTCTCTTCCTCTGTTTGTTCTTCATCTTTGGCCGAATCGAAATTCCTCTGGTCAATGTGTTCTTTCTCGGTGTCCGGTTCCGATTCCGGTCGTCCTATTTCAATTGACTCCATCGCCGGAAGTCGGTGGTTAGCGTCCGCCGGCCGAGTTCTGAACCTTTTTGGCTTTGTGAAAAAAGCTCCGGAAATAGACTTCTTGTTGGACTTTTTTAAAGACCTTTTTGGACTTCTTGTTGGATTGGGCTGAGAGGTGGCCCGGCCGTAATAATTTGAACGCATTGTGCTAAGAACAAAGCTTGCTTGCGCTCTATTACCTACCATTATTTTCTCCAAATTTAGACTTTCTAATATTTGAAAATTTTAAATAATACCAATTTCTCACTTTGAAATTTCACTTTTTTTTATACAAACAAATTATTTTGTCTTGGATCATGTGTGGGTCAAATGACCTTCCTCTCTTAATAAACTATTTAATGATGCATTTCAATCTTGTACTCTTTGATCATTTCTAAAGTATTTGATGACTTTTTTATAATAGATAAAAAAATATTTTATTTCCATTATAAAAAAAATAATGAAGTCTATAATTTAATTTAAAAATTTGACTAATACTTAGTGTATAATTTACTTTTGTTTTAACATGATTTATGTTATTTCTCATTGTAACGAAATTTATATTTTTATATTAAATTACTTTCAATAATATAATCTTGAATAATAATATGACATTCTTCTTTTTTTAAGGGACATTCCTCTTATTAAAAACAAAGAGATGTTCAAATAAAATATTTTTTATGAAATTTAAATAAAATATTCAATAGTATAAAATGAAGGAAAAACAAATAAAATATGACGAATTTTTTTCTTTTTATCATTCACTATCATATTTTTTTATCACAAATAGTTTGAAATAAAAATAAAACTATTTTTAGTTTTTAAATTCAATTCAAATTCAATGAGTTTCACAAATAAAAAAAAAAACAAATTTCTTCAAATAAAAAAATAAATCCAGAGAAAGTGATGTCCAAATTCCACCAATCCATTTGCACATCTATCTACGCTTTCCCTAAAATCTCTTTCATAAAAAATAAAAATAAAACAAACAGTCCAAGGCGGGAATACAATTCCAAAATTAGTGGGGAACCACCTCCTGCAGCTAGCCCCAAAAATAAAATATTTATTACAAAATGGCAAAATTAGTTTATAATTTAAGTTTTGACTTTTAAAGTTTATTGTTTATTTACTATAATTTCTAAATAATTTATAGAAATATCTTATTGTATTTATATAAATTATTTACAAACTATAACGGTAGAAAATAAACTTTAGAGACTAACAGACTCTTTTCCTTTTCAAAAATTCAAAAATAGACAATTGAAAACAAACTCTTTTTTTTTTTTTATATTCAAAAGAATGCTTACTATCTCCGTTTCATGATATACGATAAAGTTATTTTTTTATACATATTAAGAAAATATGAAATTATGTGTTTTTTATAATAAAATATATACAATACCCATTTATTAGTTTTAGTAAACTCAATATTTTATTATTCTATATTATCTCTCATTTATTTATATTTTCAAGACTTTATTCATAAATATGAATGAGTTGAAATTTTAATAATTATTAATTTGTAATGTATTAATTGAATATTGATATTCTTAGAAAAAAAGCATAAAAAAAATTTACAAGACAGTTTAATCTTATATCACAAAAAAGACAGAAGATTATTTTTAAATGAAATATAAACAGAAAAGTTGACGTAAAGCAAATTCAAAATGTTCAATAAACCCCAAAGAAAAATCCCAAAAACATAGGGCGTGTTTGTCAAATGTCAATTCGAAAATTGTAATCATAATCGCTTAACTTCTACAAAAACCCGTCTGTTTTTTCTGTTTTTTCGTTTTCCAGACAAGAAACAGTTTCAGCTGAAAAAATTTAAAAAAAGAAAAGGAAAATCAAAAAGTTTTTTTCCTCCTCCTATATTAGCCAACAAAAACAAAACCCCTTCAATTTCTCCTCGATCCAAACGCTGCTTCCGTTGTTGAGATTCTCTCTCTCCCTCTCTCTAGATCTCCTGCATTTTGCTACTTTCCAGGTTCGTGATTTTGCTAGGGTTTATCTGTCGGATCTATTTCAGCTCTTGAAATGTATTAATCAATTTAAGGTTGAAGCTTTTTTTTAAGGAATTTAGTTATCGTGATCTTTAATTTTTTGCATAATGTGGTGTTCGTAGCTGAAAAAGAGATGGTTTTTTTGGAGGTTTAGAGCTCAAGAGTTAAAGTTCTTTATGTATATTGATAATATAGTTCTAAATATGCATGACATTTTATGGATAATTCAGCTGGGAAGAGTTTACAGATTGCAGTTTTGTGTTTTTTTTCACCTTTTATTGTTTTCTTGTATTTTGAGATAATGGGATTGTTTCCAAGCAACAATATTTTAGAGAGAAATATTCTGTTTTAAAATGATTCAGAATGCGTTCAGGTTAAGTGAATAAAATTTTCTCCTGAAGTTTAATACATTGTGGGAGCTGGGAATTCTGGATCTATATTTGGGCTTTATCATTTTATAATGGTGGTCTATTTATTTTCTTTTTCTTCTTTTCTATTTTGGTGCTGAAATTGAAACCTGCCATGACAACGTTAATAACTAATTGAAAGTTGAGGAGAAAAGATAAACAGGGTTGAGCTTGTGTTATATAGATGTTCAATTTGGCTTGCTGAGGATGTGGAGATTGATTTTATCCAGTTGAACATCTTAATTGAATGTTATTAGGCCAAGTACCTTGCTTTAGACATGTTCACAGAATGATGATCAGTTTTCATTGGCTCATTTTGGAAAAGCTAATCATTTTTTTTCATTAGGAGTTTGTTCCATTCTTGACCTCCCAAGCTTCTGGAAGGTTAGAATGAAAACAGAGTCAGAAGTGTATGTAAGTGAAAATGATGAACAAGGTAGCTTAAATAAGATTCTCAATGGTGACATTTCAGAACGAAGTGAAAATTTGAAAGTTGCTGCTGAAGGTAGTCCACTTCCTTCTCTTAATCTCCATCATTTGAACCAATATCTTCATTTTCTATGTTATATTAGTAGTATGCTTCTGGGATAACTCGGAAGTACGGATGGACTAGATTCTTGTGTAACTCAGCAATTACGCTACTGTTTGATCAATATAAAGTAGAACTCTTGATTTAGGTTTCCTTCGAGTGATCCGAGTTGGTGTTACATTGATCTTGGCTGCTAAATAAAGTTTATTACATTACTCTTCAGTATGAGTTTCTGTAATTTTTATAATATTACCATGAATTATCTTACAAGAGAAATTCAGTACTCGATCTTGGCATTCGAGTCTTTAGGACTTTCTGCTCTTATTTATTTGTCATATATAACTTAGAGTAGCTTATTAGACGTGGAATCATGTAATTGAATTGTGGAATTTGCCTCTAAATCATCCTCTTTTATATATGAAGGGATTAAGGTTTCTGATTTATTGGAAATGAAGTTTGGGTCTTATGTTGAAGTCCCAGCTGGTAGAATCTCAGAGTTGATGAAACCAAACAATCTAGAGGTAATTGTAACATATACATCTCACTATGTGGCTCAATATCCTTTTTTGTTTTTCAAATTTTGGCTCTCCAATTTTGTTTGATAAGCTCATTTTTAAGCTATGCTCTTATACAGAGTGCCTCTACACAGTCACTTTTCAGTGTTGTGTATAAGATTCTGGATGACAATATTGAGAGAAAAAATGGTGATATAGCGCAGGTATGACAAAGGGAAAAAAGTTGCATTCTAACTGCACGAGCATTTGTTTAATATTTAGGTGTCGATTGTTTCTCCTATTTCCATGTTGACTTATCTCAAAGTTCTTACTGGTAATTAATTTCTTGTCTCTTAGCGCCTGTCATCTTTGTTAAAATTGGTTGTGCAAGAGGTTGAGCGGCGGGTTTCAAAACATGCAGAGACTTTGAGGAAGGTTTAAGTTTATAAATTATATCCCATACAATATTCTTTTTATTTCTTTTACTTTAGATTGCTTATGGCTGTATCTATCATCCTTGGCTGCAGCAAGGCAGTTTATACAAGTCTCGTGAAGAGAGGTATCAATTAAAAATCAAAGCACTTGAAACTCTGACAACGGGGACAACTGAAGAAAATGAGGTTGTATGGCTTATGGTCATGGTTGCATTCAAATGATTTTAATGGTTTTCCTTTTTTTTTTTTTTTGTTGGTTTAATGCAGCTTCTTTCGTGCAGGTTGTAATGAACCAGCTTCAGCAGATAAAGGTACCTCTCAGATCCCAATATATACACACAAATATATGTATTGTCTCTCTACCTGCCATTAATGTTAGCTCATTTTACCCGTTACAGTTTGAGAGAATGAAAATTGAGGAGAAGAGAAAAGTGGAAGAGCAAGACTTAATCAGGGTAATGAGAGATAAAGACCGTTATGAGGTTGAGATATCATTGCTGAAGCAAGAACTGGAATTAACTAAAAAGACATATGAGAAGAATTGTTCAGAATTGGAAAATCAGGCTAAGGAAACAAAATCTCAGTTGGAGAATAAGATTATGGAACTCGAGTCTCTTCTGACTGATTCAAGGAAAAAGGTCAAAGAACTTGAGGCTTTTACAGAATCCAAATACTTGAGATGGAGAAGAAAAGAACATGGTTACAAGCGCTTCATAGATTCTCATTTTGGATCTGTGCAGGTCTGTATCAACTTTATGTGGATTACCTTTTCTACCTGTTGTAAGAGCGATCAAGCAACCAAGTACTGCTTGTGACCATGTCGATATTGGAGCTGCTCCTTCTAACACACTTTTTCCTTCTAAACTAATTATCTACCTTCCATGTGATTTTTTGAAAATCTGTAGGAGTTGAGAGCAGTGTCTGATTCCATAAAGAAAGAGGTTTTGAGGACCAAAAGGATGTTTTCTGAGGAAATTAATCACTTGGGTATGGTTACAGTCTAAATCACATTCTTGCTTCTTGCCTAACATTCCTGAAACTCTGTTCCTGGTCAATTTGGTTTTCTATCATGTCGCATAACAAGTGCCTTAATCAGGGTTGGAGCTCAATGGACTTGTAGATGCTGCTCAGAATTACCATATGGTACTTGCTGAAAATCGGAAGTTGTACAATGAGGTTCAAGATTTGAAAGGTTAGAGATCTGGTTTAAACTCAACAGAGAGTTGTCAAGCTGAACCATGAATTCACTCATTGCAGTTTGTTATTTCCAGGTAATATTAGAGTCTACTGCCGAATAAGGCCCTTCCTTCCTGGACAAAGTAAAAAACAAACAACCATAGAGTATATTGGTGAAAATGGAGAACTAGTTGTGATGAATCCTTCTAAGCCCGGAAAAGACAGTCACCGCCTGTTTAAGTTCAATAAGGTCTTTGGTCCTGCAGCTACTCAAGGTTCTATTCTTCTTCATGCTACATGTCAGTTCTAGTGAGCTTAAAACTTATTCGTTAGACAGAGACTGACTCCCTCCCCCTCTCCCCCAGAGGAGGTATTTCTAGACACTCAGCCACTAATCAGGTCTGTTCTTGACGGGTACAACGTTTGCATCTTTGCCTATGGTCAAACTGGTTCAGGAAAAACTTATACTATGGTAAGAAATTCTCTGATGATATAGTAGAATGTTGTTTCTTCTGTTTAGTATGAAGAACTAGTTAAATCACTCACATAATTATTTGTATCAGAGTGGGCCCAATATATCATCTGTTGAGGATTGGGGAGTCAACTATCGCGCTCTGAATGATTTGTTTAATATCTCTCAAAGCAGAAAGAGTTCCATTGCATATGAAATCAGTGTACAAATGGTTGAAATATACAATGAACTAGTGCGCGACTTACTCAGCAATGAAGCTTCTCAGAAAAGATATCCTTTTCCTTGAAAAAGAATTTGGTGTCTGAACTCTATTTTTCTACATTCAATGAAGAAATCTTACTGCTGTATCATTTTATTCTCTTCTTGATCACTTTGCTCCTAAAGGATGCTTGCCTTTTCATGATTTTATGCAGTATGGTATCATATGCTCTTACATTTGGTTGGACAAACCACATATTTCTTGTTCCATTGTTTCTTTGACTTGCATACACTAGGGATTTGGAATACTACCCAACCAAATGGATTAGCTGTCCCTGATGCTAGTATGCACCCTGTTACATCAACCACAGATGTACTGGAATTGATGAATATTGGGTTGATGAACAGGGCCGTTGGTGCTACTGCCCTTAATGAAAGAAGCAGTCGATCTCACAGGTTCTCTTCTTAAATTCTCTGATATCATTTTTGTTTTCTTGTTCCAGTTGTCCATGCTCAAGATTTGCCTTCTTGGATGAATTGACCAAAACTTTATGTTTTGCAGTGTCCTAACAATTCATGTGCGTGGGATGGACTTGGAAACAAATGCCGTCTTGCGTGGTTGTCTACATTTGATAGATCTTGCTGGCAGTGAAAGAGTTGATCGCTCTGAAGCCACAGGAGATCGACTAAGAGAAGCACAGCACATAAACAAGTCTTTATCTGCTCTGGGAGATGTTATTTTTGCTCTAGCACAAAAGAATTCCCACGTGCCATATAGAAATAGCAAGTTAACTCAAGTTCTGCAAAGCTCTTTGGGTAATTAGCATTTGTACCTTATCATGGTTTAAGGTCATACATTTGTTGTCTGTATCGTTTCATTCATCCATTTATTTTTAACATTTCCATCCTTGTCTGATTGATATAGGAGGCCAAGCAAAGACAATTATGTTTGTACAGCTGAATCCTGATGTAGAATCATATTCTGAGACTATAAGTACCCTGAAGTTTGCAGAAAGGGTTTCTGGTGTTGAGCTTGGTGCTGCACGAAGCAATAGAGAGGGAAGGGGCGTCAGAGAATTAATGGAACAGGTACTGGTATTATTTGATCAATCATCACAAGATTTTCAGCAAACAAACCAAAAGGATAATTGAATGTCCCATCTGTTGCTTGGGCTCCACTTTTAATGCAAAAGAAAAGGATAGAATAAGGAAAATGTTTTATAGGATCCTATAGTGTTTAGGGTCGGTCATTCTGTTTTCAAGTACTGATCTATCCAGAAAGAATTAGAGGATTCACATTTCTGATGATTTGGCATGCCAGGCATTTTTGTTGAAACATTCTATGCAAGGCAAAAGCATAGAACTACCAACCAGAAACATAGTAACCTGGAGATTCCTAGTACAATCTGATGATGTTGCACCATGTTCCGAAAATTATAGATGTTCTTGAAGAGCTTCTAACTGGACGTGATTACTAGATCCTTTTTGGACAAGATATATCTGAAGGCAATAGATTTTTCTACTAAAAAATCAACCTTTTATCCGACCCTAACATATACTGGATTTTTTTGTTTTAAGAACTGAAGTATCCATTTAGCAAGTAATACGATTGATGTTGCCTTCATGTATATCTCGCAGGTGGCTTCTCTTAAGGACACAGTTGCAAAGAAGGATGAGGAAATTGGACGGCTGCGGCTGCTCAAAACTAATGCTAATGGTGAGAGACATGGATTGTCCTCACCAAGATATGGTTCTGCCTCTCCTAGAAGACAATCATCAAGTACCTCAAACTCAATCCGAAGACTATCAGTAGGAAAAAGCTCTGGAGCTGTTCAAAAAGCTGCTTCTGATGATAGCTCAGAGTACAGTGATAAGCATTCTGAAGCTGGTTCTCAGCAATCAATGGACGACTTTAGGCATCACAAGGAATTCTTTCTGCAATCTAGGCTCGCTGTAGTCCATGGTGACCAGAATGGTGCAGATGTTGAGTCCAAAAATGTGGTAACAAATTCTGTTCAAAACTCTAATGAAGACATGGAACTCTTGGGATTTGGAGATGCAGATTCTGAAGAGAGATTGAGTGACATATCTGACGGGGTTCTCTCAATGGGAACAGAGACTGATGGTTCCATCAACAGCATCGTGGAGTTGACTCTTTTTCCTGAAACTGCTGCTAAACCTCCTCCTGAGAGCAGTGCCGAAAAGTAAGTATTCATGCCGCATTTTGTGACTCTGCATTACTTTTGAAGTCTACATACAGTGTAAACAACTCAAATTACTATAATTGCACAATAACCGGCAAAAACTTCATGTATTGATTGTTCATAAGAAAAGAAACTTGCAAGGTCAGAAACAGAACTGTTGATTTTAGCATTAAAAGCCTTATTTCTCCTCATTTGATGTTGTCATTATAGAGGTTCTCTATGGTGGAGTTTTGCTCACTGTCTCTTCTTCTCATTGATATCTTATTGTTTTAGGATTTGTACTTCTAACATCAGTTAGTGGATATAGATCATATACACGTTTGCTCTGGAAGTTTTCTGTCTCCGTTTCCTTATCACATTAGTACATGGTTGATTGACTGCAGGTCGAATTTGCCATCTAAACTTCCAAAACCCCCAAGAAAAAGTGTACGAACAGGATCTTCTCAGTTGCCAGCAAGCAAAAGCGCATCGAAAATCACAAGTAAGAACATCCTCCAACTCCCTGCGCTTTTAGGAACTGATTTCTTGCTTCTGTTTTCCAGTGTTAATTCCTACATCGTTTCCCATCCCATTGTTCATGCTTGCCAGGTTCTAAAAGAGCCACTCTTGGTAGCAGCTCCTCTGCAGTCAAAGGTTCCTCGAAACGGTGGCAGTAACAAGGCAAGTCCTACGAAAAACTGGATTTATGTATAATCCTACTTGTATGTATAGTATTAACTGCTACAAAATCCAGGCAATTTATGGCCTTCTAATTATGAAATGATTGTTTTGGAAGAGATGTTTAGGAACACCAATTTGTAAAGCATACAAATATGTTGGTTAACTTCTATAGTGCACTTTCTTATTGACAAGGGTACTAGAAAACAAGAAAAGCCTTTCCCAAGATTAACCCCTGAATTTCACGACTAGTTTTATCTTTGTCAATGAATAATTTATGAGCATATGGATAAAAAAGGTTATTACCTTTGTTTTATAATATAAAATTAAGTTACTATATTTGAAATTTCATATTATAAGGTGATTTTTCTTTATAATTTTTTTTTCCAAAAATACCTTAATTTATTTAATGTATTACTACTTAGTAATTCTCAATACTTAAACTCATTCTCATTTGATAAAATTTTAAAATATTGAGAGAAGAGAGAGCAGAGAGAAGATTAAGTCTTGAAATAAGAAGTTTATAAAATTAATAAAGGGGTATTATAGGTATTTTACTATAAAAAAACACCTTGATTTCATATTTTTTAAATTTGTGTGAAAAAGTAATCTAACCTTATATCATGAACAGTGGCAGTACATTTAAAAAATTAACTAAAGAATACATGATGAGTTCACATTTTTTTCGTTAGTTCTAATGTGATTAGTTGGTATGTAACTTATTTGATGCACATAACTTATTATCAAAGTAAAACTAGTGAATTTTAAACTAATCGAAATGTCATTACCCCCGACACTAATTTAAAGAAAAAATGTTACGAAAAGATATTACAAATGATCTTATCTAAATCGTAAGCTACACACTATAAGGTGCTTCATTCTTCTCTTCTTGCTCCGCTTCTATAGTTTCAGGCAGCAACATAACCAATGGCCCTATAACTAAAACCACAGCTCCAAACACAGCATCCGGTAGCATTCTATTAAAATGTCCTCCGGCAGCTATCACTGCCGGACTGAGGGCACCACCGAACACCACAGCCTGCCACACTGCCGACAGCGCAGAGTTCCTACTACTCGTCGGGAACAACTCTACTACATATATAAGTAACAAATTATACGCAACGCAAGCGGTAAAGAAAGATACCAACTCTAACCCTATTTGTAATACCCTCAACTCCCCCGCTAGGATATGCAGAATCCCAAAGGTACCACTTGTGATGCACAAAGTTAGCAGTTTACTTCTTCTCTTGCATTTGGCCATGTATAAAGTCATCAAAGATGATGGTAGTTCCAGTAATGCATTGAATGCTACTGATAAGTATAGATTAAAGTCCAAGTTGCCAAGGGATAGAGGCATTCCATAGTATATTATGCCAATGCCAAATCCAACCACCATTGCTAATAGTAACCTTTGAAGAGTGCTTTTGTTCTTTAACAAAATGAGGAGTTGGTTTCTTCTGTCCGTGGATGGAACTAGAGATTTTGTGTTCAAGGGACGAACCTGAAAGAAACATATATCAAAGTATAATTAAAAAATATTTTAAATTCCGTTATTAAGTAGGATATAAACTTTTTGATTGTATATATATGTGACTTTGTTACACTTTGGACTCGTGGGTTCGAAAGCTAAACTTATTAGTCTCACAACGATCATTTTTGTTATGCCAAAATAATTATTCTAACGTGACCACAAGTATTACTGTATAAATATATCATATTTACATTGGATATGGTTCTTATGTTCAAAACCCTTAAGGCCCTAGAATCCTCGCTCGCTAGGAACCCTACACTTAGTCGAGGACTTGACTAGAGGACACTTCGTTCCTACATGCCCGGCTAATAATCATACTATAATGTCAATCCCTCTCCCTGAACCGGTAAATTCGAATGGCAACTCATAAATCTGACAACACTTACGATCAACTATTTGATAACAAAGTACTTAAACTCATGCTTAAATACCAAACAAATACATTATAGTTACATAGGATATGAGTGTTATATATTTAATATAAACCTGGATTCATAACAGAATTTTCTGTTTGTAATGGCTTCTTAAGCTCTTACCTTTCTGTTCCGGTCAAATAAGAGTTTGGGGAGGTCATTTGTGTCAGGTGGTGATATGAATGTGCTTATAACAGCAACAGATTCTTCATGTCTCCCTTGTTGTAATAGCCATCTTGGTGACTCAAAAACACAAAATGGTATACATAAACAATAAACCATTGCAGGATAAGCAGTTAAGAGATAAAGGGACCTCCATGAATAGTTTTTGGTCAAATAAGCAATTGCAGGTAAGGATAAAAATCCCATTGTAGAACTCAAGAGTCCCAATATTCCAATTCTACCCCTCCATTGTTTTCCAACACATTCAGTGGATAAAACAAGAACACAAGATCCGATTGCTGCTCGCCCGAACCCGGTTAGGGTTCTTAAGGCTGAATAAGTCCAAATGTTTTTGGCAAAGGCAGTGAATATTGAAGATATTGACATGATAAAACATGAGAGAGTTAAGAGGTTTTTTCTACCAATTGAGTCACCAATTAGGCTCAGAATTATTCCTCCTAGCAATGATCCCACGAAGAAAGCTGATGTTGGAAGTCCTGTAAGAAACAGAACCAGACATTTTAACTTTCAAAAAACAGAAAAAAAAAATTTTCAAAATTTAAAGAAACGAATATTAAGTGACTTTTACAAATTTTAGGCAAGATTCGTCTTGTGATTTTTATAATTCTTTATAAATTACGATTTCAAAACAATTTTTATTCTTTAGCTTTGTAAGGTTTTCAGGTTGAATTTGTGGTTTTGACCTGTTTTGTAAAACTAGAAAACCAAGTAAAAAATATGAACTTGGAACTATAAAACAACAAAATCATGATTGGAAAAATTATAAAATTGAAAATATTAAATCAAGAAATCAAAATCATAAAAACTGTTAAGTCCGAACTGTCAAAACCTTAAAGCTAGAATTATAAAAACATGAAATCAAAATTGAAATTTAAAATAATTGGATCCGCATATCTCAGAACCATGAATCGAAATTGAAACTGATGATTCTATTTGACGATTCTAATTTTGTCCTTACCTGGAATAACCGGGCTATGGTTACATAGGAGGGACCATTCCGAAACAGTGGATGTTCTAGGCGGCTTATCCCAACTCCATGCAGTTTGGGAGAGTAGGCAAATGTTGGAATGAGAATTGCAACTTGTATTTCCATCATCTATGCAATGCCATTTAGGCTTAGAATCTGTAAAAATGGTTATAAATGTTTGTTGTGCCTCAAAAAAAGACGCCATTGAAACAAGCACTACTTGCAAAGTTAGAGGCCAATTGAATCTGCTAATATATGGCTCAATCATATCTTCTTCAATCGAAACCAGCTCTGGTTGCTGATCATTCTTCTTATCTATGAGCAATGGAGTTGAATCCGCCATTTTCTACTTCAATCAATTCTGGGAGAGATCTTGAACTGAAAAAAAAACACTTGAAATTGGAATTCTTGAACTGATATATATATATATATATATATTAGAAAGTCAAATAAGTTGTGGATATGTTATTTAAAATTTTATCATGATTCAAATCAAGTATTAAAAATTTAGTTAAAACTTCTTAGAATGAAGCATTGACAAAGTATAAAAATAAACCATAATGGATTATTGGAATATAAGATTATTATTATTATTAGTATGATTTAAGAATTCATAGCATGTGAATCACAAGTATCTGACTTTGTGCTAAGGCCCTTTGATCCCTTACTTTGTAGAAAAGGGCAATTCATATTTTCCATTGCCAAACACCTCAAAAATGGCCCCCAAAGGAAATGGTCAATCATTAACTTTATATTTTTTAACTTTTCTCACTCATTAGTGTGTGTGGAGCCAAGTTTTTTTAACTAAAACTAAATAGTAAAAATTATAAATTTTTTTATACATTTTAATAAAATGTGTATATTGTATAATTTTTAATTCTATCATATTTAATTCATTTATTATCTTCTCTTTCTTTCTTTCACTCTCCTTATTTATTAAGAAGTAAAATAGATATTTTTTATAAAAGATTACATTGTTTTCTTAATCCTTAATTCACGTGCAAAGTCCAAAAAGTCTTTTTTTTTACCGGAGGTAGTAGTATTTATGCTCAAACCATTACCCTCTGTCTCATATTAACAGTTGTCTAGATATACTTTTTCCTTTTTAAAATATCTATCACTTTAGTATATTTAGGGAGTATTGAATGAAAGTTTTACATATATACTCTTATTTAGTATTATGGAGATGATGCAATATATAAATATTTAGAAACAATTTAAATAAATCCATGTTCACAATGAATTAAATTAACACAAACTAATTATTTTTTTTAATATTTGTATCATGTGTTGACGTGACAAATAATATAAAATAGAAAGAGTATATTATTTGTATTTATTCCATGTATTTTACGTGATACTAGATATCAAATTACTCCATTCATTTTAAAATAAGTGTTTTTTAGTTTGTTGCAAAAATATAATATTATATGCCTTTCAAAAATATGAGAGAAGAGAGATAAGAAAAGTTAATAAGAAGAGAGATAAAGTTAAAATTAAAAAAATATTAAAAAGAAAACCTTTATTATGAAATAAAATAAAACTTTTAAATATCACTTATTTTGAAACGGAAAGTAATATTAAGATATTAACATTAAGCAACAAATTCCTCCAAAAATTTGAAAATATGATTTATGGGCCACCCGGACTTTAAAACAAAATTATAAATAAAAACTTGGAAAAAAGAATATCAATTGTCTGGGTGGTGTAGTTGGTTATCACGCTAGTCTCACACACTAGAGGTCCCCGGTTCGAACCCGGGCTCAGACATTAATATTAATTTTTCTTTATTTTTTCCAATTAACTCTCCAATTCAACACTACAATACTAATTAAAAGGGGTACTATGATGATTTTAAACAATTTTTTTAAAGAAAATTTTTAGATTTGATCCGAAAAGTTGAAATTATTCCCATCTATTTGAAAGTCCTTTTCAATTTTTTTTTTAAGTTATGAATATGTTATTATCTTAATGTTTTAAAGATTAAAACTCAATTATTAAATTAAACAATATAGATTTAAAATAAAAAATTTTCTAACTTTGGCCAATTGATTATCTAATAATTTCGGTTAATTGGGTCGAAAAAATAGGAATTTTTAAAAAATTTGTCTCAGAAACAATGTTTAAATAAGGGAAGAAAAGTGAAGTCTTTTAAAAAATTTTCACCTTATCTTTTAGATATTCGGCATGTTTTATTGGTTCCATTAATTTCAAGATTAATTCTTTATAGAATTAGTCAATTCTAGCAAAATATTACAGAATCAGAAGAACAACAGAAGATTATCAAGAAACTGCAGCAAGAATTTGATGTTTTACACCTACCTGTATGACCAAAAAACATCTGAACTATCTTAATTTACAAGAATAAACTGCGAAAGAAAACCTAACCAATGCCAATGGGGGTTACTCTCTTCTGAAGAATCTGATCACAGCTTCATTAACTTCGGTTAAATCATCTAATTCTTGATTTCCTCGAATTACACAGACGCAAAATCTTGAATATAATTGATCAACACCAAACTTAATCTTATCATTAACCTTCAATTCTCTTCTTTCAATAAATTCTTTACTCCAATATGAATCAATTGAATAAAAATCAGTATACCATTTACTAATTCCCAATTTATGTTCACTTTGTGTATCAACATCCCACACATCAATTTCAATCCCAGTTCTAGTTTGAAAAGCTTTAGCTGAATTTTCATCCAATTCTGGCATAATTTTCTTGAAAATCAATTGTTTCCCCAATAATAATCTATAAGAAAGATCAGCATACCTATTGAGTCCTTCTCAAATAGCATTTGTATCGATTGTTGTTTGTATATGAATTAGCCGTATCTTCATCTTCTTTTTCTTCTCGAGTTTGATGGGTTTCTGCCCTTTTTGTACCATTCTTGAAATATCCCTTTCTGGTTTTCAAGATTTTGTGGGAATTTTTGTTCAATTTCACTTTGATTTTGCTCGAATTTGAACTTTCACTGTCTGTTTCTGCAAAAGGGCATTGAAAATTCATAGCCCAGCTACTGATTGAAAATTTATTTTGAAGGAAATGTGGGTTTTTCTACGTAAACCTCTGCCCTTTAAACTCTGTTGTCTCTCTACATAGAGAACAGTTGAGGATAGATATGAGCCCGAACCAACCTTTAGATTATAGGTAGGTCCGTATGAAGGTGGTGTAATAATTATTTCCTAAAAAACCCCTGTTCCACTAATCCCCTTCTTCCCCATGAAAAGCTGCTCCTCTCTCGTCTTCAGGGCAGGCAGGGGTAATATACTTTTTATTCATTATCTTAAGCAACTCCGCTTCTTCAAAATTTGTATGGACGAGAGAGTCTTATAAACAAGTCCCACAAGGCTCTCTATGTTATGTTGAGGGCATCTGCATCTGCAACCTAATTAATATATACAAAATAAATGATGAATCATTATTAGAATTATACAGCCACAACCTAGAAACAAGTATCACAACAACCAGTAGCCACCTTTAAGATAGATCCCGATGTTATTAAGATAAGAAAAATAATTTGGAAAGGATGCAGCAGGCAGGAAGGGGAATGAATCCCAAAATATTACTAGTAGAAACAAGAGTAATCTATATATCTTCATATAAGATATAAGGTGAATAAATATTCAAACAAAAAAAAAAAAAGAAAATGATGGTAAATGACAACACAACCAAACTAATCACCCCTCCCAAATGAGGGGACTAAGTTGCAATCAGCCAAGAAATCATAAGAACTAAGCTGCAATCATTCAAAGACAATCCAGATTTTGTTGCTCTCTATATCTCTCTCTCTCTCTCTCTCTCTCTCTCTCTCTCTCTCTCATGAAAATGACAAGTATTGTTGAAGAGGACATATGAGTTCACAAAGGATAATATTTTATTATATTATTTTCTTTATTGAAATGGTAAAAATAAGTTTCAACAAAATAAGGATAAGAGAGACATTTATCTTTTTTTTTTTCAATTGAATTCACAAAAAATAAAAAATTATCACTCAATTGAGAATTGTTTAAAATTACATACTAAATTGACAATTGCTCAAATAAAATGTTACTTATTTAATATTAACCGAATATGTTATAATAATAAAATTAGAGAGTTTTGACAAATATGTTAAAGGGGAGAAAGGATGCATTAAAAAGGAAAGAGAAAAAAAATTACTTTTAGGAAGAAAATACTAGAAGAAGAAACAATCTTACAAATTCACCCTAATTTGAGATGGAAGAAAAATGAAAATTGACACAAAAAATTTGAGACGAAGGGAGTAATAAATTCTTTTTTTCCCCATAAAAACAATACTTATTTACTATTATTATTATTATTATTATTTTCTAAATAATGAATACTTTATTGTTTGTGAATGAATGCCATCAAGCATCAATTCCACACCCCAAAGAAAAAAGGCCGACTGGGCCATTGTCAAATGGTAAGGATTATGGGCGTTTCCTATTTTTCTGCTGGTGTCCGTTACGGCCTTCGTTGTGGGCTGGGATACGATGGTGTGAACGCATCTGTTGAACATGAAGCCTCCCGGGAATGCGTTCAGGCTATGGTTCTGGTGTTATTGGCTGTATTCAACTCCGATTCCATGCCATCGAAATTCTCCAAAGCCCAAACAAGAAAATGAACGAACTGTTTTTCTGCATAAACCTCTGCCCTTTAAACCCTGTTTGTCTCTCTGTAAAGTTTCCTTCCAATTTTCCTTCAATTTATCATTCTCAGGAGGATGAATCGGAAAATCTTGAAAATCATAATCCCAGCTCGAAAAGAACCAACTTTACTGAGGTTTCAGCTCCTTTCAACTCCACTTCGGTGATGTTTACTTTGTTAGTTTTTTGGGCTTTCCATCTTTAAGTTCTTGCTTGAATTCATTCTTATGTGTACTGGCAGTTCTAGACTTGATTGCAGGAAAGACCCATCATTTATCAGTTGGTTTTCTTCTATCAGAATGAGTAGGAATGGATCTTGGATAATGTAATTCGGCAAAATTTTGACTTCATAATTGGTAACTTTTGCTTCCTGTACTCTGAAATTCATTTCCTTTTTTATTGTGTTACAGTTGGATAAAACATAGTAGGAATCTTAGAATTTCTGTAATTTCTGCTTTTATATGAACAAAAGGGATAAATGTGCTTGGGTAGATATCTATTTGTTGATTATATTTCATTGACTTTACCTGTCTCTGGAGTTCATTTAATTTGCTGAGTTTTCAGTGCATTAAATCAATTCGAATTCTGCTTCAGGCCATTCCCGTGTTAAGTTTCTTATCATGGTATTACTTTTTCCTTTTCGAAATATCATCAACTGGTTCAGCTGATTCGATCAAAGAATTGCGCTAGTTCCATGAAAACCTGGAGCTGATTCGATACCATCTATTACTAATTGTGCATTCTCTGCTCGTGTCCTTCCTCGCTATTCAGTTGAATGTCGGAAATCATATGCTGTTTAAAGTTGTCTTAGTACTTGGGTAATATTTGGGTTCACAATCACCTTGAAACCTTCATTGACTTTCTTGTTCAGTTGTTTCATTATGCATTTGTCACATTAGAACATATTTTCATTGCCAAGTATATTTGGTTTGTTCGTTCAGAAAAAGAACCTAAAAACTGCAATACACTGTTTGATAATTTATTCCTTTCTGTGTTTATTTTTATCTTTCTGTTTCCAATAATGTGGTCCTGATTTTACCACATTTTGAATACGTCTCTAGTCGGGTAACGTAGTCTTTTGGATTCATTTTCAGTTGCCTTTCATCAATTCTTGAGGCAAATGTCTAGGGGCAGCAAATCACACAGGCACAGCAAACCGTCCATCAAATATGGGTGTGGACAACTAGACGGAGCATCCTTTGATCTGGCTGATTTTGATCTTAAGGATTATGTCTCTACTTCTAAAAACAATAAGAAGAAAGGTGGAAGTCCTGAAGTCAGATCTTCGGAGATTTTGAGCACGACAGAGCTCATTTCAGCAATTGGCTCTGCTTGGAATCATGCAACTTGTCCTCTTTCTGTTTTATTGCCTAAATCAAGTTGCAGATGTGATAATAGTTCTGTCAGGAAACAGAGTATTCTTGGTTATTCTACTGAAAAAAGGAGATATAGCGAATGTGCAGCAGATGATGAACAAACTTATCTGGTCAACTTTACAATTAATGGTGATTCTCGGTCGTTGGGACATGCAAATCTTGAGTATCTGAAGCTAATAGACAAGCTTTCATTTACTGAACCATCTGCTGCTACTTACTCACTTCTTAGGAGACTTACCCTTGGTAATCCAAGAAGTCCTTATGCTTGTCTGAAAGAAAAAGATGTTTCTAATGTGGGAATACCATTTGATACGGAAAAAGTATATGGTTGGATGAGTGAAATAGCTTTTGCAAATCCAGAACATCAGATGAATTTTGATGCTATCAAGAAACTTAAAAATGGTTACCAACGTGGGCAGAATATCGGTGGTCTTGCAAGTTTCCATGCATCTGTAGACAAAGCTAGTGATGCTGACTGCTTAGTGTCACAAAATGCCAGCTGCTGTACTGACAAAACCAAACTGGCAGTTTCATCATTAGGACAAAATGAAAGCCATGCTACAGATATGAGGGTTACGGCCTCTTCTTACTTATGCGAGCATGCTACTGTTGAAGGCATTGAAGCGTGCACATCCCAGGTTCAAAGTTCCAAACTCTCTGCAGGTTCTCATGTTAGTGTTACTCCTTCTGGTAGTGATTTTGAAGGAAGCAAAACATTGGCTGAGCATGACCTACAAAAGGTAAAGAATGAGCAAAGGGATTTTGTCTCTGAGGATAATTCTGAACTGGGGACTTTCTTACCCATCAAGGAAAAACCTGACAATATGCTTGCAAGACAAGAGCATGCTTTTGCAGGGGCTATGGCTGGTATATTTGTCAGCCTGTGTCTGCATCCTGTGGATACAATTAAGACTGTAGTTCAGTCATGTCGCGCCAATCCAAAATCTCTTCATGATATAAGCCGATCCATAATCTCTGAAAGAGGTGAGCAATTGCGGTGAGCTGCTTGGTTAGCCGTTGCAGTTTGCAGGTCTTTTATACACATTAACAATGTCCAAAACTCATTTAGAATTCTGTGTCAGGTGTAACGGGCCTTTATCGTGGAATCTCAACCAATATTGCTTCCACGGCACCAATTTCTGCAGTTTACACTTTCACATATGAGTCAGTGAAAGGGACTTTACTTCCTTTTTTCCCCAAGGTGATGATGACTGGATCACTTTTTTTTTTTTTGAATGTGGAAGGGGGATGTTAAACATTCCCTTAGAATTTTCTCTCTTTAAGATTTCACAGAGGAAAAAAAGTAGCCGAAACATACAGTTTTTTAGGTTGTAGATGGACTACTGCAGAGGTTCTAAGTTGCATACTGCTATTAATGCAGGAGTATGAATCTTTTGCACACTGCACGGCTGGGGGCTGTGCAAGTATTGCTACTTCTTTCATCTTCACTCCAAGTGAGCGTATAAAGCAGCAAATGCAAATTGGTTCACGCTATCAAAATTGCTGGTATACTTTTGACATGATCATAAAGATTTTCTTCTCCTCTTTAACCTCTGATTGTGCTAAAAACAAATAATGTTGCAATTTTCTTGAGCATAATCTAAACAACTAACATGCTAATCTGCTGTGTGCTTTTCATTTTGTATTGAAGAATAAAACACTTCCAAGGTTGCCTTAACGTAGGTTCTCAAGCTTCACCACATAAAACCTCAGATGAAAGATTTCTAAAACTGGTGGAATAACTTAAGAGAAAGTGTAATATATAGTTCTATGTTACTGCAAGCAGAGATACATATTTTTCAAATGAGGATGTCTTAGCTTTTAAAATGTGTTCTTTTGGTAGAGATTTTCTTAGTTTCTTTCAGAGTAAATCATGAAATGTTCTAGCTTCATAATCATTTACGGTGGTTTGTGTAGCTTTTCATAATGAGGAAGCTTCTCTTGAACACTCAATGAGTAACTCCCTTATTTCTGATCCTCTTGCCCGATTGATAATGTTTTTTCTATGCATCCTTATGTAGGAATGCGTTGCTAGGGATAATTGAGAAAGGTGGTTTGCCTTCTTTGTATACTGGATGGGGAGCTGTACTGTGTAGGAATATTCCGCACTCAGTCATCAAGGTATATTAAGGGTCGGTTATCCTAGGGGCTTGTAGTATTGATATTTTTCTCTACAGTCTAATCCGAATTTTTAGTTCATCTTACTATATCTTTTCTGTTTCTTGCTCTTTTACATTCCTTTGTCGATAACGTTGCTATTCCATGACTTTGATAGTTCTATACATATGAAAGCTTGAAGAAATTGCTGTCATCAGTTCAATTGGGTGGTCAAACCAACACATGTGCAACGGTCTGGTTCTGTCCCTTTAACATTCACTCACCATGATTAAATTATTCTGTCTGCAATAGATTTTTGCAACTATCAGCTCACATACTACTATAATCTTTGAGAAAAAATGTGATTTTGTGACACAGATTTTTACTTTTCCAGTTATGTAATGCCCTTAATAGAAACAATAAAACCTCATTTTCCTTTTCAATATCTTTTGCTTTTCTTGCAGCTTGTTGCCGGAGGATTAGCTGGATCTACTGCTGCATTATTTACGACCCCTTTTGATGTAGTCAAGACAAGATTACAAACACAGGTTAATGTTGATTTAGACTCTCATTCTTTTAAATGAAGATATGCATGTCAAAGTCCATTGATGCTTCTATAGCAGCTGTATCTTCAGAGCTAATTTCTTGTTATCCTTAGTCTTAACTTCTGGCTTTCTGATGTTACTTTATGTAGTATGTATGTTTTAATATTCTGATTATTTTCATTTTGTAGAATCCGGGATCTATAAACCAGTACCACGGTGTGCTCGATACACTAAAGGAAATAGCAAAAAGTGAAGGTTTAAAGGGTCTCTACAGGTAAAGGGTCTAAGAAAAATACGATGTTATTCTTATGTACCCCAACTTGGAAACTTTTTCTTTCATATGGTTTCTGTGAGCAATTATCTGTGGATCGATAGGCTTTACTCGTTGACATGTAGTTATTCTTTATACTGTTTTCTTACTGAAACTTCTTGCATCTGAAGCATGATAAACAGAAAAGGTAGACGAGATAGTAGTTCATTGCCGTTTTTGTCAAACTAAAACCCCTTCACTACTAAGTAAAACATATATGTAAAGTACTTCACCTTTTTCGTTTTCCTTGGTTGAATAAGTACTTTACGTCCTTGATCTTTTACTAAACAATGGGTTCTGGTGATTTTGTGATACGCCCATACAAAGTGAATTTCTTGATTTGGGTAATTATAATTGTTTGTTCTTATTTCCAAGAATGTTCATGGTATTCTCTTGTGAAACACCAAGTCGATTTCTTGATTTTAACTAGTTACAGTTGCTTAATGTTATGACAGGGGCTTAACTCCAAGATTGTTCATGTATATGATGCAAGGAGCACTCTTCTTTGCATCATATGAGTCCCTCAAGTCACTCTTGTCGTTGAAGGTCCCCGGAATCAAGAAGGTTCAAGCGGCAGTTGGAAATGAAGAAAAAAGGGAGGATCATTCATCCGATGGGTTTGTTGATCAAGATGAGGACAGCACCCTAATATACATGTTTGTTAGTTAGTTAACCCATTGGATTGGATGCTCAAATCCATATTCTTCCTCCAACGCTTGCATTGAAACAATGGATTACTTAGAAAACTTGCCACTCTCTTTATTCATAGAACCCCCCAGAATTGGGCAGGCAGGTTGATTGGTCCGATAATTGCCATCCATGGTCTTGATCACATCCATGTCCTCTTCAGTTAGTTCAAAGTTCAGGGCACCAAAATTCTCCATCACCCTCTCAAGTAAGTTTTTGTGCATGCACTGACTTGTTACATTTCTGAGCCATACCCTTTAGTGTTGTGGACATGGACGGATTTACACTGCCCCAGTAAAATCCTTTTATATTATATTGTATTTTAAAAATTAATTTTTTTTATATTAGATTTTTTTTAAAGAAAAAATAAATAGTCATTTTAGTTTTTAAAGTAGTTCAATTTTATTATTTAATCTTATAAAGTTTTCAATATTCATTATAGTTCTTCACGAATACAAACACAACTGAAATAATTCCATTTTAAGAGCTAATATACTAAAGCAGTTTAGTTGCATATATATTCTCTAGAAATTATAATTGAGAACTGAAAAGAGACATGTATATATATATATATATATATGATATTGGTTTAAACTCTAAAGATGTATCATGCATATAGAATTTTATAATATATTCAATTATTAAGTAGTAAAAATATATTAAATTATCACTTGTCTAATCAGATGAAAACTATGAACGAATGATTATCTAGTCGCAAATATCGAATAATGAAAGTTACCAAATGCATAGAATAATTATAAAAAATTTATCATACTTTATCGAATATTAATGAAATATTCATTCTATAAAAATGAGTTTAAATTATGTTTATTTAAAATTAAAATGTCCGTACGTCCCACAAACTCTTCGATCTAGTGATCGTTGAAAAGAGTATAAAACTAAGCTAAAAATTCAGATTTGGGCGTTTCTTAAGTTTGATGTTGGGGTTTATTTATTTGAATGAGAAAATAGTAGTTTTTCAAAGGTTAATATTTCATATCACAATGGTCCTAAACTAATCACCCCTCCCAAACTAATCAAAAATCAATACTGCACAATGATGAAGCTTTTGTAATTAAAAAAAAATTGTATACATAGAAATTTTTTATTTTATTTATTTATTTGTTAGATATATTTGAATCTAAAATTTATATTATGATAAGAGTGAATCATTATTTATATGAGATGTTTAAGAATAAAATGAAAAAATTAAATATTAAAAAATAAATATATAAGAATTCGTAATACTTCTCTTTCTTTAGTTATAAATTTTAGATTAGATTAGATTGTAAGGATAGAAAAGAGAAGCATTACGAATTCTTATATGTTTATAACTAAGAAAAAAAAATATTACAAATTCTTATATGTTTATCTTTAATTTTTGCTGTAGAAATTTGTAATAAATTGAAACTAAAACTTAGGTTTGTAATCATTTACTATTTCACTAAAAATAGTGTTAGATAATAAAAGTGATATGGGAAATTAATTGGCAATTTATATATTTGAAAAAAAAAGGATAGAAAGGGATTTATATTGTGAGATATTCATTATTTAATGAGAGAATGATAATTTTACTTTTACCCAAAAAAAGTACTAATAAAGTCATTTAAAATTTAATTATTTTCCTTTGGTTGAATCATTTAAAATCAATTCAATTGCATATTCTTTTTTTTCTAAATAAAATGAAAGCTCTTAGTGAGAATGATCTACACAACTCTTTTGTTACTTTATGTTCGAATTTTCATATTAATTAAACATATCAGATGAACTAAACAAACATGGTCTGTCTCTAACATAGTAGCACCATCAATACATCATTAATAGATAAATATAATTTTAAAGAGACATTCATAACAAGGCATTTACTTTTTTTTTTTGGGGGGGGAAGGGGGGTTATCAGGCACGATTTTAATGCATTATATTTTATTCAGATTAATTGAAGTGTCATTTATGTGGTGAATATCTATTAATTGACCAAATTTTCATAGTAATAAATATGTTATAATAACAAAATTAGAAAGTTTTTTAATGGATAAACTATGTATTAAAAAGGAAAAGAATAAAAATGGTTTTAGTAAGAAAATACAAGAGGAAGAAACAATGTCAAAAATGGTAACAAGTAATGAATACTTTTTTCTTATTATTATTATTATTGCTAAATAATGAATACTTTGTTCCATTAAAGTTCTTTAAAAAAAATTGTTCCATTAAAAAAAGTTTGTTAATATATTTTTTATATAATTTTTTAAAAAATGTTTATTAATTTTATATGAGTGGAGGTTTATGCGATCGATTGAGTTGATAAAACCTTATAAAAGAAGTTGAGTTGGTAAAATATTATTAATAAAATTTCAAAATAAAAGCATTGGAAGATTTCAATGGCTTAAGAGCCCCCCATAATGGTGTTTTGAAATTCACATGACCACTGTTTAAATTGGTAATTGAATATCCAGCATCAGCTTGTGTATTATTTTTTATATTATTTTTTTATTTAATATATTTTATTAATAAAATTTAATAAATAAATTTTAAATTTAAAAAAATTTATTATAAAAGAAATATGAGATATAAAGTAGTACTACAGAGATTCTGTGCCCTAAATTGGGAGCTCAAATCTGCAAATGATATGCAAGTTTGAAAGCTAGTTTGTCCGCATTGGCTCAGTATATATATATATATATATATTAATGGACAAAAAGACAAATAATTAAAGCCAAGAAAATCATAGGTAGTCGTACTATATAATAATGTGAATTGGCTTTTTCTTTCTTTTTCACTCTTTTCCTCAAAAGCCAACAAGTATTATCCGATGGTGGGTTTTTAAACGTTAAATCCATCCTATCTAAGTATTTTTTTTAATATTCTTTTAATAATATATATATTTTTAGTTTATTTTTTTTAATTTATTTTTTATTTAGTTGATTTTATTAATAAAATATATCAAATTGAGAATGTTAAAAAAAATATTATAAACAATTCAAACTGGTTTTTAAATGCACCGATATTATTGTATACATAGACACAAAGTGTTTCTCCCTCATATCAGAAATATAAAAGATTAAAAATCCTGATAAAATATATAAGATATTTTATAATTTCTTGTAAATCTTGTACTAATTAATTTACTCTTCTTCGATTCATTTCAGGGCTGGCAATTGCAGCTTCTTTCTCATAATCAACGACAGAAGCATTATTAAGAGTGGATTTAATTTGATATAATGCCTCTACCACAGTGAAAACTTTTATTTATGACTAGTTCATTTATTATTTACTGGGCAAGGTGCCACTACCAGCTAGAACTACTGCCCTCCAATATATGAGTTAAATTACTATAATTATAGATTACAGTTATATTAATATCTATGAGTTCATAATTCATAATTAAATTAATTAAATAATTATTAATTAAATAAGTAAAACAATTGACATAAAATTGTATATATTACCAAATGAGGTCCGGTGGTAGTCTTCCATGTAAGAAACCAGGTTATAAGGCTTAAGTTTTACAGAAAATCCAGATCCGTCAGTATAATTACAAAAGATGAAACCGGGATCAACGCCTTAACACGCCTTCACAACGGCTTTAAACAGGCTAGCCCTCATCTTCCAGTAATTATGGCCAGTTCTAGATCTTTTAACCCAAACATTGAATTCTTACATTAGACTACTAGCCAACCAGACAAAATAAGGATCTTCACAACATAATTACAATGATATATATGATTGCATAGTTTAACATGAAAGGATTTAGCCTTTCATTAGGCTAACCCTAAAAACAATATATTATATATAAAAATAAAGAAAGAAAGTCTTTAAGACTTACCAGGGATAATGAAGAGAAAGCTTCAAAACTCTTGTATTAAAAGATAAAAACTTTACAAAGAGAGGAGGAGAATAGCTAGAAATTCTATATCTGAGGTCCTGCCTTTGTAGGATGAGAATGCATCCTTTTATAGACAAATGGGAAATGCGGACTTCACCTATCCTATCTATTACAATTTACAAAGGATTTTAAATCCGCAATAATGTCTGACACTATTACATTTAATGCCTGTCACTATTACATGGGTCCCTTTAAGGCTACAATAATTTGGGTATAACAGTAACCTATTTTGTCCTAATCACTTTAAGTTTTTTCGGACAGCATCTTCCATATTCTGGACCATGTGGTCAATATCTTCTTGTGAGAAATCCTCCATATCAGGATCTTGTGATTCTCCAGCTAGACAGTCTTCATTAGAAGAGCCTGTCATAGATACATCAGTTTTATCCTCAGGGAGCAAATTTTTAACCAGCTCCTTATTTAATTCTTCCATGTAGGATTTAATCAAATCTTCCTTGGATATGACATCTTTCTGCAATTTTAATCTTGTAGTAATATGATGAAAAGGGCTAATAGATTTAATCTCGCCTTGATCTTTTCTTTGTCTATAAGACTCAATATGCTGTTGGATTTCATCCAAAATATTTTTCCCATAAATGTCTTTTGTTTCTGGGTCTATTTTAATTAATCGATCCCAGAATCTACTATAAGTAGTGCGTTTTAAACAAGGTATATTTTGCAGAGTATAACTCATTTCAGGTATCCATTTCCATACCCATGGTATGGAAAATTCAATAAAAAATATCATAGAGGCTATTTCCTCAGAATATTGATCACTACTGATATAATCATTTATCTTAGGGGATATATTAATCCACTCAGCATATAATGCCTTAAATTTATCAGGGAGTATTTTCCCAGATGTACCATATATGGTCCACCAATGTAAAAACCAATTTGGCACGGGGCTGTTATAAACATTGCCACATACTTTAATAAGCCAAGTATATTTCTTAATAGGATTTTCATAGAGGAATGCTTTATAAAAGGCATTGACATAATCCCAATAATTATATTTTAATAGAATTTTTGTATCAGGAATTATGAATTCCTTCTGTCTGAGAGGAGAAATACCCCACTCTTCAATGGATATAATCCGTTTAATGATAATCTTGCTAAAATTATAAATCTTAGCATCAGTACGAGTACTGGGATAAAAATGCGTTATATTGCACAAGCTTACTTTATGTATCTGCTCATAATATAATCTGTGTTTATAAGCTGTCTCAGCATATGATGCTGTATCCAGGTATCTTTGCATTAATAACCACGGATCATGCTTCCATTGTAAGTCTTTATCCTCCAAAAGAAATATAATTTCTTTATGGGGATGAATATAATAAGAAGTGATATTTTCTTCTTCGGATATAACCTGGGCATATGAGCCTGATGAGGAGGTTTCACCTGCCTGTTTCTGTTTAGTAGCAAGATACTGCTTTTTGAATCCCTCATATAAGAGGGCTTCATCATCATTAATATGAGCAATATTTTCAGCTATTAGCTGTTTATTGCCTCGTTGTATAATCACTTTTTTTCCCTTGGGTTGAGAGGTATTACCTCTCCCTCGGCCTCTGGAATTATTCCCTTGTCCCCGCGGTATCATGCTGCAAGAATTCTCGGGTTAGAAAATCAGGAAGATTATTTTCTTCTCCTTTTTTATAAATAATTTCAAAATCAAATGGGGCTAAATGAGCCTGCCACCTAGCAAACATTTGCTTAGAAACGTCATGTTTAAAATCTTTTTTGAACATAAATTTAGCTGCTTGACAGTCTGTTTTAATAATAAATTTTTGATTATATAAATCATCTTGAAATTTTAAAATACATTTTACAATAGCTAAAATTTCTTTAGCTATAGTAGCATAGTTTTTCTGACTATCAGTCCATTTTCCTGAATAATATCTTACTAAATGTGGTCTGTTATTAACAGGACAAATCTGAGTTAAGATACCTCCATACCCTATATCAGAGGCATCTGTTTCTATAATCTTTTGCCAAGTAGGATTGGTCAATATTAAACAAGGCAAGGCTTTAACTTTTTCTTTTATCTTTTTAATTGTCTCAGTATGTTGAGAAGTCCAAGGCTTGGTATTCTTCTTTAGCCTATCATATAAAATAGCTGTATCATAAGCTAAATTCTTATAATATGGTAGAATATAATTCAAACTTCCTAAAAATCTTTGTAACTGAGTTTTATCCAGGATTTCATCTGGAAATTTAGAAGCAAAGTCGATACTTCTATTAATAGGAATTATTTTTCCCCTTTCAATATTATGACCTAAAAATATAATATTGGTCTGGAATAAAACCATTTTAGGTTTAGATATAACTAAGCCATTTTGTATAACTAATTTTTTAAATATCTCTAAGTGTTCAAAATGTTGTTGAACATTCTTAGAAAATACTAATATATCATCAATATAAACTAATATAAAGTCACTATAAGGAATGAAAATATCATTCATAATCTTTTGAAATTCAGAAGGGGCATTCTTAAGTCCAAAGGGCATCACTTTCCATTCAAAGTGGCCAATAGGAACGTTAAAAGCTGTTTTATATTGGTCAGCTTCAGCTACTTGAATCTGTCAATATCCTGATTTTAAATCAAACTTAGAAAATATTAGAGCATCATATAATCTGTCTAATAAATCCTTTTTATTGGGAATTGGATGTCTTATCCATTTTAATATTTTATTTAGAGTTTTGTAATTTATAACCAATCTAGGTACACCTCTTTCTATTTCACTGTATTTATTAACATAAAAACCTGTACAAGACCAGGGTGAGTTTGACTCTCTTATTAATTCTTTTCTTAATAAAGAAGCTATTTATTCTTTACATAATTCTAAATATTTAGAATTCATTTGACAAGGGCGTGCCTTTGTCGGTATTTGATTTTCATTAAAATCATCTATATAAGGAAGAGTTACCTCATGCTTTTTTCTATTCCAAAAAGCATTAGGATGGTCATTGCAAATTTCTATAGAAATATTATTCTGGATTTTTTTAATTTTTTCCTGTAATTTAGGATTTTGTAATACTTCTTCAATAGTAGAAGAGTTTATTTCAAAATTTATAAAATTAATTTGATTTTGTTTTCTCAAAATGAAATCTTTAATTTCATTTACAAATCTAGTGTTTGGTTCAGCTATAAACTGAAAAGAAACTGGGGTGTTTTCATAAGTACCTATAAGGCAATCTGTTCCTATATGAGTGATAGGGAAAATCTTTTTTATAAAAGAAGTTCCAAGTATAACTTGGTTAGTTATATTTTTAGCTAATAGAAAACTTTCAGGAATACAGACTTTATTGTTACAAATATATGCATGTGGTAGTTTAAAATTAATTTGTAACTTTTCACCACCTGCATGTCTCAAACTATGAGTTGTTTTTTCAAAATATTTGGTAGGAATTAATCCTTTCTGTATAACACTAATATCTGCTCTTGTATCAATTAAAGCAGTAAATTCTTTGATTTCATCATGATGAATTAATAAGGTAATTTTCACATAAAATTTAAAAGATGTGATCATATCTAAAACTGTTAAAAAATTTTCTTCACCAATCTTATTAAGATTGTCAAATAAATTTGGTGTAACCAAGGTATAATCCTTCTTAGTTTCTAAATTAGAAACCCTAATATCAAGATTTTTATTAATTCGTTTTAACATTTTAATCTCGTCTTTAAGATTATTAATTTCGCCATATAGATCATTTAATGTAGTAGGTGATTTATGAGAATTATCATATCTCTGTTTCATAAGTTTATAAACTTCTGTCATTGTATAAGGATTATTATTAGGTTTAAATTCTTCTTCTATTTTAGTACTATTAGTACTAGTCGATGGAATATCATCTAAGTGTTCTATTATCCTAGACCTTAATTCTTGGTCTTTTATTGACTTTAAGAATTCTAAAATATTATTATTACTTAAAACATTAATATCAGAATCTTTAAATTGCGATATTAGTTTATAATAATCATCTTCTGAATTCTCCTTTTCAGAATTACTATGTTTTTGTTTACAAGGACACATATTTTCTTTTGAATCTTCAGAAGGATCAGTTATATGATCAATTTCTGAGTCTGAAGTAATATCTTCAGAATCATCAGATTCTAAAAATAATTTTTCTAAAGAATCTTTTAATTCTTCACTTATATCAAGATTATTAATCTTTCTCTTCATCTTACACTTATTAACGTAATGGCCTATTCTTTTACATTTATAGCAGACAATATTATTTTTGTCTTTCCTTCGCTCTAATCTATCAGATTTTCTTTTAGCTTTTTTATCTAATTTTGCTTGAGAATATTTTCTCCTTTTCTTTTTGATATATTTATCATCTTTTCTATAGTTATTAACTATTTTCCTTTGCGATGGAATATCCATCCCAAATTGACTACAAAATTGGCCTAACTGATTTCTTTCAGTTAACCTTTATCGTTTAAGTTGTTGGTTTAATTTGATTTCATTACATAAGGCTATACCCTCATGTATGCAAGCAGATATAAGATTGCCATAAATATAACTTTCATAAGGAATAGATATTCTATCCTTCCTAAGAGCTTTTCTAACTCTTTCAGCAAATAAGGGTGGTAGTCCGTCTATAAACTTGGACTTCCAATGAGTACTATTACTCTCAGGCAATTCCATAACCCTATTAAGGCATTGGTCTTTATACCACCTAAATTCTGTTAGTGTTTTACACTTAGAATTTTGTAATAACGTTCTAATAGTTTCATTATCATCAGAAATTCTTCCTGTGAAATGTTCTAATATAGTAACTATCAGTGTATAAACTGCCTGTTCGCTAGTGCTACCATCTTCTTCCTGTTTAACAGTATGATAAATTTCTTCTTTTTCTTGAGAAGAGAGATAATGATCCCACCAACCTTTAAGTTGGCCAGTAAATCCTGCAACTATCATTTTTGTAATATTACTGTCACTATTTCCAATCAGTTTACTGACTGTGCTATACATAAGCATCCTATGAGTCAGATTATAAATCTGTTTTTCTGTATATCCATCTAAATTCCATTCATAAATACTTTTTCCATTATAACAATTATTTCCTATATATTCCTGTTCTTCATGTAAAATATCTACAGGAGAGGGTCTAGTATAATAATTTATTCTTTGGGTTGACCTATCAGCAAACCTATATAATTTATTAATTTCATCTTTTATGACTTGTTTATTTTTATTTTCTGCAAATCTATCAGAAAATTCATTTTGTAATGTATGAATATTTAATTTTTAAAATTTTTGTTCTATTAATGTTTCAAGATCAGACATAGTCTGGAGTGGCTATAACTACCTTTTTTCCTGAAGACTCTGGAGACGAAGATTTATCTAGTTTCTTTAATAGTAAATCAATTCTCTTATGAAGAGAAAGAATTTGTTCTCCTAAAACATTCAAATAAATGTTTGTATAATTTTGTTGTTCTATAATTTGATTAATTTGTTTTACAGTAATACTTAAAGTATCATTTTCAAATATTTTTGAAAATGCTGTAAAACTAACAATATTATTTTCTTTTTCTAAATAAAAAGGTTGTTGGGGAGGCAATATGCCTTTAATTATATTTCCATTTGAAAGTTTATAATCTCTTTCTAATACAGAAATACAACATTCAATATAATTGGACATAAACCATGGAATAAATGGAAATAAAATATTATGTGAAGCTAAGAATTTATAAAATTCATCAGAAACATAGTTTCTTAATTTATCATCAAAATTAGGGAAAAACCACTTTCTAAATGGTTCCCACCTGGGTAAATTAAATTCTGCTTTAATCTTTTGCCTGGCCTCAGATCCAGGGCTAAAATCAATTTTAGGTTTATTCATAATGAAAAATTCATTTCTGATTCGGTTATTTCCGCATCTTTAGTATTATAAATTCCTTTTACAATATTTTCTGTAGTTTTAAAAACTTTTTCTACATGATGATTATGCTCATCACTTTCACTTACCTGGGAGGTAGATACTCTGTAAGGAATATAATCCTTATCCTCTATAAGAGGTGAAATATATGATCTTTCAGATCTTATTGAAAAAGTCCTTGGGATATTGCCCAATTGAGATGGAGTATGACCCATCTGTATATAAACAGTGCCTTCTGGGGTTTGCGTAATATTGTCAATATTATGTTCAGTCTTGGACTGGATATGACCAGTACGTTCAAGTTTCCATTCTTGAGGCATCGGAATTTCATCCCATTTTATAATTCTTCTAGTGGAGATCTTAGATCTATTAAAATTAGTTTCTATTAAAACAGTTTCATTTATCTTTTTATCTATTAATTTACAATTAGGATTTAATGTAAATAATGGTTTATAATAAATTCTATAACAGATACATATTAGTTTTGAACCAGAAATATAATTATATCCATGAGTTTTAACATTTAATGTTAAAGTGTCAAGTATATTAACATCACTTAAAGAAAGTGATAAATTAGGATAAACATTAAAATAAACTGGGCCATGGGCCAAACTAGATTGAACGACTCCTATAAGAGATTGTTTCCAATTTAAGTTTCTTGCATCTCTTAGACATGCTATAAAACTTTCTGGTAAACCTTCTAAAGTAAGAGGTTTAAATGCAATTTGCACTAATCCAATATGAATAAATTTATATAAATCTTTATAACGATTTATATCATGAGAAGATAATAACTTAAGTTCGGTTTTTTCATTATCTAAAGAGACTGATTCTTCAGTAGTTTTAACTACTTGTTTTAGACCAAGTTTTTCAAATGTGCCTAACTGATATACAGTTTTGAAATCAATCCTAGGGATTGTTCATTTATTAAGTCCTTCAAGATTTTCTGGAATATCCAGTTCTTGCTTATGAGTATTTTTAATATTTCTTTTATGATTAAATAAATTCATTTGAATTTAATAAAGATTCATGTTAAACTATGAATCATACACATACTTCATAATTACATGGCTCTTATGAACAAAAAAACTAAATAACGTAAATAAATAAATATAATTTTAAACTTAACTAAAAGAAAAAAAAAAAAAGGAAATGCAAAAACTTGTGAAATTCTCTGTCAAATTTTGCCTAATTCGATGAAATTATTCAAAGAATTTCGCTTGACCTATTAAAATTCTTGGCGAAATTCGACATAATTTTGTCAGGTGGGGCAAAATTCGGCATAATTTCGTCCAAATTTTTTTTCAATTCGGTGTGTTTTGGAATTTTAAATTGATAAAATTGTAAATAAATAAGTATAGATTGATATACTATATTTGTGTACATCTGAGATTGAATGAATTGGAGTTAGAAATAATATAGAAAGAATAGGAGCTAGAGAAAAAAATTTTATGATGAAAATAAAATTTTTTCGTACTAAACTTTTAGATTCATAAGTTGGTTTTATTGACTTTATTTGAAAGGGAAAATCTAAGTTTTTCCAATTTGAATTTTATTAAAAGTTAAATGATTTTTGAAATACCTTTCATAATTTTCTCTCTCTTCTTTATTATTTTTACTATTTTCATGTTAAAAGAATAAGAAGTTGAAATTTGTTACTAACAAAAGAGGATATTATAGGAAAATGTTCATTAAAGTAAATGTTACATTTGAATCACAATGCGAGAAATAAAAAAACTCAAAAAATTCTCATAATTTGACAAATAATAGAAATATTGAAAATAATCAATAACAATAATAATATAGTACTCTCTCATGTAAAAAATATATGAAATTTTAGACCCATTCAGAATAATTAAAAATATAAGAAATTTACTATTTTTAATAAGTATTTGTTGAACTTTTTTCATATTTATTTATTTATAAACATCATTCTCATTATCTATTTCTATTTCATTTATAAAAATAAAAATAATATTATAATTAAAAATTATCTTATTTTTAAAGTTTTTAATCCATGTATATAGATCTGAAATTGATGGGAGTATTGGAAACCCAATAGACACTATCCGTCCCAATGACTCTTTCGATTAATATTAAAAAATCACCCTGAACTTTGTATATTCTGTCAATTAAGTATTTAATTTTTAAAAATAAAAATTAAGAGACAAATTGTTTATATTAATACCAAAAAAGTATCCTGAATTTAATCAATTATGTCAATTAAGTACCTAATATTTGAAAATAACAATTAGGAGACAATTTTTTTTTTTGTTTCGGTAGAATATTTTGAGTGAAAAATATGAGACTCCACTTGTCAGATTATGTTTTTAAAAATTTCGCAAATTTTGAAGGTCGAAACTTTTTAATCCCTATAATACTTCTTACTTATTTATAGTTTTTTTTTTGTCATAACCGTTTACAATTGATTGCAAACAAAAGAATTATATTTTTTAAGGTACAATAATGATTTGATAAAACTTTGGTATATGGTTTTTAATGATTTGGAGAACGAAGAGAAAGAAATTTACGTTATTTTTTTTCCGATAGAATTTGATGGTAGGCGAATATTTTGACGATATTGAAAATAGAGTTTTTCTATTATTATTATACTTTTTTCCTTCATTTTTATAGTCAATTTTCCTCCTATAAAAAAATAAAATCATTATTTTTGATCAATTTATTTTATAAAAAAATAAAATTATCTTTTAATTATTATTTTGAAAGATTTACTTAATTGAATAATATAATGACAAAGTTGAAGATCAGTTCACCAGTTGAAGATTTACTTATTTTTGTTACGAACCTTATCTCTTTTCCATTCAAACATCAGTTACCAGTTGTACCCAACCAAATTCAGCTGAGTGGGCCTTTGTTACTTTTTAGATGCATTCCCATAAATTATTTAGGAGCAGATAAAGATATCTCGGAAATCTATAAGGATAATTTGAAAAAATTTAAAATTTTTCATCCCTCTTTCTCTCTCTAAAAACTTTCTGTCTAACCTCTCTCTAAAAAAAACTCCAACTCGGGAATATGAATGTATAGCGCAAAAAAAATCATTATTTTCCCTCTTCTTTCTCTCTCTAGTTTCTCTCTAACTTCTTTCTACTCCTTCTCCACTCTAAAACTAAAATCTTTAACATTGAACTTGAATTTGAGGTACATATAGATCATTATGAAGAATTGTAGAAGAAAATATTAATTTAGATGTAAGAAAAGTTAAATTTTTTTTTTCAAAACTGGGCTTGGATCACCCGGACGAGCGACCCGAATATGGGCGGATCGCCCAGATGGGCGACCAATACACATCCGGGTCGCCGGCCCGGGAGACCCGAGTGTTTAAGGAAGAAAGAATTTTTGTAGGTATTTGAAAAACTTGAAACATGAATAACTCTGTGATCAGATGTCCGTTTCACACGTATGACCACTCGTTTTGATGGTTCTCGTAAAGATAAACGTAACGACATTATCGAAAAAGTGATTCGGACGCATTTTGGGGCAAAAAAATGCGTGCAAAAAGAATTCCAATATTTACCAACTTCAATCATTTAGAACTGTTTCCAACGTGTAGGTCTCGAAAAAATACCCAAAATGCCCACAAGAATCGCCTCAATCGGATATCTAAGCGCAAAATTATGCTCCGTCAAAGTTTACTCCATACTAATATTGTTAAAAAATGCAAACATAGAGAGTGTCACACAATTTGTTAGCAATGTATATTTTTATTTTTCCTCCTTGACCATGATGATTGAAAGCTACCCTTCCAAAACAAAAACATAAAATCTTATTAAACTTTATAAGATGCATCCTTTTAGTATAAGAAAAAGTGTTCAAATATATGTAAGAAATTGGGAAGCAAATACAATTAAACTTTGATTAGTGTTATTTATGTGCCATATGAGTTGAGTGACGTATCAAGCTGTGTTTTTAAATCATTAATTCCATATGAGAATATTTATTTACTAAAATTAGTCTTGTAAATCTTCAAAACAAACAAAAAAATATATTAGTTTAGTAAAAAAAAAAAGAGAAATGATCAATTAATTCATAAAAGTTAGAAAGCTAATGTATGCATTGATATGCCAATATAAAGAAATATTAATCAAATGTAATGGGTTGATAAAGTAAGATTGTGAGATTAGAAAGAGGAAAAAAAATGATGATTATAAACAAATGTTACAAAATGGGGAAAGAAAAAGATCATATGAATGTATGGGAAAAGAAATTTACAATTTTTTAATTATTATTTAATTAATTTTAATTTTAATATAATTATTTAATTTTTATTTCTTTATTTTTTATGGGATAAATTATTATCATTAAATCATTATGAAATAAATTATTATTCAAATATTTAAATTATACTATGATTAAATTAAGAAAATAGTAATTATTAAACTAACTTAACTCAAATTACTAACTAAAAACTCTTAAAATAATTATAATTATATTAATATATCTTTACTTCCCTGTAAACGACTTTAAATTTATTTATTATTTAAATTAATACATACCCTAATGCATAAATTAACACATAATTAGGCATTAATTATTTTACAAATCGCTATAACATTTAAGAACATCATAAATTAAATATACTACAAGAAAAGTTTACAATTCATAATTAAACATGAAAAAATATTAATATATGCCAAAACTTCATAATTATGACATGAAAAAACATACTAATACATAAAATTAACTAAAAAACTAATATAATGGACTAATATATATTAAGAACAATTAATATAACAATTTATACACAATTTATTAACTTAAAGAAAAAACATCAAAATCGAAAAATGGGATAAGCGGTGCACCACTCTGGTTTGTGTACCAGGGAGCCGTGTACCACCAAAGTCGTGCCCCAGTTGGTTGCGCCACTCTCCTATTTAGATCTGACCATACTTTTTTTTTAAAATATAAATAAACAAATATAGAATTATGTACTAATATTTTTTTAGTGTTTCAATTGTTGAATTTTTATAAATCTTTCTTAAAAATTAGAAAGACTTAAAGAAAAAATGAGAATAAAACGAAAAAGTATTTGATTGAAATGAAAATTTTCCTCCAATTCTCCTCATTTTATCTTCGAATTTATATAAATTCCCGACCTAAATTTGAATACTCGTCGTGGATCTGCCCCTCTACCCCTACCTAAGGAAAAAAGAAAAAAAAAAAGAAGCTGTTATTTCCTTCTTCAGCTCATCATCCCATTCTTCCAATAATAAATATAAATCAAACATATCCCTATGGCCCCACACACCAGCCTTTCACACAATTTTACTGTCCATCTTTGAGGTTCTGGATGGACAAAAATTTTCTGTTTATGCTACTCTATTTATGAGCTTAGAGGTTCTATGTCTTGAAACCTAATTTTCTTTCTGGTGTTTACCTAAATTTGTTTCCTCAGACGTGGTATAAATGGAGTATTCTTCTTCTGATATAACTTAGCTGCTCATTCTTTTTCTGATCTTGAATTTTGATTACCACCCAATGGATTTCTCTTCTTTCCTTTCCTTGTGAGATCCTTAGAGTTTCTGGGATGATGCCGGACTTGTCAGAACTCCCAGTCCTATGGCTTCATCAAATCTCATGTCAAACGTTGCCGGAGCAGGAATGGACTTCCTCAAGTCATTTCATCTAAAATCTGAGTTTGTAATTTTCATATCTATTTCTTTCTCTGTATTTGTTTATTCTGACTGAGATTGTTCTGTTCGAATCCCAAAATTATATCACATAATAGCCGCCGGCCTCTCTAGCTCTAAAGTATTTTCACAAGGTAAAGTGTAACTCTCCGCCGCTCAACTCTCACATGGCAAAACGCTCGTTTCCAAAAGCCTTTTTCTCCCAAAAACCTTGCTTGTTATTACCTTCTCTCAAAAGTCTTCACCAGACCCACATTCTTGAAAAAATCTTTTTTTTTTTCCCTGTTTTCATAGATCTCTCAAGAGAGTTTTTTTCTGATCTCTTCTCCTCTTTGCGTTGAGAATTGTATTAAATAGTTATCATATAATTCAATATAAAGATCAGATCTTGACAAATGTTTTTTTCTCCCACACTCTCCCAATCCATCTCCCAGTCACTTTCTTCTTGTTTTCCTGCAGCAGTTCACCCTCCAAACCTCCATCTAGTCTTCAGCGATAAGACTTAATACTTGGGATATAAATATTATTCAATATTTGAAAATGCCATATTTCTTTTCTTCCTCGAAGCAAGTATGGATATTTTGTTTTGTGCTTACAAATTTAATGAAGAGATTGTATCTGAAGAGATGCAAATCTTGTATTAAATCGATACGGTTTTTATTTTTTATTTACTTTTTCCATTCACCTTTCAAATATGGTTTTTGTTTTATAGCTTTTTTTGCTGGTATAATCTTTTATTTTTTTCCTGATTCTCAGAATTGTTGGAGTAGAGGAGAATTCTACGTAGAAGGCCCGTAAGAAGAAATATATTTGATTCCTTTCATCAGGTATTATTAATTTACCGATTTAATTTATTGGGTATTTGTTTGGTTGGGTTATTTCGTGTTTGTTGTTGTGTATTTTCCCGGAATTAATATGCTTTGGTTAGATTATCAGCAGCTGCCTGTTTGGAATGGAATTGGATAATATTAAACCTTAACTTGTCAAATATTATTCAATTTTGCCTTAATTTGAACGTGAATTTGAAATTTATCCTCTCCTTGTGCTTGCAAAACCATTAATATGATTCGATATTCAGACAATACCACCAAAGATCAAAAAGAGTTAATTTTTTATATTATTCAAGACCTTCCCCCAGACGCACAAAAAAAAAAAATAACTAGAAAAATTTAAAGCCTTAATTCTAAAGGAAGAATCCAGTTCTGCTAGATTAGTAGAACCATTTAGTATTTCCAAAATGTTTGATCGATACCCGCATATGAATCCTCAAATTCGGCAACATAGTACCAAAGATTTACAAACCGAAATTCATTCAATAAAGGCTCAGGTAAAGGAATTAAAAGAAAGAGTTAATACCATTTAAAGAAATAAAACTTGAAAATTATTTAAAGAAACAAATGAAATAAAGCTTACTTGAAACTATTTCTTGAAAACTTGAATTGAATCTTGAAGATTGAGGATACAAGATAGAAAGGATTTTAGGCTGTTGATTTTTACTTCTAAGGGCTGATTCTAAAAACTGATGCTAAAGATTGATGTCTATCCTTCATTTGAATCTAGCTATTTATAGAAAGAAAATGAATTTACATTTGAATTTCATTTGTCTTGAATCTGCATTTCATTTGCATCTCATTTCAATTTGCATGTCAATTGGAATCTTCAGATATAATAATAGAGCTTGAATAATAGAGACGTGGGTCCCTCCACGTGGTATTGTCTGGCGTGTGGGTCCCGCCATGTTGTTTTGTTGAATGATTTGAATGAATGCTTTTTGTCTTGTAGTGTCGGCAGAGTTTGAATAGGACTGTAGATACAACATATATTATTCACATAACTGTAGTTAATTTTTTAATTTACATAAAGCGGATATAATCCAGAAACTGCAAATCTGAATGGGAACAAGTGGGACCACTGTGTCGGGAACACCCTTTCCTAGCGGGCTTACCAACGGGCTTACCAGCTTAAACCAAACACTTTACCAACATTCATAGATGCAAGTTTATGGAGGTGTGAAACCGCTAGTAAATTATACTTTTTGAAATTAAAAGTCAAAAGGATCCTGTCCTCCTATAGGATCAGTACCGAGAGGCTCGGTAGAGGAATCCTGTGAAGACGTAGGACTATGAGTAGCGTGTTGTTTGAGTTGTTGCTGGAATGCTTTGAATCTTAGAAATTCTTGAAATTGAGCTGCTTCATCGACTTCATCCGTGGTAATCTTTGAACCGGAGGAGTCCGGTTTGAGTGGTGAAGGAGTAGTTGGTGCGAGATGCTTTTGCAGGGAGTTGATTGTTGAATGGAGACCTTTGAATGTCCAGTATCTTTAGATAATTGTTGAATACTTCGTTGAATCAAATGACTGTTTTGAATGAATTGGAGTACAGCCTCTTGGGAACATAGTTCAACTGAATAAGCTGTCCACCATTTGATTTTGAATTCTCTAATAACTGACATTAGAAATTCATTTGAATAAACTTGTTCAACTTTGTAACTCCAACGGAAGATCCATGGAACTCGGAGTTACGCGTAAAAAATGTAGTGGAATAGCATGTGCTGGGCCTGTCATTTTCTTGACCCATGTTTGATATCCGAGTTTAGGAATAGGAGGTAATATGTCTGGTAGACTTCCAAAATTTATCCACCATTCATAAAACCAGAGTGGAAAATCTTTTGAGCATTGTTGATGAAATATAAAGAACCATGAATGATCAAAAGGGCGTTTGAAAAATGTTCTATACCAAGCCATACGATAGTCTTGGTAAGTGTAACCTTTTGGAATAAAATTAACAGAAAATTCTTTAGTAGTCCAAATGGAAGTCCATTCGGAAGATTTCAAAACTTTTTTAATAACACATTTTGAATAAGCAATTCTTTGAGGATTTTGCTTATCTGGTGTATGAGAAATTTCAACGGATTTTGAATCAACAAGAATGAGTTCATAGAACGTTTGAGTTTTCTGTGGATCATCGGGTAGCCAGTGGCAGCCCGGAGGAAGAATTCTTTGAAGTAAATTTTGAAGGGCTTTGAATTCGGGAATTTCAGTGAAAGTAGTGAGGAATGAGTTTTCTATGTTGGATTTTAGGAAATATTGAGTATTTGTAGAGGATACATTTTGTGTAGAACTTTGAATAGAGGATTTTTGTAATTGGAATGAAGGTGTTTCAGCGGCCATTGAATAAGTTAAAGGTGGAAAATCGCTGAGGGCTCTAAATCTATTGGGTGTTTGAATTGTTGAAGAAGAAGGAATAGTGGATTTGATTTCTTAATCCTTAGCACTTTGAATCTGCAATCTTGAGGTTTTTTCTTTATCCTTGAGTTTACTCATGCTGAGGAGTAGTAAGGAATTCTCTTGTCAGAAAATCAGGTAAAGAATTTTGAGTGCCTTTTATATATTCTATATCAAAATCGAAGGCAGATAGAATAGCTTGCCATCGAGCAAAAATTTGTTTTGAAACCAAATTTTGAACATCTTTTTGTAAAATTTCTTTTGCAGATTTGCAATCAATGCGTAAAAGAAATCGTTTGTTGTATAAATCATCTTGAAATTTTGAAATACATAAAACAATACTTAAAATTTCTTTTTTAACAGTTGAATAATTTTTTTTTGTGGTCCGAGCCAAAGACCACTATGATATCTTACTAAATGTTCATGAGATGAATGATTAAACTTTTGTTTTAAGATGCCACCATATCCTAGATCTGATGCATCTGTTTCTACTATCATGAATGCAGATGGATGAGGAATGGTCATGCATGGTAATGTTTTTGCTTTATCTTTGAGCATGCGAACTATTTGAGTATGCTGATGAGTCCATGCAGGAGGATTTTTTTGTAATCTTTGATATAAAGGTGCACAAATTTGACGTAATTTTGGAAAAAAGTCAGAAAGATAATTGAGACAACCAAGAAATCTTTGTAGCTGATTTATTTCTTTTATTTCATCTGGAAATTTATCAGCAAATTCAAGAGCACGATGAATTGGAGTAATCGTTCCTTTGTAAATAATATGACCAAGAAATCTAATTTGGGTTTGGAATAACTTAAGTTTAGGTGCAGAGACAACTAAACCGTTTCGTTTGACAACTTGAAGAAATGTTTGTAAATGTTTAAAATGTTGATCAAGTGATTCTGAAAATAGCAAGACATCATCAATATAAACAATAATGAATGTGGAATAAGGATTGAAGATATCGTTCATAATATGTTGAAATTCAGACGGAGCATTTTTGAGTCCAAATGGCATAACATTCCATTCGTAATGCCCAAAAGGAACTGTGAATGCTGTTTTGTATCGATCTTGATCGGCTATTTGAATCTGCCAAAAGCCAGATTTCATATCGAATTTTGAAAATATTTTTGCATTGTATAGTCGTTTTAATAAATCTTTCTTATTTGGAATAGGATACCTGATCCATTGAAGAACGTTGTTGAGTGGTTTGTAATTGATGACTAATCGAGGAACACCTCGTTCCTTTTCTGCTTGATTCATGACATAGAAGGCAGCGCAACTCCATGGTGATTTGGAGGGTCGAATTAATTTTTTGGCGAGTAATTCTTGAATTTCCTTTTTACATATTTCTAGTAATTCGTGATTCATTTGAATAGGGCGTGCTTTTGTAGGGATATTTTTTTCTGAAAAATCTTTTTCATAGGGAAGAGAGACAATATGTTTCTTTCGATCCCAAAAAGCATTTGGAATATTTGCACAAACTTCTTTTGTAAGTGAGTTTTGAAATGCTAAGATTTTTTGTTGAATTTGAGAATTTTGCAATTGTTCTTCAATTCTTTCATAAGAAAGTTCTTCTTTTAGAAAATTAATTTTATTCTGAAATCGTTGAATAGTATTTATTTGTTTGTAAATAGAATTTTCTTGCAATAGAAATAATTCTTTTTGTTTGACAGGGTTTAAAAATTTGAAAATTACAGTGTTGCCCATGATTTTGGTTCATGATTTTGGTTCCTAAACCATGGTGATTTACCCAAAATGGATAAATTTGAGTAAGAAAAGGAGTGCCCAAAATAATATCAGTATTTAAATCTTTAACAACAATGAATTGGTGTTTGAAACAATAATGATCATTGCAAATGGCGGTTTTAATAAGTTTACCTTTGACTTGTAGAGGCATACCGTTTGCAAAGTGACTAACGATTCATTTGTTGGGACATAATACTTTGTATGAATTAATCCATCTCGGATGCAACTTTGATCGACTCCACTATCTATCATAGTCGTAAATGTACCTTTGAAAGTTCCAATTGAAATTGTAATATATATATTCCATTTTTGAAATGTAATTTTGTCGATGATAGAAATAAATTTTGAATCCTGTGGGTTTGTACCTGGCATAGGAATTTCAGCGAGTGGAAAATCTGGAATAGATGAATCAGAAAGAACTTCTTTACCCTTAGAAGTTCGTGATTGTAATAGTGCTATTTGAGTATCTAATTCTAAATTTTTTGTTTCTATAGAAAAAACTCTTTCTTTGAGTTCTTTGACTTGAGCCTTTAAAGAACGAATCTCTGTTTGTAATTCGGTAGTATTGTGCTGACGAATTGGAGGATTCATATTTGGATATCTATCAAACATTTTGGAAATACTGAAAGGTTCTATTAAACGGGCAGAACTCGATTCTTCCCGAAGAATAAGGGCTTTGAGTTTTTCAAGTTGTTTTTTCTGGGCTTCTGGAGGAAGATCTTGGATGATGTCAAAAATAAGTTCTTTTTGATCTTTGACTGTATTGTCTGAATGTTTGATCATATTAATAGTTTTGCAAGCACAAGGAGAGGATATATTACCTTCGTCCCGAGCTCATCGAAATCTTGGAAATCGTCAGAGTTGTTGATCGGAAGAGGAATCTTCTTGAACTAAAGAAATACTCAGCTTTCTCTTTTATTTCTTTGTTCAATTCAGGAAATTGATCTAATATCTCATTAATCTTTTTGCTGCTACGACAGACATTGGCTTTGTGACCGGGTTTGCCGCATTTATAGCAAATAATCTTCTTGGAACGAAGTTTCTTTGAAGACTTATAGAATTCTAGAGGAGAAGATTTGAAACGTCGAGAATATGAACGTCTTCTTGAGTATTTGGAAGGTTGTTTGAAAAAACGTTTTTTTAGTTGAGCAGAAGGAGCTTTAATACCTGTGATTCCGAATGCTTCACAAAAGGAACCTAACTCTCGTCGCTCACTTCCATATTTGGCTTGGAATTTTAACTCTTGGCAAGCAGATAAAGCTTCTTGTTTAATGAATGCAAAAAGTTGTCCATAAGTCATTATGTTGAAATCAATTTGGTCTAAACCCATTTCTTTTTTAAGATTTGTAATAATTCTTTGAGAAAATAAAGTTGGTAATCCAGTAATGAATTTTTCTTTCCAAAATGGTGCATTGCAATCAGGTCTTTTGAGTACATAAGTTAAAAACATATCTTTATACCATCGAAAGTCTGTTAAGGTTGGGCACCTTAAATTTGTCAAAAATACTTTGGCAGAGGATAACTCCTCTTTTGGGTTTCCTACAAAATGCATTGAAATGGTGACAAGTAGGAAATCACATGCATCATTTTGTAAAGAAATATTACCTTGCTCGTCTTCTATTTCAATTGTATGATCAAGAATGGCGAGTTTCTCTTCAATGGTTAATGAATTATCCCACCAATATTTTAATTGCCTTGTAAATCCTGCAATTAAAAATATTGCTGCCTGTTTTTCTGGTATATTATGGACTTTGTATGCAATCTTTGCCATGCCCATTTCTTGTAATGTATTAAGAATCTCGTATTCACTTTTGCCATCTATATTCCAATTTGAAATTGAATTTCCATCATAATGAGATGTATGAAACTTGACTCGCTCTTCATATTGAATATCTGGGGGAGTTGGACGTGGATAATAATTCCGAGTTTCAGCGGTTTTCCATCGAGGATTTGAAGCCCTATAAGGTTTTGAATGGCGAATTTTGTTAACAATATTGGGGTCTATTTCATGAGATTCTAAGAATGAATTCTCGACTTGATGTATTTTCGAAATGAATTCATTGTCAGATTGAATACTACTGGTAGAACTGGAAGAATTATAGTGTTCCTGGCCTTCCTGTTCAATGGTATTTATTTTGGACGAACTGGGAAGACTTGAATTGATTTTGTCTAAGGTTTGAGATATCTTGTGTAGTAATGGAGAAGAAGATGATAAAGAGGAGGATGTTGGTCTAATAAGTTGAGCTTCTTGATCTTTGGATAGGGTACTTGGTTGAAAATGAGGAGAAGAATAACTAGTAGGAAATCTAGAGGTATTAGATTTAGGAATGGATTTTATCTCAGAAGATAAAGAATCTACTTGAGTAGCGATCGTATGTAAAATTTGATTAGAAAAATTATTCTGATGATAGATTTTTCTAATATCATGCATTGAGATAGAATCATCACTGTCTTTACCTTTTTTGAATGGTGCTGCAATTATCTCACCTTCAGGAGTGTCGATCCGAAGAGATTGTAGTGGCGGATGAATTTGAGTTACAATATTGCCATCTGGTAGTTTCCATTTTTTTGCTAGATTTGTATGAACATTGATATGAGATATTTTGAAAGGATCTTTTTCTTCAAAACCCTGTTTGATTAAAAAAATATTCTAGCCAATGTAAAAAAAATCAAAAGGAGTGTTTAAACGATTAATATCTCGAAATCCATTCTTCTTTGATTTTTTTCTTGATAAAAAGATTCCAATTGAAAAAAACCAATTTCTTTTTCTCATTGTTTTTCTCGGATCAAAAATATCTTGTTCTAATGAATTAAAATCAATGTTTGTAATTTTATGAATAACATCGATCTCACCTTTCATCCGTGACGCCGTAGGAGATAAAGGAGGAGATGTGGATACTTCGGGATTGGTACCGTATGATGTACATGAATTGAATTTGGCATTCGAATGATTGTTCGGATGCTTCGTAAAAGAACGCCTTTGAGTGTGCGCAAATGAATGTCGACTTGGTTCTCGTAGGAATGGTAGAACTTGATCCTTGTTCTCTCATGGAATTAAAGCGTATGAGAATATTACCATTAGGTTCTTCTATGATTTGAGAAATTTCTGTTTGTTCTAAATGAGGAGGGGGTTGAGCATTTTCAATTTGAAATTCTTCTGGAATCGTAATCTCGTGCCATTTTAATCGTTTAGGAGTAAATGTTTTTGATTGTTCAGCCTCTATGTGAAGTAGGACAGTCTCGTCACGTGATGTTGGAATTAATTTGAAACGAGGATTTAATTGTGAACTTAATAATCGATAATAAACTCTATACATAACAACAAATCTGTTCAAGAAGTTTTTCAAATTCATCTCCTTGTAGATGAATGTCCAAAACCAATGAATTCATAATTAATGGATCTCGTTAAAGAAACGAATAATTTGGAGCACAATTAAAATAAATTGGTCCATTGCAAATATTTGTTTGAATCATGGCAAGTAGGGAAGGTTTGTAACGTTTTAGTCTTTTGTCACGTAAAGCTAAATAAATGGGAGCATCAACTCCAATATGAACTAGTGGTTTGACAGCAATTTGATTTAAACCATAATGAATATATCGAAATCCTTTTTCAAGATATTTATTCAAAGATGTTTTTGATAATAAAGGAGTAGTTTGAAATTTTTCTTGAATATTCATTGTTTCTTCATGAGTTTTCACTGAAAAAGCAGTTTTGAAATCAAGTTTTCCTATTTTGTAAATAGTCTCAATTTGTTCTTCTGGAATAGTCCAATCATTGAAATTATATTGAATATTTTCTTCTTTACTTTGAACTATTCTTTTTGAATCTATGCTAGAGCCTGAAGAAAACATTCGTCTTACTAAATTTGCCATATCTAATGCATAGAGATCATGATATGTGTCTAAATGCAATTCCTAGTGGGAACAACGGGACTACTAGGCCGGGAACACCCTTCTCAAACGGGCTTACCAACGGTCTTACAAGCTGACCAACGTCTTACCAACACACAGAGATGAAAATAAACACACAATATGATATGTATGCAGATGAAATGTGCAAATGGTAATAAGATGAAATGTTTAACAAATGGCTCTGATACCAAAATATAACCCAGGAAATAAAACTTGAAAATTATTTAAAGAAACAAATGAAATAAAGCTTACTTGAAACTATTTCTTGAAAACTTGAATTGAATCTTGAAGATTGAGGATACAAGATAGAAAGGATTTTAGGCTGTTGATTTTTACTTCTAGGGGCTGATTCTAAAAACTGATGCTAAAGATTGATGTCTATCCTTCATTTGAATCTAGCTATTTAAGAAGATTCCAATTGAAAAAACCAATTTCTTTTCTCATTGTTTTCTGGATAAAAAATATCTTGTTCTAATGAATTAAAATCAATGTTTGTAATTTTATGAATAACATCGATCTCACCTTTCATCTGTGACGCCGTAGGAGATAAAGGAGGAGATGTGGATACTTCTGGGATTGGTACTGTATGATGTACATGAATTGAATTTGGCATTCTGAATGATTGTTCAGATGCTTCTGTAAAAGAACGCCTTTGAGTGTGCGCAAATGAATGTCGACTTGGTTCTGTAGGAATGGTAGAACTTGATCCTTGTTCTCTCATGGAATTAAAGCGTATGAGAATATTACCATTAGGTTCTTCTATGATTTGAGAAATTTCTGTTTGTTCTAAATGAGGAGGGGGTTGAGCATTTTCAATTTGAAATTCTTCTGGAATAGTCCAATCATTGAAATTATATTGAATATTTTCTTCTTTACTTTGAACTATTCTTTTTGAATCTATGCTGGAGCCTGAAGAAAACATTCGTCTTACTAAATTTGCCATATCTAATGCATAGAGATCATGATATGTGTCTAAATGCAATTCCTAGTGGGAACAACGGGACTACTAGGCCGGGAACACCCTTCTCAAACGGGCTTACCAACACACAGAGATGAAAATAAACACACAATATGATATGTATGCAGATGAAATGTGCAAATGGTAATAAGATGAAATGTTTAACAAATGGCTCTGATACCAAAATATAACCCAGGAAATAAAACTTGAAAATTATTTAAAGAAACAAATGAAATAAAGCTTACTTGAAACTATTTCTTGAAAACTTGAATTGAATCTTGAAGATTGAGGATATAAGATAGAAAGGATTTTAGGCTGTTGATTTTTACTTCTAAGGGCTGATTCTAAAAACTAATGCTAAAGATTGATGTCTATCCTTCATTTGAATCTAGCTATTTATAGAAAGAAAATGAATTTACATTTGAATTTCATTTGTCTTGAATCTGCATTTCATTTGCATCTCATTTCAATTTGCATGTCAATTGGAATCTTCAGATATAATAATAGAGCTTGAATAATAGAGACGTGGGTCCCTCCACGTGGTATTGTTTGGCGTGTGGGTCCCGCCATGTTGTTTTGTTGAATGATTTGAATGAATGCTTTTTGTCTTGTAGTGTCGGCAGAGTTTGAATAGGACTGTAGATACAACATATATTATTCACATAACTGTAGTTAATTTTTTAATTTACATAAAGCGGATATAATCCAGAAACTGCAAATCTGAATGGGAACAGTGGGACCACTGTGCCGGGAACACCCTTTCCGGCGGGCTTACCAACGGGCTTACCAGTTAAACCAAACACTTTACCAACATTCATAGATGCAAGTTTATGGAGGTGTGAAACCGCCGTAAATTATACTTTGAAATTAAAAGTCAAAAGGATCCTGTCCTCCTATAGGATCAGTACCGAGAGGCTCGGTAGAGGAATCCTGTGAAGACGTAGGACTATGAGTAGCGTGTTGTTTGAGTTGTTGCTGGAATGCTTTGAATCTTAGAAATTCTTGAAATTGAGCTGCTTCATCAGCTTCATCTGTGGTAATCTTTGAACTGGAGGAGTCTGGTTTGAGTGGTGAAGGAGTAGTTGGTGCAGATGCTTTTGCAGGAGTTGATTGTTGAATGGAGACCTTTGAATGTCCAGTATCTTTAGATAATTGTTGAATACTTCGTTGAATCAAATGACTGTTTTGAATGAATTGGAGTACAGCCTCTTGGGAACATAGTTCAACTGAATAAGCTGTCCACCATTTGATTTTGAATTCTCTAATAACTGACATTGGAAATTCATTTGAATAAACTTGTTCAACTTTGTAACTCCAACAGAAGATCCATGGAACTCGGAGTTCTGCGTAAAAATGTAGTGGAATAGCATGTGCTGGGCCTGTCATTTTCTTGACCCATGTTTGATATCCGAGTTTAGGAATAGGAGGTAATATGTCTGGTAGACTTCCAAAATTTATCCACCATTCATAAAACCAGAGTGGAAAATCTTTTGAGCATTGTTGATGAAATATAAAGAACCATGAATGATCAAAAGGGCGTTTGAAAAATGTTCTATACCAAGCCATACGATAGTCTTGGTAAGTGTAACCTTTTGGAATAAAATTAACAGAAAATTCTTTAGTAGTCCAAATGGAAGTCCATTCGGAAGATTTCAAAACTTTTTTAATAACACATTTTGAATAAGCAATTCTTTGAGGATTTTGCTTATCTGGTGTATGAGAAATTTCAACGGATTTTGAATCAACAAGAATGAGTTCATAGAACGTTTGAGTTTTCTGTGGATCATCGGGTAGCCAGTGGCAGCCCGGAGGAAGAATTCTTTGAAGTAAATTTTGAAGGGCTTTGAATTCGGGAATTTCAGTGAAAGTAGTGAGGAATGAGTTTTCTATGTTGGATTTTAGGAAATATTGAGTATTTGTAGAGGATACATTTTGTGTAGAACTTTGAATAGAGGATTTTTGTAATTGGAATGAAGGTGTTTCAGTGCCATTGAATAAGTTAAAGGTGGAAAATCGCTGAGGGCTCTAAATCTATTGGGTGTTTGAATTGTTGAAGAAGAAGGAATAGTGGATTTGATTTCTTAATCCTTAGCACTTTGAATCTGCAATCTTGAGGTTTTTTCTTTATCCTTGAGTTTACTCATGCTGAGGAGTAGTAAGGAATTCTCTTGTCAGAAAATCAGGTAAAGAATTTTGAGTGCCTTTTATATATTCTATATCAAAATCGAAGGCAGATAGAATAGCTTGCCATCGAGCAAAAATTTGTTTTGAAACCAAATTTTGAACATCTTTTTTGTAAAATTTCTTTTGCGATTTGCAATCAATGCGTAAAAGAAATCGTTTGTTGTATAAATCATCTTGAAATTTTGAAATACATAAAACAATACTTAAAATTTCTTTTTTAACGATTGAATAATTTTTTTTTGTGGTCCGAGCCAAAGACCACTATGATATCTTACTAAATGTTCATGAGATGAATGATTAAACTTTTGTTTTAAGATGCCACCATATCCTAGATCTGATGCATCTGTTTCTACTATCATGAATGCAGATGGATGAGGAATGGTCATGCATGGTAATGTTTTTGCTTTATCTTTGAGCATGCGAACTATTTGAGTATGCTGATGAGTCCATGCAGGGAGGATTTTTTTGTAATCTTTGATATAAAGGTGCACAAATTTGACGTAATTTTGGAAAAAAAGTCGGAAAGATAATTGAGACAACCAAGAAATCTTTGTAGTCGATTTATTTCTTTTATTTCATCCGGAAATTTATCGAGCAAATTCAAGAGCACGATGAATTGGAGTAATCGTTCCTTTGTAAATAATATGACCAAGAAATCTAATTTGGGTTTGGAATAACTTAAGTTTAGGTGCAGAGACAACTAAACCGTTTCGTTTGACAACTTGAAGAAATGTTTGTAAATGTTTAAAATGTTGATCAAGTGATTCTGAAAATAGCAAGACATCATCAATATAAACAATAATGAATGTGGAATAAGGATTGAAGATATCGTTCATAATATGTTGAAATTCAGACGGAGCATTTTTGAGTCCAAATGGCATAACATTCCATTCGTAATGCCCAAAAGGAACTGTGAATGCTCGTTTTGTATCGATCTTGATCGGCTATTTGAATCGCCAAAGCCGATTTCATATCGAATTTTGAAAATATTTTTGCATTGTATAGTCGTTTTAATAAATCTTTCTTATTTGGAATAGGATACCTGATCCATTGAAGAACGTTGTTGAGTGGTTTGTAATTGATGACTAATCGAGGAACACCTCGTTCCTTTTCTGCTTGATTCATGACATAGAAGGCAGCGCAACTCCATGGTGATTTGGAGGGTCGAATTAATTTTTTGGCGAGTAATTCTTGAATTTCCTTTTTACATATTTCTAGTAATTCGTGATTCATTTGAATAGGGCGTGCTTTTGTAGGGATATTTTTTTCTGAAAAATCTTTTTCATAGGGAAGAGAGACAATATGTTTCTTTCGATCCCAAAAAGCATTTGGAATATTTGCACAAACTTCTTTTGTAAGTGAGTTTTGAAATGCTAAGATTTTTTGTTGAATTTGAGAATTTTGCAATTGTTCTTCAATTCTTTCATAAGAAAGTTCTTCTTTTAGAAAATTAATTTTATTCTGAAATCGTTGAATAGTATTTATTTGTTTGTAAATAGAATTTTCTTGCAATAGAAATAATTCTTTTTGTTTGACAGGGTTTAAAAATTTGAAAATTACAGTGTTGCCCATGATTTTGGTTCATGATTTTGGTTCCTAAACCATGGTGATTTACCCAAAATGGATAAATTTGAGTAAGAAAAGAAGTGCCCAAAATAATATCAGTATTTAAATCTTTAACAACAATGAATTGGTGTTTGAAACAATAATGATCATTGCAAATGGCGGTTTTAATAAGTTTACCTTTGACTTGTAGAGGCATACCGTTTGCAGTGACTAACGATTCATTTGTTGGGACATAATACTTTGTATGAATTAATCCATCTCGGATGCAACTTTGATCAGCTCCACTATCTATCATAGCTGTAAATGTACCTTTGAAAGTTCCAATTGAAATTGTAATATATATATTCCATTTTTGAAATGTAATTTTGTCGATGATAGAAATAAATTTTGAATCCTGTGGGTTTGTACCTGGCATAGGAATTTCAGCGAGTGGAAAATCTGGAATAGATGAATCAGAAAGAACTTCTTTACCCTTAGAAGTTCGTGATTGTAATAGTGCTATTTGAGTATCTAATTCTAAATTTTTTGTTTCTATAGAAAAAACTCTTTCTTTGAGTTCTTTGACTTGAGCCTTTAAAGAACGAATCTCTGTTTGTAATTCGGTAGTATTGTGCTGACGAATTGGAGGATTCATATTTGGATATCTATCAAACATTTTGGAAATACTGAAAGGTTCTATTAAACGGGCAGAACTCGATTCTTCCCGAAGAATAAGGGCTTTGAGTTTTTCAAATTGTTTTTTCTGGGCTTCTGGAGGAAGATCTTGGATGATGTCAAAAATAAGTTCTTTTTGATCTTTGACTGTATTGTCTGAATGTTTGATCATATTAATAGTTTTGCAAGCACAAGGAGAGGATATATTACCTTCGTCCCGAGCTCATCGAAATCTTGGAAATCGTCGAGTTGTTGATCGGAAGAGGAATCTTCTTGAACTAAAGAAATACTCGGTTTCTCTTTTATTTCTTTGTTCAATTCAGGAAATTGATCTAATATCTCATTAATCTTTTTGCTGCTACGACAGACATTGGCTTTGTGACCGGGTTTGCCGCATTTATAGCAAATAATCTTCTTGGAACGAAGTTTCTTTGAAGACTTATAGAATTCTGGAGGAGAAGATTTGAAACGTCAAGAATATGAGCGTCTTCTTGAGTATTTGGAAGGTTGTTTGAAAAAACGTTTTTTTAGTTGAGCAGAAGGAGCTTTAATACCTGTGATTCCGAATGCTTCACAAAAGGAACCTAACTCTCGTCGCTCACTTCCATATTTGGCTTGGAATTTTAACTCTTGGCAAGCAGATAAAGCTTCTTGTTTAATGAATGCAAAAAGTTGTCCATAAGTCATTATGCTGAAATCAATTTGGTCTAAACCCATTTCTTTTTTAAGATTTGTAATAATTCTTTGAGAAAATAAAGTTGGTAATCCAGTAATGAATTTTTCTTTCCAAAATGGTGCATTGCAATCAGGTCTTTTGAGTACATAAGTTAAAAACATATCTTTATACCATCGAAAGTCTGTTAAGGTTGGGCACCTTAAATTTGTCAAAAATACTTTGGCAGAGGATAACTTCTCTTTTGGGTTTCCTACAAAATGCATTGAAATGGTGACAAGTAGGAAATCACATGCATCATTTTGTAATGAAATATTACCTTGCTCGTCTTCTATTTCAATTGTATGATCAAGAATGGCGAGTTTCTCTTCAATGGTTAATGAATTATCCCACCAATATTTTAATTGCCCTGTAAATCCTGCAATTAAAAATATTGCTGCCTGTTTTTCTGGTATATTATGGACTTTGTATGCAATCTTTGCCATGCCCATTTCTTGTAATGTATTAAGAATCTCGTATTCACTTTTGCCATCTATATTCCAATTTGAAATTGAATTTCCATCATAATGAGATGTATGAAACTTGGCTCGCTCTTCATATTGAATATCTGGTGGAGTTGGACGTGGATAATAATTCCGAGTTTCAGCGGTTTTCCATCGAGGATTTGAAGCCCTATAAGGTTTTGAATGGCGAATTTTGTTAACAATATTGGGGTCTATTTCATGAGATTCTAAGAATGAATTCTCGACTTGATGTATTTTCGAAATGAATTCATTGTCAGATTGAATACTACTGGTAGAACTGGAAGAATCATAGTGTTCCTGGCCTTCCTGTTCAATGGTATTTATTTTGGACGAACTGGGAAGATTTGAATTGATTTTGTCTAAGGTTTGAGATATCTTGTGTAGTAATGGAGAAGAAGATGATAAAGAGGAGGATGTTGGTCTAATAAGTTGAGCTTCTTGATCTTTGGATAGGGTACTTGGTTCAAAATATCTCATATCAATGTTCATACAAATCTAGCAAAAAAATGAAAACTACCAGATGGCAATATTGTAACTCAAATTCATCCGCCACTACAATCTCTTCGGATCGACACTCCTGAAGGTGAGATAATTGCAGCACCATTCAAAAAAGGTAAAGACAGTGATGATTCTATCTCAATGCATGATATTAGAAAAATCTATCATCAGAATAATTTTTCTAATCAAATTTTACATACGATCGCTACTCAAGTAGATTCTTTATCTTCTGAGATAAAATCCATTCCTAAATCTAATACCTCTAGATTTCCTACAAGTTATTCTTCTCCTCATTTTCAACCAAGTACCCTATCCAAAGATCAAGAAGCTCAACTTATTAGACCAACATCCTCCTCTTTATCATCTTCTTCTCCATTACTACACAAGATATCTCAAACCTTAGACAAAATCAATTCAAATCTTCCCAGTTCGTCCAAAATAAATACCATTGAACAGGAAGGCCAGGAACACTATGATTCTTCCAGTTCTACCAGTAGTATTCAATCTGACAATGAATTCATTTCGAAAATACATCAAGTCGAGAATTCATTCTTAGAATCTCATGAAATAGACCCCAATATTGTTAACAAAATTCGCCATTCAAAACCTTATAGGGCTTCAAATCCTCGATGGAAAACCGCTGAAACTCGGAATTATTATCCACGTCCAACTCCACCAGATATTCAATATGAAGAGCGAGCCAAGTTTCATACATCTCATTATGATGGAAATTCAATTTCAAATTGGAATATAGATGGCAAAAGTGAATACGAGATTCTTAATACATTACAAGAAATGGGCATGGCAAAGATTGCATACAAAGTCCATAATATACCAGAAAAACAGGCAGCAATATTTTTAATTGCAGGATTTACAGGGCAATTAAAATATTGGTGGGATAATTCATTAACCATTGAAGAGAAACTCGCCATTCTTGATCATACAATTGAAATAGAAGACGAGCAAGGTAATATTTCATTACAAAATGATGCATGTGATTTCCTACTTGTCACCATTTCAATGCATTTTGTAGGAAACCCAAAAGAGAAGTTATCCTCTGCCAAAGTATTTTTGACAAATTTAAGGTGCCCAACCTTAACAGACTTTCGATGGTATAAAGATATGTTTTTAACTTATGTACTCAAAAGACCTGATTGCAATGCACCATTTTGGAAAGAAAAATTCATTACTGGATTACCAACTTTATTTTCTCAAAGAATTATTACAAATCTTAAAAAAGAAATGGGTTTAGACCAAATTGATTTCAACATAATGACTTATGGACAACTTTTTGCATTCATTAAACAAGAAGCTTTATCTGCTTGCCAAGAGTTAAAATTCCAAGCCAAATATGGAAGTGAGCGACGAGAGTTAGGTTCCTTTTGTGAAGCATTCGGAATCACAGGTATTAAAGCTCCTTCTGCTCAACTAAAAAAACGTTTTTTCAAACAACCTTCCAAATACTCAAGAAGACGTTCATATTCTCGACGTTTCAAATCTTCTCCTCCAGAATTCTATAAGTCTTCAAAGAAACTTCGTTCCAAGAAGATTATTTGCTATAAATGCGGCAAACCCGGTCACAAAGCCAATGTCTGTCGTAGCAGCAAAAAGATTAATGAGATATTAGATCAATTTCCTGAATTGAACAAAGAAATAAAAGAGAAACTGAGTATTTCTTTAGTTCAAGAAGATTCCTCTTCCGATCAACAACCTGACGATTTCCAAGATTTCAGTAGCTCGGACGAAGGTAATATATCCTCTCCTTGTGCTTGCAAAACTATTAATATGATCAAACATTCAGACAATACAGTCAAAGATCAAAAAGAACTTATTTTTGACATCATCCAAGATCTTCCTCCAGAAGCCCAGAAAAAACAACTTGAAAAACTCAAAGCCCTTATTCTTCGGGAAGAATAGAGTTCTGCCCGTTTAATAGAACCTTTCAGTATTTCCAAAATGTTTGATAGATATCCAAATATGAATCCTCCAATTCGTCAGCACAATACTACCGAATTACAAACAGAGATTCGTTCTTTAAAGGCTCAAGTCAAAGAACTCAAAGAAAGAGTTTTTTCTATAGAAACAAAAAATTTAGAATTAGATACTCAAATAGCACTATTACAATCACGAACTTCTAAGGGTAAAGAAGTTCTTTCTGATTCATCTATTCCAGATTTTCCACTCGCTGAAATTCCTATGCCAGGTACAAACCCACAGGATTCAAAATTTATTTCTATCATCGACAAAATTACATTTCAAAAATGGAATATATATATTACAATTTCAATTGGAACTTTCAAAGGTACATTTACAGCTATGATAGATAGTGGAGCTGATCAAAGTTGCATCCGAGATGGATTAATTCATACAAAGTATTATGTCCCAACAAATGAATCGTTAGTCACTGCAAATGGTATGCCTCTACAAGTCAAAGGTAAACTTATTAAAACCGCCATTTGCAATGATCATTATTGTTTCAAACACCAATTCATTGTTGTTAAAGATTTAAATACTGATATTATTTTGGGCACTCCTTTTCTTACTCAAATTTATCTATTTTGGGTAAATCACCATGGTTTAGGAACCAAAATCATGGGCAACACTGTAATTTTCAAATTTTTAAACCCTGTCAAACAAAAAGAATTATTTCTATTGCAAGAAAATTCTATTTACAAACAAATAAATACTATTCAACGATTTCAGAATAAAATTAATTTTCTAAAAGAATAACTTTCTTATGAAAGAATTGAAGAACAATTGCAAAATTCTCAAATTCAACAAAAAATCTTAGCATTTCAAAACTCACTTACAAAAGAAGTTTGTGCAAATATTCCAAATGCTTTTTGGGATCGAAAGAAACATATTGTCTCTCTTCCCTATGAAAAAGATTTTTCAGAAAAAAATATCCCTACAAAAGCACGCCCTATTCAAATGAATCACGAATTACTAGAAATATGTAAAAAGGAAATTCAAGAATTACTCGCCAAAAAATTAATTCGACCCTCCAAATCACCATGGAGTTGCACTGCCTTCTATGTCATGAATCAAGCAGAAAAGGAACGAGGTGTTCCTCGATTAGTCATCAATTACAAACCACTCAACAACGTTCTTCAATGGATCAGGTATCCTATTCCAAATAAGAAAGATTTATTAAAACGACTATACAATGCAAAAATATTTTCAAAATTCGATATGAAATCGGCTTTTGGCAGATTCAAATAGCCGATCAAGATCGATACAAAACAGCATTCACAGTTCCTTTTGGGCATTACGAATGGAATGTTATGCCATTTGGACTAAAAAATGCTCCGTCTGAATTTCAACATATTATGAACGATATCTTCAATCCTTATTCCACATTCATTATTGTTTATATTGATGATGTCTTGCTATTTTCAGAATCACTTGATCAACATTTTAAACATTTACAAACATTTCTTCAAGTTGTCAAACGAAACGGTTTAGTTGTCTCTGCACCTAAACTTAAGTTATTCCAAACCCAAATTAGATTTCTTGGTCATATTATTTACAAAGGAACGATTACTCCAATTCATCGTGCTCTTGAATTTGCTGATAAATTTCCAGATGAAATAAAAGAAATAAATCAGCTACAAAGATTTCTTGGTTGTCTCAATTATCTTTCTGACTTTTTTCCAAAATTACGTCAAATTTGTGCACCTTTATATCAAAGATTACAAAAAAATCCTCCTGCATGGACTCATCAGCATACTCAAATAGTTCGCATGCTCAAAGATAAAGCAAAAACATTACCATGCATGACCATTCCTCATCCATCTGCATTCATGATAGTAGAAACAGATGCATCAGATCTAGGATATGGTGGCATCTTAAAACAAAAGTTTAATCATTCATCTCATGAACATTTAGTAAGATATCATAGTGGTCTTTGGCTCGGACCACAAAAAAATTATTCAACTGTTAAAAAAGAAATTTTAAGTATTGTTTTATGTATTTCAAAATTTCAAGATGATTTATACAACAAACGATTTCTTTTACGCATTGATTGCAAATCTGCAAAAGAAATTTTACAAAAAGATGTTCAAAATTTGGTTTCAAAACAAATTTTTGCTCGATGGCAAGCTATTCTATCTGCCTTCGATTTTGATATAGAATATATAAAAGGCACTCAAAATTCTTTACCTGATTTTCTGACAAGAGAATTCCTTACTACTCCTCAGCATGAGTAAACTCAAGGATAAAGAAAAAACCTCAAGATTGCAGATTCAAAGTGCTAAGGATTACGAAATCAAATCCACTATTCCTTCTTCTTCAACAATTCAAACACCCAATAGATTTAGAGCCCTCAGCGATTTTCCACCTTTAACTTATTCAATGGCCGCTGAAACACCTTCATTCCAATTACAAAAATCCTCTATTCAAAGTTCTACACAAAATGTATCCTCTACAAATACTCAATATTTCCTAAAATCCAACATAGAAAACTTATTCCTCACTACTTTCACTGAAATTCCCGAATTCAAAGCCCTTCAAAATTTACTTCAAAGAATTCTTCCTCCGGGCTGCCACTGGCTACCCGATGATCCACAGAAAACTCAAACGTTCTATGAACTCATTCTTGTTGATTCAAAATCCGTTGAAATTTCTCATACACCTGATAAGCAAAATCCTCAAAGAATTGCTTATTCCAAATGTGTTATTAAAAAAAGTTTTGAAATCTTCCGAATGGACTTCCATTTGGACTACTAAAGAATTTTCTGTTAATTTTATTCCAAAAGGTTACACTTACCAAGACTATCGTATGGCTTGGTATAGAACATTTTTCAAACGCCCTCTTGATCATTCATGGTTCTTTATATTTCATCAACAATGCTCAAAAGATTTTCCACTCTGGTTTTATGAATGGTGGATAAATTTTGGAAGTCTACCAGACATATTACCTCCTATTCCTAAACTCGGATATCAAACATGGGTCAAGAAAATGACAGCCCGAAAGACATGCTATTCCACTACATTTTTACGCGTAACTCCGAGTTCCATGGATCTTCCGTTGGAGTTACAAAGTTGAACAAGTTTATTCAAATGAATTTCCAATGTCAGTTATTAGAGAATTCAAAATCAAATGGTGGACAGCTTATTCAGTTGAACTATGTTCCCAAGAGGCTGTACTCCAATTCATTCAAAACAGTCATTTGATTCAACGAAGTATTCAACAATTATCTAAAGATACTGGACATTCAAAGGTCTCCATTCAACAATCAACTCCTGCAAAAGCATCTGCACCAACTACTCCTTCACCACTCAAACCAGACTCCTCCGGTTCAAAGATTACTACGGGATGAAGTCGATGAAGCGACTCAATTTCAAGAATTTCTAAGATTCAAAGCATTCCAAAGAACAACTCAAACAACACGCTACTCATAGTCCTACGTCTTCACAGGATTCCTCTACCGAGCCTCTCGGTACTGATCCTATAGGAGGACAGGATCCTTTTGACTTTTAATTTCAAAAAGTATAATTTACGGCGGTTTCACACCTCCATAAACTTGCATCTATGAATGTTGGTAAAGTGTTTGGTTTAACTGGTAAGCCCGTTGGTAAGCCCGCCGGAAAGGGTGTTCCCGGCACAGTGGTCCCACTGTTCCCATTCAGATTTGCAGTTTCTGGATTATATCCGCTTTATGTAAATTAAAAAATTAACTACAGTTATGTGAATAATATATGTTGTATCTACAGTCCTATTCAAACTCTGCCGACACTACAAGACAAAAAGCATTCATTCAAATCATTCAACAAAACAACATGGCGGGACCCACACGCCAGACAATACCACGTGGAGGGACCCACGTCTCTATTATTCAAGCTCTATTATTATATCTGAAGATTCCAATTGACATGCAAATTGAAATGAGATGCAAATGAAATGCAGATTCAAGACAAATGAAATTCAAATGTAAATTCATTTTCTTTCTATAAATAGCTAGATTCAAATGAAGGATAGACATCAATCTTTAGCATCAGTTTTTAGAATCAGCCCTTAGAAGTAAAAATCAACAGCCTAAAATCCTTTCTATCTTGTATCCTCAATCTTCAAGATTCAATTCAAGTTTTCAAGAAATAGTTTCAAGTAAGCTTTATTTCATTTGTTTCTTTAAATAATTTTCAAGTTTTATTTCCTGGGTTATATTTTGGTATCAGAGCCTTTTTTTAAACATTTCATCTTATTACCATTTGCACATTTCATCTGCATACATATCATATTGTGTGTTTATTTTCATCTCTGTGTGTTGGTAAGACGTTGGTCAGCTTGTAAGACCGTTGGTAAGCCCGTTTGAGAAGGGTGTTCCCGGCCTAGTAGTCCCGTTGTTCCCACTAGGAATTGCATTTAGACACATATCATGATCTCTATGCATTAGATATGGCAAATTTAGTAAGACGAATGTTTTCTTCAGGCTCCAGCATAGATTCAAAAAGAATAGTTCAAAGTAAAGAAGAAAATATTCAATATAATTTCAATGATTGGACTAATCCAGAAGAACAAATTGAGACTATTTACAAAATAGGAAAATTTGATTTCAAAACTGCTTTTTCAGTGAAAACTCATGAAGAAACAATGAATATTCAAGAAAAATTTCAAACTACTCCTTTATTATCAAAAACATCTTTGAATAAATATCTTGAAAAAGGATTTCGATATATTCATTATGGTTTAATTCAAATTGCTGTCAAACCACTAGTTCATATTGGAGTTGATGCTCCCATTTATTTAGCTTTACGTGACAAAAGACTAAAACGTTACAAACCTTCCCTACTTGCCATGATTCAAACAAATATTTGCAATGGACCAATTTATTTTAATTGTGCTCCAAATTATTCTGTTTCTTTAACAGATCCATTAATTATGAATTCATTGGTTTTGGACATTCATCTACAAGGAGATGAATTTGAAAAACTTACTGCACAGTTTGTTGTTATGTATAGAGTTTATTATCGATTATTAAGTTCACAATTAAATCCTCGTTTCAAATTAATTCCAACATCACGTGACGAGACTGTCCTACTTCACATAGAGGCTGAACAATAAAAAACATTTACTCCTAAACGATTAAAATGGCACGAGATTACGATTCCAGAAGAATTTCAAATTGAAAATGCTCAACCCCCTCCTCATTTAGAACAAACAGAAATTTCTCAAATCATAGAAGAACCTAATGGTAATATTCTCATACGCTTTAATTCCATGAGAGAACAAGGATCAAGTTCTACCATTCCTACAGAACCAAGTCGACATTCATTTGCGCACACTCAAAGGCGTTCTTTTACAGAAGCATCTGAACAATCATTCATAATGCCAAATTCAATTCATGTACATCATACAGTACCAATCCCAGAAGTATCCACATCTCCTCCTTTATCTCCTACGGCGTCACAGATGAAAGGTGAGATCGATGTTATTCATAAAATTACAAACATTGATTTTAATTCATTAGAACAAGATATTTTTGATCCAGAAAACAATGAGAAAAGAAATTGGTTTTTTCAATTGGAATCTTTTTATCAAGAAAAAATCAAAGAAGAATGGATTTCAGATATTAATCGTTTAAACACTCCTTTTGATTTTTTCTGTTGGCTAGAATATTTTTTAATCAAACAGGGTTTTGAAGAAAAAGATCCTTTCAAAATATCTCATATCAATGTTCATACAAATCTAGCAAAAAAATGGAAACTACCATATGGCAATATTGTAACTCAAATTCATCCGCCACTACAATCTCTTCGGATCGACACTCCTGAAGGTGAGATAATTGCAGCACCATTCAAAAAAGGTAAAGACAGTGATGATTCTATCTCAATGCATGATATTAGAAAAATCTATCATCAGAATAATTTTTCTAATCAAATTTTACATACGATCGCTACTCAAGTAGATTCTTTATCTTCTGAGATAAAATCCATTCCTAAATCTAATACCTCTAGATTTCCTACAAGTTATTCTTCTCCTCATTTTCAACCAAGTACCCTATCCAAAGATCAAGAAGCTCAACTTATTAGACCAACATCCTCCTCTTTATCATCTTCTTCTCCATTACTACACAAGATATCTCAAACCTTAGACAAAATCAATTCAAATCTTCCCAGTTCGTCCAAAATAAATACCATTGAACAGGGAAGGCCGAGAACACTATGATTCTTCCAGGTTCTACCGGTAGTATTCAATCGACAATGAATTCATTTCGAAAAATACATCAAGTCGAGAATTCATTCTTAGAATCTCATGAAATAGACCCCAATATTGTTAACAAAATTCGCCATTCAAAACCTTATAGGGCTTCAAATCCTTGATGGAAAACCGCTGAAACTCGGAATTATTATCCACGTCCAACTCCCCCAGATATTCAATATGAAGAGCGAGCCAAGTTTCATACATCTCATTATGATGGAAATTCAATTTCAAATTGGAATATAGATGGCAAAAGTGAATACGAGATTCTTAATACATTACAAGAAATGGGCATGGCAAAGATTGCATACAAAGTCCATAATATACCAGAAAAACAGGCAGCAATATTTTTAATTGCAGGATTTACAGGGCAATTAAAATATTGGTGGGATAATTCATTAACCATTGAAGAGAAACTCGCCATTCTTGATCATACAATTGAAATAGAAGACGAGCAAGGTAATATTTCATTACAAAATGATGCATGTGATTTCCTACTTGTCACCATTTCAATGCATTTTGTAGGAAACCCAAAAGAGGAGTTATCCTCTGCCAAAGTATTTTTGACAAATTTAAGGTGCCCAACCTTAACAGACTTTCGATGGTATAAAGATATGTTTTTAACTTATGTACTCAAAAGACCTGATTGCAATGCACCATTTTGGCGTCACAGATGAAACGTGAGATCGATGTTATTCATAAAATTACAAACATTGATTTTAATTCATCAGAACAAGATATTTTTGATCCAGAAAACAATGAGAAAAGAAATTGGTTTTTTCAATTGGAATCTTCTTAAATAGCTAGATTCAAATGAATGATAGACATCAATCTTTAGCAACAGTTTTTGAGTACATAAGTTAAAAACATATCTTTATACCATCGAAAGTCTGTTAAGGTTGGGCACCTTAAATTTGTCAAAAATACTTTGGCAGAGGATAACTCCTCTTTTGGGTTTCCTACAAAATGCATTGAAATGGTGACAAGTAGGAAATCACATGCATCATTTTGTAATGAAATATTACCTTGCTCGTCTTCTATTTCAATTGTATGATCAAGAATGGCGAGTTTCTCTTCAATGGTTAATGAATTATCCCACCAATATTTTAATTGCCCTGTAAATCCTGCAATTAAAAATATTGCTGCCTGTTTTTCTGGTATAGTATGGACTTTGTATGCAATCTTTGCCATGCCCATTTCTTGTAATGTATTAAGAATCTCGTATTCACTTTTGCCATCTATATTCCAGTTTGAAATTGAATTTCCATCATAATGAGATGTATGAAACTTGGCTCGCTCTTCATATTGAATATCTGGGGGAGTTGGACGTGGATAATAATTCCGAGTTTCAGCGGTTTTCCATCGAGGATTTGAAGCCCTATAAGGTTTTGAATGGCGAATTTTGTTAACAATATTGGGGTCTATTTCATGAGATTCTAAGAATGAATTCTCGACTTGATGTATTTTCGAAATGAATTCATTGTCAGATTGAATACTACTGGTAGAACTGGAAGAATCATAGTGTTCCTGGCCTTCCTGTTCAATGGTATTTATTTTGGACGAACTGGGAAGATTTGAATTGATTTTGTCTAAGGTTTGAGATATCTTGTGTAGTAATGGAGAAGAAGATGATAAAGAGGAGGATGTTGGTCTAATAAGTTGAGCTTCTTGATCTTTGGATAGGGTACTTGGTTGAAAATGAGGAGAAGAATAACTAGTAGGAAATCTAGAGGTATTAGATTTAGGAATGGATTTTATCTCAGAAGATAAAGAATCTACTTGAGTAGCGATCGTATGTAAAATTTGATTAGAAAAATTATTCTGATGATAGATTTTTCTAATATCATGCATTGAGATAGAATCATCACTGTCTTTACCTTTTTTGAATGGTGTTGCAATTATCTCACCTTCAGGAGTGTCGATCCGAAGAGATTGTAGTGGCGGATGAATTTGAGTTACAATATTGCCATCTGGTAGTTTCCATTTTTTTGCTAGATTTGTATGAACATTGATATGAGATATTTTGAAAGGATCTTTTTCTTCAAAACCCTGTTTGATTAAAAAATATTCTAGCCAACAGAAAAAATCAAAAGGAGTGTTTAAACGATTAATATCTGAAATCCATTCTTCTTTGATTTTTTCTTGATAAAAAGATTCCAATTGAAAAAACCAATTTCTTTTCTCATTGTTTTCTGGATCAAAAATATCTTGTTCTAATGAATTAAAATCAATGTTTGTAATTTTATGAATAACATCGATCTCACCTTTCATCTGTGACGCCGTAGGAGATAAAGGAGGAGATGTGGATACTTCTGAGATTGGTACTGTATGATGTACATGAATTGAATTTGGCATTCTGAATGATTGTTCAGATGCTTCTGTAAAAGAACGCCTTTGAGTGTGCGCAAATGAATGTCGACTTGGTTCTGTAGGAATGGTAGAACTTGATCCTTGTTCTCTCATGGAATTAAAGCGTATGAGAATATTACCATTAGGTTCTTCTATGATTTGAGAAATTTCTGTTTGTTCTAAATGAGGAGGGGATTGAGCATTTTCAATTTGAAATTCTTCTGGAATAGTCCAATCATTGAAATTATATTGAATATTTTCTTCTTTACTTTGAACTATTCTTTTTGAATCTATGCTGGAGCCTGAAGAAAACATTCGTCTTACTAAATTTGCCATATCTAATGCATAGAGATCATGATATGTGTCTAAATGCAATTCCTAGTGGGAACAACGGGACTACTAGGCCGGGAACACCCTTCTCAAACGGGCTTACCAACGGTCTTACAAGCTGACCAACGTCTTACCAACACACAGAGATGAAAATAAACACACAATATGATATGTATGCAGATGAAATGTGCAAATGGTAATAAGATGAAATGTTTAACAAATGGCTCTGATACCAAAATATAACCCAGGAAATAAAACTTGAAAATTATTTAAAGAAACAAATGAAATAAAGCTTACTTGAAACTATTTCTTGAAAACTTGAATTGAATCTTGAAGATTGAGGATACAAGATAGAAAGGATTTTAGGCTGTTGATTTTTACTTCTAAGGGCTGATTCTAAAAACTGATGCTAAAGATTGATGTCTATCCTTCATTTGAATCTAGCTATTTATAGAAAGAAAATGAATTTACATTTGAATTTCATTTGTCTTGAATCTGCATTTCATTTGCATCTCATTTCAATTTGCATGTCAATTGGAATCTTCAGATATAATAATAGAGCTTGAATAATAGAGACGTGGGTCCCTCCACGTGGTATTGTCTGGCGTGTGGGTCCCGCCATGTTGTTTTGTTGAATGATTTGAATGAATGCTTTTTGTCTTGTAGTGTCGGCAGAGTTTGAATAGGACTGTAGATACAACATATATTATTCACATAACTGTAGTTAATTTTTTAATTTACATAAAGCGGATATAATCCAGAAACTGCAAATCTGAATGGGAACAGTGGGACCACTGTGCCGGGAACACCCTTTCCGGCGGGCTTACCAACGGGCTTACCAGTTAAACCAAACACTTTACCAACATTCATAGATGCAAGTTTATGGAGGTGTGAAACCGCCGTAAATTATACTTTTTTTTTTCTTGAAAAAATCTTTTTTTTTTTCCCTGTTTTCATAGATCTCTCAAGAGAGTTTTTTTCTGATCTCTTCTCCTCTTTGCGTTGAGAATTGTATTAAATAGTTATCATATAATTCAATATAAAGATCAGATCTTGACAAATGTTTTTTTCTCCCACACTCTCCCAATCCATCTCCCAGTCACTTTCTTCTTGTTTTCCTGCAGCAGTTCACCCTCCAAACCTCCATCTAGTCTTCAGCGATAAGACTTAATACTTGGGATATAAATATTATTCAAGATTTGAAAATGCCATATTTCTTTTCTTCCTCGAAGCAAGTATGGATATTTTGTTTTGTGCTTACAAATTTAATGAAGAGATTGTATCTGAAGAGATGCAAATCTTGTATTAAATCGATACGGTTTTTATTTTTTATTTACTTTTTCCATTCACCTTTCAAATATGGTTTTTGTTTTATAGCTTTTTTTCTGTCGGTATAATCTTTTATTTTTTTCTCCCGATTCTCGAATTGTTGGAGTAGAGGAGAATTCTACGTAGAAGGCCCGTAAGAAGAAATATATTTGATTCCTTTCATCGTGTATTATTAATTTACCGATTTAATTTATTGGGTATTTGTTTGGTTGGGTTATTTCGTGTTTGTTGTTGTGTATTTTCCCTGAATTAATATGCTTTGGTTAGATTATCAGCAAATTACTGTTTGGAATGGAATTGGATAATATTAAACCTTAACTTGTCAAATATTATTCAATTTTGCCTTAATTTGAACGTGAATTTGAAATTTATCCTCTCCTTGTGCTTGCAAAACCATTAATATGATTCGATATTCAGACAATACCACCAAAGATCAAAAAGAGTTAATTTTTTGAATTTATTCAAGACCTTTCCCCAGACGCACAAAAAAAAAAATAACTAGAAAAATTTAAAGCCTTAATTCTAAAGGAAGAATCCAGTTCTGCTAGATTAGTAGAACCATTTAGTATTTCCAAAATGTTTGATCGATACCCGCATATGAATCCTCAAATTCAGCAACATAGTACCAAAGATTTACAAACCGAAATTCATTCAATAAAGGCTCAGGTAAAGGAATTAAAAGAAAGAGTTAATACCATTGAACCTTCATAGCCTTTCATATCACCTCTTGTATTCCGATATCCTCAACATACATCTCATTATGATGGTAATTCTATTTCAAATTGGAACATTGACGGCAAAAGTGAATACGAAATTCTCAATACATTACAAGAAATGGGCATGGCAAAAATTGCTTACAAAGTCCATAATATACCAGAGAAACAGGCAGCAATATTTTTAGTTGCAGGATTTACAGGGCAATTAAAATATTGGTGGGATAATTCATTAACTATTGAAGAAAAATTAGCCATCCTTGATCATACAATTGAAATCGAAGATGAGCAAGGTAATATTTCATTGCAAAATGACGCATGTGATTTTTTACTTGTTACTATTTCAATGCATTTTGTTGGAAACCCAAAGGAAGAATTATCTTCTGCCAAAGTATTTTTAACAAATCTACGATGCCCGACTTTGACAGATTTTCGATGGTACAAAGATATGTTTTTAACTTATGTACTCAAAAGACCTGATTGCAATGCACCCTTTTGGAAAGAAAAATTTATTACTGGATTACCAACTTTATTTTCTCAAAGAATTATTACAAATCTCAAAAAAGAAATGGGTTTAGACCAAATTGATTTCAACATAATGACTTATGGTCAACTTTTTGCGTTCATCAAACAAGAAGCTTTATCTGCTTGCCAAGAATTGAAATTTCAAGCTAAATACGGCAGTGAACGTCGTGAGTTAGGTTCCTTTTGCGAAGCTTTTGGAATCACAGGTATTAAGGCTCCTTCTACGCAACTTAAACGACGTTCGTTCCAAAAACCTCCTAGGTATTCAAGAAGACGTACATATTCTCGTCGCTTCAAACCATCATCTCAAGAGTTTTACAAACCTCCAAGAAAAACTAGTTACAAAAAACCCAATTTCAACAAGATTACTTGTTACAAATGTGGCAAACCAGGTCAAAAAGCAAACGTTTGCCGCAGTAAGAAGATTAATGAGATCCTTGATCAACTTCCTGAAATAGACAAGGAATTATAAGAGAAGTTGAGTATCTCCTTAGTTCAAGTTGATTCCTCTTCCGATTATCAACGTGATGATTTCCAAGACTTCAGCAGTACAGACGAAGGTAATATATCCTCTCATTGTGCTTGCAAAGTTATTAATATGATCAAACATTCAGACAATACCGTTAAAGATAAAAAAGAACTCATTTTTGATATCATTCAAGACCTTCCCCCAGAAGCTCAAAAAAAACAATTAGAAAAACTCAAAGCCTTAATTCTTCGAGAAGAATCCAGTTCTGCTCGACTAATTGAACCTTTCAGTATTTCCAAAATGTTTGACCGATATTCAAATTTAAATCCTCCAATTAGACAACATAATACAACCGAATTACAAACAGAGATTCGTTCATTAAAAGCTCAAGTCAAGAAACTCAAAGAAAGAGTTTTTTCGATAGAAACAAAGAATTTAGAGTTAGACACTCAAATAGCATTATTACAGTCTCGGACTTCTAAAGGTAAAGAAGTTATTCCCGACTCATCTATTCCAGATTTTCCACTTGCAGAAATTCCAATGCCAGGTATTCACCCTCAGGATTCCAAGTTTATTTCCATCATTGATAAAATTACATTTCAAAAATGGAATATATATGTTACAATCTCAATAGGGAATTTCAAAGCTACATTCACAGCTATGCTTGACAGTGGAGCTGATCAAAGCTGCATCCGTGATGGATTAATTCATACGAAGTATTACGTTCCCACAAATGAATCATTAGTCACTGCCAATGGTATGCCATTACAAGTCAAAGGTAAACTTATCAAATCTGCCATTTGCAATGATAATTATTGCTTTAAACACCAATTCATTGTTGTCAAAGATTTAAATACCGATATTATTTTGGGCACTCCTTTTCTTACTCAAATTTATCCCTTTTGGGTCAATCACCATGGTTTAGGTACAAAAATCATGGGCAACACTGTGATTTTTAAATTTCTAAACCCCGTCAAACAAAAAGAATTATTTTTACTACAAGAAAATTCTATTTACAAACAGATAAATACAATTCAACGATTTCAAAATAAAATTAATTTTTTAAAAGAAGATTTTTCTTATACACGAATTGAAGAACAATTGCAAAGTTCTCATATTCAACAAAAAATTTTAGAATTTCAAAATTTACTTACTAAAGAAGTTTGTGCTAATATTCCAAACGCTTTTTGGGATAGAAAGAAACATATTGTTTCACTTCCTTATGAAAAAATTTTTCTGAGAAAAATATTCCTACTAAAGCACGACCCATTCAAATGAATCATGATTTACTTGAAGTTTGCAAAAGGGAAATTCAAGAGCTGCTCGCCAAAAAATTAATTCGCCCCTCCAAATCGCCTTGGAGTTGCGCTGCATTTTATGTCATAAATCAAGCAGAAAAGGAACGCGGAGTTCCTCGACTCATCATCAATTACAAACCATTAAACAACGTTCTCCAATGGATCAGGTATCCCATTCCAAATAAAAAGGATTTATTAAAACGTCTATATAATGTAAAAATATTTTCAAAATTCGATATGAAATCTGGCTTTTGGCAAATTCAAATTGCAGAACAAGACCGTTACAAAACAGCATTCACAGTTCCATTTGGTCATTATGAATGGAACGTTATGCCATTTGGACTCAAAAATGTCCCCTCGGAATTTCAACATATTATGAACGATATATTCAATCCATATACTACATTCATTATTGTTTATATTGACGATGTTTTGTTATTCTCTGAATCTCTTGATCAACATTTTAAACATTTACAAACTTTTCTCCAGATAGTCAAACGAAATGGTTTAGTTGTTTCCGCTCCTAAACTAAAATTATTTCAAACTCAAATTAGATTTCTTGGTCATATTATTTACAAAGGAACCATTACTCCTATTCATCGTGCTCTAGAGTTTGCTGACAAATTTCCTGATGAAATTAAAGAAACAAATCAATTACAAAGATTTCTTGGATGTTTAAACTATCTTTCTGATTTCTTTCCCAAATTACGTCAAATTTGTGCCCCTTTATATCAACGATTACAAAAGAATCCTCCTGCATGGACTCATTTACATACTCAAATTGTTCGCATGCTCAAAGAAAAAGCAAAAACATTGCCTTGCATGTCTATTCCTCATCCATCTGCATTCATGATAGTAGAGACAGATGCATCGAATCTAGGATATGGTGGCATCTTGAAGTAAAGGTTCAATCATTCATCTCATGAACATTTAGTTAGATATCATAGTGGTCTTTGGCTCGGACCACAAAAAAATTATTCAACTATCAAAAAGGAAATTTTAAGTATTGTTTTATGCATTTCCAAATTTCAAGATGATTTATACAACAAACGTTTTCTTTTACGAATTGATTGCAAATCCGCAAAAGAGATTTTACAAAAAGATGTTCAAAACTTAGTTTCAAAACAAATTTTTGCTCGATGGCAGGCTATTTTATCTGCTTTCGATTTTGATATTGAATATATTAAAGGTACTCAAAATTCTTTACTCGATTTCCTAACCCGAGAATTTCTTACGACTCCTCATCATGAGTAAGATAAAAGAGCGAGAAAAATCTCAAAGACAATGATTCAAAGTTCAAAAGATTATGAAATCAAACCTACTATTCAAATTCCCGCTACAAACCGATTCACACCACTTAGAGATTTTCCACCGCTTACATATTCAATGGCCACTGAAACTCCTACATTCAAATTACAGAAAACCCCTACTATTCCAACATTCTCTACTCAAAATGCATCCTCTGCAAATACTCAATATTTCCTTAAACCCGTTGTAGAAAACCTATTCATCACTTCTTTTTATCGAAACCCCTGATTTCAAAGCCCTACAAAATCTAATTCAAAGAGTCATTCCTTCGGCCGCCACCAGCTACCCGATGACCCACAAAAAACTCAAACCTTTTACGAGCTTATTCTTGTCGATTCCAGCTCTGTTGAGATCTCTCATACACCAGATAAACAAAACCCTCAAAGAGTTGCCTATTCCAAATGCATAATCAAAAAGGTTCTCAAATCTACCGAATGGACTTCCATTTGGACAACCAAAGAATTTTCTGTAAATTTCATTCCCAAAGGGTACACGTATCAAGACTATCGCATGGCTTGGTACAGGACTTTCTTCAAAAGACCCTTTGATCATTCATGGTTCTTCATTTTTCATCAAAATTGTTTAAAATATTTTCCAATATGGTTTTATGAATGGTGGATCAATTTCGGAAGTCTACCAGAAATACTACCACCTATTCCAAAATAGGGTTTCCAAACCTGGGTCAAGAAGATGACAGGCCCTGCATATGCTATTCCACTTCAATTTTATGCAGAACTTCGGGTTCCCTGGATCTTCTGCTGGAGCTACAAAATTGATCGTATTCATTCAAAAGAGTTTCCAATGTCACTCATTCGTGAATTCAAAATCAAATGGTGGACAGCTTATTCCCGTAGAACTCTGTTTTCAAGAGGCAGTCCTCCAATTTATTCAAAATCGCACTTTAATTCAAAGAAGCATTCAACAATTATCAAAAGGAACATCCTCTTCTACTCACACACCTGCTCCTGCAACACCCTCACCACTCAAACCAGAATCATCTACGTCAAAGATCACCACTGTCGCTGCTAATGACACTGATGAAGCGGCCCAATTTCAAGAATTTCTTCGATTCAAGGCATTTCAACAACAACTCAAACAGCAATCCACTCACAGTCCTACGTCCTCGCAGGATTCGTCTATCGAACCTCTCGGTACCGATCCTATCGGTGGACAGGATCCCTTTGATTTCTGATTTAAAAAAAAAAAAAAATTAATCTGCGGCGGTTTTACATCTCCATAAACTTGCATCTATGAATGTTGGTAAAGTGTTTGGTTTAACTGGTAAGACCGTTGGTAAGCCCGTATGAAAAGGGTGTTCCCGGCACAAGTGGTCCCACTGTTCCCATTCAGATTTGCAGTTTTTGGCACGTATCCGCTCTATGTAAATTAAAATCGACTACAGTTATGTAAATAGTACATGTATGTACGTACAGTCTCATTCAAACTCTGCCGACACTTCAAGACAAAAGCATTCATTCAACAAGACAACATGGCGGGACCCACACGCCATACCACGTGGAGGGACCCACACTCCACTAAAAGACTATATTATTGAAGACTTTCAAAGATGCTCTCTATTATTACCGAATCTACTCAAGTACCTGCAAATGCAAATGCAAATGAAATTCAAATTCAAGTGAAATAAAGATTCAATACAAATGTAATTTAAATGTAAATTCATTTTCTTTCTATAAATAGTCAGGCTCAAATGTAAGAAAAGCATGAGTTTAGAAATCAGCTTATAAGCTTAGTCCTAAGAAGAAAACCTTCATAGCCTTTCATATCACCTCTTGTATTCTGATATCCTCAACATTTAATTCAAGAATCAAAGAATTTTTTCAAGTAAGCTTTACTTTTTCAATATCAGACTTTTAATTATATCCTGGGTCACAATTGGTATCAGAGCCTGGTTAAAGTATTTCATCTTCACATCATTTGCATATCTCAATTGCATACATATCATCTTGTGTGTTTATCATTTCTGTGTGCTTGGTAAGACGTTTGGTCAGCCTGTAAACCCGTTGGTAAGCCCGTCTGTGTAAGGGTGTTCCCGGTAAGGTGGTCCCGTTGTTCCCATATAGATTTGCATTAGGCATATAACATGATTTCTATGCATTAAAGATGGCAAATTTTGTAAGAAAAATGTTTTCTTCAAGTTCTCACCTAGATTCCAGGAATATCATTCATAGTAAGGAAGAACATATTCAATATAATTTCAATGATTGGACTATTCCTGAAGAACAAATTGAAACAATTTACAAAATAGGAACATTTGATTTCAAAACTGCTTTTTCAGTCAAAACCCATGAAGAAACGATGAATATTCAAGAAAAATTTCAAACCACTCCTTTATTATCAAAAACATCTTTGAAGAAATATCTTGAAAAAGGATTCCGATATATTCATTATGGTTTAATTCAAGTTGCTGTCAAACCTTTAGTTCATATTGGAGTTGATGCTCTATTTATTTGGCTTTGCGTGACAAACGATTAAAACGTTACAAACCTTCTTTACTTGCTATGATTCAAACAAATATTTGCAATGGACCGATCTATTTCAATTGTGCTCCCAATTATTCTGTTTCTTTAACTGACCCATTAATTATGAATTCATTAGTTTTAGACATTCATTTACAAGGTGATGAATTTGAAAAACTCACCGAACAATTTGTTGTTATGTATCGAGTCTATTATAGATTATTAAGTTCACAATTAAATCCCCGTTTTAAATTAATTCCAACATCACGAGACGAGACAGTCCTACTCCACATCGAGGCTGAACAGTCAAAAACGTTTACTCCTAAACGATTAAAATGGCATGAAATTACGATCCCAGAAGAATTTCAAATCGAAAATGCTCAACCTCCTCCTCATCTAGAACGAACAGAAATTTCTCAAATTATTGAAGAACCCAATGGTAATATTCTCATACGTTTCAACTCCATGAGAGAACAAGGATCAAGTTCTACTATTCCTATAGAATCTAGTCGACATTCATTTGCACACTCTCAAAGACGTTCTTTTACGGAAGCATCTGAACAATCATTCAGAATGCCCAATTCAATTCATGTACATCATACAGTACCAATTCCAGAGGTATCTACATCTCCTCCCTTATCTCCTATTGCATCACAGATGAAAGGTGAGATCGACGTTATTCATAAAGTTACAAACATTGATTTTGATTCATTAGAACAAGATATTTTTTATCCAGAAAATAATGAAAAAAGAAACTGGTTTTTCCAATTAGATTCCTTTTATCAAGACAAAATCAAAAAAGAATGGATTTCTGATATTAATCGGTTAAATACTCCTTTTGATTTTTTCTGTTGGTTAGAATATTTTTTAATCAAACAGGGTTTTGAAGAAACTGATTTTTTGACGAGTTGCAGTTTTGACGAGTTTACCTTTGACTTGTAAAGGCATACCATTGGCAGTGACTAATGATTCGTTTGTGGGAACATAATACTTTGTAGGGATTAATCCATCACGGATGCAACTTTGATCAGCTCCACTATCAAGCATAGCGGTGAATGTAGATTTGAAATTTCCTACTGAGATTGTAACTTATATATTCCATTTTTGAAATGTAATTTTATCAATGATGGAAATAAATTTGGAATCCTGAGGGTTAATTCCTGACATTGGAATTTCCGCAAGTGGAAAATTTGGAATAGATGTATCTGAAAGAACTTCTTTACCTTTAGATGTCCGGGACTGTAATAAGGCAATTTGAGTGTCTAACTCCAAATTTTTAGTTTCCACGGAAAAAACTCTTTCTTTTAGCTCCTTGACTTGAGCTTTTAATGAACGAATCTCTGTTTGTAATTCGGGTGTACTATGTTGACGAATTGGAGGGTTCATATGTGGATATCGGTCAAACATTTTGGAAATACTGAAAGGTTCTATTAATCTAGTAGAACTGGATTCTTCACGAAGAATTAAGGCTTTGAGTTTTTCAAGTTGTTTTTTTCTGTGCTTTTGGGGGAAGGTCTTGAATAATATCAAAAATGAGTTCTTTTTTATCTTTGACGGTATTGTCTGAATGTCTGATCATATTAATAACTTTGCATGCACAAGGAGAGGATACATTACCTTCATCCGTACTGCTGAAATCTTGGAAATCGTCAGGTTGATGATCGGAAGAAGAATCTTCTTGAACTAAGGATATACTCAATTTCTCTTTTAATTCCTTGTTTAATTCAGGAAATTGATCAAGTATCTCATTAATTTTTTTATTGCTGCGGCAGACATTGGCTTTATGACCGGGTTTGCCACATTTGTAACAAGTAATCTTTTTGTAACTAGGTTTCTTAGGAGGTTTATAAAATTCTGGAGGAGAAGGTTTGAAACGACGAGAATATGAATGCTGTCTTGAATACCGAGGTTTTCGCAAAGAACGTCTTTTGTTTTGAGCAGAAGGGGCCTTAATACCTGTGATCCCAAAAGCTTTTTGTTTGATGAATGCAAAAAGTTGACCATAAGTCATTAGATTGAAATCAATTTGATCTAAACCCATTTCTTTTTTATGATTTGTAATAATGCGTTGAGAAAATAAATTTGGTAATCCGGTAATAAATTTTTCTTTCCAAAATGGGGCATTGCAATCAGGTCGTTTGAGTACATAGGTTAAAAACATATCTTTGTACCATCGAAAATCTGTCAAAGTCGGGCATCGTAGATTTGTTAAAAATACTTTGGCAGAAGATAATTCTTCCTTTGGGTTTCCAACAAAATGCATTGAAATAGTAACAAGTAAAAAATCACATGCGTCATTTTGCAATGAAATATTACCTTGCTCATCTTCGATTTCAATTGTATGATCAAGGATGGCTAATTTTTCTTCAATAGTTAATGAATTATCCTACCAATATTTTAATTGCCCTGTAAATCCTGCAACTAAAAATATTGCTGCCTGTTTCTCTGGTATATTATGGACTTTGTAAGCAATTTTTACCATGCCCATTTCTTGTAATGTATTGAGAATTTCGTATTCACTTTTGCCGTCAATGTTCCAATTTGAAATAGAATTACCATCATAATGAGACGTATGAAACTTGGCACTCTCTTCATATTGAATATCTGGAGGAGTTGGTCGTGGATAATAATTTCTGGTTTCAGCTGTTTTCCATCGAGGATTTGAAAACCGATGAAATCTGTAATGACGAATTTTGTTAACAGTAGTGGGTGCTATTTCAGTAGGCTCTAAGAATGAATCTTCGACTTGATGTATTTTTTAAATAAATTCATTGTCTGATAGGATACTACTGGTAGAACTGGAATAATCATGGTCTTCCTGTCCTTCCTGTTCAATGGTATTAATTTTGGATGAACTGGGAAGATTTGAATTGATTTTGTCTAAGGTTTGAGATATCTTGTGTAGTAATGGAGAAGAAGGTGATAAGGAGGAGGATGTTGGTCGAATAAGTTGTGCTTCTTGATCTTTGGATAGGGTACTTGGTTGAAAATGAGGAGAGGAATAACTTGCAGGAAATCTGGAGGTATTAGACTTAGGAATAGATTTAATCTCAGAAGATAAAGAATCAACTTGAGTAGCAATCGTATGTAAAATCTGATTGGAATAATTATTCTGATGATAAATCTTTCTAATATCATCCATTTTGATAGAGTCATCACTATCTTTACCTCTTTTGAATGGTGCAGCAATAATATCGCCTTCAGGAGTGTCAAGACGAAGAGATTGGAGTGGCGGATGAATTTGAGTAACAATATTGCCATCAGATAATTTCCATTTTTTTGCTAGACTTGTATGAACATTGATGTGAGATATTTTGAAAAAATCAGTTTCTTCAAAACCCTGTTTGATTAAAAAATATTCTAACCAACAGAAAAAATCAAAAGGAGTATTTAACCGATTAATATCAGAAATCCATTCTTTTTTTATTTTGTCTTGATAAAAGGAATCTAATTGGAAAAACCAGTTTCTTTTTTCATTATTTTCTGGAACAAAAATATCTTGTTCTAATGAATCAAAATCAATGTTTGTAACTTTATGAATAACGTCGATCTCACCTTTCATCTGTGATGCAGTAGGAGATAAGGGAGGAGATGTAGATACCTCTGGAATTGGTACTGTATGATGTACATGAATTGAATTGGGCATTCTGAATGATTGTTCAGATGCTTCCGTGAAAGAACGTCTTTGAGAGTGTGCAAATGAATGTCGACTAGATTCTATAGGAATAGTAGAACTTGATCCTTGTTCTCTCATAGAGTTGAAACGTATGAGAATATTACCATTGGGTTCTTCAATAATTTGAGAAATTTCTGTTCGTTCTAGATGAGGAGGAGGTTGAGCATTTTCGATTTGAAATTCTTCTGGGATCGTAATTTCGTGCCATTTTAATCGTTTAGGAGTAAACGTTTTTTACTGTTCAGCCTCGATGTGGAGTAGGACTGTCTCGTCTCGTGATGTTGGAATTAATTTAAAACGGGGATTTAATTGTGAACTTAATAATCTATAATAGACTCGATACATAACAACAAATTGTTCGGTGAGTTTTTCAAATTCATCACCTTGTAAATGAATGTCTAAAACTAATGAATTCATAATTAATGGGTCAGTTAAAGAAACAGAATAATTGGGAGCACAATTGAAATAGATCGGTCCATTGCAAATATTTGTTTGAATCATAGCAAGTAAAGAAGGTTTGTAACGTTTTAATCGTTTGTCACGCAAAGCCAAATAAATAGGAGCATCAACTCCAATATGAACTAAAGGTTTGAGAGCAACTTGAATTAAACCATAATGAATATATCGGAATCCTTTTTCAAGATATTTGTTCAAAGATGTTTTTGATAATAAAGGAGTGGTTTGAAATTTTTCTTGAATATTCATCGTTTCTTCATGGGTTTTGACTGAAAAAGCAGTTTTGAAATCAAATGTTCCTATTTTGTAAATTGTTTCAATTTGTTCTTTAGGAATAGTCCAATCATTAAAATTATATTGAATATGTTCTTCCTTACTATGAATGATATTCCTGGAATCTAGGTGAGAACTTGAAGAAAACATTTTTCTTACAAAATTTGCCATCTTTAATGCATAGAAATCATGTTATATGCCTAATGCAAATCTATATGGGAACAACGGGACCACCTTACCGGGAACACCCTTACACAGACGGGCTTACCAACGGGTTTACAGGCTGACCAAACGTCTTACCAAGCACACAGAAATGATAAACACACAAGATGATATGTATGCAATTGAGATATGCAAATGATGTGAAGATGAAATACTTTAACCAGGCTCTGATACCAATTGTAACCCAGGATATAATTAAAAGACTGATATTGAAAAAGTAAAGCTTACTTGAAAAAATTCTTTGATTCTTGAATTAAATGTTGAGGATATCGGAATACAAGAGGTGATATGAAAGGCTATGAAGGTTTTCTTCTTAGGACTAAGCTTATAAGCTGATTTCTAAACTCATGCTTTTCTTACATTTGAGCCTGACTATTTATAGAAAGAAAATGAATTTACATTTGAATTACATTTGTATTGAATCTTTATTTCACTTGAATTTGAATTTCATTTGCATTTGCATTTGCAGGTACTTGAGTAGATTTGGTAATAATAGAGAGCATCTTTGAAAGTCTTCAATAATATAGTCTTTTAGTGGAGTGTGGGTCCCTCCACGTGGTATGGCGTGTGGGTCCCGCCATGTTGTCTTGTTGAATGAATGCTTTTGTCTTGAAGTGTTGGCAGAGTTTGAATGAGACTGTAGGTACATACATGTATTATTTACATAACTGTAGTCGATTTTAATTTACATAGAGCGCATACGTGCCAAAAACTGCAAATCTGAATGGGAACAGTGGGACCACTTGTGCCGGGAACACCCTTTTCATACGGGCTTACCAACGGTCTTACCAGTTAAACCAAACACTTTACCAACATTCATAGATGCAAGTTTATGGAGATGTAAAACCGCCGCAGATTAATTTTTTTTTTTTTTAAATCAGAAATCAAAGGGATCCTGTCCACCGATAGGATCGGTACCGAGAGGTTCGATAGACGAATCCTGCGAGGACGTAGGACTGTGAGTGGATTGCTGTTTGAGTTGTTGTTGAAATGCCTTGAATCGAAGAAATTCTTGAAATTGGGCCGCTTCATCAGTGTCATCAGCAGCGACAGTGGTGATCTTTGACGTAGATGATTCTGGTTTGAGTGGTGAGGGTGTTGCAGGAGCAGGTGTGTGAGTAGAAGAGGATGTTCCTTTTGATAATTGTTGAATGCTTCTTTGAATTAAAGTGCGATTTTGAATAAATTGGAGGACTGCCTCTTGAAAACAGAGTTCTACGGAATAAGCTGTCCACCATTTGATTTTGAATTCACGAATGAGTGACATTGGAAACTCTTTTGAATGAATACGATCAATTTTGTAGCTCCAGCAGAAGATCCAGGGAACCCGAAGTTCTGCATAAAATTGAAGTGGAATAGCATATGCAGGGCCTGTCATCTTCTTGACCCAGGTTTGGAAACCCAATTTTGGAATAGGTGGTAGTATTTCTGGTAGACTTCCGAAATTGATCCACCATTCATAAAACCATATTGGAAAATATTTTAAACAATTTTGATGAAAAATGAAGAACCATGAATGATCAAAGGGTCTTTTGAAGAAAGTCCTGTACCAAGCCATGCGATAGTCTTGATACGTGTACCCTTTGGGAATGAAATTTACAGAAAATTCTTTGGTTGTCCAAATAGAAGTCCATTCGGTAGATTTGAGAACCTTTTTGATTATGCATTTGGAATAGGCAACTCTTTGAGGGTTTTGTTTATCTGGTGTATGAGAGATCTCAACAGAGCTGGAATCGACAAGAATAAGCTCGTAAAAGGTTTGAGTTTTTTGTGGGTCATCGGGTAGCCAGTGGCAGCCCGAAGGAATGACTCTTTGAATTAGATTTTGTAGGGCTTTGAAATCTGGGGTTTCAGTAAAAGAAGTGATGAATAGGTTTTCTACAACGGGTTTAAGGAAATATTGAGTATTTGCAGATGATGCATTTTGAGTAGAGGATGTTGGAATAGTAGGGGTTTTCTGTAATTTGAATGTAGGAGTTTCAGTGGCCATTGAATATGTAAGCGGTGGAAAATCTCTAAGTGGTGTGAATCGGTTTGTAGCAGGAATTTGAATAGTAGGTTTGATTTCATAATCTTTTGAACTTTGAATCTGTTGTCTTTGAGATTTTTCTCGCTCTTTTATCTTACTCATGATGAGGAGCTGTAAGAAATTCTCGGGTTAGGAAATCAGGTAAAGAATTTTGAGTACCTTTAATATATTCAATATCAAAATCGAAAGCAGATAAAATAGCCTGCCATCGAGCAAAAATTTGTTTTGAAACTAAGTTTTGAACATCTTTTTGTAAAATCTCTTTTGCGGATTTGCAATCAATTCGTAAAAGAAAACGTTTGTTGTATAAATCATCTTGAAATTTGGAAATGCATAAAACAATACTTAAAATTTCCTTTTTGATAGTTGAATAATTTTTTTGTGGTCCGAGCCAAAGACCACTATGATATCTAACTAAATGTTCATGAGATGAATGATTGAACCTTTACTTCAAGATGCCACCATATCCTAGATTCGATGCATCTGTCTCTACTATCATGAATGCAGATGGATGAGGAATAGACATGCAAGGCAATGTTTTTGCTTTTTCTTTGAGCATGCGAACAATTTGAGTATGTAAATGAGTCCATGCAGGAGGATTCTTTTGTAATCGTTGATATAAAGGGGCACAAATTTGACGTAATTTGGGAAAGAAATCAGAAAGATAGTTTAAACATCCAAGAAATCTTTGTAATTGATTTGTTTCTTTAATTTCATCAGGAAATTTGTCAGCAAACTCTAGAGCACGATGAATAGGAGTAATGGTTCCTTTGTAAATAATATGACCAAGAAATCTAATTTGAGTTTGAAATAATTTTAGTTTAGGAGCGGAAACAACTAAACCATTTCGTTTGACTATCTGGAGAAAAGTTTGTAAATGTTTAAAATGTTGATCAAGAGATTCAGAGAATAACAAAACATCGTCAATATAAACAATAATGAATGTAGTATATGGATTGAATATATCGTTCATAATATGTTGAAATTCCGAGGGGGCATTTTTGAGTCCAAATGGCATAACGTTCCATTCATAATGACCAAATGGAACTGTGAATACTGTTTTGTAACGGTCTTGTTCTGCAATTTGAATTTGCCAAATGCCAGATTTCATATCGAATTTTGAAAATATTTTTGCATTATATAGACGTTTTAATAAATCCTTTTTATTTGGAATGGATACCTGATCCATTGGAGAACGTTGTTTAATGGTTTGTAATTGATGACGAGTCGAGGAACTCCGCGTTCCTTTTCTGCTTGATTTATGACATAAAATGCAGCGCAACTCCAAGGCGATTTGGAGGGGCGAATTAATTTTTTGGCGAGTAGCTCTTGAATTTCCCTTTTGCAAACTTCAAGTAAATCATGATTCATTTGAATGGGTCGTGCTTTAGTAGGAATATTTTTCTCAGAAAATTTTTTTTCATAAGGAAGAGAAACAATATGTTTCTTTCTATCCCAAAAAGCGTTTGGAATATTAGCACAAACTTCTTAAGTAAGTAAATTTTGAAATTCTAAAATTTTTTGTTGAATATGGGAACTTTGCAATTGTTCTTCAATTAGTGTATAAGAAAGATCTTCTTTTAAAAAATTAATTTTATTTTGAAATCGTTGAATTGTATTTATCTGTTTGTAAATAGAATTTTCTTGTAGTAAAAATAATTCTTTTTGTTTGACGGGGTTTAGAAATTTAAAAATCACAGTGTTCCCCATGATTTTTGTACCTAAACCATGGTGATTGACCCAAAAGGGATAAATTTGAGTAAGAAAAGGAGTGCCCAAAATAATATCGGTATTTAAATCTTTGACAACAATGAATTGGTGTTTAAAGCAATAATTATCATTGCAAATGGCAGATTTGATAAGTTTACCTTTGACTTGTAATGGCATACCATTGGCAGTGACTAATGATTCATTTGTGGGAACGTAATACTTCGTAGGAATTAATCCATCACGGATGCAGCTTTGATCAGTTCCACTGTCAAGCATAGCTGTGAATGTAGCTTTGAAATTCCCTATTGAGATTGTAACATATATATTCCATTTTTGAAATGTAATTTTATCAATGATGGAAATAAACTTGGAATCCTGAGGGTGAATACCTGGCATTGGAATTTCTGCAAGTGGAAAATCTGGAATAGATGAGTCGGGAATAACTTCTTTACCTTTAGAAGTCCGAGACTGTAATAATGCTATTTGAGTGTCTAACTCTAAATTCTTTGTTTCTATCGAAAAAACTCTTTCTTTGAGTTCCTTGACTTGAGCTTTTAATGAACGAATCTCTGTTTGTAATTCGGTTGTATTATGTTGTCTAATTGGAGGATTTAAATTTGAATATCGGTCAAACATTTTGGAAATACTGAATGGTTCAATTAGTCGAGCAGAACTGGATTCTTCTCGAAGAATTAAGGCTTTGAGTTTTTCTAATTGTTTTTTCTGAGCTTCTGGGGGAAGGTCTTGAATGATATCAAAAATGAGTTCTTTTTTATCTTTAACGGTATTGTCTGAATGTTTGATCATATTAATAACTTTGCAAGCACAAGGAGAGGATATATTACCTTCGTCTGTACTGCTGAAGTCTTGGAAATCGTCAGGTTGATAATCGGAAGAGGAATCAACTTGAACTAAGGAGATACTCAACTTCTCTTTTAATTCCTTGTCTATTTCAGGAAATTGATCAAGGATCTCATTAATCTTCTTACTGCGGCAAACGTTTGCTTTGTGCTCTGGTTTGCCACATTTGTAACAAGTAATCATGTTGAAATTGGGTTTTTTGTAACTAGTTTTTCTTGGAGGTTTGTAAAACTCTGGAGATGATGGTTTGAAGCGACGAGAATATGTATGTCTTCTTGAATACCTAGGAGGTTTTTGGAACGAACGTCGTTTAAGTTGCGTAGAAGGAGCCTTAATACCTGTGATTCCAAAAGCTTCGCAAAAGGAACCTAACTCACGACGTTCACTGCCGTATTTAGCTTGAAATTTCAATTCTTGGCAAGCAGATAAAGCTTCTTGTTTGATGAACGCAAAAAGTTGACCATAAGTCATTATGTTGAAATCATTTTGGTCTAAACCCATTTCTTTTTTGAGATTTGTAATAATTCTTTGAGAAAATAAAGTTGGTAATCCGGTAATAAATTTTTCTTTCCAAAAGGGTGCATTGCAATCAGGTCTTTTGAGTACATAAGTTAAAAACATATCTTTGTACCATCGAAAATCTGTCAAAGTCGGGCATCGTAGATTTGTTAAAAATACTTTGGCAGAAGATAATTCTTCCTTTGGGTTTCCAACAAAATGCATTGAAATAGTAACAAGTAAAAAATCACATGCGTCATTTTGCAATGAAATATTACCTTGCTCATCTTCGATTTCAATTGTATGATCAAGGATGGCTAATTTTTCTTCAATAGTTAATGAATTATCCCACCAATATTTTAATTGCCCTGTAAATCCTGCAACTAAAAATATTGCTGCATGTTTCTCTGGTATATTATGGACTTTGTAAGCAATTTTTGCCATGCCCATTTCTTGTAATGTATTGAGAATTTCGTATTCACTTTTGCCGTCAATGTTCCAATTTGAAATAGAATTACCATCATAATGAGACGTATGAAACTGGCACGCTCTTCATATTGAATATCCGGAGGAGTTGGTCGTGGATAATAATTTCTGGTTTCAGCTGTTTTCCATCGAGGATTTGAAAACCGATGAAATCTGGAATGACGAATTTTGTTAACAGTAGTGGGTGCTATTTCAGTAGGCTCTAAGATTGAATCTTCGACTTGATATATTTTTTAAATAAATTCATTGTCTGATAGGATACTACTGGTAGAACAGGAATAATCATGGTCTTCCTGTCCTTCCTGTTCAATGGTATTAATTTTGGATGAACTTGGAAGATTTGAATTGATTTTGTCTAAGGTTTGAGATATCTTGTGTAGTAATGGAGAAGAAGGTGATAAGGAGGAGGATGTTGGTCGAATAAGTTGTGCTTCTTGATCTTTGGATAGGGTACTTGGTTGAAAATGAGGAGAGGAATAACTTGCAGGAAATCTGGAGGTATTAGACTTAGGAATAGATTTAATCTCAGAAGATAAAGAATCAACTTGAGTAGCAATCGTATGTAAAATCTGATTGGAATAATTATTCTGATGATAAATCTTTCTAATATCATCCATTTTGATAGAGTCATCACTATCTTTACCTCTTTTGAAAAAACAGTTTTGAAATCAAATGTTCCTATTTTGTAAATTGTTTCAATTTGTTCTTCAGGAATAGTCCAATCATTAAAATTATATTGAATATGTTCTTCCTTACTATGAATGATATTCCTGGAATCTAGGTGAGAACTTGAAGAAAACATTTTTCTTACAAAATTTGCCATCTTTAATGCATAGAAATCATGTTATATGCCTAATGCAAATCTATATGGGAACAACGGGACCACCTTACCGGGAACACCCTTACACAGACGGGCTTACCAACGGGTTTACAGGCTGACCAAACGTCTTACCAAGCACACAGAAATGATAAACACACAAGATGATATGTATGCAATTGAGATATGCAAATGATGTGAAGATGAAATACTTTAACCAGGCTCTGATACCAATTGTAACCCAGGATATAATAAAAAGACTGATATTGAAAAAGTAAAGCTTACTTGAAAAAATTCTTTGATTCTTGAATTAAATGTTGAGGATATCGGAATACAAGAGGTGATATGAAAGGCTATGAAGGTTTTCTTCTTAGGACTAAGCTTATAAGCTGATTACTAAACTCATGCTTTTCTTACATTTGAGCCTGACTATTTATAGAAAGAAAATGAATTTACATTTGAATTACATTTGTATTGAATCTTTATTTCACTTGAATTTGAATTTCATTTGCATTTGCAGGTACTTGAGTAGATTCGGTAATAATAGAGAGCATCTTTGAATGTCTTCAATAATATAGTCTTTTAGTGGAGTGTGGGTCCCTCCACGTGGTATGGCGTGTGGGTCCTGCCATGTTGTCTTGTTGAATGAATGCTTTTGTCTTGAAGTGTCGGCAGAGTTTGAATGAGACTGTAGGTACATACATGTATTATTTACATAACTGTAGTCGATTTTAATTTACATAGAGTGGATACGTGCCAAAAACTACAAATCTGAATGGGAACAGTGGGACCACTTGTGCCGGGAACACCCTTTTCATACGGGCTTACAAACGGTCTTACCAGTTAAACCAAACACTTTACCAACATTCATAGATGCAAGTTTATGATTTTTTTTTTTTTTTTTTTGAATCAGAAATCAAAGGGATCCTGTCCACCAATAGGATCGGTACCGAGTGGTTCGGTAGACGAATCCTGCGAGGACGTAGGACTGTGAGTGGATTGCTGTTTGAGTTGTTGTTGAAATGCCTTGAATCGAAGAAATTCTTGAAATTGGGCCGCTTCATCAGTGTCATCAGCAGCGACAGTGGTGATCTTTGACGTAGATGATTCTGGTTTGAGTGGTGAGGGTGTTGCAGGAGCAGGTGTGTGAGTAGAAGAGGATGCTCCTTTTGATAATTGTTGAATGCTTCTTTGAATTAAAGTGCGATTTTGAATAAATTGGAGGACTGCCTCTTGAGAACAGAGTTCTACGGAATAAGCTGTCCACCATTTGATTTTGAATTCACGAATGAGTGACATTGGAAACTCTTTTGAATGAATACGATCAATTTTGTAGCTCCAGCAGAAGATCCAGGGAACCCGAAGTTCTGCATAAAATTGAAGTGGAATAGCATATGCAGGGCCTGTCATCTTCTTGACCCAGGTTTGGAAACCCAATTTTGGATTAGGTGGTAGTATTTCTGGTAGACTTCCGAAATTGATCCACCATTCATAAAACCATATTGGAAAATCTTTTAAACAATTTTGATGAAAAATGAAGAACCATGAATGATCAAAGGGTCTTTTGAAGAAAGTCCTGTACCAAGCCATGCGATAGTCTTGATACGTGTACCCTTTGGGAATGAAATTTACCCTAAGGCCAAGAATAACAATGATTTCAAATTAAAATTCAAATAGTTTAACAATTACATAACACATTTTCTTATTAAACACATAATCATAAGCAAACAATTTTTAGTTAGTTACATTTATTCTAAATAGACAAAATTAAATAACATTCTCAGAGATATTTATTATTACTTTATTGTTCACTTTATCGATTTTTATCCTATTTCATTTCCGTTATTTTATTCATTTCATAATGTTCACAAATCCATAATCATATTAACAATTAAAAATTATCACATAAAATATGTTAAACAACTAGTCACACTCATTCTACATATACAAAATTAATTAAATAATCAAATCATTTATGAACAAAAAATTTAAATATTTAAAAAAATTAAAAATTTTTAAAAAATTTGGACACTTTCTCACGTCACCGGCAAAAGTGCCGGAGTACTTCCGTTCACTGACGCTAAAAATGTTTCGGCCAGAATTCTTTTAAAAAAAATCGTTTTTTTTAAAACAAATATTCCAATGATCTAAAATGGTAAAATTGTAAATAAATGAGAATCGATTGAAGAACTAGCCTTTTTTTTTCAATTTGGACGGTTAGATCTTCCAAGATCTGAGATTGAAGTTTGTAGTCCTAGAGAGTATTTAGGTGAAGAGAGAGAAAGTGTTTAGGTGAAAATAAAATTTTTTAAATTTTTTCGAGTTATCCTTATAGTTTTCCGAGTTGTCTTTATCGGCCCCTAAGATATTTAGAAATTATACATAGTACCCTCTAAACCATGGACCCCGTACACAATAAAATAAATAAACTTAAAAGGAAAAAATAAGTATGACTTAATTTATTTAAATACTCATCAAATATTTTTATACTAAAAGAAAACTAAATTAAACATAAATTAAAGTACAAATTCAGATACTTCACGCTAGAAAATTAAAATTACACGATACATGAAATTAACCATCATAACAAAATATATCGCATATTCATCATCAATGTTAATTAATTATATATAAATTAAACGATCATAATCCCTTCAACATAATCCTCTTAATACTATAAATTAAACAATCAATATATAATTAATATCCAAATTTATACTTAATAGCATGTATATATACAACTTGTTTGTTTTATACGTTGTATCTATTATCAGTATATATGACCATATTCTCATCATTCGAATTGATGTCACGTGTGCAACAACAATATTATTAAGTACATTGTTGTTGTCATAGTTTCTGTAGAAGATCGTGTAACCCCGTTGAGCACTTAAGCAAAGAACTTCTACCGTGTTTTGCCCCTGCATCTGATTCTTCTTAATCTTGGCAACGACGTATATTTTTTGTGCACTACATAAATCATAAAATTCATATTAGTACACCTTAAATACAAATTTTAAACATTAAATAACTTATTAAAAGTAATGCAACGTACTTTAAGGCACAATTCACATTTTGTTTTCGAAAAAATCAGAAGATATTAAGTGGTGGTACATGATTCTTCCTAAATTGCTTGGTCTGTATCAACTGCTCCTCTGTTAGTTTGGTTGTCTGAGTGTGATTGTATTTATAGACACCTATTGGAGGGTTGTGTCTGCCATCATTTACGAATAATTGTCAATTTTCACACTTGGCATTTGCTCTCTTTTTAATTTAGAGGGACAACCACACTCTTTGATCTTGCAAGGACTTTGCCTTTTTTTGAGAACTTTTTAGTCTTACCGGAAGAGTCATGTGCCACTATGTAATATCATACGTAGTGGCACATGACTCTTCCTAAATTGCTTGGTCTGTATCATCTGCTTCTCCGGTAGAAGTTCTTTGCTTAAGTACTCAACGGGGTTACACGGTCTTCTATAGAAACTATGACGAGAACAACGTACTTAGTGATATTGTTATTGCACACCCGACATCAATTCAAATGATAAGAACGTGGTTATTTATACTGATAATGGATACAATGTTTAAAATAAACAAGAAGTTGTCTGTATACATTATATTAAGTGTAGATTTGGTTATTAATTGTATATTGATTATTTAATTTATAGTATTATATGCTATGTGGAAAGCAGATTGATCAGAAAGTATTGACAAAATTAATCTAGATGATAAAAGATGAAGAGGTCGCATCATAGTTCGTAAACGGCTCATGGCACAAATTGCTGAATGAAACCGTTTAAGTGGATTACTAAAAAAAATTAGATATCTTAAACACGAAGTCACATAACAAGCCGGACTTCTTACATTATTTCTTTCATATTAGGTTGAATCTCCTGACTAATAAATTCGTCAGAGTTTGGACAAGTCCAGTATTATATTTTGGAGTAGAGACCACCAATCGTGTCGAGAGTGAAAATTCAGTCCTGAAGCTATGGCTTTCAACCTGTCATAGTTATTTAGACACTGTGTCTTTTAATATTGACTCGCTTATTGAATATCAAATTGCTGACATTAAGAGCTCATTAGAGTATTCTAGGATTAAAGAAAAGTTCAATGCCAAGAGTAACCTGATATTGAAGAATATGAGTAATAACATTTGTCATTGAAGAAGATATGAGTTGAATGATATTTTTTAGAACATTCAATAGAGGAATATTATATCATACTTTACAAATATTTTGTAATAAAATACAACTATAAATTATAGAATGATTTAAATTAATTTTACATAGAATTTTGGTTGTTTTACAAGAAATCAAAACTTACCTAAAGGGTATTTTAGTTATTCTATATGTTTTGACCATTGACTAAAGGTTATGAGGTGATAAAATGCATATTTTTTTTACAAGTAAAATGTTCATACCTTTAACTTAAGGTGTATTTTGCTATAAACCCAAAGAAAAACTGCAAAATGAAAAAAAAAAATTGAGAAAACACCATTGCTGGGGATCAAACTCAGGCCACCCACTCGCAGCCTGTTGGATAGTGTCATCAACTTATATCATTACAAACAGAGGGTCAATAAAGGCAACTCGATAATCTATAAGGATAACTCTAAAAAAATTCATTTTAAACATTTCACTTTCTCTCTAAAAAAAAAATTCAAACTTTAAACATTAAACCTAAATTAGACTAATGTATGGATTCTCTTGGAGACTTCTTGCAAGAAAATTGTTACTCTTCTTCTTCTGCGTCATTATTATCGTCTAATTCAGATTGAATAGATGCGACTCAATTTTTGTCTAAATTGTCAATTTCACATTGTCATTAACGGTAGGGTACAAAATGGACGGTTCATCATAAATCAACTATGTTATTGTTGTAACATGTTTCGTCTTTATTGTATTTCTGTCATGTGTAATTGGAACGGTTTGTCGTTGGATTTGAATGAATTCAACGAGTAAATGAACCTATCCTATCAATAATATCAACCAGTCTGCGGGGAGCTATGCTGTAAGACTGAAATAGACTATGACCGAAACTTCTACACTAAAGATCAGTTATTCATGTCCAATAGTCCCTGCTCCATATCAATCCAGATATATGCTTGTGCTTCTTGTCAAAACATCAGGGTTTAGGCAACCCAGATGCACGTGTACTTGAACTTCTTCCACCTAGATTGCTTACATGTTAAGTTGTACACTTTCTAAATTTAAATGTCCTTAATTTTAGAATTAACAATAAAAAATTTTGTTAGTAAATTCTGTAGCATTCTTGGATATGCTCAGGAGAGCAAATAATTGACTTAATCGAATCAGGCATTGTAAGATAGCTCGATTGGAAACTGGTGATAATTGATATTTAGTTAGGCATGAGGTTCGTTGACAAATTCTAAGCAATAAGTGTGGTTTAGAAGTGGTCGATTCGAATGGGTCGAGATATAGAGTTGTTAAAAGCAAAAGTGATCAATGGACAGCAAAATGTTACCATCACAAATACTCTAATTATTTCTTATAGTACAACCGCATAAAAAGGAAGGCAACTCATGGTCGTTAGTAAATAACCAGATTCATCAAGGAAATCACATACCTTGTAACGATTCATCAAAACAAGCACTGAAATATCTCTTCAAAATTTATTTCAAAATCAATATTACATCTTTTTGCTAATGATTCAAAGATACATGTCTCAAATGTCATTCAAGAAATGTAAGTATTATTTCAAACAGGTTGTATGTACAAGAGGGCATGGTAAGCTCGAAAATTTGCAATAGAAAGGGTTTTCGACAATTGGGAGACTATTTACAATTCTACCAAAATATCAACAAGCAATGAAAGATTCAAACCTTGGGACTGTCTACAAGTTCTTGCATCACAGAACGAGCAATTCCTCAAACTATGTTTTCAAATATATTTTCTAGTGTCTCTTGCCTTTGATAGACAGTTTTCAATATTATCGGTCAATGATTTATGTAGATAGCATTCATCTACGAGGACCATATAAAGGCGCACTATTAATTGCAAGTACACGACATGTCAATAATCATTTGTTCCCACTTACACTTGCAATCGTTGATAAAGAGTCGTCCGAAAGTTGGAATTGGTTCTTCAAATTTTTACGGGAACATGTTGTCGAGGATCGGCATGTATGTCTTATTTTCGATCGCCATAAATGAATTTTATCTGCTACACAAAATCAAGCTTTACGGTAACCTCTATTTTCAGTGCACCAGTTTTGTTTATGCCACATTCGAGTTAATTTCAACAAAAACTTTCAAAAACATCGAATTAAAAAGCTTAATGTGGCAGGTAGAAACGGAATCTAAGCAGTGAAAATTTGACCGTGTTATGCGTGAGATTCGAAAAAGAAATGTTGATGCGTACATTTATTTGGCAAAGATAAACCTGGACAAATGAGTACTATTGCATGATGGTGGGCACAGATACGAAATGATGACAACTAACATTTTAGAAGCACTTAATAGTGTATTGAAAAAAGCTAGGGTCTTACCTTTTGAAAGCCCTAGTTGAATTAATATTCAATAAATTGGTTAGGTACTTCAACCAACACCGTGAATGGCCCAAAACTGTGTGCATCCATTTCCGATCAGAGTTTTTGATAAGTTCTTGCGGATTAAATTAAAATCATGATTCCACAAAGTTATGACTTACAATTCGCCAGAAGGAATTTACCTGGTCAAATCTTCAATTTGCATTGATGGCACCAACAATAACGTCTATACTTTTAGAATGAACAATAAATCATGCAGTTGGGGTAAATGACAAGCATATACATTACCTTGTTCTCATACTCTTGCAGTCTTTAGAAAAAATAGTGCGAGAGAAGATACTTATATGTCTGATATATTCCCGAAAAACGTACAGAAGAACATACCAATCGAATTTTTATCTGGTCAGGCATAAAACTTTTGGAGAGATGCTCCTTATAATTTAATTTTTCATCCTCCAAACATGAACAATGAACGTGGTAGAAAACTAGGTACAAGGTTTCGAGAGGAAACGGGTTATCAAAATTTGGATTCTACCCTAAGATGTACCAGATGTCGCATGCCGGGATATAATAGAAAAAATTGTAATAAACCCAGTTCAAGTAATGTATAAGTTTGTTTTCTTAAATGTGTTGTAATATTTTAGGGTTTCTATTAATGAAATTTTTCTTTGAATTTCTTCTAACTACTTCTTCATTACTCTAAATTTTGATAGTAAAATTTACAATATTTTAAATTACTTTCTCATTTTTTTTAATAAAATGGTTATAAGTTAAATATATTTTCTTTTAAAAGGGTTATAAATATTATCATGAAATATACATCAAAATAGGTTAAATAAAATAATAGTCATTTTTAAAAAAATTATATAACTAAAAGTTTTGTCAAAAAGAAATTAATGTGACTAATAACACACGTATCCTAAGTTATTGCTGATTTATGATGCATGTGCTCTGTGCGTTATCTGCCACCTTGACCGATTAAGCAATAAAAGTGTACACAACAAATGTGCATTATCTTTTCTGATAAGGTACAAAAATTATACGTTATAGGCAGATTATGAATAAAAAATGGTTTGTGACCACCTTATTGGCCTTTTTAAAAAAAAAAAAAAAGACTAATCACATCAAAAAACCGAAAAAGTCCTATATTGAAAATGTGCACATTTTTTTGTGAGCATGATTCGTTCTCATTGTAGTGGTATAATGTATTGTAGATTTTGGGATGCGTTTTTATTTGATAAAAGAAATTATATAAAAGTAAATTATTTCGGAAAAAAAACTAAAAGAAATTTTTGGGGTAAACAAAACTAAATTTATTTTGGCTGTACTTGAATAGGTTTTAGTATTAAGAATTTTTTGAAAACACAATTATTTTTAAGAGGAGATGTGAATCTAAAAATTGAAATTTGATATTTGAGATGGTGTCTAATTTCATAATTATTTATGTCAATTTTAATTATATCTATGTCAAATTATTTAATCCATCTTTTAATATATTTGCTCTCTAATATCTCTTTTTAATTTTCAATTGATTTGCTTATGAGAGAGAAAGCTTATACATTGGATATAGTTGGTAAAATATTATTAATTAAATTTATAGAATAAAAGATAAATTTTCTAAAACATATATATATTTGAAGATAAAGTTAAGTTATTGTATTTGGCGTTTCATAATCTATTATTGTATATAATAAAAGTTTTTTTTAGATTTATATAAAACTCCCATGTTTGATCTATCAAATTAATTAAAAAGTCTAATATTATTTTTGAATTTTAACCAATTAATCTTGTCATCTCTAAAATCCCTCTATTTAATTAAATTAATAAAAAATTCATCTATCAAAAAGACTCATTATCAGTACAATACAACATAACTACCAATTTTCAAAATTTGAAAAAAGACTCATTCCACCACTTACTCAACTACTAGCTCCATCATCCATATCTATACCTCGTGATTTTTTCTTTTCTTTTTCTTTTTTAATCGCATTATTGTTGTAGTAGATTTTTATTTTCATATTTTCTCAGGACCAAATTCTTATGGAACTGGGAATTTTTCTTTCTTTTTCTTAAATTTGCATTGTTGTAGTAGTTTTTTATTTTCATATTTTTTTATGACTAAATTCTTACAAGATCGCAAGATTTGCAATACTTATTAATAGGTATGTAATTAGGGAATTCTAAACCTCTACTCCTTCCTCACGTAGCTCCATCGACACCTCGAAAAACAATTGGAAGGGATTGCTGAGAAATTAAAGAGCGAACGGTAATTTTAGTGGATCTATGAATCGGAGATGCACGAAAAATCAGAAGGACATTATACAGATAACAAAGATATGTGAAATATTTATTGGTTTGCTCTTGATGGCTCCAACAATGGCAAAACACTTTTTTTCTCCTTTTCTTATTGATAGAATTCTTTTTTTTTTATATAATTTTTTAAAAGTTTTATAAGTATACTTTTCTAATAATAACTTTCCTACGAAATTCACAAAGAGTTGAGGAAATGTTTTGGGTAAATAAGTAAGTTAAAGATCTTCTCAAAAAAAAGAAAAGTTAAAGATTTTGTTAGACAAGACTGATATTTCAATTCATGGAAGAAACATTATGGAATTTTGAGATTGCTTCTTTTTGCTTCTTTTTTATAGAGTGAATTTTGGACGATTCATAATTGTAATTCTTTTTTATATTTCAGATATTAGAAATTTTTCTTCTTTCTTTTTTATTAGTATTTAGATATTGGAGGTTATTAAAGTCATTCTAAAGTTTTCATCATCCTAAAATAACATATGTTAAGAGTAAGGATAAATTTGTAACTATTTCAAATGACAAAGTTTATTTTGTCATTTGAACAAATTTCAATGATATTTTGTATTTATACCTTAAATACATAGATTTTTTTTTTTTGACATTAAATCAAATATCTAATACAATAATTTTTTTTCTATTTTGTCAAATAAAATTAGTAAAATATTAGAATGATAGGAAAGAATTAAAAAGCTCAATTTTTAATCTTTTATCGAGACATAATTTAGTTCCTTTGCTAAAAAAATAATGGATAATTCATACTATACCATATATATATATAATATTGTTAGAAAAATCCTATGTAAGGCATAACATTTCCATTGAGCTACCCTATTAAGTTAAGCCACTTTTGAAAACATGAAAAAATCTATCTATTTTAACAATTGTGCATAAACAAACTAAATACTAAAATGCCACAATCTTAGATCATATAACCTACAATCTTGTGGGTGTGGAGGAAGATTTAAAAATAAAAAAATAAAAAAAAAAATTGGTGGGTGGGTATGGTGTTGTGGAGCAAAGATGGTTTTTTTTTCTTTTTTTTTTTTTGGTTGCGGGGGAGAGGGAGGGAGGGAAGGGAAGGGAACGGAGTAGTGGCAGGGTGTGAATCGGGAAGGGCTTTTTTCGGGGAGGAAGGTGAAAGGGGTGGTGTGGCTGTGGATGGGAGGGTAGCCGAAGGGGGAATGGGGTGGCGAGAGGTGTGAACTTATCTTATTTTTTTAAAACCTTGATCAATTTTTGATAAATGTAAAAAGATGTGAAAGAATGAATAGTCTTTATTTTTAATTAAATAATATGTTTATCTTTTTAAAAATAAAATATTATAAATGTAGACTATATTTTTATTAAAGAAATCCATTTCCTTCATATTTATTATGTTAATGAATTATATTTATATAGTTATCTTATATTTATGGAGGGAGGGATATTAGTTTCAAATTTAATATTAACTTTTTAGTAATATATAGCAAAAAGAAGTATTAAGAATTCATATACGTTTTTCCTTTTAATATTCAACTTTTTAATTTTATTCTTATTTATTTTTCTAAATACTTTTGTATACGTAATAAGGTAGTAGAAAGAACTTTTATTAGAACTTTTGGGTTCAAGTATATTAATTATAGATGATGTAAGAGAAAAAAAATATACATGTTCTTTTATTCTCCTTGGATAATAAATATTTTTTTTAGAAAACTTTAATCCTTTTTTAGAGAATTCAAAGGTGGAAAAGAAAATTTTTAATTTTTAGTTGTTAATGATATATAATATTTTTAATTAAATAATATTTTTATTAAAAAAATATTATATACAAATAAATTCTTTTTTATTTTGAAAATTCTATTCCGCACTAGTACTACTATAAAGTTAATCTATTATAATTAAAATTTCATATTATATTTTAACTGAAACTATTATTTTATAATTTTTAAAAATTAAAATCTTAAAAATATGAAAAGAAGAGAAAAAAATAAAAGATTTTGAATAAAACATTTAAAAAATTAATAAAAAAAATGACATATTTTGTTGTAAAATATGTTAGTTTTGTATATTTTAATTTATATGCAAAGACGCTTAATCTCATATTATTATGAAGCGGTGATCGTAATAGATTTAAATGGGTTAAGAACCACCACCCCTAATAAATGGTGTTTTGAAGTTCATATGAGAGCTGAGCACTACCTAAATTGGCGAACTCAATTGTGTAAATGATATGCAGCAAGTTTGAATGCTAATTTGTCTGTATTCGCTCTATATATATGGACAAAAAGACAAATAATTAAAGAAACAAGAAAATCAAAGGTAACATATATGTGAATTGGAATTTTTTTCCTTTCTTTTTCTCTTTTTTTTTCCTAAAAAGCAAAAAGTATTATCCAATGGTGGGTTTTTATATGCCCCCATTATTATTGTATACATAGATACAAAGTGTTATCAAAGTTGGAACCGAATTGGATCATATCAGCACTAATACATCGTCAGACTCCAGAGCCAGAAATCTTTTCGAGGATGGATCAATCAATCTACTACCTTCCTTCTATATAAGCCCAATCTCTTATCCTCATAAATTACCAAAAGAAAAAACATATAATGTAAATGTTGAATCATGGCTGTTGGTTCATATTCCTTGTTTCTCTAGAGCCACGCCCCCGACCCACGTAATGTCACTTTTTGTATCATCAGGGGGCATGCATGAGAACGCAACTCACAATTTGACAGTGCCTTTATGGCCTACTTGGCAAATGTTTTCACTCTGGCAAAAATAATATCCCATTGTCATGAATACTTGGGCCCCATGATCTTATAACTTCTTCACATCTACTAATAATATAAACAATGTGATCTTTCTTTACTCTAAATTCTCAGCTAAGATCAAGAATTTACCAGAACAATGTTGCCTTGTATCAAGTTCAATGCCATTCTCCATCTATGGATATATATATGATCTGATCAAGTTTCTAGCTTTATCAAGCAGTAGCCATTGTCCATTGATCCTCCCCTGTCCAGGAGTTGCTTTTCTCCATCACGTCCTCTTTTCGTGATGTGCCTTTCTGTTTGAAAAGATTCGATGCTGCTATACTCGAGCAATCGGGGAAAAAGGTGGATTGACTACGAAAGATGGCAAGACTTCTTCCATCTTCTTCTTGACTCTAAGCTTCTCTTGATCATCGTCTGTGACTGCCTCAATTAGATTCTTAACTTCTTCTTCAATGTACAAATTAAGGGAATTGGATTGATCAAGAAATTGCTTGTTTTGATCTCTTCTAACATCAACAGAGGCATCTGCAGTATGCAAGATGGCAACGCATATTGAAAATGCTTGTAATGTTGATAATTGTGCATGGAAATTAACCGCGTAATGTCCTTCCTCAATCATTGTCATTGTCAATGCTGGTGTATTTTCTTGTCTTCCCTGCATATAGAAGAACGAGAGAAATATGAGAAACAGCCAAATGCAACAGACAACACTTCGTTCAAGACTACAAACTAATCAAGCAGAGGAAATTAATCTGACATTGTCAAAATGCATGATTGATCCCAAATTCATGTCCTAAGGTGAAATCATTTGACTAAAACTTCGTGATAATCATGTAATAACAGTCACAAATATAGAATTCTAACATATACGGGAGAGGAGCTTACCTGAATAAAAAGTTCCAAAGGGCTATTATTTTCCATGAAATGACCATGTTGGTCTTTGGCAATCTTGATATCCGGATTTCCAAAGATATTAAGGGGGCACGCCATGTCCCAACCACCGCAGTCACAACCTCCACCTAATCTCCATCTATCTAGCAATGGTGAAGGACCACGACTTTCAGCAGTTGTTGGTAAACTATGGTTACCAGAAGGGATCACAACATTCACCTTGGCCGGGCTTGAACAATCGTGAAGTTGTTCATTTCTCTGTTCAACCTCCTCATAGGTATAAAGAAAATTAGCCAGTGGTTGTTCAAGTTTCTTCTCCCCACTTTTGAACTTCAAGCTCTCTCTCTTTTCAAAAGGGATTTGAATAACAATGGCCGCAGCTTCAAGATACGGATGCAACTCTGCAGCATCCAAAGGATAAGGAGAAAAACGAGCTTGTCCCATTTGCCCTCTTGCCTTGTTTTTAGTTGAAACTTCATCCACATTACCACTATCTTGAAGTGAATTTTCATCAGAAACAACATTATGAGCTTTAGCAACATCGGCAGGAACAAAGGAATTATCTTGAGAAGAAACACTTCTTCTTGGATGAGCAACGTCGTATAATATGAATTCTGTCGCCAAGGAATTATCGAGAGTTCCAGCATCCTTCAGTTCTGTACATAAATGACAAGATACCTGCATCTGTCCCACCATGGGAGATACTCGTTTACTATCTTTCGATCCCCTTCCACTAGCATTACTTCTCCTTTTCTCATGAGTTGAATGAAAAGTATATGTCCAATTTAAAGAATTTTCCACTTTCCATGCCTTGGCCACAAAAACATCTTCCGGGAATTTCACTGTGAACTCAAAAGTTGGCATACCATGTTTCTTATCCAACTTCAGCAGAGCTTGTAAGTGAGCAGGCGAACTATGGACAAGTTGATTATGACACTCCTTAACAGACCAAGATTCACATTCCATTTGGTGTCCTGTGTTTGAAAAATCATGCATCAGAGGTTTACAAAATGTCTTATTCCTGCTGATGTTATCTGACCCCGTTGAGGCAGCTTCTCTTTGTTGTTCATTCGAGGAACTCAGCGGACTCCTATGAGACTTTGATTTCACAAAAGGATCAAACACTTTTCTAACAGGTCCAAACCTGGCCTTTGGACTGCTGGCTCTGGATGAATCACTTTCTGAACGAGCAGGAGAATGGGGCAATGCTAACTTAGCTGATAATGACTTGTGCAAATGAACAGCCTGTTCTTTTCCCCCCAGGCTGTTACCATTATTTAGCGGAACAATAACTGGTTGAGAGTTGATTTTGAAGTCCCTAACCGATGGCCGCTCTACATTTTGAGCTCTTTGATTCTCTACCCTATCTGAATCAAAAGAAACTTTTCTAGAGCCATATGATGGTACCCTTCTTCTGGAAGGACTCGATTTCTCACAAGAATGCAATTCTACAAGAGATTTGCTAGATGTTGCTGTACTCAACTCTGAATTCCGGGACATGACCGATGATCTTTTCAGCTCTATTTGCAAATTATCCTCGTCTGAACTACACAAAGAATCAATTACACCTAATGATAGCCCAGCAACACTTCTTTCTGACAATTCAATTTTCTGCCTCCCTTCTACAGCATCAGTTTTTCTCATCAGCCTTACTTCTTTGGAGCTTTGATATACAGAACCCCGCTTTCTAACATCATCGTATTCCAACTGAACTCTTCTGGATGAAATGGTTTTACAGGATGCACTACGGTAACGATGAAAGCTTATATCATTAAATTTTTCATTCATGGACAACTCCCCATTACCACATCTAGCAGCATATCCTTTTGATTTCCTTTTGTCAACTTTCGAATGACGACGTGGAGATGGAAGAACTGTTGTTGGACTTCCATCCACTACACAATACTTGTCGAAATCTAACTCCATTTCTTATCTCATTCATAGATCCAGAACCTTACAAGAATCAGAACCAAATGATAAAAACATAAATTAGCAACACAAGCAGCATTAAACATCTTATAAAAGCGAAACAGCAGCATAAAACATCAAATAATCAAAAAAAGAAGTGAAGAGAGATTCAAGAAATTTAGAGACTAGTAAGCTAATTAATTAGCAAGAGAGAACTACCACAAGAAGACAGTGTAAATTACCAGAAAATTCATAGGCATATGGTCAGATCTTAGACAACGAGCTAGGTTCATAAACTAAAACAAATGTAATAATGAAAGTAGCATACCCATGATTGAATTGAAAATTAAGGTGGCAGCAAAATAAGATACTAAACTTAGAGTAAAACGACTTCAATCCTTATAACACTTGAAGGAGTACGCCAAGAACTTATATTGCAATGCTAGAAACTGTGTGGCCCCAACAAATGATTGAAGAACTTAACCAGTTGAAAAACACACAAAAATGGCATTTTGATTCCATAGAGATGAAACCCTTCAACCAAAAAAGCAACCTTGGAATCCAAATCCAATGAGAACTTCACAAATTAGGACAGAAAGATAATGAACAATTGGAATGGCATTAAAAATCTAATCTTTATTATGTACACTTGCATTCTAAGCCAACTAAAGAAGATTACTAAAGGAAAATGGCATACCCCACTGGATCTCTTAGAGAAGTGAAGCCAAAGGAAAAACCAGCAACAAACTGCAAGTAGAAGTAATCATTTCTTCCAATCTCTTTAGCTCAAAGTCTCTTCCAAGAAAAGCCCATTTCACATTTCAGATTTCTCTATTGAATAAACAGTCAGAATGTGATTCTGACCCCCAAAAAATAAAAGAAGTGACAAGTATTTCTCAAAGAGGGAAAAAGTTGAATGAAGGAAAAAAAAATAGAAAAAGCAAGAAAACCCCAGAACTGAAACTGAAAATTAGCATAAAGGAGGGTTTACATCAAAGAGAGATTAGAGAGAGAGGGATGAACATTTTGAGGAAAAAAAAAACCTCTCTCACATGAGGAAGAGTGAATGAATGAGTGAGATGAGATTGAGAAAGAGAGAGAGAGACAGAGACAGAGACAGAGAGCTGCCAAAGATTCAGAAGGTGTCCACTAAAAAAGCGTTCTTCACTAAAAAAACTAAAAAAGACTTCTTCTTTGACTCATTATACACGCAGCTGCTGTGCTCTACTATGTTAATTTGTGTTTTTCTTTCCGCAGTGTGCATATTACTACCATGCCTTGTTTCTCCTCTCTCTCTCTCTCTCTCTCTCTCTCTCTCTCTCTCTCTCTCTCTAACGTTACTTTTTAGGACACTGTTTTTGGACACCTTCAAGATGGCAATTTTTGTACAAAGACAATGGTACCCTTTAAACCAAAGCAATTAGCCTCTAATCCAAGGGTACTTTGTGGTAATTGGAAGAATCAACCAAAAGGAGGCACCCAATTATTTTATGGGAATCACTGCAGAGATGATTATCTTATGTTCTTGGAAACAGCATGCAATTAGCTCACATATTGGCACCCTTCCCCCTCCCCAACCCACAAAAAAATACCCAAAAAAATCAATTCCATTAAAGTAATCTAGACAGGATTTTAAGCAATTAATGGCATCTTGAAAAATTTATTAATTCTGTACTCTGTTTTCTTGAATGGGGATGAGCTTACAGATCCCTCCTCAGTCTTCCCTCTTGAGTCATATATCTACGCAATTACCTAAAGATCCATTCTTTGTGTTTTTCTTTTGTTTTTTTCTTCTGGGTTCAATGAGCAACAAAACAAAAGAAGAAATGAAAATGATTCAGAGAGACAAATATGTCCACAATGACGTGACAAATGCTATCACCAAACAAACTTTTTGAATATGACCATTTGTCCCAATTCTTCAATTCTAAGAAAGTCCCGGCCAAGAGGGTATTTATAACCCCCTCACATCAACTTCAAAAGAGGTCCAAACTTGTAGCTTTACTTCACCATCACCTCGGAAGAAGTTCTTGTTCTTGATTGGGAAAAGGAGGCAAAATGTACAATCTAAAATCCAATTAAGCTTAATAATAATGTAAAACACTTAAGAAGTACTGACTTTGAAACAGAAAGGGACATAAAATTCACTTACCAAATATGCATGCAACGGGATGAAATAGAATGTTGATTTGTCCTTAGAGTAAAATGATAAAGTCTTAGCCAAAACTAACTAGTTTAGCATTTGCGATAAATATTCTGAGACGGAAGGAAGAAGTAATAAGGTAAGTAAGATATGCTTGTGGACTAAGTATATAGGTATATATATTTTTTTAAATCTAATGAGATGGGATTTGGTAAATCTGACTTAGTAGGTAAGAATTTTGTTTACTATATCATGGTCAAATGCGGCTGAAGAAGAGCACCAGAAGGAGAAGAAAAAGGGAGAAATGGTAAATACTACTTTTTTTTCTGGGAAAAATGGTAAATATTACTACTAAGCCAAAGCAAATTAGGCATATTAAAATGAGAATAAATATTTAGCTCTTATATTTTGGACATTTTGGAAAATGCACCCTTTAAAAAATTACAAAATTTTATACTACTTCCAATCGGAAATACAAAACTTTTTAAAGGTATTGAAGATTGTCAAATATATAAGTTCTTTTACGTTTTTCTATAGATATTTAATACTATTTAAAGATAAACAATGTAAATTTTGATGTAAAATATCTATTTTTACTCTCAATAAATGAGGAGAAGAAAAGAAGAATTGACATAATAAATGAATTTTAAAGAGAGTAGAATTAGAAAGTAGACAATAATACGCATTAGAATGTGTAAAAATACTTACTATTTCCAATCGAAAATATAAATTCTTTTAAACAAAATTGAATAGTCAAAATTATAAATCTTTTTACACATCTCAATGTGTATTTATTGTATTAGTTTCCAATTATACATTCTATAATTCATTTATTATCTTCACTTACTCTCTTTCTTTTCTTATTTATTGAGAGTAAAATAGATATGCTATCTAAAACGTTGCATTGTTTTTCTAATTCTTAATTCGTGGTGCAAAGTTTAAAAGGACTTATATTTTCTATCGGAGGTAGTATAATTTTGACCATTAAATTAGACTAAAAGGCCTTATATTTTCGATTGGAAGTAATACCACTTTTTCAAATATATGCTCATTTATTTTATTAGAATCAGAGAGTGTTTGACTCTTAAAGAAGAGATTAAAAAGAAGAAAAAAAGTAATTTAAGTATTTAAAATTAAATATTTAATCTATATACATAAGTTTAAAAGGACTTATATTCTCTAATAAAAAATAAAAAATGGTGTATTTTTTTCTCACTGAAAATTGACGCAAAAGTGACAAATGAGAAAAAAAAAACGGAGGGAGTACAGAAGTGTGTTTGTGTTTTGGGCATGTGATTGGTTTAGGGAGGAGGAAGCAAAACTGAAAGGTCGGTCACATCAAAAACACCCCTCCAAATTTCCTCTTTAAATTACAATGGTTTTTATTGGTGATTCTCATCATCTCCCATGTGCCCCCAAACATAAATAAATAAAAATCCTCGTGTATGAATTTGCCTCCATCAATGTTTGCTTCAATATTGTTTTGGATCCGAATAAATCTATCTTTTCATATAGACCGAATTGTAGTTTTGTTTTGTATACGTTGGTATATGCCATCATTTCTCGCCTCCTCAAGAATAAGTCACAGTCCAATATTGTGAATATTTTAATTTTAAATGAATTAATTGTGTTTGAGATCTCATAGTATATAGCAATGGAGCAACATGTAAATAACATTTTTTGAAGATATGTATATAGTAAATCATGCTTTGTCTGAATATGTGTAACTTATTAACAAAACAAAACTCAACAATGCAATATTCAACAATCAATAATTGAATTTGTAATTATATATCATTCAAATATATTATACATAACGCATGTAAAATAAAGATGCCACATACACCCCATCATATTTAGTCCAAAATCAGACGACGAGTAACTCTAGAGATGCTTTCGTCAATGGCGATATAACGCTCAATTATCGCATTTTCCATTGATAACCATTGTGAATTCATTCTTTGGTTAAAGTGTGAAATTGAATGGTCTAAAAAAAGTATGAATGAGAATAGAGTTTTGCTTAGGATCGTTAGAACAATAATGATATAGGTCCCTAATAAGGAAACACAAACTCAATGCTATTGCCCATATGACAAACACATCATTGCAACCCCCACCCTTTATTATATAGGTCCCAACCCAAATCAGGCCACAATCCAATACTACAAATTTCTTACTCCACACTCCTCTTTCTTTTTTCACAAATAATTCAACCTATAACCTATACGGAATTCAAAACTAAACTCTATATAAATACACCTTTTTTATAGATCGGTGAAAATAATAATAATGCAAATTGTAACCTAAGACAGAATGGCCATTGTCGAACTTTAAGCAAGCAAGATAGTGAATAAAGTAGAGGCACTACAAATGTCATATTGAACCACATTGGGCTGCTGCTACTCATCCCAAGGATTCATATTACATATCCTAAACCTCCAGTATTCACAACTTACCTGTCAACTAGTTTATTCTAGCTCTCTTTTGATCGCCTCGCACAACAGTCGTTAATAGATTAACGACTGTGTTAAACCATTTACACAAGGATAATATAATTTAGTACTTTTAGTAGTCACCTAGGGTTGTGACTGTTTCTGGTTGTCCACCACAGGTACATAAGCTTCAGTTGTTTTCTTCAGAACATCATCTGCTGAATTTTCAGATCCCCGGGGACTAACCAATTTCTTCTCTACATCTTCAAACTTAGCAGTCGCTAATGGTACTGTTCCGACATTCTTGGCAGAACTTGGCTCATCTATTGTCAATGTAGATACTTCATCTCTTGGAGCATACCAACTATTACCACAAGCCGTGCATTCCAACTAGAAGGAATCAAAAACGCAGAAGAGGATATCAGAAAGAGAACAGTAAACAGAAACTCACACTGAGCTTCATTTTAACTTAAAATGCTTCTTCTAACTGCAGTCGGATGCATGAAACGGCACAATTTTTTTCATTTTCCCCAGTCATTCGAGAGTTAACATGAACAGATCCTTGGAACTCTTCTTCAACACCCACTAGATTCTAAACATGACCCTTCCATAATAAACTTGTCAAAGAAGCCCTCTTACGCCTTTATTAGCAGGGCAATGCAAAAGGTGAAGAGAAAAACCTGATAACGATCTCCATGTCCAGCCTGAATAATCTCTACAATGCCAACTTTTTTCTCCTTGCATCGTTTGCAACGAGCATCTGTCATCTGCATCACAAGCCAAACAGGAAGTGAAAAACCCAGATGTTATCAGTTGCATCCTATGCTCTTTCCTTTCTTATTCCCATTACAGGGCAATTGCATAAGATATTAACAGAAAACAAGCCTGGCTTATGCATCTCTTTTCATGCAAAGGAAATTCTCTGCTGCTCTTCTTCACCTGTGTGATCATAATCTGTGCAAAATTAAGGATTGACAAGGTACCTGCATACGCTCTGACTCTTCAGGCTCCCTGCTTGCTATCTCCTCTGCAGTTAAACCCTCCTGAAAAAATAGTAGACAAAATAAGTGGCATGCAGCTAGAGAAGTAAAGCCACTACTTCCTCCCCACCCCAACACTGTTCAAACCAGAGAGAGCTCATACATTCTTATCTAAACCACTTTATCTCACTGAAATGGAGTTCCGTCGTATGTCCTTTTTCATCTCCAAATCTCAACTCAACAATTACTCATGGCATGATCTGATGATCTTATGGAAGATCATGATTTTGATTGGGTAACCAAACTGGAAACGAGATACCGATAACTCTCACTCTCAACATACTAAACTATGACAACCTAGGGTGAACGTTTCAATATTATGAGCTTTTCAAAATAACTAGTCAAGAAAACAGCCATACCTTCAACTCATTAGGTGACATGCTCAATACTTGTGAAGGCTCCAACTCCCCACTAAGAACACGCCGAGCCAAAACCGCGTTATGCTAAGGGAAAAAAGAATGTCAGTAAGTATCATTAACACGCAAAGCCAACAAGAAAACAAACTGCTTAACCACCTAATATCCTATGGAGTACTGTCCCCACAATTTGGAATATCAATTTTGGGAAGAATAAATAACCACTATATAATCTTAATCATAAAATAAATAGAAATATAACAGAAATATGGAAGTAATCTAACCGCAAGATTGAAGGATAGTTGCCGCATCTTTTGGTTATACTTCTGGAAATCTGAGGATAAAGCTTCATGTGATGCCTTCTCAAGAGCAGCAACAGCAGAAACAGCAGTATCAGGCCAATTGAGATTTTTGCTCCGATATCCATTCACAGATTTTGCGTGCTTAGTCATGATAGAAGGATCAGCCCCATCTTTACTCCCCTTCTCTTTCGCATCATTTTGCTCTCCATCATTGGGAGTACATACAAATTGAACTCCTTGTAAAAGCTTCTCCAACCACTTGTCCCTCTGTGTTTCACCAGTTAGGACATCAAACTTTGACAAAATGACAAAATATTCTGATGCATTATTAGCACAACTTCCTGGCGTTTCAACTTTAAGGGATTGGCCAGATCTTGAGGGTGCTTCATCTGCTCTAGAAACGTCTATCGGTGCCATGTACTTTTTTCTCAAAAGTCTTTTGTTCCTCAACTGCTCTTCCTGAACAGCAGCAGCATCTTCTGGCTCAATGTCAGGAAGATCTCCCACCCGTGACATAGTTTTCTGAACGAGGAGATCAATCTCTTCCTGTTTATTGTCCTCATAATCCTTATCCGTGAGCTTGAATAGCCTTCTCTGCTCAGTATCATATACCTTCTGCACAATGAAACCAGGATGTTGCTTCCGTAATGGGATCTGCTTGTTCAAAGGTATAAAATGCACCACACACTTATGCATAACAGATTCCGCAGGAACCTCATCCCGGTGGAAACTATAGAAAAGCTCTCTTGTATCACTGGATTGCCAATTTCCACCGCCTTTTTTCTCTGCCTCTTCAGGACGGTAAAACCATTGCCCTGTGACCATCATGCTCCCATCTCCTTTCTGACTAATGTCCTGCAAAAAGAATGACACATCATTCCTCTCTAAGAGGATGTACAAAAGTGCCACACAAGATAAGACAAACATGGTCACTTGTACAAAGTGATGTTTCAAGTCATTGTACAAGTAAAATCCAAGAATAACCATGCTAATATGTAAAATTGTGAAAAACATCTCGTCTAATATCATACTCATCTTATGTAAGTTCGCCCAACATTTAGTGCATTAAAAGGACAATACTTCCAAAAAACAGAAGGTTTCTAATGGTCTTTTGGAGTAAATTTCCTTGGAAGGTATCGCACAGTTCATGACTATTTTAATAAGCTCCATATGGAAACATGTCTGAAGCAATGTGAAAAAACTTAGAGAACTGGCTCAGAAGTTAGTATCCACACTCAACCAGGCCAAAGGACCAAAAGCTCAGCACAGGCCTAAAATTAGAATCTATACTAAAGTAAAAGCATCTTTATTCACCCAAATTCTGAATATAAGATAATAACAAAAATAGAATTAAGGGAGCATTTGCATAACCTCCCAATCCAAAAATTTTCAACCCAAATGCCAATTTCATTTGGACACAATTCTGAAAAAAGTGAAAGATTCAAAATTATATAGAGAATAAATAAGACTCCTTCCAATTTAAAAGTTTGAAGTTCAAAATTTTTTCCTCTAGATAGTAAGAATTCTTAGACCAAGAGGTACTCCAAATGTACCCTAAAGCAGGAGGATACTAAACTCCAACATAAACTGGGTAAAATCTTCAAAAATGAAATGTAAAAACAACACAAATGCACTGTTTCCCAAGTTCACTTAGACTAGAAGAGTAACAAAATTTAGCAATTACCTTGATTATAGCCACATAAGGCTTCTGGTTTTGTACCTCAGGAACCAAGAGCACAGGATCCTCCTACGGAAAGGACAAACATAAGTAAACGAGACGTACAAAGAAAAATTCCCCATACAGTTCAAATGCAGGACTGAGACAACAAGCTACACCTATAAATCGAGAGCACCTAAGCAAAACCTCATTCTATCTCTTAATCTTATAAGATACCCCTGCATTATACTAACAATTCCATTCTTTCGTTTTCATTTGTCCCAAAATTCTTGTTATAATCTCGAAAGTGGCCTCTTTTACCTTTCATATCAAAGCCAGAAAGTTTTCCATTAACTGTTACAAATTATATCGCCTCTAAAATCAATCAAAAGTAAAACAGGCCCAAAAAAATAATTGTCTAGAATTACACTCAACCAGGAGCATACATGCGGAAATGGAGCTTGATTCCCAATATAATATTACAGTACACATTTGAAAAATGGAAAAAATGAAAATTTTAAGCGTGGGGCGTCAGGAGGGGAAACATTCCCAGAAAACTTAAAATTGTGAGTTGTGACCCGTCCTCAATACAAATACCCTCTATTATGCATTTAGAAAAGGAAAAGATTAAAATCTGAAATATGACTAAATTATAAGGAGCAAAAATTTCCAGAAAATTACTTTTTTTCTTAAGCCAATATGTTGATTAACCTCAACACTTAAGTCCCCTGATCATGTTACTGAGGTTCATTATTTCTATATTAAGGATATACATTTCAATATCCCCTGACCATGGGACCATAATGCACTCTAAGTGCCCCAAGCCAACAGCTAACTGGAATTATCCTCACCTAAAATCTCTTCTCATAACCAAAAGTCACAATGCTAACTGCCAAGGTCCCCTTTATCCTCTACCAACAAGCTCTATTATTCTGTAAGACAGGTCCCTTTACATTCAAACATTAAAATATTCAACCAAGAATTTTACGGATACAGGTCACAGTAGACAGTAAAGAAATGCTTTAAAGTACTAAAATTTTCAGGATCACAGACCACCCTCCAAACAATCAAGAATTTTCAAAACAAACTAAGCTGACAGACCAGCCTCCACACCTGTTTTTCTTCATAAAGAAAACACTCAACTGCACACTAACATAAAAAAGAATCAACTTTTTTTATTCCAGTATTATGGCATTACTGAATTGAATATAAATTTCATATCAAAACCAATATCTTTTAAAAAAAAAAAAAAGTAGATACGTAAATTCGAAAGAGAGAACTAACAAGATCATAGCGATTTCCATCATACTCAAATGCATCATAGTGATTCCTCCTGCCCTTGCCTCTACCAGAAACCCTAATAACATCACCAATAGGCTTTGCAGGATCCTCCTCTTCCTCCTCCTCCTCCTCCTCAGGTTCAGAAACTTGTTCTTCTTCTTCTTCATCATCATCAACCACCACTTTCTTCTTCTGCCTCTTATTATTTCTCGCAGTCTCCTCTTTCCCTTGCTCTTCTTCGTTGTCGAGCTTCATCTTCTTCCGCTTCCTTTCGTTCGTTCGCTGCTCGTTACTGGGTGAACTCCGCCGCCGAAGAGAACGGTCGTCGTCCTCGTCGTCGCTCGTCGCTAGCTGAGCCAATCTCCTATTGCCCATTTTACAGAGCTTTGGTATGGTCGCCGAGAATTTGAAGTTCCGAGTATTAATAGTGTAGATGATATTTCCACAGACGGTGACGGAGGTTTTGTAAAAGTCGTCAATTCCTGTGAAAATTGCAAATTTGCCACTATCAATTTTTTCTGTAATTCTTTTTCATCTTTTATTTGTTCTTTTTTTTTAACAAACAGTACTATTGGTTTTTAAAAAAAAAAAAAACTTTTTTGGAATAACATTGAATAGATTAATCTATGTAATTGATGACAAAATCTTATTCTGATCATTCTTTTATTTCTCATCTAATAGAAGAAAGGGACAATATTCCCTACAGAATTAGCACTTCACAAGTAAGCGAACGTGATAAGGATAATCATCATATAGAAAAATTATTTAAAAACAAAGAGAATATTATTAGAGGTGTTTATAACACTAAAGATGCGGAAATAACCGAATTCGAAATGAATTTTTCATTATGAATAAAACTAAAATAGATTTTAGCCCTGAATCTTTGGCCAGGTAAAAAGTTAAAAAAGAATTTTATTTACCAATATGGGAACCATTTAGAAAGTGGTTTTCCCCTAATTTTACTAATGAATTCAGAAGTTATATTTCTGATGACTTTTATAAATTTTTGTCATATCATAATATTTTATTTCCTTTTGTTCCATGGTTTATGTCCAATTATTGAACCTTATATTTCTGTGTTAGAAAGAGATTATAAGCTTTTGAATGGTAATATAGTAAAAGAAATAAAATAATATAGTAAGTTTTACAGCATTCTCAAAATTATTTGAAGATGATACATTAACTATTACTGTAAAAAAAATAAATAAAATAATAGAACAACAAAATTATACAAATATTTATTTAAATGTTCTAGGAGAACAGATTATATCTCTTCATAAGAGAATTGTTATATTATACAAAAACTATAAAAATCTGATATAAATGCCTCAGAAAAAATAGAACTTATAGCAACACCAACACTATTTATAATTTAGCACATAGAATGTTGATGAATAGTACTATAAGTAAAACTATTGGTAATACTGATAGTAATATAGCAAAAATGATAGTTGCAGGATTCACTGGACAATTAAAAGGTTTGTGGGATAATTATTTATCTCCACAAAATAAAGAATAATTTTTTAAAAATATAAAACAAGAAGGAAATCAAATAACTGAAAATTCAGTTTATACATTGATAGTTACCATATTAGAACATTTTACGGGAAGAATATCTGATAATGGTGAAAATATTCGTACTTTATTACAAAATTTAAGATGTAAGACACTATCTGATTTTATATGGTATAAAGATGTTTTTCTTAATAGAGTAATGGAATTGCCAGAAAGTAATAGTACCCATTGGAAGTCAAAATTCATAGATGGACTACCTAATTTATTTGCAGAAAGAGTAAATAAAGCTCTTAGAAAAGATAGGATAGCCCTATGTAATGAAATAAAATTGAATCAACAAATTAAAAGACAAAGATTAACCAAAAGAAGACGACTAGGCCAATTTTGTAGTCAAATTAGGATGGACATTCCATCACAAAGAAAATTAATAAGAAGCTATAGAAAAGATGATAAATATTTAAAAAATAAAAAGAGAAAATATTCTCAGGAAAAATTAAATAAAAAATAAAAAAGAAAAGCTGATAGATTAGAAAAAAGAAAAGACAAAAGTAATATTGTCTTATAGATGTTAGCAAATAGAACATTATGATAATAAATGTAAAATGAAGAAGAAAATTAATAGTTTAGATATTAGTCAATAAATAAAAGATTCTTTAGAAAAATTATTTCTAGAATCAGAAAATTCTGAAAGTATTAGTTCAGACTAAAAAATAGATCAGATAAATAATACTTCTGATGATTCTGATAATAATGCATGATTATTATAAGATCATATCTCAATTTAGATAATCAAATATAAATGTTTTAAGTAATAATAACATATTAGAATTCTTGAAATCAATAAAAGACCAAGAATTAAGGTAAAAAATAATTGAACAAATGGATGATATTCCATCTTCTAGTAATGATAAAGCGGAATTAGAATTAATAGTAAATAATAATCCTTATACAATGTCAGAAGTTTATAAAATGATGAAAGAAAAGAACAATAATTCACAAAAATCACCTAGTACCACAAATGATTTATATGAAGAAATTAATAATCTTAAAAATGAAATTAAATTGTTAGAACAATTTAATAAAAATCTAGACATTAGAATTTCTAACTTAGAAATAAATAGGGAAACTACTTTAATAAAACCAATACAGTTCATCATATTGGGGAAGAAAATTTTCTCTCTGTTTTGGATATAATAACATCTTTTAACTTTTATGTTAAAATAATATTATTAATAAATCATGATGAAATAATTGAATTAACTGCATTAATAGACACAGGAGCACATATTAGTGTTATACAAGAAGGAATAATTCCTACTAAATATTTTGAAAAAACTACTCATAGCTTAAGGCATGCGGGTGGTCAAAAATTAGAGATGAATTTTAAATTACCACGAGCATATGTTTGTAATAACAAAGTTTGCATTCCTGAAAGTTTTTTATTAGCAAAAAATATAACTAATCAAGTTATACTTGAAGCTCCTTTTATAAAAAAGATTTTTCATATTACTCATATTGGTACAGATTCAATTATAGGAACCTATGAGAAAATTCCTGTATATTTTCAGTTTATAACTGAACCAAATACTATATTTATTAATGAAATAAAAGATTTTATTCTTAGAAAACATAATCAAATTAATTTTCTTAATTTCGAAATAAATTCTTTTAATATTGAAGAAGCTCTACAAAATCCTAAATTACAATATAAAATAAAGAAAATCCAAAATAATATTTCGATAGAAATTTGTAACGACCATCCAAATGCTTTTTGGAATAGAAAAAAACATATTGTTAGCCTTCCATGTATAGATAACTTTGATGAAAGAAATATACCAACAAAGGCAATACCTTGTCAAATGAATTCACAATATCTAGAATTATGTAAGGAATAAATAACTTCCTTATTAAGAAAAGAATTAATTAAATAGTCAAATTCTCCTTGGTCATGTACAGATTTTTATGTTAATAAACACAGTGAAATAGAAAGAGGAGTACCAAGATTGGTAATAAATTATAAACCTCTAAATAAAGTATTAAAATGGAGTAGACATCCAATTCCCAATAAAAAAATACTTATTAGATAGATTATATGAGGCGATAATATTTTCTAAATTTGATTTAAAATCAGGATATTAGCATATTCAAATTGCTTAAAGTGACCAATATAAAACAGCTTTTAATGTTCCAATAGGACATTTTGAATGGAAAGTTATCCTTTTTGGGTTAAAAAATGCACCTTCAGACTTTCAGAAAATAATTAATAGTCTATATATAGATGATATCTTAGTATTTTCTAAAAATTATTTAAGAAGTTAGTTATACAAATGGTTTAGTAATCTCCAAACCAAAAATGATTTTATTCCAGACTAATATAAGATAGTTCAGAAAATAAAAGAAAAAATAAAAACATTGCCTTGTTTGATATTAGTCAATCCTCATTGGGGAAAAATCATTGAAACAGATGTCTCAGATATAGGATATGGAGGTATTTTAAAGCAACTTTGTCCTGATGATAAACAGGAAAGATTAATTAGATATCACTCTGGAAAATGGACTGATAGTAAAAAAAATTATGCAACAATTGCTAAAGAAATTCTTGCAATAGTAAAATGTATTTTAAAATTTCAAGATGATTTATATAATCAAAAGTTTATAGTGAAAACTGATTGTAAGGCAGCAAAATTTATGTTTAATAAGGATTTTAAGCATAATGTTTCTAAATAAATGTTTGCAAGATGTCAAGCTCATTTAGCCCCATTTGATTTTGAAATAATCTATAAAAAAGGTGAAGAAAATAGTCTTCCTGATTTCTTAACTCGTGAATTTTTACAGTCAAGGAAGAGGTAATACCTCTTATAGTCAAGGAAGAAATAATATCCTTGTCCAAATGGGAAATAAAAAGCTAATAGCTGAAAACATTGCTAATAATGATGCCTCATTATATGAGGAATTCAAAAAATTTATTACGGATAAAAAGCGATAGGAAGGTGAAACCTCCTCAACAGGATCATATTCCCAAATTTTATCAGAAGAAGATAATATGGCCTCATATCATACAAAAACCCATAAAGAAATTATATTTCTTTTAGAAAATAAAGATCTTCAATGGAAAAATTAGATATCTAGATACAACATCATATGCTGCTACATCATATAAACAAAGATCATACAATGAGAGTATATTTAAAGTAAACTCATGTGATATCGCACATTTTTATCCTAATACTAAAATGACTAGTATTTATAATTTTAGTAAAATCATAATTAAACGGATTATATCTATTGAAGAATGGAGATTATCTCCTTTAAAAGAAAAGGGAATTCATAATTTCCAAGTCTAAAATATCTTTTAAATATAACTATTGGGATTATATTGATGCGTTTCATAAAGCCTTTTTGTATGAAAATCCTAATAGGAAACATATATGGCTTATAAAGATTTGTGGGGATGTTTATAATAATTCCCTACCAAATTGGTTCATACAATGGTGGAATATTTATGACACATTTGGGAAAATACTCCCGGACAGATTTAAACCATTATATGGTGAATGGGAGAATATTTCACCAAAAATAGCAGATTATATCACTTCAAATCAATATACAGAAGAAATAGCATCAATGATATTCTTTATTGAATTCTCAATTCCATGGGTTTGGAAGTGGACCCCAGAAGTAAGTTATACTCCATAAAAAATACCTTGTCTCAGAAGACTTATTCATAGTAGGTTCTGGGATAGATTGACTAAGGTTAATCCAGAAACGAATCAAATTCATGGACAAAATATTCTGGATGAAATTCACATGAAAAATGATAAATACCAAATCATGAAAGAACAAGGGGAAATAAAGGAAATTAGCCCTTTTCACCGTATTGCAATGAAATTAAAATCACAGAAGGAGGTTATAACCAAAGAAGAATTGATCAAATCATATATGAAATAATTAAATAAGGATTTGGTAAAAAATCTAGTGGAAGATAATAAATCAGATGTGTCAATGACAGGATCATCAAATGAAGAATGCTTAGCAGGAGAATCTCAGGAACCTAATATGGAAGAAATATCAGAAGAAGATATGACCAAATGGCCAAAGAGATTGAACAACAAGCAAGAGAAGAAATTTTCTAAAGGGCGATAGCCTAATAAAACAAAATTCTGAAAAGACTACTCTGATAGGGTACACTTTAATAATATAATAGCTATACTATAATATTATCGGACTTCAAATCCGAAGAAAACTAGAATAGATAAAGTTTGATAAATCCAGTCATGTGATGGCTATAAATAGGATGAAAAATCATCCAAAAGGGGACAAGATCATAAAATTAGAAAACTCTATCTCCCTACCTTCTCTATTGTAAAATTTTATACTTCTTATATCATATTCTCAAGAATAAATCTGAGATTGAAGTTTTCAAGAGCATTAATTCTTGTAAGTTTTCTCTTATTCTATTTTATTTCAATATTGCTTTATTAGATTTAGCCTAATGGCAGGCTAAATCCATTGATGTTAAGCTATGAAATCACATGTATCATGATAACTATATTGTGAAGATCATGTTTTGTCTGGTTTCATAGTTTTATGTAAAAATTCAAAGTTTGGGTTAGGAGATCTAGAACTGGCCATAATTACTAAAAGATGAGGGTTAGCCTGTTCAAAGCTGTTGGAAGGCATATGAAGGCGTTGATCCCGGTTTCATCTTTATGTAATTGTGTTGACGGATTTGGATCGCCTATAAAATCGGAATCCTTCTAACCTGTATTTTTGCATGAGTACTATAATCGGACCAATTTGGCATCACTAGTAATTGAATAGATTAATCTATGTAATTGATGACAAAATTGAAATAACAAGATAAATATACTTTTTATTCCTTGCTAATATATATATTTTTCATTAAAATAACTATGTTACCCTCATTAAGTAAATTTCCTATATCACTGCAAAAAAATAAATAGTATTATTTCCCTTTTTTTCTCGGATAAGTAGTACTATTTCTCATTGAAACAAATAGTACAAAAGTAAAAGTAAGCTTGGATTAACACAAATTGTATTGTAACTAACTATATTAATTTCCCGACTTCTTTCATTAAGAAAAAATCATAATAAAATTTTCATGGTAATATAGCCAGTCATATTTGTCGAATCCTCGGACAATCACAAACAACATGAAGACATGTCTTAATGTCAGAATTATAAGTACACGACCGGAAGCATTTCACACCCTTCTATCATATAACATTTCTTTGTTTCACAATACATACAGATAAAAGTATATATCTAATTTATAAAAAAATGGATAAGGAGTTTGTTTACTACATCATGAAGAATTACATTTTTTTCCCTAAAAGCTTATTTTATTACTTCTATGACTTATCTCCTTCCCCTAACTCCATTAGAGTGGAAAAAATAATATATACGCAGCCAATCTAAAACACAACAAGTCTTTACTTATTAATATATATTTTATTTTTTTGTTAAAACAAATACAGTTTATATCAAATTCATCAATAAATTTTCTAAAAACATAATTTGGTACTAATCAACCAATAAATATCAAAATTTCAAGGCTTAAATAATGTCTTGTTATTGAGTCTTCAATGGAGAATTCTCCGTAAAAAAAACTATATTTTATTAATGACTAGGAAATTTGAAATTTGAAAAAATGGAAATTAAAACTTATCTCAATAAGAATTTGAACTTCTTTAATGGTAAATTTAATTGGAGAGGCCTTTTTCTGTCATAAAATTAAGCTCTTAAAAAGCCAAGAACAAAAGATTTGAGATATAAAAAAAAATCAGGGGAAGAAAAACAAATAAATGGACGGAACTAATAAGATTTTGTTTTATGGAGGGAAGTTACAAAGTTTATAATATAAGTAGGTTAATGTCTATATTTTTATAAACCACTCAAAGTTTTTCTTAATAATAAAAGAAGTCTAAACTCTAAGAAAATGAGGATGGATTCTTCAAAGCTTTTGAAGATGAGAGAGAATACATCATGTATTTAAATATGAATTATGATAGATTAACCTAGCAAAATAAACTATATTAATAATGGAAGAAGAAAAAACAAGAAATTGAAAATATAAAAATAAAAAAATTCATAGAAATATAAAATGATGGAAAATGTTCTAGAAAAATTGAAGTGATATCTATATGTTAATGACAAAAAAGAAAAAGAAAAAGAAAAAACAAAAGGAAGAAAACAAATTTAATTTTGTTAGATAAAGTCAGATAAAAAAATAGTTTTTCAATGACAAATATGTAGATTGTATAATTTTTTTCTTTCTTTTGGATAAGTTATCTAATTAGTTCGTAAAAGTTATTTTTTCTTAAAGAAATTTTTTTATAATTTTTTTAGAATATGAATTCTCAATGGCAATTAATGACTAGTTTCTCTTGACCAATTTAGTGAATAAGAAAGAAAAACGGCAAGAAAAATGAAAAAAGAAAAGAAAAAAAAAAAAAGGAAATATAACTGGCACACATATTTGGGCCGGTTTTAGAGACCGATGGGCTAATAGTTGGACTTAAATATCTACCATTTGAAGCCCAATACATATCCAAAATATAGACTTTAAGCCTTCTGACACATTCCTTTTGTCACATGTGCATTTCGATTAGATTTAACCATGTAAATTCTTTTAATTTTTTGTATTGAACTCTATACTTATTGTACATTTTCCTTTATATACAATTTATTTTTTACGAAAATTAAGAAAAAAATATTATTTATTTTTATTATTATTTCTAATCCAAATAGATTTTATAGTATCATCATTAAAAAAAATTATGAGCCAATGAAGAAGAATAAGGGTGTTTTAACTTTTAATTAAATCCCTTTCCCATTTTAAAAATTAGAAAATTCTATATTAAACCTCACAAGATTTGGACTATTCATTAAAGTATTAATTTGATTTTTATTAGTTGTTAAATATATTTGTCCTTATTAAAAACATCGTCTGAGAGTCTCATGCTTAAAGGAGGTCAGAAAATACCCATTTCCATTATGCAAGTATAGTTTTGATAAATCGTAATAAAATATTTAGCATAAGTGGTTAACTAGAAAAATAATGTTCTAATATATAATAAAAATCAAAGGCATGTTGACTAATTTATTTTTTCAAATTTATTATATTTAGAAGACTCGAAATATCGTATATAATATGTTTTAAGTATATTAACATGTGATTCCTGAAACATATTAAACAAACATAATCTGTCTCAAAAGGAGAAATGCAATAATCAATTTCCCTAAACAATATCAACTTGTAATTATTAACAAAGTATTGTACAAGCAAGTAAACTATTATGAGTTGACAAATAAATGGAAAACAATTTCCTCAATTAAATATACTGTTAGGCCTAGTTTGGGAGTTTAGAATGGGAGAGGAAAGAAGGGAAAAGAAGAGGAGAAAAGAATGTGAGGTGCTTTAATCAAATATTATTTAAGAGTTTTGGGTAAAATATAAAAGAAGTAGAATTTTATTCTTTGGGAGTTTGGAGGGAAGTAGAGAGAAAGATGTCCTTTGACAAAAATAACCTTAGAGGGGAAAAAATATTTAATGATTATGTAATTTGTAACTATCTAAAGGATAAAATAGGCATTTCACTCCTTTTTAAAATTTTCTCTCCATTTCATTTTCTTTCATCCCACCTTAAAAAAATAAGAAAATTGAAAGAAAGGCCTCAATTTTATCTTTTCATTCCCCACTCTTTCTTTCGTTAAAAAACTCTAAATAGAACCCTAATCTCCTTTTTTTTTTTTTTTTCTTCTTATTTTTTCTCTAAATCTTCTCATTCAAACCAGCCCTTATAGAATATGATTGGAGGAAGAAATTAACCAATTGTATAACTTGTTCCCTACTCGTCAAGATGGAACTAGAGTTTAGTGTATTTGAAAGGACTGATTGAATCATTACATAATTAACTATCGTGATGAATATTAATTCCATTCCCACAAAAAAAACTAGGAAAATGAATTCCATCTTTTTGTTGCGAAATGGACCACAAAAAGGAAAAAATATCTTAACTCAAACAATAAATATTGTACCAACCATTTATTTAGAAAAAAGTTGACAATTTTTTAAAAAGTTCTTAATTACCAATATTTTTTCTTTGTAATTTGGTTTTGCGCAAAAATTGTTCAACCAATATACAAATCTAATAACTCTTTATTGTATAGAAGGGACAAAAGTTTTATTGATTTTATTAAGGTTCTGTATAATGTGTGTTTCAGGGGCATACATTATTTGTAAGAATAATTGTGTTTAGATAAAATATATTTATATATAATTGTATTTTTGTTTAGAGTTCATAAAAAATACATTATTTGTATGAATATATGTGAGTATAAAATTAAAAACAAAATGAAAGAATTTCCATTTGGAAATCTAATCCAATTTGAGTTTTAATTGATAAATTTTATAAAATATAAACTTTCGATGAACATTGTTTACGTGTGCTTGCACACAGTAAGAGAATCCTTTTATTGATAAGGTAAGTCTAATATGTGTTTTTTTATGCATATCTAATACGGATAAAACGTACATTTATATTAGTTGAATTATCATAAATCTTATAAAATCTAAAATCATAATAAAAATTTTTATAAGAAAACTTATATTTTAAGTGAAAATTCTACACCAATCTTTGCTCAGTGGCACATTTGAATTAACCCTCATGAAAATTTCACATTTTTATTTTTCAAATTCATGGGGTTTTTTTTTTTTTTTTGTTATAATTAGAAAAGATCTAATACTTTTTCTTTTCTTTTTTAGTAACAATGTCTGAAAAGCGCTTTTTAGGTGACACAAATTCAAAACCTCTAACTTGACATGTCAGATGGAAGTAGCAAGTGAGGGTGACTGATCATTTCTACCCCTCCTGCATAGTTCACATGTTTTGCACGAACTTTTATTAGAAAAAATTGTAATTCATTTTTTTTCTTTCTTAGTAATTCGGTATCCAATAATCATTTACTAATATAGAAGGGGTGGAGAGCACAAAGCCCTCAAATAACAGCAAAACGTTAGCATGCGACATTAACTGTCCTCTAAATAACTCGAACTCAAAACTTCTCACTTGACATACCAAACGAAAGTACCTAAATGAGAGTGACTGATCACTTTCTACTGCCTTGCATAATTCACACCTTTTGCACGAACTTTATTGGAAAAAATCAGGAGATTGATAATTACTATAACAAAATTACAAAATTTTCACGATAAAATCTCATTTCTCTCCCAACTCTTTCTCTTTAAATGCTTTCTTTCTAGAAAATCTTAAAGATTTTAAGATTTTGAAGTTAAAACTAGATAAGTTTGAAGATTTTGTACAAGATAACATCGGTTTTGAAATAAAAACAACACAAAAAACACAAATAATCAGAAATGAAAATTGCTGATGCACCACTCACTAGGGCACCAACCCATCTGGTGCGCCACTCATTGGGCAAAAGTGTTTTTTTTTTTTATCAAATTTTAAATAAACAAGTATAGAATAATGTATTAATATTTTTTTAAAGTAAATATTTACTTAAAATCTTTAGTAAGTAAAGAGAAGCAAGAGAGAAAGAGTTTAAAAAGAGAGAGAATTAGAAAGAAAAAAAATTTTATTGTGAAAGTTTAAAGGGAGAGAGTTAGAAAAAAAATAAAATTTTATAATTTTATTGTGATGATTATCAAAACAAAATATCCTAATACATCTTTTTTTTTTTGTGGGATGAAAAGATTATAACACATCAATCCTCACGTGACCACCACATGGATTTTTATTAATCCACCACAAGTCTAGTCAACTCCAAGCCGTTTATTAATGGATGGATATCTCTTCCTCCATATCATATCATGGCAAGCAGGAGGAAAATATGGAACGTCTAGCATTTTACGTCATGTAAAAGTTTGCTTTGATATCAATGAAATGATATTTAGAGAGTAAGTACAACTTTTTCTTCATTTAATTTATTAATATTATTTATTAATTTTTTTATTTACTATATAATCTATGTTTTGCATTTTATAGGTAAAGATGATGAGGAGAGGATGTAATCAAGTTGAAGATGAGTCCTCAAGATGAAATGATGATGAAGAAGAAGTTGGTGTTTAATTTTTCGTATTGACTTTTTGTTAAATAATTATTAATTTGTTTTGTTGGATGATTATTGTTACTTATTAATTTTTTTATGTTGGTTTTTCTCTATTTTGATTGATTAGGTTTAGGATTAATTTATATTATTATAGTTAATAGGCAAGATTTTAAAAAATCAGAAAATTAGCCAAAAAAAAAAAAAAAGAGCAAAGCCCCGCGGGCTGGCCCGTTTACCCCCGGGCTGGTTACGGACGAATATGGATTCCCTTAATTTAGGCCTGTCAAAAAACAGGCCCGGACCAGACCGGACCGTTTAGGTGCGGGCTGGACGCGGGCCGGTCGGGTCCGGTCCGATTTGGCCCGTTTGACAGTGCTAATGGCAAGTGTCTTCTTAGAATATTTTTTTAATTTCAAAATATTTGTTATTTTAATAAATTAATGTGGTATTAAATAAAATTTATATATATACATTTACTTCTTCCAATAAAAAATATAAAACCTTATAATTTATACACATAGATTAAGAACTTTAAATACAAAATAACTTTAAATCAAAATACGTTATATACTCATAATAAATAAGAAAAAAGAAATAGATAATAATGGTGGAATTAATACATAAAGGAGGAAAAATAAAATAAATATTCGTTGAAAAGTGTAAAATAACTTATATTGTTATCATCTTCAAAAGCCTGAAAAGACTTGTATTTCTGATCGAATGTAATATTTGATATTATGGAGATTGTACAATAATAGAAACAATCCAAATAAATTTATTTTTTAAATAATGGCAATTTAGTCTATTTAAATTCAAATTAAAATAACATAATCATTCTCCTAATAGTTGTGATATGTTTTAACGCGACATATAATAAGAAACGGAATGAGCAAAAATGATTGTATATATCCACCCAAGATCGTCTACAATATTTTCTATATTCCTACCCCGAAAATGTTACACGCGATCTAAACTCATACATATCTATATTATTGTCAATTTTTTCTATAATTTCTTTTTCATCTTTTATTTATTCTTTTCTTGTTTAAACAAATAGTACTATTTGCTAAAAAAAAAAAACTTTTATGGGATCAACATTGAATATATTAATCTACTTAATTGAGGATAAAATTGAAATAACAAGAAAAAAATACTTTTTATTCCTTGGTAATATATATTTTTCATTAAGATGACTATTTTACGTTCATTAAGCGGATTTCCTATATCACTACGAAAAATAAATAGTACTATTTCTCTTCTTTTTTTTTCTATGGATAAGTAGTACTATTTCTCATAGAAACAAATGATACAAAAGTAAAAGTAAGTTTGGATACCCACCAATTGTATTGTAACTATCTATATTAATTTCCCAACTTTTTCCATTGAGAAAAAATTATAATGAAATCTTCATGGTAATATTGCTAATCATATTTGTCGAACTCTTGGACAATCGCGAACAACGTGAAGATATATTTCAATGCCAGAATTATAGAGTACACAATTAGAAGCATCCGCACCCTTTAATCTTATAACAATGAAAATATCTTAAGAGTATTATGTCTTAACTGCCAACAAAATAAATTACACCTCTAAAACTTACGCATCTGACATACATGTTTCCACTTTGCACTTGGAACCGCCAAATGAGAAGAAGCTAACAGTGATTGTGTTCGCTTTGAATAGCATAAAGTGTTTCACATTGTGTATTATCTAGTGTGGCATTAGAGGAATAAAGAGCCATATAAGTGGGATTATATTCCATTTTTTATCTTCTAAGTTACATTAGAGTGTTTTTTCTTTTGGAAGAGCTTACATCTTCTCAGATTAGATGTGTATTATCTGTGTGAATTTGCAATTTTATTGGATTTTTCCATTTGATTATATAATACAAGATCCAGTTTAAACTAACTATATTAATTTCCAAAACGAAAGTAAATATATTAATAAATAGCTAACCTATCCGATACATGAGACAATATTTTATAAGTAAATCAAAATAAATTTAAAATAATAAAAATATAAAAGTAATTAAATATCTATGCAAATATCTATGTAACAAAAATATTTAACAAACAAAACGAGCATGCAATGTAAATAATGAAATAATAATATATATTATATGTACTGTTCTTTTATTCCGTGCAATGCATACAAATAAAAATATATATTTAATTTATAAGAAAATGGATAAAGAGTTTCTTTACTACATCACAAAGAATTACTTTTTTTTTTCCCCCTAAAACTTAGCTTATTCCTACTTCTTCTATGACTTAACTCCTTTCCCTAAAAATAGATAAGTTTGAAGATTTTGTATAAGATAATATGGGTTTAAGATAAAAACAACATAAAAACACAAAAAATCAGAAATGAAAATTGTTGATGTACCAATTTATTTGGTGCGCCACTCAGTGACGCACCAACTCATCTGGTATGCCACTCATTGGCTTAAATGTCTTTTATTTTTTTTATCAAAATGTAAATAAACGATTATAAAATAATGTATTAAAATATTTTTAGAGTAAATCTCTGTTTAAAATCGTTAGTAGGTGAAGAGAAGTGCCTGAGAAAGAATTTAGAGGAGAGAGTTGAATAAAAAATAAAAATTTTATTATAAAAATTGGTAATTATCAAAGGGGGTCAATAATAGTACATTTTTTTTTTTTTTTTTATGTGGGATGAAAAGATTCAAGAACATCAAATCCTCACGTCAACACCCCCACATGGATTTTTATTAATCCATCCCAATCAAACCTCACCAATCAAACTTTTTATTTATTATAAAATGGATGGATTTATAGATATATATATTATGTCCCTACCCCAATCAAACCTCACCGACACAAAGTTTAGCTCCTTTTAATCCATGGATCTCTCTCTCTCTCTCCCCCCTCCAATCCAATCCATTCCAACAAAATGGTGGCTCTTAAAGTGATTGAGCGCTGCCGTGTAGCACCACCGCCTGGCACGGTGGCTGCTGCTCTACCCCTTACATTTTGGGATGCAATCTGGTTGAACTTGTATCCATTTCCATATATTCTCTTCTATGAATTCCCCTGTACCAAAACTCACTCACAGTTATCCCCAAACTCAAACAATCACTTTCCCTCGCTCTAAAACATTATTTTCCAGTAGCTGCCAACTTAGTATTTAACGAAGAATCAGGCAAACCCTTATTGGAATTCATGGAAGGAAATTCAGTTTCTCTAGTGTTAGCTGAGTCAAGTGATGATTTTAATTATCTTGTTGGAGATGAGCATTCAAGAAATTGTGATCGATTTTACTTTCTGATTCCAAAAATTCCACCACCATTTATTGAATTTGGAATAGAAAAAACTCCTATGTCAGCATTACAGGTAACTTTATTTCCAAACTTAGGCATCAATATCCTTCTCTATGCTTCACATTCTATGTGATTTAGGTCCATTTTTTAATTTTTTAAAGACATGGGGTTTGATTTACAAACTTAATGGAGATAATGTTCGACTTCTAAATGAATCTTCTTTACTACTATTTTATGATAGAAGTACCATCAAAGACCCTTATAATTTACTTGAGAAAATCTTGAACTACAATAAGGAACAAAAAAATAGTACTACTACTAATGATTTATTCAAAAATTCAAATAAAGTTAGAGCCACATATGTAATACATCAAACAGATATAAAAAACCTCAACAATTATGTTTTGTCAAAACGTCCAAATGCGATTCATATATCTAGTTGGACTGTAACTTGTGCATATCTATGGATTTGTTGGCTAAAGTCATTGGAAGCAATTGGGGAAAAAATGGACGAAACAGAAAATCAATATTTCATGTGTCCTGTAAATTAACGGGCAAGATTACATCCACCTCTGCGAATGACATACTTTGGAAACTGCATTGCCCCTAGCTTGGCCAAATTAATGTACGGTGAGATAGTTGAATCCGATAGCCTTATTAATGCTGCAGTTTTGATTGGAGTGTGTTAAGGATTCTTATGTAAATAGGATTACTAATCCTAAACTATGTATATTTATGATTTATAATTAGTATAGGTTTTCTAGACTAAATATGATTAGGATTTGTCACCTTGACAAATCTATATATATGTACACAATTTTACATTAATGAGACAGAAAACATAAGATTGTTTTCCCCACTGGAAAGTTTCATGGTATCAGAGTTAGTTGTCTAAAATCTCTCATGATGAGTAACGACAATGGTGGAAGAAAGCCATGTCCACAGAATAAAAAAAATGCTTATTATGTAACATCCGCAGATGGACCTGGATTGATTTTAACAACGGTCCAATTAAGAGAGAGCGAAAAGGACAATAATTATGCAGAATGGACAAGAGCCATGCGCATGGCCTTGAGATTAAAGAAGAAGTTGGGATTTATTGATGGAATAATTCCCATTCCAGATAATGACCTAGACAAAGAGGAAGAATGATGGAAAATCAATAATTTAGTAAATTCTTGGATTCTTATCACTATCGAACCCTCTCTTCGATCTACAATATATCACTCCGAGCGAGCCGATGAATTATGGACAGATTTGAAGGAAAGATTCTTGGTGGGCACCGGGCCAAGAATATACGAATTAGAAGCTGCGTTGGCAAATTGTAAACAAGCGGGGATTCGATACAAGTGTATTTTTCACGATTGAAAAAGTTATGGGATGAATTAGAAAATTACACTCAACTCCCGTCCAGCACAGTTACGGAACTCTTGACTTTTATCATAAAAGAAAGAGAAAACGAAAAGATTTTTCAATTTTTAATGGGATTAAATAGTGCAATTTTTGACATTGTCCGTTCCTATATGATTCAACAAGAACCCATGCCCAAATTATGAACAATTCTTGCTCAAATTTGTAAAGAAAAACAGCACAAAAATCTAACACGAGCAGGAGACTATACCGGTGACGGCACCGGAGCATAACATAGAGCACCGCCATCGAAATTCTACTGCACGTACTGTAAAAGAGTTGGACATGATGCCGCCGGCTGCTTCCAGCTGGTGGGATATCCAGAATGGTGGCCGCAGAGTCCCTCTCAACCCGCCGCCGGTCGCGGAACTCAACCGACAAGTCACAACAGGTGGCACGGCAGCCAAAGCAGCAAATCTGGACGCGGTGGACGACAGCAGTTGACGGCGAGAAACCACGCAATGGAAGGAGCACGCCCGCTGGAAGCTTGGGCCAATTCAACCTTCGTTTGGCGTGGAAGAATGATGGAGGCGGAAAACCTCAGCAGCGGCGACCGATTTGTTGGGGAAGATGACTGGAGTGGGTCGAAGGGCAGCGGGCCGGGCGTGCCGATCGGGCCGAGCATCAGCAGCAGCGGGCCAGGCTATTTCCAAATTTAACCGCTGACCAATGGTCAAAGCTGTTGACTGTCTTAAATAATTCAAACAATACTCAAGCCGAAAAATTATCTGGTATAAAAAATTTATGGATTTTGGATTCAGGGTGTTCTCATCATATGACCGGTAGAAAAGATCTCTTAAAAAATTTAAATAATATTTACCCGTATACTATTGGTTTACCTAATGGTGCTAAAACGATTGCCCTGCAAGAAGGAACAATCTCTTTAAATGCAAGACTCAAACTTTATAGTGTGTTCTATATTCCTGAGCTTACGTGCAACTTAATTTCCTTGTCCCAATTGGTCCGTGACTCTCGATGTTTTATCACTCTTTCTAATGATTATTGTGTTATACATGACCGTATCTCGATGAGGCCGATTGGAGTGGGTGAGCAAAGGAATAGGATCTTTTTCTACAAACATCTGTAGTTACTAGATTTATTTGCTTTTTCTAGTGAAGTTCTTGATTCCAGCACATTGTGGCATATTCGATTGGGTCATCCTTCGGATTTTGTAGTAAGAAAATTGTTGAAATCTTCTACAACCAAGACTGGCCCTTGTAATGTCTGTTTACGTGCCAAACAGACACGTGACCATTTTTCTTTGAGTACAAATAAAACCTCTGCAATTTTTTATTTAGTCCATTGTGACTTATGGGGCTCATACAAAACTGCATCTACCATAGGAGCTTTTTATTTTTTAACTATTTTAGACGATTATTCTAGAGTTGTCTGGATATATTTACTATCTGAGAAAAGCGAAGTCGCGTCAACCTTAAAGGATTACTTTGCAATGGTCCAAACCCAATTTCACAAAACCATAAAAATAATTCGAAGTGACAATGGCACGGAGTTCATATGTCTTAAATCATATTTTTTTGTTTAAGGCACAATACACCAAACAACTGTTCCTGGTACTCCATTCTCAGCACTAGAAAAAGCACTCGAATTAAAACTATTCCGCCTCAACTCCGGGACTATGACTGCAATGCTATATGGAAGACTTCTACATCCCATTCCTCTACTACTCTCTCACCCTCTCTGGACCTCTCAAGTACGTCTCTCTATCCAATAACACATTTGTGGACTATGAAAATTTTTCTCCTTCTCACAGACATTTTTTAGCATCTATATCCACAGAATCCAAGCTCACCACCTACTCCAAAGCAGTCTTTAATCCTCTCTGGCGCGACGCCGTGCGCCACGAAATTGATGCACTTGAAAAGAATGGCACATGGTCCTTGACATCCTTGCCTCCTGGAAAACGTGCCTTGGGAAGTAAATGGGTTTTTCGAATTAAATACAAAGCAGATGGCACCATCGAACGATATAAAGCCTGCTTGGTGATTTTAGGAAACACACAAATGCCAGGTATCGACTTTACATACACCTTTGTTCCAGTGGCTAAAATGGTCACCGTTCGAACTCTACTTTCTGTTGTTACTGCTCAAAACTGGCCTATCCATCAGATGGATGTCAATAATGCATTTCTTCATGGAGATTTACAGGAGGAAGTCTATATGAGACCCCCACCTGGTTTTCGCCCATCTTTCCGCGGTCAAGTTTGTCTTTTGAAGAAATATTTATATGGACTTCGCCAAGCTCCTCGTTGTTGGTTTTCAAAACTTACTACAGCTCTTGGTAAGTATAGTTTCTCCCAATCTTATACCGATTATTCTCTCTTCACATACTCTCGAGACCACATTTTTCTATCCGTTCTCATTTATGTGGATGATTTACTAATTACTGGCAATTCCCTACCCACTCTAGAAAAATTCAAAACTTCCTTAAATAAATGTTTTCATATGAAGGACTTGGGTCCTCTCAAATATTGTTTGGGTATTGAAATTGCAAGAAATCCTTCGGGATTATTCTTATGCCAACGCAAATACACATTGGAAATTCTCTCTGAGACTGGTTTATTGGAAGCCAAACCAGCATCAACTCTTATTGAACCGAATCATCAATTGGCCAAAGCCTCTGGATTTTATTTTGATAAACCAGATCGATACAGCAGACTCATCGGGAAGCTGATTTATCTTACTCTAACACGACCTGAGCTCGCCTACATAGTCCATACACTTGCTCAGTTTATGCAAGCCCCTCGTTGTGCTCATTGGGACGCTGCTATTCGCGTCGTTCGATATCTCAAGGGCAGTCCTGGACGTGGTATTCTTCTTCAATCTAAATCTCCACTTTTATTGACCGCCTATTGTGATTATGATTGGACTACCTGCCCAATTACACGACGATCTGTCACAGGCTATTTTATTTCCCTTGGTGGATCTCCTATTTCTTGGAAAACAAAGAAACAACATACTATCTTTCGTTCTTCTGTCAAAACTGAATATCGCTCTATGGCAATGACTTTATGTGAGTTAAAATGGTTATCCAGTCTACTGTAGGACCTTCATGTGCCTCTCACTCACCCAATTCCATTACACTGTGATAATCAAGCTGCTCTTCACATTGCGGAAAATCTTGTCTTCCATGAACGCACCAAGCATATTGAAATCGATTGTCATTTTGTCCGTGATGCCTTTCAAGAAGGATTCATTTCTCCCTTCTACATCCGCAGTGAAGTTCAGCTCGCCGATATTCTCACCAAAGCTCTGCAACCAACACATTTTCATCGTTTAGCATCCAAGTTGGGTATTACTGATATTCATGCTCCAACTTGAGGGGAGTGTTAAGGATTCTTATGTAAATAGGATTATTAATCATAAACTATGTATATTTATGAGTTATAATTAGTATAGGTTTTCTAGACTAAATATGATTAGGATTTGTCATCTTGACAAATCTATATATATGTATACAATTTTACATTAATGAGACAGAAAACATAAGATTGTTTTCCCCACTGGAAATTTTCAGAGAGGCAATTCATACAAGTATAAATGATATGGAAACAGTATGGAATGGCACAGGGGATACAAAAGTAGCTGAAGTGATACAAGGAAGAGTTTTTATTGTAAATGGATCACCATTTTGTTTGATACACATGGTGTAGGTTTTGGTTGGGAAAAAATGAACACGTTTGAGCCTATGATTACTGATATTGATGGAAACTTGTTCATTCAGAGGTCAAGAAAATTTCAAGGTGCTGTGGAGATTGGCTTGTCACTTGAACAGAAAAGAATGGATGCTTTTGCAACAATTTTCAATACTCATCTATCTTATTATTTTGGTGAAAAAGCAATTTGAGCTTTAATCATGCTTGACAAACTTTCTTCCGGGAGATGTTCTCTCATATTCAAGACATAAAGAGGTAAAGATTATTCTTTGATATTTTTCAAATCTTCTTGTTCTTATTTATGTTTTTTGAGTATCTTTTCAAAGGATTATGGGAGTACGTGATGCAAATAAATTTAAAAATTACGAAGAAGACTATGCGATGAATATTATTGTGTGTTTGTTTTGATTAATAGGTTTAGTATTTTTTGTTCACTATCTATGTATAATTTTATTTCTGTTACTTGATGTAACTACTTTTTATGGTTGTTCAAATTCTCAACATTTCTCTTTCAGTAAGTTAGAGAAAAAGTTTGAGGGTTATTTTGATTATAATGACTTCGATCTTTTTCATACCAATAGATAGCGCTATTGTCCAAAAAAATAAATAAATAACAAAAGCACTTTTTATAGCCGGCCACATGAGACTTCTGTTTTTGTACCTCATAAACCAAGGGCACAGGATCCTCTTAGGAAAGCTAAGGTCCGCTTTATCCTCTACCTAACAAGCTCTATTATTCTAGAACACATGTCGCTTTACATTGAAACATTAAAAAATTCAACTAAGAAATTCAAATTAAAACAATGTAATTATTTTTTTAATAGTTGCAATATCCACCCAAATCGTTTGTAACATTTTATTTATTCCTACCCGATCTAAACTCATACATATCTATATATATGTCCCTACCCCAATCAGCCCTCACCTAACCTCACCGACACAAAGTGTAGCTCCCCCAAGGCCAAGGCTCCTTTTAATGGATGGATCTCTCTCTCTTTCCTCCTCCAATCCAACAAAATGGTGGCTCTTAAAGTGACTGAGAGCTGCCGGGTAGCACCACCGCCTGGCACGGTGGCTGCTGCTCTACCCCTTACATTTTGGAATGCAAGGTAGTTGAACTTCCATCCATTTTCATGTATTCTCTTCTACGAATTCTCATGTACCAAAACTCACTTCATAGACACCGTTATCCCTAAACTCAAACAATCACTTTCACTTGCTCTAAAACACTATTTTCCGCTAGCTGCCAACTTAGTATTTAATGAAGATTCAGGCAAATCTTTATTAGAATTCATGGAAGGAAATTCAATTTCTATAGTATTAGCTGAGTCAAGTGACGATTTCAATTATCTTATTGGAGATGATCATTTAAGAAATTGTGATCAATTTTACTCTCTGATTCCAAAAATTCCACCACCATTTATTGAATTTGGAATAGAAAAAACTCTACTGTCAGCATTACAGGTAACTTTATTTCCAAACTTAGGCATATCAATAGCCTTCTCTTTGCTTCACATACTATGTGATTTTGGTCTATTTTTAAATTTTTTTAAAGGCATGGGGTTTGATTTACAAAGTTAATGGAGATAATGTTCGATTTCTGGATGAATCTTTTTTACTACTATTTTACAATAGAAGTACTATCAAAGACCCTTATAATTTACTCGAAAAAATCCTGAACAACAAGAAGAAACAAAAAAATAGTAGTACTACTAATGATTTATTCGAAAATTCGAACAAAGTTAGAGCTACATTTGTAATGCATCAAATAGATATAAAAAATCTCAAAACGCCACTCATATATCTAGTTGGACGGTAACTTGTGCATATTTATGGGTTTGTTGGCTAAAGTCATCGGAAGCAATTGGGGAAAAAGTGAACAAAGCAGAAATCAATATTTCATATGTCCTGTGAATTTCCGGACGCGATTACATCCATCTCCGCCAATGACATATTTCGAAAACTGCGTTGGCCATAGTTTGGCCAAATTAATGTACGGTGAGATAATTGAATCCGATTGCCTTATTAATGCCGCAGTTTCGATTGGAGAGGCAATTCATACAAGTATAAATGATCTGGAAACAGTATGGAATGGCACAGAGGATGCAAAAGTTGCTGAAGTGATACAAGGAAGAGTTTTTATTGTAAATGGATCACCATTGTTGTTTGATACACATGGTGTAGATTTTGGTTGGGGAAAAATGAACACATTTGAGCCTATGATTACCGATATTGATGGAAGCTTGTTCATTCAGGGGTCAAGAAAATTTCAAGGTGCTGTGGAGATTGTCTCGTCACTTGAAAAGAAAAGAATGGATGCTTTTGCAACAATTTTCAATACTCATCTATCTTATGATTTTGGTAAAAAAGCAACTTGAGCTTTAATCATGCTTGGCAAACTTTCTTCCGAGAGATGTTCTTTCATATTCAAGACATAAAGAGGTAAAGATTATTCTTTGATATTTTTCAAATCTTCTTGTTCTTGTTTATGTTTTTTGAGTATCTTTTCAAAGGAGTGTGGGAATACCTTATGCAAATAAATTTGAAAATTGCAAAGAAGACTCTGCTATGAATATTATTGTGTGTTTGTTTTAATTAATAGATTTAGTATCTTCTGTTCACTATCTATGTGTGATTTTATTTCTGTTACTTGATGTACCTAGTTTTATGGTTATCTAAATTCTAAACTTTTTTCTTTCAGCAAGTTAGAGAAAAAGTTTGAGGGTTATTTTGATTATAATGACTTCGATCTCTTTCATATCAATGGATAACATTATTATAAAAATAATAATAATAATAATAACAAAGCACTTTTTATACTGATCTTGAATTCGAACCATAATTCGAAAATGCAGGCTTTTTAAGCAAGTTCATAACTATTTTAATAAGCTCCTTATGGGAAGGATGTCTGAAGCAATGTGAAAAAACTTAGAGAAGTGGCTCAGAAGTTAGTTATTATCCACACACACTCAACCTTGCTGTATGTAAGCAATCCAAATGACAAAAGCTCTCAGCAGAGGCCTAAAATCAGAATCTATAATACTAAAAAGAATCTATAATAAGACTTCTGGTTTTGTTTTCCACACAGAAAATCAACATAAGAATCTAATGCATCATACTAACAATTCCATTCTTTCGTTTTCATTTGTCCCAAAATTCTTGTTATAATCTCGAAAAGTGGCCTCTTTTACCTTTCATAAAAAAAAAAATTGTCCCTTGATCATGTTCCTGCTGAGGTTCATTATTTCTATATTAAGGATATTCACTTCACAATCCCCTGACCACAATGAAGCCAACAGCTAACTGGAATTTTCCACACAGAAAATCTCTTCTCATAACAAAAAGTCACAATGGTAACTAACAGCTAAGGTCCGCTTTATCCTCTACCTAACAAGCCATATTATTCTGTAACACAAGTCGCTTTACATTCAAATATTAAAAAAATCAACCAAGAAATTTTACGGATACAGGTCACAGTAGACAGAAAAGAAATGCATTAAAGTACTAAAATTTTCAGGATCACAGACCACCCTCCAAACAATCAAGAATTTTTAAAACAACCTAAACTCACAGACCAAAATTAAGGATAAAATTAAAATAACAAAAAAAAGATACTTTTTATTCCTTGCTAATACGTATATTGTTTATTATTAACTATTTTACTTTCATTAAGTGGATTTTCTATATCACTACAAAAAATAAATAGTATTATTTCCCTTTTTTTTCTCGGATAAGTAGTACTATTTCTCATTGAAACAAATAGTACAAAAGTAAAAGTAAACTTGGATTCACACAAATTGTATTGTAACTAACTATATTAATTTCTCAACTTCTTCCATTGAGAAAAAATCATAATGAAATCTTCGTAATAATATAGCCAATCATATATGTCGAATCCAGTGGCGGCACTACACAGGGCTTGGGTGGGCTCGAGCCCCCTGAAAAATTTGAAAAACTTTAGAAGTTACGTGTATTTTATATTCAAGTTCCTCAGAATTTTTTTTCAAAATAGCTCCAAAACTTTGGTTACTTGACATTCAAAAAAAAAAAAAAAAAGAACTAAAACTAAAACTCAGCTTCAAAGCTGCTCAAAGTCGACACAAAATTCGCTCCCTCTCTCTTCGACTCTCTCTTCAGTCCCTCCCATCTCGACTCTCGGCTTGGCTCCCTCCTCGGATGGCAGCGGCAACGGTGGCCGGTGGCGGTGCTCAGCAATCGACGACAATGCGACAGAGGCAGTCAGGCAGACGCAATAGCTTCTCAGTAATAATGTAAACGGGGTGGGTTTTACCTATACCTGTTTATAGCGAGTAAAGTTAAAATTTTATACTCGCAGGTCTGTATTTGTACACATACCCGTATAGATTCTATTCAATGGATTTGGGCAAGGTACGATGATACTCAGACCCGTATATCCGTATACCCATTATAATAAAATAATAATATATATTTATATATTATATTATTTTTTATCAATACATAATTTATACATTTATGATATTGAGAGAAGAGGAGAAATTTTCTTTATTGTTTAAAGAACAGAAATTTTCTTCAAGATTTCTTCTTCTTCGAGACATCAGTACTACTGTTTTCTCCATTTGATGTTTTTTGTGGATTTGTTTCTCTCCTTCAAAATTTTATACCAGTGATTGTTTGTTCCAAAAGCGAATAACAAAGACATGATTTTTTAAGGTTAGATTTTTTGAAAATATTTTATATGTATATAGTTTTGTTTAACAGGGAAAACATAAAAAGATGGTATATGGGTACAGGTATACCCAAACCCTACACTAGTCCCTGGAGGATAGGGTCTGGGTCCATAAATTTTATACCTAGGGGGTCTAAGTCTGGGTCTGGTCTACGTTTCACTATAAGGGTCTAGGTCTGGGTTTAGGAGTATCCAACCCATTTATACCCCTGCTTCTTGACTTCTCCAGACTCTAGTTCTCTGTTCTTCAACTTTGAAGAAAAAAGTAAGTTTTTTACTTACATTTTTAATTACAGTTTTTCTTTAAATTTTTGTTTTTAATTACAGTTTTTTCTACAAATTTTTGTTTTCTAGGTTTTTTTTGAATTAATATTAACATTTTTATTTTTCAAATTCATGGGGTTTGGTTTTTCTTTTTATTTTATTAGAAAAGATCCTAGTATTTTTTTTTCTTTTTTGTAACTTGGTATCTGAGAGTCATCGATTAATTCGGTAAGGATCATAAAACATAAGACCCCTAAATAGCAATACAAAATTGGCATGTGGTATTAAATCGCTTATTATGTGACACGAATTCAAAAACTCTCACTTGACATGTCAGGTGAAAGTATCTAAGTGAGGGTGGCTGATCACTTTCTACCCCTCGTGCATAATTCACATGTTTTGCACGAACTTTTATTAAAAAAGATCCTAGTACATTTTTTTTCTTTCTTAGTAATTCGGTATCCAATAGTCATTTACTAATCTAGAAAGGATGAAGAGCACAAAGCCCTCAAACAACAGCAAAATGTTAGCATGCGACATTAAATCGTTCCCTAAATAATTCAAACTCAAAATTTCTCACTTAATATACCAAATGAAAGTACATAAATGAGGATGACTGATCACTTTGTATCCCCTTCCATAATTCACACCTTTTGCACGAACTTTATTAGAAAAGAACAAGAGATTGATATTTACCACGACAAAATTGCGAATCTATGCAAACAATCCTCACGTCACCACCACATGGATTTTATTAATCCACATGGATTTTTATTAATCCACAAGTTAGCTCCACCGACTCCAAGCCTTTTATTAATCAACATGGATTTTTATTTTAATCCAACACAAGTCAACTCCAAGCCTTTTATTAACCCACATGGATTTTTATTAATTCACATGAATTTTTATTAATCTACCACAAGTCAACTCCAAGCCTTTTATTAATCCACATGGATTTTTATTAATTCACATGAATTTTTATTAATCCACCACAAGTCAACTCCAAGCCTTTATTAATGGATGGATATCTCTTCCTCCAAGCCTTTATTAGGCGAATGAGCCCATCTCTCATGCCACCTCCGCATTTCCGATAACAATATCGGAACCCAGGATCTGAAAGGTGTTTTTTTTAGCGGAACAGTCAGGGGAAGCAGCTTAAGGAAGAGTATCATAAAGCAAAACTTTTCCGGCAGTACGAATCGTAGAGCGACGTTTACAATCTTTTTCGGGGTGTAGGGGTGCTAGTTACACAATCTGAATTAGTCTAGAAATATTTTTATTTTAAAACATTTGTTATTTTAATAAATTAATATGATATTAAAAAATTATATATATTTACTTTCTTCAGTCAAAATTATAAGATTTTATAAACTTATGCACATAAATTAAGAACTTTAAATATAAATAACTTTAAATCAAAATACATTATATACACTTAATAAATAAGAAGAAAAATAGACAATAATGGTGGAATTAATTCATAAAAGAAGAAAAAATAAAATAAGTATTTATTGAAAATGTAAAATAACTTATATTATTATTATTTTTAAAGGCATTAAAAAAATTTATATTTTTAAAGGAATAGAGTATTTAATATTATAAGAATAGTACAATAGTAGAAACAATTCAAATAAATTTATTTTTTTAAAAAAATAAAAATTTAATCTATTTAAATTCAAATTAAAACAACATAATCATTCTCCTAATAAGAAGAAAGGGAATAAGTATAAAAAGTTGTACATATCCAGTCAAGATTATGTGCAACATTTTCTATATCCCAACCCTTACGCACGATGTGAACTCATACATATCCATGTCTCTACTCCAATCAAACCTCACCTAACCTCACCTCACTGGTACAAAGTTCAGCTCCCCCAAGGCCAAGGCTGCTTCTTCTCTCTCTCTCCAATCCAACAAAATGGTAGCTCTTAAAGTGCTTGAGCGCTGCCGTGTAGCACCACCACCTGGCACGGTGGCTGCTACTGATCACACTACTCTACCCCTTACATTTTGGGATGCAAGGTGGTTGAACTTCCATCCATGTCCAGGCATTCTCTTCTACAAATTTCCATGTACCAAAACTCACTTCATAGACACAGTTATCCCCAAACTCAAACAATCACTTTCACTCACTCTAAAACACTATTTTCCACTAGCTACCAACTTAGTATTTAATGAAGAATCAGGCAAACCCTTATTGGAATTCATGGAAGGAAATTCAGTTTCTGTGTTATTAGCTGAATCAAGTGACGATTTCAATTATCTTGTTGGAGATGATCATTCAAGAAATTGTGATCGATTTTATTCCCTGATTCCAAAAATTCCACCACCATTTATTGAATTTGGAATAGAAAAAACTCCCCTTTCAGCATTACAGGTAACTTTATTTCCAAACTTAGGCATATCAATAGCCTTCTCTTTGCTTCACAATCTATGTGATTTTGGTCCATTTTTAAATTTTTTAAAGACATGGAGTTTGATTTACAAACTTAATGGAGATAATGTCGGATTTTTAGATAAATCTTCTTTACTACCATTTTATGATAGAAATACGATCAAAGACCCTTATAACTTACTGGAGAAAATTTTGAACGACAAGAAGAAACAAAAAAATAGTACCACTACTAATGATTTATCCGAAAATTCTAACAAAGTTAGAGCCACATTTGTAATGCATCAAACAGACATAAAAAATCTAAAAAATTATATTTTCTCAAAACGTCCAAACGCAATTCATATATCTAGTTGGACCGTAACTTGTGCATACTTATGGATTTGTTGGCTAAAGTCATTGGAAGCAATTGGGGAAAAAGTGGACGAAAAAGAAAATCAATATTTCCTATGTCCTGTAAATTACCGGGCACGATTACATCCACCTCTGCCAATGACATACTTGGGAAACTGCATTGGCCCTAGCGTGGCCAAATTAGTGCATGATGAGATAGTTGAATCTGATGGCCTTATTAATGCCGCAGTTTCGATTGGAGAGGCAATTCATACAAGTATAAATGATCTGGAAAACGTATGGAATGGCACAGTTTATGCAAAAGTAGATGAAATGAAACAAGGAAGAGTTTTTATTGTAAGTGGATCACCATTGTTGTTCGATACACATGGTGTAGATTTTGGTTGGGGAAAAATGAACACATTTGAGCCTATGATTACTGATATTGATGGAAGCTTGTTCATTCAGGGGTCAAGAAAATTTCAAGGTGCTGTGGAGATTAGCTTGTCACTTGAAAAGAAAAGAATGGATGCTTTTGCAACAATTTTCAATACTCATCTATCTTATGATTTTGGTAAAAGCAATTTGAGCTTTAATCATGCATGACAAACTTTCTTCCGAGAGATGTTTTTTCATATTCAAGACATAAAAGAAGTAAAGATTATTCTTCGATATTTTTCAGATTTTGTTCTTGTTTATGTTTTTTGAGTATCTTTTCAAAGGAGCATGGGGTACTTGATGCAAATAAATTTGAAGATTGTTAAGAAGACTCTACAACGAATATTATTGTGTGTTTGTTTTAATTAATAGGTTTATTATCTTTTGTTCTCTACCTATCTATGATTTTGTTTCTGTTGCTTGATATAACTAGTTTTATGGTTGTCCAAATTCTCAACTTTCTCTTTTAGTAAATTAGAGAAAAAGTTTGAGGGTTATTTAGATTGTAATAACCTCAGTCTTTTTCATAGCAATGGATAGTATTATTATAAAAAAAAAATAAGAAAAGCACTTCTTATACTGATCTTGAATTCGAACTACAATTCAAAAATGCAAGCTTTAAGCGAGTTCATAACTATTTTAATAAGCTCCATATGGGAAGGATGTCTTAAGCAGTGTGAAAAAACTTAGAGAAGCGGCTCAGAAGTTAGTTAGTATCCACACACACTCAACCTTGCTGTATGTAAGCAATCCTATCCTAGGATAGGAGCAGGCCAAAGGAAGAAAGCTCAGCAGAGGCCTAAAATCAGAATCTATAAGCTCACAGACCAGCCTCTACACCTCAACTGCCTGCTCACTAACATTAAAAAGAATCGACTTTTTTTATTCCACTATTATGGCATTACTGAATTGAATATAAACTTCATATCAAAACCAATATTTAAATAAAAAAAAAGTATATATTTATATATGTAAAAAAAAAAGTATTAATAGTGTGTAGATGATTTTTCCAAACGGTGATGGAGGTTTTGTAAAAGTTGTCAATTCCTGCGAAAATTGCAAATTTGCCACTATCAATTTTTTCTGTAATTTTTTTTATCTTTCATTTTTTTTTTTAACAAATAGTACTATTTGCTTAAAAAAATTTTAAGATAACATTGAATAGATTGATCTACTTAATTGAGGATAAAATTAAAATAACAAAAAAAATACTTTTTATTCCTTGCTAATACGTATATTTTTTATTAAAATAGCTATTTTACTTTCATTAAGTGGATTTTCTATATCACTACAAAAAATAAATAATACTATTTCTCTTTTTTCTTTTTCCCACCATAAGTAGTAACTACTATTTCTCATTGGAACAAATAGTACAAAAGTAAAAGTAAGCTTGGATACAAACCAATTGTATTATAACTAACTATATTAATTTTCCCACTTCTTCCATTGAGAAAAAATCATAATGAAATCTTCGTAATAATATAACCAATCATATATATTGAACCCAGTGGCGGCACTACACAGGGGTTTGAGTAGACTCGAGCCCCCTAGGAAATTTGAAAAACTTTAGAAGTTATGTATATTTTATATTTAAGCCTTCCATAATTTTTTTTTCAAAGTAGTCCCAAAACTTTGGCTACTTGACATTATAAAAAAAAAAACTAAAACTAACCACTGCAGAGCTGCTCAAAGTCTACAGAAAATTCGCTCCCTCTCTCTTCGACTCTCTCTTCACTCCCTCCATCTCGACTCTCGGCTCAGCTCCCTCAGCGGGCGGCGCACAATAAAGGGCAACGACGCGACAGAGGCAGTCAAGCAAACACAGTAGCTTCTCGCCTCGACTTCTCCAGACTCCAGTTCTCTGTTCTTCAACTTTGAAGAAAAATGAAAGTTTTTTTTACTTACATTTTTAATTACAGTTTTTTCTTCAAATTTTTGTTTTCTAGGTTTTTTTTGTAAATATAATGAAAGATGGTTTAATTATTGAACTAACTAATGAAGTATTAATTAATTATTCTAATTAATTATTGTTTTGTTTCTTGGGTTTCATAAGTGCAAAGTTTTGAATTTAATTTAAAATATTTGATTATTATATAGGATATTATTATGAAAATATATTGAAAAGTGGAAGAAGTTTCTAATGTGGTTGAAGAAACATTATTTAAAAGGAAATGTTAATAATGAAGATCGTGAGAAAAAACCACGAGTAGAGGTAGAGATTTTGGATTGTGACATTGTTGGTGATTCAGATTGCGTAAATCAATTGATAGTTATTCTTATGAAATTAGAGATGAATTAAAAGAGATGGTATGTGGCTAAAGGCCCAACAACTCAACAATGTGATCATAAATTTCCGCAAACTGATTTTGGTAAAATTAGGAGATCGTTTCAAAAGATATGGTTTAAAGATTTTACTTGGTTAGAATACACTGCACATAAAGATGCTACATTTTGTTTCAGTTGTTATTTGTTTGCTAAAAGTCACAAACATGGTGATGATATGTTTGGTTTTAAAAATTGGAAATGTGTTAAACAAAAATTTAGAAACCATGAAGGATCTCCAAGTAGTACTCACGCTGGTTAATCATGATTATTTTTCAATAGTGATATCTTTTTCATGGTAAAAGTATTTGTATGAGTGTTATTTGTTTTTATATTAATCTTCTAATCGTTCTAAATTAATTGCAACTCATATTGGAGGTCGTCTTTTGATCGTACTCGACAGGTTATCTCAAGATTCTCAATGACTTTTGCATTCATATCTTCAGTTTTGATAAAGGTATTTATCCCGTGAGTGATGGGTAATCATTTCTCGTGAGTGATGGGTGATCACTCCTTATTGGTAATGGGCGATTACCTATTTCTTTGCTATTTTATTTGCATTAATATCTTCATATTTGATAGTGATACTTATCATGTGAGTGATGGGTTATCATTTCTCGTGAGTGATCACTCTTCATTGATAGTGGGCGATTACCTATTTTTTTACTATTTTATTTGTAAATATAGAATTCTTTGAATGTCTTTGTATTTAGAATGCATCTATTTTATAGACGAAATTCTGGCAAAATTTGTAGTGTTGTTCAGTCCTGGTTCTGCCACTGGTCGGACCCTTGGACAATCGCGAACAACATGAAGACATGTCTCAATGCCAGAAACCATAGAGTACACAACTAGAAGTATCATGCACCCTTCTATCATTTAAAAATATCTTAGAAGCATTATGTCTCAACTGCCAACAAAATAAATTACACCTCTAAGACCTACACATCTGCCATACTCGTTTCCACTCTGCACCTAGAACCGCTAAATGAGAAGAAGCCAGTACTGATTATATTCGCTTTGAGTGGCATAAAGTGTTTGCATTGTGTATTATCTAAATTGGAGGAATAAAAAGCTATATAAGTTTGATTATATGCCTATTTTTTATCTTCTAAGTTAGATTAGAGTGTTTTCTCTTTTGGAGGAGCTTACATCCTCTCAAATTAGATGTGTATTGTCTAGTAATGTGAATTTATAATTTTTTTGAATTTTGCACTTTGATTATATAATACACGATCCAGTTTAAATTAACTATATTAATTTCTAGAAAAAAGTAAATATATTAATAAATAGCAAAACAACATATGTTATGCATAAGTCAATATTTAATAAATAAATCATAATAAATATTTAAAATAATAAAAAGATAAAAGTAATTAAATATCTATGCAAATATTTATGTAATGTAAATATTTAGCAAAAAAAAGAGCATGCAATGTAAATAATGAAATAATGATATATATATATATTATATAATAACATTTATTTGTTTAGCAATACATACAGATAAAAATGTATGTCTAATTAAAAAGAAAATGGATAAAGAGTGTGTTTAATACATCACAAATTACCTTTTTTTACTAAAATTTTACTTAATTACTACTTCTATGACTTATCTCCTTCCCCTAACTCCATTAGAGTGGAAAAAAAAAATAGTATATATGTACTAACCTAAAACACAATAAGTCTTTACTTATTAATAATTAATATAATTTTTTTAAATAAATACAATTTATATCATATTCATCAATAAATTTTCTAAAATCATGATTTGATACTGATCAACCAATAATTATCAAATTTTCAAGGTTTAAATCATGTCTTATTCTTGACTCTTCAATTGAGAATTTCACTTTTAAAAAGCTATATTTTATTAGTGAATAGGAAATTTGGAATTTGAAAAAATAAAAATTAAAATTTACCTCGGTAAGAATTTGAAACTTCTTTAATGGTAAATTTAACTTGAAGGGCTTTTTCCTGTCATAAAATTAAGCTCTTAAGAAGCCAAAAACAAAAGATTTGAGACTTAAAAGAGAAAAAAACAAATGAATGAACAGAACTAATAAGATTTTGTTTTGTAGAGGAAAGTTACAAAGTTTATAATATGCATAGGTTAATGTCTACATTTTTATTAACCAATCAAAGTTTTTTCTTAATAATAAAAGAAGTCTAAAATCTAAGAAAATGAGGATGGATTCCTCAAAGCTTTAGAAGATGAGAGAGAATACATCATGTATTTAAATATGAATTATGATAGATTAACCTAGCAAAATAAACTATATTAATAATGGAAGAAGAAAAAACAATAAATTGAAAATATAAAAATAAAAAAATTCATAGAAATATAAAATGATGGAAAATGTTCTAGAAAAATTGAAGTGATATCCAATGTACATGACCCAAAAAAAAAAAAAAAGAAAGAAAGGATGAAAACAAAGTTAATTTTGTTAGGTCAAGTCAGATTAAAAAAATAAATTTTCAATGACAAATGTGTAGATTGTATATTTTTTTTCTTTCTTTTCGATAAATTATCATAATTAGTTCCTAAAGTTATTTTTTCTTAAAGAAGCTTATTTTAAAATGTTTTTTTTATAATTTTTTTAGAGTATGAATTCTCAATGGAAATTAATGACTAGTTTCTCTTGACCAATTAAGTGAATAATAAAGAAAAACGGCAAGAAAAAATGAAAAAATAACTGGCTTGCGCCTTGGGCCGGTTTCAAAGACCTGATGGGCTAATAGTTGGACTTACATAATCACATATCTACCATATGAAGCCCAACACATCTCCAAAATGTAGGCTTTAAACCCAACACATGCACATGGATTAGATTTAACCACATAAATTCTTTTAGTTTTTTTATTGGATTCAGAGCTCCTGCGGGAACTATTTTTGACTTGGTCTTCTTTACCCCTTCTTCCACCTCCGAAGGATGGAGGGGGTATACAGCGATCTCCTTTAGAATGGAATGGTGGAAAGACACACTAGTTGGCTAGGCATTCTATTCTATAGTAGGGGTCAGTCTCGCTACCTCTTTAGTTTAGTTGCCGCTCCAGAACTGCGCCACCTACGCTTTGCCATCCATTCCAAGTTTAGGAACCTCTTCTTTATGGAAGAGAGCGGCTTTCAGTTCCTGTTATGTCAAACTATTTGCAACAACTTCTTCGAAGAGAAAGCTGCTGATTCCATACTTATTACACATTTCTCCCACATAAAATTTATTTTTTACGAAAATTAAAAAATATATATCAATTATTTTCATTCTTATTTCTAACCCAAATAGATTTTACAATATCATCATTAAAAAAAATTATGGTCCAATGAAGAAGAATAGGGTGTTTTAACTTTTAATTAAACCCTTCTCCCTTTTTAATAAATTATAGAAAATTCTATATTAACCTTCACAGGATTTGGGCTATTCATTTAAGTATTAATTTGATTTTATTAGTTAAATATATTTGTCCTTATTAAAAATATCATCTGAGAGTCTCATGCCTAAAGGGGCTCGGAAAATACTCATCTCCATTGCGTAAGGATTATTTTGATAAATCGTAATAAACTATTCAGTATAAGTGGTCAACTAAAAAAATAATGGTCTAATACGTAAAAAAAAATCAAAGACATGCTTGATTAATTTACTTTTTAAAATTTATTAAATTTAGAAGGCTTGAATTATCATATATGGTATATTTTAAATATATTAACATGTGATTTTCGAAACATGTTAAACAAACATAATGTGTCGCAAAGGAAAAAATACAATAATCAATTTCTGTAAACAATATCAACTTGTAACTATTAACATAGTATTGTACAAGCAAGCAAACTATCATAAGTTGACAAATAAATGGAAAATAATTTCCTCAATTAAATATATTGTTAGGCCTAGTTTGGGAGTTTAGAATGGGAGAGGAAAGAAGGGAAAATAGGGATAAAATAGGTATTTCACACCTTTTTAAAACTCTCTCTATTTCCTTCCCTTTCATTCCAATTTAAAAAAGAAAAAAAATTAAAAGAAAGACCTTCATTTTATCCTTCCGCTTTCCTCTCTTTCTTTCCTTTTCTTTCTTTAAAAAACTACAAACAAAACCCTTTAGCCTACTTTTTCTTCTTTTCTCTCAAAATCTTCCCATTCAAACTACCCCTTATAAAATATTGACCAATTGTATAACTTGTTCCTTATTCATGGAGATGGAATTAGAGTTTGGTGTATTTGAAAGGGACTTATTGGATCATTACATAATTGACTATCGTAATGAATATTAATTCCATTCCAAAAAAAAAGGGAATTCCATCTTTTTGTTGCGAAATGGACCACAAAGAAAAAAATATCTTAACTCAAACAATAAATATTGTACCGAGCATTTATTTAGAAAAAAGTTGACAATTTTTTAAAAAGTTCTTAATTACCAATATTTTTTTTATAATTTGGTTTTGTCCGAAAATTATTCAATCAATATACAAATTTAATAACTCTATTGTATAGAAGGGAACAAAAAATTTTATTGATTTTATAAGGATTTTGTCTAATGTGTGTTTCAGGGGCATACATTAATTCGTAAATTTAGATAAAACATATTATATATAATTGTGTTTCTGTTTAGAGTTCATAAAATCTAAATTATTTGTAAGAATATATGTGCATACAAAATTAAAAACAAAATAAAAGAATTTCCATTTGGAAATCTAATCTAATTTGAGTTTAAATATGATAAATTTTATAAAATATAAACTTTTGATGAAAATTGTTTACGTGTGCCTACACACATAGTAAGAGAACCCTTTTATTGATTGGATAAGTCTAGTACCTGGTTTTTTATGCACATCTAATACGGATAAAATGTACATATATATTAGTTGAATTATCATAAATCTTATAAAATCTAAAATCATAATAAAAATTATTAATAAGAAAACTTATATTTTAAATCAATCTTCGCTCTGTTGCACATGTTGAATTAACCCTTCTGAATATTCACATTTTTATTTTTCAAATTCATGGGGTTTGGTTTTTTTTTTTTTTTTATAATTTTATTAGAAAAGATCCCAATACTTTTTTGTTTCTTTTTTGGTAACTCGGTATCCGAGAGTCATCGATTAATTCGGTAGGAATTGTAGGGCATAAGACCCCAAATAGCAGTACAAAGTTAGCATGCAGTATTAAACTGCTTCTTAGGTGACACAAACTCAAAACTTCTTACTTGACATGTCAGATGAAAGTACCTAAGTGAGGGTAGCTGATAACTTTCTACCCCTCCTGCATAGTTCACATGTTTTGCACGAACTTTTATTAGAAAAGATCCTAGTACATTTGTTTTCTTTCTTAGTAATTTGGTATCAAATGATCATTTACTAATCTAGAAGGGATGGAGAGCACAAAGCCTTCAAACAACAATAAAATGTTAGTATGCGACATTAAACTGTGCCCTAAATAATTCGAATTCAAAACTTCTCACTTGACATTCCAAATGAAAGTACCTAAATGAGGATGACTAATCACTTTCTATCCCCTTGCATAATTCACACCTTTTGCACGAACTTTATTAGAAAATATCAGGGCATCGATAATTACCACGACAAAATTGTAAAATTATCACGACCAAATCTCTCTCTTTAAACACTCTCTCTAGAAAATCTTGAAGATTTTGAAGTTAAAAATAGATAAGTTTGAAGATTTTGTATAAGATAACATCGGTTTTGAGATAAAACAATACAAAAACGCCAAAAATTGGAAATGAAATTGCTGGTGCACCAACTTATCCGGTGCGCCACTTATCGACACAATCATGTTTTTTATTTTTTTCGATAAAAATGTAAATAAACGAGTATAGAATGATGTATTAATATTTTTTTAGAGTAAATCTTTATTTAAAATCTTTAGTAGATAAAAAGAAGTAAGAGAAAGAGTTTAAAGAGAGAATTAGAGAGAAAATAAAATTTTGATTATGAAAATTTTGTAATTTTATTGTGATAATTACCAAAATCAAATATTGCAGCACAACTATGTCCCTATTGCAATCACTCCTGACGTCACCACCACATGGATTTTTATTAATCAACCACAAGTCAACTCCAAGCCTTTTATTAATCCACATGGATTTTTATTAAAGGATGGATATCTCTTCCTCCATGTCATATCATGTTAACCGTGGTCTAAAAATATTTTTTTATTTTAAAAATTTTGTTATTTTAGTAAATTAAGATGGCATTAAATAAAAAATTTATACATATATATTTATTTCCAGTAAAAAATATAAGATCTTATAAACTTATACACATGGATTAAGAACTTTAAACACAAGGTAACTTTAAATCAAAATACATTATATACTCCTAATAAATAAAAAGAAGAAACAAACAATAATGGTGGAATTAATGCATAAAGGAGAAAAAATAAAATAAATATTCATTGAAAAGTGTAAAATAACTTATATTGTTATCATCTTCAAAGGCCTTAAAAAGACTTATATTTCTAACCGAACGTAGTATTTAATATTATAGGGATAGTACAATAGTAGAAATAATTCAAATAAACTTATTTTTTTAAGAAATGACAATTTAGTCTATTTAAATTCAAATTAAAACAACATAATCATTTTCCTAGTAGTTGTGACATGTTTTAACATGACATATAATAAAAAACGGAATAAATAAAAAAATTTGTACAATATCCACCCAAAATCATCTACAACATTTTCTATTTTCCTACCCCGAAAATGTTACATTGGAACTAAACTCATACATATATATATATATATATATGTCCCTACCCCAATCAATCCTCACCTCACCAACACAAAGTTTAGCTCCCCCAAGGCTCCTTTTACTCCTCCAATCCAACAAAATGGTAGCTCTTTAAGTGATTGAGCGCTGCCGTGTAGCACCACCGCCTGGCACGGTGGCTGCTGCTCTACCCCTTACATTTTGGGATGCAACCTGGTTGAACTTGTATCCATTTCCATATATTCTCTTCTATGAATTCCACTGTACCAAAACTCACTCACAGTTATCCCAAACTCAAACAATCACTTTCACTCACTCTAAAACACTATTTTCCACTAGCTGCCAACTTAGTATTTAACGAAGAATCAGGCAAACCCTTATTGGAATTCATGGAAGGAAATTAGTTTCTCTAGTATTAGCTGAGTCAAGTGATGATTTTAATTATCTTGTTGGAGATGAGCATTCAAGAAATTGTGATCGATTTTACTTTCTGATTCCGAAAATTCCACCACCATTTATTGAATTTGGAATAGAAAAAACTCCTATGTCAGCATTAACTCCTATGTCAGCATTACAGGTAACTTTATTTCCAAACTTAGGCACATCAATATCCTTCTCTATGCTCCACATACTATGTGATTTAGGTCCATTTTTTAATTTTTTAAAGACATGGGGGGTTTGATTTACAAACTTAATGGAGATAATGTTCGACTTCTAGATGAATCTTCTTTACTATCATTTTACGATAGAAGTACTATCAAAGACCCTTATAATTTACTTAAGAAAATCTTGAACTACAATAAGGAACAAAAAAATAGTAGTACTACTAATGATTTATTCAAAAATTCAAATAAAGTTAGAGCCACATATGTAATGCATCAAACAGATATAAAAAACCTCAAAAATTATGTTTTGTCAAAACGTCCAAACGCGATTCATATATCTAGTTGGATCGTAACTTGTGCATATCTATGGATTTGTTGGCTAAAGTCATTGGAAGCAATTGGGGAAAAAATGGACGTGACAAAAAATCAATATTTCATGTGTCCTGTAAATTACCGGGTGAGATTACATCCACCTCTGCGAATGACATACTTTGGAAACTGCATTGCCCCTAGCTTGGCCAAATTAATGTACGGTGAGATAGTTGAATCCGATGGCCTTATTAATGCCGCAGTTTCGATTGGAGAGGCAATTCATACAAGTATAAATGATATGGAAACAGTATGGAATGGCACAGAGTATGCAAAAGGAGAGGAAGTGACACAAGGAAGACTTTTTATTGTTAATGGATCACCATTGTTGTTTGATACATATGATGTAGATTTTGGGTGGGGAAAAATGAACAAGTTTGAGCCAATGGTTACTGATGATGGAAGCTTGTTCATTCACGGGTCAAGAAAATTTCAAAGTGCTGTGGAGATTGGCTTGTCACTTGAACAGAAAATAATGGATGCTTTTGCAACAATTTTCAATTCTCATATATCTTATTATTTTGGTAAAAGCAATTTGAGCTTTAATCATGCATGACAAACTTTCTTTAGGGAGATGTTATTTTATTTTCGAGATAAGATATAAAGAGGTAAAAATTATTCTTCAATATTTTTCAGATCTTATTTTTATTTATGTTCTTGGAGTATCTTTCAATCTCGATTCAATTCAGGTCTCTTTTCAGATTTCTATATATAGATCATTTTCAAAGAGGTTGATTCGTCCATGGTTTTGCAAATAATGATTATGAATTTTTCTTGTTAATGTGGTTTGAAAATTGCAAGGAAGACTCTGTGATGAATATTATTATATATTTGTTTTAATTAATAAGTTTAGTTTTTTTTGTTATCTATGTGTGATTTTATTCCTATTGCTTGATGTAATTAGTTTTATGGTTTTCCAAATTCTCAACTTTTCTCTTTCGGTATATTAGAGAAAAAGTTTGAGGATTATTTTGATTGTAATAACCACAATATTTTTTATATCAATAGATAGCGTTATTGCCTAACAAAAAAAAAAAAAGTATGACAAAAGTACTTCTTATATTGGTCTTGTATTCGAACTATGATTCTTTTTTCCAATATATACCTAAAAAAAAAAAAACTTTGTTATGTTAGAGATATTGTTAAAGATATACTACCTCCGGTTAGAATTATAAATTCTTTTAAAATATTTGAGAATGTTTTATTTCAAAACTTGTATTATTTTTAATAATCTTAATTTTTTGTGTATAAGTTGCAAAAGTAAGGATTTAAAAAATGACTGGCTCGCACCTTTGGGCCGGTTTCAAAGACTTGATGGGCTACCATGTGAAGTTCACTAGTTTACCATAAAGCCCAACACCTCTCCAAAATGCAGGCTTTAAGCCATCTGAGTTCTGACCCATTCCATTTGTCAATTTATTTTATTTAATTTTATAGTATCTTTTTCTTCATTTTTTTTTTCATATTTGTGTTCAAGTCTTAATTTGATTTATTAGTTGTTAAATATATTTGTCCTTATTAAAAAACATCAGCCTGAGAGTCACGTGCCTAAAGGAGACCGGAAAATAGTGATCTCCATTGGGCAAGGATAATTTTGAAAACTCATAATAAATTTTAAGGCATAATAAGCTGTGAGGTCATGTTTTTCGTTATTTATATATTTTTTAAATAATTAAAAATAAGTGTTCATAAAAAAATTATTTTAAATAAATTAATATAAGAATTTTATTTTTAATAATATCATTAAGTATAAGTTATTCTAAAAAATACTCTCACAATAACTTTTAAAAATAATTTTTTTAGTACTTTTTAGATTAAAAGCATATACAATAAGCAGTATGAAACATTTTCAAAACAACATACTTAAAATACGCAATGGACAATATGCCCAAAATAAGTAATGTCTTGAATTGGAGATAGGTAAAAAGATCAAAAGCATTCCTTACTAATTTTTATTTTCAATACTTGGATAGTGTTTGATTTCGAAAAAATAAAATTGTTTGAAGAAAAGATACGGGTCTTAAAATTGATGTAGACTTGAATTGTCATATTTTAATTGTATTAATATGTGATTCTCAATACATGTTAAACAAATCTATATACAATAATAATTGGTTTCAAGAAAAAAAAAAAAGGGTGAATAATTAATTTCCCTAAACAATATCTACTTGGAATTATTAACATACTTTTGTAAAAGCAAGCAAACTATTATGAATTATGAATTGACAAATAAATAAAAAATATTTTCTTCAATTAAATATTTTTTATAGAATTTGATTGGAGGAAGAAATTGAAGTATAACTTCTTCCTTACTCATCGAGATGGAACTAGAGTTTGGTGTATTTGAAAGGGACCGATCGGATCATTACCAATAATAATAGTACATAATTGACTATTTGTGATGAGTATTAATTCCATTCCCAAAAAGGAATTCCAACTTTTTGTTATGAAATGGACCACAAAAAGAAAAAAAATATCCTAACTCCAACAAAAAAATATTGTACCGACCATTTAATTTAGAAACAAAAAATTGATAAAATTTTTAAAAGTTCTTAATTATCAATATTTTTTCTTTATAATTGATTATGTCGAAAAATTGTTCAATCAATATACAAATCTAACATCACTGTGTTATCTTGGAGGGGACAAAAAGTTTTATTAATTTTATTAAGGATTTGTTTGATGTTTGTTTTAGAGGCATAAATTGATTATACTAAAATACACTATAACTGATAGATAGTATTTTATTTTTCATAAAAAGTAAATTGATTGTGAAAATAGATATAGGTATAAAATAAAAAGAATAAACAAAAGAATTTTCATTTTGAAATTTGATTCAAGTTGAATTTTAAGTTAATAAATTTTATAATATATAAATTTTGATGAATTTTTTTTTCGTGTGATTAAACACACAGTTGGAAAACCCTTTTATTGATACGATAAATTTAATATGTACTTTTGATATATACGTAATACGGATAAAACATGCAAAAATATAATAAAAATTTATAATTTAGATTAAAAAATTAATTCGCACCAATATATGCTCTGAGCAATGTCGAATAAACCCTTATTAATATTCACATTTTTATTTTTCAAAATCATGGGTTTTGTTTTTTTTTATAATAATAAATCCGGAAAAATTGTTGTAAAAAAGAATCCGGAAAAATGAATTTTACTTTTCCTTTTTTCCACATGATTGGAAGATTCACAATCAAGACACGTATTCTTCTTCTGGACAGAAACAACCATTGCCGGCACCACCACCACCATATAAACGTTTTTTTGCCCAAAATAAACAACGGCTGCTTTCCTTTCTTTTTATAAACCACATAAAATTCACATCTCTTCCAATCTCTTTTATATCTTTCTCTTCAATCCGTATACCAATTTGACCTTCCTCAGGTTCCGTTCTTCCCTTTTTCTCTGTAAATATAACAGGCTTTTATATATATATACGTGTACTATTATCAAGATTCTTGTTCCATCACCCACAAATTTCAGATACTTTCTTGGATTTGGGCTAATTAAGTTGTTATATTAGCTTTAAATTGTCTGAGATTTGTTGGGTTTTTTGTTGTGAGTTTTATTAATAGATTACATATTTATTAAGTTTCTGTTTCTGGAGGTGTTTTGGTTTTACCCTTTTGGTTTGGTAATTGTTGATCGAGGTTGTACTTGGTTTTGGGGTCTTGATTGGGTTTTAATATGGAAGTATTTTGATGGCTTTTTAGTAAAGTTGGGATCTTTGTGCTGTTTAGTTATTCTTTTGCTTTTTCATTGTGGTGTTTTGAGAATAACTTGTTGGTGCTCTCTTGGAAAAGAATGGTGGTTGTTACTTAAATATTAGTTTTCTGGGGAATATATTGTTGTGTGAATCTGAAACCTGTTGAGGAAAAGTTGAACTGACCTTTTGGGAATCCCAAGTTAGGGGTGTATATCACTGGTCTTTGAATTTGGTTTTCAATCTAACTTGGGAAAAGAAGAATACTTGTTTATATCCTGCTGTTTATAAAGTTGATTTAGTTGCTGGAGCTTGGCACCCTTTGGTCAGTTTGGAGGTAATTTCCATTCAGTTCATCTAGTCTGGAACTTGATTGAGGACTTGCAACAAAGAGCACAAGGTTGGGAAATTTGATATAAAAGACATATTTAATTCTCAACTGTAATCCTATTGTTTTTCCTAAAGATGTTAGAATCAGTTGCTACAACATCCCTTTTGGGGCATCTTCCTGTTTATGGAGGTTACTGTCGGAGAGAGGTTTCCAGCAGGCGAAGGGCTATTCATGAGTGTAAGATCCTTTCCAAGGAATTCTTCAGCAGAAAGTTGACCTGCTATGCACCTCCAACAAGATTGAAAGCTGATTGGCTAATAAAGTCGCAAGCTATGGAATTGACTAAGGAGGCCTATTCATATAGGGAAGAAGAACAGATACCTAGAGACTTTAGATTTCAGGTTGATACTGGTGTGGATAGGAAACCAGGTTTATGGCCACCAGAGAATAAGGCTGATAATCCTTCTCTTCATAATCCATTACTTCGACAAGAAAGGATGGGTTGTGGATGGATAGCCGCTATATTTGAATGGGAAGGTGTACTTATTGATGACAACCCTGATCTTGAAAAGCAGGCTTGGTTGGCTCTTTGCCAGGAAGAAGGAAAATCTCCTCCTCCTGCTTTCATTCTTCGAAGGATTGAAGGGATGAAGAATGAGCAAGCTATATCAGAAGTTCTCTGCTGGTCTAGAGATCCTGTTCAGTTGAAAAGATTGGCTGCTCGAAAGGAGGAAATTCACCAGGCTTTACAAGGAGGGATTTATAGTTTTCGATCTGGTTCCCAGGAGTTCCTTGATATCCTGATACGTTATAAGATACCAATGGCTTTGGTATCAACTCGACCTAGAAAAATTCTGGAAACTGCAATTGTTGCTATTGGTATTAAGGAGGTCTTTAATGTCATTGTTGCAGCAGAAGATGTCTACAGGGGCAAGCCAGATCCGGAGATGTTTGCCTATGCAGCACAGCTTTTGCAATTTGTGCCTGAACGATGCATAGTCTTTGGTAACTCAAATCAAACTGTGGAGGCTGCTCATGATGCACGAATGAAATGTGTAGCTGTGGCCAGCAAACATCCGGTGTATGAGCTTGGAGCTGCTGATTTGGTTGTTAAGCGCCTCGATGAGCTTTCTGTTGTTGACTTAAAGAACTTGGCAGATATCGAGTCACCTGAGTTTGGGGGCGGAGAACCAGAGTTAGAGATGGAGCTAGAGGAAGAAGAGGATCGTTACCCATCTTCATCAGTCGGGCTTGATGACAATTTCTGGTAACATCTACTATTGTACAGTTTGTAGTACTTAAATGCAGAAATCATGTGTATAATTTAGAAGACGAGGAAGAAATAAATTAAAATGAACAGAAAGGGAAAGAATCGCAAGATATGTAATACTAAACAAAACAAAAAACAGTCCACATTGGATTATCATTTGACCATTCCATGTATATAAGTTTCTTAAATGCCTCAAAGTTTAAGTATTTATTTTCAGTTTTTCCATCTGTCATGTCTCTTAGATTTGATGCTTTCTTGAATCATGCTTTGGGTGATCATGTATCAATAGAAATCTGGCAAAGAAATTCCCTGTGGAAGGATAATTAGCTGAATGTGGACATGTTCCTTAACAAGACAATGAATGTATTGCACTATGCTTTTCATCCTGTCATGTTTTCTGCATTGTTATAGTCGCCTTTGTAGATTTCTTAGATGGTCGATCATTGCACTGCACTGCATGAGTTAAGTATAACACGTTTGTATACCATATAAGCACGGACCTAAATATCCATGGTCGACATATTGAGAACGATTGTCAAGTAGTGAGTCATATATACTATCACGTCCATGAATGGCGCTTTCGGGCCTGCGGGAGTGACATTACCACTGCCTGAGTCAGAGAGCCACATAGCTATAACATGATACTGTTGATTTTCACTTGTCTATTTGTTCTCCATTCTATGAAGAATCTTCTTGGAAATATTGCATGGCTTGAATGGATGATGTATTTGCTCCTCTTTCCTGTCAATACTATTTGGGATTGAATTTGAAATGTGAGAGAATGTACAATCTGCTCTTAACATGTTAAGCTTGAGATTCTGAAGATATCAGTGAGCTTTGTTTGCTCAGGTAGCACCTGTTCTATTTCATGATCTCCTTTTCCAACTTGGTTTTGTTTGGATAGAGTTTGGGTTTGTGATTGTTTTTTTCTCAGCCAAATGTGGTGGCTCAATGAAAGACTAAATTAGAAAAAGAAAAAGGAAAAGGTACATTTAGTCTTGTTCCTAGTAGGAGGTCTTTTGCACGGAAAATGCCATTTCGCTCTGATTGAGTTATTAGAATCGGTTCGGTTTGCTTAATTTCGCCACTATTGTAAAAATTAGCGAGAGAGTGGAAAATAGGAGGTGAGAAATTTGCATTGGGTTTTGGTTCAAAACCTTGTCCAAAGCCGGTGAGCTGTGGCAACTATTCGGTCTAGCTAAAGAGGAACTGGGAATTCACGTGTATTTTGTGACACCCAAATGCTCTGCAACTTTATAGTATATTTTTCTTTTAAGGTTTATTTTTTTTATTTATGTTTTTAAGTATTTTTTATTAATAAAATATATTAAATTATAAATATTATAAAGAATGTTATAGACGATTCATGAACTGTGTTATCTGGTATGATTATTTCAACCAAATTATGTTATATATATAATACATGATTTAACAAAACTAGTTATCAAACAACCGGTCGTTCGTATGATTAAATGAAATGAAAAATCAAATAATAATTTAAGAAAAGGAACTTAAACTACTAATAGAGAATTGTTCATTTGCATAAGGAACTAGAATGAAAATTATTATAATATTTATTTTCGATTTTCATAAATTTCTAGTGAGAGAATGGGCGAGGGTATTGATGTATATAATTTTATATTATTTTTATTAAAATTAAAATGCATTTTTTGTTGATCCCATCAGTCAAATAAAAGAATGAGTCATTCCTTTGTGAAGAACCAACCAAAGAATTTCATTATATCCCTTATAGGTATTTCATAGAGATAAAAGGGATACATAGATAGAGTACAAAATCCATTATTTCTTTTTTTATTATTATTCTTTTAAATTATTATTAAAATGAAAATAAAAACGAATCAAAGAAACTTAACTTTCGAATGGCTAAATATATATACTGAGATGTCTTTTAGTAATGGCTGCTTGCGCGATTTGTAATTTAGAATTTGGAATAGAGTAAGTAATTAATATCATCTATGTAAAAGATGAAGAAGCTTCAGCTAAAAACTTGTAATTGAGATATAAATATAAACTAGGTTACACAAAAGAAAAAGTCGTTTTTGCATCAATCTAAAGTTGAAAAAGGGTTTTATAAGATGAAAAAGGTCCGTTGAGCGCCTCGTGGCTATGTTATCCGAACACTTGCCCTGGATCAACTTTCAGATCATAATTACTCTAGTGAATAACTAAAGAAAATAGATAGATGGGAGATAGAAAAGAAAGAAATGAATTATAGAAATATCTCTCTCTTTGTATTTCTTGTCCGGAAAGAGGAGGACTCAATGATTATTGGTCGGAAATTTTCGATAGATAGGAATCAGCTCACCAAATGTATTCCATGCCCCCTATCTGTGACGGTATTAATACTCCTTTCACTGCTCTGTGAAACTAGCCCCACTGCTTTGCCCACTGCTTTGCCGACCGCTTTAGGGACCGTGAGAGACCAAGGCCTTTGCCTAAGCCACGCGGCCCAACTCTACGCGGACCAGCAATTGCCAACTAGAAGACTTACCCGCTGGGCTGGATCAAAGTTCCATCATCTTATTGCCTCTACTTGGATCACAAGCCCACATTCCTGAGCTCGGCGATTGGCATGGCTGTGTTTTAATCATATATTCTGCTTTTTTGAGTCCTGTGAAATTGATATGGGATAAAGTATAAGGAAGTGTTTGGCTTTGAACAAATGAATTGTATTTGTTCCTCCTCTCCCTGCTATTTTACTTCTCGAGGATACTGTAGCTGTTGAATTTCTCTCAAAATCCTTGTTTGGGATCTGCAAACTGGTGATTTCTGTCATTCATTTCAATACTTAACTTGAATGATGAGGTTTTTAATACCAAATGAATTTGAATTCTTAAATCTAATCTAAATACACACTATTTACTCTAATTCTAAACCATCTAAATAAATAAACATAAAAGAAAAAATGAACACAAGGGAACATATATTGATAATTACCAAGACAAGATTATTAAATTTTTACGATAAATTTTTCTTTCCTTCCTCACTTTCTCTTCCTCCAAACTCTTTCTCTCTACCTTCTAAGGATTTTAAGCAAAAATTTACTCAAAAAAATGTTAGTAAATTATTCTACATTCATTTATTTACATTTTGTTCAAAAAAATAAAATTAGATATTGGTGTACCACTTACTAGCGCACTAAATGGGTTGATGCGCCAGTGAGTGGTACACCAGATGAGTTGGTGCACTATTCACTGGCGCACCACGTGAGTTGGTGAGCCAACAGTTTCAATTTCTGATTTTTTTTTGTTTTTTTTTTTTTTGTTTTTACTTCAAAATCGATGTTTTGTTGTACAAAATTTTTAAGATCATCCATTTTTACTTTCAAAATTTTGAAAATATTTAAGATTTTCTATAGAAAAGTAAGAGAGAAAGCGACAGAGCTTTTGGTGTCCGTAACTCAACAAGAAATTTCCTTATCTGTCCAATTTCTAATGAATCAAGATAACCGCTTATTCCAATATAAATAGTTATTATATGTTCTTCCACCGCAAGAGGAGCTTATTGGGATTGTTTAAGCAATTCATGCAATTGTTGACCTCTTGCCAATTGATTATGAGTAGCTTTTAACTGCAAGTACAAGAGCATACAGAACGCAAAAATTTTGTAATTTTATCAATCAAATTAACTAAGCAGGAAAAAGACTCGTTGGGCCTTTGGGTTGAATGGAGTCTGAGCATCACCGGCCCAACATTTGACTAGAAGCAAATGATGAAGCCTGCTATGGGTAAACATCAGCCCGTTGGCTTTAAGAATTGGATTTATGGCCCATTTTCATCTCGTTTGTATTTCTTGGGCTTCATATATGGAACACAACTGTCGTCAGTGCTCATCTTAGCATGACCTCATGCGGAACTCAAATAAACAATAGTCCGAAACATAACTCCCTTTATACTGACCATCCTTAATAATATAAATTATTTTATACTTTTAATGGGTATTTATTGTATTTTTTTATTTATATTTTTATTCATTTATTCACCATCTATTTTTATTTCTCTCTTTATTTATTAAGAGTATAAAATGTACTTTGACTCAAAAGTTATCTTATTTTCAATATTTTTAATATTTATACACAAGTTCATAAGAACTTATATTTATAATCGGAAGTAATAATAATAACGTTCTACCTATATTTCTTTTAATTCCGTACAATTTTCCTTTTCATTTAGATTTTACATTTTTACTCATAAACAATTCAACTTCTATAATATTCAATCAAAAAAGGAATTTAATTAATTAGAAATACTTTTCAATAATAAGTATTATTTAATATCTTTTACATCTCTTACTCTTTTTTTTATCTGATGTTACAAATTTATATCGATTAATTTAAAAAGATATTTACAAAATGTAAAATTAAAAATATAATATAAAGTCAATTAATTTAAATAAAAAATACTTTATCATTAGAATGTCATAGCCATCTCCCACGCAATTACTTACGTGAAAACATTGAACACTACGTAGTAATCAATGACAAATTTTGTAGGATGATTTGGTAAGCAGTGACAAATTAATAAATAATCAATTTTTGTTTAAACCATTGTGTGATGTTGATGTACCTATATATACTAAAAGCTGCATTTGGACCCTAATCCCATCATATTATAGCATTTTTGGGTTCTTTCTCCATAAAAAAACTAGATTCCAACTTCTTTTTCTAATCAATAAAATCTAGATTCCAACATGACTCTTCAGTCCAACTTTCTTGACTCCTGCATTCTTTTCATAAATTAAAAAAAAAACTCTCAAAGGTGATTAATATAATTCTAATTATTTTATATTCAGATTCTTATATTTATTAACGAATATATTATAGTAAGCAAGCGCTAATCCCATCAAATTAATCTTTAATCCCTCTATTCTCATAGAAACTTCCACTTAAATAAGCTTAATACTGAAATAAAATTATAATTAAGATATAAATATTGCAACTAAATTATATTTAAAAAAATAATATTCTTCTCAACAACCAACATCTATTTTTTTAAACCAAAAACCTCCGACATCTATTTTTTTTTTAACCAACAATCACCAACACCTAATATACAAATTTTTTTTGGAGGGCTAATATACAATATAAGATAAGACTAAATAGTCCTTGACTCACCAAATGCGTTACTTTTTGTATTTAAAAAAAATATAGCATTTGCACCATACTTTTATGTAATTCATATTTAAAAATACAATATTCTTCTTAAACTTTTGTTCTTATTTTACAACTAGCAATATTCTTCTAAATTACAAATATATATTTTTAACAATATAAAATAATGCTAAATAACATTGAACTCTCCGAATGTATTACTTCTTGTATTTTTAAAAATAACATTTGAGCCTCATTTTTACTTAAATTAAAATAAAATTGTCATTTTATAATTAGTTTTGAAATACATTGTGATATAGGAGTAAAAGAAAAAAATAAAAAAGAGGATCAAGTTTTCGTTTTTTTGGAGGGGGGGGATATAAACTTACCATCCTAGCCCTTCTTTTTTAGTAGACTTACGACTCTAACCCTCCTCTTTTGGGGAAGGAGTGCAATTTCCGAAAACGTCCTTTTCGTGGTCTTTAGCCTTTACGAGGATCTGACGTGTCAGCCTACAGAATAAGGGGGGGACCAGTGGAGATGTATCGATTAGTGCTGCACAATTTTAGTTCCCCGTGCCTTCGTATAAAATAAAATTTAAAAAACAAAAAATACCCTTAAAAAAAATACTCGCTGAAATGGTATATTATTTTCAGTAGAAAATATAATTTTTTTTTATAATATTCACTTTCAATATGGTCAATAATATAAATTATTCTAAATATTCTAATAAGTATTTATTGTATTTTTTTATATTTTGTTCGTATTTTTATTATTTATTTTATCATCCGATCAATCTCTTATTATTTATGAGTGTAAAGAATATTTTATTTTATTTTTAATGTTCTTAATAAAATTATATCTATAATCGGAGGTAATAATATATTTATTTTATAATAATTTTATAATAGACAATATGTGTGTTTAGCTAGTGATGCTTTACATATTTTTAAATTTAAATTATTATGAAATATCGTTTTTGTTCTTTAATTATTAAAATTTTGTTATTTTAATTGAGAAATTGATATGTACGTTATTTTACTTCTTTTCTTATAATATATTCGCATCAATTACTCAACTAAAATATTAAAATATTACCTTCTTATAATATATGCGTGTCAATTACTCAATTAAAATGATCAAAATTTAAGGTTTGATTATAAATAAAAAGGAAAAATTTTGATTTTTTTTATTTTTCGCTGAAAGTAAATTTAACGGGGGAGAAAAAGTAAGGTAAGTGTGTAATTCAATGAAAAAAATAAATAGATATTTCAAAAATGATTTTCAAACTAAGAAAACCTTTTAAGGTAAAAGACTTCGATAATACTTATAATATTATATAAATAGCTAATAAATAAAATGCATTTTAATTTTTTTAATAATAGACGGACTAAAAATAAATATTTTTGAGGATAATTTTGACTATTTACTAAAAAAAGAAAAGAAAGAAAGTTCCTCCAGCTGCCCCTGCCCTTCATCACCATTCTTTTTGTAAAGAGGAAAGACAATACTCATTACTCAAAACAGTGAAGAGCAAAATAAAAAATTAGTAGAAACAAATATATAAAGCAGCAGCCTTTCATACTCCACCACTGGATACTTCAAGCTAAATCTCTTTCTCTGTGGTTCTATTTCTGATTCTGAAATTCATTCTTTGGGTTTCCTGATTACTGAGAGTTTCAGGTATCATCTTGTTCTTGTGGGTTATGCTTTTTTGTCGAGTTTTGTGATTCAAGATTGAAAATTTCAACTGGTTTTGTAGGAACCCATGTTTTTCTTTCGCCCTTTTCTGGTGTTTTTTTTGGTTAATTTTGTATTTATTTGTCTCGTAGTAAAAACCCAAATTTTGGCTCATTTGATGTGGACTTCACGATACAATTTATTTTTTTCATCGGTTGCATGGTTCTTTATTTTCTCTTAATTGGCCCTTTGGGTATTTAGAAGGGGATATATGCTAAATCGTTTCCATTTGAGGTGGGTGAATTATACTTGGATAGGTTTCAAATGCTGCTCGTTTCAAGATTATCTGTTTCATTTCAACTTGAAAACGGTCAAAGCTGTTCTTTTTAAGATTGGATAAACTATTATTTTTGTAATGTTTCAATTCCCAATGTTTTTGCTGCAGATGATTGGTTATCATAATTATACATTACAAAATTATGCTCTCGAAATGAAAAACAAGAGTTTTCAATGGATAGTTTGTCTTGATTTGTCTCCATTAACCGTTCGTCTGCATGGAAATGTTCCTATGGAGAGAGGGAAGGTGCATTTGAATTTAATTGACCCTTATTTTTTATTTGGGGCTGTTACAGTTACACATATGCATTTAGCTAATCCTCCATCTTGCTTTTTGGTGTGACTCAACTGATAGTAATCTTCCGGTTCATTTTCCGATCAAGTATAAGCTCGTGTTGTGTGCCAATCAATGGGGACATCATTGTTTGGAATTTAACTTTTTGCTGTTTAAATGTATCTCTGGCCATTCACTTGCATGATATCTTACTACAAATTTTTGGCATGGGGAGCTTTCCCTAACAGACTGGGTTTACCTTTCAGGGATAAGAGATGGCACTAATGTCCCAAGGGGGTTCCTACTGTATTCAGTCTGATTTAGCGCGTTGTAAAACTGCACATGGTGCAGTTTATAGCTTTAGCAATAATGGAGAAGGATCCAGAATAAAAGAAGTTTTCTCCGGTTTGAATTTTTCTCCATTAAGTTCCTCAAAGGCAACGACAGGTTTGCATCTTGGTGGCATGGGAAAAAAACTCAAACAGGGAAACCAGATGATAGTTGCTGCTAGCCCTCCTACAGAGGATGCTGTCATTGCTGCAGAGCCGCTGACAAAAGAAGATCTTGTTGGGTACCTGGCTTCGGGCTGCAAACCTAAGGAAAAATGGAGGTTCAACTTCTAGCTCTTATTGGTACTTCAATTTTCAGTTGCATCATTTTTGTGCAAGTGGATGTCAATCCTTTGTCTTATCAGAACTTTGAAAATAAAATATCTTAAAATGGATGGTGTCAATTTGTTGCATGTTTAACTTATTGATTAATTTGTGTTGTAGTATTGGACTACTTTCTCATATAGAATCCACACGTGTCTATAGGACTTCATTGCATATAGTTTTGAAATGATTGCATAATTCTGCTTCTTTTTCTTTCTTTCCAACTTGGATCCTTCTCCGTGATTTCTCAACATTTCTTGTGGTAACTGATATATGGACTGACATTAACATTCTAAACTTAAACTAAAGTCTGTCTGCTTTTTCCGTGCATGTACTAGGTCATGTTTCTCCTTGAATTTGGTTATTTTTTGTGCGCTTATGTTCCTTTGTATGTGTATTGTCATGTTGTAATTACTATTGCCATTCTTATGAATCTTGGCTTGACCAGAATTGGCACTGAACATGAAAAGTTTGGCTTTGAGTTTGGGACCCTTCGCCCTATGAAGTATGAACAAATTGCAGAGTTGCTTTATGGCATTTCTGAGAGATTTGATTGGGATAAAATAATGGAAGGCGACTATATTATTGGTCTGAAACAGGTAACACTTCAATCTATCTCTGCTGATGGCAGATTTCTTATCAAATGTGCTCAGGTGTTTTTAACTCAGTTAATATTAATGAGGAGTTCTACTTTGATGTTTGGTCAGGGAAAGCAAAGCATATCACTGGAGCCTGGGGGTCAATTTGAGCTAAGTGGGGCTCCCCTTGAAACGCTGCATCAGACTTGTGCAGAGGTTAATTCACACCTTTACCAGGTTTGTGGAAAAAAAAACTTATGTTGTACATATTTATATGCATGTATCACATGATCCTGTATCAATTAAAACCATGAGAATCCTCTTCCACTCAACCTGCAAGAAGACAACAAATGCGATTCCAGCACCTTCCCTGTCTTTTAGTTTTACATGATTGAAACAGAAGTCATGATATCAGTTATTTTGTTTCTTCATCTAATTATCCCATTAAGTGCTGCTGCTGGAGTGTATGCTTGTTAGATGATCCTTTTCTCCTATGAGGGGTTGTAAGCAATTTAAGAGCTGTTTCACAAAGGAAAAGTTAGCATAGTTATTCTTCTTTTCCTTTCTCCTTTTCTGGAAGTAATTGATCAAAGTTTTCCATTCTCTTAAAAACAAAACTACGTTGAAGATTGACAACCAAATAGTGTAGATTGATATTCCAGGATGGCTGAAATTATGCAATGAGTTTCTGTAGTTTGATTCTTGAGTAATGCTTGGAAGAAGCTTTCCTAGAATTTTCAATTTGGTTTTTATCCATGAAGTATAAAGAAATGATTGGTTTGAGGATATCAACTTCCTTGAACTGTGTAAGCCAAATCATACATGTCCGTTATTTCTTTTCTAATGGATCTATTTAGTTCATGCTTCCTAGGTTATATTTTAGCTTTCTAGCATTTCAATGGAGGGTACTGAAGGAATCATGATTATTTTGGCATGCGACTTTTAGCAACTCAGACCTTGATGACCATTATTACAATTGCCTAGCATCTATTTATTTTTCCTCTCTCCATCTTGCACTGGACTGCCAATATATCTTAGGTACTCATTTTGTACTTGTCTAAAACTAGAGAGAAGGTTACTTGAGACAAAAACAAATATCTTCCGTTCCTTTTTCTGTCAATATGGTGCAATTATCTAGTTGGCGTCTTTCAAAATCCCATTAAGAGGCCAGTATTTTTTATTGCTCTCTTTCACACACACACACACACACAGAGACATTCTTGTTGGGCACAGGCCAAGACTACATATAACTGCGTAAGTTGAGGCTTGTTTGTATTGGATGCAAAAGGTCAAAGCTGTTGCAGAGGAGATGGGCATTGGATTTCTAGGAATCGGGTTCCAGCCTAAATGGGCAATAAAGGATATACCAATAATGCCGAAGGTAATTTAAGTAGGAACCTTTTCTATCTAGGCCCTTGGCCTCTTTACTGCAAAATGCATCATGTCTCTCTCTCTATATATATAAGTCATTTTGTATGTTTTAATCTACTGCTGTCTGCTTGCATATGCTGACTGAATTTTCTGGCTCAGGGAAGATATGAAATTATGAGAAATTATATGCCTAAAGTTGGTACACTTGGACTTGATATGATGTTTCGAACATGTACTGTGCAGGTGAGATCATATGTCTTATTAGTAAGTTTTCACAAGATAGTGTGAGTCTCCATCTAAAATGATAAATCAAATAATGTGGTAGTCATGTGTCTTGTTATGTTGTAAATTAATGACAGTTTCTGAGCAGATGCTACTTCAAAATTTCTTTTGACAGGTGAATCTGGATTTCAGCTCTGAGGCTGATATGATCAGAAAATTCCGAGCTGGTCTTTCGTTGCAGCCAGTAAGAGATCTTGTCATATCTTTTAGGGGGAAACATATTTGTTCATTTGAAATCTAACTAGTTACACAAACAGATTGCTACAGCTTTATTTGCAAATTCACCTTTCACAGATGGAAAACCAAATGGATTTTTGAGCATGAGAAGGTATAATGATGATCTATAATTTTTTCTTTGCAAGAATTCCATCCATGTATTAGGATCTAATGTAACTTCTGCTGTTTTCCAGCCATATTTGGACTGACACAGATAACAATCGTTCGGGCATGCTTCCCTTTGTTTTTGATGACTCTTTTAGGTATGTTCTCCTAGTTTTGTGATGATGAATTAAAACATAATGACCTTTATTTCTCCTGATTTTGGAAAGAAATCAACAAGTTGCAAGTGATTAGGGGACAGAGCGCAAATGATTTCATATGAAAATAAGCGCCAGTTTTCTTCATTGTTTAATACAAAATTGTAGGTATCTAACAAAGATTGCCTAATCCAGAGATGATCTATAGATACAAAATTGCAGTCCTCTCTACACAAAATAAAGAAATTTTGATAATAATCCGTTTAATCTTACATTGACATTATGTACACCTAGCCTTAAACTGAAAGTTTAATGGTTCATCTACTCCCTGTCTAGTTCAAAGATTAAGCAGAGACACTTTGGTCACACTCCATTGTCCAAAACAGGTCAAGGACAGTTGTGACAGATATTTTTATTTTATTTTTCATATTGTTTTCATAACTTTGAACGGGCTGAAAATGTATATTATGGACACATTTTAACAAGATAGGGGAGACTGTAGTCATTAGTTATGAAACAAATTTAATTCAAAATTGAGTAGGTCTACTTTATGAGAAACCTCCTTGCTTACAGTCCCATACTCCTAACTACCTATTTAGTACTGCAAACAAAGTCATTAATCTTGTCAATTTTTTCGAAGGCTGCAAATTGTTTTAGATGATGGTTTTCACAGCTTGTTTCTTCCCTCACGTTCCCTTTCAACTGTCATCTAATTCCTTGTCTGGCTTGACTGTGTTGTCATGTTATAATTTAGAAGCATAAAAATTACCCTACTTTTTTTTAGTTTCTTTTTATTAATTTGATGTTAAATGTGCTTTTCAATTCATGATTACTTGAATCTACATTTATTTGAATTCATCTTTTTTATTCAGTAATATTTTATTTCATACTATTAATACTTAACCTCTCGTGTTTTTCCCTTAAAAAAACATTGTTGGCGTATTGTGCAACTTGGTTTATATGTTCTATCCATGTTCTCTAGAAGTTCTTTACCTGATGATAGTCTTGGAAAAAGAGAAAGGGAAAACGTTTGCAGGTTGTCTACAATTACTCTTCATGGACTCATTCATCTTACAGTAATATTCTTCATTTTCATTTCACAGTTTTGAGAGATATGTGGAATATGCTCTTGATGTCCCAATGTACTTCGTCTATCGGAAAAAGAGATATATTGATTGCGCTGGACTGTCCTTCCGGGTTACTCCCTAAACCTAGTACTTATTGATTGGCTTAACCAAATACTCTCTCTTTTGTTCAGCTCTTAATGTCAAAGATATCTTTCTCTCTGAATCCTTGCAGGATTTTATGGCAGGAAAACTTCCTACACTTCCGGGTGAATATCCAAACCTCAATGACTGGGAAAATCATCTCACAACAATATTTCCTGAGGTCTGCTCTTCTTTGAGATAAACTGGCTTACAATATTCTCTAGTCTGGCATATTTCTTTCCTCATGCGGCTTGCTTAGACAGGCTGCTCTCTTGTGTAATACACGTATACAGGTCACTTGTGTGTTCTCTTTAGTGTCAGATTGAGCTATGCTTCATTGCAGGTGAGGCTTAAAAGATATTTAGAGATGAGGGGTGCTGATGGAGGACCCTGGAGGCGGCTATGTGCGTTGCCTGCATTTTGGGTATACAGCTTCTTTCCTCAATTTGCTGCTCTAGGACTTTTCTCTTTCTTCTATGTGGGGCAAATAAGTAAGAAGGCTTCTTGGGAAATATAAAACAAAATATTTTGAAGAACTTGAGAGGTTATATCTAAGAACAGCAGTTATCTTGGTGGGTTTATCTAAAGTTGACATGCTTACATAGTGATTTTCGGAGAATTAAACAATTTTGTGGTTGTTGCTGAACGAGAGGATTTCTTGTTGGTACTGTATAATCTGGGTACTCTAGACCTTTTCCTGGGGGTGGGAAGAGTAAGTATATTCAGTGAGTTTCAGTAAAGAATTTCCGAAAGGATAGTAAGCATCGGGTGCATTTTACTATGGGCTTTAGCTTCTTTTCCAGCAACTAGTTTTCTATTGTTCTTGCCTTCGGTAGCTCTTATGAACTTTCTATGGTGTTTGTCTTAGAATGTAAAAGTGCTGTTGTGAATTTCAGGTTGGCTTATTGTATGATGAAGTTTCTCTTCAAAATGTCCTGGACATGACAGCTGATTGGACAATGGAGGAAAGGCAGATGCTGAGGAATAAGGTAATCTACTTTTTGGCTATTAATAAAACAAATTGCTTTCTATTCTCGGTTCTGTGCTTGTACTGTTTGGGAAGGAAAAAGCAGGGTTAAGGATGGAGTTATATGGTGTTGAGTTAGTGTTCTAATTATAGTTCCCTAAGAACTTGACGTATTGGTCGTCTATTGTGCTTTCCATCTCCATATACGCATATTGCACATGTTTCGTGGATTCCATGCGTCTCCCCATCTTCCATTAACATAATCAATGTTTCAGTCCATGCTATACCGTTGGCAAGGTAGACTCTGCCCTTTGGATGATCAGCATTTAACCAAAAACCTTTTAGTAGGTACCAAAGAGTGGGTTGAAAACACCATTTCGGGATGGATTGCTAAAGCATGTTGCACAAGATGTCGTGAAGTTGGCAAAGGTGAGTTCTAACTCATCTGCATTCCTGTTATTTAGAGCATGATTCAGTAATTAAGTCATTTGATCTAATTTTTTTCTCGCCATTTTTCTTATTTGTCTATAATTTCTTATTCATAGGATGGCTTAGAAAGGAGGGGCTATAAAGAAACAGGATTTTTGAATGAAGTTGCCGAGGTTGTCAGAACAGGTGACAAACTTAATCTGAATCTACTAATTGCTTCACTTAGTCTATTGAAATTGCCTTCTTCCATCGAGTTTGAATGTCTTTCTTTGATAGACGAGTAGACTTCTCTCTATGCCTTCTTTCACTCATAATAACTTTTTAGACATCACCGATATCTGGCTTTCCAGCTCTTATGACTATGTGCCCTTCTGTTCTACCGTAAGCTGAGGGCTGATGTTATTCTGTATGATTACTCGGTTGAGTTTAGTCTAGTGATAGGGGTGCCTAGGGAAGGAGCATGCTATCATTTTTCATTCTCTTGCTGAGAAATAGCTGACCTCGGGACCTAAAGCATCTTTAATTTCTCTTGATTGTCCCTCTCCAGCTTTAAGAAATTAAAGGGATAGTGTGGATCTCTACATAATTGACATTATATCTTCTTCTCTGCGCTGTCTACTATCAGCACCGGAGTCTTGTATGGTTTCTGTTAGTTCGTGTTTTAAGAAAGTTTGTCTCGCCAACGCTGTGTCAGAACACGAAAAACAGCAATTCATGCGTAAATGCAGGTTGTTAAACGATATAAAGCCTCTTTTAGAAACCTTGCCGAGAATTCTTAGTTATTATGTTCTAGGACAGCTTCCAAAACCTCAAGTTGCCAGCATTTGGTGGTTTTCTAATTTGTTTTGCTAAGATGCGTTTTTCACTTTTCTTTTCTGTTGGTAGGCGTGACACCTGCCGAGAAGCTCCTGGAGTTATACCATGGGAAATGGGGACAAAGTGTTGATCCTGTGTTTGAGGAACTACTATACTAAATGCAATTTTGTTTGTTTCTCTCAGACCACTGTGCTAAAGAAGAAACTTAGCAAGATGTTCTTATCTTTCTGTGTACATGATGATAGAGATCCTATCAGTGTTTTTAACACAAATTTGCATGACTTAGAAGTTATGCACTTCTCTTCTTCTTCATGGTTTTCAATAATTGAATCTTTTCTAAATGGTGACTTAGGATGGTATGTAATATCATCTATAACTTTTTTTTATAATATATTTTTTTTCTAGGATTAATCTTTTTCCGTTGGTATTTATATTATGAATGTTATAGAGAGTGTTATACAGAATATTACACAGGATATGAACTCGTAGTAGAATAGAGAAAGTGATTGGTAGAAATTGGTTGGGACATCCTTTGTATGGTGTTATACTAGGTAGATGGCTAATTCCCAACTATTTCTAGCAATAATTGTTCTAAGCAGGTAAGAAATGATAATGATAATATCAATTATTAATAATCGAAGGAATCATATCTTTGATTTTTTAATTAATTTTTACCAGAAATTTTGAAAAAATTGATATGCATCACATGGGCATTTCTCCAAATTAATTTCAAACACTCCAACTAACAAGATAACATTAATCTTGCTATCAAGATTATATATATATATATATATATGTGCAAGAACATAAAAAAAATGTTCTGTATTTTTTTTATTTACCATAAAAAAAATTAAGATGGAATTCATTGGCCCAGCTCTAGAAAAGAACCGGTAATAAAGAAGAATAAAACTTGAAAAAGACTGATGTCAAAAGCAAAATATATATATATACATATATATATATATATGTGTACTTTGATACAGTATTTACATAAATGGTCTAAATAACCTGTATGAACTTTTCAGGTTCAATTGAGTTATAAAACTTCAGTTTAAGTTGAGAGTCAATAAATGCAATTTGGTTAATTATAAGGATAACGTGAAAAAATATCATTTTTTCCACCCTTTTTCTTTCTTTAAACAATTTCTTTCTAACTTCTTTCTATCATAAAACAAGTAAGATAGAAAACTTACCCAATAAACCAACATGAAGTTTCATGTTAATAAATGCATGAAATTTTATTTTTATTTACATATTTTTTTTAAAAAAAAAACTTGAACCGCATAGGAGAATTTTGCCCATCTGCACGAAACTAACTTCAGTGACGAAAAAAAAAATTTGGAACTTTTTTATCTCAAAATCAATAAATCTTTAAACTAATTCATATTTACCTCCAAAATGTGTTAAATGTGAAATATTGAAGTTTTAAATTAGAGAGAAATTGTTTAGAGAGAAAAAGAGTAAAGAAAAAAATAAATTTTTTCGCGTTACTTAGATAAATTTTCGAGTTATATTTATTGACCTCCTTTAAATTAGATTTTTTATGCATTTATATTTCGGGGCTTATAAAAATTCATTTTACAATTTGTGACTAAGTTGATAGAACGATATCATCATAGTATATAATTTGCAATTTGGGCTTGAAGGAGAGTGCAGGCAGGCAGGCAAGGCATCTATATTAGAAAAGACATGAAAGCTTTCAATAATTGTAGCTTGCTTTGCTTGCTACCTCTCTTATCTTCTTGGTGTGTTTGATATCACTGTCATATTGCCAACCTCTCTTATTTTCATCATAATTATGATTTTGATATTCCAAAATGGTATTACTAATGTAGTATGTACTACTGCAAACACATGAAACATCACCAAATACTATTTCTTCTTTTGTCCTCTAATATGCTAAATACAAACTTGTCTTTATCCCCCTTACTGTTTAATAAGATTTCATGAGAAATCTTCTTGATCAGATATATGTCAAAATATTAATCTAATGATAAAAACGCTTCTTATAAAGCAGAATTACTGAGATCGAACTACATTCCTTTCTCAGTAAGTTATGGGAAAGACAGTCTTATTTTTTGATGATAGGATACCAAAATCATATCATTCAATTAAAAGAATAATAGGGGCCTACCAAAGTAAATATATATCAAAAAAGCTACATAGGTCAAAGTTAATTCAATTAATTAGATCAAACAAGTAATAAAATTATTAAAACGAAAGATATTCGTTCTATTCCTCTATTTGTATAAGTATTTTTTATAGTAAATGACATTTTCACCCCTTTTATATGAATAATTGGATCAAACTCCATCCATGTAGCATTATTCATATACATAGATGATGAGAGAAATATCCATTATAAGCATGGAGAATAATGATCCAGATGAGCTAGTTGTTGTCTACTTCCCATATCCAGCTCATAATTCCTGTTGAGCTTGACATTTTGCCTTCAAAAACAAAGCACACATGAAATTATTAATTGTATCTCTCTCTATCTCTACATTATAGTAATTTATCAAGGAAAAAAATATCAATGTCTCAATCAATTTCCCAATCCCATCCCATACTACAAAAAACCCTTTCTTGATTCCTCTTTCCTTTGCCCTCTCTCCCTTGTTCTACTTCTTCTTCTTCTTCTTCTTCTTCTTCTCATCATCCATCTAATCTGAGTTAATTTCCTTGCTTTCAAAAAAATGAGGGAAATTCTTCACATTCAAGCAGGGCAATGTGGGAATCAAATTGGGGGAAAATTTTGGGAAGTTGTTTGTGCTGAACATGGAATTGATGCAGATGGAAGTTACTGTGGTACTTCTAGAGTTCAACTTGAAAGGGTTAATGTCTATTATAATGAAGCAAGTGGTGGAAGGTATGTTCCTAGAGCTGTTCTAATGGATCTTGAACCTGGAACTATGGATAGTTTAAGAACTGGTCCTTATGGCAAAATCTTTAAACCTGATAATTTCGTTTTCGGACAAAATGGGGCTGGAAATAATTGGGCTAAAGGACATTATACTGAAGGAGCTGAATTGATTGATTCTGTTCTTGATGTTGTTCGTAAAGAAGCTGAGAATTGTGATTGTCTCCAAGGTAAAATTCTCAATCCTTCAAACTTAAAAACTACTTTTTTGTGTCCTTCAAAGTTAAAAAGTATATGTTTTATAGAGTCTGTGTAATCAATGTATAATGTTGTGTTGTGAATGAATTTGTAGGATTCCAAATCTGTCATTCACTTGGAGGAGGAACAGGATCAGGAATGGGGACTTTATTGATTTCTAAGATTAGAGAAGAATATCCTGATAGGATGATGTTGACTTTCTCAGTATTCCCTTCTCCTAAGGTTTCTGATACTGTTGTTGAGCCCTACAATGCCACACTTTCTGTTCATCAGCTAGTTGAAAATGCTGATGAATGCATGGTCTTGGACAATGAAGCTCTATATGACATTTGCTTTAGAACACTCAAGCTCACAAATCCAAGCTGTAAGTTTTCCCAAATTTTACTTTGTCCAAGAAAATATCTTGTTTTAAGGGTTGTTCTTGATTTTTGGAGCTTTTTTTAACTATCGAAAAACAAAACAAAACAATAGATTTTCTTTTGTAAGTAGTCGAAAACATCTCAAAAACAACTCCTCACTTCAAATAAGAACAGGGTCTTAGTAGATAATCAACTTGAAACTCATGTCTTGATGCTTTATGGATCTCTATGACTTAAATTAAGAAGACGGTCTTAGTAGATTATGAGCTTGAAACTCATTTCTTGATGATTTATGGATCTCTATGACCTAAATCAAGAAGAGGGTCTTGGTAGATAATGAGCTTGAAACTCATTTCTTGATGATTTATGAATGTCCAATGAAAGATTTCTTGATTTTATGTTTTGATGCAGTTGGTGATTTGAACCATTTGATTTCAACAACAATGAGTGGTGTAACATGTTGCCTTCGTTTCCCTGGCCAACTCAATTCTGATCTAAGAAAACTAGCAGTAAACTTAATCCCATTTCCTCGTTTACATTTCTTCATGGTTGGTTTTGCTCCTTTAACTTCAAGAGGATCACAACAATACAGAGCCTTAACAATCCCAGAACTCACTCAACAAATGTGGGATGCCAAGAACATGATGTGTGCTGCTGATCCTCGCCATGGCAGATACCTAACTGCCTCGGCGATGTTTAGGGGAAAAATGAGCACAAAAGAAGTTGATGAACAAATGATAAATGTACAAAACAAGAATTCATCATACTTTGTTGAATGGATTCCAAACAATGTGAAATCAAGTGTTTGTGATATTCCACCAGTTGGGTTGCCAATGTCTTCAACTTTTATGGGAAATTCGACTTCAATTCAAGAAATGTTTAGAAGAGTTTCGGAGCAATTTACAGTTATGTTTAGAAGAAAAGCTTTCTTGCATTGGTATACTGGTGAAGGAATGGATGAAATGGAGTTTACTGAAGCTGAAAGTAATATGAATGATTTGGTTTCTGAATATCAACAATATCAAGATGCAGTTGCTAATGATGATGAAGAAGATTTCGATGATGCTGACTTGGAAGCAGAGCCTTGAGAAGAACAAATCTTGAAAACTCATGGGAATTTTTTTTTTTTTTTGCTTTTTCTTGTTTTTGTGTGGGAATTGCAATATCATGAGTGTTTTCACATTTGTATAATTGCATTGTAATGTATTTATATTGGTATAAATTGATGTTTTATATACTCCCTTCTCCGCACTTTCGTCTCATAATATGAGTTTAAATTATGTTTCACGCAATTAAGAAAACATAAAATGAATATATTTTTAATGGTAAAATATCTACAATATTATTTTATTAGTTTTAATAAATTTATCTTTTAAAACTTTATTTTCTCTCTCTCCTCTCTTTCTATATTTCGAAGACTTTATCAAATATGAATAAATTTAAGTTTGGGTTCTACAAACTAAGCCTTCGATCTGTCCCATGGTGAACAAAATAGAAATGCATATGTCTGAATCAGATCCTTCGTTGCCCTCGTCTAAGGTCAAGGTCCCAAAACCCTTTTGTTCATAGAAATTTTCCTTTCCGGTCAAGAACACCCGACAGAAGAACTCGCCACTAAATATAGAATAAGAAGCACCCGACATTACATAACAGAACAGACTTAATAATATTCTTGCTTGTTTTACCATTGTTAAAAAATCCCATGTAGCTCGAAATCATAAAATAAAACAGAAAATGAATCAAATCAGCAGATAATAATCAAGAACATCAGAAACTCTCTGTTTATACAAGAATATACAAATAGAATTGAACTTACAGAGTGGGGAAATATTCTATAATTGTTGCAGAGAATGAAAGGATTGGTGCTGGGACTGTTCGTTGATTGAGAGAGATGGCAGAGAACTTCTAAGAACCAAATTGCTATGATAATGATCAGGCTGGGTTTAATTCTTCAGCTTCAAAGGCGATGAATTGGAAAAGATAATATAGAGAGAGGAATTGCGGAAGAAAAATGAAGAGTTGTGATTCTGTTGAAATGAAGTGAGTTTTATACACAGAGAGGAGAGAATTGGAAGTGATTATTGTGTTTGAGCATGGCCAAAGATATACGTTATTTTATATTTTCTAATGAGTATTTATTATTTTTTTCTAATTTTATCTATTCATTTATTCCACCGTTCATATCTCTCTTTATTTATTAAAGTTAGAAATATAAGTCTTTGATAATAGTGCTTTTACAATTTTTAATAAATATTTATTTCATTTCTTCCATCTTATCATATACTTCACCCTCGTCTATTTCTCTTTTATTTATTAAGGATATAAAAGTCATTTTGTTTCAATGCCCCTAATTATTATGCATAAGTCCAAAAGGAATTATATTTCTAATCGGATGTAATTTATGTTTCAATACTTTTATTGTTTTCGAAAATCTAAAAGTTCAACGTGAAAAAATTCAAAATTTTTCATTTACAACTGCTAACATTCCCTTTCTAAACCAATTCTCTCTGCTTCTCTCTAATCCCACTTCATTCAATTTCAAATCTATGCAAGTTCGACCATTGAAAATTAAAAAAAAAAATTAATACATCTATCTATGCTAATTTATTTAAAATTTTATAGGTTTAAAATTTAAAAACATATACCTAATTAAAAAAAATTTGGCCAAAATTCAACAAAAAAAAGTCTTGCGTGAGATTTGAACTACTGACTTCATGAAAAATAACGTAAAAGACTTATTAAAAAATCAATTGAAATTTTATGATAATAGGCGCATGAAATTTTATTTAATAACAAAGTATTTATATATTTTAATATTTACCAACTTCAATCATTTAAAATTTTAATTAGAGAAAAAACAAAATTGCTATTTTGTTTAATTTTCAAATTTGTGTCGTAATTTTTTAGTTAATAAAAGAAAAAATATTAAAAAATTTTAAAATTGTAAATTAAATGAAAATAGGACTTTTTGGCAAACGGTTAATGAAAACCGCCTAAAAAAATATGCGAAATACCCACACGAATCACCTCGATCGGATATCCAAGCGCAAAGTTATGTCCATCAAAATTTTTTATTTTACAAGACAAATTTTTTGTCCCGAAGCGTGTTCAAATCACTTTTTCGGCAATGTCCTTCCGTTTATCCTTACGAGAACCATCAAAACATGTGGTCATATGCGTTAAATAGGCATCTGATCAAATAGTTATTTATGTTTCAAGTTTTTCAAATACATATAAAAATTTCAAAATTTCTAACCTTATGTGATGGACAAATAATCCTTTGTCATCGTGTACTATTTCTTAATTTTTAATTAACATAAACAAAATAAACATAATTTTAAATATTTATAAAAAAATAAATAACATAAACAAATATACATAAATATAAACATTACAGAAAAAAAATATTGTAGAATTTAAATCAATTTCTTTCAATTCAATACATTGTTTTTAAATTTTAAACTGATAAATTGTAAATAAATGACTATAGATCGATGTATTAATTATTTTTTTAAATTTTAAAGGTCGAATTTGCATAGATCTGTAATTGAATAAAATAAGACTCTTCTAAATTCTTGAATCTGTTTTATTTATCCTCATGATATATACCTCTTCTTTTTCTTTATTATCAATTACATTTTAAACATTACACATTAAAAAAATATAAATATTTAAATATTTTTATTTTACTTACATTAGAATGCCTTCAAATTTTTCCAGAGACTAACTAGAGTGCTTAACAGTAACACAAATGGATCAACTCTTAAGCCTACAAGATCTAGCATTATTTCAACTTCTACAAACACAAAATATGTCCACCAAACTCTATCCAAATACATCCGAAGACGGCTACTCGCCTCCTTATAGGAAGAAAACAGTGACGGAGTTAACCAATCCTGAGAGTCATGAACGAGCTTCTGCAAGCTAACGAGTGACTAACACAAGTAGATCGAGCATTAAATCAGCAAGATCGAGCATTATATCAACTACTACCAACTCATAGTAAACGAACCAAACTCTATCCAAATAAACCCAGAGAAGGCTATCGCCTCCGTATAGAAAGAGAAGAGTCATCAACGAGCATCAACAAACATAATGGAATGAATAACATAAGCAGAAAAAACCCTTAAACCTACAAGATCTGAGCATTATATCAATCAGATGAAAAATAACTCAAGATAGATACAAAAAATAGATGCTGAAGTTCAAAATAATCCCTCAAAACCACAAACAAGAAATGATGGACCATTCAATACAAGAGAAACAGTTCAATAACTCAAAGTTTGGACAAGCCATATAGCACTGTACATAAATTACAGCACGGCAAGCTTCTTCGTCTACCCTGTGCATATATAACTTGAAAATCATTAACTCTTTTTTTTTTTTTTTAATAAACTTGTATCCCTTCCAATTGGTTAAATTATTACCACATTGTTTGGGAAAGGTTTTTAGTCTACTATCAACAGGGCCAGAGTTGTAAGAACTAAGGGAAACATCATCTAGACAATCCACCAACCTAACCAAAAGCCAAATTTCTAGCAATGTTGCAAAAAGAATGCTTCAACAAAAACCAAACTACCTAGTCAAGCAAGCAGCATTGGTTGACGCGCAATTTGTCATGTTTAGTTTTCTGTATCTTTTTTTAAGTTGAAGACCCCCTTAATCTTTCAGCACCGAAACCAAGATCATTGAGAGACGACCTGTGTCTTTGCCCTGAAATGACCGCGACTCAAGGAGAAAAGAGACAGGCCTGATCAGCTCTATTTTGAGGAAGTTGTATTCTTTTTCTCTTCAAGAACTGAACCCTCTCTTAGTGCAATTTGTGCTTCGTTCTCCCTCCCCAAAGCAAAAAGAGCAGCAGCTTGCAAGTATGATGCAATGTGCCAAACAGGAGATATAACTTGTGCTTGTACCGCATCATTGAGGGCTTCTTGAGGCATATCACTCATTAGATATGAAAGGCTACGGCGAGCAAAGACAGTTGGGGAGACCATAGTTCCAACATCAATAAACTGCAAATTCAAGTAGGAAATATTAATTCAAGATTCAATCTCTTTTAGCAGATCAAAAATAACAGAAAATCTTCCAGGCCCCATCATATCTGCAACTAGAAGAGAGGATAAGCAGGACATTGGGGATCTAACCTGTGAATAGCAGTCAATTGCAGCCTTAAACTCCTTGTGACGAAAAGCAGCATCACCCTTCTTCTTAGAGTTCAAAGTTTCCTGCATCTGGTTTGTCCACATTTGGAATGACAGCTGCAACAAATATCAATTCAGTGAAAGTGAAATCATTCCAAGAATCGAGAGTAAGCACATAGCACAAATGGCCACCAAAAGAACCTATGCGAGGATAAAGATTAAAATCACGTGTAAACTAATAGCTATCTTGAAGAATGTCAACTAAAGCAGAGGTATAATGAGAACTCTTCAGTTAACAGAAGCTCCTAAACCAGCTTGCTCAGAATGCAGTATTATGGTCACAGATAGGGATGAAACATCCATGAAAAGCAAAGCAAAAAAAGCAGAACATGACCAGCAAGCGACTTATTACAGGATCGATAAACCTTCAGAGGGACTAAAATCACAACCTCCCTAAACCTTGTACAAAGTTGAAGGAGAAACAACTATTTTGCTGAAATAAATACAGTTGGATTGGTTTCTGAAATTCAAGTCTTCAGAACCTTTCTGACCTCATTGGAAATGTTAAAACTGATTATCATATTACCTATTAGGTAATGCATGATTGTAGACAAACTAGGAAATGTGCTCAAGTAAATGGCAACTATAGAGAAATAACCAAACCATGACAGTTCAGTGACCCAAAATATGAGAAAATGAAAAGACAATCCTATAACTAGCCAAAGGAAGAGGGATTTTTCTAGATATGCATGTCCAAATCTTGAAGTATGCCCACGAGTCTTAATAGAAAAATAACAATTTTCCAAGTCAAAAGAGTCGAGGTTAAATCCCCCAGCCACCTGCATTATGGAGTACGACGGTGGTTTATATTGCCAGTAGAAAACTGAATGAGTTTCAAAAAGACATCGGGATTCAATACAAACCTCAGTTGCTGCTCCTTCATCATCCTTGTATCCAAGTTTTTCCAAGATCTCATGCATAGCAGTCAAATCCATTCGCTGGCAAGCTTCACCAAGAGGAGATAGAAACATTGCTTCACCACCTTGTGGTATGCCCATAAGTACATGAGAAGGAACCTGCAGAGAAATTCTATCAGAACAGGACCGAAATAACACATATATCACCAACAACCACCCTCATAAAACCAAGCACATAAGAAGGTCTGCATGATGTTGAATGACTTCCAATTAATCAACATGCCCACTCTACCAAACTACTTTTATATAGAAATGTACAGGGATATATCCAGTATCTCAATAAAGAGAAAAGGAACAAATATTACTAGTATTACTAGACTTTTTTTGGGGGGTGACTAGTATTTCTAGGTAAATGGCTGCCCTGAAATCTGACATTCCAATCAGAAAACAAGCTTAGGAAAAGTCAAGCATATCCTTGGCCACTGTCAATAAAATGTGGGCTCCAGATCTCACACCTAATCAGAATGACTACAAATTACTATTCTTACTTAAGTAACATATATTTCCGTGAGATTTGTCAATCAAGGAGGTAAAACATAAAATTGTCCGCTAGTAGTTCAGTTCTGTATTCCATATAAGGTCATCACAGTCAAGTAGAGAGATGTTGTGCTCTACTTTCTTCAGACCTTCATTCTCAGACCAACAACCTCCAGACATAGTTGTCTAAAGAGATCACACAAATTTTATCTTCTGTAAGGTGTTCTTTCTTGGTATGTTTCAGCAGCAATCAGAAAGAAAAAATGATAATCCAAAAGGGCAAATTATGATTAAAATCTCCACCTCAAGCCATAACACTAGTTCACATTCTTATCTAACAGGCAAATACACACAGGGCTGTACAAGAGAACTGGGGGCATATAGTGCTGAAAACGTTAACATGCTACATCACTTCAACCCATAGCACCTTTAACATTGTTATATAACAGGTGCACTCAAAGCTATAAATAAAATTCAGGTATAAAAAGTTTCTCCTTAACAGACCAACCTCAGTCTCCTTCTGGAGAGGGATCAAGGAAGAAACCAAAGATTTTGGATTTGGCCGCTCACGTGGCTCATACTGTAGACATCTTGAGGCTAAACGTACCAACTCAGTTCCATCATCACTGGAAAATTGACCTTCTAAGCAAGAATCTGTTAGCATTTGCAGATTTCTGTCCCTTATGAGATCAAGTGCCTGACAAGGATCGAGGCTAATATCAGATAGGTAGTTCAGTATATTCAATTGGAAGTCAATATCATTTTATATGATTTAGAGACAAGAACTCAATTCTACCTTACAAAATAAAATCAAAGCAACTATCCCAGATTGTATAATGGAACAGTCTGGAGTATGCCTTTATGGCTTGGACTTGTAAGAACTCACCAACTCCTGGGTCCCACTTACTTCAGGATAAGAATAATATTGGGGCAATTCCAGTATAAAAGATTTCTTTCAGGGTAGAGAATGTACAGAAGGACAAATGTCATTTTAGACAGTCTTCCAAGGATTTTCTCAATCTCTTGGAAGATAAGAGCGATAGATTTTCAATGGCGGATGTAAGTAACAGGAAACAAGTTCTCCCCCCCCCCAGGGGGTAAGAGAACAATGGAAAACCCTGTAACGACCCTAAATAACTACGTTACTTGACAGGAAAAATTTAAAGGTGAGGCTGCATAATTAGTACAGTCACCAGCTTTTATGTCCAGAGATAACAGGGAATGGTAGTTCAAGAAAAAAGACAAAGCATCATCAAATCGTACCAGAGAACAATTAACAGGAAGCTCTTACATGACTCGGAGGAATGTGTTTTCCACTGAGAAGGTCAAGCAAAAGTGTTCCAAAGCTATACATCACACTTTCTGGTGTAATCCGTCCTACAAGAAGTCGAATATCTTTTCAACAACTTAAAGACTTCGAAGAGAAAAATTCTGGCGAGAAATAAAAATACAAGCCACAAGATGCAGATCAAAGAAATACCAGCATCATTATTTTTGGAGGCTATATTACTTCAGACACCCCATGCAGTCTAAAGAAAGCATGTGGGGTATGAATGCTAATACCTACTGCATCTAATAGGTAATCTAAGGTTGCATTCACCTCTCAAATCAAACCCAAGTCCGATATAGAGCAGAATATAAGGTCCATTTTCCATGGTTCTCTTTTCTTCTCCGTGTTTCTAGCCATCAGCAGATAGGAGATAAGTCAGAGCAAATCACCAAACTCACTATGATTTCCTGGAGTCTCACTCCCAAGGCGCACTTTTTAAATTATATTGGTAGTATTAAAAGAGTTTTGCTCAAACAGGTGGGGAGTTGGATCAAGCATCAAGAAGAAAAACACCACAAAATTCCATTGTTCATATGCACTAAACCTACATCAACTGAAGTACTATTATAATCTGTACACCTAAAACATTTGTAGCATCAAAGCTTGTAAAATTATTACCCAAGAAGAAGTCAGGGAAAAAATTGAGTCCCGTAAATCCATTAAGTAGATAGATAAACATCAGAATCATAATATGTACGAAATTACATTTTTAGTGCAAATTAATTATCAGAAAGAATCCATACCAGTCCGAAGGTACTCAGGAGGAGTAAATGCCAGGTTTGTACTATAACTTTTTCCATCTCTGCTGTTCTTCATTAAACCAAAGCATGATAGCCTGGGATTTCCCTCCTACAAATGGGACAAGATACACAAGGATTTAAAGAATTAACTTCATTTGTTATCTAAATAGTGAATGATGCCAACCCTAATGCATTTTGCAACAAGACCAAGCCAAAATGTAACTTTAACTAATTCTTACATCATCAAAGACTATTCTGTAAGCATTCAGATCATGATAGAGTGCCCGTCCTTTGCTTGTACAATATTCTAGAGCTTGCGCAACAAATAAAGCTACTCTTAACCGCATTGCCCATTTCATTGGTTGTGCTTCCCCTGAGCCAATATTCAAATGAAACTCGGTTATGCACTAAATGAATCAAGTATACGGAGAATGCGTTTTTAGAGCTAGAAACAGAAACTTTTTCAAAGAAAACAAAAATAAAAGCAGATCAAATGGATGCAGGGAAACCACAATTACTACCTATTCAGGGAACATGACGTAAATACAGTACGAATCTTAGATACAATACAATAAAAGTCCTAGGCATGTAAAGATGGTTAGATGCATAAATGTAAGAAAATCTTACAATGGAAGAGATGTTTTGCAAGTGTCTCATTGGGCATAAATTCTGCAACAAGTAATCTCTCATCACCTTCATAGCAGCAACCTAGTAGATTTGCTAATCTGTGGTTCCTGAGTTGACCAACAGCTCTTGCTTCTTCCTGTGGCAATCATTGCCAAAATAGAAACATCGAAAGTTTTCATAATAAATGAACCAAAATAGTATCAACCAAAATTTAAGGAAAAGGTAGACTGGGGGTGAGAAGAGAACCCTAAAGGGCCAATATAGAATTTTAGGACCTCTAATTCTTTATCTGCAACTCTGTTTTGAAGGTTTCCATAGTAAGGAAATACCACAGAATTCAGCTTTGACAGCCAATTGCTCAAAAATAATTAGATAAGTAACGCTGCTAAATGATGCAATACGTGAAACACCAAAAGTTTCTGAAATGGAAATTTAGAAAGATAAAAGTATATTTGAGGTAGGAAAATATCTTGAAACGGCTCTAAACCTTTCCAAAGATGGAAAGTAACTGAAAATGTCAGCCTAGCAGCTCTGCTTACCAAGAATTGTCGAGAATCAGGCCATGCAGATCGGTTAAAGCGTTTAACAGCAACACGCCTCTGATTCTCTAGCTTCCCTTTATAAACAACATTTGGGGCTTTCTCCCCATGTTCTGAAACTATATTCTCTACTGCAAATCCTGATGTAGCTATCCTAAGCTGTTCTATGGTATATTCCCGAAATGCAGGCAAATCACTGACTTCACTCTTCTCCTCATTCTCTGTTCAAATACAAACAAAAAGGAGAAAAGTAAATTACTCTCCAGCTCATCAGAACTACCATCCAAAACAAAATCAATAGTGTCAATTTACCAGCATTCTGAGCTTCCTGGACTGCTCCATTTTGTTCTGAAGTCAAACAGCAAGAGAGTTTAGAACATTCACAGCCCATCTCAGTGCCAATTTCTTGGAAGCAAACACAACGAACTTGAAGCCGACAAGGAAAACCGTTAGTCGCAACTTCTGCAGCTCACAAACTCCCCATATAGCTTCACTAAAACCAATTGGGAACAGGTTACACTTACTAGAAGACAAACTCAAGACACACAAGGAAAAAATGCAGATATATACATTCCCCGAGTTAACTGCAGACAATAATCAAATAACTACATTTGCAAATGTGGTCCGAACACACTCAATGTAATTACTTCTCAACAAATTTCAGATTGCCAAGAACTTGAATTAGTTAGGGGGATTCCCTCTTCAAGCATGCTTGTAATAGAATCATATCAAGCAGAAAATGCAAATAATGTACGGATAGAATAGCACTTCAGTCGAAAGATGTAATTAAGTCAAACACTATCCATAAAGCAATTCACATGAGTAAATAGTTCAAGAAAAAGGAAGACCTTTATCAGCAATCTAAATCTGAGTCAACCCGGGGACACTGAAAGGTCCTCATTTTGGATCCCAAAGCTCAACTTTCTGCTCCTTCTGCAACCAAACAGCTCCAAAAAGTCGAAAGAACAGAAAGAAAAAAGGCTCCCCTTTACTCCAGCGGAATCAACAAACAAAAAATTTCAACTCAAAACCTGACCCAGATACAAATTTGAACAAAGTCAAAATCAGAGAAACCCAGAAAAACCCAGCTCAAGAAAACTAAAAATAAACACAAAGCAAACAAACTTATAAGCAAAAACCTGAAAAGCAAAGCTCCTTGAGCCCAGCTCCAATCGTTCAAGAAACTCCAAAATCAAACGACTCTCCGATTCTCTACCTTCCCAACTTCTTCAGCTGGATATATACGCGTGAGTCACCACACACACACGCAACATTCAAAGCACAAGAGCGTAGAGTCCTATGGTGAAATTGAAGAACAGAGAAGAGATAGAAATGGGGGAACAAATTTCATGTATCTCGAGTGTGCAGAAGAGGTGGATTTGTTTGGATATTCAAAGTGTTGTGCTGTGTAGATCTCATTTAGTGAGAGTAGTGTGTGCCCAGTTGGTTTTTTCTATGATTTTTTAATAATTTCCACCGACATAAAACACATTTTTCTATATAATTTTGGGGGCGCATAACTTATAAAGGCCCATAATCAATTGCACATCTAATGGTCACAGCACAAATTTTTTAAATATATTACTAGTGTAGTAGAATTGTTTGGTGATGGCCATGGGACTGAGTTTTTTTCTTTTTTAATTGAAAACACCATCATGATAATGGAGAAATTAATATTTATTGATTATTAACGGGTATTTTTAATTAATTGAATTATTATCTAGTCGCATTTGGAGACTTGAATTTTTTTCTATGTTTCGAATTCATTCCACATTGTTACCATTAGTGTTTTTCTAATACATTGAAGATTTTGCTATATGAGTTAGTTTTCCTTTTTTTCATATTTTAACAAAACAGAGAACAAGATAATGATTAGACTTTTTTTTGTTCATTCTGTATTCTCAGTATTTTTCTTTTTACATATATAACGAGATAATGGATATAGTTCAAATGCGAAACATTATGTCTTGATAATTAGTATTTTGATCACCTAACCACTATCTTTCATAAATTTATTATTGCTTTACATTAAAAATAATTTTTCAAAGAAAATAAAAATTGTTGACTAGTTTATTTTGACATGAAATGAGTCATTGATAGGTCAATTGAGAAACAAAACATTTTCTACTCGACCACCACCTCTTTCCAATTGCTTTTTGTGTTACCGAACAATCTTAGTGTCTTACTCCCGATATTATTGTATCACCTTACATTGTGAACATAGTGTCATCTTTGAATAAGGGGATAGTTAACAAATATATAAAAAAAAATGGGAAAATACTTTTAAAAAAATAGTTTATATAAACTTTTTCATGCATATTGGACACATGGAACTTGTCTTGCAACGATCATCACCTTTTAATACACTTATTATACAACACAATTTTTATATTATTTTTTTATTAATAGATCGTATAAAATAAATGGATGAATCCATATCAGTTCCCTAAACTATTGGTCCACGGCAATCTAATATCTAAACTTATCATCATGACAATTGAATACTTAATTTGAATGGAAAAAGTTAAATTGGATGAAAAAAATACAATGACGACTTATTAGTTTTAAAAAAAGAGTAGTTGTTGTCAATTTTTTTGATTTAGTAGTCTGTAACATTTATAATTTGTTATGTATGTTTAATAAAACCTACAAAATAAAATATAAACCCTAAAGCAAAAATATATTATAAAATGAAATATTACAAGATATGTTACATAATATGTTACAGACGATCATAAGTGTTTTTCGTTTACTACTATTTTTTTTATTTTTTTACTCAATTTTACTCTTAAAAGAAAAAAAACAATTTTCTCTATTTTTCTTTTTTATGGTATGAAATGAAATTATCATATTAATTCAACAAAAGAGATTTGGTAGTACATGTCTAATTCAAATTGGTAGGGTTGAGTAAAAAAAAAAACCGAAGAATAAAAGAAAGACAGTTGAGGTGGAGAAAAAATAGCCCCAAAAAAATTTTTGTCTACAATATTAATAATTAACTTTACGGTATTTTTAAAATTTGTTTCCAAAATCCCTCGATAGGTCATTTTTAGAAATTCATTGCCAAAGACACTCAATAAATCAACAGCAATTGCTTTTAAAAACTAATAAGTAGTCTATATTTTTTCCATCCAATTTAACTTTTTCATTCCAAATTAGGTACTCAATTGTCATTGTGATAAGTTTAGGTACTTAATTGTCAATGACTAACAATCTAGGGTACCTAAATGGACTTAATCATAAAATAAAAAACAAACTCTAAACTCTACAAAATAAACCTTAATGACTGGTTTGGGAGAGAATATATAATAATATAATAGGAGATGAGAGAATAAAAGATAAGAGAAAAACTAATAAAGGTGATTTATTAAAAAAAAAAAAAAAACCCTCGAAGTTAAGAGATACATTCAACTAAATGGGGAGAAAAAAACTTTAGAGATCATCATATTAAAAAATAACAAATATTTATGAGCGTGATTGACGAATCTTCGATTTTGGTGATTTTAAAACTTAAATTTCTAAACTAAATAAAATGAAAAAGTTTGAAAAAATTGGATGGACCAGATCCATGTCCCTACTCATTAACCATTTAGCTTGTATTAAACTATATCATCATTGTTTTCAAAAACTAGGGAATGGTAAGTTACATTCTAAAAGCTTAATTATATTTTCCCATATGATGTTTGTTTAAATTACAATTTCATTAATATATTTTGTATAAATTAAAACTTTATCATTATTATTTATATATTTGTAACCAATTAATCATTAATATTAATTTTAACAAAATAATTCATCATAAAATAAATAATTTTGTAAAGAAAGGTGTAAATATTCACAAAATGTTAATTATTATGTTTAATTCATATCTACTGCCATGTATTACGATGACAATACAATTCTTAATTTTTGTTTGTGTCTAATATCGTAAGGGTTAAGCTCTCTATTAGCCGTCCATGCTTTCGGGTATCGCCAGTAACTGATTTTCCTTTAGAGGGGTTGCAAGTTCGGGTTTAGTCCCCGCCCCCTTTTTCCCCCATTCATTTACGATGGTTTATCGTATATAAATAACTGAGATCTTCCAATTGCATATCTTCCTAAGTGGGCCTTCCATTTCTTAGAGCTGGAGAGGGCCTGTAATAGGATCCCCTTTGGTAGAATTGTGTATTGAATGATATTAGTGCCTTCATAATATATGTCACTAAACAAGAATAAGATATGCAAAGTGATATTTTATAAAGATTCTAAACTTTTTGTTTTCACATTTCATTGTTTCTTGGTAATTTTTTTGGTTACTAAAATTAATAGTTAAAAATATTATGAACATAATAATTAGTATGTATTTGTAATTTATGTAAATTAGAAGAATAAAATTATAAATTGGACAAATCTCTAGGAGAAAAATGTAATTAACGCTAAAAATCTCTCTTGTAATACTCCCTCCATTTGTTTTATTTGTCACGTTTTTTGACATCATACTGTTTAAAAAAATACAAAATTTTAGATGTTTTTTCATTGTGTGGATTAGAATGCCCTTCAAAATTGTTTCTCTCATCATTATTATTTATATTAATTCATAAATTATATGAAAAAAAAATGTTGAAATTTGTAATTAATGGAGGGATATAATAGGAAAAAACTCATTAAATATTGTCTTGAAACTACATAGTGACAAGTAAAAAAAAAAAAGGGAAATTTTCACAATATGACCAAAAAAAAAAAAAGGAGGGAGTATTATTTTAACAATAATTATATACTTGTAAATTATACAAAACTATATAAAGAGAAATATATTATTTGTCTAAGTAGTATGAAAATCATACATTCATTTTTTTTCCTTTGATGCAAAATGTATTCATTTGCTTTATAATAGATATTTAAGTTTGCAAACTTATTTTCAGACAAATAATAGAAATATATTATTTGTGCTAGTAATATAAAAAACATATTTTTCGGAATGAAATTCATTCAATGAACCTACCATTCCAACACCTTCCATCTTTTTTTTTTTTTTTTTTAAAGTGTTTACCTTTTCAAAATTATTTAGGAGGAAAAAAAAAAAAAGAAGACAATCTTTTGTTTTAATTTTGTCCTTAGAAACACAATAAATATTGCTTCCAAACATAACATGAAAAGAAAGTAGCCATTGCCAAATGCAGTAACTAATAAAATTGACTTATTTATTTCAATTTATAACATATTATTCTCAATACTAATAATAATAATGGGAGATTCTAAAATCCAAAGGAAACTTTCCCATAAATTTCCTCATAGACACCAATAAATATTTTTACTAATTTTTTCCAAATTTATTGACCATTGACTTCTTCAACTGCTACAACCAAACAAAGTCATGCCAAATAAAAATAAAAAGGAAAAGGAAAAATAGAGTTAAATCTAGACCGTCCACAGAATGCACGTTTGATCTCCGCCGCATGTTTGGGCCCATAGATCCTTTAGCTGAAAACTAGCCATTTTCATCCCAAGTAAAACCGGCTCCATATTATTGCTAATTCCAAACACGTCTCCATACTTTTAGATAATTATAAAATGGTTAATAAAGCACTTAAATTAAGTTCCGTAAAAAAGTAATGGCTGAAAATTATTTATTTTAATAATTGAGTTTCTGAATTAATGTTTCGTTAATATGTAAGTTGTTACTATTTAAATTTTTTTTATAGACTATGAATGACTGGGTAAACGACCTATTAGTTGTTACTGTTATCGTTTTCGATTATTCGATTGATTACCATTTTTGTACCGTTTACTGATCGATAATTTTTTTATACTAATATCGAAACGTTTAGATAATTGGTAATCATTTTACCAACTAAAAAATTTAAAATTGTTATTTTTATTTTAAAACACAAAATTAAGCTAAAAATTAAAAAAAAACCACAAATTACATATAATTATTAAAAAAACAAAAATTCAAATGAAAAATATATGAATTTTAATACGTATTAAACATAGAAATTGATTACAATTGCTATCTTTTTCGTCAGTAAAACTTTTTTACTAATACTTATTGGTTTCGGTATCATTCGACCTAAGTAAATACCAAGTTTAAACAGAATTGTCGTTCGTCACATAATCAATCATATAATCAGATGATTACTTATCGAAATCGGAAAAAATCGTACCGGTACCATATTTAGATAGAACCCTAATTTGAGTACTTGATTGTCAAAAATAAAAATTTAGATACTCTATTAATAATTTCTTAAAAGTAAAGGGAGTTTTTTAGAATTAACCCTCCATATTACCCCAAAAAAGAAAAAGCTCCATAAACATAGCCACTCTCTCATAGATTTCGTGTTCTTCACTCTCTTATCGGAGTCGTCAATCATTCATCAAAGAGCATGTTTTGTTTGCGTGATTTCAGACGCTTTAATTAACAACTAAAACAATCTATTACTATTAAATCCCCTAATACGTTTTCGTAAATTTGTCAAATTATAGACCCAAAAAACAAAAGCCAGTTTCCGCTAAACCTAAAAACGAACTGCTCAAAATCTTAACGACAAACACTCTTTTTCTCGCTCCAAAACATATAAAGATAGAAAAAATCACAAGAAAATTTTATCGAAGCTTATTTTGCTGGTTTTCTCCATCTCTGGCTTTTCTCTTGAGGAAAAAAGGTACGTCTGAAACCCTAAAGATTCAATCTTTTATTGGCTGGGGAATGTTTAACTGCTTATAGTTTTTATATATCTTGATTGGAAAATTTTGTGCAGGTGTATTTGTATTGAGTTACAATTGCATGTGAATTTTTTAGCCTGATATTTATGGTTTGGAATGAGATAATTGATTCTTAATGGGAAAAGGGAGGCCTAGGGCTGTAGAAAAGGGCGTGTTAGGGCCAAGTACTAGTGTATCATCAACTGAGACATTGAATATACCGTCAGGGCCAGTGTATTATCCAACTGAGGATGAATTTAAGGACCCTTTAGAGTTTATTTACAAGATCAGGCCAGAGGCTGAGCAATATGGGATATGTAAGATAGTTCCACCTAAGGGTTGGAAAACCCCGTTTGCTTTGGATTTAGATTCATTTACTTTTCCTACAAAAACACAAGCCATTCATCAGTTGCAGGCAAGGCCTGCATCTTGTGATCCTAAGACTTTTGGTTTAGAGTATAATAGATTCTTAGAGGAGCATTGTGGTAGGAAGGCAAAGAAGAAGGTTGTGTATGAAGGGGAGGAATTGGATTTTTGTAGATTGTTTAATGCCGTAAAACGATTTGGAGGGTATGATAAGGTTGTGAAAAATAAAAAGTGGGGGGAAGTTTTCCGCTTCGTCCGTCCCCGAGCAAAGATTACAGAATGTGCCAAGCATGTGTTGTCTCAACTCTATGTGGAACATTTGTGTGATTATGAAGAGTATCATAATAAATTAACAAATGGAAAAGATAAGGGTTGTAAGAGAGGAACACCAAGAGGCAGAAAGAATTCAGGAGAAGTTGTTGAAGTTTCAAGTTTTAAGCGAAGGCGAAAAAATATTGAGGGTGAGAAAGCTGAAATCCAAAAGCAAGAAGAGGAAGTACGAGATCAAATATGTGAACAGTGCAGAAGTGGGTTGCATGGGGAAGTAATGCTCTTGTGTGATAGGTGTAATAAGGGTTGGCATATATATTGCTTATCACCACCTTTGAAGCAAGTTCCACCAGGTAATTGGTATTGCATGGAATGCTTGAATTCTGAGAAGGATAGCTTTGGTTTTGTCCCTGGCAAAGAGTTTTCCCTGGAAGCTTTCAGACGGGTAGCTGAGCGGGCAAAGAAGAAATGGTTTGGATCAACATCTGCCTCACGGGTGCAATTGGAGAAGAAGTTTTGGGAAATTGTTGAGGGATCAGTTGGTGAGGTTGAAGTTATGTACGGGAGTGATTTGGATACATCAGTCTATGGTAGTGGATTTCCTCGTGTCACCGATCAGAGACCATCATCAGTTGGAGCTGAAGAATGGGAGGAGTACTGTGCCAGCCCTTGGAATCTCAATAACTTGCCCAAACTACCAGGTTCAGTGCTTCGAGCAGTACATCATGGGATTGCTGGTGTCATGGTGCCTTGGCTGTACGTTGGGATGCTATTTTCATCATTCTGCTGGCATTTTGAGGACCACTGCTTTTATTCAATGAATTATCATCATTGGTATGTATTTTGCAGAGCTATTTATCTTTTGGCTTCATACCTTTTGGTATGGAGTGACCTTATCTTTTATTGATTTGTAATGCAATCACATAAAGTCATTTAAAAATGTGAATCGAGTATCCTCAAGAAGAAATATTATGGTCATTAGGTTGTAATAGCTCAAATATAATAATTTAGGCCCAAACTGGTAACAAATATAATAATTTTTTGCTTGGTGCTTTACTAGATGCGTTCATAAGAGATGATCAACCTTTATATATGAGCGTTTTTAATTATCTACGGTTATTTTAAAATAAAAAAGTTTTATGTGATTAAAATCCTCTTGGAGGTTATTATTATTATTATTATTTTTCGTTTTTTTAATGTAAATTTTAAATTGGAATTAGCCATTGAATTTGACCATTCTCTAGTTACTATTTGTATTCCTTAGAGTCAAGAACCAATTAGGTAAAAAAAGATTGCTAGCATGACTCTTTTTGAAATGATTGTCTTTGAACAAGAATGCCACCCGTAAATGAGGTTTCTGTGATTTATAAGTAGATGTCATGCTTTAGTTTCCATGGTTGTACGCTTGGTCATCTACGTAGGCACAATTCCTGCCATTTTAAACGAAGAATTCTTTTCATATAAGGAGTTGTTCCTGTGTCATAATGGAGTTAGCCAAGCATTTCATATAGAATCACTTGTCATTTCTAGTAGAAGGTTTTAGGGGATAGGGTAATTCGTCAAGAAGTGTATCGCTGTCGAGTTTATCATTTTCACATTGTAGATGTCCCCTGAGGACCATGAGACCATGAGTCTTGTCCCCAAAATTGTTGCAGAATCCGGCAGTTCCAGATTGAAGTTAAGAAACTACATGATATTGCACCTCATATACTTTAAGGGTCGCGGTTGTTCTGTTACTCCATGTGCAGAAGTTTTAGTGTTTCCTTGTTTTTCTGAACTTCATACTGTTACAGCTGTTAGAAAGAGTTTTTGTGTTCTTATGCCACTGCTAGCTGGCATTTTGCTGTTTATGATACATTTGATTGCTGTACACCTTCACCTGTCTCTCCGTACAAGATTAGTCAATTCTACTATTAGCTGTAGAAGGATACCGATGTGAGATCAAATTTATCATTCGCTGCTACTCATTTTTTTCAGGGGAGAGCCGAAGTGCTGGTATAGTGTTCCTGGAAGTGAAGCTGATGCTTTTGAGAAGGTAATTAAAATGTTTCATCCCTTTTCTTTTGTCTGCTACCTTTTGATAAAAATAATTAATCAGGTAGGTCGCAAGATCTTTGGAGTTGTCTAGAATAATCATTTGTACTTGTCATTCAGTTTGCAGCTATGGTTTCTAGGACATGATAGGGGATTATCTGGCACTTTTTCCCTGTTCTACTAATGCTTCTCTATGATCGCTATCCTCTTTCTCTTCTCCGAAGCTGTATTTTCTAAGTTTAATTACATAATGTCATATTTCATTAGGAATAGGAGTTTTGGCCCCACTATTATGTTTGACAGGAAATAGTTAATCATGAAGGCGTTTTTGTCCCCCAAGAATTCTGCATTTCTCCTGTGTTGCTAATCCATCACATAGGGTAGTTGGTGTCCAATCACTTCATGCATGTTACATTTCTGCTTTCATGTGCATGTCAGAGAAGTCCAGTGTCTTATTTACACAAAAAACTACTCCCTCCTGTCAGAAATATCAGTTGTTTTAGACTGATGCACATTAATTAAGGATTCTGAAAACAAGGTAATTTTCAAAGTCATGTACCTTATATGCCCTTAATATATATATATATATATATATATATGTATATATATATATTTGGGGGAGCGGGGGAGGGAGACAAAAATAAATGAAGTAAAGAATGGGTAGAGTTTGAAATTACATAGTAAATATTCCTTGAATGTCTATAAAAACATATTGTTTATCTTCCCTCTAAAAGGGCTTATATTTTTTATTGGATTGAATTACATTTGTTGAAGATTCAGAAATAGATGTGAAAATTTAGGCATGGGACATGAAGCTATTTATTCTTATTGGATAATCCTTCGGGTTATTTCTTTAGCTTGTTGAAAGGTTGAAGCTATGTTTTTAGTTCATCTCTATTCTTTTGATTGTTCCTGCAGTTTCCTTGTCCTACATTTCACGTCTCCTAAGTACAAGTTTCCCATGCTACCATGCTTAGACAGCAAATTTTTTATGGATTTGGTATTCTCTTGGTTTGTTTACTATAACATGCTTCTTGCGATCTTTCAAATTCCTTCAGGTAATGCGAAACAGTCTTCCCGATCTGTTTGATGCACAACCAGATCTACTTTTCCAGCTTGTTACCATGCTGAATCCTAGTGTTTTGCAAGAAAATGGTGTTCCTGTTTACAGTGTACTACAGGTATGGCTATTTAACTCTTGGACTCAAATGTTTGGTAGTTAGTATTTGACAATAAGAAATTAAAAGTTGACCTGTTACCTGAAGATTGTACAAAGGTGGTTGAGAACACTTTTTGACGCTTTCCTTCTCCCCCTTAATTGTCAAGTAGCGTCATGATAGCTTTTATTCAAAAAAGGCTGTTGTGTAAGGTTGATTAACTAAATGAACTGTCAATGACCCATGCTTATTCTGCTTTACACCAAGCAATCCTAATAAGTTATTTAGCTTGAATTTTTACTTTGATGGTTTGTGTAAGGGCTCTCTCTCTCTCTCTCTCACACACACACACACACACGCACACATGCACACATACATGTATGCGTGCGTTTACACATACAAAAACAACATATTCACTATGCAGTTGGTATCTCATTACAAAAAATAACCTTCTTGAGAGCCAAGTCTGAAAAGCTTATATGAGAACCTTGATGGGGGAAGAAGTTCAGAGGTTGGGTGAGAGAATACTTGATTCCAGGTTGAGCTAAATGATTAAAAAAAGTTCCCAAAACTGATGAGGAATTCATAGGGGACTTTGAAACATATACGATACTGTTCTGATGTTTGCCATGCAAGGCCTTAAAGGATATTGGTATTGAGTTGGTTAAAACTGCACATGTAAGTGAAGGAGTCATACTGTAGGATAATATTAGTGGGGATCCTGACAAGACGTTTATGTGGATAATTTTAGTGATATATTCATTGGTGTGTATGAGCAAATACTCAAGAAAGTGACTGCTTGGTCCTATGAGAGTGGCCTTTATATTGAAATCTTATGAACTTGCTGGACACCTGCCTAACAGATGAGTTGTTCTAATTTCTTCTTCTTCCCTGGACTTGGAAATGGTCTTTCTGCAGATTATGTTTTTGAAATCTTGCAGATTTTTCCTCAAATAATTTAAGCCGAGTGGTGAGAGGTGAATAGAACAGATTGTCTATGGGGTTTGAATTTATTTGCTTAGACAAAGAGTACTGGTTGCCATCTGTCCTATATCTGGATGAGCCATTTATAGTTTCTAGGTCCTAACTTGGTATCGTCCTAATAACAGATACTGGTCTGATGGAAACTGCAATACCTTTTTGCTAAAGAAGTCTACTTGTCAAGATAGGACGGAACAAGCATGCAGAGTATGTGCTTCTGCGCTATCCATCTCACATTTCTTGATGGATTCGAGGAGCACAATGTCTTCTTTTTTATGTTTTCCTAATTTCCAACTCTTCCTCTTGTTTCCACATATATTCTCAGACTTACAACATGAATCTTGTTCAAGCAAACTATGTTTGTAAAATAGGCTTTCATTGAGCAAGAAGTTTTTTCCCAGTGAACTTCATTGGGTGTTGGAGGCTTTTCTCTTCTTTCGTATTGGCATTGGAAATCTGTGTTTTACTTACTTCTAGAATTGATTTTCTGTAGGAGCCTGGAAACTTTATCATTACCTTCCCCAGATCTTATCATGGAGGCTTCAACCTTGGTAAGAAAATGACTTCATTAACTTTTATTGAACAGGATTAGTTATTCAGGATAACCTTTTCCTATATCTTTTGGATACACAGGACTAAATTGTGCAGAGGCAGTCAATTTCGCTCCTGCTGATTGGTTACCTCATGGTGGTTTTGGATCAGAGCTATACCAACTTTATCGCAAGCCAGCTGTTTTGTCACATGAGGAGCTGCTTTGCGTGGTAGTGAAGGTCTGGTTCTTTTTCTTTTTCTTTACGTCTCCACTTTCACCTCTGGGTATTACTGCCTCTCTTACTTGGGACAAGAAACATTGAAATACTGTTCATTTTGGGTTAGAGCTTGGATGACAAATTTCATTTTGGTCTCTGACTCTCTGGTGTGTGATTCATGCAGAGTGGATTAGAGGTCAGGATGTGACTTCTTTCTAAGGAGGAGACCATCCCTGTACTTTAGTTTCTTATTATCCTCTTTAAGGCTTTTGTTTCTTAACTTCAATAGGTGTCATCTGTAGTTGCTTAGGTAAATTCTCATGTATAGATTGGTTTCTTTTTGGCAAAATCTGTGTTTCCTCGAGTATAATACCATTAATCTCAAGGAATGTTATCAGTACAAATGTACTAGTTCTTCAAGTGATAACAGTGACTTTCTGGTGAAATAAGATATAGCTTCTTGCTTTTGTACCACGTGATGGAACCTTTTTTTTAATATTATTATTTTTATTTTTACCATTCCCCGTTTACTGACTGCTAATTTGTTCTCTCTCTCTCTCTCTCTCTCTCTCTCTCTCTCTCTCTCAAATGAAGTAATACAGATAAAGCAAGCAGCCGCCATTTTCTGTTTATGTGGTCCCGTTGATTGTCTTTATAAGCTCAAAATGTTCAATTTTGAACTTCCAAATTGATTTTGTCGGGGTCGTAATCTTCTAATTAACTTGGTTGAAGATTTGGTGTTTTAAAAGTACTCAGTTTTCAGTTCGATACGGTCCTATGTTCATTGCTGCATTTCTTAAGCTGCCTAACATAAAACTGCATTTGGTATCTTATTTCTACTGCTTTTCCCTTTTGAAGTCACCTGTTTATAGGTGCTTAATTTTCCTAGTACTGCAATATAGGATTTCCATTTTCTCTGTAAATTATTGTAGACTTGAACTCTATGGTTTTTCAATGACTTTCTTTTGGACCTTTAACTGCATCTTCTGAGTTATTGCTGTCTTTCTTTCAGAGTGAATTTGATAGCAGAGCATCAATATACCTGAGAAAGGAATTGCTTAGAATATATAATAAGGAAAAGACCTGGAGGGAGAAGCTGTGGAGAAATGGGATTCTTAGATCTTCTCCTTTGACACCTAAGAAGCATCCTGAATATGTCGGTACTGAAGAGGTGTGTATGTAACCTGTGACTAATAACCTGTTATGCTTACCCTCTTAGGAACCTGTATTTTTTCCCTCTGAATGTTACTGATGAGAATACATTGCACCTTTTGAAGGATCCTACGTGCATCATATGCCAACAGTTTCTCTATCTTTCTGCTGTTGTTTGTCACTGTAGACCATCAGTTTTTGTCTGTCTGGAGGTAAGTGTCCTTGACTGATGCAAAGAAATATTCTCCCTCCCAACCCCCCCGGTTTGGTATATCTTTTGCATTGCTAGATTTTATGTAGCATCCATGGATTAAGAAACTTAGTCCTACAGATTGCGGACCAGGTTGTCTTATTTATATTGAAGTCAAATGCTCGTCTTTTATGAGTTGAATTACATAGAGAAATATTATATATTATATGTAAGTTGCTGATTGTCTTAATATATACTGTTATCCATGAATTGGTTTAACCCTTATCCTCCTCCTCTACTCCTTAAGCTCTCTGCCAGGTTTGCTGCATGTAAAATTATTTCCACATGCATCTGTTTATCACTTTTCTTTTTCATATCTGAATGTTGTATGTGTATTAACCTTATATTCTTCCATTAACAGTCAGTATTGGGAATCATGTGGACATTAAGCACTGAAACTTTTAGTTCTCTACAACTTATAGTACGTACTGATAATGTTTCTTCTTTTTTATGCCAGCACTGGGAACACCTTTGTGAATGCAAGGCTTCCAAACACCGTCTCCTTTATCGTCACACATTGGAAGAACTGAATGATCTGGTTCTCTTGACAGAGAAACAAAGTCCTGAGGACTCATCAAGGAATTTAAGGAGGCAGCTTTCTTGTTCTAATGAGACAGCTTTGTCGAGAAAGGTTTGTGGATTACCCATTTAACTCTTTTTTTTTTTTTTTCCTTTTTTCCAATTATTGTTCAGCTGTACCTTATAAAAGGAATGGAAAAATAAATTTGCAATTGGAGTTAAAGATATTTTTCTTCTTCTGGTTCTACCTTCTCTTATTACCTATGGTTTAATTATATTGTTTAGTTTGCAATCCCATAGCGACAGTGTTGTAGTAACTTTATGTATGCAATAATTTTACTTTTTGTAGGTTAAAGGTGGATGTGTCACTTATGCTCAGCTTGCTGAAGAATGGCTATTGAAGTCTTGCAAGATTCTTGAGAATCCATACTCCAGTGATTCGTATGCCAGTGCAATAAAAGATGCTGAACAGTTTGTTTGGGCTGGTTCTGAAATGGATCCTGTGAGCTTGAAGTCTTTAAGTACTGCACTTTCTTCTTGAATATAAGATTTATTCTTGTAGCTGATTGAGATGTCTACTACCGTTGGTTTTAGGTGAGGGACATGGCAAAGAGATTGGTTGAAGCACGAAACTGGGCTGAAGCTGTGAGAGATTGCATCTGTAGAGTGGAATCTTGGTCTCATCATCAAAATCCTGATGCGGAGAGAGTGCATATGGAGCATGTAGATGAGTTGTTGGCTTTAGACCCAGTTCCTTGCAATGAGCCTTGTTACCTGAAACTTAAGGTTTTACTTGTTTTCTGATTTGCATTCTGGTGGTTATTCTGTCTCTACTGTCAATCTCGCAAGTTGAGTTTTGATCCTATTTTGATAATTGGTCGTCCTCGTGGTTGTAGGAATACCAAAAGGAAGCAAAAAAACTGATTAAGGAGATTGAGCAGGCTCTTTCTATGCACTCAGGATTTTCTGTAAGATGCTCTTTCGTTTAAGTGCTGCAACTCTTGGGTTTCTTGTCTTTTATGTTCTTTTAAGTTTTGAAACACATTTCCTTATTTTTACGATGTTCAGAAGTTCTTCTCTCTTTACAGCTCCAGCTGCTTATTCTTTCTACCATTTGAGGCTCTACATAAATCTTCTGTTGGTTTTTCTCTTGCAATTGCAATACCTTAATCTATCAAATTGCCCCACAGGTAGCTGATTGGGAGATCTTGTACTCAAAGACTTGTGTCTTACCCATCAGAGTTGTTGAAAGTAAAATCTTATTGGAGAAGCTCTCTTTTATGAAGGTAGAGTTGTATAGGAAGCTTATATGATTATGCAATCTTGTGCAATAGCTGTTGGACTTGCTATAGCTGAACCAGCATGCAAATGCACTCTGTGTTTTTGTCACATGTGAAAATTGAGATTTATTTGTTCATCTGCCCTGTCATTTCTTTCTCTTATAGTTTCCTTTCTTTGTCTCTAGCAATCAATGTTTCATTCTGAGCATCTCTGGCACTAAACTTTAGAGTATCAATGTATAATTTTTTAAAACAAAATAAAGTATCTTTATTTTTTGGATTGACTAAACTTGAAAAAGTTGAGTTGTACTTGATTTGGTTGTCAATATTGATTGAAGGGCAATACATTGTTGAAGCAATAGTTTTTGAGCGGGTGGGGCAACTTGCACTTGTTACTTTTATTGAAATTGCAATGCTACATTTTGTTTTGATGAACTTTAGTTTATTAAGCAATAGACTATTACAGACATCCTTTCTGCATGTACCTTATGTTCTCTAGCTTCTATGCCTTCTTAAGGTTCCTTTTCAACCACTATACTGCTTTAAACACTTCCCATTGGAGGATTCCGGTTAGGGTTTTTGCTCATTTTTATTATTTTCGTCATTTCATTTTCAGGATTTGCTTGAAAGTGTCAGACAATGTGTGGAAGAGAAATCTCCTGCTGCAGTTGAGGCAGCCATCCTCTACAAGTTGCAAGCTGAGGTGACTTTGGTTAATTTTATGATGAACTTGTATGCAAATATATTTTTTGTTATGAGATAAAAAGTTGTTCTTTTTATGCTTGTTTTTCTTTTAGATCTTGGATCTTGAAATTGAGCTTCCTGAGAGCAAAATGCTTGCGGATTTGATTCAGCAAGTAGATTTGTGTCGGTCACGGTGCAGTGACATGTTGAAAGACTCTATCTGCCTGAAGGTGGGCCTCCGCTTTTTTAGATGCTTACCTGTTTTCATCCAGAGTTAAATTGCAGGGAAATTTGATTGTATGGTGTGATACTTCTTCCTGTTTATTTCTCTCATCTTGCAGAAACTTGAAATGCTTGTTTGTGATTACGAGGGTTTTACTGTTAACACCCCGGAGCTAAAACTTCTAAGAGAATATCATTGTAATGCGGTGTCGTGGATATCCCGGGCTAATCATGTTCTAGTAAACATCAATTGCCGGGAGGATCAAGAAAATGTTGTTGATGAGTTAATTTCCATTCAAAAAGATGGAATGTTACTGAAAGTTCAAGGTACATCTACTGCATATCTAAAAGCGGTCTGATTGAATCCCATTGCTTACGAGAGAGTTAAACATTTCCGGTATAAATTTGATCTGTTACTGTTTTGAAATTGATTTATTTTAATATAGTTGACGAGTTGCCCCGGATCGACATTGAACTGAAGAAGGCTTCTTGCAGGGTCAAAGCTCTGAAGGTAGTTCTTTGAATACTTTTCATTCTTCTTTTTTCCACCTAATAATCTGTGTACTAACAAATGTTGAACACATCCAATGGTCTATTAGAGAGACTTTGCTTATCTCCCATACTCTTATCCCTGAGTAATCTGTTCTATTTCTCCCATTTCTTGTTATCAAGCTGCTCTATTTGTTGATGGGCTCCCAAATCATGTCCAATGTAATTTTGATGATTAATCAGTTCTTGTATATGCTGAACACATTCAGGCACTTCGTTCTAAGATGGATATGACTTTTATAGAGCGAGCAATAGCAGAGGCAACTGTGTATGTTCCTGTTATTTCTCACTAAATCTTCGGCAAATAAATTTTTGCTTTACATGTTTGCTGATTTTGCTAATTTTGCATCTATCATATGTCAGACTACAGATTGAAAAAGAGACGTTGTTCACTGGTATTTCCAAAGTACTTGCGGCTGCTATGCACTGGGAAGAAAGGGCAGAATATTTTCTTGCCAATGAGGGAAAGTTGTCTGAATTTGAAGATATTTTAAGGTTTTGATATTTTACTTTAGTCTTTGCATTTGATTTTGAATCAGTAGTCATAGTAATATCTTATATTTGACTTGAAATTTAGAACTTCGGAAGATATTGGTGTTCTTCTACCTTCACTTGAAGAGGTCAAGGATGCAGTATCAATGGCTAAAACGTGGTTGAGGAAATCTAGGCCGTTTCTGTTTCCTGATTCTTCCATGGGACCTGCCTCAAGTTCTTTGCTCAAACCTGAGCACCTCAAGGTTGGTTTCTCATGTTGTACATTGTGTTTTCACTGGACATTTAAGAAACACACTGAAATATGTGATTCATTTTACAGGAGTTGGTTTCAGAGTCAAAATTGCTCAAGATATCTTTGGAAGAACGAGAAATGCTTAAAACTGTTGAAAGACATTGTATTGAATGGGAGCAGAGTGCCTGTTCTCTGCTACATGATATAGTTGGTTTGTTAAATGAGGATGTTGCATGTGATGGAAATTTCTGTAGTCTGATTCCGAAACTTGGATCTCAGATACATTTGCTTGGATCCATCATTGAAGCTGGTGTGTCTCTTAAATTTGAGTTTCCAGCGATTTCCAAACTTCAAGATGCTCATTCTACCCTGCAGTGGTGCTTTAAAGTCCTTTCTTTCTCTGATTTAATTCCCAAACTTGAGGTGAGTGGTATTTAAATTTTGATAGGTAGTTCTCCAACAGAGTTTTTCTAATCAGCTAGTTCGTAAGATTACTTAATTCTGTCTCATTTATCTATAGGAGTTTTTGCTATTATTAGTTGCAGAATCTTTTGAAGTTGCTTTTTGGAAATATCTAGTTGTAACTTGCATTGCATTGCATTCCACTTGTTTATACTCAAGTTGTTTAGCATGCTCCAAAGGCACTCTAGAATTGGATCATTTATGTGATTATGTTCTTCACATTCCCCATGGTATATTGCATTAAGGACTTCTCTTTGCGTCCAACTTTTGATATGGTGCAACCAGGTACCAATTCTCTATTTATTGGTGTAGGAAGTTGAGGCATGTCTAGATGTTTCCCGCCACCTCCCTGTTACATATGCCTCCTGTACACTGTGTACCTCACTAATTGATGGGGCAAATTGGCTTAAGAAGGCCTTGGAAATTCTCCCTCCATGCAGTGGTAAACAAACAAAGATCAGCCATGCTGAAGAAGTTCTTGGGCTCTCTCAGGTATCTTTGGTCTGTTTGTTTTCCATATTCCATATCTCTGCAGAACTACTTATAAAGCAGCCACCTATGTGAAAGAGGAATCAAGGGGCTATTTTAGGATATTGTGTTAAAGGCTGTCCATGTACACATTCATCTCTCTTCTCTAAGTCAGGCCTCTTATACTGGATATGCGGTGCAACTGTCTTTCAGATGTACAGTCTAGGTTTTGATAGTGCTTTGCTCTTTTTGTGCCTGTGCATCTATTAGTATGATTGCATGAATTTATTTTTAATATTTCCTGATATTGACCTTTGTAAATGCTGTCAAAATCTGCAGAAAATAGGTGTTCAATTCCCTTTGATGATTCGGCGCATACGAGATGCCATTGAGAAACACAAGTGAGTTTCTCAATTTATAGCATTTTTGCCCTCAATTTGCAATAATTGGTTAAGTTGTGGTTTCAATTTTGCAATATATGGTAAAATAACCCCCAACATGATCAAATGCCATTCCACCTGACAAACTGATGATGTATAATTTTCAACAAGTTCAAACTTGTTATATCCTTTAAAACTGCATGCCCTATATGTTCTTTAAATCTTTACCTGAATAGATTATTAAAGTGTCAGTTACACATGGTGACCAGCATCAATTTGAATTCTTGATTTCTCTGCCTGTGGAAACTTGGAGATATATTGGCAGAAGAGTAATTTTCTTCTCCTTTTGGAAATTTGGTAGGTACTATATTTTTGAGGTGTAGATTAATTTACTGTGGTAGGTAAACATTAAATTGCATCAAATCTTTTCAGCTCTTGCTTGGCTTAGGTTGAGAAGAGTGAAGAGTTAGAAACTGCGAAATTCAACTAAACCCTGCTCTTATTTCCCTTTAGTGTGAAAAGTTCCCAGTGATGTTGCTAATGTTGTGTGATGCACTTTTTTGTTTTTTAGGTCTTCAATTGAATATGCATTTGTATGTTTCCTTGTTTGCTTTAAAAACCTAAATTAGCTGCCTCCGTTTCTACAAAAATTTCGGTAACCATCTAAGCTTCTTTAACAAATTTTGCTGTTTTGTAGTTTGTGGCGAGAGGAAGTGGCTCTGTTTTTCAACCTACGGTGCACAAGTCGAAGATGGAATTCATTGTTACATTTGAAGGTAAAAACTTGCACTTATTGCCCAGTCACCCTCTTCCCACCCTCATGTTTATTTTCCATAATGTTGGTGCTTTGCTGGGGGAAATGAAGTTGCTGCATAACCATATTGATAGCACATATTATCGGTTTCAACAATCAACTGAGTTGTTCTGTCGGTGATGTTATTCAGATAAATCTTCTTTCCTTCTCCTATGCAGTGAGAACAAGAAACTGCATGTTCCTTTGATATATAACTGTATTCGTGGAAAAAATATAGTACTCCCTCCTTTTTCTTATTTGTCACATCGTGTCAATTTCCCATGTATTTTTTACTTGTCACATTTTACGTGTCACATTGTGAAAACAATGCAACCTTTAATGAACTTTTCCCATTATACCCTTCCGTAAAAACAAAGTTCAACCTCTTAAACTCTTCTAACATGGGAACTTGTAGAAATAATAATGAGGAGAGGTTAATTTGAAGGGCATTCCAGTCCATGTAAGAAAAAAACATCTGAAGTTTATCATTTTCTTAATCTGTGTGATGTCCAAAATGCGACGACTAATAAAAACAGAGGGAGTATATCATTTCAGCAGTTGCTCTCTGGAACAAGTTGAGTGTGGTCTGGTTAACAGTATTAACTAGAGGTGTTAAGGCAATCTCTTTCAATCATTTGTTCTGTTTCTTTGATTTCTTTTTGCCATACAACATATGTAGTCTGGACAATATTTTATTAGGTTATATCTCTTTTACCACTTGTCTAGATTCTTGACTCACGAATTTGGTAATCGATTATTTTCCTTCTGTCAGCAGTGATTACATATTATGGATGAACCCAGCAGCGTAATCTGTTTTTAGTAAAAGATTGTATTATCGTGCTGTTTCCAAACCTTGTTAAATCCTTTTGTTGTACATACTTATTGTTGCTTCAGGAACTTGGAAGCAGTAATTCCTTTAACTGCTCAGAACTGGACATGGTTTTAGCTGAGGTTGGGAAGGTAGAGCAATGGAAGCAGCGCTGCAAGGATATTGCTGGATCCTCTGTTGGAGATATGAATTCACTCAGTGGCACTCTTCTGGAGGTTTGCTTAGCACTCTTCATAGATCTTTATTACTGTCCTCTTGAACAATCTATTGAAGGTTGAATCTCTTATACCATGTGCAGATGAAGAGTAGCCTTGATAGGGCATTGTATATCTACAAAAAGTCCACATGCTGCGAGACACCAAAATTGTGCTTTTATTGCACAAGTGATATGCAGAATCAGAAGCTTGTGACTTGCTCTGTTTGTCGTCACAGGTAAGCTCTTTTCATTATTTTGTTCAGAAGAAACCTGTTTAAATTCAGAAAACAAAGATAGGTTTTCCTTTCTGGTTCGCCATTCCAGTGAAAACATTCAGTTCAGTTTCTTATTCGAGACGTTATGTGGATGTCACCAGTGTTTATTTGTTATTGAGACTTTATGAATCTTTCCGTGTCATAGTTCTGTTGGTGATTTTGGCTCTGTTTCTTACATCTGGTTTGGTGTACAGTTTTCACTTGCAATGTATAGGATCATTTCTTGGGCATTCAAGTGTGGGAACATCACGTATTTGCCCTTATTGCAACTTTTTGAAGAGTGGAAAGATCTCTAGGAATGGAGTCGGCTTTCTGGTATGTTTAGTCATTCTGTCATCAGAGCATTTCTCTTTAGATTGTTACATCTGACTTTCCCTGTACGTCATGCAGAGAGCTGGGCGGAAACATGTTGAGTTAGATAAGCTCAATGAACTTCTATCGGATGCAGAGAAACACTGCTTATGGTAATTTGTTTGGCATATTAAAAGAGATCATCTCTGTGCAATTATACTTCCTTTGCTTCTTGCATGAAAAGATGCAGTACATCGTGTTTTCTTTTCTGATCCATCTATTTCTAATGTGGAGATTTTGGTCTCCCTCCCGCGCCCTCTCCCTCTCCCTGTCGTTTGGTTTCTGATTAGAGTTTTTTGGTCTACTAGTGCTTGGTTACAATTTTTTTGTTCCTTCTATTTCTAGACCTGGCGATAGCAAAATATTGGTTATGGAATCGTTATGTTTCCTGGTTTTCTTTTTCTCTCTAAAAGGGATTGCACTATCAAGATTCATTTGCTGGGTATTGTAGATTACGGTGCACTTACTGTCGAAAATGTCATACTCTTGACAGGATTGAGGAAAGGAATATACTCCACCAAGTTGTGGAGAAAGCTACTGAGTGCAGTTCTTGCTTAATGAAAATAGCAGAGTTTGCATTGACTTTTCATGATGGAGATCTCAGCACACTTGCCAGAGAACTTGTACTCCCTTTGAAGGTGATTGATATCAGATGTTATGTTCCTTGCTATTAACATGTGTGCTTGCATCTCTAGGGGAGCACATATGCTACAGGGTCACTATTGTGGCCACGAGGCACTGTCATTGTTATTTTGTTTGCTTGATTTGTTTTTGGTTTGTAGAATGTTATAGACAATGCTTTCTTCCATTCCGTTACTTGCTATTCTAAGGAGAGTGTTTCTGTTGTTGACAGGCACTAGATGTTGCAGGTGTCTGTGATTACGAGGGGAAAAGCAAATTTGAGCTTGCTTTGGCAAGAAATTCATGGAAAGTAACGGCCCAGAAACTATTAGAAGGTTCAGAAAAGCCTACAATTCAACAAATTCAGCGGCATTTAAAAGAGGTATAGTTTCTAATGAATAGAAAGTGTATGACTTGGTGGTTGAGTAGAATTTCCGGAGAGGGGGAGTTCTTCATTTGGAACATTGTACTAGATGCTGTGTTTTGTTCCTAAAGAAATTGAAGGGAATGTTTCTGATATCCAGTCGAACATGAATTTCATTTTATAGACTAGCTTACGCTCCTAGTCATGTATAGTTCTGATCATAATTGTGCCTCAGGGTCATGCTGTAAGCATTCCTCCAGAAGATTACTTCAGACAGCGATTAACAGAAGTGAAGCACATTGCCTTGCAATGGTCTGAAAAAGCTAAAAAGGTTCGGCATAATTCTTATCTACTTTCATATCAAAGGATGCAAAGCCTTTTTCTACCATTTATATTCTGTTTCTTTTTAACAGGTATCGATGGATGGAGGAGCACTGGGATTAGATAAAGTTTTTGAACTAATTGCTGAGGGTGAAGCACTGCCTGTTGTTTGTGAAAAGGAACTCAAGGTAAGCAATTGCATTTGACCCTTTACATGCATCCTTCTTTTCCTAAGTTTTTGGCCCGCGGTGATTCTCTGAGTTGAAACTCGTCTTATTTATTTATACCTGCATCTGCTCGGACTCTGCAGTTACTGAAGGATCGAAGTATGCTTTACTGTATTTGTCGGAAACCTTACTACCAACATGAGGAACGAGCAATGATTGCTTGTGACAATTGCGATGAATGGTATCACTTTGATTGTGTGAAGTTGATCAAAGCGCCAGAGGTGTACACATGCCCGGCATGCAATTTACAGACAGAAGAAGATTTACCAATGCTAGTAAAGCCGGAGAGGCAAGTGGTCACTCTTGCATGCGAATATCCCTAAGTTGATGGTCTTAATTCATTCTGAGTTTGTATTGCGGATGTTTTTGCGCAGATGTACGAGTGGGAAAGTAGAAGAACCTCAAACACCGTCTCCAAGGCGAACAGAATTGATAAGGAAACTGGGAAATCCAAAGTCGAATACGAGCAAGAGCAAGAATGGGAAGAAAAATGATGGTTCTTCTTCTGCTGCTAGCCATTCAAGTGGAATTGAGAAGCTGCTGTGGAGAAATCGAAAGCCTTTCAGAAGACAAGCTCGAAAACGAGTAGAATTTGAGAGCTTTTCTCCATTCTTTAATGTACATAATTGATGATGATTAACAAGTCAGTTTAGAATGTAGATTAGACATCAATCATTCAATTCATTCTTTCATTTCAATTATTCTTGCCCTTTTACTTTATTAACGCTGGATTTTTTAATATACATCTAATACATACGTTATCTAATATACTAAGTAAAATAGATGAAATCATGGGATTAGTCCAAACTTGGTATTATTACAGGTTTTTGTTACCCACTCGGATATGGATAAGAACGTCTAACGGGTAGAAAGTGATTCAGTAGAGGCTATAAGGAGGATCTATGAAGGCAATCATGAAAACTTCTTTGTAGCTTTAGCTTTAGGCTCTTATGTCTAAAAGGAATGACCATGTATCCGTTTACTTGGTTGTCGGAATTGTTATGTTTTCTTGTTGTTTTGACGTCACATATTATTTCATGTAGTGTAGCTAATTGATTTAAATTTAAATTGCATGTTAGGGTTTTTTTGGATGAATTCGTGTTATTAATTTTGATTATCAGTAAAATAATGGGGAGTTAATAGACCCAACTCGGAAATTTTTATATATATATATAGCGTGAAAAATTTTAAAAATTTCATTTTTTGAATGTAAAACACCCTTTAAACTCTCTCTAAGATTACAAATTTCAACTTCAGATTTAAGAAGATTTGCCCGTTGTAGTTTGAAAAAAATGTTAGTATTTCGATCTATATTTATTTATTTATATTTTTATCGGTTGAAAATTCAAAAATATCCATTGGATTGAAAAGAAATAACTTTTTTTTTGGATGCTTCAAAATTTGTCTGAAACCCTTTCTCTCCCGCTCCAGCGATTGGGAGCGGCTTTGACCACCAGAATGGGCCAATGGAATTATTAAAAAAAAAAATTTTAACATAAAAAAATTTTACTCAAATTCGTTCGGACAGGCGATTTGGAAAGAAGCGGGTTGCCCATCTGGGTGAATGTTCCTAAGAACGGATTGCCTGAATGAGCGATCCGCTCTCCTCCAAATCGTCAGTCCGGGTGAATGAAACCTCAATGCCGAAAAAAAAAAATTCAACCTTTCTTATATCAAAATCGATATTTTCTTCTATAAAATTTTCATAATGATCCATATTTACCTCCAATACAAATTTAATGTTAAAGAGAGAACGAGGAAGGAAAATAATAAATTTTTTACATTATATATATTTACGAATTAGATATTTACGAGTTAGGTTTATTTAGCAACTAGATTTGGGATGATTCCCAAGTGCAAAACCCAAATATGGATCTATGGGCCTAAAATTAGCTGAACATAAATGCAGCCCCTGGAAGAGACACTTTCTTTAGAGTTGTTGGCCTGTTGGGCCTCGTATTTATAAAGAGTATCCAAACAGCTTAAACGCATTAGCATAACCCTTCAAAGTGTCATATATAGGTAGGACACACCATTAAGTGAATGCGATAGTACTGCTTTGTTTAGGCTATTTCCCGGAGGCTACTTGCGGAACTTGGTACGAAAGAAGTTCAAACAGGTAAAAAAGACCCATAAAGATACGCCCGACACTGAGTGAATCTTCTCCTTCATCTTCCAATTTCCATGCGAAGGTAAAGATTCTCTTCTTTATTTCATTTCGTGTGTAATTATATATTTTAGGAGCACAAACATGGGATTCATGTTCGTGAACTGATGATGTATGGATTTATCTTTCAAATGTTCGATGAAATGTCTAGCTGAGATCATAATCTTTGATTACCTCTCCTTTAAATGATAGCTGAAATTCTATAATCTTTAATATGAGGATTTATTATAAGATGCATTGTTTATTCATCTTTTGATGTTCGATAGAGATGAAGTATGTTAAGCCAGTCACTTTGTTTCAAGAACTGCTTAAATCGCAAGCGCAAAGTAGGAGCCGCTTACTTGGTCTAGACGTGGGTGATAAATATGTTGGATTAGCTGTTTCTGATGTAAATAACCGAATTGCATCACCTCTGAGGTAACATACATAGCTTGTGTTTGTTGCTTCAAGAATTCTATTTTTTTTTATTAGAATGATGATATTGATGGTAATGATTTGTTGCAAATGAGTAGAATGAAAAGGGTTCTTGTTTATTTGCAGTGTTCTGCTTCGCAAGAAGACGAATATTGACTTAATGGCCAGTGATTTTCAGCTTCTGGTTAGTCTTTTATACCTTTTTTATCCTCTTTGGTGCTATTTGTTTCATTCATGCTTGACTTGTCACGTTAACTGGTGGAGCCAGAGCTTTTTAATGGTGACGATTCCTGTAGGAACTTCGTCGTTGTTTTCTCTGGAAAATACAACCATCATTCATTATCAAGGCTTTCTCTTGGGAAATTGGTGTTCCTGTATTGGCCTTTTAGGGGCCCAGAATACGTATCTTATTACCATGGGAGGGTCTTTTATGAGTAGTGTACGGTTTTGGAGGTTTGATGTCCATTTTACTAATCACTTTCAGTTAAGCCTAACACCCAGAGCTTTTGTTGCTATAACCCTATTTAAAGGAGGGAAGGAATTCTGAAATTCTTAGCACCAATCATGTAAAAGGCTGAGCATTTTGAGTGGCGCTCCAAACAGAAAAGTGTTACCAGAAAACCATAGTTGCTTTTCAAGTATTCCAGCAGTTCGTTAGTAGTGCTGTAATGCTCAAAAAATTGAAGTTTTAAGATTAGAAGGCATATTTTTTTGGGGTAAATCTTTAGCCCTGTCATCTTATCTAAATCCTTTTACAATGAAATCTTAATCTTGAGTTAATATTTTCTTTATTGCAGATCTCTCAACTCTCCTTATCAGGGTTCGTTGTTGGCTGTCCTCTTGATAGACAGCGCAGCTGCGCAGATGTGTGTCTTTATCCCCCTTTCTTATCATTAATATAATTAGAGAAAAGGTTATATCTGTTCCAGTTCTTATATATCATCAATGCAGTTTCTAATTCCTTGTGTGCTACGATTTTCTCTTTATTTGTCAGGCTGTTCAAGTGAAGCTGTTCATTGATGACCTTTGCAAGACAGAGAAACTTGAAGGCTTAAGATATACCTTCTGGGATGAGTGCTTTACATCAAAGGTGGTCGTTCTAACTGCTGATGCCGTCTTGCCTTAGTATAACATTGTGTTTTAGCCTGATACTTATACTGCTGACTCAGTAGCTTTCTTGGTCAGAGGATAGACATCATGTATCTTGTCTTTCCCTTGTATCTGATGATGTTAACAACTGTGAACAATAAATTTTGTGACTGGTTTTTCTTGTCAGAATGTGGATTTATTGTTGAAGCCGTTGAATTTGCATCCAGTGCACTTTAAGACAATACTGGACAAATTTGCCGCTGTTGGAATACTACAGGTCAGGACAATCTAACTTTCCAATGATATGACTTTACCTGCACAGCTTACATGTAAAACTAAGAAGTAAATGATAAGTGAATATTTCCAAGTGGTGATACATTGGTAAAATGTTAAATATTATGGATTGTTGTGAAGGGCTGTTTTTGCTAGGATATGAAATCTAATGGGCATACTGGTCATGCTAAGATATTCGACCTTTAGGAACTCTTTGATTATCCTAGTGTTTTTTCTGTTCTTTTGAAAGATTTCTCAGAGCTGTTCATCATATTTCTTTGTTAGAAATGATCGTCACATTTGATCTGGTTGCACAAGATTTCAAAGATGTTTGGAAACTTTAGCCCTAATCTTGGATGCTAATCCTTAATGCTTAACATTGACAGGGTTATTTGGATTTCGTCAATAGGAATGAGAGGCTAAAGACAATTGTATAAGATAATACCTCCTTATATTGAAGTGGCATTCCTCACTTTACCTTGTAACAAGGCTTTTTAGGCTGCCTATCCAAGGCTTATGTTATCTGTGGGCACATAAAGAAGAAGGAACATCCAGAACAGTGTGTAATTAACCAACCAGACAGGTGATTGCTTGAATGTTCTTTATTTCTGGGCTTAAAAAGTTTCCACTGGTGCTCCAATTCCCTGATGAAGATGCTTTCTTTTGTCTTTGACATCATTTCTGGGCTCTAGCTCTGGCTCTGCCATGGAGAATACATGCATAACCTTCCTAATGTCTCCGTTCAAATCTGCCCCTTACGTTCCTCTTCCAATCTGCTCGGTCTTGGACAAGATAGAGTTTGGTTATGACATTATTTTTCATAAGTTTCATAAAAATAGAATCGCTTAAGAGTAGATGTCAGTCTTAAATATGAAATTTTGTAGCGAGTTGTGGAACAGAACTTTGTTCAAATTCACTTAGGGTGCATTTGCATTTAATCGTCTAATACACTTCATTAAATAGTAATTTTTTTTTAGGTTTATCTTTTATTTTATAAGGTTTACACTAATAAAATTACTATAAAATGTGTGGACTAGAGAGAATATATTAGAGGATGTGTGAGATGATCCCAACTAGTGCATTTGAATTGGATTTAAGAATGAAGTTATTTGAATTGGATTTAAGAATGAAAAAGTGAAATTTTTTTATGCAAATTATGTAAAAAATAAATTATTTGCAAGTAAAGTGGGGGTTTTAAATTAAAAAAATAAAGCGTTTTGTCTTTAAACCAATGCAAATGCACATTCCTCTCATAATCAAGGTTGGGCCGAATCTTGTGGAGTTTACCTAGACCTAAGCATAGCCCAAAAGTAATCCTATTCTAAGTGGATGTTCAGGCTGCACTGGCCCTATCCGAACAATTTGACAGCTTGATTCGGATTTTCTGCTCGATCCGGACATAAATACAATCTTAATTATACTTATTTGTTATATGATCAAGTTCGAACTACATTCTTTTCTCATAATATATAAAAAACTATGCTTATACTTATTTGTTGAATATGAGTGGGCCAATTTTGGGCGGCATGAATTCATTGACAGCTATAGTGATTTGGTGGTTGATAGAAGAGAGCAAGGCCGGCCCATAAGCATCTTGTCAAAGCATAAAATGGGCCAATAATGCAGCCCATTAGGACTGCCGCGGAGGAACAATGGTACCTACGATGCAATCGAACAAAGACTATTTTGTAGTCAAGAAGAGTGGGTGGGGGAGGAGGGGGCCTTCTCTGCTGACTGTTGTTTTCCTCTCACATTGATTTCCGGTTAGAAGAGTTTAACAAAATTTTTAAACACAAACACTAAATTAATATACGTTATTAAATGACTTCTTAAATAATTCAAATATTTGACATGCAAAATGAAAGGTTTTAACGTGCCATCTAATCATACACGTCCACGTTGATTTTCTAATTAGTAAATTTTTGGGGGCTTAAATGGATTACATATTTGGCGGATGTTAGTGAAAATTGGGTAGATTAATCTTGGATTAGGTGATTAGGTGGCATCAATTTGACAAATTATTATTATTATATTGTTATTATTATTATCTCTGTTTTGTTTGTTGTAATAATCATTCCTTTCCATCATTCCATTGAAAATGGCTTCGATCGGTACATTTCTATTTAGCAGTTCCCTTCCCATTATGATTAAAAAAATAAATAGAATAGGATTTGTCTAAGGTGTGTTCTATCATATATATTAATATAGATAAAATATATTATATATCATAGTAAAATTTTATCTGAAAACTTAATAAATATTGTTGAACCTAAAATGAAATTATTCTTCAATTGAATAGTTAAATCCAGGAGCACATGTGTGATCAATCCTAAACCAAATATAATTAGGAAATCCTAAACCAACTATAATTAGGAAATTAATAAACTAAATATAAATAGATTAGGAGACATAAGTCCTAACAATAATAATAATCCTAATCATAGTAGAAATTTAATCCTTAACAATTATTGTCTTTTTTATTTTAATCAGAGATGTGCAATTGTATTTTATAAGAGATTTTTACTGACATTGTTATTTTATCAACTCTATCATATACACATATATGACCTAAATGTACTTTTTTGTGTATAACTAAAGACACTAATGAGAAATTTAATTTAATTTTCAAGTATTTTAATATAAAAAAATAATAAAAGATATAATGATTTAAAGAAGATCCAATTGAAAATGTGAAAGAATAGTCCATTTATTTACATGCGATCAAAATTACTTTCCTCAATCTATTTTATGACTTCAAATTGAATTTCCATATATATATATATATATATATATATATTAACAGGAAAAATTGTCATATATTTTCTTACCAAGATAAATAATTCATCATATATTAGAACCCGAAAAGGACCAATTGTGAAAGTATTGGAATCGCTATTCTTTTTTTAGATCCCTATATTTTCTTTATGATCATGAGAATCAATAATCTCTAATCCATAGCTTGTTAAACAAATGCGACAGATAGTTTTTTCCCTAAAACCTTTTCTTGGATAAAAAATGCTTTTTACTAATTAAATTACCGTGTTGTTATTAAGACAAATAGACTCAATAATGACACTAATGCTTGTTAGCAGTAGAATTTTGGGGTTATAACTCATTAATGTTTGGTGACATAAAGTTTGAATTAGTTGTAATTAATCCGGTCAAAATTCACATTTTTATCAAATAAAATCTATTATACTAAGTGTGAGAAGATGTATTAGAGATTACGAGTGCATCTTTTCTCTCATTTTTATACATTAGAAAGATGATGGTGTTTTTGGGACCAAAATATTTGAGGTGAAGAAAAGTGTTGTTTACCGTTGAACTATTATTTAATTACATTAATTGTTTAGTTATTACGTTACAATACAATATTCTAGTTGTTTTAAAGCACTTTGAGTCATCAATTTCATTTACATCTATATCTAATTTATATAATTTTAAATGGAATCAAATTTTTACTTAGATTTCATAACGTTCTAAATTCACGATGCAAGAAGATTTTAGATTAGAATTATATCCGTTAATCAATTATATATATAAAGAAAATAGTGATAATTGATAATAAGATGTCTCAATTGATCATAAACTAAACAAAGTTACAAATTCATATCTTCATTCCTTATAAAATTTTTTTTATAATTTTGTTTTATCATATTTCAACATAAAATAGTGACGTGCACATGAACGTAACTGAATTAGTTCTAGAAACAAAATTAATATTAAAAGTCAACATTTGAATAGATTCTAAAAAAACTCACACAACCAAATTTTAATTTTAGTGGAATAAAATTACTTTTTTTTTTGGTTGAATAATAAAATTTTACCATGGGGATAAAATTACCCTAGGAGGAGGTACAATTTGGAGGGAGAAAAAAAAAATAGCAAAGAGAGGGAGGAGCTTCTCAAATTCAATTTTGCTTCCAAATTGGCAGAGACTTTCTCACAATGAATGTAATCTGTTTTGTTTTTTTCTTTTCAATGGCCTTTTGACCCTTTCTTCTCTCTCATCCTTCCCTCCCTCCCTTCTTCCCTCCTTTGCCTTGCCTGGTCCAAAGTCCAAAAGCAAAACTCACAAAAGGTCTCATTAAATTCATCAGAAACAGAAGGAAGAAGAAGAAGAGAGAGAAACAAACAGAAGAAGAAGAAGAGAGAGAAAGCTTAACTTAAAAGGAGACTGTTCTGCCCTAAAAGAAACAGTAGTAGCAGTAGTAGTATACTGATAAGGACATGTTTGGTACTGCCCAACTGTCCTCCAATACACTCACAAGAGAGGACTCTTCAGTCTACTAAACCCTCTCCAAACCCCAAACAAATTATTATTTTAAGCCCGAGAAAGAAAAAAAATATATATATAAAGAAGGTTGCCTTCTCTTACTTTAATTCAAAAGCTCTCAAATTTTTTTCTATTTCATTGCACTTTTGTCTTTACCCTCCCTCCCTCTTTCCCAAAACTCATAGCCCTCTTCTTTTCTTTCTCTCTCATTCTTTCTTTTCCCCAATTTCAAATCTAGGGTTTCTTTTTCTTTTTTCCCTTTTCTTTTCTTCATGCGTTTCAGTACTGTTTGTTTGATGACTTGCTGAAAATTTTGCTGGGTTTTGAGGGGCTTTGTAGGTTGGATTTTCTGCATTCTTGTTGAGAGGTTTTAGTTTGTGTGATCTTCAGCGTCAAGTTGTTCAAGATTTAATTTTCGTAGATTTTCTTGTTTTTGTTTTGCTTTTACTTCTTGATTTTTAACTTCTGGGTTGCTTCTTCTGTTGATTTTAGTGCTTTTCTCCGTGATTTCTGCTAAACCCATGTTAAACCCTTGTTGGAAATTCTTATTTATTTTGGTTCCTTGATTTTTTTTTTTTCAATTTTGTGAGTTTCGGTTGATTTGGTGGTTGCTTAGTTTTCAGATTTACGGTGCTTGAGTTGAAAGATTGCTTTTTAACATAAATTTAAGCTTATAGAACAAGGCTTTTAGAGTGAACTTTTGCCGAGTAAATGCATGGACGGGAGAGAAGGAATGGCTCTTTCTGGGTCAGCTTCGTATTACCTCAATCGGGGTGGAATTAGTGGGGCTGGTTCAGCGTCTGGTTCTGGTACTGTTGCCGGGGTTTCGGGGACCCCAACTGGGATGCCTACTCCGCCTGGCTTTAAGTCTTTTTCAAACCCTAACATATCAATTCAGTCAAATGTAGGAGGAGGCGCCCATATGGGTTCCGCATTTCAAATAGAGAACCCATCTCCCAGTTTTCCTCAAGGCATTAGCCCATCTATGCCCTCTAGTGCATCACCTGGTGATTCAGGCAAGAAGAAAAGGGGAAGGCCTCGAAAATATGCCCCAGATGCCTCTAATATGTCTTTGGGGCTGTCTCCTCTGTCATCTGGGCAGTCCCCTGGTTCAATCACTCCCAGTGGCCCAAAAAAGGGAAGGGGAAGGCCGCCTGGGAGTGGATGGAAGCAACGATTGGCTCCTCTGGGTATGTTTCCTCAGCATTATACTTTTAGTTTTTATTTTTATTTTATTTTTGTTTTTGTGCTGCAAATATCATGAGTTCCTGTTGTATTTAGTCCAAAATGTCTTGCTTAAGTCTTGCTGTAGAAGCTCTCCCCTTGCAAACGTATTCTTTATTTGCATGATTGGCAGTGTCATCCCGTTTCAATTTTCCAAGGAGCTGGATTTTAGCTGACTTCAGAAAGAAGGATTCTTTGGGACTTCAATAAAGTTGTTTGTAACAACACTATTTTTGCTCTCCTGGATAAATAGGTATTTTTATGGTCATAGTTGCTGCTCCCGTAATCCTGGCATGTGAGATTTGCTGGAATTTGTTGAGCGGCATAATCCGTTTTTGCTTTCCTTCTTAGGTCCAGAACCCTTTCATTCCTCTGTATCTCCTCTTTGCGGAGATCGATAATATAACCTACATGTCCAATTGAACAATGGTCTAGAAGCCCTTCTAGTAGCAGCTTTTGCTGGAACAGAGATACCATCTCTCCGATCCCTCAGTTGGGGAACTCTTCCAGAAGGGATTCCGCCGTTGCTTCATTGGAGTATTGATATGTTGTTCGCCAGAAGAGGAGGGGGAGTTCGTGAATTATTGATATTAATAATTCATATCATGTCGAAAAAAGTTCATGAAATTTCCCTTCGCCCAAGTCGAATACTTTGTTTAATTGGTTCTGAAAGTGGTTCTTTGTTCTGCTTTCTTTGTATATTACTTTCTTTGTTATTTTGACTTGAAAATGGTTATCTTCACAGGTGAATGGATGAACAATACCGCGGGGCTTGCTTTTACTCCACATGTCATACATGTTGGAATTGGAGAGGTAAGTAGCTTTCTTGTGTTTTACTATCTACCTATTTCTTAAAGGCAGAAGAAAAGTTTTTCAATACTCACTCTGCAGCTTACTAGAAAATGTGGCCAATTATGGTTTAACGAGTGATTCTGGCTATCTAACATGCTTCTGTTCCCTTAATAAATCCGTCTGTATGACTGCAGGATATTGCAGCAAAGATATTATCATTTGCACAGCAAAGGCCAAGGGCATTGTGCATTTTGTCAGCTAATGGTGCAGTTTCTGCAGTAACTTTACGTCAGACCACAACTTCTGGGGCAACAGTAACAACATATGAGGTATTCCCTTCTCATTTTCTTTTCTTATTGTGCTGCTCACAAAATTCATAAGCTTCTGTATTTAGCCTTCTTCCCTAATGCTTTTTACCCTCAATTCTTGTAGTGTCAAACTTTGTACTTAAAAATCACTGATCATTTTTGATGACCTATACACACGCAGCTTACAAGCCATCTGTAATATTATATCCAATATGTAATTATCTCTTCGGACTTGTATAATCTTTTAGTTACGTTTCATCTTAATTTCCTGTGTAATCTTGTTTTAGATTGTTCTGATTATATGGTTCTATATTTAAGTCAGGTTTCTCTTTCTTCTCGGGCTACAATTGTTTTATTGGAATTACTCCTTGGGTAATCAGAAAAAACACAATGATTCTATTGCCCTAGTAGGTTGTTCCTTCTGATTTTATTGCCTCGTCTTCCCCTGACCTTCTATACCCAGCAGCTTGGCTAACAGTTGTAGTGTAGTTATACCGTTCCACAAGGATTATAATTATATGAGCTCACTAAGAAGTTAACATGTTGCTCTCATAATGCTGAATATCCTCCTGATTTTCTTTTGGCAATATTTGCCCTACTTTTTATTGATTGTTTGGGCTGGACCTTGCTTTTTTCTCTTCTTCAACCTCTGGGGGCCAGGTGAGTTGCTGTATTTGTGGAGCTTAGTTTCCTATTTTTCCACCAAGTATTGGATCTTAATTTAGTGTAGGACAGAGTACCAAAACTTGAATTGTTTCCCTACTTGATATGCTTTGGGGAATTCTCTCTTTGAAGTCCAGATCCAGCATAAGTTTGTGTTGTCTTTATAAAGTCCTACTGATAACTTCTTGTGCTGTATCTTATCAAGAGTTATCTAGTACACATCTTTTTTTCCCTTCTTCTGAATATGCCACGTGTTTTATTAGGTTAACTTGTATTTCTTTCCTCCTACGCACAAAATACCATGCATTTTAAATTGAGAATCTTCCTTGCAATGTGTTTTAGGTCCTCCAACTTCACAGGCTTACACGATCTGAAATTCCATAACTTTTTGTTCGACATGTCTTAAGTTGCCATTAAAGTTCTTTCCATGTTTTCCATCCCAGTTTCTTACGCTCATTGCCCATATGCCTGCATTCTTTTCATAATTTCCATTCTTGTTTGGATTTTCTTTCTCCCATTCCATAGTGGATGCATTTAACCCTTCTTACCCGTGATATAGTTTCACATGATTCCTTTTGAAGTTCATATTATGGTGATGCCATATTGTAAAATGATATAGATACAGGCGTCTTTTTTTTACCTCAGTTTCTCTCGTGAGTATCTGAGATTTGCCTCTGGTGAGGGACAATAAAACTCTGATCTTTGTCATTTTGCACGAAACTATTTTTGTCTAAATGAAATTGCATGATAGTGTTAGTTATAATCATAAATTGAATGCTGAGTTAAGTTCCCTTGAGATACTTTGGATGTATAAGCGTTGAGGGCTTAAATGAAATTAATCAAACAGCTAAGTGAGTCTTTCTACACAAAAGAAGGCTTGGGCATTAGGCGGTAAAGTCCTTGTTTCCTTGGAATGTCTAGATAGGTTCGCCACCTACTAAATAGTACATTCATATACAAACGTAGATGCCTCTCTTGCATGCTTGTACATGGACCCCGAGCTCAGTAGTTTGGTTTCCCTCCTTGTTTTACTTTATATCATCTTGTACTACACACTTTCAATTCTTCTATTTCATTGTGTTTTTCAATTTGGCATTCACTTTGCAGCTGTAAATTGGAACGTACTTGGCTGTTTTTGCCAACTTTTATATATCCATAAACAGCTGTTTTATCTGGTAGTGTTGTGGTTCTTTTGTTTTATTGAGTGTTTTGGTTAAACAACCGAAATTAATGATTGAATTTCTCTTTTCAGGGCCGTTTTGAGATTCTATGCTTGTCAGGCTCTTACTTGCTTGCTGAAACTGGCGGCCCTCGAAATAGGACTGGTGGTCTAAGTATCTCTGTCTGTAGTCCTGATGGCCATGTCATTGGTGGTGCAATAGGCGGTAGGCTTGTGGCATCTAGCCCGGTTCAGGTAACTTATCTTTCACAGTGAAAATCTTTTATTAATTGTCATCCTCTGTGTGTGAATATGAAGGTGCCTGCCTCTGTATTCCTTTGTCCTTTGCTTTTGCCACACTTTTTCTTCTGAGGGCTACAAGGGAGATGGACATTTTCGACTAAATTCCTGTCTTGTTATAAACCCTCCTGTCACTGTATTTCCCTTATGTGTTCTTTATGCTGGATGATGGACATTAGCTGTATTCCATACATTGCCTATTGGATGGGTTTCTTTCAGGGGGTGGCTTGGGGTGGGGTTATTTGATTTACTGCCTTTGGTTTCATTCATCTTTTCATTTGAGATGGTGTTGCAAACTTGTTTTTCAAGTGATTGAATGTTAAATATTACCGTAGGTGGTGGTGTGCAGTTTTGTGTATGGTGGTGGTACGAAAGGAAAGGGCAAGGCCGAGGGGAGTGGTAAAGATGACAAATCTTCAACACCCAAACAGCAGCACGGTGTGAAGCTTGATGAGAGAACAATGACACCAGTTGGTGCATCTAGTCACCATCATCATCATCATGATCATACTCCGAATTCTGGAACAAGTTCTTGGCCTCCTCGTGGGATGGATATGAGAAACCCTCAGACGGAGATTGACCTGACGCGCGGATGATGATACAATTTGCTGCAATTGACACATGGCAATTTTTGTATATATGTGTTGTTGTTGTAAATGAAAACGCGCCAGGAGGAGATCAGCAAAGTGTTTGACTTAAAAGTTCTTGCCAGCCCAGCACCCCCGTAGATGATGATGATGATGGTTTGTGCTCTAACATCTTCTGTAACAAATCCTTTCTTCTCGGCCCCTGCCTGCCTGCCTTTTAGTAGTGTTTCTTGTTAGTCATAGTAGAGAGGAAAATATGGTTGGTTGTCTTCTTACTCTTTAGTAGAAATATGCAATTATTGGGGTATTATTTATTAGTAGTAGTAGTAAGCAGTTGATGATATAAATTATGGTCCTCCTAAGCATAATTGATTGAAGGTGGTTTAACTTATTTGGGTCTTGTTCAATCCTGTTGTAATTGGAACCCTTTTCAGATTCTGCTACTCATTCATCACTCCCTTTTTAACAACTTTTCTTCATTGCCATCCATTCATATCTTGCTTGTCTTTGTGTTCTTTCACTCAAAATTTAATTACGGATCTGGTTTTTTTTATGGGGGACATGAACTTTTTGAACTATATTAAGCCACTTATCTTGTGTGGTTCAATACAATCAAGGGTTCATGTTATTTTCGAGGATATAAACTTTTTGAATCATATCAAGCCAAAAGATTCATGTCTTTGTTCATGCTAGTTTTAAAGTGTGATTTATGGACTTGGTAGTAACTTAGTTTGAACTTGGCAACCGTCTTTGGCATGTTATTACAAGGTGATTATATAAGTATTTAGATTCATATTTATATGCCTTACATATATTTTATATATATTCCAATGCACTAACCTTTAGTCTCAAAATACCCATAATAGGTTTATCCACTATTTCAAACTATATTTCAAGATTTTGAATAAAGAATCAATTGGACTCTTTAGTTCTTTTCCCTCTCTATTCTTGGCCCTCCATTAGGGGATCCATTTTGGTAATGAAAAGAATTTGGCAAGGATGAATAATTAGTATTTCTTAAAAAATTTTCTAAAATTTAAGTGTAAAGTGCAGCTAATTAATTATAGCATTGCTTTTCACTACAATGATTAGACTAGTGAGAATTTTATTGTCTACAAATGAAGTTTTTTTCTTCTCCATAAACAACTTCCTTGGTCTTCTATTTTTTTTCTCGACCCTTTCATGGCCTAAACCTAACTTCTTTAGTCATAGTAAAAAAGATGGTAGTTCGATTGATGCAACTCTCCTGTTTTGAATTTTGTTACTATTGAAAGGTCTCGAATTTGAGATAATAATACTGTAAATATTATATACCAGCTTAATGTGTTAGGAGACCGTGCATTCTCATAAGATTCTGAATTGGATTAGTTAGATCCAAGTCTAGATAGAGTTCTAAAAAAAACAAGTACACTATTATGTTTTTAAAAAATTAATGCATAGTTGTCCAACTTTTACTGATTAAAGATTTAATCCAAAACTTCTTTTTACATACCTTACAGTTGGCTGACTAACTGTCCTAAACTAGTAGCATTAATATTAACAGTTTGTCAACTAATTTTTCCCAAACTGGTGGATCCGTTGGAGACAAAGCTTGAATAAGTGTGACCTTTGTTTCCTTTATAAGTAGTTTTTTTAGCTCTTCTTCAATGGATTATGCTGTTTGAATCAATTCCTTTTCCGGCAACTGCAACAATGTTGCATTCATCACCTTTCGAAAAATCCAGAAAATCAAATTCAGCTCTTTTCTATTGAATTTTTCATAACAAGAAGCTGAAGAGCCGGCACTTGATTTGTCACTCAAATACCCTGTCAATTCTATTGGGCCAATTTTATCTGAATCTTCAAGGGATTCAGATTCAGCTTTGATCCCTAATCCTCCAATCATATCTAAGTTTAAGCTAAATTGTCGCTTCCAATATTCATCACTATGTCAAAATGAATTTTCCAAGTAGACAATAAATGCATAGATATATGCTCTTATATCCCATGTGGAAGAGCTAATACAAAAGTAACTGCATCAAATTGTAAATCTACAATGCATTTTGTTTCCAAGCTGTAAATTTCAATGACAGGGTTTGTTTCATTATATCTGTCAACAAGTTTTGTACCATAAAAAAAACCTGATATAAATATTGAGCAATTTCCACAATCTTCTTGCACCAAACATCAAAAAACCCATAACATTTCCACAGAAAAAAAGGACATGGGAGGAAAGCAAGTTAAGCTTAGCTTACTCTGTTTCTTGGTTTTCCTCATCGTTGCAGCCATGGTTGTTACTGAAGCTGAAGCTCAAAAATGCAAGCCCAGTGGAAGAATTAAGGGCCGGCAAGCTCCCAAAGATCAGTGTGATCCCAGGAGTGACAATTGCTGTCAAGCAAACAAGTATTATACCACATACGAATGTTCACCACCTGTTTCAAAACGAACAAAGGCAATTCTAACAATAAATAACTTCCAGAAAGGCGGAGATGGTGGTGGACCATCAGAATGTGACAACAAATACCATTCAAATAAGACCCCTGTGGTGGCTTTGTCAACTGGCTGGTTCAATAAATTGAAAAGGTGTCTAAAGGACATTACTATTTATGCAAATGGAAAAAGTGTTAAAGCTAAGGTCGTTGATGAATGTGACTCGACAATAGGGTGTGACAGCGATCATGGTTACCAACCGCCATGTCCTAATAACATAGTTGATGCTTCTCAAGCAGTTTGGGAAGCATTGGATATCCCCAAGGCACAGTGGGGATGGTATGATGTTTACTGGTCTGATTCTTAAATGCTGTTTACAGGATTCAGTATCTACTTTCTCGACTATACCAACAAAGACATTGGGAATAACAAGAAGACATGATGATCACAATAAGTCTTCGTTGATTGCATGCAAATAAATATATTGGTTTTCAAATTCACTGTGAAAGTGAATGTTCTTAAGATGATGTTACATCACTACACGATAGTCTGTTACACCACCAGAAATCCTAAGTTCATACCTCGAGAGAAATTAAGATTGTTGTCCATTACTAAAACAAATACAAATCCTTAACAAGAAAACATAAATATACATATAGACATACAAATATTGATGTATCACTTTTCCGCAATAATTGGTGTGAAATGAAGCTATTTGTGGATCATACATATCAACTATCTCAACCTGCATAATGGTGTTAAAAAGTCCAACATTACATCGTTAACCAATTGAATAAGCTAATCATGTATGAATTCTTGAACAACCAGGTCTAAAGATGGAAAACTGAAGTGTGTCGGAAGGCACAATTGTTTTGAGCAGTAAAACGGCTGGAAGCAAATTGAAGATACCAATTGAACTATAATATATAATGTTTTATGGCAAACAACTTACCTCGTGGAACGCTTTGTGTTTTTGCAATCTACAAGACCCCCAATAGCCTTTTTATATCTCTCTACAATACAAGCATAAAGGTAAGGCATATTTATCACCAGTGAAACATAAATAGTACACAGATTATGAGGAAAATTCATGCAGTATTTAAGCAAAAAGAGACCATCAAGTGAACATGTAATTCTTTTTTCTATCCTTTTGCAACATGATACGTTAAATTAACTAGAGAACTGAAGGTTAGGAGCAGCTGCCATTACCTCAATTGTGAGGGGAGATGTTGTAGGATAGTAGCGATCAACAGCTTGTCCATTCTTATCCACTAGGAACTTTGCAAAATTCCACTGGATATCATCTCCCAGTATTCCCCACTTCCCTTTCTTCAGAAACTTGTAAAGTGGAGCAGCATTTTTTCCATTCACTTCAATCTAGTATAAGAATATTCAATGAAGTTATATTTTCAAATTTTAATAAAATGAATGGCTTATCATGAAGTCATGCAGCTGCTGCAGTCGAAAGAAATATGATGCCAGGAAAAAACTAGGTTCGCCAAGATTTTCGTTTTATGTATCTATAGGCCGAAACAATGATCAACAGCCAAATTACCTGATGAAATCACAAAAAAATGGACTTACTTTGTCGAAGATGGGGAATTCAGACTTGAAACGAGTGCAGACAAAGTCTAGGATTTGATCATTACTTCCAGGTTCTTCCTCACCAAACTGATTACACGGAAATGCTAGTATCTCCAGTCCTGTACTGGCAAATAACACGAGTAAATAATTTCATTACACCAGTTATCCTTTGAAAAGAAATTGCGTTCTGTGATTATAGTTACTTTATAATCCTGTCTTCTTTATGATTTGTGCTTCTGAAACATTTTTAAAAACATAGTATCAACAAATACGTGCAAGATGCATACCTTGCTCCTTGTACTTCTCGTAGAGTTGATTCAACTCCACGTAGTTTGAATTTGTCATCCCACTATAGCAAAATGATTGAGCAAAATACAAGTAGTCAGCAAGAAATGCTATGTCTATGAAACGAACTGGTACATTAACTTCCAATGAACAAAAGTAACCAATGAAAAGCAAAACGGCACAAAAAATCTTCACTGTGAAAAAAAAAGATGTAATGCTAATAAACATTACCACTTGGAAGCAACATTAACAATCAGTAGAACTTTTCCCATGTAAATGCTAAGATCCACATCATTTCCCTTAGCATCCTGAAACAAAAATTGTAACAAAAACCTTAACAAAACAGAAAAATTTAAGGTTACCCAATTTCAATAATGTACTACCACAAGTTATTCTAATTCTCATAAATTAAATTCCTTTCATTTCTAAGAGAGTAGCAGAACAAATAAACTCCCTTAAGGTTTTAGGCAACCCTTCGGACAACCATTGCTGAAAAATTATAGAAAAAGGGACAAAAGTGCATCTGCAAGATTCTTGCAAGCTGAATTTCGGACCAAGAAAAGATTTTTAAGATACTTGAGGAATACAGTCATAATCCATTATATTAATCTTAGGCATTTAAAATAATCAAATTGAACCAATCTTGACAAGAAATTCGTTTATGTGAGTGTAGAAAACTGACCTTTACAGTGAATTCAAAAACGGATTGTGGGTCTTTCTCAGATTGGCTGTCCATTTCTTTCGCTAGTCCTTCTCGCTGCTGCAGAAGGTGAAGGAAATCAGGTTAGAGGTATGATTAAATGTTGTTTTTTCCTAATATATTTATCTTATTCATTTGGTCCCTAATAATTATTTTTTATTTTTTTATCCTTAATTAATTCACCTACAATTTCTTGTTCTTTTGAACAAATTTCAACAATTTTAACGAGTGTTCAATGATTTATTTTCAATTATATTAAAATAATAAGGATAAAAATAAATATTTATTCACACAACTCGCATTTTAAAAAAAATGAAAAACTCTTTTTGTGAATTTTATTTTTATCATTTTTTTAATATGATCGTAGATAAATTGTTGATCAGAGATCAAAATTATCAAATTCGTCCAAAAAGTCAAAAGAGATTGCTATAAATTAATTTAGAACAAAAATGATAAATATTAAAGATCAAATCTGAATAAAATAAATATATTGGGATTAAAATAATATTGAATTCTAAAAATACTCTTATACTTTTAGTTAATTATCAATTAAGTCTATCTAAATTAAAGTTCTGCCAACAAAATAAACTTTTAATTTTATATATCAAGTATCCGAATTAGAATTCAATAGTTATTTTTGTTAGAAATATCATAATTTAAATATTTAATTATTAAAATTAAAAATTCAACTACTCAATTAACAATTGACTAAAAATCCTAAGATTTTCTTAAAATTAACCCTTAATTATATTAGAATACCTTCGCCTCCGTATGTCATTTTTACTTGAATACCTTGATGTTATATTTATAGTTTAATATCATTTTCGTTTTAGTATCTTACTCTACATTTCCAATTTAACACCCTTTGCTAGATGGAATGGATAACACTACTACTTCTGAATTGTTCTTGCACGTTTAATAATTGTTATGATCGTTGAGGGTAAAAATGTCATTTTACATTAAAAATCTAACACTGTTAACATTAACGATCAATCAAAAATCAATTGTAATGAATCGACTTTTTCCACATAATTCATTAAAAATTAGTTAAACATGAAGAAAGCCACTCATAATCATCAAGAAATACCAAATAAGAAAAAAAAACCCAACAGATTAATCATTCACTGAAACAAACAGGATAATGTTTCCTTGTGTTTCTCAAGTACAGAATAGGAGCAAACAGCAAATCAACGTTTACAACAATCAACATCATTTGCTGGTGCCTTATTGTATCAAAAGCAACTGCCAGATACACAACATCAACTATGAATACAAACAACTATGAGCTCAAGGCTCAAGCTAAATCAACAACACATCAATGATGAAGAGAGTAGAGTAAAATCCAGAGTCTTGAAACTTGATCTGATTGACTCCATAACCTGGAGGTGAGGTCAGGCAAGAAGAAGGAAGGAAGGTCAGATGAAATAAAAGCCAACATTTTTTCCCCTCACATATAAGCGTTATCTTAGAGGGAGGGGATGTCATGCAAATCCAAGACATATGGCATTTTAAGGCACGATTTTATCACTAAACTACTGCCTTGTTCCACGCATGCGTTATCTTAGGCTGAAACATCAAGAAAAATGGGTTTGAGATTACTAACTAACCTCATAGAAGGTTTCATCTGTTCAAATCTAATCGAGCCCCAATAGCTTCCTTATATTTCCCTACAATAAGATGGCAATAATAAGAAGAGACTAGACAAAAAAATTGATAATATGTATGTTGTGCACAAATGACCAGGATAGATCCATGCTGCAATGTCATTTTTTGTAGCCAACAAGGCATATGAACTAAGACCAAGAAAATCAAGAAGCTATTGGTCTATTACCTCGATATTGAGAGGAGAAGTTGTAGGGTAGTAGCGATCAACAGCTTGCCCGTTCTTGTCCACCAGAAACTTTGCAAAGTTCCATTGAACATTATCTCCAATTATACCATATTTAGCTTTCTTCAAGAATTTGTAAAGTGGAGCAGTATTTTCACCATTTACTTCAACCTATTACAAGATTATCCAGCAAAAGTTAGGTTTGGAAATTTCCAAAATTTGGAACGCTTTTATCGCAACATCAGGCTGCTATATGATTTTTGATAGAAGTCATTCCAATGCCCAGTAACAAAACTATTCGTAATGGTTTTTCTTAGTTTTGTTTTCCTCATATCAAACTTAAATTAGTAGACTTACTTTGTCGAAGATGGGGAATTCTGACTTGAAACGGGTGCAGACAAAGTCTACAATCTCATCGTTAGTCCCTGGCTCTTGTCCACCAAACTGATTGCAGGGGAATGCTAATATCTCAAAGCCTATAATGGCAAGAAGAAGAGTTGATTGCTTCATTAAACAGATTCAATTACAAAGCATTTTAGAATGTAAACAAAATAACTCGTAAAGATTGTTTAAGAATGGTTGCCAAGTTATAACCATAGGCAAGATTACAGCTTTGGTTCTTTCTTAAGAAATGGCAAGCAAAAAACAGTTGGGAAAAAGAATTCCAACGAAGATTGAAACACATACCGTGCTCCTTGTACTTCTGATAGAGTTCATTAAGCTCAGTGTAGTTATTGTTTGTGAGTCCACTGCAGGAAAATGTTCAAGGGAACAGGCAAGTAGTCAGCAATACAAAAAATCAAATTCACGACGAAAAACTTGCTAAACAGAAAAATCGAACCAGAAAAAAAACCACAAATGGCTTGATCATACACCAATTATACTCGAGTAATATCTTTGTTTTCTTGGCAAACTACTAGTATCAAGATGTAAATAAATGTACCATTTGGAAGCAACATTGACAATTAGTAGGACCTTTCCCCTGTATAGGCTAAGATCTACATCATTTCCCTTAGAATCCTGCATTGGATTGAAACAAAAAACTCATAGAATGGTTAAGCAACAGCATATAGATGCAGAGAAATTTGTCCAACCAATATCTCATTTTCCTCCAATTCTTGGACTAAGCCCAGCCAAGTCTTCATATGCAAAATTTAAGCTTTCTGGAAACACGTATGTTTTTAATATCCCCTTTGCCAGTCAGTAGCAGACCCATTATTTTCTCAAGGCAAAAAGTAAAGCAAACCTTAGACACAAGCAGGCAAGCAAAAACTAGGCGAAATTACTAAGTAAAATCAATTAGTCAAGATCATTCAAGAAAAGTTGAACCCTTTTAGCGCAGAGTTAAAGATCATTTCTTTAGCCAACAACTAGCAAGATTTTCGAAATATAGTAAAAACCCATGTAAAGATAATGCACCCAATAGGAATTAGACTAGATAAATCAGCAAATAACTTGTTTATGTATGCAAGAAAGGGCTCATAAAACAGGTACAAGACGAACCTTGATAGTGAAGTCATAGACAGACTGTGGTTCCATCTTTGGGGGTTTTTAGAGCTGTTTGACCCTGGTTTTTATACAAAGATCTGGTTTTGGAGGTTGGCCGAAAATACAACTTATAAAGAGTTGTTCATAAGCTCATAAGAAAAACAATAAAACCATCAGGTTAAAAAGTTAAGTTTGCTGGTCTGGACTTAAATTAATTGATTATGAAGCTGATAAATTTAGTCAAAATTCGTAATTCAAATATTTCGTTCTATTCTATTTAATCATCATGTTTCACATTTTTTATTTAACAGTAAACAATTTAGTAAAAATCTTGATAGTGAACATATTGCTTGTCTTTTGGTACCAATAATGAAACCAATAGGTCAAAAGCTCAGTTGGATTGGCTGACTCCACAGGCAGCAGCGGAAGACCCCGCAAGAAACAAACATAAAATGGAAAAAACTTTGCCATTAGGTGGAAAAGATTCCAACTGAGTATTTTTGCCATGGGATACAGCCAATATATATATATATATATATATTGGCCATTCTTGCTCGTCTTATCAACATGGAATTCTTTGAGAAACGCCTCTCTCACAAATAATTACAAATTTTTATGAAATTAAAAAAAAAAATCACGACCCAACTCTATCAAAAGTCGATGTGTTCTTCTTTATAAGACAAAAAAAAAATACTCACAACCCAACTCCATCAAAAGTCGAAGGGTTCTTTCAAAACGTGAAAGAATTTTGCTACTTTATAAGAAAACTATACTACTTTTATGATCTTTTCCAACTCAAACAAAATAGAGATTAGTAGTTTCTTCCCTTTATACGTAAAGGCTTGTCCAGATACCTCATGGCTTGTATCTGAGGTATATTATGTCAATACAATACACAGCAGACTTGAAGAAGCCTCTCAATACAATACTTGAAAAAAGTGTGATTTTAGCAAGTTCTCGTCAAGAATTACCATTTCCCTGATACCAGAAACCAAACATATTGACTATAGCAAATACAAGAGGCAGAAAATCAGAGACATATCCCTCTGATGATCATAACTATGGCGGCATTTTGACAAACGTAAAAAAAAAATTGCCTTCATTAAACAATATTATAAAACATGCTTATTACATCAATCCCAAATGATAAGAAAAGGTGCAAAAACATCAGATCACAGCTTATTCGCATACTGTCATAGTGTACATTGTAGCTGAAAGAAACTAGAAACACGACAAGGATTAACAATAAGTCACTCCACGGATTCTCTAAGCGATTCCAAGCAGTTTCTTGATATCCTTCTGCAAGAAATAAGAAAAGAAAATATGGTCAAGTACTGTAAAATATGAATGCCCGCAAGAGTAGGAAATGTTCTGTTAGTCATGCAAGTAGATTTTACCTCAATGCTAAGAGGAGATGTAGTAGGAGCATAGCGATCAACAACACGGCCTTCTTTGTCAACGAGAAATTTGGAGAAGTTCCATTTGATACCATCCCCAAATAGCCCACCTTTGTTTGCCTTTAAGAACTTATAAATAGGAGCCGCGTTTGCACCATTTACATCGACCTAATCCGTCAAAAGACAATAAAAGATAGATGTTAGCAATTCAAATATGGGGACAAAAATTGGCATATGTGATTTTTTTTGGGGAAGAGGGGGGGGGAGGATAATCAAGTAAGAGCTTTTCTTCTACCTTGTCAAATATGGGAAACTCTGCCTTAAAACGTGTGCAGACAAATTGCTGGATTTCTTCATTATTTCCAGGCTCCTGTGAACCAAATTGATTGCATGGAAATGCAAGAATCTCCAGCCCTATATGATGGAAGAAAACTAATCAACAACTGCCGGTATTGTATATAAAGTAAAGATTCTCGGTCATCAGTATTAATCCACTATCTCCCGTCTCTATAACTTCTGCCAGGATCCACGGCTGAAATTTTCACCAGACAGGGATAAAGCCCAGCTAGAAGCAGATGTGACATCATCAATGGAAATGCATCACTCTTCAGAGGTTGTTGCATGACCTGACCTTTAACAACTAGTCCCAAACACTATCATAAAAAGTTATATCTTGCAAAATAAGACTTTTAAGCTTGAAAAGCGGGGTCAGGAATTGTTAACAACATAACATGCGATTTATGAGTACAACATAAAAAAAATTTTATTTGCCCCTTTGAGGCGAATTTACTCCAAACCCAGAAAGAGTTGGCAGGTTCATACCTTGATCCTTGTACTTTTCATATAGCTTAGTAAACTCTGTGTAATTTGAATTGGTCAGACCACTGTATCACAAAAAGAATGAGATTCTCTCAGTGACACTATCATAATGGAACATTCTCAATGAAGTTAATGGAACAGGTGAAAGGACAGAAACATGGGGAAAATTGGGATTCAGAAAGTTCCTAATAACCACTCTTGTTCGCTTAGAATGCAATGCAATTTTAGAACCTTTTTTGCAACTTATGGACTGAAAATACCAAAAGGTTGAACCACAGGCAGAGAATACATGCAAAAGGCCTTGTTTTGGAGGAGAAAATTGGAAATTTATTCATTTGACACATTAATATCAGTTCTCAAAATCTTGACACATGCTTCAACCTGAATGTTCTCCAAATGAGGCTTATATTCCATGAAACAGACAAGATTCTGGAGGAAAATGGTCTCATCCATGAAACATTTTTATGCCAAAGAGAAAAAATCAATTATACAGAAGATCATGGAAGCTGATGTATACCATTGTGAAGCAACATTGACAATTATGAGAACCTTTCCCTTGTAGATGCTAAGATCAACATCATTTCCTTTAGCATCCTGCAAAAAGAAAGCATCAAATACTTTCAGAACACGTGTTCACAATTGGCGACTTATGACTGGCGAGGAAAAGACATTGACTTCTGAAAATGCAGTTATGGATGAGCACAACTCATTGACAACGAGAAGAATAACAAAATACAGAACAACCAGTTTTGTCTCTGTTCCAATAACACACCCCAAAATGCTGTCAACATAGAAAAGTAGAAACAATAAACATTAATGGACAAATGTTTGGAACAAAAGGGGAAAAGTGGTTTCAGAATGGAGAACCTCAAACATATGCAGACAACCTGCTTTCCTTTTTATGGACTATGAAAAGAAATTCTCAGGGACACTGAGGTGGGAGATCCATACAAATTAAGTTTCTAATGGAAACAACAATTGCACTATCCAAGTTTCAATCTTTCTTCCCTCTAAGATGTGCAAAAGGTTTGCAGATTTGCATAAGGCTTTTAAAGATCCAATAGTTATGGAATTCCATTGTGGTTTTCTCATGTCCTAATTCCACTCAGGTTCCAAATTTGAAGCCTTTGCAACTAGAATCAGTTTTCATCACATGCTTCAAAGAAATTTCTGCGCCAATCTGAAAATTTTGGGGAAAATTTTGCTTCTCTCCAAGTACCCGCCGGCTTAATTCATATAAAATAATGATATGCAAAACTTTTCCAGCCTTCCATCCCTCAATAAGCAAAACTTTTCCTTACAAAATTAATAAGGTTATGATTACCAGCTCTCTACCTTCCAATATACTACAATAGACGATCATTCTAAAAAAAGTCAACATGGCAACCCAAAAAAGTCAACATGGCAACCCAAAATCCCCAAATTTCAACAATCAAGAATGGTAGAAAGAACCCACCTCTGCAGATATAGCAAAGCAAGAATGAAAGAAGAAAGTTCAATTCTGTATGCAAAATTACATTACATTTTCTCAATAAAACACATATACCCTCATATACATCAATTAAATTTACAATTGCAGAAAGCGCAACAAGGAGGAGATAAGATAAGAAATGACCGACCTTAACAGTGAAGTCATGGATTGATTTAGGCTCGTTGGACTGGCTGGCCATAGCGTGGACCGATGATCTTGACCTTCCAAAATCAGACCCTTTTGAGGGTTTATAAGAATGAGGCAAAGATTGAGAAAAACCTGTCCTTATAGGCTGAGAGAGTAAAGAAACAGAACGAAATTGGGAAGATCTTAAATGGGATCGCCTTAAAATAGAAAAGAATTGCTTTGGTACGCTAAGAATTCCCCTCCTGCTAACAACTCTTGAACACGAACAAAGCATGTGATGCTACAGGGAAGAAAGAAGACCAAATTTATAGCTTTTGTTGATGGAGATTTTTAGAGGGAAAGCTGTAGTAGGCCCATAAAATCGATTTTTTTTTTAGCGATTTGTTTGTGTGAATATGAAGATGCCGTATTTACACGTGGCGGAGAGCTATCTAACCGACGTGGGGAGATAATCTCCAAACTTGTCGGCTTTTGACCCTTCAATGCTACTGGAACAATTAGACCGAATTGTGATGAGATGCTGCTGAGAAGAGCTATTTTTTTATTCACATTTCTAAAGAGTTCAACTTTGCTTCTTTCTTTGTGGCATTTTGTCAAACACTTGACGTGATCTGGTGATGGTGATTCTGGGTTCTGGATTTATGGAATATTGTGGGAGAGACAAATCTTTCTATTGTGAATGAAAAATCTTGAATTGAAATTATACGTGTATTTTCTCCTTTTGATTTTACATTGAGGATATTGTTTTGTCTTCTTTTCTTGGTTAAGAAATGGAATGGCATTTTATTTGGCTTTACAGGTAGTTGATGGCTATTCTTTAGTTTCATATTATTTATTTTCTGTATTCTAGGATTATAGAATTATAATAGAACAACTTGTCGATTTAATATATGACTTGATTCATATTATGTGAGTTTTTTTATCCTTTTTCACTAAAATATAATTATTAATATAAAATTATAGATGCGTTTTTATATCTTTTTAAGTTTTCACTCGAATCTAGTCAATGGCATAAAGTTTACAAACCGATTGAACCTGAAAAATTAATATTGTTATTCTTACCTTATTTACTACTTATACTCTACTAATTTGAATTTTTGCTGACTTTGACATTAGAGTCTTCTTGGATTTTAACCTCTGTTGCCCCTCTCTGTCTTGCTGATTCCCATTTAGATATGGATCATCTAGTTCACATAAGTTGTTATGAATTAGACTCTCATCTCTTACCTTTACATTGCATTGGCTGTAGGAAGGTAAGATTTTGAACAATTACTACTTACTAGTGACTTGCTCTCCCTCTTGTACCAAAAGTTGCATAATTTGCAGTCATTGGGATTGAATTACACACAAAGCAACATCATTTATCTACAAATACTTGTAGTTGAATTTACATTCAATAACTATAGAATCCATATATAATTACATAATTCTGTTGGAAAATGCAATTTTCTATATACATTTATCAGATACTGTTATAATCTGTTCATCCTCTCAATCAGATTATTCATGGTTATTGAAAATGCATCCTGAAATTTCTCAAGTTTTGAATTTGGAGTTGCATATACTAATCCTGGTAAAACTTCATATACTATGTATCTTCTCATGTTTTCCCTTTCCTTCTGAGGAATCTTGGCAAGTCTTTCAATCACATTGATCATGTTCTTGCTTCTTAGTTCATCTTTGTCTATGAAAACAGAATATTTCTGATGATCTTCAGGTAAATGCCATGGATACTGATAGTAAGCTGTAAAGGGATCAAAGATTACCGGAATGCAGCCTGATATAAGCGAATCAAATACTGATTTTCTTGTTGGACTATCTCCTGGAGGTTGTAAGCAGAATTCTGTTTTCGCGAAGAGATCAATCAGTGACTTGGGTTGATCACATACACCTGAACTGCAGTTCAAGAACTTGCATTCCCCGTTGGATGTTGTACATTGCTCGATCAAGATCGATCGTATGTTATCATGAGAATCAGGCCTATCAGCACCTGCAAAACTCGCAAGATTTCCACGGTATGAACTGATTATCTTCATCTGCCATTTGATAATATCATCATCTGTTTGAGGATGAAAGTACGTTGGATGAGGAATGCCAATGTCGTTTACATGCCAAGGTTGTCGTTCAATCAGAATCTTGATCGGATTCTGCATTTCATCAAGTTCCAAGAACTTAGTACCCCATGAAGACTGACTCTCTCTCCTGAAATCCCACGAAATTTTGCCTAAAACAAACACATGATCCTTACCGAACTTCTGATACCATGGCCTTTGAGTCTCTAGCCATCTCACTAGCTCCAAGCCTAACAAGTCTTTAACATCTTCTGTAACATTCTTGAAATGCCATCTCAAGATATCAAGTCCACCGTAGAACGGTACATAAAATAGCTTGGCTTCATTTTCATTGTGGACTCTACAAGGATGGTTTAGTACCTTGGCATGAAATATTGGCTCTAATGCATATTGGTGAGTTTTGTGCCATCCTTTGCCAAGTTTCTCTACTGGTTCACCTAATGCATCATAGTTGAAATACTTACATAAACTCATCCAAGGAATCATATCATCACATTGATCCAATAAGTCTTTATTGAACTTTGATGGCAATTCATAAACATAAATTCCTCTTCCTTCACAATTTCCATTCCTTTGATTTGTAGATATCCAAGAACGATGAACACGAAGCTGTTCCTCTACGTCCATATATGCATTCGCCAATTCCTCATCCCTATACCGGCCCTCCCTGCTGTTTTGGACCAAAAAAGCAGAGTTTTCTGTCGCGTTGTTCATAACTTCATTCGTGTTATTCTGCATTTCGGCCTTATAAGACGTTGGTTCCTCATTGTTCTCCACATTGCTACTAGCAGCAGAAATTGAGTCCATATATGCATTCGCCACTTCCTCATCCTCATACCGATCCTCCCTGCTGTTTTGGATCAAAGAAGCAGAGTTTTCTGTCGCTTTGTTCATAACTTCATTCGTGTTATACTTCATTTCGGCCTTATAAGAAGTTGGTTCCTCATTGTTTTCCTCCAGCAGTCCTTCAAATGCAGCAATGGAAGTTGAGCTGCCGTTAGTCAGTGGAATTGGGATCTGTGTCCCTGCAGAAATGCAGTATAGATTGTTGAGTTTTCGGGATGAAACACAAACATGAACAATTTTGCCAGAAATAATGGTGGTGGAAGAAGACCAGATGAAGATCAGAATCAGGAAACCAATAAAAGCAGGAATTCTAAACAAAGCTTTAGCTAAGATTGAGTAAAAGAAATTGAATTCTTTGGCTTCTACTTTTCTTGACAATCTAGTTTTCTTCTTATTATACATAGAAGTGGCCATTCTTGATTGATCTTAACACTAGATTCTGAATCCTTTTGTTTCCATTTGAGCTTTTATAGTTCTTGATTTTTCAGCTTCACAAAGATCCTTGAACATGGAAGGCACGTAGAGAATCATGAAGTTGCCACAATTGTATTTTTTTCTTAAATAACTCTTATATACAGTCCTGATTAATTCAGACTTAATTTACAAAGTATTTTATAAAATTTGATTCTTATTTGGGTTTTGAATGCTTCACGATATTATGAGAATGATTCAAATTTTCGACTTTCTAAATATTCATAGTGCACTTACTCACCGTCCCAAATTAATATCCCTGATTAATCCGAACTCAATTTACAGAACGTCTGACTCTTATTCAAGTCTTAAACATTTTACAGTGCGTTTATTCATTGTACCAAGCTACCGAATTATAGAATTGTATATTTTTTCTTTTTCATACGTGGGTTCTAAATTGGGAGCACGTAAGTTTCTTGATTCTCCAATCATTTCTTGAAATTCAATTATTAATTGGTTAGGGGGGAAATGAAGTCAACTCCATCGTAATACTCCAATAATGAGGGAAAGTTTATGTAAGAATTTGTGAGTTCATACAAAGGATTTGGTGGTTAAGACTTATTAATCATACCTTAATAAGAAGAACCCATGAATTATTAAGAAAAGAATTCAAGAATATTGTACGATCTTTTCAAAAGTGTCCTACATGTAGTAGGATGAACACATGCATGCACAAACACACATTGACTTTCAGCAATATCCATCATAATCAAACATCAAACTGCTCTACATTTGTGAAAAGTAATAATCTCATGAGTTGGAATAGTGTATGAGCGTGAATCTAAATCGTTATTATAGTATATAGAGAAACTCTAAAGTACTTTCAAATACATGAATCGCGTTTTTATTTATGGGGATTAAGGGTGTAAATGAGTCTAGATATTCTGCATATTTCGAAACCCAAACCCTTATAATAAAACATAGATTCAGACACATACCCTCTACTTATAAAATTTATGGACTCAAATCTGACCCTCCAGGATTTAGGGTAGGATCTGGATATATCCGTACCCGTATGACATTTTTCTATTTTTTTACCTGTTAAACAAAAATATATATAAAAAAATTTCAGAAAATCTAACCTTAAAAAATCATGTTGCTGTTAGTGGCCTTTGGAACAAACAACGGATGGTATAAAATTTTAAATAAGAGAAACAAGTCAACATGAAACATCCAATGGAGAAAACAGTAATACTGATGTCTCGAAGAAGAAGAAATCTTGAAGAAAATTTATTTTCTCTAAACTATGAAGAAATTTCTCCTCTCTTCTCTGAACTAAGAAACCGAACCACTCAATATCATCAATGTATAAATTATGTATTAATAAGAAAATATAAAAATAATATAATATATATAAATATATATTATTATTTTATTATAACGAGTATGCGAATATACATGTCTGGATATCATCGTACCTTGTCAAGATCCATTTAATAGAATCTATATAGGTATAGGTGTATATACGGCTTCGTGGGTATAAAATTTTAACCTCCGTGAAAGTACGAATAAAACTCGGCCCGTTCATGGTCTATTACACAGCCCTAATGGTGACACTTATATGATAAATTAAAATATGTTATGCACTTGAGACTAGGCATGGTAAAAAGACCGACTCACCGATCCATGTTCAAGCCAATCCAGGCTTTAGGCCCAAGATGGGCGCTGCTGGGCTAGCTCGCTGGTTTGTTCATCCTGAGCCGATTGGTCCTTAGGCCTGGTCAGATAAGACCGGCATGGCCTTCCAAAAAGCTCAGGTCGGGTTCAGTCTTGATTTGGGTTGAAGCGGGACAATTCAGGATATAGATCGGTTAAACCTGTCTAGTTAATAAGAAAGAAAGCTTGCCATGCCTACAAAGAGTCGCACTCCCAACACACGGGCAAATAGCATGAGAAACTAATATAACAATGCTATGAACATAAAACTAGACATGGCAAATGGCCAAATCCACCAATCCAAGTCCGAACCAGACCCGGCCACTGGTTTGCCAGTCCCAAGCCGGTCTGATCCAACCCAATAAGAAAGAAAGCACGGTAGAGATTCGCAAAGAACAAGAATTGTTTATTTTAAGTACAGAAAATAGCATATTAAAAAAAACACAGGAGGGTTGTTTTCCTTGGGCTGCCTGCATCTCATTTCTGACTTCCATTACCAGTACCTAACATTCAAAAGCTTTAAAATAAGTTGAACTATAACAAGCTTTAAACACATTAAGTTATTCACCCCAGATGCTGGGATTTGGATTAGATTAAGCCAACTACTCAGTCAAAGCAAACTATCTGTCCTAGCAGGCAACCGGCGGAAGAAGTTGATGGGCACTGAAGGCAGCCGATAACGGAATCTTGGATGCCTCATGGCATATAACCCTGCAAGAGCAGCAATCACCTGGAAAGGAGTCACATACATCACTAATGCTGCTACGAGGCAAAAAGTAACAAAGATTGCAGTTGCACGAGGATCTCGCCAGCTTAGAAGTGACTGAAACCGCTCCCCTTGAGTTGCAATATCGCCCACAACAGTTTGAATCCGACCAGCAACACTTCTCAGACGATCATACCTCATTCGCACCAAATCAGGACTTCGACTAGTTGGGAAGGTGTCAAACTCTTCATCAAGTTCATCAGGGTGCACTGCCTCAGCTTGTGAGAGCTTTGTGTTCATGTGTGGAGGATACCTAGGTCTGTACCTGAAGTTCCAGATTCCAATCAGAAACATATAAAGGAAGATTGTAGGTAAAATCAGCTCCGGGAAGGAAACAAGCATAAGAAACAGCAAGTGCACTAGCACGGTTGTGACAGGTTTCTTCCACATGCAGATATCTCCAAACCATTTCCCAACAGCAAATAACCCGGAGAAGATTGACATTAGCCGGAAGAAATTCGCCTTGCTTCTTCTCATGCTCCAGAGATGCGAGTCCACATCAGACATATACTCAACTACCTCCTTTCTAAGAGGCGGTTCTGCTCTGCCAAGCCTTGTTGCTACTATGTTTACAGCTTGGTGTCGCAGCATGTCAAGTTGCATAACAGTGAAAGGCCTTATGTAATGCATCTTCGGTAAAAGAGGACGTGAGTAGGTATAGAGCATATTCGCAAGAGATGTGCACGAGAAACGTATTGCCAAATGCAGTTCACCCATCTTCTTAACTCCGGTAGGATGAAGAACCAACAACGGGTAAGAATGTGTATAAACTCGACCAGTTTCAAGAGTAGATATTCGAATTCTAACCTTGCCAATCTTCAAGTCCTTGTTACCATTTGGATTTTTGTCTCCTAATTGGCTATTGTCAAAGACACCAACTGTAAGGACTGTAGCAGGGTCGAATACCTCCCAAGTATATTGTTCATTGTACTTGGGAGACAGGTTATCAACAACTGTTCTAGTTCGCACCCACTTGTGACCATACTTTGCCACACAGTATGTATCCGATGTGCCTTTTCCATCTCGTGTTTTCATGGGATGAAGTCCCACTGCATTAAGAACACCAAGTTCCAGAACACCAATTGATGGCTTCCATAGCTGCTTTGCTGTGGGCCGAAGATCACTGCTATAGTGAGTGGACTCATCAAGAACATGGTAGCCTCCATCTAGACAGACTCGGAGGTGAAGCCTGCTAGCAAATTTGTCTTTCTTTAGCTGATCAACATCCACTGCTACCGGCTTTTCCAGGTTAAACCAACGAGAATGAACAATACGATCATCAGCACGCTTCTCTACCATGGTCAGTGGTATAATGACCCTCCCAAGGATTTCATCTTTTCCAGGAGCCACACGATCCTCAACTGTAAGAATAAGATGATCTTCAAATGGTTCAGCCGCCACAAACAATAGATCTTCATTCCAGAGGGGATTAAAGTTCCGAGCCTGCACAGGTTTTGTTCTCAGAACTTGGTTTCCTATATGCCCCTTCACATATACATCAGGAAAACGAGTCTTCTCTGTTGGAATCAAGTCCTGCGCCTCAACAACATTAACACGCACATACCATAACCGTGGTGCATGATAAACCTTCGAGCGAATTGCAGCCAGAGCAGCTGCTGAGCTGTCGATGGGTATTGCTGCATCTGAGAGCCATGCATCAGGAAAGGACTCATCAGCTTGAGTGCCAATCCAGACAGCAAGCATCAGCTCACCCTTTATCTTATCTCCCTTCTTGTCTTCAAGCCGGTACCACTCAGGAGCAAGAGGACTATCTGGAGGAACACGCTTTGGGACTTCGTTTAGGTCAAATCTCACAAGGCCTACAAAATCATCTTTGACAAGGTCTTTGTCCTTGATTACAACTTCCAGTACAGACGCTTGCATCCGCTCCCTTGAAAAGGCAAATACGACATTCCAATGAGGATTTTGCTGTTTCTCAATGTGTTTGGTAATTCCTTTATAATTTCCAATCCTCACCTCAACATATGGATCTAAACTCCCAGTGACATCCATTGCAGGGAGTTCACGAGCTTTAACAACTCGAACAAAAAGGAAATGCATTTGCTCAACAAGATCGTAAGTGCAAGATGCTGTTTTATCTGTACGAATAACACGACCACCCACAACTCTTCCACCTCCAAGGAATGGACTAGTCTCTTTAAGAGCATAATCAGCAGGCTGTGCTGATGATGCTGAGTGCATTCGGACTAGCTTTGGGGGTAGAGGTTCAGGAGCCTTCATCTCATCAGCCATATGCTTAGTCAGCTGCTGGGGCATCGGAACAACAGCAGGAGACTGCTGCTGCGCCGGCTGGCTTTGATTAGGATTGGGAAGATGATGAAATGTGTGCCTCACTTCCTTTTTCCTGCTTGGTGGTGGATCATTAACTGATTGGTTCACTGCTGGAATGTCCTCGGCAGTTGAAATTGGGGTAGACGTCTTAATAGATGGATCATCAGTAATATAAACTTTAAGGCCAAGTTCCCCTCTTACATGAGAAAATATACCGCGTTTTTCAAGAGGATAGTGCAATATAACAGCATCAGAGTGGGGTACAAAGGATGTGCCACTGATACTAACCTTTCCAAGGAAAGACCGGTTTGAAGTGCCTCTAGTATTATTGTAGACATAGGCATCAAGGGCAAGGTTGTGGAGATTCGAAGGATCAGAAATATTGAAGTAGAAGCTCTCATTCCAAACAGGATTTAGATCCTTTTCCTTGATAGTGGTACGAAACCTTTGACCGTCAAAGTTTAGCTCCACAAAAGCACTGGATGAACCCTGCCCATCTTTCGGCATAAGGTTATGAGCACTAACCACATCAATCCCCAACTTCAGATTGTTCAGGATAGTCATTGTGCTGAGAAAACTATCATGCAAATTTGAACTCTATAGAGATTGAAGACAAATCACATGAACCTGAAAATGAACACAAAATCATGAATAAATCAGTGCAAGCTGCAACTGCTTTCCAGCCCCATATACACAAAAGGAGCAGAAAATTATAGCATTTAAGGAGAAAATCAGCTTATGGCAGTTTAAGGAGCATACAAGATGAAGAACATAAGGGCAGGACACAAATAAAGCAGTCAACAGGAAAAATATTATCCCAAAAAAAAAACATGGAAACGTCAAAGAAATGAAAAGGACTCCAAGCCAATTCGCATCAGAGCTTGCAGAATGACAAAGGACGTAATACATTTTACAAAAGATATGGATACTTTCCATCCTTCCTGCAAGCATCTGTACGATTGTGAGTATCACCTCCTAAACTCGAGAGGCTGAGTTCCAAATGTTAAAAATTGTAACAGAACCACAGAACGGAGAAGTATGCATATATAGGTATAGAAATCGAGTAAATAAACAAGGTCTGGAGATGATACTTTATTTTTGGTCAGTTAGGAAGTGGTTTCAACTTGACAAAGACTTGTAACTGATTAAGGATCAAGATAAGTCCAGTAAGATAACATTTAAAGGAATTTAACGCAGCGAAAACGCTCAGTTTTCACTGCAGAGAACATCTTCAAAGGATCTTGAAACCAAAAACATAATAGTTTTCACTCAAATCACAGTATCTAAATCTACTATAGTTTTCAAGAAAACAGATTAACAGAATTAACACATTAGGCCCACCATATAAACAAATCATTGGTTCAAGAATTTTGCCTAATAAAGACAAATAACAAAAATCACTTTCAAGAAAATGCTCACCAACCATATCAGCAAGATTTATAAATTCTAAAGACATCCCAAATCAGATAAACAGTTCTCAGATTCTTACCTTTTTCTTGCTAATTAAACAAATACGGAAGGCTATGCAAATGATTGTAAGGAAAGGAGACACTTCATTCAACTGAACTCAAAAGCAAAATGAGCCCACAAGTGAATAAAAGATACATAAAGCAAAGAGGTCAACACCTTTTGAGAACCATGTGATGGCCTGCTAACTTGATCAAAGAGATTTTTCAAATTGTAAAAATTTCTTTGTATTCTTTTAAAAGAGAAAATAAGAAAAAGGTAAAAAGCATAGACACATGCTTGAAGATAAAGTTCCTTAAGTGACGCTAAAGACACATGAACTTTAGTCAAGTCTGATCCGTACTGAATATACACTATTGCTTCAAAGGGTTTTAATTGATCTAAAAAGAGGTAAAATTCATGCCACAAGATTACAAAAAGGAAAGCTATAATCCTTTAATCAGAACAAAAAGACACCATCTTTAACCTTGAGCAGGAAAGTGAAAGTAGTAAATTTCACTTTTCCTTTTTCATAATGGGATGAACGATGCAGAAAACTTCAATCCTCTGTTTCAAGAAATTAATCCCATTCAATTTCATACTCTGGGAAACTCAAATTCTGTGCTAAAAAACACTTAAACAAATCCAACTAAAAAATGGGTTCACAAAAAAAATCAAGAAATGGGTGGATCGACCTTAATCTAAAAAACCCAAAAACAAGTTTCAAACGAAAAGAATTTGACAGCAAATGGGCAAGAAAGAAAGCCTAAAAAATTACTTCTTCGCGGAAAATGGGCAAACCCCAACTCACAAAACGAATAGTTTTGAGCATTCAAAGCATTAAATAAGAGAATGCTGTCAATGGCAGCCCACTTTCCCAAAAAAAAATCAAGAAATTGTATATACCTCTTTCTTCTTCAGCTAAGGACTTGAAATTTCTCCAGCATTTTCTTGATTTCTGATTAAAAAAAAAAACTATAGCATTAATCTCCTCAGTCCCTCAATAGACAAAGGGGGAAAAAAGAGGGATTTCTTCACTTGAAAACCTCGCCTTGAAGAGGTGGAGATTTGTAAGAAAGAGACAGCAAGAGAGGCGTATAGAGCCAAAAGAGAAGGAAAAAAACAAATAAAAACAAGAATGAAGATACGGGCAAATGTGTCCTAAGAACTCTTTTCTTTTCTTCTTGGAATCAATTTCTTTCTTCACTTCTTCTTCTGAGTCCTCACTCACTAATATACAGAGAGGATTACAGAAAATTAAAAAAAAAAAATCAAGAATTAGCATTAGAATGTGAGAGACCTCATATTATCAAGATGGAGTCTCTCTGAATTTACTGCAATCTTTGCATGGCAGGGACTTACACGTGGGTCCCTTTGGCTCCATGTGTGGTCCAGATTTTCCTTGCAAGGAGCTGCACCAAGGGAGGTATTATTTGTTTCCTTTGTTACATGGTTTCAACAAATTTATCTTTTTAAGTTTAGACTCTAATTTATTAATTTAATCTTCTTAGTTCTTAACTCATTTATAAGTAAATTTAAATTTTTTAAAGTAATTTTAGACATATTTATCAGCAATGAACAACTTATCTCTAGGTATCAAATCTCTATAATTAATCCGTCACTCTTATATTCAATAAAAAAAGATATATTTTATTTTTTATGAATTAAACATCTTTTTCTTTTACCATTAATAAAATCTTCAATTATAATTGGAAGGTATTACAACAAAAATTTTATTTCTTTCAAGGATGTTCTTGAAAAAGGAGTTTAACTTGTTAATTTGATTTGTAATTTTTTTATTTTTAACTAATTATAATTTTTATTTTATCTCATTAAATTAAGGTACATGTTATTACTTATATATTATATCACTTGAAACAACCGAGTATAGTTCTATTTGGTTAGTTTTAAAGGCTAAAAAATAAATTGTGTATAAAAAATCGAAACAAAGATAGGGGCATAATATGTTAGCACTAGAACAATTATATATATATATATATATATTAGTCGATTTTCCTTTATTTTCCATAATAACACTTTGATTTAAATTTAAAAATTATTCTATCCATTTTTTATTATCACCTTTCACCATCATTTAATTCTTTTTTATTTGTCACATTATAAGTATAAAACAATATTTAATAAATTTTTTCTATTTCGTCCTTACAAATTCCAACCCTCTTTATTCTTTTTATCATGAAAATTTGTAAAATTAATGATAATATGAGAAATTAATTTGAAGGATATGTATTATAGTATATATAAAAAAAAATTCTAAAATTTGTATATTTTTTAAAGTGTATAATATATGAAATGTGACTAGTAAAAAAATTAATAGAGTATTATCTTTGTTATAAATGTTATATTGCAACAATAAACACACATCAGAACATTTATAATGATATTTACTTACAACTTGTGATGTTTATGATCTCCACATGAAATTGGAATCTAAAGAGAGCAATGATTTCTTCCTTTTTCATAGTGTTATCTTTTTTTTTTTTCTATTTTTCATTTTGTGATGTAACTAAAAATAACACAACATTATTGTGAATTAGACATTCAAGATTCAAGAAGTTCCAAATTTTTTGTGGCAAGGTTTTGGGACCAATATATAGGTTATAGTAGAAATGCCACCTTTTTTTAGCTAAAATAGGAGAATGACAAATTTCATGGTATCTAAAATAACTTTAATCAGTTACAAAAAAACAATAAGTCCTGCTCATTCTTATCTTTTTTGTCTTGGTGGCATCTTTTTTTCTTTCCTTTTGTAGCTAAAACATTTTTAATCCTAAACATATCAATGGGGTGGGACATTTTTAATTTGTGTTATTAGGACACTCTAGGTTATAGGTTAAAAAGATTTGTCAAAATTTCACATGTATGGATTTGTACCATTTCTTTCTTTATCCCATAAGAAAATATAAGGTTGTATTTTGATTGATTTACTATTTTTCAAGTTTTTTTTATGTATTAGATTTTTCTTTTTAATACTAAAAGTGTCATACTTCGTTGAAATTATATCATAGTGAGAATGATCATTTAAGCATAACCTTATAACCTTAAACTATGAGAGATGATAACTCTATTAAAAATAAGGATGATTGTTGTATTTAGCTTTGAGTCGAATCTCCAATATTTCAGTTGAGGGACCTCAATTGTATTAGATCTCTAAAAAAATTATTTTTATATATTAGAATTTACTTTTCTTTTTATATGATAAAATTATTTTTTTTAATCTTGAAAATCAAGATTTTTAAATAAAATCCAATCCAAGAATCATTTAGAAAGAAGACAAGAATCAAAATGTAAGCTCATTTATACTTTTTATTGAGGAATTATTATGTGAATTCTAATGTTGCTCCCTGTGTATTTTATATATTTGTTTTTCTCCATATCACTAAGGATATATAAATTATGTTCTCTAAAAAATTATTAGCAATTTATACCACGTATTCGATTACACCTAGCATAGTATAATCACTTATTAAAAACTACGTCATTTTAGTATATGTATTATTATTTAATTATAAACAAAATCATTCTTGATTTTACAAATCCATGCGCCATTCGGAGGAAATTAAATTTTTCTCTATTTTCTTTCAGCGATCTCTTATACTCTCACGAACTTTTGTTGCGCAGCCTGATCGATTCACCAGGTTTTTTATTTTTTCCTATGATTTTCCTTGAATTGATCATCGTTAATCATCTGCAATTTTTATTTTTCAATGTAGAATTGTGAAGAAACCAATATTGTGAATATTGTTGATATGGAGAATTTAAATTGTGGTGTTTTCAATTCTTCTATTTGTGAAGATAGCATTTTGATGCTGCCAGAATCATCGGAGGAAAAATTTCATGTAAGATTTTTTTTTTTTTTCTTTTCAAATTGGTTGTTATTTTGGAGATGTTGTGTTGCTCTACATATATATGCCTAGTTTTAAAACTAAGCGTGCCTAATTTCTCATTTTGGTAGTGTGCCTACTTTTGTACACATGTATACCTCATTTTACAATTGACTGTGCCTAATTTTTAAAGTATGTGCCTACATTATATCAGACTTAGGTTTAATTATTTTATATATTTGTGCCGTTTTTTACAATAGCTTGTTTCTAATTTTATAGTTGTGTTTGTTTATTTTGTAAACTATTTGTGCGTACATTATATCAGACTCAACTTGAATTACTTTATACATTTGTACCCTTTTTTACAACAGTTTGTACCTAATTTTCTAGTTAGTGTGTCTATTTGGTAAACTATTTATGTCTACATTACATTAGACTTATGTTGGATTACTTTATGCATTTGCACCTTTTTTTTACAAGCGTTTGTACTCATTTTATGTGCAGGAAGTATAATTGTTGCATATCCAAGAGTGAGTATGACATGAAACATGCAAAATGATCCACCGAAGATAATGTGTCTATTTTTGTACACTTGTGTGACTAATTCTACAGTTGATAATGCCTACCTTTTAAACTATTTGTGTCTACATTATATCATACTCAAGTTGAATTACTTTATGCATTTGTGCCCCTTTTAGCATCGAGTTTTATATTTTTCCCATCTCAACATCTCTAGAGGCCTAATTCTAATACAAAAAAAATACCCAAAATTCCCATTATCTTACAACTATAACTTAAAAAGACATTTCTAACACAATTCCTCCAGAATTCCCATTAGAAGAAATATAACTACTATGGATTCAAACAATGTTTTACTGTAACCATCAACACTATCTAAATACGCGAATTTCCTGATATAAGGTAAAATCACATGATCAAACAAACAAATAGCTACGATTGTACTCATAATTGCTATAATTATCATAATTGGAAGATGGCTCAAGAATTCCATCACATCCTTCAATTAGAGACTTGGATTATTCATTGTTAATTGAAGAATTAGAGCTACTGTAATTATGTCGGAGATCGAAAACAAAGAGAGTGACAGTCGAGACCTCTAGGCGGAGATGAACAATGAGAAATTTAGAGAGTTGATCGAAAACGACGATTTCAGTGACACTGGTAAATGTCGATGGCAGAGAGGAAAGCAGATCAAAGAGGAATAGATTTTGCGTGTTGCGCGTGACTACACTCTCTTATGAGTCTTATGGATGAGAGTAGTTTTATATTTTTTACCTTATTTTGATATTAAATGAAACTACTCAATTTTGACAATAAATACATCTTACTTGTTGTAAACTACACGTATAATGAGTGAAAATTGTATTATTTTCAAGACACTTAAATTATATATATAAATCTAAAAGAAGCTATATTTTTTATCCGATGCAATATGAAAAAAATATTTTTATTTTCAAATTAAGATAAAGAAGATTTTGAACTTCAAGAATAGGAAGGATTTTGACATGGTAGGGGAAGGATAACATGTCTGATTTGTCCATTCATCATTCATTTATAAGAGGAAAATCTTGGTTGGTCCCGTCATATAGAAACGAGGATATGACATATCAATATCATGCCCTCCCCCTTCCCTTTCTTTTTTATCTTTTGGTTAAAAAAATTGTGATATATATATTGGAATTGAAAATCAATTATGAAATTACTATCTTTTCATAAATAAAATAAACAAAATTATATCATATATATTATCCTTAAGTTTCTATGAGAAAATGTTACGCCCTTAAAAAAAAAAGTAAAAAATTCTAATGACCTTTGAATTTTTTCAAGATTTTAATTTTTAACTTTAAATTTTAAAATGATAAATTTCGACCTGGAAATTAATAAAACATATTAATGTTGAATTTTTTGTTAGTTTTAGCCGTTAAATGTGTAACTGTTGTATCATGTGAGTCGCACTTGACTATTTGTATAGGTAATTTAGACATTGTAAAATTATATTAAAAATAAACCTGTTATCCTATTTTCCTTCTTTATTTCTTTTTTCCCCTCCGTCTTCTTTATTCCTTTTTTTCTCTGCCATGGCTATGGCTATGGGCTCGGGCTCAGCGATTTCGCCACTGTCGGTGACAACGCGGCATCAAGAGAATCAAGAGGTGAAGTCTTGAACCCCGAAGCTCCAAAGCTAACGACTTGAGTATGTGAATTGCGGGATCCTTGGGGTCCCAAAAGATATGGCCAGATCGGTTTATATGGCTTTAGGAGGAAACTGAAGATCGATCTTTAGATGATTGAGCGCCGTTGATGAAGTGGTGCTTGGATTCGAGATTAGATCGGTCCTAGAACGCGGCTTGGAGAAGAATTTTTTGGGATGTTTTGAGGGTGAAGGAACTAGAAACTATAAATCTTGATCAATTTCTAAGCGTCCGAAATTATAGAAATTGATTAGTAATATAGTATGCGTCCTTATGAAATCTAAAACATGAGTGATAAATTGCTGATAAGCAACAGTGTTTTCTGCTCTAGGAAATGAATTAATTTGGTTATGGGTTTTTTTTGCAGATGCTGCCCAAGCCTTCTTATTTTATATGGAACATGTAAATGATGTGTTTACATTAATTATAATTTAGAATAAAGGTCTATTTTCTAATTTATTTGCACATGAGACCATTAGACATTATTTAGGGGGTTTTTTCTGGGTTGGGCCCAGTTAAAAATATTAACATGTTTTATTACAATTATTTCAAGAAAATGTCAAACTTATATATTGTTCGATCCGGGGTTATTACAATTTTTTCTATTATGTCCCGGCATGCGACATCTACCACATCTTGGGGAAGAATCCGGATTTCTATAATCTATTTCCCCCTGAAATCGCTTGCCCTGTTTCTTATCACATTCCTTTTTCATGTTTGGAGGATAAAATGTCAAATTAAAAGGGACATGCCTCCAAAAGTTCTCACTCAAGACCGAATGAAAATTCGCTTGGTAAATTCTTCTGTACGTTTGTCGCGAATATATCTCCAGCACATAAGTATCTGTTATTGACCCATTTTCTCTGCACATTACAAGAACATCAGAACAAGACAATGTATATGTTTGCCATTTTCTTTTTACAAGTTGACCCCTTTTTTTTTTTTAGAAATTTTTTCCTGGGTAAATTTTTTTCTTTGACAAACCGGCCACGTTTTTTTTTTTTTTAATTTTTTTAACAACCTTTTTTCTTTTAGGGTTTTACCCCCTTTTTTTTCTAAGCAAACTTTTTCCTTTTACACATTTACCTCTCTTTTTTTTCTCCTTTTTTCAAGTTAATTAAAAGATTTGTTAAAATTCTTAGTATTAAAGTTTTGGTTTAGGATTTTAACGCTCAAATTGAAAATGTCATGTTTAAACTGGAGAATTTAAAATTTTTTATTTTTACCTAAAACACAATAAGAGTGTAATTAAGATGCATAAAACAAAAAAATCAATAATATAAACAACAGCTGAGTACTTTATATAGAACTTTAAATTACATATAACTCACAATGAAAACTATAAAATAATAATTACAGCTAAGGCCAGTCGGATGGCTTGAACCGCACAGTCTTCTTACCAACACGATGCCCGAAGCCAAGAGGCTGAACACCGTCCATGTCATCCTGCCGCTCCTCTTCGTCAGAGGATGATGCCTACGATATAGGTTGATGTGGCGATGATGAACCGGCTGTGCCCTGAGGAGGTGGTGTCCGAAACCCAGAATACACGTAGGCCGTAGAATGCAGTGATTGAAATAATACAAATCCTAAACCGGGAGGCATCTGCGACGTCTCGGATCCACTAGGGTGTGGTTTGGAAGCTGGCGTCAAACCCAAACTAAAAAAAAGTATATCTAGGTTCGGGCTGTCAAATGGTCGCCATACGGTTGATCACTACCAGATCCCTCACTCCTCTTAATCACTGCTGGGCCGGGGTCGACATGTTCGTGCCTTTGTGGAGCAAAAGGTCCAGGAGGGCGTCCACCTCCTGCTCCACGACTAAGATGTCTTCAAGCACCCCCTTTTAACTCCACGAGCACCTCGGTCCGGTACGTGCTCCCGGGGACGGCGACGCGACGACTGCACAGGGAACGTCTCCTGGATATCGTGCTGTGAATGAGTGCATCCCAAAGTACCCCCGATGGAGACCATACACAGCCGGATAATCGTCTGTACTTTCTTCATAACCGCGGCCATCTATGAAGGAGATGAAGGTGGCTCTCGAATCGCCACTGAAGTCATATCATCCACCTCCTGCAACATAGAAGTCTAAAAAAAAAAGAATTTAACAAATTAAATAAATAAATAAATTAAAACGTTAGAATTCAACATAAATAACTGAAATGCATAAGAACTTACCATCATCCGTCTGTCTACACCGGCAGGCTGATATCCATGCGAACGGGTATCACGGTTAGCTGGATGCCGATGTAAACCCTGTGATACCCCTATACCATCTGATGTACTCATTACTGGGGTATGACAATGCCGCAGCAGCTATAGCAGGACCATCCCTAACACGAAGTCGCTACTGGTTCCAGGCATCGAGATGGATAGCATGTTGTGTAACCCAGGATGTGTTGTCATTCCCTCTCAGCTAGATCCGGTGCAGGTCCAGACGAGTATCAACTGCATCTGGAACCATATGAGCTTGTGCGAACTGGCACATCATACGTCCGGGATAGTGGTACTCCACTATCTTGTAACATATGAGCGGGACCTCTGCTCGCCACAAGTCAGATGAAACCAGAGGACGGTCATAATAAGGGAGTCACATAAACTGTCATGTCAAAATTCAAAATTAATAAAAATGTAAGTACCTAAAAGAACACAATTAATTACAAATAATACAAGCTATTGTAAAGCAAACCTGATCAGATGGCATAAAATCTAACTGGTCTCTGTACGTAACTAGAGTGTGCGTAGGCAGCTAGCTACAGTCAAATGCTGTGCACCATATTGTTCCTAGAGGAGCAAGAGAGTCCGCCTGAATCTTCGTTATCAGCTGAGGCCGCAATGTAGGTATACGCGACCACGTCCAAATTTGAACTAACACTAAGGCCCCGCCAATCTGTCGTGCACTTCCCAAAGCCGCTGTGTACAGCTGCCTATACAAAAACCCAAGAATTCAGCTACCCCAACTTATGTCCTAATAGCATCAAGATCCTCTAATAAACTGAGGTAGCGCACGTGAACCAAATTCCTGGAGAAGTCGGGAAGCATGTGTCCGCCAATGAGTAAGAAAATAAATCCACGAGCGCGCAAGATTAGATCATCATCGGTGTCTGAACCAGTGAACGCTCTCAGGATCCATGCTTCCAATGGTTCCTTCTTCACCTTGTATCCGGAAAAGTGGCTGAGAGACAACTGCACACCAAGTAGTCTCTCGATAAGATCTATCCAGTACTGTTTCGGGTTTACACTCCAGCGAGGGCTGGTAACGACCATACCGTCTATCCCTAAACCCCATAGTGCCTATACATCTTGCAGTATTATTGACACTTCACCACACGTCAGGTGAAATGTGTGAGTCTCCGGTCTCCACCGCTCTACTAATAATGTAATAAGTGCGTGGTCCAACCCAATGTAACCACACCTAAAGACTCCCCCCAACCCAGTTCTGTCAATAATCTCAACCAATCTACGGAGAGCCGAACTGTAGCACTGGAATAGGTTGCGCCCAAAATGCCTACATTGAAGGTTAGTATAACACGTCTCGTGATCCCCACTCCATATCAAATCGGCTCTGTGCTCGTGTTGTCTGAATAAGACATCAGGGACAATAGGATCCGGATGCACGTGTGCTGGCACTTCTTCCATCTACATTAATTATATTTTCAAAGTGTAAATATCTATATATTAAAATTAAAAAGTTTTAAACATATTCTAATTCCAAATTCTTTAAGGTGTGTTCTTTATGGTACACTGGATTTTAGGATTTTAGGTTTGAATGATTCTTAGCATATCAAATTTAGTTTTTTTAGGGTTTTCAGAGTTTTTAATGTTTTATGATGTATAGTTAGTCATCAAGAATAGTAAGATTTAACCGTTATTACGTTTAACGATTATAAAGTTTATAATTTACGGATACAAAATTTAGGAATTTTTAAAAAAATAAGATTTCCGTTGTTTTAAGGGTTTGCTATTAAAAAGTTTACAGTTTCATTTTTTATTGTCTAAAATATTAAGATTTTAATGCAAGAAGGATTACTTTTACAACGTTGACAATTTCACGGTTTAATGTCTCAAAAATCAATTTTAAGATTTTTTAAAGTTTTTATAATGTACCCTGTAGAATCTTAATATTATGATTTTGATTGTTTAAGGTTTACTGTTAAAAAGTTTATAGTTTTACGTTTTATTTTTTTATGTAAATTTTTTGATTTTGATAATAGATTTTTACGTTTTCTTGTATTTAAAGTTTAGAATTTTTGAAGTCTTTTAAGGTTACTTATAGTATATTTTATAGGTAAGTATTTTACTACTTCATAAATTCACTATTACAGTTTTACAGTTTAAATAAAAGTATTAATTACTAAACTATAAATTTTCAAGTACCGGTTCCCATATTTTCTACTCGAAAATTTATACGAAATATTCCAAATAATTATCAAGTAATTAACAAATTTTCAAATAATCATAAAGTAAGGTAAAAAATTCAACCTTAATTATCCAAATATGTAAATTCATGAAAAAATAATTCATCACACTAACATCAACTTTTAAATACAAAAAACAATTATAAACATAAAATTATCAAATTTGTGCCAAAATTTATTCATAACAACAATTTAAAACATAAACCCTAAACCCCACTTTCATAAAAAAAAAAATGAATGTAAAATTTTGGATTTTAATAATAGATTTTTAAGTTTTGTATTATTTAAATTATAGAAATTTTAAGTTTTTTTCTCGGTTACTTATTGTATCTAACGGTTTTAGAGTTTAAATCAAAGTATTAATCCCTAAACTATTAATTTCTAGGTATCGGTTCTACTTTTTAAAAAAATAAAAAATAAAAATACCGAATTACAGGTTCCCATATTTTCTAACATAATATCACCTTTTAAATGCAAAAAAAAAAAAAAAAATTTATATACATAACATTATCGAATTCGTACAAATTTATTAATAACTACAATTTTAAACATAAATTCAATTTTAAGTTTTGTATTATTTAAATTTTACAATTTTTAAGTTAAAAAAAAAAGGTTTCCATTTTTTCTACTGTTTAAAAAAATAAAAAAATAAAAATACCGAATTACAGGTTCTCATATTTTCTAACATGCAATTTAATTATCTAAATAATTAAAAAAATTCTAATTATTATAAAGTAAGAAATTAAACCTAATTATCCAAATAAATTCATGAAAAAAATCCTAAACCCTAATATCACTTTGTAAATGCAAAAAAAAATTACATAAAATTATCAAATTTATACAAATTTATTAATAATAACAATTTTAAATATAAATCCAAAACTCAATTCCACAAAAAATAAATTAATTCAAATTAATAAATATAATTCATAAAAAGATTAACAAGCAATAAATAACGAAATAATTACACTTAATAAATAATACACAAAAAAAATTTTAAATAACTAAAAACTTACCGAAAATTTTAAATGCAGCTGTTTTCCACTCCAAATCTTTAATAACATTTGTACTCTAAAGAAAGTCTTGCAGATCTGTAAATTTCGAAATAAAATGGAAAATTATTAGAAGAAAAGAAAGCGAAGTATAGAAAAATCAAAGGAAGAAAAAAAATAACTTACCGCGTGGCGACCGCGACGGAGAAAAATAGAAAAATTAAAGCAGAGGGGCTGAAAAAAAATATGAAGAAAAATGATGCAGAAAAAATATAGGAAGAGTAATGAGGTGGAGAGGCTGGAAAAAAAGAGAGGATGAAGAATGAGGGGGAAGAGGCTGAAAAAAATTGATGAAGAAGCTAAGGAGGAATGAGGCTGAAAAAAATAGAGAGAAGAAGAAATAGGGGTGATGGGGCTAAAAAAAATAGATAGAAGAAGAAATAGGGAGAAGAAATAAGGAAGAGGAAGAAAAGGGGAAGGGGGCTATCGCGACTCAAGGGTTAGGGTCTATAACGTGATAAAGCACAATTACTGTGCGTTATTGCCACATCAGTTCCAAATCAGCGCCACATCAGTTTTTTACGCAATTAGCTCCGGTTAACACAGTGATTACGGATAACGCACACTCATTGTACGTTATCTGATAACGCACAATGATTGTGCGTTATGGCCAGTCGAGAAAAAAATTGGGACACTTTAGTGTCCAATAATTTTAACTGGGCCATATAAAAAAAAAGAAAAAAACACATTTAGCTGTTAGAATTAAAATAGAAGGCTCATCATTAATACATTGTATTAGTTTTGAGTTTGAAATTTGTCATTTTAAAGTTTTAAAAGCAAAATCCTAAAAAGAACAAAAGTCACTAGAATTTTTTATCTTAAAAAAATTATTTATCGTCTCAAAAAAAATTGTTTTACACATTTTCTTTTATGTTCCTTCTCGTATTTCATTTGAGCATAAAAGCAATAGTATTTCTATATTATTAATATATTTATTTCAATGAGCATATCAACATCAACTTTGCAATCTAAATACTTAAGATGTGATCTGATTGCTATTATTTCTCATAAAAAATTTAACTGCTATTATTACAATAAATTATTTACAAAGACAACTAAGATATTACAAAGAATCTAAAACCCCTCGACATCCTAATAGTATTTTCTTATTACCAACATATTTATTTTATTCTAAACATTTTTCGATTTTAATGAATTATTATCTAAATATACATTTTTTATTTCAAAATATTTTTCATTCTAATAAATTAAGAGCATATTAAATAATATTTATTAATATATATTTATATATTGTTTAAATTAAGTAATCCTTTCAAAATTTTTATTAAAATTGTCTCATTTATATTTTAATAATTAATTATTTTTAATTCCCATATATTGTTTTATGACGATATGGTAGATTATATGAAAACGATACAGTAAAATAGAAAATAGATATTTTCTTGTAAACAAATCTTCAAAGTAATCTATATCTATTTTCAAAATGTGTTAAATGTGAATGATTGAAGTTTTAAGACAGAGAGAAATTATAGAGAAATTGTGAGGGAGAGAAAAGTTAGCTATTTTACGTGTTATTTTTATAAATTATCGTATTGTATTTATTAATAAAAAGGCAATATTTAGAGCAGGAGTATATATAAGAGTTGGCTTTGGGAGTTGTGAGGCCTACCTAGAGATCATGCAAAATGTGGAGAGAAGATTGAGGATCAACATGGCTTTCATTTAATGCTTTTCCACTTCTAACATTAGAGACGGTCTATCCCCATCCCCACCCCAACCCCACATGTCCAATGTCTCGCTCTTCGAGGCAACCTATAAAACATTAATATAAAAATATAAAAAAATAAAGTTTCTTTACATAATTTAATACAAAACTTCACCACCTGAAAAAAAAAAAAAGAAGAAAATACACATTGAAATTAGTTTTTATTTTTATAAAAGTTGAAGAAAAAAAATCTCAAAATTCTATCTAAAATATAATAAGACATCATGGATCGATAGTGAAAGATTGTTGGAGGCCCATTTATTAAATGGGCCCGTTCTACAAAGAAAACTGGGCCCTTTCAATACAAGGTCCATAAATTCTGGGCTGATACGTCCCTATCTTATCTGTACGATCCAACGGAATGTCTCATAGCCATGGGCCCATGGCGCTCCACAAAGGCCTGTTAATTTTTGTTGCTTTAATCAATTATAACGCACTATATGATTATGCGCTAATATTTATCTGAGTCAGCAATAATAATATACGTATTACATAGTTGTCCATTTGGGGCCAAACTAACAGGAACCCACACTACTACTACTACGACAGCAGAAAATTGCCTTTTGCAGTTATCTGAGAAAGATAAGCAGAGATGACGCTGAAATTGTATGTAGATCGTATGTCCCAACCATCACGAGCAATCCTTATCTTCTGCAGGTAAATTATGATTCTGGTTCTTAATTATTGTGGGATGTCTCTTGATTTTTTTTTTTTGGTTACCGTTCTTGTTTTGCTGTAAATCAACCTTAGCTGAGTTATATCTTGATTTTCTGGAATTCTTTTGTGTAATGTGTAAAGGATTAATGGGATTGAATTTGAGGAGGTGAAAATTGATCTTTCTAGACGTAAACACTTATCTCCTGAATTTAAAGGTTAGTTTTTTTTTGTCTCAAGATTTTTTTTGGGTTCCTTTTAAATTATCATTTTCTGAAAGATGTTTGTCATTTGTTTCAGAAATCAATCCTATGAAGCAAGTTCCAGCAATTGTGGATGGAAGATTTAAGCTTTTTGAAAGGTAGCAAGAACTATTGACTAGGCTGTTTTCTTTTCTTTATTTATCAAAAGTGAAAAAGAGAAGAAGACTTATACTTTGTCCTCTTTCATTTCACCATATAGCTGCAAATGCATTACATAACCTTAATTTCTTTTCAAAAAAAAAAAAAAAAGAAAAAAAGATCATTGTCTATAACTTATTAGTGGAAATTAAACATTTCTGTTACATTCTTACTAGTGTTTGAAGAAAAAAGAATGAGGACATTTTGTTGGGTACTTGGGTTTATTATGATAACTTTTTCAGAGTAGCATTTTACATTTTTTGAGAGTGACTTTTGTACATTTAACTCGAATTATCATGGTTGGTATTAGATCCTAAACCTATGAGTTCATGATATTGTTTTTCATTTCCCACTTGAATGGCGTAGTAAAGTTGAATAGAAAATTAGAAATCCTAGAAGCAAAAGTAACAGCTTGGAGCCCCTTCTTTCTTTTTCCTCGTATTAGTTATGGATGATTCTAGCAAGTGATCTTGACAACATTCATAGCTTAACTTTACATGAAATATCTTCTGCAGTCATGCAATTCTTACGTATCTGGCTTGTGCTTTTCCTGGAGTTGCAGATCATTGGTGAGTCCAGTTACTTGGCTGTGGCAATAATTCTAGTTAGAAGCTATCTCCTCTTATGTGCTATTGTGAAGTCTGGATAGTTAATGGGGAAATTGGAAAATGAGCAGACATATGTCTATGATGAGTGACATATAACCACATTTTATCTTATTGCTTTTATGGGTCTCTGGCGGTAAATTTTTTCGTGAATTCACAACTTAAAAGTGATTTATTTAGCATGTAAATTGGATAACCGAATGGCTACACCTTTCCACAAGACATCCTATGACAGATATCCTTTTTGTGTATTTCCTTTCTTTTTGAATAACCCTTTTGTTTTGCATATTAGTTATGAAACTCAAATTGAAAAGTTTTCTGGCTTTTTTTATTTTTATAGTATGTGGAACTTTTATGAGAGAAAATGTAGTAGAAAAGCAGAATTGTATTTGGAATTGAGTATCAATCCAAATATACCCCAAAAATAGTTTACTGCATAATTTTCTCTATCCTCAAGTTGTAGACTGCTTAAACATGAAACAGAGGGAATATATCACTTACTGAATGTTCATGTTGACCTTTTGTTCTAAATAAATCTTGCATCTTTCTAAAGATATTTAGATTCATGAAAGAAAATGCTAATCACTGTTGCCCTTTTCACCATGGAAGGTATCCTGCGGACCTATTTAAAAGAGCAAAGGTCCATTCAGTTTTGGATTGGCACCACTCCAATTTACGCCGTGGTGCAGGTGCTCTATTTTAGCCCTAAAATATCCTTCTATTCTACATTTTAAAACTATCCTATTCTATTCTATATAACACATTAGAGCACCAAAACATGTAACTCATTTCTTACCACAATGGAAAAGGTTGAGGAATGCTTTTTGAATACCTTGGGCCACTTTGATGACTAGAAGTTATATCTGATTTTTGGTACTTTGGCTCTTTTTACTTGACCATAGATTTGAAAACTGCTTCTACTTTCAGCTTCATTTGTCCTCAACAGTGCACTGGCACCTGCACTTGGTCTACCTCTGAATCCCCAAGCAGCAGCTGAAGCTGAGAAGCTCCTGTCAGCTTCTCTTGCAAAGATTGATTCCTTTTGGCTGAAGGAGAATGGACGTTTTCTTCTGGGAAGCTTCCAGCCTTCCATTGCAGACCTTAGCTTAGTTTGTGAAATTATGCAACTTGAGGTACAGCAATGTCTTCTTCATCTTTCTTTTCACAGTATGGTCAACTTGGACCAATAATAGCGAAATAATTTGAAATCTAAGAGTGCACAAAATTTATCATCATTGTAAAAAAATAGTGTACCTTTCTTTGTTTAGTATGAGATGTTATGAAGACAAGTTGCTTCGGCCTTGACAGTCTTACTGCCTGCTTGCTTTTAGAACGAAATTCTGGTCTTTATCCAGTACTATTGAGTTGGATAACCTTTATCTATGCCTCACTGCTGAAATCAGGTCGTGGATGAGGAAGTTTGCCATCGAATTCTAAGCCCACACAAGAGAGTTCTGAAGTGGATTGAAGATACAAAGAAGGCAACTCAACCTCATTTTGATGAAATCCATGCAATTGTCTTCAAAGTTCGAGAAAAGCTACAGCAGATGCGGTCCAGAGATACAAATTCCTCTATGCAATCGAAGATGTGAGAATTGTAGTTCCCTTTGCAACTCCTTTTCTAAACTGCCATGCGTGAAAGCAAATGCATTCATCAATATTGTATACTTGTTTCCTTGTATGTAATAATTATGATATGAAGCCCTTTATGTTTTGGAAAAACGCAAATTTCTTTTGGTATGTAAAAATACTTCATGTAGGAGAACTCAAAACCATCTTGTATAATAAATGCTTATTTTTGCCCGAAAGGGCTTTGCTTTTAGAATATGGAATGTTTCATCATCTCTATTTTGCAACCTTCTGCAATTCTGCATGCAAAGGAATTGAGCTTTTGTTGCTAAAAGGAAAAATGAAGCCAAAATTTAGAAGAGCGTAGCTTATGGCAGATAAAAGGGGCAAATAAGAATTATGAACAAAGCATGGGTATTCTTGACATCTTAGTTGGTTGGTGGGGTTATGGTGATCAAATTGGGTTAGTCCTAATGAGATTTGACGAAGATAACATTTCATAATAGTAAGATAATCTTTTAGTTGAGATTGTTACTCAATTCTACGATTACTTATTTTTAATTGATTAAAAAAAGAAAAGAATAGTAGATAAAAATTAAAATTTCAAAAAGTAAATGAAAAGCCATGTACACCCTAATATTTAGGGATCATATATGGAATGACAAATTTAGCCACAATTTCCTCGAGCTATTTATGTTTGCTAACTTAACTTGGGGAGTATTTTTCTTCCTTTTTTAAGTAAATTAGCGGATTTTATATTAACACTCACAAGATTTGTACTATTCATTTTAAGTCCTAATTTTATTTTATTAGATAATAGACAATTTTGTCCGTATTAATAAAATAAAGAACTCATGCGTGTTAATTGACTAAATTAAAAAACCTCACTCATCTTCGCCTGATAAAGGCATTTTCAACCCTAAAAAATTATTATTAGAATAAAACCCATCTTTTTCTTATAAAAGCATGGTTGATAATATTTTTCATAATATTATTAATTTTAATTTGATATATTTTACAAATCTTCGTCATTTACCACCTGATCCCACCAACTACTGTTGAATTCAAGACAACAAAATGTCTTTTTATACTTTGCTGTCTGCACCATTCTTTTATTCTTTTTGTACTTCACTTACAATAGCAAAGTTGAGAGCTTTTTGAATCAAAGAAGAAAAACAGATAGATGGAGCTCAAAGTTTATGTGGATCGTATGTCCCAACCATCAAGAGCAATTCTTATCTTCTGCAAGTAAATCATCATTCTGTTAATTTCTTCTTCATGTTTTTTGGATGTTTCTTGATTTTAATCTTTTGGGAGTTTTTTTGGATCAAAGGGTAAATGGGATTGATTTTGAGGAGGTGAAGATTGATCTTGCTAAAGGTCAACACTATTCACCTGAATTTAAAGGTCAGTTTGTTTCTTTTCTTTCCAACTTTGTTACCCATTTTGTTGATACTTTGACTAGTTATTCTTCTTTTCTGAAAGAGGGATTTGGCTTATTGTTTATTTCAGAAGTCAATCCTATGAAGCAAGTGCCTGCAATAGTTGTGGATGGTAAATTTAAGCTCTTCGAAAGGTAAAAAGAACTATAAACTTACCAAAAGAGGAAAAAAAATTATTTTCTTTAGCCCTTTTTGTGATGAAGCTGTGGATACTATAACTGGTCCTTATGTAAATCTGTTCTTGGGTAAAATATGATTAGTCCACCTTTGTCAAGAACTTTTTTGTGTATTTCTTGACAAGGAGGGGGAAAATAGGGGTCAAGGTGGTGGTGTTCGCCCCAACATTTCCTCGAAATCTTTTGCAAAGATTCATTTTTTGAGGGTTTTAAATGTGTTTTCTTCAAGTTTGTCTGTCTAATTTTTCGAACATTTTCCTTAAGTTTTTAACCCCTGAAGTTAAAACTCTAGTTCCGGCTATGCTTGACAATCTTTAGTAGTGCTCACATGTTAAATGTCTTTTGCAGCCATGCTATTCTTATATTTCTAGCTAGTGCTTTTCCTGGAGTTGCAGATCATTGGTGAGTTTTGTTATGTTATGAAATGGGCTTACCTGTGGCTTTTATGGTTCATATTCATATGCTAAATCATGATCTTGAATCTTATTCTATATAGTTACGTGCTTTTTAGGGTGTTTTTATAACGAGTAAGTCCTACTGCTGCTAATTACTGTTACTCATTTTTCATCTCGAAAGGTATCCTAAAGACGTGTTTAAAAGAGCAGAGGTCCATTCAGTGTTAGATTGGCACCACTCCAACTTACGTCGTGGTTCAGGTGCACTCCTTTAGCTCTAAAATATCCTGTTACAACTGCAAATGGTGTTTTTATGTTTCTTTTCCTTCTCTTGAATGCCATTGGACATGAAATTAATGTTAAAAGACACTCTACAACATGAAATGTCTGCAAGAGTTTGGCAACTAAAAAAGCCACCATATATATGTTTTGATACATTGGGGGAAAGGAAATATAAATCAAACAATCACAACACCTATCACATTGTAGGATAAGTGGTGCCTCTAAACTACTGAACTAACACCTTGTTATACTGCTAGATGGTTAGAATACTAAAACCGGGAACTCATTTCTTGTTAGAGAAGAGAAGGTTTTGAATATATGAATTTTCCTGGCCATTGTATTGAAAAATGCTTCTATTTTCAGCTCCATTTGTTCTCCATGGTACACTTGCACCAGCAGTTGGTCTACCTTTGAATCCACAAGCAGCAGCTGAAGCTGAAAAGCTGCTGTTATCATCTCTTGCAAAGATTGAGTCTTTTTGGCTGAAAGAGAATGGACCTTTTCTCCTTGGAAACTCCCAGCCTACCATTGCTGATCTTAGCATGGCTTGTGAAATTATGCAACTTCAAGTCTTGTATGATGAACAAGTTCGTGAACGAATTTTAAGCCCACACAAGAAAGTTCTGAAGTGGATTGAAGATACAAAGAATGCAACAGGGCCTCATTTTGATGAAATCCATGAAATCGTCTTCAAAGTCAGGGAAATCTTACAGAAGAAGATGCAATACGGAGAAGCTACCCTAGATGGGACAAAAGAAAAATGAGTAGGAAAACCTCTGCCTCTGTTCAATCAAAAGATATTATTGAGAATGAATGGCTCTAATAAACGTGGTGAATCTCTAATATGCACTATGTTTGTGTGTAATAATTGTCACATTCTGCTGATGACCCAATTCTCAGTTTGCCTTGGCTCGTAAATAATTACTACCTCCCTTTCATACTTTATTATGATAGTTTCAAATTATCTGTCATTTTGGATATATTTTTATCATTTCAAAATATTTTCATTTTAATAAATCAAGAGAATATTAAATAATACTTTTATAAGAGTTTTATTTTGTTTTATAATAAGTATTTTTCTACAACTTTTAAAGCTCATTTATTATAGTTATTTTGAAACGGGAATAGGGATAACAACAGTATGATTTATTTTCGATTTTGATAGGTAACTGTCTCAATTAATGACTGATTATATGACCGACACCAAGTCTATTAGCTTTTGGTGATTCCTAAGGTCGCCAAGAGAGAGAGGTGAACTGTTAAATGCAAGCTTTCTTAATCACCATTTACAGGTGATTTCATCATTATTTCAACAGCATAGCCTGGATACTTGTCCTGGATGATATCTACAAATGAGTCAGCCACATTTAAAACTGCGGCCAGAATTGTTTAATATATCTTCTGATATACTTGTTCAGTAACTTTCTTTTGTATTAATAAATCTGAAGATATATTAGAAGATCTTGAGTGCATAGACTATACTACAAATTATCCTTGTTTCTCATTCCACGGTTATTCCTCGTATCTCTTGAGTGTCCAGTCTTTTAGGTCTGCGATAATTCTTCAAGAGAAGAGAACAACAAACGACGCTCACTGAGGAAGCTGCCATTGCAGCACCTGCTATCCATGGTGGTAAACGAAATCCAGTTGAAGGAAACAGAGCTCCAGCAGCAATTGGGATTCCCAGGAGATTGTAAGCCAAAGCCCAGATGTAGTTCAAGCGTATACGCTGAAATGTTTTCCTGGAAAGGTCTATGGCAGTGATAACATCTTCCAAATTGCTTTTCATAAGAACAATATCAGCTGCTTCAATAGCTATATCTGTGCCTGCACCAATGGCCATTCCAACATCTGCTGCTACTAGTGCTGGTGAATCATTAATGCCATCTCCTACCATCGCAACAATATCACCTGAAGCCTGTGAAGCAACTCAAGTGTGTGAAAAATGCACAATTGAGCACATCTAATAATAGAGTCATTAAAATTCTGCAATATATAACAAAAAACATTCCAAATATCTGTACCTGTAGTTCCTTGACTTTCTCTGCTTTATCCTCTGGTTTGGCTTCAGCTATTACGATATCAATTCCAACGTCTTTGGCAATAGAATTAGCAGTCCCCCAGTTGTCTCCTGTTACTACTATAGTTTTGATTTTCATAGATTTGAGAATGGAGATAACCTCTTGAGCACCAGGTTTTAGAGGATCAGATATGGCGATAACTCCAACTAGTTCGTGATCAATTGATACAAGAATCCCTGTTTGAGCAGATTGTTCAGTTTCTTCTAGTATCTCTTCAGCCTCAATTGGAATGCTAATATTCATCTTCAACATTAAGCTTTTGTTACCCACCATCACTTCTTTATTTCGAACTACGGCCTTCACACCATGACCTGTTATGGACTCAAAGTCCCTAGCTTCAGGCCAAACACAGGTCTCTTCTTCTTCTCTAAACTTTTTAGCATATTCAACAATGGCCTTAGCTAAGGGGTGCTCACTATTCACCTGATGATTTAAAAGGACACTTTGCTTTTAGCTCTAAGTACAAAGAAATTCTCTCTTGTATAGTCATTTGAAATATTGAGCAGCAATTCATCATGCAATAAAATCCCAAACGATTTCAGTTTTCATTCCTTTTGGAGTTGGGTACTCATATCAAATTAAAGCATGACAAAACAGAAGAATTACCTCAGCTGCAGCAACCAATTCATAAAATTCCCAAAGCGCCATAGTTTTTAAAAGCCTTGTTGCGACAACCACGGGCTTGCCAACTGTAAGAGTTCCAGTCTTGTCGAATACAATGCAGTTTACCTAATAAAGCATGCCAAAAACGGAAAAGGCTAGTTTTGTCATGAAATAATTTATTTAAAAATATGAGTGCCATTTATCTTACGCATGATATGGTCTTTCTCTTCAAATATGCAGCTATAGAGACATGGATATCTGTCAGGCTATGGGCCGGAATTTACCAGGGGTATTTGATACAGACCTTATGTGCACTTTCCAATGCCTGACCGCCTTTAATCAGGACACCTTGAGAAGCTCCAACTCCAGTGCCAACCATAACAGCTGTTGGAGTAGCAAGGCCAAGAGCACAGGGGCAGGCTATGACCATGACAGAGATCCCAAACTGGAGGGCAAGCTGAAAGCTATCCATTGAGGAAGGGATCCAAGACTTTGGATATCCATTGAACTTTCCAGCTATGAACCAGGCAAGCCAAGTAGAAAGAGAAAGAACAATAACCTGCAAGTTTCAGACAATGATAATTGTTAACTGAGGCTAAGATAACAAACCAAAGTGCCTTGGTAATTCTTATTCGGAACATTTGGGTGAAAATTATTTGATAATCAGCTTTGTACTTACAAGAGGCACAAAGAATTTTGAAATACGGTCAGCAAATTTTTGCACCGGAGCTTTAGCCATTTGTGCTGACTCAACTAACCGAACAATCTGGGAAAGAGCACTTTCTGAGCCGACCCTTGTTGCCTTAATGTGTAATACACCATTCTCATTCAATGTTCCCCCAATCACCATGTCACCCTGCCTTTTGGCTACAGGACGAGATTCTCCAGTTATCATGCTTTCATTGACATGGCTCTGTCCCCGTAAAACATAACCATCGCAAGCTACTTTTGCACCAGGAATGATTTTAATCACATCATTCTTCTGTATTAATCGACTATCTATTTCTTCTTCATTTGTCACATTCCCTTGATCATCAAGGCTTAATAGAATTGCTGTCTCTGGAGCCAAGTCCATGAGCTTGGCAATGGCTTCAGATGTCTTCCCCTTGGTCAAAATTTCAAGATACTTGCCAAGTAAAATGAACGAAATGAGTGTTGAACTGGTCTCAAAGAAATCAGTAGAGTTGAAATTTGGAGAGGTTGCAGCTCTCAACACCGAGTAGACAGAATAAAAGTAGGCTGCATTTGTCCCCAATGCAATTAAAACATCCATGTTTGCAGAACCATGGCGTAATGCTTTGTATGAGCCAGTATAAAATCGCCAGCCTATGATGAACTGCACAGGTGTAGATAAAGCCCACCTCAAGACCTGCCCAACAGTAAGCATGTTGATAACCTTGGTATCTAAACCATGCTTAAGACCCGGAATATACATGAAAATCATCGAGGTTAAGAAGATAGGAATTGTAAAAATCAAACTCCAGAGGAATGATCTATAGTATTGTTTGATTTCCTCCTGGCGATAGGCTTCTCTTCCTCCTTCAGGAAATATCATTGCCTTGAAACGTCCTGATCCAGTATTCGCAATTACTTGCATAAAATTTCTTGGTCCTGTCACGTCTGCTTTGTAGTATACTGATAGCTTATGAGACACAGGCTCAAAGTTTATGTCTTCAACTCCTGGGAGGGCTTTAAGGGAATTTACAATTGTTCTCACTGAACTATCACTGTGCATTCCATCAACTTTCAGCTGAATTTTGTTTCGATTCTCCCCAGTGCTAAGAAGTATTGCTTCAAATCCAGTGTCTTCTATGACTTGCAGGAGCTCGTTGCAATTCAAGATCTTAGGATCATAATGCACTTCAGACTCTTCTGTTGCCAAAGCAACTCTTGCTTTCTGAACACCAGGCATACCCTGCAATGCGGACTCAACAGTTGATGAGCAAGATGTGCAAGTCATTCCTTTTATCTGAATCCGGCACACTTGAGTGGATTTCTCATTTGCCTCTTCTTTGATAAGTGTAGCTTGAAACCCAACATCTTCAATAGTCTCACGAATTTTTTCCTCCTGGATATAGTAGACATAATTCAGTAACCTTATACCTCAAAATTATTAAACCACTAAAGCAAAACGTACATTAAAAAAGAATTTTTCAATTTTTGAGGCTGTGCTTGTGAATATAAAAATATAACCTAAAAAGCAAATATAATGATGGAACCTTTTCCCAATTAAAGCCAGAGAGGGAACAAAATTTCAAGGCACATCTAAAATTCCATAGATTATTTTTAAACCAGCTACCTTGAAAGGAAAATGAGCTCACAAAATACTGCCTTTCCATATAATATTTGTATCCAAACTGTTCATGCTAGTATATTCTGTTAAATGGTTATCCTGAACCAGTTATTATGTTCTGAAAACTCACGAGTCCAAAGAACAACTTGGAAACTACAACAAAACCCTATTAACTGGCATCTTGATGGTGTATTATCATTTGAAGCAGGATTATATTTTCCCCGCAGACCAAAATGTCTTGATAAGTCTCATAAGTTGGCTCTAAGTAGAGCAATATTTGGTATGTATTTGCTTTGCATCATCACTGTTTTTACTCATCCCAGAGCCATGATAAATTTGTTGCATCATCACTTTTTTTTTCTTTAATACTGTTCCCAAACCAGATTCCAAAGAATAACAAAAGAGAACATAACAGATTGCTGATATCCAAGTAGGACCTCAGAATAATAGATTTTCCAAAAACACATGTTAACCATTGATTATCAATAGCTTCAAAATACAGCAACTATTTGCAACTCATAAATGTTTTGACCTACTTAGGATTTGAGGGTCCAATAAGTAGGCAGGTTACAATTATTCTCATCTCCCACTAATTCTTAAAACATACTCCCTCCATTTCAATTTATTTGTTGCTTGAACATACGTTTTCCGTTTCAAAAAGTATCTTTTTATTGTCTTTCCAATTTTGCTCTCAACTGAGTAGATTAATCTACTTATTATTGTAAATGAATATTTTGTACACATACCTTTATTTACTCTTATTGGATGATATAATTTAATAAATGTTTAGAGACATAATTCAAATAAACTTATATATTCCCAAGTAAGGGCAATTTAACCAATTCATCCTTCAACTTAGACGGTTGTGTAGTGTCCTAAAGTGATATAATTCGAACTACTTCAATTTCTTTACTTATCTTAGCAACATAACTCAAACTAATGCATTTGGTAGATAAAACAATTACTTTTTGTACATATTTTCGATTTACCCACTCAAATGTAGCCAAAAGGTAATGCATTTAATTTATATATAAAAAAATCTAATTTTTTAACTAATTCGAAATAAACAAACAAATTTAACAATAAATTTCGCTAAACAAAAGGATTAGAACTTACATTAACAAAACTAGGGTAAAAAATGACTTGGGCTTTATTATTCAAAACATCAATCACAGCTTCTTTGATTCCGGGAAGTCTTTTGACGGCCTTTTCAACAGAACCGGCGCAAGCAGAGCAAGACATTCCAAAAACAGAGAACAAAGCCTTAGATTCAGATCCATTCATGTTTTTTTCTTCATCAAATGAAAAACCTTTTGGATATTTCGGCATTGATGGATAGTGAGGCCTCGGCGATAAGTTCCCACCGCCGCCGTAACTGTTGCTGTTGTCATTTCGAATACATGCGAATGAAAGAAACTTGTTCGCCATGATCGATCGATTGAGCTTCGGTTTTTTCTTGTAATTTGTTTTTTGGAGTTTGAAGAAATCTTCAAAGAGATTTTGAGAGAGCTTTCGTAATGGCGTGAAGTTTTCTCCTTTTCGTTACGCACTCAGAAAAGGAAGCAATCGGAAAATATTTGAAAAGGAGAGTTGGGGATTTTTTTGGCTTTTGAATTAAGGGAGTTAGTTGAACCGGGGCCTTATTGCCGGGTCCAGCTTCCAATTTTCCCGGGCTTTTTTTATTGGGGTTTGACTTTCCTATTGTTAATAATTGTATTTGGATTAAATTTAAATTTTTTTCACTATGACGTATTTTTTCATCATATGTGGTTAGTAACATTTTTTATAACATCTTTTATAGCATCTTCTTTTATTATACATCTTCTCTTTTAAGTGTATCTTTTTATCTACAAATTTATTTATTATTTTATAAATTTTCATTAATAAAATATATCAAATTATAAATGTTATAGAAAATATTCGAGGAGATGTTACAAACCATCATAAATGTTTCTTCACTTGGCCACTTTTTTCTTAATAAGTTATATTAATTTTTTAATTCCTCAAAACATTTTCGATTAGATGATAAGGTGTATTTGGCTCTAAACACGATGGGGCCCGACACAAAAAGCCTTTGCTAAAAAACACTTATCAAATTAAATAAGGATAAAATGAATATTTTAAAATTTTTACTTTTGTAAATTCTTAAGCACTTATAAATATTACACTCAAATTCTATCTATGCATGTTTGATGATCAGTCGGGGCTTCTAACCCACGGTTGAAATCGCCTGGACCATTCACTTGTTTGATGATCTTCTGTCGAGTTTTGACTATGAAAACTTGAGATCGGTATTGCCCACCTAAAAAAAGACTAACCACGTAAACGATTCTAACTTTTTTAAAAAATAAATTTAGGATCTATATAAACTCAAATTAAATAACATAAGTTACATATATTTAAATAATTTTGAAAATAAATAGTACATAAAATGAACAATATAAAAAATAAAGACACAAAAACATACTTAAAAAAAACTTAAGTTCCTTCTTATAAGTTTAAAAAATTTAAGTTTATACTGTTTAATAAAGTAAAACATACTTTAAATTATTAAGAGTTTAACTTTATATATTCATTATGCACAAATAATCTCTTATATTCTACGGAAAAAATAATCCTTTATATATAAAAGGCACACGTTGTACATAAAAAATATACTTTATACAATATTTATTTTAAATGATAAACCACGATAAAAAATAATTGGACTAGCCAACGAATTTGGGTCCTAATCAATCCTGAGCCAAGCTAGTCCTCGGTTCAAGAAAATGTAGCCTGACATAGCCCTATATCTCTAGCACAAACTATCTTGGGATCGAGCTAAAACTTGCTATCCCAAGCTAAACAGGTCAATAAATTTTTAGACTGATTAACCCGTTTTGTTTGCAATTCCTAATTTTATAACGCTTAAGGTTAAAAATACCTTATAATACATTAATAAATTATATTTATTTAATTTATAATAACTCCGAATTTAAAGGTACATTTATATTAATAAAATTTTAATCATTCTAATAAAAAAATATGAGATATTTAATTCACACGATTAAAACATTCATCGTCTAATTGACATACAACCCAATGCTTCCTATATCATTCTTCTTTAGAGTTTACTCATTTCAGTCATAAACATAAGAGATTTTATATATTTACACACAAATTAAAGGTTTCAATAAATAGGTTAAAGATGAATAGAAGAATGAGTAAATATGGAAAAAAATTAATAAATGTGTATTAAAAATTATAAAAAATTTATTTTTAACCAAAGAATCATCATCGGTCTGACTATTTAGTTGTTTTTTAGCTTAGCACGCATTTCTTTTCTTCCAGGAAGAGGTACCTTTTATATTTTTTTATCAAAAAATTACTTTTCATTAATATTTTACTACATTCATCCAAAATCTTTGATCTCATTTCAATTTTCACATAGATTAAAAAGTTATATTACTTAATTTTATTTTGATTTCTCTTTTATATCTTTTTCTAATCATTAAATAAATTTGACTTTTTATTTAAAACTTACAAGTATATATATGAAGTTATTAGAATAGTATATGTTTTATTAACGTTTCTTGAAAAATAGAAATATTTAATATTTATGATATATAATTATGAAGAGTATAATAGAATATTAAAATTTTAGTTATTACTCAAAAGAAAAATTAAAATTAAAATTTGAAACAGAAGAAAAAAATTAACTAAAAATTTACATATTTATTATATTTTATTAATAAAATCTACTAAATTAAATTAAAATGGTGAACCCGCTAGATTTGTTTAGACTTCACCCAATCTTTTAAAAACTGAAAGCAAAAACAATGGCGTTTTACTTTAATTTAAAAAAACAAAAAAAGAAAAAAATTTACAGGGGTGTAAGTGACAGAGTTGCCGGCGGCCGGACTAAGCGACTAAAGTCCCTCAGCGCCCATATCCATATGTAGTTCCGTCATCCATGTGTGTGCATAAAGCTACAATCTTTCTCGTGTTCAGCTCCAACATTTGACTCTTTCAGTCTTTCTTATCCCTCCTTTCATACACAGTACCTGCTTGACTGCTTCTTCAACTGTAAGTCTTCACAAGTAACAATCTTTATCTTCTTTGCTGTTTCATTTTCTGTTGCCATTAGTTTTACTCAACTTATTTCTGATAATTCTTTCTTTCTTCTTTTTTTGCATTTCTGCTTTGTTTGTGTAATCTGAAGCTCATGCCAGTAAAAATCTTGTCTCTTTTTTTGGAAATTTTTGTAATTAGACCCTTGTTTACGCTGCCTTTCTTCATTCTTGGTAGCTGAATCTGGACAATGTCCAAGTGATTGATTTGGGTTTGAAAATGGTTCACTTTTTGCTTTGTTCAATTATTCTGGGATTTTATTTGGCATTCCGTATTGAATTAACTGGTCTATTTGAACCCTGATGATGATTTTGGATTCTGTAAAGGAGGCTTCTTTGTTCAATCTTGTTTCTACACATACCTAAATAGAACCCTTTCATCAAAGGGCTTGTCTTTTCCCTGTTTAGTTCAAATGAACCAATTTGTAGTGTTTAGAGGATTGGTACAAGTGGTGGGTTTTCACTTTTGACTTGAAATCTTCTCTTTGGTGCATTTGGGTTGCCTAATTGTTTAAAACTTCTGTGATTAAAATGGACTACAAGTATTCTTCACCCCGATATGATTTCAGTTGTTCTTGACCAGCTAGTTCGATTAGCTGGAAACCTTGGTTCCAGCATGCCAATTGTTGTAATGTTGATTGGTGTTCAGGATTCTTTATCCTAAGCCAATATGGTACTGCCTTAGAATCTTCTTTATGCATATAATGGTTTCCTAACTCCTGTTGTGGATATTTATCCCTTTTCATGTGCTTATGATTTTTATAGTGCAATATTGGACAATCATTAGAAATGCATATGTATGTAAATGTAATATTTCACCATATGTGCGAAAAGATGTGTATGTATATGCTTTTGGCATAATATCTCCTTCTAAAGTTTCGATGTCTCAATGCTCAATCCCCTTTTTGTGTGCCCGAAGGATTTCGTTGCTTTACCTAACATGGTCTTTGTGGTTGCTAAATTGAATCTAGAAGATAGAACTTTTTTATTTTTTTAAAGTTAGAACCTGTGCATTATGAAAATGTTTCTAATTGATAGTGCAAGATGGAAGCAGATATTCAGATGCCTAGTAAGAAGTATGCTGCTGATCTATCCTCCATTCGAGAAGCACAAGTACGAATTGACCCATATATTCGCAAAACTCCCATCCTCTCCTCAGAAACTCTTAATTCTGTTACGGGGAGAAATCTATATTTTAAATGTGAATGTTTCCAGAAGGGGTGAGAAGTTCACTTATACTTGATCAGAAATATATGTTAAACCAAGTATCTGAAGATATTATTGATTAGTCCGTTTTCTTAATATTTCAGGGGGGCATTTAAATTCAGAGGAGCCTGCAATGCTATATTTTCGCTTGATGACAGTCAGGCAGCTAAAGGAGTTGTCACTCACAGCAGGTTTTTTCCTAACCTTATGAGTCCACCGATTTCTATTTTTGCTTGAAAAATATTTCCTAAGATCACCTGTTTCTATGCCCCGACATAGTGGTAACCATGCTGCAGCACTTTCTTTGGCTGCTAAGCTAAGAGACATCCCTGCATATGTAGTTGTACCAAAAACTGCTCCGAAATGCAAAGTTGAGAATGTCAAGCGTTATGGTGGCCAGGTTATATGGAGCGAGGACTCCATCGAATCTAGAGAGGACACTGCAACAAAAGTACAGCAAGAGACCGGCGCTACACTTATTCATCCATTTAATGATGGGCGAATTATAAGGTTCGCCTTATTGTATTTTCATTTTTTCTTGTTTTTCAGCCTCTTGATGGCTTGTTCATTTTTCTTTCTTTCAGTGGGCAGGGTACTATCTCATTGGAGCTCCTGGAGTTGGTGCCACAAATTGACACTATCATAGTCCCAATCAGTGGTTTGCTTCTAAACAACCCATTCATCTCTGTGATGCCTCACCTTTCTATTGCCGATTGACTAGATATAACAAACCCCCCCCGCCCCCCAACACACACACACAAATATACAGGAGGTGGCCTGATATCTGGAGTGACATTAGCTGCCAAGTCCATGAACCCTGCCATTCGAATATTGGCTGCTGAACCGAAGGGAGCAGATGATGCAGCACAATCTAAGGCCGCTGGTGAGATTGTGAAGCTATCTGAGACGAAGACTATAGCTGATGGTCTTCGTGCCTTTCTTGGAGAACTAACATGGTAAAATGTCAAATGAAAGAGCGATTCATGGATGTTTTTTACTTCTTTGGATAACTTAAGTCATTGGCATTCTTTAGTTAGAAAGACTTGCTGAATTATCGGTCTTCATAATGAGGGATGGTCCTGAATGCCTAACATTCTGCTTCAATTCTTGCAGGCCTGTTGTCCGGGATTTGGTCGATGACATCATAGTTGTCGAAGATAGTGATATAATAGAAGCAATGAAGCAATGTTATGAGATCTTGAAGATTGCAGTGGAACCGAGTGGAGCGATTGGACTTGCTGCTGTTCAATCTCATAGTTTCAGGAATAATCCTGCTTGGAAGGACTGCAAACACATAGGTATAATAGTTTCTGGTGGCAATCTTGATTTGGGTGTGCTCTGGGATTCCCTCAATCAAGATGGCTTTTAAAGTATGCTGCTATTCTTTCTCATTTCAAAGACACTTGAAGTTGTTGAATTTTGATGCAACAAAATGCATTGTTGCACCTATTTGAGTTCATGGGTGGAGCTTCTTGGAAACTGTCTTTTGAGCAAATTTTGCATTCTCTATGATATTCACCTTATATACTTTTACCGGAAAATGACCAAAATGATCCTCAAAGTTATAGTCTCGACATAGTTCCAATGATTTTATGTGTCTCTGAATTAGATACCTGGCCACTTTCTGAAATGTTTTTTGGCCACAAGAATTTCATGCGAGCTATAATAAGGGTAATTGTCAAGACCTTTTGGCCCTTGAAATAGTTTGGGTAAAGTCCATATCAACTATTTTGGCTGAAAAACATTTCAAGAAGCCACCGAGTATCTAATTTAGAAGTACGTAAAACTCCTTGAGGGATTTTAATGGTTAAAAAAAATCTTTTACGTATCGAATCATATCATGTCAAGGTTCTAATTTTGAGAATCATTTTGGATATTTTCCTGAACTAAATTTTAAAGTAAAAAAGTATTATAAAAGAAAAGATTATAGTGTAGTTTTGTCAAGAGATTGAAAATAAAGAACTTGTACATGGTACTAGTAGAAATAAGAGACTGAAGGGAAATACTACTATATATAGACCATGCCCAAAAGTACAATGACAACAGAAGTTGCAACATGATTAAACAAACATCATAAAGAAAGAATCCCAACAAAATGAGAAACAAAGATAGAATCCAGTCTGCTCATGCAAGGAAAAGCAAGGAAAAGCAAGTAAAATAATGTTTTGCTTAGGACTACTCCTCATGACCATACTCTTCTTCCTCATCCTCATATTCACCTTCTTCATCAGCAGTAGCATCTTGATACTGCTGATACTCTGAGACCAAATCATTCATGTTGCTTTCAGCTTCAGTAAATTCCATTTCATCCATTCCTTCCCCTGTATACCAATGCAAGAAAGCTTTCCTGCGGAACATAGCAGTGAACTGCTCACTGACCCTGCGGAACATCTCCTGGATCGATGTAGAGTTACCGATAAATGTTGAAGCCATCTTCAAACCTATAGGTGGGATGTCACAAACAGTGGACTTGACATTGTTTGGTATCCACTCTACAAAGTATGATGAGTTCTTGTTTTGCACATTGATCATCTGCTCATCAACCTCTTTGGTACTCATCTTGCCTCGAAATACAGCTGATGCTGTGAGGTATCGTCCATGGCGAGGATCTGCAGCACACATCATGTTCTTTGCATCCCACATTTGTTGGGTGAGCTCTGGTACTGTGAGGGCGCGATATTGCTGAGATCCACGAGATGTGAGGGGAGCAAAGCCGACCATAAAGAAGTGGAGACGGGGGAATGGGATGAGATTTACTGCCAGTTTCCGGAGGTCAGAATTGAGCTGACCAGGGAAACGAAGGCAGCAAGTTACACCACTCATTGTTGCAGATATCAAATGGTTCAAATCCCCAACTGCAAAGAACAAAAGTTGAACTTAAGTCACCACACAAATATAAACCCATCTGGATTTCTGTGAGTGTTGCAAGAAACGTGTTTATACTAGCCAATAGAAAACTCTACTCCATTGAGTTCACTAATGTGCCCATTTACGGAATGCATGTCTTGGAACTGCATATTGAATTGAATTACAGCAAAACTAGCAGAAGTTAATTAGAGAAGAAAGATCCCAAGTACTTGTTCATATTGCATTCAAAATGTTAGGTTCAAAGGCCCAAGCAGCTAAAGATGGACTCGTCCATCAGCACATGGTTGATGGCAGACAGAGAGAACTAATTTGAATAATCAAATGTTTAAGTTAAGGTTTCAAGAACTACGTAATGAATTAGGGTCACATAATTAGAAAATCATAGAATTGATCAACCTACGGCATTACACTCCCAAGTAAAATAAACAAAGGTATCCGAGAAACAAAACCTGAGAATCACAGAAACACATGCATAGTAGAGATGCTTTACTGGCAGACAGATAAAGTAAGTGAGACCCATGTGAAGTCACAACTCTAAATGTGAAACCAAGATAGAGGAGAATCCCGTACTACATCACACGTGACTGGAGTTATCCAACACAAGCCAGTAAAATGCATCAGTAAGAAAATGGAGTAACCTATACAAGAAATCAAGCAAAAACAGAACTGGAAAATAAATTGAGAATACCAACAAAATCTGATAATTTTTTACTGATTATCAACCTGGAGAGAAATCCCAGAAAGAAAAGGAAAACAAGTATAAAAAACTAAAAATCCTTATTCTGTAGATGTTGCAAAAGAAAAAGAATAGCAGAACGAATAAATCAGTAAAAAGAGAAGCTTACAGCTAGGGTTGATGAGCTTTAGAGTGCGGAAGCAAATATCATAGAGAGCCTCGTTGTCAAGAACCATACATTCATCAGCATTTTCTACGAGCTGATGAACGGAAAGGGTTGCATTATATGGCTCTACAACTGTGTCAGATACCTTAGGAGATGGAAACACTGAGAAAGTGAGCATCATCCTATCAGGGTACTCTTCCCTTATTTTAGATATCAACAGTGTCCCCATTCCTGACCCTGTTCCTCCCCCAAGTGAATGACACACTTGAAACCCTGCAAAAATAATGCAAGACAAAACCCATCAGAACTATCACCCACACAATCTTTCTCTAAACTCAGCAGGAAAGTAGTTTTGAAACTAGCATTTGGTTCTTTTGCACTTTGGTGATTCTGATAAAAATGACTTTTATGACTATAACATTACATATTTCAATCACAAAATTGCTTATTAAACTTCCTCTTTCAGAGTAACTACAAAAATTCATGTTTTCTTCCCATTGTAGAACTGAAGTTTGATTACAGGATCATCAAGACGAATTTTTGATAACCTAGTTGAAATTCTAAACTCCAGTCAAACAAAGAATTTCACAAAGGTTGAGATGGGCTTTCAAATGGGCTCAAACTATTAGGCAAAAAAGACTATAAAAAGGGGGTAAAATGAGATTTTATCAACAAATACGCCCAAACATAAGTAAAATGACAACAGATTTACATATATACCTTGAAGACAGTCACAGTTTTCAGCTTCTTTACGAACCACATCAAGAACAGAATCAATAAGTTCAGCTCCCTCAGTATAATGCCCTTTAGCCCAGTTATTACCAGCACCGGACTGACCGAAAACAAAGTTATCCGGCCTAAAGATCTGACCATAAGGGCCAGAACGAAGACTATCCATGGTACCAGGTTCCAGGTCCATAAGAACAGCACGAGGAACAAAGCGACCACAACTAGCTTCATTATAGTAAACATTTACCCTTTCAAGTTGCAGATCGGAGTCTCCTTGGTATTTTCCGGTAGAATCTATGCCGTGTTCTGCACAAACAACTTCCCAGAACTTGGCACCGATTTGGTTTCCACATTGACCACCTTGGATGTGAAGAATTTCACGCATCTTCGATTCTTGATCTTGAATTTGTGTGGTTTTTTGGGGTTTGGAGGCAGGGGTGGGATGGGAGGAACTGAAGTGAATTGGGATATTTTTGGGGATTTTCTTTTGGGGCAAAATTAGGGAACGAGGATATGAGGGTATTTATATTGTAAGGAGGGAAGTGAAAATTTTGAAATGGGGTTTCTATTCGATGAGGGTGGGAAGATAATACATCTAGTGATCTGTATACGTGTTGGATAGATAGTGGATGAATTTTTTTTTTGAAGGACAACACTTGTAATGAATGTCATATTTATTCCTTGCATTTAAATGTGTCTCGGTTAATGTATTTAATATTTAATTTTAACTTTTAAAATCACAAATTAATTTACAGATTCCGTTTAAAATCTTTTTTTTTAATATTTTGTCAAATCTTACAAATTATAAATAGTTAAAAAATCATTACACTTAAAATATAAAAAAAAAGGTTTAAAAAAATCACAAATAAAAAAAATTCATCACTCAAACCCCATCTGTTGCCACCACTGTTTCCCTCATCGACGATCTAAATATAATTTCCTCCCAAGGCCATTCTATATTATCTATTAGAAAATATAAGAAAATATAATTTGTTTTTGGTTTTTTAAAGGTTTTGTATTGTGCAAATTGAAGCAAGACATATATATATTAAAAAAACTACATTTTGGGTTAAGATCTCATCAAAATAAAAAATGAAAAAAAAAAGTGAAATTTTTTTACTCGAAATGCATAAAAGGTAAATGGTTTATGAGATAAGAAGTGAGGTCCAAAATGAAAAAATAAATGAATTTTTTGTTTTAAATCTAATTCAAATGGACCCTAAATTTTTTTACCATTTATTACATAATATATGTATGATGAATATGGAATCTGAATATATAATTTGTAAGAAGTTTGAATGTATAGCCGACAAGAGAAATTGATTATGGAGAATGAGATTACCCCCTAATTGCACTCTGAAAACTTAAGTTAGTAGAGTTTTAATAGTTCAAATAAACTACTTCTCTTGAATTCATATTGAAGTTGTTATCGATTGTTTATTATATATATTTTTAAACTAAAATAAGTTGAAACAAATTACTTTTAGAAGCCACTTTATGAGTGGCTTTTGGAACTGCTTCTTATTTATGATATTAAAATTTAAAACGTTAAATTAATTATTTTAAAAAATTCTTTTATAAGAACTTTTTTCAATTATTCAAAAAAACACGAGAAAATAAAGAACAAGCTCATTGTGTTTACTTCTACGTTGAATTGGTGATTTTCTTTATGCACGGGATATTAATCAAGTTAATTATCCTTTAAGTAACTAAGCCGACTCGCATTATTGAACTTGCATGGATAGAGACAATATAGGTAAGAAAAGAATTGGTTAAAAATGTAAGTAAAGCAAGTATTGTGATTTATATAGACATGGTCCATCCAAAGTTTTTTTCTCATGAGTTAAATTTCTAAAAATAAATGATACAAAAACAAATCAACGTGGAAGCAACGAAGAGAATTGAGGATAACCATGAATTAAGAAAACAAATAAAGAAAAAGAGGCCTAGCATTTTAAATTTGATGCAAAAAAATCTCATCCTCATTCAAATTCTAACCATTGAAAGACTCTGTCTATGCAAGAAACAAGGATCTTATTTTCCATTCCTAACTCTTTTTTACTCTCTTTGTCTTTCATTCTTTCTCTTTGCCCCCACCCCAACCCCCACTTCCTCTATTCCCTCCTCCCTCCCATTCTCTTTCTGGTTATCCCCCCTCATTGGTGGCCAACATGGTAAATTTTCCAATTTAATCACATTTTCAAGATTCATTTACGTTTTAATTATGCTAGATAGAGTATTCTTATTGCATTTTTTTTTTGTCGATATCCATTTTAACATAAATAAAGATAAGATTTGCTGCGAATACACGAGAAGTGAGTTATATAAATTGATGAATGAACAGGCAAATTCAGCATCTGGAATGCATGTGCACGATGACTGCAAGCTGAGGTTCTTGGAGTTGAAAGCAAAAAGGAATTTCAGGTTTATTGTGTTCAAGATTGAGGAAACGATTCAGCAAGTGGTGGTTGAAAAGCTTGGAAAACCCGATGAAAGTTATGATGATTTTACTGCCAGTCTGCCTGCCAATGAGTGTCGCTATGCTGTCTATGATTTTGATTTCACTACTGATGAAAACTGCCAAAAAAGCAAAATTTTCTTCGTTGCCTGGTACTTACACCTTTTTTTTTTTTTACCCATTTCAATCTCCTTATTTATCTTTCAAAATCAATTGAATTACTTTCTTCAATCTTAATTTAATAGTTGGTTATGCATATATATATATATATAACATCATCGTGTGGTCTAATAGTATGATCTACCTCATTTAAAATCTTCTATCTGATATACCAAGTGAGATGTTATGAATTCGAATCTCCCAAATAACCGGTTAATGTCTTATGTCAGCCTAATATTGTTGTTTGGAGGCTTTGTAATCTCTCATCCCTCCCACATTAATCCATCATTCTTGGATAGAAAGGTAGGGAGAAAAATAAGGGATTTGGGAAGAAAGGGCTTTGATTTCATCATTTTGGGAGTTTTAAGAGAGATTGGTTGAGCCCAAATCATTTATCTCCAAATTGAGAAACATAGGATCCTCTTGATCCTTTAAAATAATTTCAAACGAAAAATCACCCAAAATACCTTTAAATAATTTACATTTTTTTTTATCCATAAATACAATTCTATTTTTTTATTCATAAATAATTATTTATCTAATTTCTATCCAAATATAATTTTTGATTCGTTGATAATACCAAATTATGATTTATGGTATGATTTTGTTAATTGTGTACTATCAGCAGTTTCAAAATAGAATTTTGGTAGAAATTAAACAAATATTGTTTAGAGGTAAAAAGGGAAAAATATAATTGTATTTGGATAGAAAAGTATAACATATATATTCTTTAAGAAAAATAGTCATAGAATTAAAACTTATGGGACCAACATGTGAATAACTCTAACTTCAAGGTCAAATAAGTTATTCTGTTTCATATTAAAAAATATTTACTTATTTTGTATTTTTTTTAATGAAAGCATGTTTGTATTATTTGTTATTCCTTATGTTTTTTTTTACTTATGAATATCACATTGTTTTTTTATATAGACTATAATGTCTTTTATAGTTTTTTCTCTTCTCATTATTATTTCTTTTAGTTTCCATGTTAAAAGAAAAAAAAGAGGTCGGGTTGTTATTAATAAGAAGATATTATAAGGAAAAGTTTATTGAATGTGACGTCAGAGCCATAATATGACACGTAAAAAGAAACACGAGAATTCATATAAGGTGATGATTTTGTACCGGTATTAATATATATATTTTTTGTGTTAAAGGGCTCCGGATACATCAAGGGTAAGGAGTAAGATGTTGTATGCAAGTTCCAAAGACAGATTCAAGAGAGAACTCGATGGAATTCAAGTAGAATTGCAAGCAACTGATCCCAGTGAGATGAGCTTTGACATTATAAAAGCTCGAGCTTTCTAGTTTCACTACTGGTTGGCTCACTGATAAGCAAAAAAAATTTAAAAAAAAAATCTGGGGGCCTTTTTCAAATCCCTTTGCATGACTTGGTTTGACAAGAAAAAAAACCATGATGTAAAATTCAAAATGCAGTTTTTGTGATCTCTTTGCTCTATTAAGAGATTCACTTAAACTTGCTTATAATTGCTTTCTCTATGCTTAATTTTTTCTTTGTGGATTGTGTAAAATTAGTTTTGGAAATAATCTGATTCTATTTCATCATTCTTTTTATTTTTTATATTAATTATAATCTCATATTTCTGTAATATTATTTTCTTTCGTGTAGGATTATGTTGTTTATTTGTGATGTTTAAGCTTTTGTCATAAGCAAATTGAGAATCTGATTGGAATTGGCAAGAAATATCTACATTTATATTTTATTTTGTAAAAAAAAAAAGAAGCATACTTTATCTTCAAATTTTAATAAATAATTTAATTCAAACTTCACGAACATATGAATCTTATTATTACTATTATTATTATTTTGAAAATGAATGAATCCGATTACTTACGTCTTTAATTAATAAAAATACTTTTACAGCTTATTTATAATAAAATTACTTTTCTAAACTTTTTTATCTAATCGGATTTGAACATTCAATTTTAAATGAAAAGAATATATAAAATTGAAGGTTTGAGACCATTGTTATTATTATTGTTATTTAAGGCTTGGCACAATCCAAGGAGGGATTTAAACAGAAGGGATTTAAATTAAATTCAACTATTTAGAAATAAATCTAACTAATTAATTTTGTTTTCGTAATTTTAGTCCAAATTTATCTTACAATATATTTGATTTGGAAACTATGAACTTTTCATATTTATCAAACTTTACAAGTCCTAGTATTATGATGAAAAAGATGTAGGAAATTCTAAAATTAGCCTTGTAGTTTTATGAGGAAAAAATATGAATTTTGAACAGGAGTAAATTTGTCTAAAATGATAACAAAGATAAATATAAATTATTTAGGGATTAAAACGATTCAAATTAATAATGAGAGACTAAAATGAAAAGTATAAATTATTTGGGACTAAATAGGACAATTTTCCAAAAAAAAGAGTTCGACAAGGGAAAAAGAAAGGACGCATTAGCTGTTACGTCTTAGGGGTGGAACGTGCTTCTAATGCGTTCTCAGAACCGGGGCCATTAATTAATCATTATAAGCCATAGCCGCTGTTTAGGGTTTTAGCAAAGGGACGGAACGCAAAGGAAGCGCGCGAAGAATAGAGGCAAGCATGGAGGACCAATCCCCTCCAGCTGCACCGGCTACCTGTTGGAGCAATATCCTTAAGCAACGACCGCCGACTAAGCCACCGCAACACCACCACGCCGGCAACACTGCGGACGCCTCCGTCGTGTCTGGTCATGGAGTGCCTGTTGCCAGCTGCAAGTCGACTAAAGGTATAGCGGTGGCAGTAGTGGATGCCAACGCTATAATACAAGGCGGACAGTCGCTTGCTCACTCTGCTGATAGGTTCGTTTCGGTTTCTGAGGTTATTAGCGAGGTTCGTGATCCCAATTCTCGTCATTCCCTCAATTTCCTCCCGTTTTCCGTCGACATCTTGGAACCTTCACCTGATGCTCTTAAGAAAGGTCAGAACTGATTGTGTTAAGAATTGTAATCTAGTTAAGTTTTATTTTTGAATTTGAATTGATTGTGTTCATCCTACTTTGGGAATAGTGTTTGAGCTACGAATCTGGCTTTGGTGTTGTATTCTATTTGCGCTGGTGTCTGCCTTTTCAATTGTTTCAAGAACTTATTCTAACGAATCTCTTTAGCAAACTTACTTTTTCTGGTTACTTGTTTTCTTAAAGTTTATTTTTAGGACCAATTTTCTGAAACAGCATTCTCTTCTTATCTTAAATGAAATCAGATTTTAATTGAGTGATGACCAACTAGAACAACTCGAAATACGTTTTTGGTCTCAAACACTGAGGTGCTGATGGCTTGTGCTAAGCATTTGAGAACAGATCTATTGCCTCGGTGAACAGTCCAGGAAGATGGACTAATTGATAATTGAACCCCTTTAACTCATATATCACTAATCAATGTGCAGTATTTTTGTTATGCTACAGAAGAAGTGGGTGACTTTCCTGTTGCCTGAATTGCCATCTTTCTTTATTTTCCTTTTACAAGTATTTCTTTCCGGCTAAAGTTATGATTTCTTTTTAAAATTTTCCTGTGCTTTTCTTTGTCTTACAGTAATAGGCTTTGCAAGGGCAACTGGTGATCTGCAAACACTTTCTGATGTGGATCTTAAGCTTATTGCTTTAACATACACATTGGAGGCTCAGATCCATGGAATTCAGCATCTTAGGGACTGTCCTCCTCCAATCCACACAGTTAATGTGAAAAGGCTTCCTGAAAAGGACATGCCTGGATGGGGATCTAATGTTCCGAATATTGAAGAATGGGAAGCTTTGGAACATGCCTCTGAAGATGGGTCTAACTCAAACTCAAAAATCCTTCCTTTGAAAGATTTGAACCTGAATGTCGTTTCTAATGATCAACAGAGTATAGAAGGTGGTTCAATGGGAACTGCTGGTGAATCTTTGTCTGTAGAGCAGGAGGATGGAAATGTTGAGAAAAGCAGGCAGCATAGAAAGTACCCTCCTGTGAAGAAAGAGGTTAAAATTGAAGGCAAAAAAATGGTAGCAGATGGAGTTGATGCAACAATGGGGCAATTTGATGAGAATGCTGGTGAGTTTGTGCCTGCTGTGAGTCGAAGCACTCGCAGAAGATATCTGAGAAGGAAAGCTAGACGTGAAATGAGTGAGGTATTATCCGAAAAGGATGACAAGGAAGATGCGACTGAAGATCTAGAAAAGGACGATATGCGTGAACTTATAAATTCGGAAGAAGTCCTGAATGGGAAGTTAGGGGAGAGCAAGATAGTTGAAAGGGATGATGGTGCTGAAGATATTTCTGCTATTTTGCACCAGATGAGGCTGGAAGAAGAATCTTTGAATGCTTCAAATGATGACAGTACATTGGAAGATCCTGCAGAAGGCCTTCATTCAAATGATCTCAAGGAGGCTGATGTCCCCAGTAATAATAGTGAAAATGTCAGTGGTGAAGTAAAGCATGTAGAAATTGATGATGGACCAGAAAACTTGGACATAACAAGTGAAAATGGGGAAAGCATCTGTGCATCCCATACAGATGATATTACAAGTGAGCATAGCTGGACGCTCCGCTCGTTGTCTGAGTCTACTGTGGCCTGCATAACTAGTGACTACGCGATGCAAAATGTGCTTCTTCAGATGGGTTTGCGTCTCGTAGCCCCTGGAGGAATGCAGATCCGGGAGCTACACAGGTTTGTACTCTATTTGTACCCTGGTTGTGTCACAATGCTGTGTTTATCTTGTGTTTTGATGAGAAACTTTTGCGTTCAACTAGTGCATGTACCAGTACTTCATCTTTTGTTGTGCGGTTTCATGGAGTGGCCAAGATGTCAACTTACATCTGATGTGCACTTCTACTTTCAGATGGGTACTACGGTGCCATGCTTGCTTCAGAGTGACCACGGATATTGGTCGAATTTTCTGTCCCAGCTGTGGAAATGGAGGCACTTTGCGAAAGGTAGCTGTAACAGTTGGCGAAAATGGTATCATTCTTGCAGCACGTCGATCACGTATTTCTCTGCGTGGAACAAAAGTGAGGAAACCATTCTTCCAAAAATTCTTAGAAAGCTTTAACACGTTTATCTATTACCCAATCGCATTAGTTTAATCAATGATAACAAAAGTAGGAAAAATAAAAATCTTTGACTGCCTGTATTCTCCTTGTTCATTCCCTGTGGCAGCTGACAAACTTGATAGTTATCGAAATATTTTATATACTCTTTCATTTGTGGTAACATAAATGATAGCTTTAGCTGCATTTTTGTTGCATATTGCAGTTTTCTCTGCCTTTACCTAAAGGTGGCAGAGATGCCATCACCAAGAATCCAATTTTACGTGAAGATCAACTTCCACATAAGTATCTACATCCCAAGACAAAGAAAAAGAACAAGCAGGTAAACGTTGAAAATTTTCATTGTTATTGAGGATCTTCGCAGATATGCTGTCGATTTTTCCTGTAAAATTCTTCCTCCTAACAAAAACGGGTGTTTTGTTCTGTAGGGAGACAACGATATATTCATTGCAGATGATGTATTTAACCATCATACAGATAAGAGAGCTCCCTTACAGCCTCCCATGAGAAAAACACTTGCAGTTTTTGGTGGAAAGAGGAACCCTAATGATAACCATTTCTCTCGTGCCAAGCACTGAAATTATTTTCAGCCCAAGATTACATAAGATAGGTTTTGATAAGTTAAGAATTTGATATTTTGTTTTTTATCAAACTCGAGAGAGCTTCTTGTTTTGTGTTTGAAGATTTTGAAAAACCCAAATATTACTCTAGTTAATAGAGCACCATGATATTTGAAATTGATTGTCTATTATGCAAGAGCATTGGCAAAGGTGATGGCTTCTTTCTCTTGCATTTTTTTCCTACTTTTGATTGATCAAAGAGTTTCAAAATTTGGTTTGTAACAATATTGTCAGTATCTTTGTGAAGTCGTCTTTATTTTCAAGTTAGGACAGGAACTTGTGTCCCATTGAAAACTAGCAACAGACAATAGGGAATATATCCCCAAATGCCATCTTTTTTATCTTTTTGCCAATTTGGGCTAATTCTTTTTTTCTGGATTACTTATGCCACTTGACTTTTATAAGTAGTTAAAAATGTCAAAATGCAAATATCTTTTAAGTGGAGATTATTATGTGAGAAAAAAATATGTACGTAGAGGGTGTTTCTATCTAAATATGACGAAACTATTGATGGAGTATTCTTTATATTCATTTTATCATTTTATGAAGGGACTGTGTTAATCATGTGATTATCTCCATTAAAAAACACTAAAAATTGCGTATATGTTACTGTATTCTCTTAATAGTATACTTCTATTGGATTGAAATGTATTGCAAAATGAGATTTTTTCAACTTGTTGACTCTACTTTTTTTTATCTTATAATCCAACAACTTTCATTTATATAAATAAAAGAAAGTAAAAATAACGCACAAAAATACCAAATCCAAGATAAGTTGTGTATATTAATTCCCTAAATTATTTATACAAGAAAACAGGAAGGAAAGTTCTCATGACAATAAGGATCAACAGAAACAAGAATGAAGCAGTTTCCTGCAGCAATACTCATCAATTACTATTTTCTTTAAAAAAAAAAAAAAAAGATAAAGCAGCTGCTGCACAAAGAATGGTGTACTATTATTAGTCATTACAAGAAAAACTGGCTGTTTCTCAAAGCAGGCAAAATTTACATCATCTCAAATCACAACTATGAGTGGGAAATTTTAAACCCAAAAAAAAAAAAAAAAAAGAGAAAGAAGAAAGATTAGAGACAAAAACTATATATGTATCTTGTAATTTACAGTGTTAGTTATATATGATGTATATGAGTTTATGAAGAAAGTGCAAGTTCAGCCCATGCCAATGATGATGCTTTCAGTTCTACTGATATAGAGGTATCAATACCACTTTCCAACATTTCGCATAAATCTTTCATCGAACTTCTGCAGTTTTTTGAGCTCGGTTGAACACAAGTGCTCACAACCTCGCAGATTACTTTAAGGTCTTCGTATCTGAAGTGTTTCAACTCAGGATCAACAACATAAGACATTACTTCCGGCACTTCAAGATATTCTTTAGCCTAGAGAGAGAGAGAGAGATAGAGAGAGAGAGAGAGAGATAAAACGGGCACATCAGTTCTTGAAGAACAAGTTCTGTAAAGAAAAAAATGTCAGAGGGTTCATTTTCTTACCCAGTCTACTAAGCAACCTTTATCTTCGCAGTATGGAGGTCTCCCGCTCACTATTTCCAGTAGAAGTACACCAAAAGCGTATATGTTTCCCTGTATATCAAGATGTCGCGCCTCTAATGCATTTGGAAGAACACAAATGGCTCCTTCGTTGCTAATGTTGCCGGAGTTCTTTTCTGATCTTGAAAGGATATTCTTCCAGCTCTCGAAATCAACAAGCTGTAGAAGCAGCATTTCAAGATATATATATATATCATTAGGAGAACCAATCAAAACCTCTACTCTTAACAAAAATTCGGATAAAAGGTTAATGGAATACCTTTGGAGAAAAATCTTCTGTGAGATAAACTGCATTAGAATTCAACTCTGATATAGTAAAAGGAGGATCAAGTTCTGTATGAAGATACGTTAGTCCTTTGGCAATGCCGATAATGATTTTCATTCTTCTTGTCCAAGATAATTGGCATCCTTCCCCATCTGCATTAAACAATGAGGCTACATTTTCAACCCACGACCATATTACAGAAGCAATGAAGTTTATCGGAACAAGGTGAAAGAATTATAAAATAAAAATCCTTACAGTGAAGGTGTTCATACAACGTCCCATTTGATGCATACTCAAAGATCAGCATTCTTGTAAAAGGACTGCTCTCCTGACAATACCCCAATAACTTTCCAGCATTTTCATGATTTAACCTTGCCAAATCTGCTACCTGAAATTTGTTATAATGATAATAAGGCCTCAAAGTACGACTACTAGTATTTTCATGATTTAACCTCTTGCAAATGGTGAAGGTACTATTTATTACCTCCTTTTGATAATAAAGCTCTAGAAAGCCAGTCCAATGCTCTTCTTTGACACAAAGGGAGATCACTGCAATTTCAGGCCCGCCTTTCAAGGTGCCTTTATAAACGTGACTATCCGGAGAGGATCCAATAATGTTGCTAAAATCTTCACAAGCTACTTCAAGTTCTTGTCTGCTGTACTTCATCACGTCCTTCAGCATCTCAGAATCTGTAGAGAGTTCCAGAAAGGATAATAAATGGTTGAACTTAAAACAAATGTGCATTGTAGACTCAGTTTTCGCTAAAATATCTGAAAATGATTTGGAAACTTAAATGAAGAAGAGTGATTTGATTTTGAACCTACCTATGTAGACGGCCATACATTCCTTCTCACTTGCTGATTTTTTCCAAGGGATAATGATAGAAGATTTATTCTTGCACTTTTGAAGAGCGGTGAAAAGAGCCACGAGAAAGAGAACACCAACCATAACCCCTGTCACTATCTCTAGGATTAAAAGCCAGGCAGGTCTTGAAGTAGAAGCGTGATGCTTGGAATCATCTTCAGCAGCACGGTGCTTATTGCTGACTGCTGGATGGCTTCTTGGTGTTGGAGTGCCCCCTGTGATGAAACAAGGATGGGCATTACATAAAAACATATCAAATGCTAAGAGAGTATCAATCTCAATAGATTACTCATGACCTATCAAAGTAAAAGAAAAGAATACTAAAAAACTTGGAAATATGAATCAATTCTCTCTTATAGTTCAAAATAGAAAACTCCAGAAGACAAGAATAAACAAAATATTGTCGTTTACACTTTTTTCCCCTTTAAAAGTAGAATCTTAACACTAACAATAGAAGTCAAGGAAAGACATATACCACACTGCATACTAGGTCGTTGCTTAGGATCTTTATCTTCTAGGCAATTCCCGCGAAAGTTGAACCTTAGGGGGAGAAAAAGCACAATAAGACATGCAAAAACAATCGACAAGGAAAGAATAGAAAAATGCAGCTGAGGAAAGAAGATGTAATATGCAACAAAGTATACACTACCTTGGTAGATACCCCAGACACTTAGGTATGCTGCCAATGAAGAAATTGTACGAAAAATCTGCAATTCTCAGTTGGGATGAGCGACAGAGGCCTGTTGGCTGCACATTTGACATATACCTGGTATGAATACATAATGAAGTCATTACTTGGGGAAGGAAGTGTACCCCATACAAGGAATTGCTGAAAGCTGAATTTCAAAGGAACTCTTTCTATCAAATGAGCATATCAAGGGTTGATATATGGGGAAAATATTTATGAACTGATTTATCTATGAGAGAGTATAGCAATTCATAAATAGAATTCCACACGGGAAGATAAGGTTACAGTTTTTAGTAGGCACGTAGGACTCCGGAAAATATTTAGAACAGAAGAAAAGGAATTAATAGTAGCTTGTCACCAATAGTGAGCTTTCTCTACCTCATTTTACATCCTCTAAGTAGATATGCATTGAGATAGTTCTTAAGCAAATGATATATGAATAAAGCAACAGGAATCCAACTTACATCCCATGCACATTGCCTGAAAAGTCAGAACTGTTACTGGCGGGGACAGTCCCTTGGAGCTTGTTCCTATCTAGTCGTAATTCCTCAAGGTATTTCAGGCTACCAAGCTCAGGAGGCAATCTGCCAGTCAGCCCGTTGGATTGAAGGTTTCTACAAGAACCACAAGTGCCCTTAAAAGCTAAGAAAAGATAAAGCAAAAGGGAAAACTAATGTGCAAAAGCCGGATTCCAAAAGCTTCACATTTACTAACATTTTCATTATAGTTGTTAAGTTTCCGAGCTCGGAAGGAATTGGTCCTGTTAACTGGTTCACACCCAAATCCAAGACTTTGAGGTTTTTCAACAAGCCAATCTCCTTGGGTATTGTACCAATCAGCAAATTTCCATGCAAGATTCTGCAATCCCCAGAAAACCAAATTTACATCCCAGTATCAACTTTTAAAAAAAATGACACAAACAAATAAATGCAGTATGGAGTTGTATCAAAAGCTTACTTACAGTTCTTGCAAATAAACCAAATTATGCAGTTCTGATGCAATGAAACCTTTCAGAGATGCCCATGAAATATTACTGCAACACAAAGTGCCAGCATTAAATTCAAAACCCAAAATCAGCAGCAATAGCATTATTAATGTCACTAATAAGTTTCTGACCCACAAGATTATCATATAAATGAGCATAAATCCATGGAAAAAAAAATACAACCACATTAATTCCTGCTTTCAAGTATAGGCAGAAAAGATTTCTTACATCTTTATGACATGATCTCGAGCCATTGAACAAGAAATGCCAGACCAATCACAAGGATCTGAATCTAGGTTATTCCAATTTGATAATATCAGAAATGGGTCCTCATATATAGCTTCCTTAAAAGCAGTGAGAGCATTAACTGTGTCAAACCCACAATTACAATTAGAAGAAGTCTATACTCAAGAAGATCTTCAAATGAAACAATAGAATTCAATCTACATTGATGAAAATAACTGAATTAACATCTTCCACCAGAATCAGGGGAAAATTTTGACATTTTAGTAGACTTACAAATACAAGATCTAGGAAAGGAAGTTGAAGAGTAATGTGAATTCATACCTTCATTTGCCGTAAAGGCACAAGCAGTCACAAGAAGAAGTCCTATACTGAGTAGAAGAACTCCAAATTGAGAAGAAGTGCCCATCTTTCTTCCAAGTTTTGCAAGCATTGTTGAAGAAAAGCTCCAAGCTTACACAGTCGCAATACGAAAGCAACCCATCATCACAACAGTGACCAAGATTATAAAAGAAAAAAAGCCCAGAAGAAAGAAAAAGAAAAAGAATCACAGTAGGAGAACAGGGTTTTTCAAGAAACAGTAGAAAAAAGTGAAATTAGTAAAGAAACAAAAGCACAATGGTGGTTTTCAGGAAGATAACAAGAAACTCAAGAAAATATAAAAAAAGGGTTCTTTTTCTAATGGGCAAAAACAATTAACTAGGGTTAAAGTATGAATCTTGCAGTGCAACAACCCTGAAAGCAAAGCAATGAAGTTAAAACAAAGGGAGAGGGACACATTAAAAGCAAAACTTGGATTCAAAGAGAGGTTTGGTGTCAGAAAAACAGAGGTAGAGACAGTGAGTTCAAAACAAGATTTCAGTTTTTGGGGGAAGAAATGGATAGATTATGATATTCCACACAGAAAAGAGACCAAATGTTACTCTCTCTCTCTCTCTCTCTCTCTGCTCATAATACCACTGGCAAAAAAGCAAAGCAAGAAAGAGATTAAGATGAGAGGGAGATGAACTGTTCACTGCGGAATGTCTCTTTGTTTGTTAGGCTTTGATTTGATTAATAGAAAATGGGCGGTTTTTACTGTACGTTTGCTTTAATTATCTATCCATAGAATTATTGCATTTTCCACCATTATTATTATTGCATATTAAATATAGGAATTTCATTTTCAATAAAACCAACCACTGGTCTCCTTTCTATCTCCTTTTCTTGGGATTTCCCTAGGTTTTCTTGCTCTGCTCCTCATAGGTTCAGCCTGCCAAGAAAAAAACCCTCAAGCTCAACTGCTCAAGTACAATTATGGGACATCTTTTACTACTATTTTACTTTCAAGGGCTTTTATTTTTTTCAAATAAAATTGAGGAATGGCATATTGAGAATATTTATTCAAAATTTTTATTCTAAAAAACTGTTTTAAAACTTTTTAATATAACATTGATAACAATAAAAAAATTAAAAGCACTCATGATAATTTTTTTTTCGCGTTAACTAACCAACTTAAAATAAGTTAAGGACATCTTATTTTAACTAATTGATAACAAACCCCTTCATTATAGTTTCAAAAAAAAAAAAAAAAAGCCTTCATTATAGTTCATAATAAGTAGGATAAAGAAAGCCCGCATGGGTGTAGCATAGATAGTTCTGGGGTTGTATAATTGGTATCAAGGACTAATGTTCAAATTCTGGCAGCGGCAGTGTGAGAATTTCAACATCTCCAATATAAGAGGTGGTTTCTTGTGCGCAGCAGTTTCTGAACTGCTCTCCAATTTGCAAGACCACTGAGTCACTATGATTTACATCCTCTACCTAGACGTCGCACAATCTAGTGGGCGTCGGACAGTCTAATGTAGCCCTATGAACAAGGAATTTTGCCTTTTGATAGCAAGGATAAAGAAACAAACTCCAGATTCCACCATTAAGATTCTTGTCTCCATATATGCCATGTAAACAAGAAAGCTTATTTACCTTAGGCTGTAGATTCCGTTTTAATTGAATAGTATTTTCTTAAAAAAAATTATTGAGTTAATATTTTAATGCTTACACATTTAAGTTCTTGTGTTCAAAAAATATGTATATATATATTTTTAATTCGGTATTCAAAGTCATTCAAGAGAGATTGAAAAATATAAAATTCTTAAATAATAGTACAAGACTATTATGCGGTATTAAACCAGTTATGGTACAATACACATTCTTTTCATGAACTTATTTTAATTTAAAAAAAAAAAAAAAAGTGAAGAGCAACCCAATCCAAAAAATGAAAACATTGTTCATCCTCTCCCTTTATACAATAATAATAATTATAACAATTATTACTCTCACCTACTCTTACCAATTCTATTAAATTTTCCTCTTCTAAAAACCAAATAGTAGCTCGGTATATTTCATAAGATGATGTACTTTCCGATGTCACTCTCAATATATATATATATATATATTTTCTATATTTTTTTTTATAATTTAAAGATAACTATTTGACACAATTTCTAAAGTTTAATGGAAAAAAAGGCTTTTTTCAGCATTGTCTGATTTTGAAACTAATTAAATCTTTATTTTTTTAAAGGGAACTAATTATATCACTTATAGCTTAAACTCACACAAGTTACTACTTTTATTTCTTCACAAATTAATTATTACAATTTGTAATCAATTAACTTACTACTAATGATGTTCCTCATGGCTATTGGCTACATTGTTTTGTACTGAGCATGTCTACAAACCACATTAATCATTCTTTCCCTAACTTTACAAACATTACCATCTCTAGTCTCCTTACTTTTTCCTACAAAAACTCATATATATATATATATATCAATTAAACTACTTTAGAATAATTTATTGAGACTTAAAATACAAATATATTAAGACCTAAAATACAAATATACGTAAGACGTGAAGCATAATATTTTATACTAATATATAATCTCTTTTTATCTTTTTTTTATTTATATTAATCAGAATATCTTTCTTAGCTGAAAAACTAACATGAATAAATAAATAACTAGTTTAATTTTAGTTTACAATAATAATATAAAACACATGAGAAACCTACAACGTAACTAAATATAGAAATGAAATATTTTTTGTATATACATGCCTTGCCTAAAGTCCATCTACATTAGATTATTCAAGTCTATGATTTCCTTAAAAGCAATCTTGATTTGAAGTTGTAGCCCATGAATATATTAAATATAATTAAATTATTAAATTTTAAGCAGATAATTAAGTGGTGATTAGACATGAAACAAGCTGTATGGCACCATGATTTATTTGTTAATTACTCTATTAAAGTCAAATTTTGAATGCTGAAAAATGGGTCAAAATGGGGTATAATAAAATATCACTATCACATTTTTTTTCTTTAAAATTTGAAGTTTTGAAAGAAGATAGAAACAAAAAACAAAGAAAGGCCGTTGAAGGTTTTTTTTTTTTTTTTTTGTGATTTGCCTTTTTCATATAAATAATGAAAATTGAATCCTATATAACCTAATTTATATTTAAACTTAAATGAAGGGACCTAATTGTCTTTGTTTGAGACAAACAGTGCTTCCAAGCAAGACAATACAGACAGGAACAGACAATATTAAGGTAATTAAATTAATAAGAAATATTATCGTCATATTTTTTTCTAATATGATTTCTTTTTATAATATATTTTTCTCCTTAAAGTTTATCTTTTTCCTTTAAAGTTTATCTTTCATTTGGTAAATTTTATTAATAAAATACCAATTAAGAATGTTACACAAAATGTTATAGAAAATATTACATAAGATGCGAATAACATATTTTTCATGTTATTTAGGGATATGAGTTTGCATATCAATTTTAGCTTGAACCGGTCATGAACATCCTAAATTATAGCATAATCAAAACCAATTATATTTATAAGATGGGTCATGGGTTAGAATCATCTAGTATATGTACTAAGATTTATTGGCAAAAAATAACAGACTTTTTTTTAATAGCGCATAAATTACATCATGAAGAATGTGTTTGTATCTTTTCAATGATACATTAGAATCAATAGCGGTTCAAGGTAGAAGGTAAATGAACACATATTGTTATCATTTTTCACATGAAAAAATTAACCCTTGGTTCCATCTATAACCTTTAATATAATATGTGTTGCCACCGTCTCTTAATCTAGTACCTCTTCTCTGTGTACTCTTTTCATCTTAATCTCAATCGCTTGCCCTTCATCAGTTTCTCTCAATCTTACTATTCATTTATTCACAAATTTTCATGATTCTTTGTCATTTATCATTTATGCAATAGTGAAATGCTCTCATTTTTCCTGAATGAAGGAAAACTTTTCCCGTTAAATAATTATAATCATTTCATTTACCATAAAGATTTCTTAATATATCTTAGAATGTATACATTTTGTAGTATTTTATTTTATAAGATTCATGTATTATTAAAAATAATATTACAGGGTGACAAAATAGTGATATAAACATTACCAACCTTTATATACTCCTATTCTATCATAAATTTTGACCTAGTTTAAGCCAAATGACATTCACATTTTTTATATATATATATATATATATATATAGGGATTGAAGTAATGTATTGGGTCGAATTTAGTTTATTGCCTTGTCTAATTATGTTATATATATACATGAAAAGAATGGAGTGAGGCAAGTTGGTCTCGTTGGAGTGGCTAAGTCCAATTCCAAACTTGAATTGCCAATAACATTTTACTTCTTTTGAAAAAGCATTGCATGAATGTCCATATGCTATGGCTTTCTAATGTCTTCTTCTAAACTTGTCAAATTATAGATACCAATTTTGTGTATCACTCTTTTTTAATATATTTTTTATAAAATTTATCTTTTTTTAATAAATTTTTATTAATAAAATATATTCAATAGTAATCCAAAATACTCTTTATAAGGATGATGAGACATTCCAAGTTTTGGGATCTATATGTTTTGGTCTAATATATAATTAATTTCTTGAGTTTAATTTTATTTACTATTTTATTTTCACATTTCAATTATTCAATAATTTTATCGTTCAATTTCAATTTTGATAGGCTTTAAGCCTCTTTTGTACATGTCTTCTTATTTATAAACGATCCCTTTTGGTAAAAAAAAAAAAAAACATAAAAAGTTCATTTGCTTCTCCGTAAACTAGATTTTTTGTTGAAAAAAGAAAAATCTACAAGAACTATTTTCATTAATTACGAATTGACTATTCAATTACCGATGCATCTTTTTTTTTGCTAGATATTATTTATGCATCTTTCAATTATGCAATGAGAATATTAATGTGAAAATGGAGTGAAAAAGACTTGACATGAAGTCTAATATGATTCATGATAGATAAAAGGATTTAATAAATTATTTAATTCATAATGATGGTTCTTTTATTCAACATAGCCATCATTGTTTCTAATTAAAGTTCTAAACACAATTAAAACTACACTAATATTGACCGGTTCGTTTAATATATTCTCTAATACACATATTTTATAATAATTTCATTAATATAAATCCTATACAAGAAAGATAAATTATAAACTGTAAATGATAAACTCTAAACGAAAGTTACTATTAAAAAAAGTGTACCATATAATATAATAAAAAATGTACTAAATCATCTCGAGTACATTAATATGAGATTATATTAAGGTTAATTTCTATAAAATTGTATTATTAGGTACAATGTCTTGTTCAAAAATCATGGTGAATTAAAGTACAAGATTTGTAAAAAAAAAATAATGGGGTAAAAAAAAAAATTTGAACATGGTAATATTTGTTATTGGTTTAGTAGTCGCATCAAAACTGTTGAAGAAAGCTTGGTCGACCAATAAATTGTGTGAGGCGAGGGTGAGGGCAGGGGACCTCTATGCCTAAAGCTTTTTGCTTTTTTGTACCTAAAAGGGAGAAAATCAAGAATTGTCTTTGCTTTCAAGGGCCTTTTTGTTTTTTAATTTATAGAAATACAAACAATAATTGCAATCCCCAAGTCTTTTTCCAAATTCTTCCTTCACATAAAATCAAAATAATGAATAGTAATGTATTTTTTTTTTTTTACGTATGGGAACGAAATATGATATAAATTTAGGATCAATTAGCTGGTAAAAATATTTTTATCAGTGAATTATTATATAATCATAAATGATAATGTATACTAAGTAGGATAGCTTTTAAAACTGTCATAAATAATATACATTGCTCACTCTAAACATTGTTAATTTCATATACTAATTTAAAAGTTCGTAATATTATGTCATATAACTTTAAAAATTATAGCACTAAATAAATACCTATTAATACTTCAGAAAAATAACATTTAAGGACTAACAAATTAATTTTAAATCAGTCTCTAAAATGACAAATAATAATTTATTTGAAATTAAATTAGTTGATTAAAAATCAGTGATTGCTTGTAACAATTGAAAATAAAATTATTTCAAAATAACAATAATATGAAATCCGTTTTTAAATAGGATAAATTTTCAGTTTCAAAGTGGCCAAATTTATATTATTTTAATTTTATTAGAGCGGGGGATATTAAAGCATGCATATAACTGTGAATTATTTTCCTTTTCTTTTTTTTTTTTTTTGTGCCTTTTGGCTTTACATATAATCATCTTATATGAAGACTTGCTACAAAAGCAAAGCAACATTTGATCAATTGTTTTATTTGGCAGGCAGCCTCATAATAGCATCACTTTGTAAGTGCTGCATACTTTGCATCTCTTTAGGAATTATTGTGGAACTGAATTCACAATTTTAATGGAACTCATCTCTTGGGAGCTATTTTTAATGGAAAATAACATTGTACTTTGGATTGATTTTTAGTTTGGAAAAATGTATTTTAAATTTTTACACTAATTAAAATGTTAATAAATAAGTATAAAACGATATATTAAAATTTTTTTCAATGTTTAATGCTTGTATTTGAGCAAATCATCGTTTGAAATCTTTAGATGTGGAGAGAAGTTAGGGAAAAAGAAGATAGAGAGATAAAATAATTTATCAAAAATAAAATTTTTTTCGCATAAATTTTAATTTATAGATTTTAAAACAAACTTTAAAAAGAAGGCCTCATTTCCTGTCCCACAAGGACTCGTGGCAATGTTTTGGGCTGCCGCCTATTTTTGTTACTGGACATAATTGTGGACTCACTGAAATTTGGAGTCCAATAATATGGGCCTAATGTTCCGCCCCATTTCTGATTTTTATTTTTTTTGTTTTGAGGGAGCATTTCTGAATCCTTATTTTCATTTATTCATAGAAAAATTATTATTTTTTTTCATTTCCTTTTTAACTTTTAATAAATCGTTTTTTATTTTTGTCGACAAGGTTATCTTTTTCACATCCTGATTTAATTACTATTTCACCGTAATTAAGAATTATTCATTTTATATAGATTTAAAACATTTTCTTAGTCATTATGCACTAGAAAGATAGAAACAAAAAAGCAATAAAAGGAAAAAAGAGAATGAGATAAAAATATATTTCATCTCTAATGATACATTTATTCGAATTGACCAGACTTAAGCTTTATAATTAAAAAGTTGGATGTTCAGATTGATGGGGAGTGTGGGAGGGTGCCTAGGCAGGCAAAACTATTTACCTATTGCTCCAAACATTGAACCAAAATACATTTACAATGCGACTTTGTTTATAATGCTTAAATCAGTCAGGGAGTGGTTTAATATTGCATGTCAATTTATTACTATTGTTGGTGGACCTTATGCCATTCAATCCCTTCCGTATTAGTGATGACTCTCAGATATTAAAAAAAAAAAATACATTTATCCTTATTACAAAATCTATATGTCTATCCCCTAAACAAAGGTGGAAAAATATTCTTAAAAAAAAAAAAAAAACTATCCCTCTATTCTAGAATTGCCCTAGATTTTTGTACCATTATCAAGACTATTAAAAAAATTTCTCTCCCATTTCTCCACAATCTTTAATGTATTAGTTTTTCTTCTAATAAGAGCTCCAAGAACTTGAGGGTCATATGGTGGAGGAAGATTACATGGACTTATAATTGATGGCCCTTTCACCAATGATTCCATCATGGGTTTCCTTGTGCTTGGCAAACCATTGTTTTTGAGCATAATTCAACAGCCCCTTTTGGTATTTTAGGCTCAAACTTGACATGTTTGGCATATTCATTCATTCATAAGATGGAACATATAATCATACACATAATCCACCTTTAACTCTTCTTGAATGAAACTACTTGCTACATCTAATTCTGAATTTTTTAAGATAAGTTAGTATTTTTAACATACTTTACAAGGAAAATGATCAATCAAATATCTAAATTTAGGTCAATTTTATTATATGGTATCAAATATTTTACTCGATCATTAAGATATATAAGTATCAAATCCTATAAAATATGAAAAAATATATACTTAAAGAAAAGTCGAAAAAATCATTCTATTTCAATGTATGAAAGGTTAAGTAGTTGGATAAATAGAGGAGCATTCGAATCTTGTTTCTCTTAGACATTGCAATTGAGAAGGTGTTTTCTTGTATAAGCCACAAAAGGGTTCCCTTTCCAATAGGCATCCATTTGATCCTTTTATTACCTTCTTTTATTTCTTGCAATATAGTTTCCCATACCCTTATGTTTATTATCTCTGCCCTGCACCCATTCTTTTGTCTCACAAGTCAGAATAAGAACCCCCTATCTTAACCAAACCCAAAAGAGGAGGCTACCCTTACAGTTATCAGTTTAGTGGTAAAAAGCCTTCTTTATCAAACTCTTAGATTTAAATTACGTTTCTTTTTTTACATGTAATCTCTAATTCTTAAAATTCTGTTCCTATTCTTTTACTAGTAATTTTGGCATTGTTAAAATTAACGGGTATAGATCTAATTACACCACTAAAAAAGTACTATTTCCGGTCAAGAATATAAATCCTTTTGGACTTTGAGAATGATTAAGAGAACAATGTAATATTTTTTTGTAAGTCTATTTTACCTTTAATAAATAAAGAGAGAGAGAAAGAGAGGAAGGGGAGATAATAAATGAATTAGGAAAGGTGGAATTGAAAATTATAAAATAAATATACATTAAAATGTGTAAAAGAACTTAAAATTTTGACAATTCAATTTATATTAAAATGACTTATATTTTCGACTGGAAATAGTATCTCAAGACACACCACTCAAGCACATATTTGGACATCTAAAGCTTTAATTTACGCAATACTATGAACACACCCTCTCACACGCACAGGGCAGAACATATGAATAGTATGAAATTATGTAAGATAAAAACGTGAAGTTATGTAAGACTAAATTAAGATACACTCCTTACATGCACAGCTAGACATATGGAACGTAAAGTTATATTAAGACTGTAGACACATATGTCACACGCAGGATTAAACATTTAAAGCATAAAGTTGGGAAAAATTAAACATCTTCCGGGGACTCAACATTGAACTAACCTTAATACCACCTTAAACTTAACATGTTTGAACCTGAACGTAAACATAAATGCAAGAAATGGAGATTAGAACTTTACCAACCCCAAAAAGACCAATCAGGGAAGACAATAATCCAACCTCCATGGATCACCACAATACCGAAACAATGGCGACAGAGACAGAGCCACCCCACGAAAACTTGGAGCTTTTATAACAGGTCGATCATCACAATCAAACATCAATTCTAAATCAGGTAATCTTCCTGGATACTTTCATAATAGCTGCAAAATTCCCCATGATGTAAAAACATCTCTACTTTGTATTGATTTCTTGAATTTCTCCGTATAAACTTTCCCTTTCAATATTACCAGTCTAAAATGTTCTGTTCTCTTTTACTTCTTTCAATCATTTCCCTTGTAATCCCTCCAATGGCTTTAGATCTTCATGAATCCAACGAAAATACTCTGGACATGTTGAATTTGATAAAGGGTTGTCGTCAATTGTTGGGAATTTTGTGGGATAATTTGATGATGAACAAGTTTGTGTAGAATTTCCATGGGAGCAATTGAGAGGACCTTCAATTTTTTTTCTTTGAAGTTTTTTTGCTCTGTTTTTCTGAAATAACTATTTCTCGCCTTTTTTCTTTGACAAGTGATAAATTGGACTGCAAAAAATCAGGATAACTTGTTGAGAATTTTACAAAATAATGAGAAATATGTTTGTAGTTAATCAAAAGCTACTTAAACTCTGGTAAGAAATATGACTATTATGGTTTGTTGAATGAATATACACATAATGTTATGATTATTCATCATGATAAAAGCCTAATCATTATATCTCATTACACAATATATGAAATAATAAAAATAATAATGTAAGAACTTGATCTTTTATAATGAAAATAATAAAAAGAAGATATTATATTTGGGATGAAATCGAACTTTTCATTTCTTTTTCCTAAGGGGGAGCTTTATATTATAACTTTATCAAACAAAATATTTACAAAGTGTGGGACATAATTATGAGAGGGGTATATATTTGTATGCTACTAAACTCAGACTAAAGAGGCAAGGTGATATTCACCTTTGTTTAAAAAAAAATAATTTTTGTCTACAAGTAATATTATGCTTGAGATAAAATTGAACTTTTGATCTTTTAGTTAAAAGATTATAGTTATTTCAAATTGTAAAAAAAATTTATTAGCTAAGAATAGATATATTCAAGAAACTTGGTTTATTTGTTTAGTGTTCTATAAAAATTAATAAAATAAACGAGATGATAAAAAGATATGTAGTTGTAATAATATTTTAGAAATCGAAAAATTCAATTCTCTCTATACTAGTAAAAAACTTTCAAATATTAGAATTATCAAAAGAAAAAAAAAGGGTGTTGATTATTTTTTTTTTTGTGATCCCATTTCACGCGTGTCATTTTGTTTTGATTTTAGAATTATGAAAAGAGTACTTTACAGGGGACAACTTTGCTTTTCCTTTTCAAAGTTTATTCATTAATTAATTCCATTTCAAACTTTGCTAATTGATTAAAAATTATTGGTGCCATTTAAAGTTGTCTTGTAGACAACATGATGACCCTTTAGAGGAAAATTGGGAAATTGTCCTAATTTTTCTTTGTTTCTATGAGACTTTTCTTGACTCAATATAATTGGAGGGGAGCGATGTTCGTGCTCTAATTGCTTGACTCTCATTTAAAATCTTTTACATAGTACATTAAGTGAGCTTTTGAATCCTTTTAAATTAATCGATGATTTTCACGTATTACTAATATAATTGAAAGGAAAAAAATAATTAAAAAATCTCCAAAAAAAGCTATTGGGCTCATCATGTTGTTTATATAATCATCTTGATAGAACTTTTTGGGCTAAGCCCATATGTTTCCTTAAAATAAAATAAGCCGCCATACCCACAATTTATTAATCTTTAAAGGGCCGGGCCAGGCTGCCTATAGGAGGCCCAACATAAAGAATCTAACTATGGGTTTTCATAGATTTGTCTAGCCCACGTTTTCATACTCCATTCAATACTATTTTAGATTGATTTTCAATTATTTTTTTCACATAAATCGTTGACTTTTTAAACAGACTAAACATTCTTATACTAGATTAATAAAAAGAATTTAATTTTGGATCCTGTAATTTTTTCCATAAATAATTTTACTTTATGAAAATTAAAGAAGAAAAATAACTCACATTTTTCTAAAATAATACAATCCAAATAAAGTGACAGTCATTTCTATATAGTAATTCAACACTTTAAGACTAAGTAAACAGATTGTTAATGCTAATGCATGATTATTAATTTGACTCTTACATGCGAGATGTAAAAAGAGTTCGAAGTTAAAATTTTTTCTAAGTAAACGTTAGATTTAAATTGTACAAAAGTAAGTAAACTGAGTCTCAATTATTCTTATATTAATTGATGAGAGTACTTATGGCCTAATAAAAATTTGACCTTTCAAATATTGTAAATTTGTAATATTATGGATCTTTTACCACTCGAAATCTACTCCGGTTTCCAGTCAAAAAAAAAAATTTGTTGTTGGTAGAGTAGTTGCGAATGAAGGAAGAAGCATGGAGAAATGGTGAGTTTGAAATTTGAATATTGGCTACTGATGACATTGACTAAGTTTCAGTTTCAGTTAAAAGCTTCAATTCTTGCCATTCGAACAAAGCCTTACAAGACCTTACAGAGGTTGAATTTTAGTTTATTATCAATCATTTGAAGAATTAATTATTTTAATTAGGCCTCCAAAAGTCAGCATAATCTAAATATACAAAATTATTAAGGGAAGTTCAAATCCCTCCATTCTTCTGTTGACCACCAACATAAACTGCAAATTCTGTTTCAATTCCTCTGCAGCTTCTAATTTTGCCTCAATTAAGAAACTCATATCATATTCATGGCACAGGTAAATTAAGTTTTTGATTCAGTTAATTTTGGATTTAATTGTTAAATTCAGATGTCTTAATTTATTTTTGGTAGCAGAAAGTGGTGGTGAAGATGATGACCATGATTGATGATAAGACAAAGCAAAAGGCCATTGAAGCTGTTGCTGATGTTTCTGGTAAATTCTACAATTTTCTTCTTTATCCTTGACGATTATTGATACAAATAATTGGGATCAAATAGGTGTAAAAGTGTCATTTATTATGAAAAGTACTTATGCAAATCAAATAGAAAACGTGTTTTTCTAATGTTAACAATTCATCCTCATTTAATCTAATCAATTGCAACAATCTTGATCCAACTGTTTTTTTGTAAACATTTCTTGATGGATCAAATAGAGGTAAAAGTGTCATTACTCCAATTAATTTTATGAACTTTGATAGATTCGATAAGGTTTATTGTTTTTGTAAACATTTCTTGATGGAAAAATGCAGGGGTGGATTCAATTGCTGCAGATACAAAGGAGCAGAAGTTAACAATCATAGGTGAAATGGATACAATTGCCATTGCCAAAAAGCTTAAGAAAATTGGCAAAATTATCATAATTTCAGTTGGCCCTGCAAAAGAAGAGAATAAAGAAGAAAAGAAATCAAATGGTCAAAAGAAATGTTGATTATTCAAGAATCTCATTTCTTAAAATTCTTGTTATATGTTTGGATCAATTTTTTTTTGTTTACTTAATCTTAGTTTGTATATTACATCGAGTGATGTTGCATGGATCAATGTTGATCTAATTAATTGGATCAAATAAAGGTAAAAGTGTTATTTATTATTAAAAATACTTGTACGAGGAGAGTATAAACTATATTTTCATTGTATTGACAGATTTGACATTAATAATGTTATACATGACATGATATGAGGTGATGTTTGGATATTGTACCTAGTGATTTTTGAATCAAAATTTTTTCTTTCATAAGTTGTTCGGAAATTATATATAAGTGCTGCTATAGGAATTAATATTAATTTAATTAATAATATCAAATAAGCATAGAATTATCATTTATCAATTTTACACAAGGGCTTTTTTTTTTTTTTTTGGCCAATGCAAAATGGAATGCAATTCAATTCATGTTTGTTTTTGGTTTTGGTTTGATTTAAAAGTCTACTATAGCCTTTGAATGTGATATGAAGTTTCTCTTTGAAAAATGATACTTATAAATTAATATTTTTTCTTTTTGGGTTAATGTTTTTGTCAGCATGAGTCATGCAGGCAGGCATGTTCAAATACAACTCATGAAATGCCTTTAGACAGCATGTCCCAACTAATGACTCATCTCCTCATATATACAAAGAATTTTTGCTGCCTAAAATTAATACAACTTGATATATTTAACTCCAAATTATGCTTAATTAGCAGCCTAAATATTGATTTACACATTACATTATTCCTTAATAAGGACTGGACATATAATTCAAAGGGGACCTTCAATAATATTAGCAAATGAAAAGAGTACACTTAATTATGATTATAAATATTAAGTGAAATTGTTTTCTTAATTTTGAATTTTGAAAATATATCTTGTTTGCAAAATTATAATACTTTTACAAATATATCATTATCACACATTAATTAATTCAATATTTAGATTCAAACTTTATTTATTTATTAGATTCAGTATTCAGATTTAAAATTCAAAATTCATAAGTTAAACCATTAAAACTTCAAATTTTATTTTTATCCAACAAGGCCTAAATGACATAATTTTGAATCACATTTCTTTTCCCTCAATATATATATATATAAATCTATCATGGTTCAAAAAACTCTTTTCCGACCTCTAAAACATTCTCCAAGTATGATAATAACTTAAGCTTTCTAAACAAAAGTTGAAGTTTATATATATAAGATATTATTTTTTTTATAGATTAATTGTTTTATTATATATCCCATATAATGTGATTCGAACTTAGAACATTTGATCTTATAAAAAATACTTCTAACAACAAACTACTTTCTTTTCACTTGTCAACTAATTATTAATCACTCTTCTCTCACATAACTTGTAATTTGGTGTAATTATACTTAATTTAATTTGTTTTAATATAAATCAAAAGAAATATACCTTTTCCTCACATAAACTCTTTTCGGGCCCTAAATTCTCCCTACACTCCAAGTGATCCAACTGCCTCAATTCTCTTTATCTCACAACCCTTCGGGTCTTTTTTAAAATAATTTTTTTTAAGAAAATATTTCTAAAAAACAAATTTACCCTTTAGAAAACAATATCTTTCAAAGACCACTATGACATTATAAGGAAAAAGTTTAGCTATTTAAAGTTTATAGATAAAATTCCACCCAAAAAAAAAAAGTTAATTTATAGATAAAAGTTAAAAAAATGCAAGAGTAATTAACTATATCACCATCCAATACATTCTTGTACAAATATTTCTTTTGAGGAATTTCTTGTATAATATATAAAAATAAATGGAATACACGACAGCAATTTCTTTAATTAGGTAGAGATGTGCCCACCACAGTTAACGTATGATAGCACTTTTCAACATAAAGGATTAATTGGCAGCTTAGTGGAATTAACCGACATTAGCAAACAATTTATTATTAATTAGTTTAGTGGCCTTAATTATATTATAATTCATTAAACTTTTCATATGTCAAACCTTATTATTTAAAATATTATTCTTTGGTTCAAAATAATTTTTAAATATTGTTTTTTAAAGTAATATTTAAGTATTATTAAGAGGATAAGAATTTTGTGCATCTCCCCCGTGTGCTCGACTTAGTAAAATGTTTATAGTATTAAAAAATTTTAGTGTTGGGATAAATTTCTTTAGAAAATGACCCTTTACTTAATTATTATTTATATTTGTATATATATATATATTCAATGTTATTCATTATTATAATAAAAAATGATCAAGACTTATTGTCAAATAAAAAGTTTTTCCTTTTTTTGAAAAGTTATTTATGTTGCTAAATAATTGTTAACATTATCATTTATAGTTATTGGATGGTACATCATTGTTTTATAAATAATATACTTATATGTTAATCCTCATTTTTTGTGGTTCTAACTATATAGGAGAGGAAGGATTTAGGCGTTCTCTTCAATCGTGTCATCAATTGTTTAAAATACATTATTTTTAATTTGTTTTAAATTATAACTTTTTTTAAAGTTGTTTTCGGTTGTTTAATATTATATTTATTTATATTTAAAAATAAAAAATATTTGTAAAAAGCTAATATGAAAATCCTTTTCAAAATTGTTTTACTTATTGATACTGGTATTTCCGTTTTATTAAATGTATTATCATGTAAGTTGTAATAAATTTTTTTTGAATAATTGTATTAAAATTTGTGCTATGTTTATAAAGTACAATTAATATTAATGTTATTGCTTTGAAAATGACTTGTTTATTAATCAAGAATGTGATCACCATCTTGAAGGTTCTTCTCTTTTCATGATCTTTAATTAAGAGACATATGATAAGATTATACACTCATAAATTGTCTGGTAAACAACATATATATATATATAGAAAGTAATACTTTCAGCCACCTCTATAACATGATATATATTGTATAATTGATTCATGAAACATTGCAAAGTAATTATTCAATAGTAACATTAATTTTTATGATATCACAAGTTCTAGTTAAAAATCTAACGAAATAAAAGAAGAAATAAAAGAGGATTATGATATTAGAAGCGAGTTGAACATAATATCTATCCAACCCTAAAATACTCGTGTTTAATTCGTTCTAATCTATGTACAATATATTAACACAAAAACCAAATGAGAGTTCCATAAGTAATTAATTCTTTCTCTTTTAAGTTGGTATTTAATGCTAAATTAATGCTAAGGAGTGATGAAATATGGTCCGACCCATAGCCACTTTTATTGAAATCAAACTTAACCAAAAATTTCATTACCTTTTTTTGTTTCTTTTAACCTAGGTAATGACAAACAACAATTTGCATCTTTTCACCTTATAATTTCCAAAGGTGAACACAGAAAAGTTCTTGTACTAGAAACCTAAAAAAGTTGTAAGGAACCGGTTCTGATTCGTTCGAATCTTTCGATAAGTTGTAAAAAAATCTTTCTTTAGTAATTGATGGTGAAAAAAGTCTAACTAATAATAAAAAAATTTTATTTCTTATTGAGAAATTAGTTGTATATACTAAAAAATTATTGTTATTTTTCTATGTATATACTTAAAAACTATTTATAATTTACTGTCATAACACATTATATTCAATGTATTCAATGTGGTGATTGATCATTTCTAGTATATTTAAGCATGCGTTATATACGTGAGCCTTTTTGTTAAAGACATTTAGTTCTTAAAACATGAATTGTAAAAAAAAAAAGGGAAGAATTGTTTAGGTGATGATGTGTGTTGAAAGATAATGAAAATGTGTATTCACTAAATGTATCATTTTAGTTTTAATTGTATAGTCATGACTTAATAAAGGGCTCACGTGCGTAATATATGTCTAGAATATATCAAAAACACCTCGTTGGGTACTATAATTTGTCATACTTATAAGGTTGTAAATAATTCATATGTATAAAAGTTTAGTTTTTTTTTTTAATATGAATAGAAAAACAAAAATAGAATATATATAGCTAAATTCTCGGAAATAAGATAACTTTTTTTTTCTTTTGGTGAAAATAAGAAAATAAAAAACTTCACATGTATACCAAAAATGGCTAGCCAGAATCATGTAAAAAAAAGGTAGAGATAAGGCCGAAAATACCAAAAAACTGACGTGCATTTTTGCTGACATTTGCATTAATCGGCCAAAATTTGCCAATAATAAGAAATTAATCGGCCAAATGTGCTTTGATCACATATATATAAATATATATTTATAATGAGAATACATATTTTGTCTTGATTCCTTAGGAGGATCTTAATTAGGACATTTCTAAGTGTATCTCTACCTAATACACTATTCAATCTCACCTCTAACATCACATGCAACTAGTTTACCTCTACTTTGATGATTCAGACTACGTACTACTACTTATTAGCTACACTTTTCCACTTTATATATAATTCTTTTCTTTTGGCCTAATTTTTATAGATAGAGTTAAACCTTTAATTTTCAGGGTTATAATTGATATAAGAAAATTTTTGAAAAAAGAGAACGAATTTAGAGAAAAATATGCAATAAATGATATTTTACAAATATTGGAGAACGATGACTGTTTTAATCTCTTTAATTCTGTCCTTGCTTGATGATTATGTTATCTATTATTGTTGTGTAAGTATTGTTTTGGATGAACTTCATTATGTCATCTAAAGAAAAGTATATATAGATATAAAAAAGGGCGTCAACTTATTAATTAATTAGACTTGATCACGAGGTTAATTAACTTCTATATTTCATTTGTGTTTATGCTCATCACTCTTTCTTGTGATCATCCAATGATACAACTCCGTTCAGATTTAATGAGCCTGATAGTACGTACGATCCACGATTTAAAAATCGTGCTTGATATTTCAAAATAAATATTTTAACTGTGAATATAAGTACTTAAACTTATACTTATTTCTTGATAGTTAGATGATATTTTTGTAATTATACCACTTAATAGAGCGCGGTTTATGAGTCTAGTGTTATATATTCACGGTTTGCTATTATAATAAAATAAATATCCTAACATGATGATAATTTTTATGAGCACGACTCATGAATCTAACAAGTATACTACTCACTACAAATTATTTGACTATTATAATCATTATACTAAAATGAATATCAACATGATAATAAATGCATATATGCACACATATGCTCTAGTATTCAAACTTATCACATTTATTCTATATAAGACAACACCGCTAAACATAGTTAATTAGAGCCACTAATGACATCTAATGCTTGTTAAGTAGCTAATCTCATTAGGTTCTCCATTAGTAATCTATGGGCATTACTAATTTTAGCATTCAATATTAAGCAAATTGGTTAATTAGCTTTCATCCATATTTGTTATAAAGACAAAAAGAGTGGTTGATTTAACTTGAATTTTTCCAAGTTTCGACGAAGCTCTACATCACAAAAAACATGGGATTAGTTTGGCAAATTGTTGGAAAATAGAATCTCAATCTAATCGAAAAAGGGGTTTTGGTAATAAAAGTTTTGTCAATTTGATGTTTAACTTTAAGCCAAAAGTTTTTGTGTTATAAAAATGTGCTGTTTCTAGCATGTCTTCCTCAATTGTGTCGACTGGAAATAAAATGGTAGAACATCTTACGTATGCATGGTGGCTTTTGATTAGGAAAAGAAAAAAGAAAGTCAGAAACATGAATCTTCAACACTCTTCTCCAAGGCATGACCATAATTAACTGCTCGCTGATGAGGCTATGAACCATTACCAACTAACTAGAGAAACTCAAGGGAAGAATCCTGCCGGCTTTATTCGAGGGATAAAAATCCGAGTGGTAAAAGTTAAATTCTTATAGTGTGAGATTAAAATTTTAGTTTCTAGAATTATTTTCGTTTTTAGAAAGGTTATAAATTGTATTTATTCGGACTATTGTGAAGGTAGAACCTAAAACAAATAAATAAAAAATAACACAGCATAATAATATATATAAAAAAAAAAAGATACGAAAAATTTGTATGAATTCTTTTAGTCAATTTATTATATTTATGGACGTAAGAGAATTAAATTCAGTAACTTTTCATATGGAATAAAAGAATAGAAAAAGGCTCTCAAACCCATAAAATTCAAAATATAAATAGAACCATTTTGGAAAAAGCCAACACAAATGTTGAGGCACTTAACCCTACCCATTATTTCTAAATTTGATTTTATTAGAAAATACATCTTTGAGGTAATTAGTACTAATGTTCTCCCTTGTACAATGATTTTGTAACTCTTAATGATATATATAAAGATTTTCAAATTGAATTAGAAATATAATTCAAAATTTTAACAGTTATTTGGTAATAATAAAAACAAATAGCAAGATATTTCTTATATTCGGAAAAAAATAAAAAGGATTTGGACTACGAATATCCATGTCATCAAATTAGTGATAAGCATGTGATGTTGAACACCACTAAATAAATTAAGGAATTAAAACCATGAATCTAACTTTTTTGATGAGCTAAGTTCCACTTCAAAACCACATTAACTTGTTACATAGTTTCACTTGTTATGACTTATCAAACACAGAGATGAGTTAGTGCCACACAAATTTATAATACTATAAAGATAGATAAGGGTGGTCATTTTTTGGAAATGCAAAAGTAGAATTTGGGACATTGATAAAGACATACTCTAATAAACTAATCAATTTTTTTAATCATAAGATAAAGTTATATAATAATTATATTAAATTAATTCACATTCTCCTATATATAATTCTTCCCTCCAACGTTTCTTTTATTTCTACTCTTCAAGTTTCTCTTTAGCTCTCTCTTTTCTTCTTCATTTCAAGTTCTTGATTGATCGAATGGCTAAGATTCATCCACAAACATTAAGTGTTTCTTCTTCTTCTAATGATGATTATTATATGAAATCAATGAGAGAAACATTTACTGTTTGGTTAAAATCCTTGATTTTTCATGGAAATGGTTGTACTGTTTTTAATTCAAAAGGTGAAATTGTTTTTCGGGTTGATAATTATCAAGAAAGAAGCAGCAATGAAGTTTTTCTCATGGACCTTTATGGAGATGTTCTTTTTTCCATCCAAAGACAGGTATGTTAATACCAAAAAAAAAAAACCCCTTGTCGCATCAGAGTTGATATTATTGATTAGATTAACATGATATAAGGGTTAAATGACATTTTTACCCTCTATCGAGCCAATCAATTGCAGATCAAGTTATTTGCAGTTGCACTACTCATTGAAACTCATATAAAGGGTTTTTGTTTTCTTGTTTTGTAGAAAGTAAGAGTATTTGGAGGTTGGAATGGATATAAATGGAGTGGCTCAAAAGCAAACAAGGAAACACCATGGATACAAGTTAGAAAAAGTTGTAAGGTTCTGGGAGGTAACACCACTTGCCGTGTTACAATGGGCTCCTCTGCAGGAGGAATCTTGTACAGGCTTATTGGATCGCATGGAAACTCTGAGTTCAAGATTATAGATAGTGAAGGCCGAGTTGTTGCTGAGGTAATTAATTACCGCTTCATTCTTCTTCTTAATAATATGCATTAAACTGTATACTGAATCTTTGGTGTGATGTTAGATCAGAGTCGTTATACCGGTCCTATTCCACAGTACTTAAAAAATAGTTGTTTTAGCCTATTTTAAATCATAATTAAGTTGTTTTAGATGTGTTCTTAATTACATACTATATCTGCTTTTAATTTTTTAAAAAAAATTAAAAAATTATTTTTAAAAAGTTACTATCGAGTAATTTTCAGAACTGCTTCTAGTTATTAGTATTGTTGCAAATAAAAATACTTTATCAATTATCTTAAAACAATATTTTAAAAGTAGAGGTACCTTTATTATTAATCCACTTGCAAGTATCTTACAAACTTAAATGTTGAGTTAAAAATATAATCATCAGGTCAAAATGTATTAAGAATTATCTCAGATAAATATTTGGACAATTTTACCGAGTGAGAGACATAGTTAAAACTAATCTCAAATTTTGGAGATGTTGTTTAGCCTTAAAAATATGAAAAATTAGGTAGGTGAAGGTTGCATAAAGGAAGAACAATTAGAATGATGAAATGACCTAATTGTGGCTCTTCTTTTGGTTGCAGGCAAAACAAAAGCGGTCTTCTAAAGGGGTATATTATGGGGACGATGTCCTAAGTTTGGTAGTTGAACCCCACACGGATCAGTTGTTAATATTGGCTCTAATGACCATTCACGGATTAATTAACCATAAACTGTGATTATTATTGATATCAAAAAGACGAAATTCCTCGCTCTCAACATATCACTAAACTGCCAGACGCACATGAAGAGGAGGATGTAAATTATAATGATTCAATAGTTTTATAAATTAGAAAAACTCCCGCTATCAATTCTGCAGTTTCAGAATTAATTGAGCTACACTCAGACAATTTGATTATTAGTATTGAGTATGGTTAATTAATGAAGGGAAACATGAAAAGCAGAAAGTGAAGCGGCGCCGTTTGTCTGCTTCCGATGGATGCCTGTTTTCAAGAAAAAATGAGAGGTGTTACTCGAGATTTTGTATGTATATGCCTGTTAAAAAAAAAATACCAAATCCCATACTTGTACATACAGACCAAGGGAGCCAACTTTGATCCACTAATATATTTCTTCGTTTTAATTTATATGTTATTTTTCTATTTTAATTTATTTATCGTTTTAATAATATACTAAAATTAAGAAAATAATTAAGTTATTTTAATTAAAGAAAGAAAATGAGAAGTAAAAAATGAAAAGAAAAGAAACTAATGAGTGCATGCAATTTTTTAAGAAAAAGAATTAAATAAATTGTGGTAAAGGTTCATATTGATGACTATCTATAAATTCTCATAATGTTGAAAATAATTGATTTAAAAATATGTTGCCGGTGAGACTAATCCAAATTGGTAAGAGTTGGAGTCCTTCAACTGAAATATTAGAATTTAATCTCTACATAATGCATGATATTATCTTTTTGTTTTTTTCTCCTTTTATAGGATTTTAAACCATGGTTCTTATATTTGAAAAAACACAACACAAAGGTAATTACTTTATTTTTTTTACTTGTCACATTATACTAATTTTTGTATTTTTTTATTTGTCACATTATGAAAACAATGAAACATTTAATGAATATTTTTCTAATATATCTTTCCATTAGAAATAAATTTGAACATCTTTTACTCTTATAATATAGAAATTGGAAGAAATAATAATGAGGAGAGAAAATTTTAAAGGGTATTCTAGTCGAAAAAAACATCTAAAATTCCGTATTTTCTTTTGTAAACAGTGTGATGTCCAAATTGTAACAATTAATAAAAAACAAGGTTAGTATTATATAGGCCATAAAATTTAATATTTCAAACCTCTTAGCCTATAACAAAAATAAATAAATGAAGCCCTTAAACGTGCTACATTATGATAATTAAGTTATAACTTTTCCTTAAAAAAAGAAAAAAAGTTATAACTTCTCTATTATGAAACTTAAAAAATAAAAAATAAAAAATTCTTTATAGAACAATGACTTATTCATACTAATGAAATTGTGCATACGTATATTTCTTTTAGTATCATTCATCCGCGTGCTCATAATTTTATACATAAGTGAAATAAAAATTAAAACGTGTATAAGAATTCAAAGACAATTAATTATAATTAATATAAACTCAATCAATAATTAGTTCTTCTTCATTAATTTTTATTTTATAATTGCGTCAAAATGATATGGAAACAAAGTTAATTATCTCATAAACAGTACTACGATTCAGATTGAAATAGACGGCATTATTTGATAAGCATCTTTTATTTTATTTTTTCAATAAGCATCTCAATATTGAATAAAAATTCTCTAGAAGGTAGAGATCAACGGTTAGGATTTTCTTTTATTTCTCTAGAAAAAATAATTTAATCGAAATATCTATATATTTTAATATGAAGAAGAAAAGCCCGATTATACAACGTATTATTAAATTTTGGGAAAATCTGCTTATGAAATTATAGAAGTCAATGATGGATTTGGGTTCTAAAAAAAAAAGAAAAGGATTTGAATGATTTTTTTTCTTTTTTATTTTCTTGTTGGTATAGGCCAAAGACGTGTGGGATATATATATATATATATATTTATCACACCAAATATTGAAATCTTCTGTATTTTCTGATTTTCTTATAAAGAAATGACGGTGCATTCCATATTTATTTTTATTTTTTACGGATATTCTGAAAATGAAATATATTTTAGCAAAAACAAATTACATTTTAAGGAAAAACCATTATATGCTTGATGAATGAATATTTTGTTGAACAAGAAGGTTATTCTATTTAGTCTCAAAATAAATTACCTTTCTCCCTTTTGGTCTCTCAATTTTAATTTCAACTTTATTGATCCCTAAATAATTTATATTTGTTCTTTCTTATCCTTTTAGACAAATTTTCCCTTAGACATTTTCTTAAAAAAAAATTATGAGAGTAGATTTTAAATTTCATATAGTATTAAAAAATAAAAAACTTAAATAACCTCTCTTCCTCACCCTCAGATGTGCTCATATCATTTGTACCCCTTTCGGTACTATTTTCTAATTTATTATATTTTATTAATAAAATTTATTAAATAAAAATAAATTCTAAAGAAATAAAATAAACCCAAAGAAATAAAATATTATAAAACCTTTCAATATATGTATATATCTATATATTATATATATACTATATCAAGAAAGTGATAATATTTTTTGCACAATTTTCTAAGTCCAAATCAATAATGGAATTCACTTAGAAAAAAAAATCAATAATGGAAGGATTTGAGAGGCAAATTTCTTGGCCATTGAGGCAATTTTCATTGGATCACTCGCCACCATGGATGGATGAACTTATCCAAACTAGAAGTAGAGCTAAGGAAGGTGATGGCAATTGAGAATTCCAACAAAATGGCAGAAGAATCACCGGGAACTTGAAGCTACAAACATGGCAACATTTCCTGCTCATTCAGAGGATAACTTAAAGAATAACCTAACTCACATGCAATATTCAGCCAAAAAAAAAAAAATCACATGCATGCAAAGTTTGGATAGTTTTGATGAATGGTAATGTATGTTGTAGTTTGGTTTATCAGCATACCATTCATCTAGACAATTTTGATATTTGCACTCTAACCGCCCTTTCCCCCTCTATAGCTAGTAGGGTTGTTGGATTAATTAAGCTCAAAATAACACTTAAATAAACAAGCTACTTCTACTTATTTTAATAGTTTTCATGAATATACTTATAATTTTATATTTTTAAAAAGTGTCAGGTAGTTATAAGTATGCGATCCTTACTAATTTGAAATCGTTTACGGAAGTTTCGAAAAATTTAACTCTTTATTCAAGGATTAAGTTTTGGCATGAGCATTTCAGGATGAGAAGATTTTATTATGGATCAGACTTATGTCTCCATTTATAAATCTCTTGACTTATAAAAACCAGACTACCTCTCCTTGTGATCATATCTCCAATTATAAGGATAAGAGCTCTAAGGGATTAACAAACAATAAAGACACGAGGCTCGACCTGACACAATTAATTGTCTCAAAAGGAAGGTAAAGTTGGAAATACAAGAAAAATATACTTTTTAACTCCTATTGATATATGTACTTTCTGCAACCACGTAATTAGCTGAAAGCCCTATAGGATTACTCATTAATAAAATGAGTGGTGTAACTTAATACAAGTCAAGGAGTTGAGAATATAGATTTGGTTCATAATATAATTTTCCTTCATGTACTACAGAAAGGATTTAAACTTTCAACTTCTCATACATCCCTAACTCGTTAAAATATTGTAGTAGTTTATGTTGCCAAATTACGTAGACAAAATGCAAGAAAATTGGCAGCTCCATTTGAGTAAAGCATGTGATGAGGCAAGGAATTCAAATTATGTATGATTATAAGGGCCCCTTAGAATAGAAACAAAAGAAAGAGAAAACATATTTGTTCCCTTTGTTCGGGTCGATAAAGGCAACTCGGGAGTCTATAAGGATAACTCGAAAAATTTCAAAAAGTTCATTTTTCTTCCTCTCACTTTCTCTCTCTACACACTCTCTCTAACATCTCTCTAGGATTACAAACTTCAATCTCAGATCTTGGAAGATCCGACTGTCCAAATTGGAAAAAAATGTTAATTCTTCAATCTATTCTCTTTTATTTACAATGTTACCGTTTTAGATCGTTGAAATATCTGTTAAAAAAGGAAAAAATTGATTTTTTTTAAATTATGTCCGAAAATGGGCACTTTTGTCCGTCGCCGGCAAAAGTGCCAGAGTTCTTTCGGCGCCGACGATCGGAAGTACTCCGGCACTTTCGCCGGCGACAGACGAAAGTGCCCATTTTCGGGCATAATTTTTTTTGTCCACTTAGAGTAATGTAACTAGCGTAAAATTGTTTGCTTTATGATTAGGGGTTTAATAAGAAAATGTGTAATGTAATTGCCAAACTGTTTGTATTTTAATTTGAAATCATTGTTATGTTATTCTTGACCTTAGTTTTAGGATATAATTCTAAGATTATATAATTTACAAATTAATAACTATTACTAAAGAAGAATATTAGTGATGAATAATAATTGAACGAAAGAAATAGTAGCCCCGTGAAATAATAGATATCGATAATTCTTAAGATAAAATAAGAATCGATAAAGGGAACAATAAAGTAATAATAAATATCTCTGATAATGTTATATAATTTTGTCCACTTAGAGTAATGTAACTAGCTTAAGATTGTTTACTTATGATTATGTGTTCAATAAAAAAATGTGTAATGTAATTGCTAAACAGTTTGTACTTTAATTGGAAATCATTGTTATGTTATTCTTGGGATGAAATAATCGATAAAGTAAATAATGAAATATATGATAAACAATTATTAACGAATTTGAATAACTAATAAAGGTTTGACCTAGCGGCCATAGAAGAGATTCTGATCTTGGTCCTGTCACGGATAGGACATGTCGAGTTGAGGGGCGCCCTGTGACAACTTCGTCTAGAGGTGTGAGGGGGCGACATAGTACTTCTGACATCCCTGTTACTCCTACCCCTCTTGCAGCTGGTTTCCATCATGGTACAGGTGAAGCCGGGTCTTCTACCTAACCACCTGCTGTACCTTTTAGATCTCGACCTCCCCTTCAGCCCCATCAGTCACACACACCTGTGCCCTATGAGCCATATGGATCTGCACATCCACCTTCATACCACACAGACACAGTATATGATTCATACTTATAGGCTCCTACCGTTGTGCGACCTCGCATACCGTATCTATCTGCCTTCTAGGAGCCTATATTGTACGATGGGTCTCAGGCAAGGCAGATAAGGTTGAATTTTTTTATCAGATGCTTGGAGCCGCCCGTCAAGATTCTTCTTGCAGCACACACGGGTATTCTCATGCTGAGTATGGTACTTCATCTTCTGATCATTATGTACTTGGGCCTGCAGATAGGGTATCTGAGGGTGATAGAGTTTTTGGAGAAGAGTAAGAAAGAGTCAGATCCCTATATATTCGGGGAGAATCGGATGAGAGAGGTGACGATGATGGTGGTGATGGTGATGGTGAGGGCAGTGATGGTGATGGTGGTGATGATGATCACGATGACGGTGATGATGATGAAGATGAGGAGCAGCTCGTATATGTTGTACCTATGGCACCAACTACTGGATCGGATGGGCGTCGGGTTTGACCGGCAACCTTATGTCGGTGATGAGTAAGTTTGCAGGGTCTCGTAACAAAAGACCCGATGTGATTCGTGATGTTCCGGCACCGACGCAGAAGAGGAAGAAAGTGAAGCTTTCCGATTGGGAGCAGAAAGAGGCAGCAGAGGGAGGTCTTGTTGACCCGGAGCTCATCCCGTCATACGGTGGATATGTGGCGGATCGAATATGGCGTGGACATGTATTTATCTTTATGTTAAATTGACATGTTATTATTGTTATTAGTCTTTATAATGTTAAATATTATTCATTATGATAAATAGAAAAAATAATAATGGAATAAATATACTATTATATATTTGTATAAATTTATATGTTTTATCTCCAGAATCGTGGTTTATTGAAGTGCCGATCTCGTTATATGGCGCTCACTTGTTGGGAGCTGATCGATTCGCAGGCTAGGCCTCTGGCGTCCGGGCCCGGTTTGACGCACCTACGATTGTGCATGTTTCAGCACGCCAATGCTGCATTGTTGTCGGCATTTGTTGAGAGGTGGCAGCCCGACACGAACAGCTTCCACATGCCCTGGGGTGAGATGACTGTTATACTGCACGATGTAGAGCTTTTTCTTGGGGTGCCTGCTTATGGTGCTGTAGTGGATCACAAATTATCGAGGGATCAGTTGAGACGGGCTGTTCAGCAAGATCTGGGTTTAGGTCTAACTAGGGGTTTAGAGTTTAATGCACTAGAGCTCCACGCTATTGCTACTAGCAGACAGACCTCACAGTCACATCAGGTTAGAGCTGTATGTTACCCACAGTACATTTTGGGTAGCTTACTCTTTAGTGACAAGAGTGGCAACATTGTACCCGCGAGACTGTGGCCACTTCTGTGGAATGTGAGTCGTGTTGGGAGGTTCGCATGGGGTGCTGCCTGTCTTGCATTTCTATACCGGAATCTGGGTCAGGCTTCCAGGGCTGATGCGAAGGAGCATGCAGGTTGTTGGTCACTATTGGAGGTATGTGTTTTAAAATTAACATTAATCATGTCATTTTTTTATATTTAAACGGTTTAGTGTTTACGGTTTATTTATTTAATATTTCATTTCTATTTCATTTTTTATATTTTTATTGAATTTATGTTTTATATTTTAGGCGTGGATATATTTGTATTTTCCCATGTTCGCTTCATCGTTTAGACATTCTCCCGAAGGATGCAAGCCCTACATGCAAATGTTTCCGCAGATCGGCTATAAGAGTGAGAGTAAACTGCTGGATATTCGCTTGAGGCTGGATATGATGACAGCTGATGAGGTTCGGTGGATGCTGTACAGGACTCAGGATGTTCGTGATTGTTGGGTGTCAACATGGCACGGTTTCATTGCATATTTTGACTGTGTGTAGCCGTACATGCCTGACCGGGTTCTGAGGCAGTTTGGTTTTAGACAGTGTATCCCCCCCTATCCCATCCAGCCTAGGGAGGCACGCCGACCACCGAACAATAGGATGTATGTCTTGCGGAACACTTTCGTGGAGGCACTGGCTCAAGGCACCTTCGCACTTACTGACAGAGACATGGACTAGTGTCCCGGCCATTCCAGCCAGTTCATGTACCGATGATTATTTGGATTGGTACTTTCCAGTGGCTATAATGTCCCGGTAGCTCCTGCCATGCCACCTCAGGCACTCTTAGATATGGTTGCACGTGAGTGTCATAGACAGGATATTTCAAGTGATGAGTTTCGACATAGGGTTCGAGATTTACTAAGGGTTCATTACAACGCTCTTTAGTAAATCTTTATGTATTCGGATACTTATTTATTATATTGTGTATTTGTTTTTTATTTATGTTGGTTGTGTATTACTGAGTTTTTGTCATATTCATTATATTTATTCCCTCATGCATGCCTGGACTGGTTTATTATTGCATATTAATATAATTAATACAGGAAAGGTGTAAAATAAAAAAATTCCGAACAACAAATTTACGAAATATTATTAACACTTTTAAAAAATAAACTACGTTATAAATTACAAGTTGCAACATTATTACATAAAATGTCTCTGTAGCAGATACATTTCACTATATCTCGCAACCCAATCTGCCATCCGATTGCGATATGGGGTCGTCCATCCACTAACTCGCATATCTCAATGATATTCCCATTGCACATGTAATGGGGGCAAAGGGCATCCATTTACCAACTGTAATTGGAAAAAAATTATTAATACATACAATTAATAAAATATCAGTCTGCAATAATTCAACTAATATTAATAATAACAAAAAGTTATCAATAATAAATACCTGTATAAAATGCTGCAATTCCTCTATGAGTCCGACGAAAATCGTCCCCAAAGGCCCATCCATATTAGAAATAAGAGGCAGGACATTGGTTGACTGTGACCATGCAATAAATACAACGCATAGGTTAAATGTGTTAGCAATGACATAAAGGTGATCAAGTGTATTCATCCAATACTCCCGTGGCGCCGAACCGTCTTCCTAATTTGTCTGCATTATCAACTTTGTCACACGTTCAACTGAGCCGAACAATTGCTCATATACCCGCATATGGTGCCGTAAATCATAGATCATTCTTCTACGAATTTCAACCCAATGATTTTCGTTTCCAAATAAGAAATTTGATACAACCCTGAAACCACAATTACCATCTCCAACAACATTCTTCCAGTTTTGTATAAATTGTTACGTAAACCTGGGAAATGCATTTTTGAAAGGGAATGGCACTGGAGGTGAATCGGGACTTACAACGGTTGATAAACTCGATCTACCACTGCTACGTCCTCTGCCCCTACTCCAACCGCTACGAGGCGGCCTACCTCTTCCACGAGGGCTAGGATTAGATCCTGAACCTGAACCGCTACCAGAACCTGAACCTTGGACTTTCCTATCTTCTTATGGGCGATGGAGACGTATTCTCAGTGAGACTTATCCCTTTTGGTGGAATTCGTCTTCCGTCGTCCCTTCGTGATTGCGGTCTCTGGGGGGAGGGGTTGACAATGGTTGAGAAGGATCATCAGGCAACACCGGATGTATAACACCTTTGATGAGTCGCCTAAGTTTCTCGGACATTAGAAATTGGACCAGTACTAATTTCCTGTAACAGTGAAGTGAGATCACGCATTTCTGATTCCATATCTCTATGGTGTTCTTCAGGAATATCAGAACCAATTTCTAGTTTTTTCCAGACCATGACAATATCTCCTTTTTGGATTGGCATTAAATATTGGCACCGATTAACAAGTTCACATGTACAAGGTAGACCGTGCGACTTCCTTAAATAATGCAGACAATTACTGCCCGGTTCTTCTACTATTTGACGTGCCTTCTTTAACTCATCCATTATCTTCTTCAATTCCAAATGACTAATTTTATTACGTAAATTCTTCACGATAGGAATACTCTTGGCGCCATATTTCTCTTTAAGTCTTGAAATTTTCAAAGAGTATTTAATTTCTGCGATTTGAGCTTGGATGAGAGAGTCGATATTAAAAAATACGGTGTCCAAATCACCGTGACACGTTGATAGCCACAGCTTCAACACTGAATGTTCACTCTCAGCACGGTTCATTGTCTCCACCCCAAAATGCAACACTTGAGAGGTCCAAACCCTGCAAAATTTATGTGCAAGTGGATTCAACCATGTGCTGAACAGGTAATGTAGAAAGTCGGGCCTGCTTCCCCACCTAGTCTTTAACACTTCCAACTTTCTTTGATATTCCACATCATCAAGTTCATTAATTAATTTCCTCCAAGAGCCATTCACGAACCGTTGAGCCACCTCTTCATCTTTCACCATCTTAGTCAATTTTGTCAACACATTATGATCGATGTGTCTTCTACATAATATATTATAAGAATTGCTAAACACATCATCGATCACCGGCATTAGTCCACTTTCCCCATCCGTAAGAACAACTATAGGCTCTCCTTCATTGATAGCCGAACTCTGACCATTCGACATAGCAGATGTAAAATATAAGTGCTTGATTTGTTGAAGAACTCATCTGTATGTCGTTGCCTGTTCGTTGCACATAAAAGTTGTTGCCACTGTGAAGTTCTTTCCTGTTGGAGTCATCCCTACACATTCTAATAGTGGCATGTTGTACATTAAAAAATAAGCGATAAATTTAATTATTAATATTCACTAATCATTTTTCACGGACTTAAAAATATTATTAACTATTTACTGAAATTTTTTTTAAATGTTTGTGCGAATAAAATTAATAAAGATATCTAATAATACAATTAATCCACTATAGTACTTACTTGTTCGTTTTGTACGTCGTATCCATTATCAGCACATATGGCCACGTTCTAAGCATTGCTATCGATGTCGGGTGTGCAACGACAATATCACTGAGTATGTTGTTGTTCTCACCATTTCTATAGAAAACGGTGTAGCCCCTTTCCGCACTTAAGCGGAGAACTTCCTCTACCGTATTTCTTCCCTGCATCTGGTCCCTCTTAATCTTGGCAACAACATTGTAAATTTTCTAGGAACTACATACATCAAAATTTTATATTTATTAATGAAATAAAAACAACTCTAAAAGGAATATTTAAATAAAGTATTAAAAATAATCTAGTAATTTCCTTATAACTTACCTAACTGCACAACCAATGTCTTGTTTTCGGAAAAATTGTAATATATTGAGCGGTGGAACATGACTCTTCCTAAACTACTCGGTCTGTTGCAACTGCTCCTCCATAAGTCTTGCAGCTTGAGCATGACCGTGATTGTAAACAGCTATTTCGTGGTTGTGCCTCCCGTTGTGTACGAACAATTGCCAATTTTCACTTGTTGCCATTTGCTCTCCCTTTAGCTTAAATGGACAACTACATTTTTTCGTCCCATGCGGTCCACGCTTTTTTTTCGGTATTTCTTCTTCCTCATCGTCGACTGTTGGTTTTTTATATTTTCTTACTGAACCTCCGCGTTCGCAAGGCAATGTGACATACGATCGACAATCAAATGTTTTGGCTCTCTGATACCGAGTTATGATTAAAAATGTCTTCGCATTCATTGCAATCTGTTTTGCCCACTCCACCAACTCGTCTTTCGAGCTAAATATTCGGTCTGTTGTAAATAAATGTCCAAGATCGATATATTCTTCCGGATCTAGAAATTCTTCAAAGGTACTTGGATCTTCATCACCCTGTTAATGTATAATGAAAAATTAATATTACAAAAAGAAAAACCTAAAAAAACAAATATCGGGCACACTTTCGCCCAGATTGAGCCTGTCCTCACAGTGACTTTTGCTCAATCTAGGCGAAAGTGTGCCCGAAAATGTGAAAAAAATCCCGATTTCCTATCTCAAAACCAATATTTTCTTGCAGAGATTCTTCAAAATGATCCATTCTACATATACAAAATTACTTAAATAATAAAATATACTATTGTGAACAAAAAATTATAAATTAATAATCATATATTCACTTTATCGATTCTTATTTTATCTTAAGAATTATCGGTATCTATTATTTACGGGCTACTATTTCTTTCGTTTAATTATTATTCATCACTAATATTCTTCTTTAGTAATAGTTATTAATTTGTAAATTATACAATCTTAGAATTATATCCTAAAACTAAGGCCAAGAATAACATAAGAATGATTTCAAATTAAAATACAAACAGTCTAGCAATTACATTACACATTTTCTTATTAAACCCATAATCATAAAGCAAATAATTTTAAGCTAGCTACATTACACTAAGTGGACAAAATTATATAACATTATCAGAGATATTTATTATTACTTTAGTATTATTCACTTTATCGATTTTTATCCTATTTCATTTCCATTGTTTTTTTCATTTCATAATGTTCACAAATCCATAATCACATTAACAATTAAAAATTATCACATAAAATATGTTAAACAACTAGTCACACACATTCGACATATACAAAAATAATTAGATAATCAAATATACTATGAACAAAAAATTAAAACATTTAAATATTTAAAAAAAGATTTTAAAAGTTTTAAAAAAAATTAAAAAAATTAAAAAAATTTAAAAAATTTAAAAAATTTAAAAATTAAAAAAGAATTAAAAATTTTCTTTAAAAAATAAATAAAAAAATGCACGTCGTCGGCAAAAGTGCCGGAGAACTTCCGGTCACTGGCGCCGAAAGAATTCCGATACTTTCGCCGGTAACGGACGAAAACGTTAAAAAAAAAAAATTGCACTATCGTCCGTCGCCGGCAAAAGTGCCGGAGTACATCCGGTCGCCGGTGCCGAAAGAACTCCGGTACTTTCGCCGGAGACGGACGAAAGTGCCCATTTTCGAGTAGAATTTTTTTAAAAAAAAATTCGATTTTTTCCTTTTTTAACAGAGCGGTAACATTGTAAATAAAAGAGAATAGATTGAAGAATTAACATTTTTTTTCAATTTGGACGGTCGGATCTTCCAAGTTCTGAGATTTAAGTTTGTAATCCTAGAGAGATGTTAGAGAGAAAGTGAGAGGAAGAAAAATGAATTTTTTGAAAATTTTTGAATTATCCTTATACATTCCCAAGTTACCTTTATCATGCCATATTTGTATTAATCTATAAGTCAGCTTTAGAAACTTTCTCTTTGTCTCTTTAGCATCACATTCGGCACCCACAAACCCTGTCCTTTCCATTGACCATCAAATTTTTTTATTTTCCATTCAATTTTCAATTTAAATTCTTCTAGCATTTAAAGCATGACTTAAAAACAAATTCAAATAAAGTCCTTACTATTGATTTGACATAGAAATAGCCAAGAAAGATACATTTCACAAACATTATCTCAACAAAAGCTTTGAATTGGCATTTTTTATATGGCTTTTTTAATACACTTTCAACTCTTTTTTGCCCACATTTCTGGAAATCCGACTCCTTTATTTATATAATCCCTTTAGAGGACTGATTGTTTCTAAAGAAGCAACAGAAATAGAGTTCTCTCTCTTCTTCCTTTGCAAATCCTCTGTTTGTTCTATGGCTGAAGTTTCTTCTTCTAATTCTAATTATGTTACTTCCAGAAGAGAATCATTTACTCTATGGATGAAATCCCTTGTTTTTCATGGAAAAGGGTGTACAGTTTTTGATTCAAATGGTAAACTTGTTTATAGAATTGATAATTATGATGGAAAAGCTAGCTGCAAAGAAGTTGATCTCTTGGATATTAAAGGCAAAGTCCTTTTTTCTTTAAGACAAAAGGTACTTGATTATTATGATTTATGTTATTTTAGCCCGAAACTACACATTTTTTGTTTATGTATTTTCGTTTTGATCATTTTTCTCTCTAATGAATTATTTTAACTTTTTAATTTTTTTAATTAGACCATAAGGTCCTTTTGGCAATATATACAATAGAATTTGGCCAAAATGTTCGTCAGTACTTATTCGATGCTTTTCTTCTGGATTTCTTGGCCAGATTCTGCCGTGCTCAGTGCAAAAAATACTTTATCATCTGATTTAAAATGCTTCAAAGAGTTAAAAAAGTTAAAGTAGTTCATAGAAGAAAAGTGATCAAAGGAACATTAGAGAGAAGAGTGTAGATTCAAGTGTTATATTATAAGCTAATTTACATATGTTTTAGTAAAGTGATATGGTTTTTGTATGTGAATTTTGCAGAGAAATCCAGTTTTTGGATATTGGGATGGGTATAAGGCAAATGATACTAAAGTGGAGGAGAAGATTCCTAGTTTCCAAGTGAGAAAGAACTGCAATATGCTCAAAAGAAGCATAGATTATGTTGTTTCTCTAGGATGTGATAGAGAAGATTCAAGCTGCTACAGAATACAAAGATCTTCTGGAAAATCAGGATTTATTATAACAGATAGAGATGGCATACTTGTTGCTAAGGTAATTACTTCACTCTCATATCTTATCATTGGAAAAGAGATGTGGTATGGTCTGATAAACAGTGCTTATATAACTGAATACTTATCTTGCCCAATATACAAACATGAGTTACCCAATATGCCCGTCATCTTATAACATACAAACACATCACATATAGTTGTAAACACCTAGTTAGTTAATGTATAATAAAGTTAACTAGCATCTCTTTGGAAAGATGTTGAGAGCTTTTTAATTTGATATAGAATGTAATTTTGTGGTGCAGGTGGAGCAAAAGAGATCAAAATCAGGAGTTATATATGGGGAAGATGTATTAACTTTGATAGTGGAACCTCACATTGATCATTCATTGGTGATGGCTCTTGTCACAGTTTATGAATTGATCAACCACAAGCTATGAAATGTAACTAAGGAGCTGCTGCCTGCCTCATGCTCATGCACAGACTTATGGAATTGTTTTTCTTTTTCTTTGTAATTGTCAAGAGAGGAGTAACAGTACATAGATAAAGGTATATAGGTAGAAAAACCAAAAATGACTTGCTTGTAGAGACATTCTTTTATCCATGATTTTGCTACGAATATTAATTATAAACACCTCATTTTGTTCGATTGCTTCCCAATGTCAATGTAAGGTCACGAGTTTTGGATCAAATCTTTTTTAATAAAATTTAGAATTTTGGAAGTTTTATTTGAGTCCAATCCAGATTAATCTTACTGCCCATTGTAAGGATACTCGAATGATTCTCTTCTCATGTTGATTAGTTATAAAATGTTGTTGCATCACTTCTATTTCACATGAGATAATTATGACGTATTTGTACACCGTGTAAGTATTTATTTAATTACCATAGTCACTCCTGTTATACTACTTTTTGCATACAAGAACAGTTGCCTAGTGGGGGATTTAGGTGCTGTCAGGTCTATGAGTCTGCTCATAGACAGGGAGCATGCTATTATGGTATTAGAACATTCGTACCAACCGATCAAATGTGTGAGAACTAATACGTATACTGGGCACAACAGGAGTTACTTTAGAATTTCGTTTTGTAGTTTGGTCCTAAGTTAAGTGTGATTGGACGGACGCTTAGTGAGAATGCTATAACATTAAGGGAGAGTAAATGTGATACTCATATCTCATGTGAGATAGTAGAATGTATTTGTATAATGTATAAATATTTATATTAAGTAATAAGTTTAAGTGTTGCTGCTAGCCCATGAGTTGTGTGACCAATCGTGACATTTGTAACGGTTGCTTCTTCTGTAATTTATACAAAATCTTTCCCAAGTTTCTTAGCTAAGCTACCATGCAAGAAACACAAGGGCTAATTCATTGCTACGAGGAGGAAACATAAGGAATCAAAGCTGATTAAGATCAAATAATAGAGTAAAAAAAAATTGTTTCTTGATTTAAAATCCAATAATGTTGGTTTAAAAAAGCTAAACGTGATGTATAGAGATATGTGTGAATCAAATCTGGGAGACAAAAACCCATATAGCCAGATGAGCAAATATTCTTTTGCGACATTATTTCTAGAGAACGGTTGACATATAGCTACTACTTTTGCCCTCCACATTGACTGTTAGAAGGAAAAAACATTATTTTCTTGTATGGTTCAAAACAAATGGCCTCCAGCACTCAACTGTAGAACAAATTGTTAAGAGCAAGCAAATTTGTGTTCAATCTATTGTCTATTCCGGAAATTAAGGCCAAAAAAATAAGAATTTATTGTTAAATTTGTGTTCAAGCAAGTATTGGATCTCTTGTCTCGTATTAATACGATACAAATTTCTTAAATAATGAAAATATGTATATATAATGTTAAATATTAAAATAATCGCTAATTAAATATATAATATGATACACAAAATATAAATCATATCTCTAATGATTATAGACCGTCTAAAGGACTTGCAATGTAAATATTCAAAAAAGAAAATTTTCCAAAGTTTATTATTGGAAATAAGGAACAGTAAAAGCTTCAAGATTTCACAATAATACAAAACAAATTCATCATTAAACATATATTAACCGGATCTTCTAATTCTAACTTCGAGGGTTATGTATACAAAGAAATTTTCGAAATATTGAAAAAAACATATATAAAAAAAAAACTAACAAATTGAAAATAAAAATACATATAATTTTGAAACAATCAAAATATGTTTGTCGTACCGCTTTGAAATCTTACATTTGTCATAGCTTGCTAGGTCTACCAAGATACAAAAAGGACTAATGAATCTGATAACTTAGTATTCAAGAGTTATCGATTAATTTGAAAAGGATCGTAAGACACAAAACTCCTAAACAATAGTACACAATTCGTGCGTACGACATTAAACCATTTTATAAATGCCTTGAACTCAAAACCTAACTTAGTGAAAAGGTCTTGTCATCAGATCAAACACCTCTTGTCCAGTACCAATGAATTAAACAAGACTAGAAGTTGTACCTAAGTAGAATAATAAATTTTTAACTTAACAACAAAAAGAATAAACATAGAAATATTATAATTAAATTTATTAAACTTCTAATAACATTGTAAATCCTAATCTTCTTAAATTTTAAATAAATTTAACATACGCTCTCCATATTTTAAATAATATATCCTTATATAAAAATAAAGGAGATGAGATTTCAGATATGGAATAACGAAACACTTTATTATTAAAGTAACTTACTTGTTCGTTTTGTAGGTAGTGTCTAGTACAAACACATAAGGCCACGTCTTCAATATTTAAATGGATGTCGGATGCAAAACAACTATATCGTTAAGCACTGTGCTCTCGTCACAATTCCTCCAAAAATACGTATATCTAAGATTTGAACACATGTTAAGTACTTCTTCCACTATTTACGTCCTTGTATCCTATCCTTCTTAATCGTTGCACGAGCATTATATATAGTTCGAGAATTACAAAAAAAAAAATTTAATTAAAATGAGATAAGTAAAACATATACAATATTATATTCAGTTTAACATGAATTAGGTCGAGCTAAGATGAGCCACACAGTACTACAACACACCTCGCAACAGTATCAAGATTATTTTCTAGCAAATTTGATATTATAAAACGAGGTGCCACCTCACACTTACTCTATTGTTCGGTTAATTGAACTCCTCCTCTATAAGCCTTGCAACTTGAGAGCGGCCCTGATGATAGACACTAATTTGATGATTGTGCCTTCCATATTTTACAAATAATTTCCAATGTGCCCCGCACAATTACATTTCTTAGTTCTATACGGACCCCTACGTTTCACGGGAATTTGTTCTACTTCTTCATCGTTTTGTATAGTCTTACTTTTATTTACCTTCTCCCGATGGCGACCAATATAAACGTAGCCTAACCCCCTAAACCAATTTTTTAAAACAATGTGTAGTTGTCACATATGTGTTAACTGTTTTTGCTCAGCTTTTTATCCAATCAACCAAAGCCACTTTCGAATTAAATTCACAATCCGTCTGAAATAAATCACTATGGTCTACGAAATCTTCTGTGTGAAAAATATCATCATATTCGTTCGGAATCTAATTCATTATCTCAATATTAGAAGATAAAATATATAAACAACTCATATTTTAAATAAAAAATAAAACTAAGTAACGTAACAACATATTCATAATTAACCTCACATAATAACTTGTTAATTAAGAACATATTAATTATAAATTAAAAAATAAATAATTAAAACATGTTATTTATAATCACAATTAAATAATTAAACATAAATAACTAACATAACATAATTAATAACATACCGTATTAAATATGAAAAATTAATATAATATATAAAAAAACAATTAAAATAACATATAATTAACTTATACATTATTTAAAAAAAATTAAAAAAGGGTGAATGGAAAGAGCTGGTGCACTAGACAAGCTAGTGCGCCAGCCACTCACACACTCTTGTTCGTGCGCGCTGGTGCTCCAACTTCTTCTGTTCAGTTTTTCAACGCTTTGGGGTCGATTTTACCTCAAAATTTACATTTACGTGCGAAATCTTCAAAATTATGTATCTTCAAACTCGAAATTTTAAAAAATTTAGTAGGGAATGTAGAGAAAAGTTAGAGAGGAAAAGAGTAAAAAGATAAAATTTAATTTTTCGTGAAATTTTTATAATTATATCGTGAAATTTATAAATTTCTATTTTTGTCCATTTACAATTTCCAGGTCTCGAGAATGCCAAATGTCCATGCCAACCGTGGATTACCGCCACAATAATATCCGACTATTCACAAGCAGCAGCAGCTGGCGTTGTGATAAAGCCATCTTTTTAATAAACGGTTGATATGGTCCGGTATCAAACCAATTGTAATTATGAAATATCTCTCTGTCTGGAAATTTAATTTCAAGATTTTTCTCAAATGGAATTAATTAAGGTTATTGTCGTAATTTCATTGACGCCTGCGATCATAAGCCATCCACGTGACTCTATCAGTTTCGACTTGCCTTTTGTCGGTAAAATTACTTTTGTAGCCAAGCTGTAAAACTCGTCGCGACTGGAACCGTTTTCTTCTTTGTTGGTTGGACACATTAAGTAGGGAACGTTTCTTCTCAATTACAATCCATTGAAGTCGTATGCGACCTTTGAGAATAAAGAACAAGAAAAACGAAAAGCAGCAAATCCTTCCATTCCCTTCAAGTGTTGTGCTATTAGTCTTAGAATATTGGGACAAATTATTATATTATTTGGTATTAACTCTGCAGTATCGGGAATAATTGAACTATACTCATATAAAAAAAATGATCTTATTTATTTCCATTGATCTTCTTTTTTATTTGCTAAGCATTCCTTTGATCTTGAAGAGTATGAAAATTGGAACATTTGGACTTAGATTTTAATACGGTTCGAATTTTAAATATTAGAACGAAAAATGTTACAGATAATTTTAAATTGTTTTATCGGTGGATCGAGAAAATTAGACAAAACTTGTTTCAAAGTTATTTGAAAATCAAAAATTGTTCCTCGTTACTTGAAAATAAAGAAAGAGAATACAAAAGATTATGTACTCTATTGTATTTGTAATAGATTTGGCTATTAATTATTAGTTTCCTATTTGGCCTACGTGACTTGTATGGAGATTACCTTTTGCAATTAAACTACCTTGTATAATATCAAGGATTGTGTATAGCATATAAGGAGGGCAATGGACGCTTGTAATGGTCAGTTTTGTCAGGAATAATAATTGGTTATTGGGGAAATTAATACGAAAAATAAAACTAATTAAAGGTATGAAAATAGTATATTATATGTCCAAATGTCAATTACCTTGTATATATCAATAAAATATTCCTTTTAAAAAAATAATTAATAAAATATTTCACTAATAATACTAACTTGTTATCTTATTTATATGAAAATCCAAAGCTTTTCCAGCATCTAATGGACTTAATTAGTAAATGTAAATAAAATTACTCAAAGAAAAAATGTAAATAATAAAAAAAAAGAAATTTTTTAAAAGTTTATTACTGCAAATAAAGAGCCGTAAAAGGCTTCAAGTTTTAAAACCTATCATACTAACACAAAGCAAATTCATCATTAAACACAATATCAATTGTACATAATTATATACAAAAGTATATATATGTATATAAAGAAAAATTTTTAAATATTAAAAAATGAATATACATTAAAATTTTGAAAAAAATAAATAATCATTACAAACGTTGGTAGTCTCCATGCATATTACGTTTTCCCTTTTAGTTCCGTCTTTATTTTTGTCTAGAATTAATAATATTTTTGTTCTTTTTAAAAAAAAAAAAAAACCAATGCAGGGTAGAAACCAAGTGGTAATTCTAACAAATTAGGATTAGTTTTATTGGCGCTATAGAATGTTTTGTATTTAGTTAATATAATCCCACCAAAAAGATACAAGAAAAGAAATAAATTAAGAAAACTAGAAGTTGGGAGGCATCCAAATAAGAGATATATTTGAATCCCATGAATACAAAGACTCCCATTTTTTTTCTGTCAAGCTGTAACAACTTGCTTGGGATCCCAAATTACCTGTTAAAATATCATAAATGTGATCACCTTTAATTCCCTGAGTAGATTCAACTAAGATGGAGGCATTGTGGTCACCAGTAAAAAGTGCTTTTCCGTCCAAATCTTCCTTTTTTTTCCAGGTTTTAGTAACTGTATTCACTTCAAATATACCAAACAAATGAGTATTCTTCCGACGACGACAGAATGTAACCACAAGAAGAAGCTTGCCTGAACCCGTAATGCAAATTTTGTCTCCGATATGAGGTACAGAAACCACAAACTTCCCCACTTTGGATTTGGTGGGTTTAGCACCTTTAATATCAAAAGCCCTAATCTCTCCTGCATAAGGAAATAACTCACACCTTCTTATTCGAATAAAAAAAATGAAAAAAAAACTATTCTGTTTCTTTAAAGTTTGGAGTCAAACACGCTTAAATCTTTAAAGCTTTTTCAGCAAATATGATGTGGTTTTAATATCATCACTTCTCTTAATGAATTGAGACTCTCTCTCTAACTCTTAGGACCTGCACAAATTCATTTGACAACTTCTTTATATAATATATATATATATATAACATGTAAATATTTTAGAACCATATTGGTTTTAAAAAAAAAAACTTCAGGAATATATTAAATATGTAACTTCAGCTCAAAAAAAGTATGTGTGGCGGATTATCTATGATTATAAAAAAAAATTTTACTCGTCACATTATAAATTATTTTTAATGAATTTCTTTTCATCATATCTTGTCATTTAACTCTTCTAAAATTAGAACTTATAAAAATAATAATGAGCAATTGATTTCAAGGGTATTTTAATCCAAACATTTAAATTTTTATATTTTCTTACCGCGTCTAAAATGTCACAAGTAAAATAAAAAGAATATTTTCTCTGATTCTTTTACTTGTCACATTGGTATTTTTATGTTTTATTTTACTTGTCATATTGTGATTCTAAGAACATTTAATAAATTTTTTCCTATAATAACTCCCATTAATAACAAATTTCAATACTTTTAGTCTTCTAAAATTGAAACTATGAAAATAAATAATAATAAGAGAGAAAATTATAGGAGCATTCTAATTTACATAAAAAAATATGTTAGATTGAAAACGTGACATGTAAAAAAAGCGAAGAATATAGGAAAAGGAATAGTTACCTATGGAATTAACTGCATAAAATTGACCATCAAAATATGTAACATCGACTACAGAATAAGAACCATAATAAGAAGGGTACTCATCAAAAGACTTCCAGATTCTTGTCCAGTCACGATTTCCAGGTCTCCAGAATCCTAAATCTCCACGACAGCCGTAGATTATCGCCACAGCAAAATCGGACGGTGATGATACAGCCATCTTTTCAAGAAACGTTTCTCTGTCTGGAGGTAATTTAATTTCAATTATTTTTTCACATGGATTGATTAATTTTAATTTCCTATTTTTTTGGCTACCGATCATAAGCCATCCACGTGACTCTATCAATTTCGACTTGCCTTTCGTCGTTGTGGGTAAAATTATCTTTTGGACGATTTTCTCCTTAGCCAAGCTGTAAAACTCGTACTGACCGGAAACATTTTCTTCTTTTTTGTTGGTCGTCGGACTCTGACGCAGTAGGTAAGGCACGTTTCTTCTCAAGTACAATCCGTTGAAGTCGTGATCAATGGATGCGACCTTCGAGAATAAAGAACATGAAAGGCGAAAAGCTGCAAAGTCTTCCATGCCCCTCAAGTGTTGTGCTATTAGCCTTAGAGTATCGGGACAAAGTAGGAACTGATTTTCTTCCATTGATCTTTCAGCTCAATAAAAATTTGAAGATTTTTGGACTGGTTTTGCTCAACCATATGGTGTGGACTCTCGGGGTGACGAATTTTACCCTTTTTTTTTCGTTAAAAAAAGAGATAGTACTAGTGTACATTTATAAGGGTAGATTTCTTTCTTGTTACTTGAAGATCAAGGAAAAAGAATTTTGCATGATTTTATTTTTATTCCTAATTCAAGTTAAAGATCTATTAGAGATTTACTTTGATTTCTTAATTCAAGTTATTAGGATTTGGAAACTTTTTTTTAGGATATGTGAAATATGTAAAACTTATACAATTTGTCCAACTATGAAACATTAGGATTTCTCTATGAGAGTTATAGTTGGATTTTGGACCTTTTCGCTTTGGGTTTGAGAAAATTTTCTCCACACGACAATTTTTCCTAGTGTAAGTGTATTTGTTTCTTCTTAGGTTGTGAACACAAGTTGATTGGACAAACCAAGTAAATATTTTTTGTCTTCTTTTTATTGCTTTCATTATATCTCATTTATTTATTTTAGGTCAAATATACAATTATACGGATTTTTTTAATGCGTACCAATCGAATTAAGTACAACTTTAATAAAAAGAGAAAATAACATTATCTCAACTTTTGTCAACCGAATAAGACTTTCCGAATATATTAGTTTCCTTAGTATTTATCAATTAATTTCGTAAGATATTAAATTTTATAAGGTTTATTGCATAAAGAGGGTAGTGTCTATTGGTATACAAATTTCTTAATAATGCATTGTCTACCTAGATGTGTTAGAATAAAACGTTAAAGAAAACCAAAAAAACAAAAAAGAAAAAGGAAAAAATCTATGGGTTATTGGGGAAATTAACACAAAAAATAAAACTAATTATAGGTATGAGAATTAATATTATGAATTCGTTTCACAATTTTTGTTCTCCTAATGTATAGAAAAAGATATAAAAATTAATATGTCGAATTGTGAGTTCCCTTATATCAACAAAATACTATACTCATAATACTAACGTTATCCAAGTCTTTGGCAGCATCTAATGGACTTAGTAAATGTGAATTCTAAAAAAGATTTTTTTTTTAAAGTTTATTATTCCATATAAAGAGCAGTAAAAATAACTTTAAGTTTTATGAATATAAAGAAATTTTAAAATATTAAAGAAAACAAATATACATTAAAAAATATCTAAAAACATTAAGAAAATAAATATTGATTAATAATTATTACAAATGTTGGACATCGTCACCACATTCTTCTTTCGTTCCGTCTTTATCTTTATACTTATTTATATATAATAATATTTTTTTGTTAAATAAAAAGGCAAAGCAAAATAGAATCAAATAATAATTTTAATTAATAAAAAATCGATTAGATCGTCGCTATAAAATGTTATGATCATCATAATCCTATGAAAATAGGACAGCAACAACAGATACAAAGGCTAGAAGTTGGGAGGTATCCAAAGAGCAGATATATTTGAATCCCATGAATACAAAGACTCCCATTTTCGCTCAAGTCTTATTCATTTTATTCACTTCAAATATACAAAATTTATTACTCTCTCGACACAATAATAAGTTTTCTTGAACTCGAGACAAACGACTCCACAATACAACTCTAATAAAACTAATTTAGAACTATATTAATTTTTTTAAAAAAAATATATTAAGGTTAAATCTAACTCCACCCTAAATAAGTATGTGTAATAAAAAGAAATTCACTTAATCTTTAACTATCCTCTAAAATTTGAGAACGCTATATTGACTAGTCACTAAAAAAGTAATACTTGATATGCTTTTCTATACTTATCACATTGAAAATAATGCATTCTTTTCTTTATATCTTTTTATAAAAAAAATTTTAAAAATAATTTCAATATGTTTTAACTCTTTTAACATTAGAATTTATCAAAATAATAATTGGAGATATAGGTTATAAGGGAATTCTAGTCCAAATATTTAAAATTTTTATTTTTTTAAAAAAATGTAATTTAAAATTTTTATTTTTTTTAAAAATGTAATATCTAAAATGTTAACGAGAAAAAAGGGGTATTTACATGTGGAATAAAGTGCAAAAAATTGACCATCAAGATATGTAACCTCCACTATACAATAGTACTTCTAAGATATTCTTGTCCATTTACAATTTCCTGGTCTCCAAAATCCCAAATGTCCATGACAGCCGTAGATTACCGCCACATCAAAATCCGACGATTCACAACAAGCAGCAGCAACTCTCGGCGTTGACGATATAACCATCTTTTTAACGAACGGCTGAGATGGTCCGTTATCAACCCAATTGTAATCAAGAAACGCCTCTCTATCTGGTAATTTAATTTAAATATTTTTTTCGAAAGGATTAATTAATTTTAATTTCCTAATTTCTTCTGGGTAAATACCGATGCCAACGATCACGAGCCATCCACGAAGTAAATGTCATCTTTAGTCCTCTACATATTTTTTTTGGTTGGACTCGGTCCTTAATTTTTAATTTTAACTTTCTTGGCCTTTTACATCTTGTTATAGGTTGTATTTGATTTCTGACTTCTAATTTTAATTTTTTTCATTCCCAACAAATTTTTATTGGTTGAATTTTGTCCCTAACTATTAATTTTAATTTTTTCGTCCCCAACATATTTTTTCTATTGGATTTGGTCCTGAATTATTAGCTTTAACTTTTTTCATCCTTAACTAATTTACGTGTAATCTTTTTTGTTCTCTTATACGATTTCCATTCATCTTTGTTACCATTAGAGAACGAGAAAAGATTTCAAACTCTTACCTTGTAACTTGATTGAGAAACGAAGAGTGAGAATGAAGTGTATTCATTACTCCTAATGAAAAGTTAGAAACACTTTCGAGCTCTACAACAATTCGAACTCTTTGAGGACAATGAAGAAGATAGTATTGTGTCAATGTTAATTTATTGTTTGAAAATGATTTTTTAAACAAAACTCATTTCATTAAATTTTTAATTTTATCCTTTTAAGCTTTAAAATTCCCATAGTCAAAATCTTCAAAACCAGTCAAAATTATCAGAAATCATCCAAGAAGACAAATAAGATTACATGTAAATTAATTGAAGATGAAAAAAGTTAAAGATAATAGTTGGGGACTAAATCCAACAAACAAAAATATATTAGGGATTGAAAAAAATTAAAATTAGTAATTAGGGAAATTGTTTTACCATCATAGAACACCCTAAAACCCTTTATATTTTTTTCACCGGGGGAGTAATTAAAATCCAATCCAAATTAATTGTGTCTTATCATATCTAGAACCCATTTCATGGTTATACTTTTTCATGGTTTCACTCTTGAGCTTGAAATGGTTTAATGGTATAACCCAAAGTTGTGACAGTTCCTAAACTCTATAAATATGAATCAAGAATTTCATTACATATATCATTCCAATGTATCAAAACCCAAAGTTGGGCCTAGCAAGAATGTCTACTTGAAATATTAGAAAAGAGGAAAGAATCTAAATAAGATTATTTTTTGCAGTTCGTACTATAATTTTTTTCTTTACCAACAGAAAAAAAAAATGAAAAGAATCTCATTCATCATATAAATATAGAAGCATTTCCAGTCTTTTTTTAACAAGAATTGGGACAAAAACATATAAACCTATAATATGATGAAACTACTACCTTGTAATTTTTTGTATACTCCAAGACTCAGAAAATGAAAAGCTATATATGAAAAGAAAAAAAGAAAATATTTTTAACCATTTACAAATTTTATTTTATATTCTTTTTTGTAATTTTTCAGTCACACCTGCAGAATCATCATCTATAGAAAAAAAGTATGGATCTTTCTTATGAGTTCTTGATTTTTCAAAGAAGAATCAATCAAGAAGGGTTCTTTTTTGCATTCTTAAGGTTTCTTAATCTCATTACCAGTTGTTGTCTTTCACCTTCTACCTCTGCAAACTTTAGGCTTATCTCTGAATATCTTTCTTGAATTTCTTTAAGTTCATCTTCCATCTCTTTATTCCTCTCCTTCAGTTTTGTCATTTCACAAACCAATTCTTCGAGTTTTGTAGAATCTTCAACAAGGGATTTCGTATCTTTCTCTGATGCATCATCGTGCCTGCTGTCAGTTCAAGATAATGAAAATCAGCAAGTGATCAAAGAGGTAAACAGAAAAGATTTCATCTTGGAGGATGTCTTGATCTGATCAAGATCGACATATTACCTCTTTATCCCTGATGGTTGTGAACTATTATTGTCAGCATTCGTTATTTCTGTCGTTCCACAATTTAGCATAAGGTCCTCAGAAACTTCAGTAGCCTGCATCCCACGAACGAACAATGAAATAAATTGGTGATTCAACATAAGTTGCAAGAAACTTGAATCTGTCAGTCACAACCGGACTCTTTTTGGCATTTGAACCAGAAAGAAGCTTGTCATTTGACAAAGATAAGGAAAATTCATAATGTCATTGAAACAAGTTATAGGAATACTAGATGAGCCATCTAAACGATTTCTTTCTTGATTTGCCGCCTAGTAACTCTCAAAAGTAATAGTTTTAAGCAGATACTCATGAATTTTGAGGCATAGGTTAAGGGAATTGGAGTTGGTTAATTCTTACCTTATCGGACTTCTGTTCACAAAGGCTTATTGTATTATGACTGAGTACTTCCAGAGTTTGTTCCAACTCTTCAATTTTCTTCTGAAGATCTTTTTCCTTTTCCAAAAATGAGTTTGTTGATTGCTCAAGAGCAGTTTCCTTCAGTTTTATCTGGCCCTGTTTTCAAGGAAATAACATCAGTATATCGTATTTAATAGTACAACAAACTTCCCAAAGTGTTTAACTTGTCAAGCAATCATTTTTAGCAAGAGCTATGGATGATAATAAGATACTAATTATAAGAAATGTTTATCAAATCTGATCACCAAGAACGCTTTCTTGCTTTCAATCAGAGAAAAGTTAAAATGCAGTTGTTAGGGAGCAGCATTTTACCTCGAGCAATTTTATTTTCTCCTTTAGACTTGCAACCTCTTTATTGCCACGGGGAACAGGCTGAACCTTACTGTTCTTTGGAGTTGCTTTTGCTCCATCAGAAACAGCAACCCGGCCATTGCTATCCTTTAGCTTCTTCTCCATGCTGCTCAAGGTATCTTCTTTCTTCTTTAGATCACCTTTCAATTGGAGGACTTGCTTCCTCAATTTTTCCATCTCCAACTCATCCCCTGACAAAGTATGATTCAATTCTTGACATTGAGCTTTGAGCATCTCAACCTCCAGTTGCAGATTCTTCGCCATTGATTCCTTCTCGTCCTTCAGACATGTCATGTTACGTAATTCCCTAAGTGACTCGTCTGCTCTCACCTTCACCAAAACAAGCCTGCTTTCCAGTTCAGCCTTCTCACTATTTCCTTGTTTGAATAGCGATTCCAATTCCATAAATGACTTCCTCAACTCTACCAACTCTGATGTCAAAGCTGCTCTCTCTTCTGCTATCTCAGAAAGGGCTTTGTTTTCAGTCACGAGTGTTTCAACTTCAGTTTTAAGCATTGTGATTTCCTCTGCAAGTTGAGTCTGGATTTCCTCTGCATGCTTCAGTTGATGGTCAAGTTGCAAGGATTTGTCTTCAACCTCCGACTGCAGTTCTTCAACTTGGTTTGACATTGAAATCACTTGACTAGAAAGTTCATGCAATCTTGCTTCATAATGTTCTCTAACTAGTTGAAGTGCTTCAGAAGCTTTCTGGAGTTTTTCTTCATGACGACTCTTCTGCAGACGGAGCTCATTGGCTTCAGCCAATGCCTTCATAGCCAGGCTTTCATTTGCCTTAAATGTGGATGCCATTTGCATGGACAGTTTTTTAAATTCCTCCTGAAGACGCTCTGCTGTACTTACATTTTGCCATCGCATCTTTCTCAGAGTTTCTTCAGCTTGAATTGCTCTTTGCTCTTGCTCCACTTTGGCACGAGTGAGGGCTTCCAGATCAGCCTCAAACCCATGTGCTTGAGTTTCCAGCTCATCCTCCAATCCTTTGATATGATCTTCAAGTTGCTTCACTGTGACCAATGAGTCCGAGTGTTCTTGTGAACGATTATGAAGTTCACTCTCTAAATTCTTGACCTGAGTTTGAAGTTCCTTTATGGTGATCAATGAGACTGAGTATTCTTGTGATCGGTCCTTAAGTTCATTCTCTAAGTTTTTGATCTGAGATTCAAGTTCACTTATGGTGTTCAATGAATCTGAGAATTCTTCGGTCCTATTATTGAGTTCTGTTTCAAAGTTCTCAATCTGGGCTTCAAGCTCATTTACAGTGGCATAAGACGATGAGCATTCATACTGCATCTTAAGTTGTTCCTGTAACTGGCTCTGCTCCAGTTTGTAAGACATCTCATGATTTTCCTGCTTCAAGATCTCATAGTCAAGAGCCAGCTGCTCCATCTGCATTTCTAACTCATCTCGCTCCCTCCGGTAGATCTCTATTTCACTCTGGAGATCCATGACCTTTTGCTCCAGCAGATATGCGTCCTTGGCATCGGTATGATCCTTTACAAGCTCCTCCAGGGCCTTCTGCTCTGCATCATCATCATCAGTTTCACACCCGAATTTTGGTTCCTGTCTACTTTCAATTCTACCAAATGGAGCCGATTTGTCAACTGCATTCACAATCTCCTTATTTTTCGTTTCCAACATCTCATCTAAATCACGAACAGCAAGAATCAATTCAGAGTTGGACTCTTGTGTTTTCTGAAGTTGGATCCTGAGATTCTTATTCAAGTCCTTCTCATAACTTAATTCTTGTCGGAGTTCCTCCAGGAGAGCCAGAGGATCACCTCCCTCGAATTGTAACTTGTGTCTTGCTTTTGCCTCATCTAAATGGCACTGAAGAGCCTTAAGTTTTTCACATTCTTCCTTGAAAAGATCTCGTTCCTCTTTCAATCTAGTAACTTCTCTTGAAAGATCCTGACCCCTTCTGCTCTCCTTTACAATTTGCTTGCGAAGAGTCTGTAATTCCAACTCGGACATTTCTGCCTGTCTAGCCAAAGATGCAAGCTCGTATTTAAGCTTGTCAACAACCATATCTGGAGTCTCTTCCGAAACAACCCTTAGAAGCGTCTCCCTTGGAGTCCCTGAGGAATCATCTGTACTTGCTTCAAGAGCCATACCTCCAAGCCACTCCCATGATTTCTGTCGCTCCTTATAGCCTACTCCAGGTGCATCAGAGATGGGTCTCTGAAGTAATGAACCATGATTGGAAGACGAAAGTAAACTATTAGGATCTTGATGGATGTTTTCAGTCTTCACTTGTATTTCCTGCGGGATATCAAGTCCCAAGCTGCCATCAGAGCTTGACATCGTAATATCAGATCCACTTGATGTCCTTCGGTTCCCATTCATTTCAACATTTTGATTTATGCTTTTATTGAGTTGTGCATCCTATTTAAGCAATGAATGAGGTCAAACAGAAAGTACTTTTCACAGCTTATAAAACAAAATGCTACATCTGCTTAATGCAGAACTTAAAGATCCCGTAGGCGACATAATAGATGTACAACTTTTCAACATTCTTAACCAGTAAGCACAACTAAGGAAATGCAAAACGAACATTAGCATCACACTCAACATAATAGGACCTTACTTCGGTGGAACTCGTTATAATGCTTCCATCGATTTCACCATTGCTCAATTGCGCCCTTAAGCTCCTATCTTGGGGATTTAATTTTACATTTTCAATTTCTTCAACCTCTCTATTAAAATTAAGGGGAAAAAAACAGATATTCATTAGTCATGTCGCGAAGAATCTGAATCCCCAAGTCCGTGGAAAATGCAATAAAAATGAATGGAGCAGCAGGACTAAGGTAGACATGTACCTTTGATCAGAAGAATCTGGCATTCTCTGGATAGATACCTACATAAACCAAGAATTCCGTAAGATTTTCTACCCTCACCACACTTAGCAATGCATTTTCGTAGAAACAAAACTGTAAAGCAAAGGTCCCCGAAGACACTAACTGGAATTAAAAGGAAGGGAACAGCCATAAAAGCACAATGTATGCAAGTGTAATTGCAGATATTTTTGGAAGAAAGGGAAGACTCACATGTAACAAGATTTCTGATTTTGAATTTTTGATGGGAAGAGATACAGAGGAAATCTTTGTTGCCAAAGCATAACTAGAGAAATCAATGGAGGCTTCCCCAACAACTCCAGATTTCACTGATCCCTGCAAAACCAGAATAAGTCTCCCTTGGCAAGAAAATGAAGTATATAGAAATCATATGTTCGGAATGTTTCATACAGTTGCTACAACAAAGTGATAGATCCTCTCATGAATCTTCCCCGATTTCTGTTCTTGAACAAACTTTACAGTTTCATAGACAGGCTTATCCCAATAACAGCTTCCATCTTGAATTTTTGCCTTTTCGAGTCTTGCCGTTGGTTTCCCAATATCAGCAGGAACCAATGATACTATTAATGCATCACTTCCAACCTGTGATACCTAAAATTGTACAGAATCCAGAATTCTTCTTTAAAGGCAACACATAACAGGAATACTGAAATAACACAAAATTGCTTTCTTATCAAGAAAATTTGGATCAAAGTGAAGAGAACAAATTTCCAAATCGTAAAACTTAGTTAATTCAGACCCAAGAAAACACATTTTCCACAAGGTCTACAGTCAATATCTAAAAGCATAATTCAAGCAATCTTGACAACAAAGAGACTAACAATTCTTGGTAGAAACACCTCCTTCCCCTGCTTCACTTTCTTCCCCCACTCTCCTCTCCCTAACCCACCCCCCCCCCACCCAAAAAAAAAACCCAGTTCCAAAGGTTGGATTTTGTTCAAATAATCTTCAATTTTTTAAGTCCCATGATTTAGTAAAGAGGAAAAGAAAAGTTCCCAGAATCAGGCCTCCAACCACATTGCTTCCTAAAGGAATTTTAGTAACAGAAAAACTTCTAATTTGACCGATTTTCATCAATCAAACATCAATATAATACAAGTTATATATGCATGTGTCTTCTTTATGGTATCGCATTGATTAAAAGTACCTGAGTTGCATGAAACTGCAATTTGAAGACAGCTTTGATCTTGTTCTTCTCGCTTCTCCATCGCGCTGACTTGAACATTTTCCCCCTTTTTTAAAACCTCAAACACACATTTTCTCACCAAGAAATTTCAGCATTCGCCGGAGCTTAGCTCCGGCGACTACCGCCGGAAAACCACCATAAATTACAGTGAAAAATCAGTTCAAAACTCAAAATTGAAAAAAAAAACCAACTCGAATTTCGCTACTAACAATGTAAAAAAAACAGCTCAAAATTGAATCGGGCAGCGTGTTGTTGACTCAGTGCATTAATGGGATTTTTAAAAGCCAGTGAAAAAAATCAAAAAATGGGGCGTCATTTTCTTCAAAGGTTTGACATTGAACACTCTCGTGAATGAATTAAAAGAATGAGCTGTGAGTAGATCTGAATAAAAGGGAGATTTCTTGATTTCTTCTGCTCTTTCTGCTGGCTAGAGAGCTTCTTTCTCTCTCTTTCAATATCTTGTATGATGATGATGATGATGCAAGCTGCAAATATGCAACAGTTATAATCATATTTTTAATTTATAATAATTGCTATTTATATTTACTTTTTGTAAGTGGAAAAAAAGAAAAAGGGAAATATTACATAAAAAATTCAAAAGGAAGCTTCTTTGGGTTAATATAAAATCTGTGAATCAGATATTAGGTGAAAATCTGTGATTAAAATATTTAATCATAGTTTTGATCTATGGGAACACACTGGCGGTGGCCCGGGGATTGTCCAATTGACAATACTGCCCTCCTTTTCTTTTCTTTTCTTTTCTATGCTATTTTTTTAAAACAAAATTAACTATAAATATACATGAGCTATATTTTTGTCATACATTTTTACATTTTTATATTTTGCACATAAACTTTATTTTCTTTAATTATATATCTGAACAATTTTTAAATGAATTTCACAGCAAAAAAAGGTATATTTATGCAAATCTAGTGCACGCATCAAACAAAAAATAAGTTCTTAGAGTTAACTTACTTGCACTATACGTGCATAAACAAGTTTGATTACGCGGTTAGATATAGTGATGGGATACTTTTAAATGATCTAAAATTATTCGTGTATATAATTCAAAAGAAATTATGAATATAATGTGGAATGAATATATAGTTCATGTGTTTTCATAAATAATTTTTTTTAATAGAGAAATAAATTAACATAATAACTACAATTAATTATGAATAATAAAATATGAGTTTTATTCATATTCTTATCTTTGTTATATTTATATATATATAAATATATTAATTTTCCAATTTTGCATTCAAATCAGAAAGTAGGGTCACTCACTAAAGATGCACCAAATTATATGTCCCAATGAATTTTGCACCAAATTTTTGTGTAATTGATAAAAAGGAAGCATTTTGAGGGTAAAGCCATTGAATATCAAACAATTATGAAACTCATGGTACACTATAAATTGATGTTCTGTATTTCATTGAATTCTAAGATTCCTACTATGATGATGTACTTATCCAAAAATAAAAATAAAATTATTGGAAAAAGGGTATGATGATGGGGTTTCTTTGATGCAAACATTGAAAGTTAGGTTGATTTTAGGGAGGTTCTTTGGTCCATTTGAGAAAAGGAAAAGAAAAAGAAAAATTATTTGATGAATCAATCTTAGCATAGGATTCCAAATTGCTTTCTTACACTAGTATTTTGCAGCTAAGATCATATAATACACCTTTTTTTTCGATAATACTTCTTTTTATAATATTTTAATCAATAAATTCTATGAATAAAATTAAAAAAAAAAGCAATATATAAAAGAAAGTAACATGAAAATATTAAAAAATATATCAAATGATCGTGAAATATATTTTGCTCTCATGGTGTAAGTATATTTTTGCCCATTTGGAAAACTGAAAATAACTTTTTCACTGAATTTTCATAATCTTAATTAAATTTTATATTTAAAATTTATATTTTCTTGATCCAATATTGAGGAAAGTGGCATATATTCAATGAAGAAAAGTACTCAACAAAATAAAATTGTAATCAAATAAGATAAGATACACCCGTACTTTAATATTTTGTCTATCTATTTACCTCCTAATTCTAGCTCAATAAATAAATATTCATTAGTCTTTACAGGTGATCAGAATTGTTTTCCTCTCAACTTTTCTTTACAAACCTATTATCTTTTATTATTTTTTTATGAATATTTATAAAACTACTATCATCTTCTCTTTACTCGGGCCTTTCTTTTTCTTTTTCTCACTATCTTTCTTCACTTATTTGTTAAGAATATAAAATGTGTACTTTTTCCTCCAAAAATTCATTACTTTTATATCTTGAAATTAATAAAAGAAATATATTTTTCCTCACATTGAATAACTTTATCTATAGTAATAAATTTGTACTAACCTTAGACAAAAGTATAATATATAATAGTAATGAACTTTTCTTCATTTTTTTTCTTTTGATAGGTAAATGGGAATGACTCAAGGGCCCTCTTAGAAGATTATGAATAAGGTACTTATGGCTACCTTTCTTCACAAACTAATGTCCCATCTCCATCGTCATATCCAATTTTGCAGTTGTTATGTTTGTACTTCAAGAAGCTCAAATGTCCCCCATTTTATCAACCTTGATTAACTAAACCCTACCTTTTTTTTTCTGTTGATTATCCATCCAACCGTCCAATGAAAACATTAAAAACTTTGAAATATCATACCCCATAGAAAAGTACATGAATAATAAATTAACAAAACTATATAAAAAATTACTTAATTTTATTGTCATTTGTTCACTCACAACACATTTATTCTTTCAAAAAGTTAAAAATTTAGCATTGAATTTTGTCGCTCTTCAATAATATTGTTAACTAAACAAAATAAACGCCAAAATCAATTTATTTAACCTCTATTTATCAAAAAATGAACACTATAGTAAAAATTACTATTATTTTTTTTTAACCATTTATCTTGCCACGAATGTATTAGGATACTTAAAAAACAAAATTGCAAAAAAGTATTTATTAATTGCCAAGAGGATGCAAAAAAGTATGAAATCTTGTTGATGGGAAACTCATATTGAGCAAAATATTTAAATATATAGAAAAAAGAAAAAGCAACCTAGATCAAAATATGGTGGATGGATTTTAAAGTTAATTTTATTAGTAGGACAAGACAAGGTCAAAAGAGTCATTTCAAAGTGGGCTCTTGCTTCATAGAGGCCAAAGAATACATGCATTGGAAACCCCGGATCATCCCAACGGTCAATTATGACCACAGAACACGAGGTTAATTAACGTAATTTTACTCATTGGTGAATAAATCCAAAACGACGTAGTACAAGTAGTAAATACGTAAGAAAAAAAAATTGGTAAAGCCTGTCATTCTTGTCCACAATATTTTATATTTTTATTAATTGTCACCCATTTCTAATATATTCGGTAGGGTTGGTGTTTTATCACATGATGCAACAAAATGATTTATTCTACTTTTTCTAATTTTGTGGGCTCAAAAAAATATATAATTATTGTCATTTTGGAAAAAGCATCTATACAAAATTGTAAATAAGAATTGATAGCTCAATTTTAGTAAAGAATGATTCTTGGCAAGCTATTTGTGAGATTACCTATCAAGAATCTAACTCTACTTGGATCACTATTTTTTTTAGAGTAAAGTATTTTTTTAAAAAAAATTCATAAAAATTATTTTTTTAGGAGAAATAATGGAATTCAGAGTTAAAAAATTGAATTAAAACTAAAAAAAATAGCAATTCAAGTAGAGCCTTAGTTGGTTAAAGCAATAACACAAAGTAGTAAATTTCTTTTATCAAACAAGAGATATTTACATTTAATTTACATCACCTTTATTTCTAGAAGTGTATTAAAGGAAAAAAAATTCTTTAATATATTCATCAATTATTTAAATAATTATTTAAAGTATTTTCAAAATATTCGAATAGTGAATTTTTATATCTTTATGTTCATAAGTTAAAGTCTTACGTTCTAAGTATTATAATTAAATGTGATTAAGTGTGATAAGAAAAAATATATATGATTTGTGCCATACATATTTAAGGATAAAATTGTCTAAACATAAGTATAAATTCGGGCTGAAAACTTGCATAATAAAAAGTCAGAAAATGGTTGAAGAATGAAAAAGTAAATTGATCCCACAAAAACCCTAATAACGTATGGAAAGTTTCCTATTAATTCAATAGGAAACTTATAATTAAGAGGGAGTTGATTTTTAAATTTTACCTCTTTTTAAAACTTTGACTTGAGAGCAAATTATTTTCAGTTCAAAAGTCCATGCGTTACTATACTTTGACTACAATACATTTCTCCTTTTTTTTATTTTATAATATCCTTTTTTTTTCTTTATTACCTTGACTACAATACATTTCTCCTTTTTTTTTTTTAGAATATCCTTTTTTTTTTATAATATCCTTTTTTTTTCTTTATTACCTTTACCTTGTGAAATAAGTACTACGGATTAAAAAAGAAAATTCAAATCTCGAATTTAATTGTCTCAAATAGATTCAAATCACATTTACATCTTCGATATATTAAAAGAAGGTAAATTTTTTTTAATCAATATCTTAATGATAAATTTCATCATATGTTAGGTAACTTAATTTATCAGAATTATTATCAAGTAAAGTAAAATTCAATTATCAATTGTATTTGTAACAATTAATTGACGACCGGCTTAATGTTTGATTTATTTCCTTCTTTAAGTATGTGTGTCATTTAAGATGGCTCTTTTAAGTGTATGAGATATAAATATAATTTCTTTTTTCTTTAAAAACAGTGTTTGGGATACAAATTTTTATTTTAATTCTAAAGTTGTATCAATGTATTAAAACATAAAAAGGAATTTAGGGACCAATAAAATTCACATACAAAAGTCTCTTGTCCCACCATATATAATCTTTGATCAAAAGAAAATTACATTTATGACATAAATTAGAGTATCTTAGTAAAAAAGTACACAGTAATTTTGAAACATATATAAATTTGTTAGGTGCTCTCTTCAATTATTTTTTTTGTAAAATACTAATACTATAATAAAAAGTATTAGGTAGAAATATTAATACTTAAATATATGCTAATAACTACCAAATTATTAAAATTAAAGCTGCAGACAAATATAATATATTGTAGGTATTTGATTATTGAAGTGAAAGCGACAAGAAGTGTATGGTCTAACGGCAAGATTCTTTCACCTTATATTCTTCCACTTGACATGTTAATTGAGAAATTTTGAGTTTGAGTCATTCAAAAAATCGTTTAATTGTCAAAACTGTTGTTTAAGAATCTTGTGCCCTCTTATCATTTTCAAATTAACCGATGATTCTCGTATACCCGATTAGAAAAAAAAAATACAGAAGAATTGGATATCCTATTCGTCAAGGAAACACTACATAACGGTATCACCAAACCGTTTGGTACCCTACTGATATTCTTTGGTTGTTGAACCAAAATACGTCAATGTATTCTTTACCCAAAAAAAAAAAAAACCCGATGGAGCATAAAATATAGTTTAATTGGTAAGTTTAGAATGAATTCTATATTACTCTTTGATTGTATTATTTACATGTGCATACCAAATCTTGATTTTTTTGTATATATAAATTGAACTCACTTCATAATTGAGAAAATCAATGCATATTTTTAATTAATTGATCTATAATTTTATCACACTTTACATTCTAATATAATATTATTCGTTTATTTATTTATATTTATGGTTGTAAAGCAATTCATTCTATTCTAATATTACTGTTATGAATGACTTTTTGTAAATAATAAGAGACATTAATTATACATATTCTCTTTTTTTGAAGTTGGTAGATATTTCCCCTTTGATTCATATCTAAATATTTTAAAATTTTTATTTATTTAAATTTTTGCTCAGTCAAAATTAAATAACTATATTAGATAGTCTACCATATGTATATGTATCAATAATTCTTTATTTTTTATTAACAATTCTCAGAGTTTTTCGAATTCTTATTTTCTACGTATTGAAATTAAAGAATTAATTTATTTTCTATTACTGTGAGTAGTAAAGTCTGTCTCCTACTCATTAGTATAATTTATTTCAGATTATTTCAATATAACTTCTTATCCAATCAAAAAAAATCATATTATTACTATTGCTCATTTATATAAATGTATAGATTATTATTGTAATTTGTAGACATGTATACGTGGAAGAGGAAGAGGGGGAAAGCTTAAAGGGGAGAACAAAGAAAATACATGGCGGCTTATTTCATTTTCAAACATTTCTTGGCTTTAAAGAAGGTCATGGGTTGAGCATGAGCCATGAGAGGAGAGGAGGTGTCTACATTAAACTATGTATATATACAGATCATTGAAGAAGCTGTAGCAGACTAAGACTTTACCATACCAGCACAGCCATAGTACTAACTACTAAACTGGAAATATCCATTTTAATGTGTATATATATACTCTGTTTCTGCTACTTATGTAGAATTTATACAAGCCATGGTCCTATCTATCGGGTTACAATATGGGACCCGTTTTCTGATCCTCTCTCCATCCATAAAATATTTCGATACTGCTTCTTTTTTAGGGTTCAAATATTGCTTATGTGTATATGTGTTTATTCACCAAAAAAATATATCATGTATATGTCGTAAATAATTTCTCTTTTTTAATAAAAAATTAATGCGTTTACTATTCGTGATCACGATTTTTATTTGACAATCGTTTAAGGTTTTCTTTTTTTAAAAAAAAAGCAAATTTCATACAATTAGACATTGATAATCCATGCCATAAATATAAATTACTTAAAAGAAAGAGCATATTTAGTTAATACATCAACCAAGCAATTTTGATTCCTACCAATCTCATCTACTCCAAGATGGAGATGCTATCATAATATATTTATGAATTTAGCTTAACATATTAACATAACTAATCAATAATATTATATGTAGCGCCTACAATTTGAGAGTGCAATTCATTTAAAAGTATTCATGTTTTTTTATTTGACAAATCGCTTTTTATTATGTCAATATAAAAATTTTAAGGTGATTATAATAATTTATAACATTATAATTATATACCTGACGAACACGTTATATATTTCAACTTTTAAGATAAGACGGTAGATGTTAAACAAGTCAACTTATTGGGTTGACCTAATAATACATAACTAGGTTGAATTAGAGACAGCTAAATATGCTGGATAAGGTCATCCACAACATAAGTTTTTGTAGGTCAATAATCTTAAATAGATGAATTTCTTAGGAGAAATTTGAGGGGCCAAAAAGAAAACTCAATTTGGGGTGGAAATGGAGGGACCAAAAATATGTTCCCTCGTCATCTTCATTAACCTCCAATGTTTCATCTTCAACAATGTAATAAAATCAATTCACATGGTCGGACCACCCCCCTCCCCCCCCCACCCCGACCCTTAAGCATGTACCAGTTCTGTAACATGTTTATATGTACATGTCTCTATTTCCAGGTTATGAGGACCCCCATAAAAACTATATATATATATAATAATTAGAGTAAATAATATAAGTATTAATTTATTCAAAAAAAATAAAACAATAATAGTATTAATTTATTCAACAAAAATTAGCTGTGGTTTCAAATTCTCTAATTGAATAATGAGTTGTTTCTTTATATAGATAGTAATGGTAGATGGCTCTCTGCAATTTCTTTAACTCATTCTACAATTTCGTCCAATCCTAGATATATCAGACGCAGACAACTCCTTCACTGCAAACAAAATTGTACTCAAATTACATGTATGTCTCATTCTTTTTTTTTTTTTTTTTAATAAGTTCACCAATTAGTGGTCTTTGATAAAATGGGGAATTAATTTTTGTTTAACGTTTAATTAAGACTAATAAACAAACTAAATGGTTAATTAAAAATTGATGTTTGAGTGGATTAATCCTAGGGATAGTCAACATCTTAATTAGATAAAATTATCATTGTTAAGTTAGTCAGCAAATCAAATTACTTGGTTGCAATGCAAAATCATTTGGAGACAAGCCTCAATCTTTAGGCATTCGATGGTCCTCTTCAACTTTCTAGTGAGAATTACCCTTAATCTTTTCAAGTAATCATTGATTATGGTAAAGAAATGACTAGCTATTACTTAAGCTATCATCTCTTGTTTAATTCACCTAACAAGAAAGAAAAAGAAGCCCATTAATGGCAACGAGCGATCAAAATCTGAGAATTAATGGGGTTTTATTACAAGGGTTGTTGATTCATGTTGGACGTGGTCCATGGCTACTTGTGCCATTGTTACTTTACACTTTGGCTTTCCATCATGTGATTTTGGAAGAAAAAATGGGGACTGTTTCTTTTGGGTATGAGGGAACAAAGCAAAGCAAGGGTTTTAATAGGGATATTTTACTGACGATATTGTTGATGTTTTAAATCACAATGAGTCTTCTCCTATAAGTTACTCAACTTGTGATAAAGAGATAGTTCGATTGGTCAAAATACTTTTTATTATGAGGTAAATCTTGAATTCGATTCACATTTTCATCTTTTTATATATTAAAAAAATTGTCATGGGATTTTAGTCCAACTAATCCTGCTCATTATGTTTCAAAGATCAATGGACCTCTCTAGAAGTGAAGTCGGACGTGAACTTCTAGTAGAAATGTCAAACGGGTCAAATCGAATCAGATTTGAATCGAGCCTAACACGTATCCAAATGGTCCAATTTGGTCCAAACTTATTTTTAACATACCTAAAATTCCATGAATCATACCTGTCCGTAACTAGCCCGAGAATAAACAGGCCAACTTGTAGGTTGGATGATTTTTTTTAAAAATTATTTTTAACTTAAAAATATTAAAAATCAATTTTCCTAAACAATATTGAACTAATCATAACATTACACTAATATCTAAATAAGAAACAAAATAATTACACATAATAACACATAAATAACAGTTTACTATGTGTATGATGTGTTAAAATTAGTGTCTAAATTTTTAAATAACATTTATTTAAAAAAAAAGAGTCAACCCATGAACCAGATCGCACTACGCCACAAAAACCCGCACTCAAAATGACCTAGCCTGGTCGGGGCTGATTTTTCAAATTTGTTTGTATGGGGTTAAGACAAAGGAAAACAAAGAATAGATATTATGTTTATGTCTGTGAAACTTAAAGAGAAAAAAACATATTCTCAAAGGAAGTGTTAGTTGATGAATCGCTTTTGGTCACGAGGGTTGGAGATTATTGCTTTTTTCTCTCATGACTCTATTATATCTTTTTGTTCACATCACATGAGTAATAAAGTTCTTGTAATTAACTTGAAGAAGGGGTTAACTACTACTACTACTACTGCTGCAAAAGAAAAAGGGAAAAAAAAAACATCAAAAGAATGTTAAAGAAATTAGAGAAAGAGAGGAAAGTTGAGAAAAGCCCTGTGTGGCTGTGATGTGTGTGTTGTGGAGTGGCAAAAGATGTTGGAGAAACAATGATGGATGAGAAGCATAATTTTGTGTAATAAGAAAATAGACAATAGAAGGTGCTCACGTGAAGGTGGTCGACCCCATGCAATTCCCCTTCCTTCCCTACACACACTTACTCATACACTATTACTACTCTGTGATATGGATTGCTGGTTGGTTTGGAGTGGGTGGGCTTAAATATAATCTAATAAAATGAACTTAAAATTTTAAAAGATAAATTTTAAAGAAAATTACAACTAAAAATGCACACTACATTTTATATATTTACTTCATCTACAAGACTGTTAAGGGCTTAGTTTACAATATAGTGTGTTTGCTATTGCGCTTGTCTCTGACAGTGCATTGGCCTTTACCATAAGAAGTCCGAGAGGTACGACTCTTAGATTAGAACGCTCATGACACGCGGAGTATGACATTTTGAAAGTTTGTATAACTGGTGTTGGGTGTCCCTCTCGTTCAGTGATCTCCTGAGCGGCTTGGGGAGGAAGAAAAAGCTTGCTTTTGGTAGATTGTTAATGCTAACCCAAGATCGAGATAGAGAAAGGGCTGTCCCGGGTTAGTGTTTAGTAACAATGGCCTTAAATGAGATGCGGTTAGAAGCGAAACTGGGTGTTCCCTTCAGATAAGATACATTGTGGGCCATCCTCGGCCTTCTCAATGAAATAGAAATCCAATCCCGATCTCCGAACGCCTTTTCCTTCTCCCGCCGCAAGATGGCACTTGGGATCTACTTTACTACTTATTTAGTTACGGTATGACGACTAATAAAAAAGAAGAAAGTATCTCCCTTATCTACTAGCTCAAAGCCCGTTGCTACTGTCTTGATCTATCACTTTGAGTTAGTTGAAAGTACTTCCAATCAAGCCGTATCCTCATTTGGGAATCACTCAAAATTAAGTTAGAAAGTCGTATGATAGGTGGTAACTATCTTGTCCGGTTTGGGAGTAATCGGCATACAGCCGAAATTTCATGATTGTTATTCCTGATACTAATCAAGTGCAACTAAAAATTTTGTATTAAAAAATTTAGTAAAGATATATTAAATAATATTGAATGTTGGCACTATAACAGACCCGTTGTAGGAAACAAATAAGAGCTAAACCAATAAGTATATATTCATCTCTGTCAAGAATCTGACGTTTAGAAGATCTTTTTTCTTTTTTGGATTGGGATGAGCCAAGTTAAAATCTATAATTTTAGCGTAAAATTAATATTGAGTAATTTTAACATAAAATTAATATTTGCAAATGTCCAAACAATGTCAGAGTCAGATTGGCTAAGCTATGTGTAGATATTCAGTTCTGTATAAATTTACAATCTAGTCCAATTGGATCCAAACTTAATAATTTAATAGAATTTTAACAAACTTTAAAGGTTATTTCCAACAATTTTAGAAAACTCCTTTTATAAATATGTTGATCTTTAAGAAATGGGGTATTCTCTAATGCATGAGCTTAATTAGCTTTTACAGCTATGGAATTGTATAGGGTCTTTTTTTTTTTTTTTTTTTACTTTTGGGAGCAAAACCATGATTTGCTTTTGGCACTAGACCCGTAAGGGAAGCATATCAAATCTGCAAAGGATAAGATCACGGTGTTAAAATGTGAGTTTGACCTTAATTCATTCTAAAAAAATCTGAAGAGAGGAGAATTGTTCAAATTTTATAACAAATAATTTTTATTAATAAACTAGTTATGTGAGATTCTCAACACACCACCTCATGTCTAGAACTAGACATTTGGAGCGTAAAATTTATAGGATTGAACATTTGTGCGGTTGGTCCAACACGAGCAACCGAACAACTGGTTCTGATACCATGTTAAAATTTGAATTTCGGCCTAACTCACCCCAAAAAGTACCTCAAGAGAAGAGGATTGTCCAAATCTTATAATGAGTAATTTTTACTCATAAACTAGAAATGTGAAATTCTCAACAGTCTGTAGTCCGATTGTTTGACTCTCCTAACTTAGAATCTTCCACACAGTATGTCAAGTGAGAGGTTTTGAATTTGAGTCATTTAGGAAGCGATTTAGTAACGCATGTCAATCTAGTGCTACTGTTTTAGAGTTTTGTGCTCTCTAATCCCTTGCAGATTAATCGATAACTCTCCAACTCTCCGATATATCTCCTATACCAGGTTTGAGAAAAAAAATCTGCAAAGGAAGAAAAAAAAAGGTCCATGCAAGGAAGAACATGATCACGTGATGGACAACCTTCATATCCGGAGATGTCACATGCAGGTAAAATTATACAAAGCCCAACAGTCAATTTAAGATACTTTGGGCTTTTGTAGGCCCGTTTTGTTAGGCCCGCTAGAGACAAAAGCACAAGGTTTTTACGCGTAGCATTAATTCGTGAATCACGGGCCCAATCTTTTGTTATATATCAATTCTGTTTTGTTCTTTGATATATTTACTTTTAATTCATTTATCAGGAAATTATCGTAAATTAGCATGAATGTTAATCAAATAATTTATATCTTTTAAACAGAAATTAACCAAAAATATCTCTGTGCAATTTACCTTTTACCATTTAAAGACACTATTTACTTTACTGTCACTTTTACACAATATTTTTACCAACGTAAAAAATGTCCTTATACGACAACAATAGGTGATTTTCAACCAATTTGTATCACGTGATACTTACATGTTATCTTTAATAAGAATAAAATTATCCATCGACTTATTTAAGCGCCAATTAGCAAGTGAAATGAGTCGAAAATAACCCCACTCATGAACCAACTTGAACAATTATCAAGCTATTTTAACATATTCTAGTCTTGAGTTGGTGATTAAATTTGTCGCTTGGACAATTTTACCTTTATTAAAGATGATATGTGAGCATCACCTGACATAAATTAGTAGAAAAACACCCATAGCCGTCATATAAGGGTATTTTCAACCATCATAAAAAGTTATTGAGCAGAAACGACTAATAAAATAAACAATGTCCTCAAATGGTAAAACCTAAATTATACTAGAGTATTTTTTTACCAGTTTCTTTTTTTCTTTATAAGATATAAATTTTTATTTCATCTCTTTTATAATCATGGATAATTTATAAGAAATTTATTTGACAAATTATATGTAATAAAATTTAATTAAAATAGTCATACTCAAATCACATGCTCATATAAACAAAATATTTGTATACGTATATATCATTTCACAGTGGTCGATAAAAATAGTTCGTGAATCTATAAGGATAATTCGAAAATTTTCAAAAAAAAATTTTTCACCTAAACACTTTATCTCTCTTCACCTAAATACTCTCTAGGACTACAAATTTCAATATCAAATTTTGGAAGATCCGACCGTCCAAATTGAAAAAAAGTTACTTATTCAATCTATTCTCTTTTATTTACAATTTTACCGTTTTAGATCGTTGAAATATCTGTTAAAAAAGGATAAAGTTGAATTTTTTGAAAAAAATATATATGCCCGAAAATGGGCACTTTTGGCCATTACCGGCGAAAGTGCCGAGTACTTTCGTCACCGGTGATCGGAAGTACTCCGGCACTTTCGCCAGCGACGTGCGAAAGTATTAAAAAAAATTTTTAAAATATTTTAAATTTTTTAAAATATTTTCGTCTGTTACCACGAAAGTGCTGGAGTTCTTCGTCGGTGGTGAACGGAAGGACTCCGACACTTTCGCCAGCGACGTGCGAAAGTGCCTTTTTTTTTTTAATATTTAAAAAAAATTTTAAATATTTAAATGTTTTAATTTTTTGTTCATTTATATATTTGATTATTTAATTAATTTTGTATATATAGAATGTGTGTGACTAGTTGTTTAACATATTTTATGTGACAATTTTTAATTGTTAATATGATTATGGATTTGTAAACATTATGAAATGAATAAAATAACGGAAATGAAATAGGATAAAAATCGATAAAGTGAACAATAAAGTAATAATATCTCTGATATTTAATTTTGTGTATTTAGAGTAAAAGTAACTAGCTTAAAATTGTTTGCTTATGATTATGTGTTTAATAAGAAAATGTGTTATGTAATTGCTAAACTATTTGTATTTTAATTTGAAATCATTGTTATTCTTGGCCTTAGTTTTAGGATATAATTCTAAGATTGAATAATTTATAAATTAATAAGTATTACTAAAGAAGAATATTAATGATGAATAATAATTGAACGAAAGAATTAGTAAAAATGAAATAATAGATACCGATAATTCTTAAGATAAAATAATAATATGTGTTAAAGTAAATATTGAAATATAAGTATTAACAAGTTTGGATAACTAATAGATGGTTCAACCTAGCGGCCGTAGAGGAGATACTGATCTTGGTCCTGTCATGGACAGGACAGGTCGAGTTGAGGGGCGCCTTGTGACAGTTTCGTCTTGAGGTGTGAGGGGGCGACATAGTACTTCTAACCTCCCTGTTACTCCTACCCCTCTTGCACCTAGTTTCCATCATGGGACAGGTGAAGCTGGGTCTTCTACCCAACCACCTACCATACTTTTTATATCTCGACCTCCTCTCCAACCTCATCTGTCACACACACCTGTGTCCTATGAGCCATATAGATCTGCACATTCGCCCTCACACCCCACAGACACAGTATATGATTCATACTTATAGGCTCCTACCGTTGTGCGACCTCGCATACCGTATAGATCTTCCATCCAGGAGCCTATGTACGATAGGAGTCAGCCGAGGCAGATAGGGGTTGAGTTTTTTTATCATATGCTTTGAGCCGCCCGTCAGGATTCTTCATGCAGCACACACGGATATTCTCATGCTGAGTATGATGTTTCATCTTCTAGTCCTTATGTACCGGGGCCTGCAGATAGGGTTTTTGAGGGTGATAGGGTTGTTGGCGAGGAGCAAGAAAGAGTCCGATCCCTACATATTCAGGGAGAGGCGGATGAGAGAGGTGATGATGATGGTGGTGGTGATGATGATGGTGACAGTGGTGATGATGATCAGGATGACAGTGATGATGATGGAGATGATGAGCAGACTGTATATGTTGCGCATGTGGCACCAGCTAGTGGATCGGACGGGCGTCCTTGTCACGGAAAAGGAAAGGGTTTGACCGGCAGCTTTATATCGGTGATGAGTAAGTTTGGAGGGGTCTCTTAACAAAAGACCCGACGTGGCTGGTGATGTTCCGGCACCGACACAGAAGAGGAAGAAAGTGAAGCCTTCTGTTTGGGAGCAGACAGAGGCAGCAGAGGGAGGTCCGGTTGACCCGGAGCTCATCCCATCATACGGTGGACATGTGACGGATCGGATACGGCGTGGACAGGTATTTATCTTTATGTTAAAGTAATATGTTACTATTATTGTTATTATTCTTTAATCTGTCAAATATTATTTATTATGATAATAGAAAAAATAATAATGGAATAAATATATTGTTATGTAATTGTATAAATGTATCTGTTTTATCTTTAGGATCGTGGTTTATTGAAGTGGCCGATCTCGCTATATGGCTCTTACTAGTTGGGAGCTTACCGATTCGCAGGCTGGGCCTTTGGCTTCAGGGTCCGGTTTGACGCACCTACAATTGTGCATGTTTCAGCACGCCAATTATGCATTGTTGTCAGCATTTGTTTAGAGGTAGCAGCCCGACACGAACAGCTTCCACATGCCCTGGGGTGAGATGACCGTTACACTGCACGAGGAGTTTATTCTTGGGTGCCTGCTTATGGTGCGGTGGTGGATCACAGATTATCCAGGGAGCAGTTGATATGGGTTATTCAGCAAGATCTGGGTTTAGATCTCACTGGGAGTTTAGGGTTTAATGCATTGGAGCTTCACGCCGTTGCTACTAGCAAACAGACTTCACAGTCACATCAGGTCAAAGCTGCATGCTACCTACAGTACATTTTGAGTAGCTCACTCTTCCGTGATAAGAGTGGCAACACTGTACCTGTGAGACTGTGGCCACTTTTGCAGGATGTGAGTTCTGTTGGGAGGTTCGCATGGGGGGCTGCCTGTCTTACATATCTGTACCGAAATCTGGGTCAGGCTTCCAGGGCTGATGCGAAGGAGCTTGCAGGGTGCTGGTCACTATTAGAGGTATGTGTTTTAAAATTAATGTTAATTATGTTATTTTTTATATTTTAACGGTTTATGGTATAGGGGTTATTTTATTTTATATATCATTTATATTTCTTTTTTTATATTTTTATTGAATTTATATTTTATATTTTAGGCGTGGATATATTTGTATTTTCCCATGTTCGCACCCCCGTTTAGACATTCTCCCGAAGGATGCAAGCCTTACATACAGATGTTTCCGACGATCGATTACAAGAATGATAGTAAACTGTTGGATATTTGCTTGAGGCTGGATATGATGACAACTAATGAGGTTCGGTGGAAACCGTACAGGACTCAGGATGTTCGTGATTGTTGGGTTTCAACATGGCACGAGTTCATTGCATACTTTGACTGCGTGGAGCCGTACATGCCTGGCCGGGTTCTGAGACAATTCGGTTTTTAGACAGTGTATTCCCGCCCACCCTATCCAGCCTCGGGAGGCACGCCGACCGCCGAACAACAGGATTTTCATCTTGAGGAACACTTTCGTCGAGGCACTGTGACTCGAGGCACCTTTGCACTTACTGACATAGATATGGACTAGTGTCCCGGCCATTCCAGCGAGTTCCTGTACCGATGATTACATTACTGGTACCTCCCCCGAACTCACCCGAGGATTCAGAATTTCGAGAATATTCCCAGTGGCTATAATGTCCCGGTAGCTCCCGCCATGCCACCAAAGACACTCCTAGATATGATTGCACGTGAGTTTCACAAACAGGATATTGCCGATGATGAGTTTCGACGTAAGGTTCGAAATTTATTAAAGATTCATTAAAAAACTCTTTAGTAAATCTTTATGTATTCGGATATTTATTTATTATATTGTGTATTTCTTTTTTTTATTTCTGTCCGTTGTGTACTACTGAGTTTTTGTGATATTCATTATGTTTATTCCCTCATGCATGTATGTTTTGATTTATTATTGCATATTAATATAATTACATGAAAAATGAAAATAAAAAAACTCCAAACAATAAATTGTACGAAATATTATTAACACTTTTAAAAAATAATACATTATAAATTACAAATTGCAACATTATTACATAAAATTTCTCTGCGGCGGATACATTTTACTGTATCTTGTAACTCAATCTGCCATCCGATTACGATATGGGGCCGCCCATCCACTAACTCGCATATCTCGATGATATTCCTATTGCACATGTAATGGGGGCAAAGGGCATCCATCTACCAACTGTAACTGGAAAAAAATAATATGAATACATACACTTAATAAAATATCAGTCTGCAATAATTCAATTAATATTAATAATAATAAAAAGTTATCAATAATAAATACCTGTATAAAATGCTGCAATTCATCTGAGACCGATGAATATCGTTCCCGAAGGCCCATCCATATTAGAAACAAGAGGCAAGACAGTGGTTGACGTTGACCGTGCAAGAAATACAACGCATAGATTGAATGTGTTAGTAATGACATAAATGTGATCAGGTGTATTCATCTAATACTCGGGTGGCGCCGAACCCTCTTTCCAATTTGTCTGCATTACCAACTCGGTCACACGTTCAACCGAACCGAACAATTGCTCATATATGTGCATACGGTACCGTAAATCATAGCTCATTCTTCTACAAATTTCAACCCAATGATTTTCGTCCCCGAACAAGAAATTTGACAACTCTAAAACCACAATTACCATCTCCAACCACATTCTTCTAGTTTTGTATAAATTGATACATAAACCCTGGAAATGCATTCTTGAAAGGGAATGGCACTGGCGGTGAATCCGGACTTACAACGATTGATAAACTGGACCTACCACTGCTACGTCCTCTGCCCCTACTCCTACCGCTATGAAGTGGCCTGTCTCTTCCACGAGGACTAGGATTAGAACCTGAACCTGAACCGCTACCAGACCCAAAACCTGAACCGCTGGACTTTCCTATCTTCCTATGTGCGATGAAGACGTATTCCCAGTGAGACTTATCTCTTTTGGTAGAATTTGTCTTCCGTCGTCCCTTCGTGACTGCGGTCTCTTGGGGGGTTGACAACGGCTGACAAGGATCATCAAGCAACACCAGATGTATAACACCTTTGATGAGTAGCCTAACTTCCCGGACATTAGAAATTGGACCAGTACTAATTTCCTGTAACAGTGAAGTGAGATCACGCATTTTGGATTCCATATCTCTATGGTGTTCTTCAGGAATATCATAACAAATTTCTAGTTTTCTCCAAAAGATGACAACATCTTCCTCTTGGATTGGCATTAAATGCTGGCACCAATTAACAAGTTCACATGCACATGGTAGACCGTGCGACTTCCTTAAATAATGCATACAATTACTGTCTGGTTCTTCTACCATCTGACGTGCCTTCTTTAACTCATCCATTATCTTCTTCAATCCCAAATGACTAATTTTATTACATAAATTCTTCACAATGGGATTACTCTTAGCGCCATACTTCCCTTTAAGTCTTGAAATTTCCAAAGAGTATTTAATTTCTGCGATTTGAGCTTGGATGAGAGAGTCGATATTAAAAAATACGGTGTCCAAATCATCGTGACACGTTGATAGCCACAGCTTCAACACCGAATGTCCACTCTCAGCACGGTTCGTTGTTTCTACCCCAAAAAGCAACACTTGAGAGGTTCGAACCCTGCAAAATTTATGGGCAAATGGATTCAACCATGTGCTGAATAGGTAATGTAGAAAGTTGGGCTTGCTTCGCCACATAGTCTTCAACACTTCCAACTTTTTTTCATATTTCACCTCATCTAGTTCATTAATTAATTTCCTCCAAGAGCCATTCACGAACCGTTGAGCCACCTCTTCATCTTTCACCATCTCAGTCAACTTTGCCAACATATTCTGATCGATGTGTCTTCTACATAACATATGATATGAATTGCTAAATACATCATCAATCACCGGTATTAGTCCACTTTCCCTATCGGTAAGAATAACTAGAGGCTCTCCTTCATTGATAGCCGAACCCTGACCATTTGACATAGCAGATGTAAAATATAAATGCTTGATTTGTTGAAGAACCCATATGTATGTCGTTGTCTGTTCATTGCACATAAAAGCTATTGCCACTGTGAAGTTCTTTCCTGTTGGAGTCATCCCTACACATTCTAATAGTGGCATGTTGTACCTTAAAAAATAAGCGGAAAAATTTAAATATTAACATTCACTAATTTTTTTCACGGACTTAAAAATATTAGTAACTATTTACTAAAAAAAATTTAAAATTTAAATGTTTGTGCGAATAAATTAATAAAGATATCTAATAATACAATTAATCCACTATAGTACTTACTTGTTCGTTTTACACGCCGTATCCATTATCAGTACATATGGCCACGTTCTAATCATTGCAATCGATGTCGGGTTATAACTTACCTACCTGCACAACCAACATCTTGTTCTCGAAAAAATCGTAATAAATTGCAAGGTGGAACATGACTCTTCTTGAACTGCTCGGTCTGTTGCAACTGCTCCTCCTTAAGTCTTGCAGACTGAGTATGACCGTGACTGTAAACAGCTATTTTATGGTTGTGCCTCCCGTTGTGTACGAACAATTGTCAATTTTCACTTGTTGTCATTTGCTCTCCCTTTAGCTTAAATTGACAACCATATTTTTTTTGTTCCGTACGGTCCACGCTTTTTTTTTTTCGGTATTTCTTCTCCCTCATCATCGACTATTGATTTTTTATATTTTTTTACTGAACCTCCGCGTTATCAAACCAATGTGACATACAGTCGACGGTCAAATGTTCTGGCTCTCTGATACCGAGTTATGATTAAATATGTCTTCGCATTCATTGCAATTTGTTTTGCCCACTCCACCGACTCATCTTTCGAACTAAATATTCGGTCAGTTGTAAATAAATGTCCAAGATCGATATATTTTTCCGGATCTAGAAATTCTTCAAAGGTATTTGGATCTTCATTACCCTGTTAATGTATAATGAAAAGTTAATATTACAAAAAGAAAACCCTAAAAAAACAAAAAATAAATTTTTTTTTCTTTCACATTTTCGGGCACACTTTCGCCCAGATTGAGCAAAAGTGTCAGATTGAGCAAATTATTTACAAAAAAAAAAAACAAAAAAAGGATAAATTAATGTTTCTGAATAATTTGAGAAAATTAGCATAAATTATTGATTATTTAATTTTCCCTTCAATTATTTAGGCTAGAAATTGCACATATGGTCTCCACAGCTTAATGAACCTAGACATAAAACTAATTCCAAACGCATAAAAAATGTATATTCCATCATTAATATTCACATTTTATTGCAAATGTTTGACCTCTTTATAGGTATTAAAACAAAACAAATTTTCCATGGCAATTAGCAATAACTTTGAACAGTAATGACTTGAATAATTAATTTAATTTTCCTTAATTAGAAAAATTTTATTGAAACGCTTGAAACAAATTCAAAAGCCATTTGGCCGCAATTGTTTACTTTATGCATTGCTTTGGACCAAATCTCATTGCATCACCAAGAATGTGACATTATTATTATTATTAATAATTTTATTTGTTGGGAGTGAGATTGTGACATTATTGGTTAATGAGTAATTAGTTTATACATATTCCTATCTAGGCAAATAAATAAATAAAAATTTTATGCATATTCCCAAACTATCTGACCTAATACAGAGAGCTGAAAAGTTCACATTATAAAAAATGTAATCTTTTAACTAAATCACATTCATTATCAAATGGTTAAATATAGTTAACGCAATCAATTTCAAAGGGATATGCTCTTGCTTACAACATTTGAAAAGATGCAAAAAGGCTTCCTCTGTCCCTTTGTGGTAGTATGCCATCCCTAGGTTTTTTTTTTTTTTTTTTTCCTTTTTATGTCCGTGAGCTATTTTGATTGTGTGTATATCACAAGCAGATTAATTATTGTTCAAGTTGGTATGGTTACAAATGCAATAAATCTCTTACAAAGCACAACTAGAATTTTCAAGATTCAAACTTGAAATGCATCTCATTAAATTAAAAGAGATTTCAACCATCTCATTTACATATCTGGGGGTTTCAATTAGACTTTTCTACTAGTAAAATAATTTTTCTAATATGTGCTTAGAAAACACACTTTAATGTAGATTAAATTTTTTAATATTTAATTTTTTTCTTAGGGTTTAAACATTTTTTTATGATTTTAGATCATATAAAATTTATTTTAGTTAAACTACTATATTTAATAAATTTTATCGATATTAATATATGCTTCAGAATTGGTCCGATCTTTCAATTACCTTCTCTATGACACTTATTGTTAGTATTTTTTTTATTAATGACCCTTATAAAATAAAAGACACACTTTAAACTCTAAAATATAAACCTTAATAAAAAAATTATTATGAAAGGAAATGATGCATTATTATTTGAGGAAAAGATAAACTTTATTGTATTAAGAAGTGTATTAGAAATTATATTGATTAGTCTAAGCACTTGAAAGGTACACATTAACTCGGTAACTTGGCGTAACAGGTAAGCGCACCACAAATGATTAAGAAATTAAATTTTTGAATAATTTTCATTCCGTCAAGAAACGTTCAAGACCAAGCTCTAATTCCAATATGAGTCAGACTTTATGAATGTTCTGACCTATTAGTCAGTTTGTGTATATACTTTTGAATACCAAGCAACTTAGAAGTATCAAAAAAAAAAAAAAGGGTTGACCAATCAAGAGGGTCATATTCTCAATTCATCAAAACCCTAATAACAAAATAACACATCATGATCATTGCAATATTACAAGAAAAGTATTAGTGTAGTGTCCATATATAGCCGGCCCTAGACCAAAGCTGGCCGGCCTGCACCCTCCCTTCCATCTCATGCACCATTCATCATTGATATATATATATATATATATATATGCCATAGTTCACCACTCAATATATATAGCTTCCATAACCCTCCCTGTCCCCAAACAACCCCCCAAAATTCCCCAAATTTTTCCTTCAAGAATGAGGCAAGCAGGGACATATTCAGGAATAATATCAGGAAAAACAGGATCACATTCATTTCCATTAGCAAGAATAAAAAAAATAATGAAGAAATCATCAGGATCAAGTTGTGATGATGTTAAAATGATATCAGGAGAAGCACCTATTATATTAAGTAAAGCTTGTGAGAAATTTGTTGAAGAAATAACAAAAAGGGCTTGGAATATTACTATTCAAGGCAAAAGAAGAACTCTTCATAAACAAGATGTGTCTTCTGCTGTTATTGCTACTGATGTTTTTGATTTTCTTGTCAATTTGGTTGTCTCTTCTTCTGATGAACAAATACAATCATCTGGATGTGGAAATTCCCAGGAAAATACTCCATCAATCACCAAGGAGGAGGAGTTGCCCAGATAAGAGAATATTAATTACACAATTTTATAATTTTTTTTTAAGTTTGTTTCTTGCATGTATCCATCAGATTGAATTATAGTTACAAGCTACCAATATATATAGATATATAAAATACAATCTATGATGTTGTTTTCTACATCGATATCTTTTTTTAGACGAAAATATATTTAGATAAATTTGCAATAAGGGTAGTAGAAAGTACACATTCTAAAAATATATGGATGTCTTTAACGTTCTGATTCCTTATGCTAAATATAATTCTTTTTTTAATGCTAAATATAATTATCTCAAATCATATATATATCAATATTTTTCTAATTTCTATCATATTTACTGTTGATTTCATTTGTTAATCTAAAGTACACGAAATCACACATGTTATAGGTATAATTAAAGGGAACATAATTTGCATAATTGCCATACTCGCAGCATAGCGGCAAGACAGTAGCTTAGTGATAAAAGCACTCCTTATGAGTTCCGGAGATCCTGGATTTGAACCACATTCTCCTCTTCCAATATATAAAATAAAATACCCCTCAAAACCCTTAATTCTTATATATTTAAAAAAGACATTATTTAGTAAATTAATTAAAATTACAATATATAGAGGCATGTGAGTAGTTTGAGCCTATTATTTTTTGTTAATACAATAGTTTAGTTATATATGTCGTAATTTATTTGGTGTATTAGTTAGACTATGTGTATTACACTAGATGTGATGTAATTTAACTGATCTTAGACAACAAAGTATTAAATGATTTAAAGTCTCTTAAGAATAAATTTTTATTTACTTACCAATAATATTATAAAAACTAATATACTTATACATATAAATTCTTATCATGTATACACATATATCACATTTTTTAATTATATATCAAGTATCTAAATATTCATATTCATATAGAGTCCTCGTATAAAGTATTTATAAAATTTAATCCTTATTTAAAAAGTTAAGATTTAATATTAAAATATTACACCATATCATAAATAAAATTCAAAAATAAACTTTTCACATTCGCAATGGCTTACACACATGTATCATCTATGCATATTAATCCTTCGAGTGGAAATTGATCAAAAAGTATAAAATAAAATAAAAAATCCTTCAAGTGGAAAGATCCTATCCGGAGCAGGCCATCTAAAAGCTAATGCCCATAGTAAAAAGGCAAGAACTTGGGCCAGCCCCGAAATATAAGGTCCAAAAATGGCCCTCGCAAAGATCCTAATTTTTGGCTCTCCCAATTGAAATGGACTATTGGGAACTTTGATTAGTGAGGAGGGTTGTTGATAGTGCGGTGGCGAGGCTCTTCTCTCTCTTTAAGTACCTTCATTTAATATATAACCTCTATTTTTAAATGAGTTCTCGTCTTAGAAGAAGAGATGGAATAGAAAACCGATAACTTATCATCCGAGAATATAAAAAATTTTCCTATCTTTTTGGGCTTACTCTTACAGAATGTTCATCAATGGGTCACCTTCCTTAACATCACGACTCGAAGGGAAAAAACCAACAGCTGATAATCCCTCGACCATCTAGAAGCTTTTAGAGTAGGCAAGAAACAGAACTCTTATACCACCACACTTCACTTGCAAAAACTTACGAGCTGAGAAAAGGAACACATTTCTCATCCATTATTCTTTATACTACTTATTTTTTCATAATATATTTTTTATTTAGAGTTTATCTTTTTTTAATAAATTTTATTAATAAAATATACTAAATTAAAAGGTGGTACAGAGAGTAGTGCAGACGATCCGAGCTGTATATAAAGTAAGAGATTCTGAATTAAGTTTGAGTTATTTTAGACACAAATTTATGTTGAATTTCAGCCTTGTACATTAGCGTGGGCCCTTTGCCTCCAATCCCTCTTGGATTAATCTCTAACTTATTACTTCTTCTATTTTTATTTATTTGTCATATTTTGAACAACACAGTGTTCAAGAAAATACGAAATTTAAAATTTTATTTTATGTGCACTAGAATACCCTTCAAATTTTATCTCTCCTCATTATTATTTTTACAAGATTCCATGTGATAAGAGTTAAAAAATATTGGAATATATTTTTAATGGGAGGATATAGTGAAAAAAGTTTCTTAAATATTGCATTATTATAATCTGATAAGTAAAAAAATACAAAAATGAATAGGATGTAACAAGTAAAAAAAGCGTGTACTAAACTTAGGGCAACCAAGATTTAGGACCATTTCTTCATATTTTTTGCTTGGTCTATGAGACCAAAAACAATTCTTGAAAACTATATGTAAATATGTTAAAATGATCTCAGCTAGAACATAGTAAAGTAGGTATGATACCAATAATCCCCTTGGGAAATTTCTCCACTACATATACATTCAAAAGTTTCCAATGCATAGTAGCATAGATTAAGCAGAAAGACAAGTATAAACAACATTATTGTCCCCAAATTTAGAAACTACAGATTCATGATTCTCATAAACAAAAGGCTGTGGCGACTGAGACTGATGAACAATTCTGTCCTCATCCTTCATCCTTGTGCTAGATTGGGATAATGTTCCAGCCGTAGATCTTTTAAGACCCTTTTTCTCAATTCTTCTCTGCATCATGTACTCTTCCAAGATGTAAACATCCATTATATGTATCTTGATGAAACAATTAAATTGTATGAGAACGGGTAGCAAAATAGTGCCTCCCCCTACAAATTTTCCGAATGAAACACTCTTAATCCTAACAAGATATTGAGATACTTCTAATCCTAAGAGGAATCTAAAGATATTGAGAAACCAAACAAGAATTGATTTTGAAGAAATGTAGAAAGAACCCACCAGATTTATAAAGGGGGAAAGAGAACACTGGAACAGGGGAGAGATTAATAACTATGGGCGTGGGAGGACCATGTTTTGGATTAAAACAAACAGCCATAAATTGTTGTTTGTCAGAAAGAAAGAAAGAGGAGGTGTTTGAGAGTTCACTTGGTTTTCGAGAAAGTGTTTTTTTTATGAATTTATAGCTCTTGTATTATTTTATGTATCATTTTGTTGTATTACTTTCTAATTTATCATGTCTTGTTAATAAAATTTAATAAATAAAAATAAATATTAAAGAAAAAAATTAAAATTAAAAAAAAATATATATTATAAAAGAAAAATATTACATATGATGATATAGAAAATGATACAGAAAATCCTTATGCAGTTAGCTTTATAGTATTTCGACGACACATGGATTTTTGCGTTCGATTTCTCTGTTGTTTTATTTTCTCTGTTGCGCATAATTACAAACACTTGACGTGCATGTAGAGCTGCTGCATTTGGCAGTGGCAGCCTCTCAGCCTCAGGTGTTGGATTAGAAAGAGTCCGAAATTTGTTTCTCTTTCTATCATGCTTCTTTGTCCCTCTCGCTCCTTGTTTTGTTTTATTATCTGTGGTCTTTTTTTCTTTTTTCTTTTTTTTTTGCTAGATTTATTATCTGTGTTTTTAAAGTATTATATTTCCAGGAGGTGAATCCAGAAACTTTCGCTATATAATGTTCATAAAGCCTTTTCTTAATGCAGTAGTAATTTGTAAAATTAGTACTTAATCTTAAAATATATATTTTTTATTTTTATAATTTTAGTCCTAAAAAGTATTTTATTCAAAAATATTAATTCCTACAGCCTCTTAGACTTAGACCTCTTGTAAAGTCATCAATCTCTAATTCTTTTTCTAAATGCATCCATCCACTTTGGTTAAAATAGAAGATAAATATGAGTGAATTATAAATTTCTGTAGATATTTATTAGAAATTATTAAAACATTTAACAAATTAGTTGTTGGCAACCTATACGACTATCACGTACAAGGTATAAATTTTTTTCAAGAAAATAATTTTAAAACTAAAATTTCAGATAAATAATTTTGATACTAAGTTAAGACAAATTAAATAGTTAAAAAAAGAGAACGAGAAAATTAATGCATTAAATTTAGGGCTTTTAATTATAATTGTTAATTACATTTTTTCCCTTGAGATTTGTCCAAACTATAATTTCTTCTCTTTATTTTATACAAATTACAAATACATCATTATCTTTTATATTTTCATAACTTATTAATTTTTACTACTAAATTCAATGAAAAAATTTTATCATAAAATAATGATTATACGGTAAAAAGTTTAAGATTTCCTACAATATTGTTTTACAAGTTTTACTTTTTGTTATTATCATATATAAAGACAATAATACTCTTACTAAATTTTTTTTAATTAGTCTAATTTCCATAATGATGAATATTATTGTCGTAATACATGATAATAAATAAGAAGTAAACTTGTAAACTAATATTTTAAGAGGATTTTTAAACTTTTTATCGCATAATCATTGTATATGAGGATAAAAAAAATTTATTGAAATTAATAGTAGGGACTAATAAGTTATAAAAATATAAACGGATGTATTTGTAATTTATTCAAAATAGAAGAATGAAATTGTAATTTAGACAAAGTTTAAGGAGGAAAATATAATTAACCCTAATTATAAATAACTTCTTAGTATTTATAGTAAATTAAAAGTAGAAATTAAAAAAAGATATAGTGACTATGAAAGACATTATGATAGCAAAACCCCTCTCTTTTTAGTTAAATATCTCTACTTGACTTGTAAATTTTATTATCTTATCTTTTAATTGGCGTTTTATCTCGTAAATCTTCCTTGAGTTAATTTTTAAATAAAAGAAAAATGGCAATGGGAAATAGAGTGAAAGAGGGCGCATCATACTTTGTTTTACCACATGGGGGACATAATTAAACACGCCCTTTTAATTAAATAATTTTATAAGGATAAAAGGGAAATTAAAGGGTCAAAAACAATATTAATATTAACCCCCCCCCCCCCCCAAAAAAAATGGTTATAATCAGACAAGAGATTCCACCTTTCTGAAAGAGATTTTGGTCGGTTGAATTGAATATAATCGGAACTAGAAGCTGCTGAATTACAGCCGAAAGTAGTTCGATTAACCAGATTAAGGAAAACAACCCGCATGACGTAGTTCAGTTAGTTTTGGACTGCAGAGTTGATATCAAGGATTAAGATTCAAATCTTGACAACAGCAGTATGAGAATTTCAACATCTCCCATGTGGAGTGGTTCCCTGTGTACAACAGTGTCTGACCTCCAATTTGTAGAGCTGCTGAGTTACCATGATTTACATTATCTACTTAGGCGTCGAACAGTCTGGTGAGAGTCCTGTGGGCAACGAATTTCGCCTTTTGGTATCAACTAGATTAAAAAAAAAAAAAGGAATAAACTAAACGAAAACAGTAAAAAAAAAAAAAAAAGGAAAATGTAATTCTTTTCTCTTTTTTTTTTCTAAATGAATAGATAGTTAAACTGGAATTATATGCTATTATTTTTTTTAATTTGTAAATAATTTTTGAGTTTATTCCAATATTTGTAAATATTCTTACACTTTAAAAATTAAAAAGTGTGATTTTATTTATGCATAGTGTTAATGTTGGGTGAGATATAATCGTAATATAATAAGACTAGGAAGAGAAAATAATGCTTTCTTTTCTTACTTTTTTTTTTTTTTTTGAAAAAAAGTTGGATATTGTTTTCTAAGTTTGTTTTGGTTAAAGAGCACATATCTCTTTTACCACGTTGTGTACCACTCTCTATATTACTTTTTAATTTGGTATATTTTATTAAAGAAAAAAATTAACACTAAATGAAATATATATTATAAAAAGAAAACATTACATATAATAATACACAAATTGATATAGAAAATTGTGTACCGATTAAAAGCTCCACAAAGCGTATTATGGCATTCTTTAATTGAATTAATGATGTAATTACAGTTATACGTTCACATCACATGATGATTCAACTTTGAATGTTACTTAAACAAGATGCCAATCTTTCATAAGCAGAGGTAGGTTTTAATTACTATTCATAAACAAAAAGAAATATAATCAAAATATATAATTATTGTTTAAAAATAACACGGATATCAAAATATTAGTAGAAATTATACCATTGGTTGAACTCTCAATCTCTATTTATAATGTCTCATATCTTATTGTTCGAATAAAACTTTAAGCACATTTAAATAAAAAATAATGTAACTCCAAATAATGCATTTTTTTATTATCCCTTTTCACTCACATCTCATTAACTTAGAATACAATTAATGTAAATCTTAACCATCACCCCACGAATCCTTAGTTCTAACCTTTTCCTTTCTTATAATGAAAAAAAACGTAAAATTTTCTTTTCTTTTACAACAAATTCTTCCCCTATATACTCAAAGAAAAGCTTCCTTTCTATACATGATACTCTTACTCATTTTACCAAAATTAATAAATCATAATATCAAAATTTTCTTATTTTGATCAAATGGAAGCATAAAACTAGACTAAAATCTCTTATTTTCTCTCTATTTTGATGCTCAATGAATATCCAACCTGTATATAGTGCTCACAGAACAGAAACCTTTATAAAAGGGCAAACGATAAAAATAAAAGTTAAAAAAGATTAATTTTATATTATGTCTACCTCTCATATAGGATTGTTAGTCTTTCAACTCTCAAGCACAATGAACTGAGTCAGTTGTATGTCTAATCACTGACTCAACTTGTATATACTGAAGATTGGACTGTCAGATTTAAGTTTTCATTGATCTTGCTTTGATAGGCCATATCCTATCATTAAAGTGATACGCTTACTCATTTAAACAAAATTAATAAATCCCAATATCAAAATTTTCTTATTTTGATCAAATGGAAGTATCAAAGAAGATCCAAAATCACTTATTTTCTTCCTATTTTAGTTCTTAAATTGGTTTCACCTACACATGGCAAACAAAAACTTGAAAAAGATAGAAACTTGGCCAGCAATGTCTCTTAAGACAACAACCTATACAAAAGTCTAATGTATGATGGAATCCCTTTTTTGGCTACTAATTCCAACTATATCTACCCACCCACCACCCCTCCTACCTCCTCCTCCTATACCTCTCTTTTTCATTTTCTCTCCTCAAAGTCCTAATTAGCCACAACCCTTCCAAAGATTACTGGAAAAAAATTTCTTGAAGAAAGAAAGTATGGGTGAAGAACAGACAACGAAAGTTGATTCACAAACATTTGCAGCTAAAGAAAAGCGCTCTGAAAAATCCTTTGTTATAATTTCAGAGAAGAAACCCCTTCTTCAATCAGAGAGTATATGATTTGATAATCCCTTTTAATTTTTCTTGAAAATTTGAAGTTTTTTAATGTCTACTATTATGATTTTTTGTTTCTAATTTTCTTTTTTAATTTTTGACTAACATGAAGTTTGTGGTCACTGCAGAAGATGAAAACCATGGTGATGCAAAAGATAGAGGTGAGACAGTGAGAGTGAGATTATATATTTTTATGGGATGGTTATTTTTAATGAATTCTTGATTAATTTGGTTTTGAAAAATATGATAATTAGTTTTCTTGATGAATATATTACCTATAGATGCTGAGTTTGCAAGGCTTGAATTGGAGAAAAGATTGGCTTTGATCAAAGCATGGGAAGAAAGTGAGAAAACTAAAGCAGATAACAAGTATGGTTTCTTTGACCTTTTCCTTCCTATCTATTTTTTTATCTTCAATAGAAAATTTTCAATTTTTTTGATATCCTTAAAACAGAACATGATTTAAACTTATAACTTTTTCGTCCTACTAGTGAGCTATTTGGAAGGTTTTACTTGAAAGGTCCTTTGAGACAGATTGGACTTTGGTTAATATATAGGATTTTTCTAGTTTGTGTCTTGAGTGGAGTCAAATAGAGTAGTAAACTTTATAAAATTTGGTAAATTTAAAATATAATTAGAGGGGCCAAAAAAAGGCCAATTTTGTGATTTTCTTATTTTGTCTAATTTCCCATATAAATGCATATCCAGGGCACATAAGAAGTTGTCAGCAGTTGGAGCTTGGGAAAACACAAAAAGGGCATCAATAGAAGCTGAATTAAAGCAAATTGAGGTATTTATTATTATTATTATTATTATTATTATTATTATTACCTCTTGTTTAAAATATAAGTTGCACACAGATTAATAGTGTTAAAATCAAGATATTTTTTAATTTCAAATATTCAAATTACTCTTTTCACTTTTTCCTCATCTCCTCTTAAAAGTCAAAGACTATTAAATTATAATGAAATAAATGAGGGTATATTTGAAAAGAAAAGCATTAAATGTTTATAGAGAAATGCAAAATGACTTATATATTTGATCATTTCAATAACTCTAAAAAGACTTGACTGGATGTAATATCTTTTTCCTTATGAATAAAAGCTCAAAAATCATATAATCAGGACGATTGTCAAATTGTGAGGCATAGATATGGGTAGACTATGAATCATTCTCTCAAACCTGTAGATGCAGAACACAATATGATATTATAGTGCAGTTATGAGTCTGAAATGCATCTGAAGTGAGAGAATAAATATTAATACAACATCTTAAAAATTGTGTATAAAAAATCCGGTCTATGACAGAAAGATTCGCAATGTTAATAGCAGCTTGTTCTTAAAATTGAACAGGAGGATTTTGAGAGGAAGAAGGCTGCATATGCAGAGAAAATGAAGAACAAAATAGCAGAAATTCACAAGGAAGCACAAGAGAAAAGGGCAATTGTTGAAGCTAAAAGAGGGGAACATATACTCAAGATAGAGGAAACATCTGCTAATTTTCGTGCTACTGGAATTATTCCAAAAAAACTATTTGCATGTTTTAATTAGTTCTTGATTTTCCTTTTTAATAGTGCTTGTAAAAAAAAAAAAGGTTTGCAAATCAATAATTATGCAAATTTGAAAATATTTGTTCATATACAAACCTTTTGAGCAGCATATAGATAATAATAATTGACCAGAAGTGTCTAGTTCGATAGCGTGACTTTATTTATTTGGGTATTTTTATTTGTCATGTTAAGTGAGAGGTTTTAAACTCGAATCATCTAAGGGGTAGTTTAATGTCGCATGTTAGCCTTATATCTTTCAATTCCTTCCGGATTAATGCCGAATTACCATAGGGTATATAGATAATAATTTAAATTTTTTTTACTATATTTCAAGGGAAGGATAATGGAAGAAAAATGAAGATTGCCAACTTTCCTCAAAAAAAAAAAAAAAAAATGAAGCCTACATGAACTTATTAGGTAGAGACATTTGGGTTGAGTATTATTCCGTAAGCTACTAAATATTTTAATAAGAAATTGGTGGGGGAGTAATTATAGCCATAAATATCCTTTTTTATCCTTAAGTGTACCACATAAAATTTTTATTAAAGTTTATTTAAATTATAATTTTATCCTCGTATATTTTGTATAAATTATATATACATTCTTATTATTTTGATGTTCATTATCATTCAATCTCTAGTATTAGTTTCATTAAAAAAAATTATTAAAAAATAATAATTCTGTAACAAAAGGTTTAAAATCTTCTTAAAATGTCATTTTGTAGACTTAATTAGTTCTTATTATAGCATATACTAAGACAGTAATGTCTTTTTAAAATCTTTTTTCATGTCCTTTAAAAAATTTTTTTTTTTTGTTGGTCTAGTTTCTGTAGTTAAAAAGTAATAGTTTCTTAATATATGGTATTAAATAAGAACTAGACCCATAAAATAATATTTTAAGAAAATTTAAACATTTTACTACAAAATTATTATTTTTTAATAAATTATTTAACCGGAATTAATAATTAATAGAGATTAATCAGTTTTGAATATATAAATGTTAAGAATATATTTGTAATTTATACAAAATGAATAGATGAAATTATAATTTAAACAAACTTCAAAGAGGAAATTATAATTAATCCTATAAATACTTAATATACAAAATAATAATATATGGATACATAAAACTATCTAAATAAAAGTAAATAAAAAACAGTAGAAATAACTGATTATTATGCTATACAAAAAGAATGGATGTAAATCCTAATATCTCATCCACACATGTTGAACATTGGCACAATTTTTCGCAGCAAAATATGGCTTTTCTGTAGCTTTGCCAAAAATTTTGACCATTAATTTGTGTTACTTGAAGAAATTCATACCCCTTAAGAATGTTAATTTATTTCACATTTTTATCCATCTTCTTCTTCCTCTTTCAAATCAAAATCTAAAAATTTCACCCAAAAAAAAGAAAAAAAAGAAAAAATGTCTTTCAGTGGAACTCAGGCAAAATGCAAGGCTTGTGGCCAAACTGTTCATTTTGCTGAAATGATGACTGCTGATGGAGTCCCTTATCACAAGACTTGTTTCAGATGCAGCCATTGCAATACTAGGCTCATGGTATCTCATCTCATCTCATGTTTCTCTCCCTTTTTACCCCTTTAAAACTAATATAATCTCAGAGTGTTTGTGGGTTTTTTTCTTGAATTTTTGTTAATCTCAGAGTCAGTATTGTAATTTAATTGTTTAACCAAAAAAAAATTTAGATATGTTTACCCATTAAATCTATGTTGAAGAAGTTCCATTAATTTTACACTCTAATTGTATCAAATTGATAATATCAAATTCGGATATCATAACTGCAAAAGGGAAGCCGACTAGAGTAAAAAGGATCATCTCTCCAATAAAGATCTGATGCTTAAGTTAATAGTGTCTACAAGATGTTTAATATTAACGACACACAATTAATGATAATTCATCATTTAATATTCGCTGATTGATGGATAAAAAGAAATCTACCTCTTAAACTATTTTATTTAGTTTCGTATTATATTCACTTCTTATCAGCGATCGCTAGTCTTTTAACATGTACACCTAATCAACCAAGTCGCTTAACCGTTTGGCAACCGATCCGATTTGCATACATTTTAGGCTTACTTGACCGTTCTTTATTGAGTTAGTCTCGATGAACTATATCCCATCACAGATCATTGTCAATGATAAATTGACTGTGATTTAAAAAAAAAAAAACCCATTATAATTTATTCTTCTTGCATCCAAGTGAATAGATAATATACCTCGTAATTTGCTACATATATTGTACCTAATGTTTTTGAAATAATTGTAGCTAAGCAACTACTCAACAATGGAGGGAGCACTGTATTGCAAGGCTCATTTTGAGCAACTATTTAAGGAGTCAGGAGGCTCAATTAAGAGATCCTCATCATGTAATTTTTTCTTTTTTTTTTTTCTTTTAGGCTTGCTCCATAATATTATTTGATATATATATATATTGCATTTTATCATTTCTCTGATATATTTTTTTTGTTTCATCTTGAGTGTCAGCTGGGAGCTCAGATCTGGTACATCAAATTATCCTAACTCTGAATATTTATTTTTCTTTAGTCCAATTAATTTCGATCTGTTTCCAATAATTAAATATTTTTGTGAATGAAAAATCATGATATTCTTTGTGATTTTACAGGGAAGATCACCTAGCAAACTCTCATCCATGTTCTCTGGTACCCAAGAAAAATGTGCCGTCTGTAAGAAAACTGTCTACCCTCTAGAGAAGGTATACATATTTTTGTTTTCTCGTCCCATCAAAGTTAAAATTCTAATTATATAAGTTTTAGGCACTCTCAAATGATCACAATTCGCAATATTATATGAAACATTTTATATAAATTTGAAGTCTTACAGACAGAGCTGGTTGTGTAGTGTATCTGATTTGTGGAGTGTAAACAAACAGGTGACAGTGGAGGGAGAATTCTACCACAAATCATGTTTCAGATGTGCTCATGCAGGGTGTTTTCTTACAACATCAAATTATGCTGCACTTGATGGAATTCTTTATTGCAAACCACATTTTTCTCAACTTTTTAAGCAAAAAGGATGTTACAATCATCTCACTAAAACTGCTTCTTTGAAGAAAAGTGCTGCTTCTGATCAAGAAGATAATCATGAAGCTGCTGAAACTAAATCTGAACCTGATCCTGAAATCCCACTTGAACCTGAACCCACCACTATTGAATCTGAATCTGCACCTGCTCCTTAAATCATTTCTTCATATCATTTTCTGAAAATATCAGAAATTGATTTGTTCATTTGGGGGATTTTTTTTGCATTTTATCTTTAATTTTTGTGTTTTTTTGTTTTCTTCTTAATTGGGAAGAATTTTCAGTTATTCTTTTTTGTTTTTTGTTTTCAATGTAAGTAGATGAAAATTTTCAATCTTAGGGCATTCGTGATTGAATAGGTTTGAAGGATTTTTTTATTGAGTTTCGGAAAAAAAATAATTGTTTATGACAAAAAGTGTAAATTTCAAATACCAAATTTTGTATCGGACCTCTTACCTAGTCATTCTCCAAATAAAGCCTTAATTTCTTCAGTTTTGAATATGAAATTTTGTTTATATAGTACTTTACAATATGTTAAATTTTTTTCTTTTTTGATGAATAACAATATATGTATATTAAGTTTCTATATATTACTTTTTTAATGAAAATGCAAACTATATTAATCATAAAAAAAAATCATTATAAAATAATTGTATAAGGTAAAATGGTCTTAGCTTTAGCAGTTAGAAAATTTAAAACATACGTGTGTAAATAGCCTAACTTAGAGGAGGAACACTTCCTTCGGAGAAAACTCTATCATTCTTCCATTTTCAAAACCAATAGTAAGTGACTCGAAAGATAAGGATTCAATCTACATGAGATATAAAAGAGCATTAATTTTGCGACAAGTTTCAATTTAACCACTTGACAATGTGTATTTCATTAGAAATTGCGTGTCGTCAAGAAGGAAGAATATGGAGATTCCAAACAATAAATATATATTGCTACATGTATATTAAGATTAGTTTTCTAAATAAATAATTTTGAATTCTATTAGAACTTAAATATATGAACCATATTAACAAATTTTAATCTAGGATATTCACTTGGTCAAATAAACATGGTACATCCGTTAAATATAAACTCTTGAATTTACTTAGTTTGACAGAATGGATAAATGCACTATAAATACTTGAAAAGTCGAATATTTGAATCTTCTTTACATCATTGTACGATTTTTAAGGTTAAGTCTTAAATCTAAGTATACAATCTAATTGAGTTTAGATTGACTAGAATAGTATTTTTTAAAAAAATTATTATTATTTTTATTATTATTTGTGAAAACAAGGACAATTCATCTATCAAGTTATGAAGAGGCCAAAAATTGGACCCAAGAAAAGGGGCCCAAAGAAAAAAAAAGAGAACTAAAACATATTTGGGTTATATGGGCCGAGACCACAAATTCAAATACAATTTTATTTAAAGAAAAACAAAAAAATAAATTGAAGAAAGGATAAAGCAGAGCCCCAAGTTCTTGTCTACAGTATTGCTGCAACTATTTTTTGCAAATCTTGCTTCTCCCTTGAGAGCCATGCTGATGCATATTTTACAGAATTGATTTCAAGCAAAAACCATCAATTGGGTATTTTGCCTGATGATTTTTGCTTCTAAACAATGGATTCCCTGCCACTTTGCACCAATGGAACCACTACAACTGCCAATTCATTTTCTACTGAATTGTCTCTGCCTTCCCTTACACAGTCCAGAAGATCAAGAAATCTTTCATTTGCTAAGAAACCCAGGAAAAAAGTTTTAGTCTTTGCTTCTAAAGATGACCCTCCTAAGCTTGATCAGTGGGACCAAATGGAGCTCAAATTTGGCAAGATGATTGGTGAAGACCCTAAACTAACCTTAGCCAAGGTGTCCCTTTTTATTCTTGTTTTACAGATAGACTGATTTTACATATTTCTTTTAGTCCCTTTGTTGTGTTTATGAACCAACATGCTTTTTTGTCTTCATTACCCAAAATTTTGTAGAGGGATAAATGTTATGTGAGAATTTGAGTCTATAGGATTGAAATGATTTCTTGATGTTTAGGGGTTTGGTTTAAACTGTTTGTTTATTTGGAAAGTAACCATAGAAGGGTCTGTTAAAGAGAGGCATTCAATGTTGTCTTTTGTATTTTAAGCCAGAGAAAACTATTATCTGCTTTAAGTTAAATGGAAATGCTAAATTCTTTGGAACAATGTTGTTATTTTTTCTTTTTTAAAGCAAATTCAAGAAGTACTTCTTGCCTTAATTCTTTGTTTCCAATTTGTTGCATTATTCAGATAATGGCTAGAAAGTTGAACCCAGATATGTCTTATCTGGAAATTGAGAAGTCCCTTCAAAAGAAGAAGGGAAAAGGTTTTAGTGAAATTGAGGAGCTTCCATTTGATGTGTCAAGAGAAAGAAAGTCAGGCCATTCATCAAACGGATTGAATTTGGTTCGACCTGTGCCTAAGAAAGGAATGACATCTCAGGCTAATGAGAAATCAGTTAAGAAAGAGGATAAGAGACCAAGTCTACCAGATAGAAAAGCTGTTGGAAGTAGTAGAGGCGGAGTCCCTAATGTGATATTGAGGAAGCCGTCTTTGTTTGATGATGATGAGAGTGAAACATCTTCAAGGTTTAATATTAGTCCAAACTTGGCACTGAAAATGGCCAAGGAAAGACAAAAGGAAACCTTTAGTGATATGACATTGTTGAGGAAGCCAGAGCTTACCAATACCAACCCCATTCTTGACAGGGAAAATGGTATTTCGGATGGTTCACCCTCTGAAATTGATAATGAAACTGATGAGGAGAATTTGACACTTAAGGAAAAGCCAGAGCCACTGAATCCTAGTTCGTACAATGAGAAAGGTTTTGAATCTTCTGTCTCATAATAGGTGAAGTATTGTTAATGTTTGATGATTCGACTTATATTAACTCATGTACTGAAATGTAAAATGCAGAGCAGGACAATCTTGATCAGTCACTAGAATCTAAAAATACAGAAGCTAGGAAGGGGGATGAATCTGTCGCAGGTAATGGAAACAGATTTTTGTTTTGCGTTGCTACTTGTAAAGTAAATCAGACTTGAAGCTCTAATTTGTATTATTTACTTGATTCTTTGAAGGATTGCAGCCTAGTGATATTTCATCCTCAGGGAAAAGTCTTTCTCAGAATGTTCCATCGGCAACAAAATCAACTGAATCTAACTCTGGGATTCATGCTGATGCTCCCCTTCTTGGAAGGCCGAAAAGGTTTTTTGTGTTAGACAGTTCAATATTTGCATTTTATTCTACCCTGCATTTTACTTTTTAATCAACTATCCTCTTATATAGATTAGACCAATCTGTGAAGGCAAAAGCTGATGTTGGTGGAGTGGAGAGGGCGGCAATCCATCCTGAAAGTTATGACAGCGGTTTGGAGCCTCAGAGCCCCATTACATCACCCATAAAGGTTGATGAACTTTTTACCAGTAAACCCATGTCTGTTAGTTGACATGCTTCTTCTGATGAAATTTTAATTTTTGATACACTTAGAAGCACGAAGAGAATGACTGGAGAAGGGCTGAACATTTGGTTAAGTCTGGAGAAAGAGCTGAGGTGGAAGTGATTAGTTCTAGCACCAGAGGATTTGCTGTAAGATGACTTATTTCCTTCTTCTGAAATATTACTCTTTAGCACAAGAATTAAGGGTCTTGAAAACAAACAAACTTTTGAAGTACTTTAATTTGTATATCATTAATAAATAGGAAGGAAGAAAGAAATAAAATGAGACAGTGATGAATATAATTAGGTAATATGTAATGAATACTCCTAGAAATGTATAAAAGGAGAGGAAAATTATTTTGAGGAGTCCATTCAAGTTCGGAATGACTTATATTTTGAAAAGGAGGGAGTACTGTTCTAGTCAAGCATGCACTTAAAACTTCTATCTTTTAATTGTGTCTTAATTATTTTGTGAAAAGTTTCGGTTATCTTTTTACAGGTATCCTTTGGTTCCTTGATAGGATTTTTACCGTATCGAAAACTTGCTGCAAAGTGGAAGTTCTTAGCATTTGAGTCATGGTTGAGAAGGAGGGGTTTAGATCCATCGAAGTACAAGCAAAGTTTAGGTGTTATTGGAAGCTTTGAGACTGCTGGCACAGTACCCACTACTGAGTCAATGCTAGATCCAGACTTTGATAAATTTGATGGAGAGATCTCTCCTGATATGAAGCTTGAGGACCTTCTCAGAATTTATGACCAGGAGAAGCTAAAATTCCTATCATCCTTTGTTGGCCAGGTCTGGAAGCTGTAGCTTGTTGTTGCAATCGTTATTTCGCAAGCTGACTAATCATTTACAATCTTAACTTGCAGAAAATCAAGGTATCTGTGATTTTGGCTGATAGTAGTTCTAGACGGTTGATATTTTCTACTAAACCGAAAGAAAAAGAAGAGTTGGTTGAGAAGAAGAGAAACCTTATGGTAAGATGACTCTCTTTGCTATCGGGAATTTCCTCTTGGATTTCTTATTTTCCTAAAAGTGCATGATTTATCTGTGTCAATTATTGTAAAAAGCTTGCTGTCTGTTCCCTGGTATCCTCTATTAAGCTTAGACCCGAGTTGTTGGTTGGACCAATAAATCTTCTCCATTCTTCAGAAAAGACCAATGGGTTTTGAATGATAAGCTCATTTTCAAATTAGTGTACAGAAGTTTTGCCTGGATTTAATGAGGGACCAGAATAACCTTGATGCCCTTATTGTCATTTTTCTAACAGATTAAAAGGCTAGGAGCTTTATTTCTTGTAAAGCTTGTTATACTTCTTATCCTGTTTCAATATCTGAGCTTCTGTTTTAATCTTGATTTGCAGGGAAGACTTAGCGTCGGGGATGTAGTAAAGTGCTGCATTAAGAAGATTGCTTACTTTGGCATCTTTGTGGAGGTAAATTGACTTGTACAATATTCTCTCCAGTCAATTGTTGTATCTTGACGATTCATTTTTATTTTGAATCCTTAATTGCTTCTGATTTGGATAGTCAGGACTTGATCTATTACGTGGTTCTTTTACCTTCATTGCACTAGAATTCTACTTGAGACTTAAATCCATGATTGAGTGTGTACTACCACGTTTGATCTAGCATACAATTGTAGGTTGAAGGAGTGCCTGCTCTGATTCACCAAACAGAAGTATCATGGGATGCCACTTTGGACCCGGCATCATATTTTAAAATTGGTCAGGTATCTATCTTCAAGTGTGGAACCACAATCATGAACTGTTTTGTGAAATGATAAGCATGTGTAGAATTATTCATGTACTTGCCTAAGGCTAAATTATTCTTAAAATTTTTTGGTACTTTTTTTTTCCTACTGTTAAAGTTACAGGAACTCGTTGCTCACTTGAAGATTTGTTTTGGTTTCATTTGATTAGACCGTGGAGGCCAAAGTACATCAGTTGGATTTTTCACTTGAACGCATTTTCCTCTCATTGAAAGAAATAATGGTAATCCTTCTTGAAAATTTTTCTCGAATAGAAGTTCAAAGTTCCTATTAAGTTTTCATGGGTGATCTTTAGCAATTTTTTTTCCATGTGGCAGCCTGATCCATCAATTGAGGCCTTGGAGGCTGTGGTTGGTGATCGTGATTTCTTGGATGGAAGACTTGAAGCAGCTCAGGCAGATACTGAGGTTTTAGTTTTTCCTTTTCGAAGTAGCTTAACTAATCCTTTGGTTTCATCTTGATATTTTAAAATGGCAACAACAGCCAAAACAAAGGCTCACCAATTAGTTCCAACTTGGCCTTTAATTGAAGATCTGGAATCTGATTTCTTGCCTAGCTAGGAAACAAAAAAGTTAATTTAAAGCTGCACCATAAAACACAATTTTTGGCCAAGGATAAGTTGGACTTTCAATTTCCTTAGCATCAAAACACAAGTCACCAAGAAACCGCGGTCCTAACTTCCATTTACTGGGGAAAATAATTTTTCAAGTCAATAATTAAGTGTGGGTTCCCTTTCAATTGACATTCATTGTGATCTTAACATCTTTTCATATCGTATTGACAGTGGGCTGAAGTGGAATCTCTTATTCAAGAGTTAGAACAGGTTGAAGGAATCCAATCTGTATCAAAGGGACGTTATTTCTTGAGTCCTGGCTTGGCTCCAACCTTTCAGGTACGTATAGGCTCCAATTGCTTAGAGACTGAAGCTTCATGAACTTGCAAAACAGCGTTTGCCATCATTGGGTAAAAAGTCTACAGAGAGGATTTGGTGGGATGAAGCTTTTCATGATTAAGTTTCATCGTTGAATTATATGATTCTTGTGTCTCTATTAACCAGTAATCTGTTGTCAACCACATATATGAACTGAAAACTAAAAGCATACTTATATTAAGGATAGAAAAGTTAAAATTTTCGCCTTTATCCATTAGCTAACCTTTTCTTAAGCTCTAAAAGTTCTGAGAACCAATAAAAAATGTTCGAGGCTTTTAAGAATCTGAAAATACGTATGTGACAGGTTTATATGGCAAAAATGTTGGATGACCAATACAAGTTACTGGCGCGGTCAGGGAACAGAGCACAAGAGGTGATAATTTCTTGAATCTTCATAGTTTTCTCGAGTTCCTGTTGTAATTAGAATGCAAAGTAGACAATCAATTGCCTGTTGTTTGTCTAAGTTTTTTTTTTTTATGCTTTGGCTTATGCAGGTGATAGTTCAAACAGGTTTGGGCAAAGAAGAGATTAAATCTGTAATTCTAACTTGTACCAACAGAGTTCAATAACCAAATACAGCAATGCCCTTTTTGTTCTTTCTTTCAAATTGAGTTTCTGACGGTACATTTTCAGTGTAAAATTATCAGTTCCATTCCAATTCTAACTGTAATTATAGTTTCTCTTTGTGTAGCAAAATCAATCTTAACCATGGTTTGTTTATTCCTTTGTTGATAACACAACTTCAGCAGTGTTATGTACCACATGTCAGTCTGTATTGCTTTTTGGGAATTTTGTATTCTCCGATCCCTCCCAGATTAGTTGTTGACCCCCATATGTTAAAGAAAAGAAAAGCTCTGTGATGCCCTTAAGTGCATTTTTGTTACATTTTTGTAAGCTTTTAAAAGTGAGAAGAAATACTGGTATATTACGTTTTTGTTAACAAGGGAACTTACGATTACTATTTGACATTTGAAGGTGCATATTAAGTAAATTTTGTCATCGTGCAATAGTTCACAAAATTTTATAAAAAGGTAAGTTGTATGGGAAAAAATTTTCATGTTGTAGAAATTTTCGATATAGAGAAACTTATTTTTTCTATTTTTTTTTTTTTGTAAATAATTTTTGAAATCATTTATGCCTATTTTTTTATGATTTTTTAAATAAAAATTTGAATATATTTTTTAGAGAGATGATAGAGACAAAGAGAGATAGATATAAAGCAAAAGTAAAAGATTGAATTATTTTTGCCTTGAACCATTTTTTTTAAGTAGATTCCTGAAAAACCTCTTTACCTTTTTTGCTGCCTCTCCATACCCAAGAATATGGCCGGAACAGAAAAGGACAATTCTCAAATTTGTCCCCGGATTTAGGATTGTTTCTCAATCAAGTACATATATTTCAACAAATCCATAAAGAATCCTCAGTCGCATCTTCTTTTAAAAAGGGTCTGCCAAATTAAGCAAGCTGATGAGTTTCATGTGTTTGCTTCCTGCCATGTTTAAATCAGCAGATAATTTAGCAGAGCAAAAGTACTCCTGTAAAGAATAAGTTTGGATAGAACCTTTTGATTTTCCTAAACCTTTCTTATATTTCAAAGGCTCCCACGAAGCAGTAGTCTGGGAATAATTTATGAGAATTGAACTTTTCATTTTAATACTTGATGAGCCAAATAAATTAAGCCTAAATATGAAACTGTTCACAAGCCCTCCTCAATTATGTTGCGCCTAAAATGGCAAAAGATGGTAGGACGACCTTGAATTTATGGAATCCAATGCAAATGATTATGCTGTTTCTTTCTTCTTTTTTTTTTTTTGGGGAAATTATGCTGTTTCTAAATAACTAGATACAAATTTTATACCAAGATTACAAATTTTGGATCAAGATTGTTAGGAAATATATGTCTACATTATAATTTGCTGATTCCTGAACTAGGTCCACTTAGATTAGTTTAAAAAATAATCCTTTTATTTTCTTATTTTAAATCCACATTTTTTTCAATTCATGTGTTACATATTTTAAATAAAATCTTTTTATATTTTTTATTCTTAAATTCAATTTAAGTGTACTATATTAGATGGTAAACATATGATTCTATTAGAAAAAAAAAAAGACTAAAATTATCATGCTTTCGTCCCACCTCCACTTTCTGTACAATCCATTTCCATTTCCTATAGCTAAAATACAATGAGGCGCCAACATAGTTTTTTGACTTTTGTTGTCTTTTGACCCACAGTCAAGCTCATCTGTTAATACAAATCTTGTACACTACTTCTTTCTGTTTATGTTATCCTACTGCTATTACAAGACAATCTAAAAAGGCCAAATCTTTAAACAAAACCCATGTGGGCATAGCTTCCAGCATCATCAGGAACCCAAAACTACCCTCTTTTTCAGACATTTTCTCAATTGAATTCCTTTGTTCTTGTCTATCTTTGCCTCTTTCTTTTTGTGGGTTTTATTTGTTTTCTTTATATTGCAGTAAAAGGGCCAAGAAGTGCCACTTCCGAAGATTCATCTCCTTCTTGTCAGCAGCTTCTTCTTTCTCTTTGTTTGTGGGTTTCCTTTTGTGTTTGGGGAACCTAGTTAAAAGGACAAGGAGTTTAAAAGGGCTCAAGAAAAAGATGGGCACATCAACAAGTACTTTTGTTATTAGATGGATCAACTTTCTCACAATGGTAGTAAAGTTTTATCCTTTATCAAATTTTTAGTTTATTTTCAGTCCATGTTTGCTCTTATTCCCATAAATGTCTTTGTTGTTGTTTTCTGATTCTGGGTTTTTAAATTCTTGATGTAACCCTTCCTCTGCCAATGGGGATTCTTCACTGTTTCTTGAAATGGACTTCAAAGCCTTTCAATTTTGTTCTCTTTTACCTTAATTCCACAAGAATGAGCTTTTTATACTGAAAATTACTTGAATTTTTTAGTATGCCATTAACCAGTGTTTGATTTTGTGTCAATAGCTGGGGAAACTGATAAGATTTTGCATATTGGAGGATGAAATTTGTCTGTTTTAAGCTATTGTTTTAGTATTTTTTATTTTTTTTTACTTTTATAACTGTTCATCTTCATCAAGCAGCTACTAGCTCTGGTTGTTATTGGTTTTGGGATATGGATGAGTACTAACCATGATGGCTGTCGAAGGTCGCTTACTCTTCCCGTTATAGGCCTTGGTGCTGTAATTTTTGTAGTGTAAGCCATTTCACTCTAGAAGCCTTTATATTATTTCAAATGGTTTCTGTTTAAAAGCGGTTCTCTTTATTGTTGCAAATATCCGATTCTGTGAATTCAGGTCAATAATAGGCTTCTTAGGCGCGTTGAAGAGCAACTCCATATTGCTGTGGATGGTATCCTTTTACATGTTTCTATATACTTTGAAATTTAGTTTTTCGTTCCTCAAGTTTATGTGTGTATGCAGTTTATGAGTTTGCCTTTACACTTTCAACTCGTAGTACCTCATTATGCTGTTCCTAATTTTGGTGGCAATATTGGTCTTCACAGTCTTGGCGTAAGTACCAAAACTGATATCTGTACTTAACATTTCGTGTAAATTTTAATTGAATTTATGGAGTATTTCGGATGGATCTTTCATCCTTTGCTTGTTCTCTTTTTCTCTATATTAATCTCATTATGCCACTATTATTACCAACTGTTTTCAAGTTACAATTTCTAATATAACCTGAGGAATTCACTTTTTGCTAGTATCATTTCACCTTTGCTTGGACACCAACTTCTTATACGTTCACCAATTTACTTCTCTTGACATTGTTCCCAAGACTTGGCGATTCAGCAATGTTTCGTCAATATTTGCTAAAATTAGTCTGAAATATCATTGTTCTTGGATTCAATCTTTGTTCTTTAAATGCAGCACATGCCCTATAAAACTAATGTTCTGATGTCATTTTCTTCCGATTTTGTTAGGTTCATTGTGACAAACAACAGCTCTGGTCATGATGTTGCTGGTTTGAAGTAAGACTACATCACAAAGTTCCCAATGTGCTTATATCTTTGAAATTGTGCTTTCCAGCTTACCTGCCCCTCTCTCGTGTCACATTAGAGAAGTATCCTACAATTGGGAAAACTGCTTATTCATGTAATACATATTTGTACTTCTTTCGTTTGACAAGTTCTAATTGTGTTTTTGTGTTTCGTTAGGTACAAGGAATATCAGCTTCAAGATTACAGTTCGTGGTTTTTAAACCAGGTTTAGTGTTTTTCGAACTGCCATTTGGAAAAAGGCTTTTAACGAAAGCTAATAGAAGAGACTATTTCTAATCTATGGGATTTTGTATTTCAGCTTAATAACACCCATAACTGGAACCGCTTAAGGAACTGTCTTGTAAAGTCTGACGACTGCAAAGGCTTATCAAGAAAGTATAAGGTATCTTCTACGTTCAGAGAATACTTCTGACATCTCTCTCTTGTGATCGAATTATGTTTTAACCGTTGTGTTGCAGACTCTTAAACAATATAAATCAGCAAAACTCACTCCCATTGAAGCAGGTTGCTGCCGTCCACCATCTGAGTACGTTCCCTTTTATCCAACATTTCTAAATACTCGTTTTCAAGTACTTAATGTAGTGCAGAGGCCCTTAATCAAGCACGGAACCAAAAGGGACTTTTATAAGTGTCCATTTCTGTAGGCATTTAGCCATTTTGCTTTAAGTTTGCCCCTTCAGCATGTTAAAATTTTCTTGATATAAACTCCCGTCCCCTCAAAGTTAAAGGTTTGGTTCTGTCTATGGCCATTACTGATGAAGGTTTTTATTACTCAGATGTGGTTACCCTGCTGTGAACGCCTCATTCTACGACTTAACCTTTCATCCAATCAGTTCAAACAAGGACTGCAAACTATACAAAAACTTGAAATCAATCAAGTGCTACAATTGTGATTCTTGCAAGTAAGTTTTTTTGTCTTTTGCATTTCATCTCCACAAGTTTTCTTTCGCAGCCCTTTGTTTACAATTTCGAAACTTTCTCTTCAGAGCTGGAGTTGCACAATACATGAAAACAGAATGGAGGGTAGTTGCCATATTCAATATAATTCTTTTCCTTGTCTTGGTAAAGTTTCAAAACTACTGAGTGTGTTTCTATATTTGATAGTTGAATTAGTACTGCCTTTGATTCTGATCTTTGGGGACTTCTGTTTCAGTCGATAATTTACTTCGTGGGATGTTGTGCAAGACGAAATGCAGCAAAGAATCGCGATAAAGATTGAAAAGAGAACAGCGTTCTTGAATTTCATGATCTTTGAGAAGAAAGTTTTGTTTTCTTGTTCTTCAGAATAGCTAAATGCAGAATAGTTTTTAGTTGATTGTTTCATCGAGTTCATTGTGATTGCAGACATGAAATTTTTTTTTTTTTTTTCTGTGGCAGGAAAGTAGAGTTGAACTTTTTACTCAATCAAATGTGTAAAGTTAATGTTTTTATGTAGTCATTTTGATGGTGAATTTTATGGAGTATTTTCACTTGTTTAGGTGCGTTACGTTATGCTTTTGATGTATGATAAAATATTCATCAATTAGGATAATCTAATAAGTTATTGATAATGTTGTTATTTGCTTGTGCTCCACTTGAGACAGGTTAAGTGAAAATAAATCATTCGTGTTAAACAAAGAAGTGAGGAATAGACTTTATTTGTAAAAAGCATGAGATATTAGGACAATCTACAGTATTCAATGTGCAAAAATATAGTGTAGTTTAGGTTTCTTTAAATTAGTGGATAAAAATGTTTTATATGCACAAAAATATTTTACGAATCTAAATAATAAATAAAATTTAATAATGAGATATAATGAAATTTACATAAATAGTTTAGTAATGTTTTGATATAATTTTTCTGTTTCTACTGTGATTGATGAAAATTTTCCTCATTTAATTCTAAAGTATGAACACATGAAAGAATAATATTTTGTTTAAAACATTATTCAACATAGTGATTTTGAAAAACAAAAAATTATATAAATATTATTTTTTTAATATATTGAAAGAGGGAAAGTGAATTGAATCAATGATCGCACTAAAATATTGAAAAAGTAAAATTTTTTTTAAAAATTTGTTTAAAATATTAAAAAGTAAAATTAATAGTACCAAATTATGGATTAACGCATTGGGGGAATTATTAGCTCAAATCTGCACTAGATTTTTTCCCCAAACCCTCTGAAATATATACTCAAGAGACAGGACAATCGTCTCTTTAGCCCCTCACCATTGAATCCCAATGAATTGTTAGGGCCAAAATGAATATTAAAAATTTTTGGAACCTTCCTTTTAATTTTTCCTTTTTCCTTCTCCTTTCCCTTCGTCTCTCTCAAAATTCTTTCCCAATATCAAAATAAAAAATTATTCCCATAGAAAGTCCTCTTGTTTGTTGCAAGAACACATTTTGTGTATCATTAGTAAAATTTTTTCTCCTTCCTTTCTTTATCTAAAACCCATTATATGGAGCATAGGAGAATAATTTTTTAGTTAATCAAATTAACTCAACTTCAAATATAAAGAATTTGGTACAAGAAAATGATTTTTTTCCTTCAATTTGTCATCAGTTACCAACCTAGGCGAGATCATGATTCAAAGATTGGAAGGATTTACTCACACTTTGCACTTGAAATTAAATAAATATATATATTATGATAGACAAATGTTTAAAAGACTTTACAAAATTGTAAAATGTTTTAGAAAATTAAAAGTGAGAAATATTTGAAATATTTTAAAACTTTTCACCTTCTCTCTACAACTTTTTTTTCAAAACAAAAAAAGAATGATAGAAATGTTTAAATAAATTTTTAATATAAATTGTTAATGATAATTATATAACTTTTTTTAAAACAATGAGAATATAACCAAAACTACCATTTACCTTCTTATGTTTTGTTAATCTAGGGTCTATTATTTTTTTGTCGCCAATTATGCCACTCAACTTTTTTCAATTGGGTAAGAATGCCATTCAACTTTTTTTTGAATTGCCAAGAATGCCCAAATATGTTGGTTTCTGGTATTTTGAACAGAGATTATTATGTGAATTACACGTGCTTCGTTCATAAAAGAGAAAATAGGCATTAATGTGCTCTTATTTACTAATTCATACTTTAAAGTATACATCTTTAAACGTATATAGCTTTCCCCTATATTTTATTTGTATCATTCTTTTGTTACTCTAAAATGGTATTATACATATTTTATAGTTTTATAAACAAATAATGATTGTTTACGTGATAATTCGTGCACAAAGATAGAAAAACCCTTTGATTGGGCCTTTTTTATCATTTAAAAAAAGTTTAGTGGCATAAGTGGAACAAATATATAATATGGCCTAAATTGACAAAACATAAAAAGGTGAGGGGCATTTTTTTGCTATATTCTATAAAACAAATATTCATAATGATAAATCCAAATAAGAGTGTTTTTATATTAACAAATTGCTAATTATCTTGATAAAATTGATAGGTCTTTAATTATTATAATTAAAACATCCAATTGACACACTCTATGATTCAACCATTTTTTCAACTTAATCCTGTTTTTTAAACTAAAAAAAATGACATTGTTTTGCTTTAAATTTTTTTATTAAAAAAAATTTATAAGGGAACGTATTACTTGCTGTGTGGCTGGAAAGGCTTAAGCCGCTCCTGTATATAGTTCTGTCAGTGTTTACCGACATTAGCTAACTCAATTAGACTAAAATTCATTTTTCTTTTTTGTGTTCGGAGTGGCTTTCGTTTGAAACAAGATCATTTTCAAAATAGTGTGAATTGCATCCCGAGAATTATAAGAAACAAAAGAAAGATACTTTTTTCTTTAGTGCTTCAGTTAGAGTTTTTCTATGTTTATGTGAAAGTTATATTGTCTAAGCGTTCTAAATTTTTGTTCTCTAAACATGAACAAGAAAGGTAGGGATTGAAAATTTTTAAGTTTTTTTTTAATTTATGGTCGTCTGACAGAGTGTATTGAATAAATTGAATAGGAGGATAGAAAGGAAAAAAAAAAAAAAAAAGAACAACTCCATATTAAAACAAAAGAGATGCAGAGAACAGTAGTAATGGAAATAGAATAATAGAAAATATGCAGAAAATGACTAATATTTTATTGAATTCTGAACTGGAAAAAACTACAGCAATGCTGAATGCATTTATATTTCTGTTATTTCTGTTAAATACTTCTCAAAACTGACTATTTCAACCGTAAATTAAGAAACTGAATTGTTTGACTAAGTAAGACAACAAAATAGAAAATTAACTTGGTTTAAGATGCATTAAATCTTTTTGACACTCCTCCTTAGTGCATACTTAAATTTAGCAATACCAAGTGCAGGTGTAAACTCTTCGAACTTAGGCTTCCCCAATGCTTTTGTAAAAATGTCTGCAACTTGGTTATTCGTAGAGATTCCCAGCAACTCAATTTCTTGATTCAACACCTTCTCTCGAATGTAGTGATGACGAACTTCTATATGCTTTGTTCGAGTATGAAAAATAGGATTGGAAGCAAGTTTGATAGCACTTTCATTATCACACTTAACCTGTACAACATCCTCAACTTCGCACATTATATCTTTTATCAAACTCTTCAACCACATGCATTCTTGTGCAGCCATAGTTGCTGCCATGTATTCAGCTTCAGTGCTAGATAGAGCAACCACATTCTGCTTCTTGCTACACCAGGATATGGCAGCTGATCCAACATTAAAACAGTAGCCTGAAGTAGAATGTCTGTCATTTGTATCTCCTGCCCAATCAGCATCAGTAAACCTCTTGAGCACAAAATCCTCACAATTCCCACACATTAGACCATAATTAAGAGAGCCTTTTATATATCGCAAAATCCTCTTCGCTGTCTCTAGATGAGTACTTCTTGGAGACTGCATGAATTGAGATACCACACTGACAGAATAAGCAATTTATGGTCTTGTGATAGTTAAATAAATTAAGCTACCAACAAGTTGCCGAAATTTCGTAACATCTTGTAGCAACTTTCCTTCTTCTTTCATTGACTTGATATGTGGCTCCATTGGAGTTGCTTTTTCCTTCGACTCCCCCATGCCAAATCGTTGCAAAACCTTTTTTGCTAAGCCTTTTGGGAAATGAAATATCCGGTATTTGATTTTTCAATTTCCAAACCAAGAAAACAGCCAACTTCTCGCAAATTTTTCATCTCAAAGCGAATTGATAAATCACTTTTCAGCTTAGAGATTTCAGCTTCATCATTTCCTGTAATAATCATATCGTCCACATACAACAACACCAACAAGTGCAAATTTGATTATAATTTAACAAACAAACTAGAATCTGCATCAGAAACTTTAAATCCACAGAAGATAAAGTATTAAGCCACTTTACCATACCAAGCACGTGGTGCTTGCTTAAGCCCATATAATGCTTTCTTGAGCCTGCAAACATGGTGAAGATGCTATTTAGAAACATATCTCTTATGCTGTTGCATAAACACTTTACGATCAAGATCTTCGTAAAGAAATGCATTATTTATATCAAGCTGCCATAACTTTCACTTCTTGAAGGCTGCTAGAGAAAAAATTGTTCTCAACGTTATTATTTTTGCTACCGGGCTGAATGTTTCCTCATAATCCAACCCATAGCTTTGTGAAAATCCACGTGCGACAAGCCGAGCTTTGTATTTATCAACAGTCCCATTAGGTTTTCTTTTCAAGCGATATACCCACTTGCAGGTGACGGGATTGCACTTCTCTGGTTTTGGCACCAACTCCCAAGTCTGATTTTTGTTCAAAGCATCAATTTCTTCCATCATAGTTGCTTGCCATTCTGGTTTATCTTTAGCTTCCTCATAGCTGGTTGGTTCTTCATCATCCATTGCTCCAATAAAGAAGCATGAAGTAGTGGAACAATTGTTGATTTCTACCTCATAATCTTTGAGGTGTTATGGTTGTCTCTTTTCTATTGCAGACCTCCTTCGAGTTTCTTGCTTATTTCCTTCTACATCTGAGCTATCAAACGCGAGAAGTTCATCATCACCATCACACACAGCTTCCATATTGTTCTCCAGCAGTAGCTGTGAGCTTCTCTCCGCCTTATCATGCATAACATCTTGATAATAGGATGGCACTTCATCGAAAACAACATCTCTAGAAGTGATAAATTTCTTTGTTTCTGCATCCATACATCTCCATCCTTTCATACAAGGGTCCTAGCCCACAAAGATGCACTTTTTCGCTTTTAGGTCTAGCTTGGTTCTGTTAGATTTTGGAATATGGACATAGCAAATTGAACCAAATACATGAAAGTAATTAATATTTGGCTTGACACTATATAGAGTTTCAAAAGGAGACTTCTCTTTACCTGGCCATGGAGGTAAACGATTGATTACATGGCAAGCGTACTACATAGCTCCAGCCCAAAACTTTCGAGGGAGACTTTTATCATACAACCATGAGAGACTCGTAGAAACAAGATGAGCCAGCTTATTTTCTAAAATGCCATTTTGTTAAAGCGTATTTGGACATTCATCTACCGCATAATTCCATTATCATTGCAGTATATGAAGAAGTCATCAGACATATACTCTCCGCCGTTGTCACTTCGAAAGAATTTAATCTTCTTTCCAAATTCTTTTTCTACCACATCTTTGAATTCAGCAAACTTTGTTAAGGCTTCACTCTTCTCTTTCATGAATTTCACCCAGGTGTACCTTGAAAAATCATCGACAAACACCATAACGTAGCGACACCTACTGTAACTTGGTGTTTTTGTTGGTCCCATTAGATCTGAATGCACCATTCAAGCATGGAAGTTTTACGATTTGACGAGTTTGTGAAGGGAATGCCATGTGACTTTCCAAATTGGCACCCTTGACAAACTATATCTTAATGAACATTTTGCAGCAACGGTATATGCCGTCCACCAACTTCTTTTAGGAAATTTTCTACAAAAGTTGAGTTGATAGCCTACGTGACCCAATCGAGCGTGTTAAATTGCCACACTTTCAGTTTGGCTTGTCCTCTTCACATAAGGTTCCCCTACTGTCATGACAAATAAAGAACCTTTCTTCTCACCAGAGGTAACAACATCAGCAGATTTGTTTTTCACGTTATCCAGAACTTTAACATCTTTAGGCCCAAATAAAACATATTTCCCAAAATTAGTGATTTGAGAATAAAATTAAATTTTTCTTCAAACCTGGAACATAGAAAACATTGTTTAACTTGACTATGCTCCTGTCATCTGTTTCAATATTCACAACCCCTTCTTTTGCTAGTAAATAGGCTGAATTATCTACTGTAAAGATAACTCGCTCTCTTTTATGTTGACGCAGCTCCGAGAGTAGCTCATCATTTCTGGTTACATGATGAGAGTAGTCTGAATCAATGATCCACTCCTCCTTACATTTTCCATGGCTTAAGAGAGCTTGATCTGGTGGTGATTTTGTGCCGCTACTTTCACCAACTTCTACAGTGAAATATTGCTCCCATTTAAGTTGATATTGTTTTTCGCTGGCAACATTTGCTTTTGAGAGCTTTACTCTACAATTCTTCTTCATATGCCCAGGTTTACCACACCTATAACACTTAAAAGAGTTGTCATTTTTTGAGTCATCGTTTGTAGCTTTTCCTGTGTTTGACTTCTTTTCATTATTTTTATTCCATGCTGATGTATTTTTCTTGTACTGTTTCCCTTTTGAGAACAGAGCAGAATCTGTATTATGGTTCTTAGCCATTTGTTTTGCTAAGGCCTCTTGATTAGAAAGTAAACTCTCTAAATCTTCTACCGAAGGTTGATTCGCCCACCCTTGAATGGAGGTGATGAAAGGAATGTACTCCTTCTCCAAACCTCGAATGAGATATTGTCACAACCTGCCTTCGCTAATTTTCTCATCCGCATCTACTTCTGAAATTTCGGCACAAAGGCTTTTAACTCGTAGGAAATTTTCAGAAACAGACATACCTCCTTGTGTCGATAATGCCAACTCATTGTCAAACAATTGCAGCCTTACTGTATTCATTTTCCAAAATAGTCTCTCCAACATCTCCCATACTTCTTTTGGTGAGCTGATGTCCCGGACATAATCAATGAACTCTTTGCTAATAGAAGTTCTTAGAGCAAAGAGAGCTTTACCACACTTAATCTTCCGTTTCCTGCGTGGTTTAGAATTTTCCGGAATATCTGCAGGAATTTCACCATCATCTCCTACAACTAAATCCTACAGGTCTTGCCCTTGAAGATATGCCTCCATACACATTCTCTAGTACTTGTAGTTTGTCCCTACAAGCTTATCGACACCGTATTATGTGTTTGAACTGCCTCCATTTGCAATTTCCATCTCTTTTCACAACTTTCAATCTACTCCAACAAGACAACACCACTTGATAGACAAGAAGAGAGAAAAATGTATTTTGAAGCTTCAACGAAGCTCTGATACCATAAAACAAAAGAGATGCAAAGAACAACAGTAATGGAAATAGAATAACAGAAGAATATGCAGAAAATAACTGATAATTTATTGAATTCAGAACTGGAGAAAACTACAGCAATACTGAATGCATTTATATGCAAAAATTACTAACTAACCTCTCCTAAAAGCCTGCCACTATCTAAAATAAATCATCTCCTGAATCTGCTAAAGACTTCTTAAAACTGACTATTTCAACCATAAATTAATAAATTGAATTATTTGACTAAGCAAGACAACAAAATAGAAAATTAACTTGGTTTAAGATATACTAAATCTTTTTGACACATATTAGCCTAATTCAAAGGGATTATAGCTGCTGAATGAAGTGTTTTTTATGATTTTTCTGCTATCTCCGTATAAATTTGTTCCAACTGAAATTATATGTGGAGATGAAAATCATATAGCTTCTTTTCCATTTCTTTGGTTTATGGTATAATATATTAGTCCTGAAGGTGAAGGAGGGAAAGAGAGAGAGAAGGAGAGAGAGGAGGGATGGGGAAGAGGTGAGAGGAAGAAGAAATAAGATGGAGAAATTAAGAAAAATGTCTCACAAGTTCTTTTAGTATTCATTTTGGCCTTAAAAATTCATTATCAATAAAATTGATAAAAGAACATGGTTAGAACATATTTCCTAATTTAAGAGACTTTTTTATGGACTTTTTAAATTTGAGATCCTTAATTGAAACAAGTTACAATTTTTAGGGACAAAATTGAAATTTAATCCGGGTTTTTTCCCAAAGGATCCAAACCCTCTAAATATATACCCAATTAAGAGACAGAACAATTGCCTTGTAGGGTTTATTTAGTTTCTAGGGTTTACTTACCTCTCCCCATTGAACCAGCGCGAGGTAGGCGGAGATCGAAAAGCTAATCTAAAATGAAGACAATTTTGTCATCGGAAACCATGGACATACCCGACGGGGTGAAGATTAAAGTGAAAGCGAAGCAGATCGAAGTTGAAGGTCCTCGCGGAGTTCTCACCCGTGATTTCAAGCATTTGAACCTTGATTTCGATCTTATCACCGATGAGAACGGCAAAAAGAAGCTAAAGATCGAGTCTTGGTTCGGTTCTCGCAAGACTACCGCCGCCATCCGCACCGCCCTCAGCCACGTCGAGAATCTCATCACCGGCGTTACAAAGGGCTACCGCTACAAGATGAGATTTGTTTACGCTCATTTCCCCATCAACGCTTCCATCACCAAGGGCAACCGCTCTATTGAGATCCGAAACTTCCTTGGCGAGAAGAAGGTATATAATTTTTCCCCTCTTCTAGTTTTGTAGTCTTTTTTTCATATTTTTTATGCATTCTGTGTCCTGACTTTAATAGATTGATGGAATGCATTTTTTACGGGCGATTTTGGGATGAATTCACATTGCAGTTCTGTGTTATTGAGTATCAATGTTTATGAATGTTTAGTTCAAGTGATTCTTAGACTTAAAAACTTGTAATCTCAATCCCAGGTCAGGAAGGTTGATATGCTTGAAGGAGTAACAGTTATAAGGTCTGAGAAAGTCAAGGATGAGTTGGTATTGGATGGAAATGACATTGAGCTTGTTTCAAGATCTGCTGCCTTGATTAACCAAGTATGTACCCCTCGAATGCGTGTCCCATTTGTTTCATGAATTTTGATTAATTGCTGCTTTGTTTCCACGTATTGACTGTGCTTAATGTATTGTTTGAAACAGAAATGCCATGTGAAGAACAAGGATATCAGGAAGTTTCTTGATGGTATCTATGTTAGCGAGAAGGGAAGAATAGCTGAAGAGGAATAAGTAGTTAATCTTTTTAAGCAGCTATGTTTCTTGATGGTTTTCTTTTGCACAAGTGCCTTCTTTATGATTATGTTAGCTTGGAGACTTCATATAAACTTATTTGGATTGATCTTCGAAATTTTGAGACAAGATTTTTGCTTTTCAAGAATTGTCTTTGTGAATTTCAATTACTATCCATAGTTCTATATATCAGTCATCATATGGTGTGCTGCAATTGATTTTGTTTGTTTCTTTAGTTAATGATTTCAACCTTTACTGGCATTTTGATAGTATGTTAACTCTGATATTGTGGAGTTGCACAATACATGAAGACACTATGAGGGGTAGTTGTTATCTTCAATATAATTCTTTTCTTGTCTTGGTAGGGTTCAAGATTTGATAGTTCTATTAGTATTGCCTTGATTCTGATCTTTTGAAGTTGTGTGAATCGATAATATATTTACTGCTTGGATGCTGTGCAAGTCTGCAAGATGAAATGCAGTAAAGAGATGTGAGAAAGATAGATAAAAAGCACCCTGTGTTTTGAAACTTCATCTTGAGAGACTTTTTATTTATTCTTCACAATCGCCGATGTGATTGAAGAGATGGGAGTTCCTTATTTCTTTTTTATTTTTCTGAGAGGAAAGCAGAGGTGGAAGTTTTGGTGATGAATATCTTCAAATGAAAGAATCAATGAATGATCTAAGTTTCTGTTGAAGGTTTCAGTACGTTTTCTTGTAGTCATTTTGATGGTGAGCTTTATTGCAGCATTATAAGGGGATGCATATTTGATTAGTTAAAAGTTTAAACAGGGCTTAAGCCTTTTGAAAAGTTGGGATCTAAGTTTTGTCAATGACTTGTTTCAATTGAGACATTCAATTGCTTTTCCTAAATAATCTTGATATGTAAAATTAAATCACTGTTCTCTCTTTTAAAATAAAATACAAAATTTTTTTTCAATTTGAATTGAATAACATCAAAATCCATATGCTATATTTTCAATTATCAATAAAACATATGTAGAAGTAGACTCAATATTTCCTTTATTTCACTGACAAATATGAACTATTATTTATTTACTATATAAATACAAATATTTGTTAAGTAATATTCAAATAAATATTAAAAAAAAAAAGAAAAAAGAAAACTGTTAAAATAAGAGATGGGGGAGAGGAGGAGCTCTCTCCAATGGATTCGGTTGGGCTGCGCCTTGATGACACCCATCCCCGCGCGGGCGCGGGCTTGTGTGTCCGGCGGGTTGAAGTTGTCAATTCAATTTGGCTTATTTTGGGGTTGTTTGGTTTCTGGTTGTTGGTTGATGGTGATGGTGGGTTGTGGTGGCTCTTGTGAGACGGGTTCTGGCCGACGGAGGTTTCTTGGCGTTGGGCGTGAGAGCTACTGAAGTGGGGTCCTAGTAATGTTGCTCGGTTTTCTCGGTGCTTGGCTAGTTTTTGGGTGATGAATTTGGTGACGATGCTTTCGTGGGTGTCTATGAGGGTCTTTCATTGGTTAATTCTGTGCCTGTATGTTCGATGTTGCAAGGGTGCTTGTGCCAGCAGCATGATTCTGATGAAGCTCAGGAGTTTGCTGCTTGTGGATAACAGATGTAGATGCAGGAGGTTTGCTAGGGATTTGCAGCGGCGGAGACGGCCTCTGTGGCTGGCCGGTAGCCCTTGTTTTTATTGGGCCTTCGATGGGTTTCAGCCTCCTACGTGGGGCTTTTGATTTCTGGTCTTGAGTTTGTGGGCCTCCTTTGTAAATAATTTTTACTTGGGCTCCCCTCTGAGTTTTATACTAGTTTTCTAGTTGGTTAAGTCTAAAAATGTTGGGCTTCTACGAGCCTTGTTTAGCTGTCCGGCTAATAGCCCTGCGATGAGCTTGAGTAGGGACGTAAATGAATTAAGTTGTTTGTGAGTTGGTTCGCTAAGCAAACAAGTTAAGTTGGAGTCTTATTAATACTGGTTCGATAGTTCATCGAATATATCAAAGCTAGAATATATAATTATTTTATTTATTTTAACTATTATATATAATATTTTTTTAAAAAAATTGAATTCAAGTTCGAGCTAAACCCAAGTTGATTAAAAAAAATGTTAATGTCGAGTTGAGTTCGACTCGGCTCTAATCTTTTAAGAATCCCTTAGTATTCAGATGTACTCCAAAGTCTTGTTATGATATTTTGAATAAAATTTAGTGGGTTATTCAAATAAATATATAAAATATATGATACGTTAACTAATATAGAAATTACATTTAATAATCTCTTATTGTGTTGCGGGAGCACACGTTAGTGCGAATTAGTTCCAATTTAAGATTACAATTTTCTCGCGACTCAACTTCTAATTTATGCTCTTGAGGCATACATTAGATGGATTCTTAATTAATAAATCTTACAAAATAAAATATAAATCTTAAACTATAGGAGCACACTTTTATTTTTTAAAAAAATTATAGTCACACACACGTTAGACAAACTCTGTTATTAATAAATTTCAAAAAATACAATATAAATCTTTAACTTTAAGAGATTAACTCAAATATGAATATACTATAAAAGAAAATGTTAAAATAAATTTTATAAAGGATCCAAAAACAACAGATGAATGAAGATTTTTTTTTTTAAAAAAAATTGTTCAACGCACAAAATTTAAAAAAAAACCCTTAAACCATAAACATAAATGAAACTTATACTTTGTTAAAAAATGTTAGATTTTACAATATTTATTCAATTTAAATTAAAATCTATCGTATATTTTTGTCCTCATAAATGTCTCAATATAAAATTTAAAAACAAAAGCTATATTATAAATAAGAAAATTCACCATCAAAATCATCATATGAGGGATTCCAATTAATGATATTAAAATGAATCAAAACTACAACCAGAAACTTTAATCCATTTTAATCAAGGTATTAATCTAGAAATAATCAAACTTTGTTTTTTTTCCTCTAGAAACAATCATGGCGGCAAATGCACAAGCTTCTTGCAATGCCGGGAGCTGGTTCGCAGGATGCCTTTTGATTCCTACCGCCAAACAAATTATTACATAATCGAATACAGCATGCCAAATCACAACTCGAATCGCAGGGTGCTAAACCATCCGTACACCTTCCTGGTGGCGTTATTGGTGTCGATGGTGTTTGTCCCGCCACCATCACCACCGTCTCCGTCGCTACATTTTAAAAGAAAAAATAAATCATAAACAATTTTATAATTAATTTATTTTAATATATATTGAAAATTAGAAAAACGTCGAATTTTTAAAAAATATTGAGGAGGAGTTACCTGAGGCAAAAAAGAGAACCAAAATAATAGCCAAAGTTGTGGAAGGAACGGGCATTGTTTTGGAGGCTATGAAATGGCAGAGGATTTTTGTTTTATTTTTGAGATGAGTTTGAGGTTAATTAGAGACTATTTATAATAAATTCACAATCTAATTTTGGAATTAAAATATAAATTCTTTTTCCTACTAGAACACACGGTGGACTTAGATTGAATTTCTGGCCAGACAAAATATAGAAAGAAATATTTGTAAAGTTTAAAAGAATTGTATCATTCAGTGTCTCTGGGCATAAGTAATTAATTATAGTGGGGAGAATTTTTTTGAAAGTGGGAGAATTGGCAATAGGGTAGGTATTTAAAGATTGGAATAGAAAATAAAAAAATTGTGGTTAATTAATATCAAAATCTTTTTTTTTAAAAATGGTATTATTATCAAAATATTGAACAATTGAATCTATTCCATTAGAAATTTAGAATTGGTGAAAGGATATAATGTATTTCCAATGTTCTGTATTTCTAAAATATACGACGTTTAATTTGCCATTTCTGTATATTATATACAAGGTCTTTTTTTTGTTATATTGATAAAAATTTATTAAATAATTAAAAAGTTATAAAACACACATATATAAGTTATAATTTTTTTTATTTACTATTTCTTCACCAATACTATAAGAAAAAAAATCTCCTATACAATATACATAAATGACAAAATAAACGTCGTATACGAGTTTTTAAGTTGAGTACTTGATTGACAAATTTACAAATATAAGTACTAAATTTATAATAGAATAAAACTATGGGTATGTATTTGAAATTAACGCTAAATAGATTGTTTCATTTTCCGTATATCTTTCAAATAGGAAAAAATGAGAATTATTTCTTAGCACTCATTTTAGAAGTCTTCATATGAATTTTAGAATATTAATTATCGAAAGTATCTGTCTAGCGTGTGCTATTGAAGAACATGTTAATATAGACAAAATATATAATATGATAGACTAAGTAATAAATCTTACAAGGGTCTATGTCTCTCGAACATAAATTAATATGAATAAAATATTTTATATATAGATAAAACGTATCAATATGACAATTAAATCTTATAAAATTAAAAAATCTAATAGAAATTACTGAAACTAAGAAAATTTATATCTTAAATTGGAAAGTTAATCCATATTAATGCATGCCTTAGGGGTACTCATTTGATAAGTCCATCTTATAAAATCTAAAAATATAATAGAAACGGTTGAATTTGAAAAAAAAACTTATTTTTCAAATAGGAAAGTAAATCCATTTGCACGTTTGGTCGTGGACGCACGTTAGATAAACTCTTACTAAAAATAAAACCTATTTTTTTTGAAAGAAATACTTAGATTTATAACTAAGACTGGTCTAATGCGTGCCTCTGATTATATACATCTATATTGATTAACTTTCCAATTTAAGATATAAATTTTTTTTTTAAAATTCAATAATTTCTATTATATTTTAGAATTTTATAAGATTAAATTATCATATATAATATGTTTTATCCATATTAACATATGTTGTAAGGCACATGTTAGATAAACTCTTATAATTAATTTCTTTTCTTCATAATATTAGCAAAGCATATTCTTTCAAATTATTCATCTATCATTTGGATAGCTGACATGTCTTAATACATATATCTTAAACTCATAAATGTATCTTTTTATAGGCACAACACATTTTTATTTCTAAAGTATAATTTTAACAGTCATAAGTGCAAATACATTGCCGAGCTTCAAGGCCTGGAAAGCTTTCACAAAGCGGCACCGGATTTAAGGCTCTATATTGGCCATCTAAACACAAGCCACGGCAACAATCGAGACCACAATTTATGCTGCATTGCCCTAAGTTGGCTGTGCATCTATCTCTTTGAATTTCACTACCATCCGCCATTGTATCAGAAACTGCATCTTTTTTATCAGAAACAATCATATACATGTTAAGCGTATAATCAAGTTAAGATCATATTTAAATGTTCCTATCAAATAGATTTTGATGAATTTTAAAGATTTTTTTTGGTAAATCAATATTTGAAAGTTATCGACTAATTGTCTGGAGGGACAGACGACATTAAAATGCTCTGTGAATGACTCAATCTCAAGGCCTTTCACTTAGCATGTTAAGTGATATTACCTAAGTGAGGGAGATCTCTCTATCAAATTATACACCTCTGGTAAAAAATGATAAAGGTTTTTAGCTTATAAAAAAATTAGAGAAAGGGAAAAAAGAGATTAGAGAAGAAAAAATTTAAAATTTTTTTTCCTTCAAATTATACAATTTCTTTAACAAAATTTTTAGGGGACTAGTGTCTAAAAATGGAAGACACGTGCTTTAAATTTAATACTTATAAACTAAGGTAAATCAAGAATTAAAATTTTTTTAAAACTAATACTATAGGTGACAAAATAACTTTTTTTTTTTTTAATTAAAAATTTTTTAGAACTAATACTATAGGTGACAAAAGAACTTTTTTTTTTTTTTTTGAAGTGAAAAAACTAGCTAGTAATTGAAAATCTTAATGTGGTGAAAAAAATTACCTGATGCAAAGACAAGAACAAGAAAAACAGCAAAGGTAGTGATGGGAATGGCCATTTCCAATAAGTGCCTAATTAAAAAGATTATGAAAAAGCCTTTTGGAGATGTCTCTTGAATCTCAACTTTGGCTCTATTTATACTATCAACTTTGGCCTTATAATATTTATGGTTTAATGGTAGGTGATAATTGAAAAATTGACTCAAATGCCCATCTAACTTTTTCGAAATTACTCACGTTCTAAGTTCTAACATAAACAATGTAATTAAGTATAATAATATTTAATCATTTCTAACACGTTATTAATGGTGATAATTATAAACCAATTATATATGTGAAAAAAGTTTAATTTAATAGAAACATACCAAAGTCTAGAGTCAGTGTCAATTAGGTAACTTATTCTTTAATTTGTACGATTGAATACCCTCGTCTAAATTGAATTACTTGGTCTTATAAAATTAATGGTGTATTTTAAGAATTTAAGTTTTAATATTAAAAAATAAGCAAACTTGTTTAGATTTTTAAAATTGACATGTGAAATTCACAAGTTTTTAAGGTTATTCTAAAGATAAAAATTTGATTTGAATACTCAATTATCAAAATTTAAAGACAAAGTACCTAATTGACATTAATCACAAGTTGTGGGTATGTTTTTTAAATTACCCTTAAAAAGAAGAACTCTTCCAAAATATCCGTTAACTATGTACTCAAGTTCCAAAATACCAAAAATTTATAAATATAAGTACTAAAACTATTGGCGTGTATTTGGAATTAGCTCCAAATAGATAGTTTCATTCTCTCTTATATCCTTCAAATAGGAAGAAAATGATAGTTATTTCTAAGCACTCATTTTAGAAGTGTTCATGTGAATTTTTAGATTAATGCTAATTATTGGAAGGGTCCTGTCTAATGTGTACTCTTGAAGCACACATTAATATAGATAAAACATTATCATGCATATGATAATTTAAGTAATAAATCTAATGTGTGCCCTTAAACACACATTAATGTGAATAAAACATTCTATATAAAAAATATTTAACGTATCATATATGATAGTTAAATCTCATAAAATTTAAAAATCTAACAAGATTCTTGAACTTAAGAAAATTTATATCTTAAATTGAGAAGTTAATGCATATTAATAATTGCTAGGGATAAGCATTAGACAAATTTATCTTATAAAATCTAAAAATTTAATTGAAATTATTTAATCATAAGAAAGAACATATATTAAATAGGAAAGTCAATACATTTTAATGTTTAACCTTGGACACACGTTAGACAATTTGTATTAGAAATATTGAGGCTTATATTTAGCAGCTTCCATAATTAGATATTTAGCTCATTATCTTATTTAGATATTTCTATATGCAGAAATCCTAAATCTTATAGGATATTTACTTTCCTAATTGTTTAGGAAAGTAACTCACTATATAATGTAATTCCTTCAAAATAATAAATCAGGAAAATTTAGATTGTTTTCCCCACTGGAAACTTTCATGGTATCAGAGCCAGCCTTGTCTAAGTTCTCAAAATGAGTTACGACAAGGAAGATGCTGGCAATGTTGAAAACAACATGGTAGAAGAAAACCATGTTCATAAAATAAAAAAAGATGCCTACTTTGTGGCATCCTCTGATGGACCCGGGCTGATTATAACGACAGTCCAATTAAAGAAAAACGACAAAGACAACAACTATGCCGAATGGGCAAAAGCCATACACTTGGCTTTACGATCAAAGAAAAAATTGGGATTTATAGGTGGAATAATTCCTATACCAGAAGATGACCAGGATAGAGAGGAAGAATTGTGGGAAATAAATACGTTAGTGAATTCATGGATTTTAAACACTATCGAGCCTTCTCTCCGTTCTTCCATAAACTACTCTGAACGAGCTGATGAATTATGGATAGATTTGAAGGAAAGATTTTTAGTAGGGAACGGACTCCGAAAATATGAGTTGAGAACTGCATTAGCAAATTGTAAACAAGGAAGAGACTCTGTACAAACGTATTATTCACGTTTGAAAAAATTGTGGGATGAGTTAGACAACTATACTCAACTCCCATCTTATGCAGACACAAATTTATTAACAGTTGTTATAAATGAAAGAGAGGAAGAAAGAATTTTTCAATTTTTAATGGGACTAAATGGTGCAATTTATGGAACTTTTCGTTCTCATCTGATTCAACAGGAACCCATACAAAAATTGAGAACAATTCTTGCCCAAATTTGCAAAGAAGAACAACACAAAAACATGGACCGAATGGAAGACAGCGGCGGCGACGGCGCAGTCTTCGCCGTCGCCAAAACAGGACGCACGGCGGCGCCACCACGACCACCGCCATCATCTTCTTCTTCCTCACGGATGGTCTGTAGCCACTGTCATCGGGTAGGACATGATGTTTCTGGCTGTTTCCTTCTCATAGGATTTCCTGAATGGTGGCCCAAATCTGGAGTAGGAAGAGCTGGCAGATCTGTTGCTTCCCTCGGCGGCGAACGGAGAGGTGACGCAGCGGGCAGGAGTTCGCACGGCAGGGGAGTGCGGATCGTGGACGGCGTCTCTCTATCGGACCGACTAGCGCTGGACATAAATCGGCACCAGCAGGCGACGACCGGGGATGGGCGTACGCAGTGAACGATGGGACTTCTTTCTCTTCCAAAAATGGCAGCAACCAAATTGGCTCACCTTCCACAAATGGCAGCCACTGTTTTGGAAACTTTCCAAATTTGGATTCCAACCAATGGTCAAAATTATTGACCTTGCTCAATAATCCCACTCCCAGACAAACTGATACACTCTTTGGTATGAAAATTTTATGGATTTTAGATTCGGGCTGTTCTCATCACATGACTGGTAGGAAAGAATTTTCTAAAAATTTAAATACCATACATCCATATACAGTTAGCCTGCCAAATGGTGCTAAAGCACTGGCTCTACAAGGAGGAAAGATTTCCTTAAACCCGAAACTAACATTACAGAGTGTGTTTTTAATTACTGAGCTCAAGTGTAATTTAATTTCTTTAGCACGGCTAACACAAGATTTGAAGTGTTTTATCACCATCTCTGATGAATTTTGTGTGATACAGGACCGTACCTCAATGAGGCCGATTGGAGTGGGTGAGCAAAGGAATGGGATATACTTCTACCGACCTTTATCGTTGCCGGATTTGTTCGCTTTCTCTAGTATTACTTTTGATTCAAGTACTTTATGGCATATCCGACTTGGACATCCTTCGGATTTTGTTGTAGAAAATTTTTTAGGTCTTTCTAAGAAAACTACAACTCCTACTACTTCTTGCAATATTTGTTTACGTGCCAAACAAACACGTGATTATTTTTCCTTAAGTCTTAACAAAGCCTCTGCCATTTTTGATTTGATTCACTGTGATTTGTGGGGGCCTTACAAAACCACATCCACTGTTGGTGCTTCCTATTTCCTTACTATCCTTGATGATTATTCCAGAGCAGTGTGGATTTATTTAATTGCCGAGAAAAGTCATGTAGTAAATGTTTTAAAAGACTACTTTACCATGATCAAAATACAGTTTCACAAAACTGTAAAAATAGTTCGTAGTGATAATGACACGGAATTTCTCTGCTTAAAATAATATTTTTCCACACATGGAATGATTCATTAAACTACTATTGCTAGCACGCCTAAAAAAAACGGTCGAGTAGAGCACAAGCATCGTCATATTCTTAATGTTGCTCGGGCTTTGCAGTTCCAAGCTCATTTACCCATAAAGTTTTGGGGAGAGTGCGTCTTAACGGCAGGATATCTTATTAATCGTACCCCTTCTTCTTTGTTACAAGGGAAGACGCCTTATGAAATGTTATATAATGAGAAGCCATCTTATTCTCATATTAAAAGTTTCGGGTGCCTTGCTTATGTCCATGATCATGATCTACCCAAAGATAAATTTCGTGCTCGTAGTCGCGTTTGTGTTTTCCTCGGCTATCCCTACAACAAGAAAGGTTGGCGATTTTATGATTTACAAAGCAAGAAATTTATTCTGTCCAGAGATGTGGTTTTTGATGAAATCAAGTTTCCTTATAAAGAATATTCAGATACTGCTACAACACCCCCTGAATTTTCTCATTCTTACAACTTTGGGGCACAACCTTTGAGTTATTTGCACAACAACCCACCTCCGCAAAATCCAACCCAAACTGATCCCGCTACAGGCCCAATCCCAGCCACTGAAACCCATCTACACATACAAACCCACCGCCTAGACACAGCCCCAGCAACGGGCCCCTCTTCAGTCGCACCTTGCAGCCCAGAAAAGGGCTCAGATGCTAGCCCAACCTCTATAGCAAATCTGCCGCGGACCAGCCCACTGGCCCATCCTCCTCGGACGGCCCAGCCTCCCTCAGCCCACATACACTTCTAGCACCAAGTCCAACTCCACCCACCATGCCTTTTGCTCCTCTTGGCACTAGAAAAAGTACACGTCTTAAGACGATTCCCGGCACGGCTTTAAGGCTTCGACTGTCATGCAGCTTGGACGTCTACTATATCCCCTTCTTCTGCTCCATCTTCCTCCACGACTTTCTCAGGTAAGTCCCGTTATCCTCTTACAAATTTCATAAATTATGATAAATTCTCTGCTCCTTATCGGCACTTTCTAGCATCTGTTACTACGGAACTGGAACCCACCAAATATTCTGAAGTTGTGTCTAATCTTAAATGGCGTGCCGCCATGCAAGAAGAAATTAATGCCTTGGTACAAAATGACACATGGTCTTTGACTACTTTGCCTCCAGGTAAACGTGCAGTAGGCAGCAAATGGGTTTTCCACATCAAATATAAAGCAGATGGTACAATTGAGCGGTATAAAGCTCGGTTGGTCATTTTGGGAAACACCCACGCCGAAGACATTGACTTTACAGAGACCTTTGCTCCCGTTGCTAAGATGGTTACTGTTCGTACTCTCCTGTCCGTGGCCGCCTCCCGAAATTGGCCGATACATCAGATGGATGTCCATAATGCTTTTCTCCACGGTGATTTGCACGAGGAAGTATATATGCGGCCCCCCCTGGATTTCGTCCTTCTCACCCTGGCCAGTTTGCAAACTCCAGAAATCTTTGTATGGTCTCCGTCAAGCACCCCGGTGTTGGTTTTCGAAGCTCACCAACACTCTCCGTAAGTGTGGATTTTCTCAGTCCTATGCCGATTATTCTTTTTTACTTACTCTCGGAATAATGTCTTTTTATGCGTCCTCATCTATGTGGACGATTTATTAATTACTGGGAATTCTCTTACCTCCATCACTAAGTTCAAAGCCTCCTTGAGTGCTCGCTTCCATATGAAGGACTTGGGTCCCCTTAAATAATTCTTAGGTATCGAAATTGCAAGAAATCCTTCGGGTTTATTTTTGTGCCAATGCAAGTATACCTTGAAAATTCTCTCAGAAACCGGTTTATTGGGAGCCAAACTGGCCTCTACTCCTATTGAACCGAATCATCAATTGGCCAAGGCGACTGGTCCTTCCTTCGATCAGCCAGAACGCTATCGCCGTCTCATCGGCAAGTTGATCTACCTCACTCTTACTCGTCCTGAGCTCACTTATGCTGTTCACACACTTGCTCAGTTCATGCGCGCTCCCCGCTGTGCTCGTTGGGATGCTGCTATTTGTGTTGTTCGATATCTCAAAGACAGTCCAGGTCGTGGCATACTTCTTCAGTCTAAGTCTCCTTTGTACTTAACCGCATATTGTGATTCAGATTGGGCTATGTGTCCTTTTACTCGCCGTTCTGTTACATGATATTTTATCTCTCTCGGTGGATCGCCCATTTCTTGGAAAACGAAGAAACAACACACGGTTTCTCGTTCTTCTGTCGAGGCTGAATATCGCTCTATGGCTATGACTTTGTGTGAGTTAAAATGGTTATCTCGCCTCCTTAAAGATCTTCAAGTTCCCATCACTCGCCCCATTCAGTTACATTGTGATAATCAGGCCGCTCTTCACATCGCGGCCAATCCCGTCTTCCACGAACGGACTAAGCATATTGAAATTGATTGCCATTTTGTACGGGATGCTTTCCAAGCTGGTTTTATTTCTCCCTCCTACATTCGAAGCGATCTTCAACCTACTGATATTCTCACGAAGGCTCTTCATCCTACTCAGTTTCATCATTTAGCGTGCAAGTTGGGCATTACCGACCTTCATGCTCTAACTTGAGGGGAGTATTGAGGCTTATATTTAGCAGCTTCCATAATTAGATATTTAGCAGCTTCCATAATTAGATATTTAGCGGCTTCTATATTTAGCTCATTATTTTATTTAGATATTTCTATATGCAAAAATCCTAAATCTTATAAGATATTTACTTTCCTAATTATTTAGGAAAGTAACCCACTATATAATGTAATTCCTTCAAGATAATAAATCAGGAAAATTTAAATTGTTTTCCCCACTGAAAACTTTCAAAAACAATTCTTATTTTTTTTAATAAGAAGAAATACTTAGTTTTATAACTAATTTCTTTTCTTCATATGTTAGCAAAGCATATTGGTTCAAACTATTCCACTATCATTTGGGTAGCTGACATATCTAATCCAAGTTTTTGACTCGTTGCTCCTGTTTTTATTCTTTTTCTTTAATTTGTCAATTGTAATTAAAAATATAAATAATTACATAGATTGAAAAGGGATTGACACATTGCTTGATACTAATTTGAGAATTTGGTAAAAACTATTCTAGTATAATTTATGTTTTGTTACTTAAACATATTATTTATTATATTGATCATTGTTATTTAATAACTTTTTACAATGACAAAAGATCTCATATACGGTGACGATTAGTGATTTTCGGTCAATTTATATCACGTAATACTCACAAGTTATTTTTAATAAGAGTAAAATTGTCTAACTACTAATTTGAATATCAATATGTGATTTGAATGGGTCAAAATATTCTGATAGTGCATTCAGATTAGTTTATGCATCAGAGTTTTTTTACCTATTCCAAATGCTGATTGGCACTTAAATTAATAATTGAATAATTTTATGTTTATTAGAGATAACATATGAGAGTCACATAATACAAATTGAATAAAAATCACCAGGATATGATTTATCACAGTCGTAAACACAAGCAAGGACAACCCTATGCATCTTTTTACTACTTGAAATGGATCACTAGCCGTCATCACTCATGTATCAGAAACTGCATTTTCACCAAAAAGAAAAAAAAATCATATATATGTTAAGCACCATTAAACTAAACCATCAAATAGATTTTGATAAATGATGAAGATTTTCAGTTTATAAAAAAATTTAGATTGTGTCTCCTTTCAGATGATCAAGAACGGGAAAATAAAAGAAACATACAAAAAAATTTAACATTCTTGACTCACATCTTCTCTTACAAACTACTAAACTTTCACAAATATAAAAAAGAATTCAAACTCACTCATTTCAACTAGAAACAAATCCAAATAAATTCCTCTCTTTAACCTCCTTCTCTCTCACTTAGACTTTAAAAATTAATTTGAGTTTTTTAAAATTTTGAAAATTAATATAGACAATTTTGTGCAAGAAAATATCAATTTTAATATAAAAATCGCACCAAAATATGAAAAAATTAATTTTTTTTTGTTGGTTTCATATTTTGTTGTGATTTGCATGTCAAAATTGATGTTTTATTACACAAAATCATCAAAATTGTCTAAATTTATCTTCAAAATCCTAAAAATCTCAAGTTAATTTTTAGAGAGAAGTAAGTTAGATAGAGAAAGTGTCTGAAAGAAAAAAAATTTTTGAATATTTTTCACGCGTGTTTTTTTTAAATTTGTCCGTAAATCCTTTATCGACACCTCCTTTAAATCTTACGATTTATTTTACAAAATTATTACGGGACTAGAGTCTAAAAATGAAAGACATGTGCTTCAAATTTAATACTTATAGACTAAGGTAATCAAGAATTAAACATTTTATAAAGCTAATACATTTGTCGCTTAAAAAAAAAACTAATACTATACGTGACAAAAAGAACTTTAATCTCTTTTCTTCATATATTAGCGAAGCATATTCTTTCAAATTATTCCTCTTTCATTTGGATAGCTGATCACATATCTTAATATAAGTTTCCATTCCCTTAAAAAAAAAAACTCGTTGCTTATGTGTTTATTCTTTTTTTTTTTTCATTTTTCTCCATTTGATATATCAATTGTAATTTAAAAAAATAAATAATTACATAAATTGAAAAGGGATTTCGAATAAAAAATAAATTGAAACAAGGCTTAGGTACTCATTTAGATAAACAAATATAAATCAAACTTAGAAATATATCTTTTATACATAAAACACAATTCATTTTAGATGTTTTAACAATCATAGTAGCAGAGGCACTGGAGAGCTCCAAAGCCCGGAATACTCTGACAAAGCGGCACCGGATTTAAGGTTCTAAATTCGCCGTCTAAACACAAGCGGCGGCAACATTCGGTGCCACAGTTTAAACTGCATTGTCCTAAATTTCTTGTGCATCTTCCATTAATCTGATGATCACCAGCCACCATCACCACCGCGGTATCTGAAACTATATTCTCACAAAAAAAAAAAAAATTTATAACATGTTAAGCATCATGAGTCATGACACTAAGATCATATATAAACATTCCCATCAAATAGATTCTAATAAATGATAAAAAAATTTTAGTTAAATTTGAGAAAAGGAATAAAGTGATCGGAGAAGAAAGAAAATTTACATTAACTTTCCTTTAAATCTTATCTCTTCTTTTACAAAATTATTAGGAGACTACTAAGGTAATCAAGAACTAAACATTTTATAAAACTAATACACATATCCCTTAAAAGAAAAACTAATACTATAGGTGACAAAAAGAACCATTTTTTTTTTAAGTGAAAAAATTAGCTAGTAATTGGAAATCTTTATGTGGTGAAGAAAATTACCTGATGCAAAGATAAGAACAAGAAAAACAGCAAAGGTAGTGATGGGAATGGCCATTTCTAACAAGTGGCTAATTAAAGTTTTTTGGTGTACTTGAAAAAGCCTTGGAGATGTTTCATGAGTCTTAACTTTGGCTCTATTTATACTATCAACAGAAGAGATCCACTTTGGTAAAATGGTATTTTTTTCATTTAAGAGTTAAAATCTTTATAAATATTGAGAAAAATATAAATAATAAAAAAAAGAGATGCAAGAATTAATAAGGACAAAGCAGAGGATAAAACTGACAGATGTATAATAAATTATGTTTAAAAATTATTAAAAAATATTTATTAAGAAAAAAATATAAATTTTTAAAAACATACATATTTTTAAAATCGAGAATAGGAAACAATTGTAACGTACCAACAGTGTTTTCCTTTTCTTGTTTTACGAAGATTTCTAATGGGGATTCAAAGTGATTATTTTTTTGGGGGGATTCAAAGTGATTATTATTAGGTTGGTAATAATTTTCTTTCCTCAATAAAGAAAAGGTTGGTCCCATAAGAAAAAAAGGCTGGTAACAATTGCCATTACTTATTATTATAGCTTGGAACCAAATAACAAAAATTTAACTAATCACAACCATACAGAATACATTTATTTGTGTCATTTACTTGAGCAGGAAAGGGAAAAAAATATTCCAATCTTTTTTTTTAAGAGAAATCTTCTGATCATGAAATAATTGTAAAATAATGGACTGAATTTTCATCCGGTTCTTTGATCTAAGGGATCTAATTTAATTTTATTCGGTTGTCACAAGCTTTCATTATTTTTTTTAAAAACTTTTTTGTATTCCTTTTGGTTATTGTTGATTGTCCTTTTAAGATCAATGACCGCTCATCTTAGTGACATTTAAAAATGAACGTTGATTGAAACGATTTTTGTGAGAATTTAATTTATTTTTGTAGTTATCCAATGAAAACTTTAATATGCGTATTTGAGAAATGCTCTTTCTTAATTTACCAAAAGTCCTTTTTTCTAATTAAGTTGGATTTGATGATTTTGTTTGACAATTAATGTTTTAAATTGAGAAAAAAAAGTAAAAATGTGTAAAAATTAATGTACTAATTAATATCTTTTTAGTGTATGTTTAAATTTATGTTTTTTAGTTTTATGAAATTTTGAGAGAAAATAATTTTAAAAAAAAAAAGAAAGAGAAGTTTTAGATGAGGCTATGAGATTATGCAAATAACCTTTTAAAGTATTAATAATAAAATAATAAACAAATTAAAGTATATTTCTTGGGATTCATATAGAGTAAATTAAGCAAATTCATACCTAAGCTTTTCCACAACATATTTTAATTGGTTTAAAAGAAAAAGAAAACACATTTAAATTCTTAAAACTTGGTTGTTTAATACAAAAAAGTGGAATTTGTTTTAGTAGATTTTAATATGTTTTATAGTCTTTGGACCCTCGAAACAGAATTAACTAATGGGGGGAAGAATTTTTTTTTTTTTGAGATTCTGCGTCATTTCATTAATTAAGACATAAAGTCTTGTGGTACAATTGTAACTACAAATGATGAGGTATGTGATTCGAAATCAAAAAATTCGATATAATCAAACCAAATTTCAGCAAAACTAATATCTAACTAGTCTAATGGTTACGACTGGATTTAAGAATACTTACCATTACAACTGTTGCAATAGATCACTAAAACTAATAGCAAAATCCAAGCCTAGACAAGCAGCTTTGGTTATACTAGAATAGGGATATATACCCTAAGATAATAAATTAGAAAAAATATATAAAATTAAAGTTTTATTACCTTGACTGTTTTATTTTATTTTTAGAAATTACAAATTTGATATCTTGAATTAATAAATATTGAAATGACCCAATAGCATTTTTAGGACGGTGTAATTGAGGGGAATTTGTATAAGGCCATCTCCATTGTTTAAAAGTAGTTTTTTAGTTTATTTTTTAAAAATAAGCTCGGTCGAGATCATCTAATACATTTTTTATTATACTCTCTAGTACACACATCTTATAGTAGCTTTATTAATATGAATCTTATAAAATAAAAGATAAACAATAAATTTTAAAAGATAAATTTTAAAGAAAAATTACTATTAAAGGAAGTATAGTAAAAAGTGTATTAGATGATTTATTAAACGATCTTGAGTGCTATAAGTTGTATTGAAATTGTTTTCGACATACACATCTGTTTTAGTTTTAAAAAATTATTTTTGAAAAATTTTGTGGGTATTTTTTAAAATTGTTTCTATTGATTAATAATAAAAATATTATATTAATTATTTTTCAATGCACGATAATTGAGAACATATATACCCGTAGTCTTCCAACACTGATAATTATTATTTTTATTTTCCTTTTGGATTAATTTATTCTTGTTTTACTTATGAATTATAACTTAAAAAAAGAACTTGATAATTTCACAAAACTAAGAGAGACTTGAAGTGAGCAAATATATATAGGCTCATTTATAACTTGATAGAGCAAATGAATTTCGTAGATATATATATAGAGAGGTGTGTTCTTCCTTGTTTAAAATGAGCAGCTTTAAATTTATTTTTAATCATAAATAATCTTTAAGTGTTCTTGTGTATTTATTATATCTGTTTTTAGTTTAAAATAAATCAAAAAATTATTTTTTGAGAAAGTACTTTGGAAGTATCGTTTGAAACTTTTTTTATTTATTGATATTATTAAATTAAAATTTTAGAGTAATTGTTTTAAAATAATTTTTTTATATGTATTTTTTTCTCAACTGCTAAAAAAAAAAAAAAGAGAGAAACAATGGAGAACGGCCCATAATTTTAGATACAACATCAACATATTTTAAATTCAATTACATTATTCTTCAAACAACATAATACAAAACCTTCTTGTTTATTTTCTTCCTTTCAAAAAGGAGAAAAAGAATTGAAGGAAAATAAATTTAAAAGTGTATCAAATTTTGCAATGGTGACGGCAGATACACAAACTGTATAAACCTCCGGGGACTTCTTCACAAGATGCCGCCGGCTCAAGTCCAGAATAGTCATTGTTGCACATTTGACTGCAACAATTTATGTCACATTTAACACTGCATATACCCAACCCATCTGTGCATAATTTCGGTGGCGTTATCGGTGTACTCGGTGGATCCGCCGCCACTCTATTAGCCGCTATATTATTCACGCAACAATTTAATATTATGTTAGACATATATTTTTATTTATTAACATAGCATACATTAATATAAACGATAAGAATATTATTAAAGAATTACAAATAATATTATTTTCTTGAAAAAGAAAAAAGAAATACCTGATGAGAAAATAAGAACAAGAAGAATAGCCAAGGATGAAGAGGAATCAGCCATAATTAATTTCTAAAAGGGCCTAAAAATTAATCTTCTTTTTTGTGCTAAAGAAGTGAATAATAATGAGTGCTTTTAGGCTCTATTTATACTAGAAAATAGAAAATACCATGTGCTGCAAGAATAAATAAGAAATAGCATGTTGATTACCACATGCTTCTTTCATTTTTTTTATTTGTCAAATTGTCATAAGTACTTGTGAAACTTGTTACATTATAATTTCAAGACAATATAATTAATGAACTTTTTTCTTATTATATATTTCCATTAATAATAAATTTTAATATCTTTTTTTCTTCTAACATAAAATTATTACCTCCAATCAGAAATATAAGTCCTTTTGAACTTATGCACACAGATTAATAGTCCTAAAATCAAGATATTTTTTAATCTCAAATACCCTAATTACCCATTTCTCTTTTTCCTCATTTCCTCTTAAGAGTTAAAGACTATTCAATTCTAATGAAATAAATGAGGGTAAATTTGAAAAAAAAAGCATTAAATGTTCATAGAGAAATGTAAAAGGACTTACATATTTAACCATCTTCAATACCTCTAACAGTACTTATATTTTTTCCGAATGGAGATAGTAGTAAAAACAATAATGAGTAGAGAGAAAAGTTTTAAAGATATTATAATATATAAAAAAAATACCTAAAATTCTATATTTTCTTAAATAGTGTGATGCTCGAAATGTGACAAATAAAGAAGAATATGTGAGTAATATTCTTGTGAGATATACTTGGCAAGTAGGAATAAATTACAGTTTAGTTTTTGAAAAAATAAAATTTATCACTTTCAATTTTCATCTCGGGTCTTACTTTATATTTTTTTAATTATCATTTTCATCCCTGAAGTTCTTTTTATTATCGATTTCATTCACACAAATGGTTTTAAATTCTTTTTTATTTCATTTAACCATCTCAATTGTAGTAAAGAATAAGTATATACCCAACAAGTTTCTACATCTCGTTGAGATAATTTTCAGATTTGTTAATTCACCCATATGTTTGTAAATTGTTGTGTTTTAAGGAAGATGATGAGCCTGTTTTTTCTTTGCTGACGTGGTTTGAAGATTGTGAGGAAAACTTCACAAAGAAAATTGTTGTGTGTCTGTTTAGTTTACTAGTATTAATATATTTTATTTGTTACCTTGTATGTGGTTTTATATTGTTATTTTATATGACTGTTTATATAACTGTCTCAATTTCACAACTTTTCTCTTCCTTTATGTTAGAGAAAAGTTTTTTTTTTTTAAAAAAAAAGTATATGCTATAACAATTATTATACTCAACCGCGATGGGTCCAAAATTGAAATTAATGTATGTGTTATGACCATTATTATTAATCGTTGTAAGTCCAAAATTAAAATGTTATATGGGAGTGTTTAACAGCTAATTAAACCAGCTTTAACATTTAGAAAATTGAAGCGTTTGGCAACTAAACAAAGAGATTGAATGTTTAGCATTTCCAATTGTGATTTTTTCATTATTAGAAAAAGTTGGGGTATGCAAATTTGTTAATAACTGATTTTAAACATAATTTTAATCAGTAACTTCCAAAATTGACCCTGTATTTATATAAGTTTTCTTTCTTTTTTTTTTATAAATATATAAATAAAAAATCACGTTGGATTTAAAAGTTATAAAAAACTTATACAATCACTTTTTGTTTTTGATTTTCAGTATGACAATTACTACAATTAAGATTGTTAAATTATGTAAAATAATCATAATTAAAATAATTACGATTAATACAATTACGACGGTTCCATTTTTCTTCTCTTTCCCCCCTGATTTCTTCTTCTATTTCTCGTTTGTATTCAAATAGACAGTTACTTAATTGAGTAAATAAAAATAAAATTCGTATGATTTTATAAGATAGAACATAAAATTAACTTTAATCAATTAATTTCTGTCCAAATGGAGAAATAAGGCCTTAAAAGGCAGAAAAAAGAAGAAAATGTCTTTAGTGCCCTTAAGCTTATTGCTAGCAATCGTGACGGCAAATGCACAAAAGAGGAACATATCCGGGGAAATGCTCACAATCTGCCTGTGGGTGAAGGGCAAAAAAGTCAGTGTTGCACATTCTAGCGCAACAATTTACATCACAATTTACAGTGCATGGACCTAACCCGCTAGTGCATCTCTTCGGTGGCGTTACCGGCGTCGGCGGTACACCACCCTCTGCCACCATCACCACTGCCACATCGGTAGCTGCATTTTTAATAAAAGAATTTTACATGTTAGAAATACTTCTCTTTTTTTATATTTTAACAAACACTAAAATCGAACTTTTAAAGTTGAGAAAAAAAAAATCACCTGAAACAAAGATGAGGACAATAACAATAGCCAAGGTTGTGGTGGGAATTGCCATTTCCTACAAGTAAAAATATTTAGAAGAAAATTCTTTTTGGTTTTGTGAATGAGTGAAAAAAAAAAAATGTGTGTGGGAGATGTCTTTTTTAGTCTCAATTTAGGCTCTATTTATATTGAAAAAAAAAAGACCACATGAAGTCATGTTAATTATAAGAATGGTGCGGGGATTGGACCGTGGCAAGAGCATTTGTGGCCGTGGGACAGAAGAAAAGGGCCACCAATTAAAGATGTTTTTATTAGTTTCCTCAATAAAAATTGGCCATTGGTTCTTAATATTTGGATTGCTTATTAGAATGCTATGTTTTTGGAATGTGTTAAAAGTGATTTACTAAGCACTTTCTCTGAAGAAGATAAAATTGGGATCACCATTTTAGAACGTAATCATTCGGATATCATTATTAGTAAAATTCTATTAAAGTGCGTTTGTTTTTAGTGCATTACGGTGAGTTTTAGGGTATTGAATGTTATATAATTGCTATTTTATCACTAGCTATGTAGTTATAGAAAATGATTCTTTTCTGGCTGTCAAACGTCTCTCCTCTTACTAAAATGATTTCTCGGGATTTGAAGTTTCATCTAGCATTTTCTTAGTAATATTGATCCTTCTTACATTGATTTTTATGCATGTTTTGAGGTTGGACAATTACGCGGCCCATACTCTTACTATGTCCTTTGCGTTATGCTATACCCGTTGGACTGCTATTAAAGGGCCCGGGAGGGCTCCAGCCTCCTTCAAATTTTTTTATGCTTTGTATATGGTATTAAATTGTGTTTATTTTGTGTAAAATTAGTATATTTTTGTATTGTAACCCTCCTAAGTAAATAAAAATTAAGTTATTGAGTATAAAGAATATTAGTTTATAATTAATATTATACACTAAAGTTTTTGTATTTAAGTTTTAGCCCCCTTAGAAGTTGTCGCTAGGTTTCGGCCCTGACCCGTTAGAATGGTCTGAAAACATTCCATCTTATGTAACCCTGGTTATTTTCGTTGATTTTAATAATATATAATTTATTTTTCTCAAGAAAAACCAAAATAATAATATTATTATTCAAGTTTTTATACATTTAGAAAGTATATGAGATTCGTATGTGCAACTTTCTTGTGTAGAAATAATTGTTAACCATTGATTAAACACCTTCTCAAATAAATAAATAAATAACTACCATTGATTAAACACATTGCTTTTTACTATTCTGATTTTCCTTTTTTCTTTTTATGATTTTCTAACAAAAATTAACACATATTAATATCGTTTTTCATATTATTTATATTTTTTATTTTGATGCATTAAAAAAAATTAATTCGAATTTAAAACATCACGCCTAGTAAAACATTGCTTCAGTACTACATCCTACTTGCCACTTTCTTACTTTTCTATCCATCATTTTTTGTGAAGGTTAAATATTTAGTTTAAGAAAAGATGTGTGACTTGTGAAAAAGGTAAAAAAAAAAAAAAAAAAGAATTGAAAGTCAATTAAAATAAAACCTTAGGCCTTCTTAGATACAACTGAAAACTTAAAAATTGATATTTGAAGTGTAAATTGTTTGAGTACCGAATTATGATTTTTAACTTTGGATACTGAATTTGAAATTTGAAATTTGGATATGAATGTTAAATTAATTAACAAATGGTAATTATATATAAAAAGTTCAATAATTTAACAAACAATATATATATATTAAGATTTTAGACTTCAGAGTAAAGAAAAAAAAAATTCACTTAAAATTTATAACAATAATTAACCACATTTTAAATAATAAGTGATTTCCCATGAGGTTTTGTTCAGGTGGCAAGACTTAAGGCATCTCAACTGAAAGGTTGGGGGTTCGATTCTTCCAAAATATAGGAATTATCCTCTTTTTTAATATCCTCTTTTTTAACAGAGTTGTCGTCTCTTTTAATTTAGGGTTATGCTTAGATGATTTATTCTCATTACTATCTATGTTACTCGTACTTTGATACGAGTGAATGTTTATAAAAACACCCTGTATTTTTAGTGAATTGTTAATTGACTAGCTAAACTTTTAATTTGATAAATAAATACCCAAATGGGTTTTGTTAAATTAAAATTTTAGGTACTAAATTGACAATTCATTAAAAGTACATGGGTATTTTTTAAAATAAACCTAAATCATATAAAATATGAAAATCTAATACATGTTGTTAAACCATAAGAAAACTTATATATTAAATTGGAAAGTCAATCTATAATTAACGTATTCCCCATGGAGTATAATATTTTAATATATCCACAATTGTAAAAATAGTCGAGTAAAATATTTTGGTTTTTAAAGGTTATAAGAAACATAGGGAGTGAAAAAGTATTTTATTATTTTAGTAACAATTTACCTTTTATTAATTAATAATTTTTTATTCAATTTTGATCAAATCATTATGTGCTTATTAGATTTTTTACTGAAAATTTGTGTGCTATGGTTCAACAGTGTAAACAATCATGTTTGTACTTTATGTTTATTAATTACTTCATACCCTAAAAAAAGATATCTCGGTGAAACATACCATTTTAAGTTCACTATTTTCATATTAGATCACCAAAGCACCATCAAAGTCCAAGTAATCCTTAGTAAAGTTATTACTACCATAGCTCATGTATCAATTTTAGTTCTAAATTTTGTTTACAATTCTAGCAACTGTTTTTCCCGATAAAAAATATATGTTTAATTCAAAAAGAACAATTATTACTTTTTGAAGTGTTCCTCCTTGTGTCTAAGGGGAAAAAATAAGTCTTTTCCTCGATTTTTTAAAAGATCTTGTCATCAACTTTATATTATATTTTTATTTGGATTATTATTTTTACATTTCATATCGAATAGATGTAAGGGAGAGGTTTTTTTTATTAAACATGTGAAACAGATTGATGAATCTTGATGTGGTAAAAAAAATATTCATAAAAGGTTATGATAATACGAGTTTATATATATCTTTAAGAATTTGAATTTAATGAGAATTGAAAGTTCAAATTAGTTAAAAGAGGATTTTTATGTTTCTAAATCAATCAAAGAAACACATTTATCTCCTAAAAAAAGATTTATAATGTTGTATATTTAAAAATCGTACAATAAGTAATTTGTTATAATTTTGAAAAACATATAATATTACATTTTTTAAAAATGAAAAAAAAATGTGTGTGGGAGATGTCTTTTTTAGTCTCAATTTAGGCTTTGTTTATATTGAAAAAAAAGACCACATGAAGTCATGTTAATTATAAGAATGGTGCGTGCCCGCATGGACATAATTCATTTGGCTATGGTTTTACGAAAGTTGGAACCTTTGGTGAGGGCACGCACATAATTCATTTGGCTATGGATTGTAGAGTTGGTAACAAGAATTAATGTTAATCTTGATAGCGACAGTGTGTAAATTTTAATCGATCCAATGTGGGAAGTAAATCTTTATGCACACTAGAATTTGACCTCTAGTCTAATAAAAACATTTGAGCATACCATTAATTATTAGCAAAAGCTTTGTTAAAGTGGGACTATTTTTAGTGAAAATAGTGAGTTTTATGGGTATTATTGAAGCTTACATAGCTGGCTTTTTTCTCTCTAACCATCTGGTTATAGAAAGTAGTTCTCTTCTAATCGTCAGTAATCTCTTCGCTCACGGGGATAATTTATCAAAACTTGGAGTTTTATCATTGTATTTTTCTTAGTAATATTGAGTGTTTTCTTACATGTTTTGAAGTTGGGCAATTGTTTAACCTATCTTCTTGCTAGGACCGCTTTGCGTTCTGCTATACCTTTAGAATGGTTTAAAAACATTCCATCGGATGTAACTTATGCTATTTTGACGGATTTTTATAATACATAATTTATTTTTTTAAAAAAGGCATAGTAATAAAAATAATAATTATTATTATTCAAATTTTTATACATTCAAGAGTATATGAAATTCATATGTGCAACTTTTTTGTGTAGAAATTCATATGACCTTGATTAAACACCTTGCTTCTTATTATTTTGATTTTCTTTTTTAGTGATTTTTTTTAACAGAAACTAACACATATTAGTATCGTTTATCTTACTTTCTTTTGATACATAGGAGGAATACGATTCGAACCAAATATCTCAAACCTGATAGAGAGTGCTTCTAGCGATGAAGAACTACCTTCTCTACCTTGCCACTTTCTTACTTTTCTATCAATGGTTTTTTCTCATATATAGCTCACACACCTTATTTAGATAAATTACCAAGTAACTAATATTTAGATTTAATAAAACTTTTCAAATTTTGTAAAATTTAAATAATTTACTTTAAGAAAAGATGTGACACTTGCGGTGAAAAAGGTAAAAAAAAAAAAAAATTGAAAATCAATCTAAATAAAACCTTATGCCTTGTATGATAAAATTAATATATGAAGTTTGAATTATTTGAGTGCCTGAATTATGAATCTTAAATTTGAATTATAAATTTGAAAATTAAAATTTGAATTTAAATACTGAATTAATTACAAGTGGCAATTATATATAAAAAGTTCAATAATTTAACAAATAATATATATATTAAAATTTCGAACTTCAGAGTTAAAGCAAAATAAAAATAATAAGTGATTTACAAAAATTGTTATCAAGTAGACTTAAAATATTAAGCACCTCCCTTCAAAAAAACATTAATTTATTTCATAATATCTATTATCAAACACATTTAATTTAATAAATTTTTGACCAATTAATTTTAAGAAATAAATTAAGTTGTCAAACGAGGTCCTAGCCCAACTTTTAGGGCTTGTTTGCCACTTTAGGAGAGAAGAAAGTGAATATAATTATTAAGTCATGAGAGAGAAAAAAAAGAGAGAAGGGGAAAGATTTCTAACAAATTTTGTTTGAGAGTTTAGATTAAAAAAGAAGTGGGAAGAAGAGTTAAAATAAAGCGTCCATTGATTGTAATAACCTCCCTACCCTGAGCATGTCCATAGGAACAACGAGAATTTTACATTTGAATTTTTGCACCAACTTGATCTTATTTGGAGAAGGAAGCCGCGAGGCTGAAGAGCGTTGCTTCTGGAATTAGTGAGGCTGATGAGCGTTGTTTGGAACAGTTTCAGTATGAAATTTTCATTTTCAGTTCCTTCTTTGGGAGTGGAACTTGTGAGTATTTCAGTTTCTTTGAGAATGACACCCCCCAACCCCTCCTTGTGAGCACCAGGTAAAGGATCCAACAGGGCGTTGAGTCTAAACATCGGGAGTGGTGACTCACTTGATGGCGAGGATTTCACTTTTCTTGGTTCCAAGGTTAATGGAAACAGGGGCCCCTAAGGAAGCAGGGAGGGGCCTGGGGAAAAGGAGATTGAATGAAACTAATCTAACTTTTTTTTTTTTTTTAAAACCAAATTAGCTTGTTATTATTTTACCAAGAAATGAGAGGCACTTTGGGCGTCAATCTTTCAAGATTAATATACTGACCTTAACAGATATTAAGAGAATGACAAATACATACCCTTGAAGAATATATGCTCTAGCTCTTAATGCCGAAAACAAAAGTTTGAGACTGAGTTTGCTTAATGTTGAAAACAAAGATTAGAAACTGAGTCGGCTAGATTCAAATATGTCAGGTCAAAATGGGCTATTTTCTCAAACGAATAAATCCCAATCCAAATAGGTAGCAGTGACCATTTTACTTCCGCAGACAAAATCATTTCTACGAACAAAAAAACAGAGGCAAAAAGGAACATAAGCAATTCAATCACAGAAAATATGCCCACAAAAGGACTACAAAAATTGGACAATTCAATAGAACATCAAGAACTTAATCACCAAAGCATTATCATCATCATCATGATGACAAAAAAGAAGGATCATTAATCATTACAACTACTACTACTAGATTGATCACCCCATGAACTAAAAAAAAAACCCTTAAACAAATTTACTTGATCTTCTCAATGATATCAGAAATAACCTGCTCCATATCGAGTGCTTTCATGGGTCCAAAAGGCCTTTTCATATCCAACAGACTAATGAATTTTTCACCATTTCCCCCTTCTTCACGAATCTCAAAACAACCCCTTCTGGGTTTTTCTGGGTTTATAATCACATTAACTTCCCCTTCTAGACCTTTCTCCAACCCATTCTTCACTTGCAAAGCCCTAATCTTAAACTGGTTGCATTGTTTGCAGTGCTCAATAATCACCGTTTTCCGATTCGACCCATCTTCGATCTTCTTCTCCTCCGCCGCAGTTTCGGCTTGGATTTTGGGGTTTTCCGGTTCCGATTTCTTCTTACCAGGGCTTTTCTTGGCTTTCTTTTTCTTGGGCGATTCAGCTACGTTGACCTTAAGAGTTGAACCACGAGCGGAACTCCGGGTAACCCTTGTGGAGGCTTCGACTACAGTTCTCTTTCTCGGTGGCATGGTGGCGGCCGACTTTCCGGTTGGTCAACTTTTTTCCGGCGGAAGAGGAAAAGTGGGGGAAGAAAAGATAAAGAAGTGTGGTGGGCACTCTGCTCATGAATAGTGAGTGGTTATAGAAGCATTTGAAGGGTTTTTTCGGATTAATTCCAGAAACGTACCTGTATTTTTAATCAATTATCTATTGAGTATGTAAACTTTTAAATTTTATAATTAAGCACCTACATTAAGGTTTCTATAAAAAAAATGATTAAATACTAGTAAAGGTACTTAATTATTAAAATAAAAAAAATTTTAGCCATTGGTTTTGGAAGAATCAAGTGACTCATAATCTTGATATTGTCGTGCCCTTATTAGACGCAGTTATTCGGAATACTACCTCAATTTCATATTATTTGTTGTTTGAACATACTTTTTCCGTTTAAAAATATCTGTCAAATTAGTAAATCAAAAAGGTATTGAATACTATTTTTTCACATATACCCTTATCTTATTACTAGTTTCATTAGAATTATTAATGACACTCAAAAAATAATTTAGTCTTTTATATTTAAAACTAAACAGCTCAATCAATTTCTTAATACTTTTGTTATGCTTAAAGTGATACATAATATAAAACAGAAGTAGTATTTTGTATGTCTATAAGTTAAATTTTATAGTGGCTAACACCATTAATGTAACAGTCTCTCTCCTAGGCAGTTGTTTGCAAGGCTAAGGGCCTGTAATTTTACAATGATGTCATTTTCTTATTCTAATGAAATCTAGATTCCTTTTAGTTTTAAAAAAATGATTCAGTCATTATTGTTTTGATAAAATCTTAAGTATTTAATTATTAAAATAAAAATTCAAGTGCTCAATTGATATTAAATTAAAAATACAAGGATGTTTTTTAAATTAATTCGTTTTTTGTGAAATTTGAAAAGACATTTCTGAGTTGGCTCAGCTTTTCATGGGGCGGAAGAAAAAAAGACTTTTTGCCCTTTGGATAATAACACAGTACGGTATTTGGACCGTTAGAAATTCTTCCCGCGCTTTTGGACGGTTGAGATTTTAGTTGTGGGTCTGACGGACGGTCAGGCTTATTAAGCACGCTTCCCTGTGAAGGGGCTGATTTTGACCCGATAAAGCCCAAATAGTGAAGCTCCCATTTTAAACCCAAATAATGATCCTGAGAAGTGATCTGGGCTGTTTATTCTTTTTCCTTTGAAAAATGATAGGGCTGGGTTCTTTATTGGGCCTGTCCGATCCAGCATAAAACGGGCCGAAATCACTTCTTTTGCTTTTTTCTTTTAAAAAATTAGTTCGAAATGTAATTAAAATTTTTTTGTTATCATACTTTATCTTCTATTGCTTATTATTCAACCATTTTTGTGTTCTTATTTATTTATTACTTCTAATTTGATTTATTTTATATATGTAACACACGTGATAAAGAGTTTATAAAGCCTATTTTATATCATTTATCATTTAAATATAGTATTTTTATTTTAAAATAAGAATTATATCTTTCACTTTTTAATAAATAAAGTTTAATAAATTAAGAAAATATTAACTGATAGGTTTATATATATCTTATATTTTTGTTGAAATTAAATAATTATTTAAGAATTTTTATTAAAAATATTAATAATAGTTAAAGATAATTTAATACATATAACTAATATTTTTTTAATTTTTGTACAAATAATGTGGATAATATGAAAAGGACAAGGAAAATATGCATACTTATGAAGGAAATACGAAATTTAATGAAAAAAAAAGATGAAATAATTTAGTACCAAAAGACCAAAAAAAAAAAAAAGAATCCAGCAGTAATCATCGGCTCCTTCCAAAATGAACTGTATCCTAAAACCCTAAACCCCAATTCTCATTTTCCCTCGCATTCTTCAACAATGAACTACTCTTCCATTCTCCGGCAAAGGAGTTTCCGACTCCTCCCTTCTTTGCATCACAACCTCACTTCCCTCCGCTTCATGGGCGGTGGTCCTCGAACTTTTCCCGGCGGGCTTAACAAATGGCAATGGAAGCGCCTTCACGAGAAAAAAGCCAGAGAAAAAGAAAAACGTCTCCTTGAACATGAAAAGCAGCTTTACCAAGCTCGAGTTCGATCTCAAATTAGGGCTAATATCATTGCTTCCGAGAATCCTGGCTGCGAACTCAGCAAGGGTGAGACGGATTACAAGCCTTTATCACCTCAAGAACATATTAAAGCACTTGCTGATCGGTTTATGAAGGAGGGAGCTGAGGATTTGTGGAATGAAAATGATGGCCCAATTAAGACTCCACCTCCAATGCCTAAAAGAAAAACTATTGGTGAGCCTATTGACTTACGAGAGTTATTTGTTTCTCAAAATTCAAGCTTTAGTGATAGTGATGTAAACCAGAGTGCAAATTCCGAAAATACCTTTAACTCTGTACCTAGAGCTCGGAATTTTTCAAGTGGTTCAGCAGGTCTAATGGCTTCAGCATTTGATTTAAAGGGTTATTCTGGTGATGCTATGTTTAAGAATACCAATAACTGCTTGGCTTTTAGGGGGTTTTACCGTGATGTAGGATGTTTAATGGGAATGAGATGGGGTTTAATTTGCGGCTTTGGAAATGGGCTTTTAATGAATTCTAGTAATTTGTTAAATTTTAGATGGTACTCGGTGGATACAACAAGTAGTGGCGGGTCAAAAAGGTTCACTTTTGCAAGGAACTCGGGAAATGAGGTGGATTCAGCTGGGCCGAAAAACTGTGGGAAAGCCAGGTTCCCAAGGTTTCAGAAAAATAGGAAACGAATGGATTCATCAGATGATGAAAGTGATTATGATAATGAGAAAGAGGAGGAAGAAACAAGTAAGCGAGATGTGAAGAGAATGGCAAGTACTGCTGCATTAGGGAAGTATGATGTGAAGAAGAAGCGCGTGCCTTTGAAATTTGTGGCAGATGAGGATGACTTATCAAGGCATGTGGAGATGATCCGTAAGGATGTTAGTAAGAGGAGTTTGGAGGAAACTGGAGGGGGTATGACCGTGGAAGAAACCATATATAGTTCAAAGAGGTACAGAAGAAGTCCCAACTATCCTAAAACATTTCAACTATCCTACAATGTATGTTTGGGTTTGAAGTGCGTATTTGAATAGTGTTTCTGATGCTGTGAAGGACCTGTTTTGTTAGGTTTGATGAGTATGATGTCTCTCCCCTTACTGTCAAGGCACTAAATGCAGCGGGTTATATCCAAATGACTAGGGTGCAGGAGGCTACACTTTCGGCCTGCCTCCAAGGTAAGCTGAATGTTCCTTCTTCTAATAATCTTGCTCTAGTGAATTTGTCCACCAATATTCTGGCGTTCTAGTTCTTGTTTATTAACATAATAAAACCGCATTAGCTACTATAATACATGGAGAAAACGGCGACAGCTACTATGAACTTTAAGTTCTGCTAAACATAATTGCATTTTTTCTGTCAAAACACTTCAAGCTCCCAGATGTTCACTTGATTATGTTTTCGCCTTTCAACTTGACACAAGTTTTCAAGTTGTTTTATGCAGGCAGCGATGCTTTCGTCAAAGCTAGAACTGGCACTGGCAAAAGTGCTGCCTTTTTGGTATACACCAGTCCCTTATTTTTCTCTTGTTTCTGGAGTTTCATCCTCCTATTATTTTGCTTTTTCATTGCTCTTGTTAAACACCAACAGCTTCCTGCTATTGAAACAGTCCTGAAGGCATCAAGTAGCAATGCTGTCCAGAGGATTTCTCCAATATATGTCCTTGTTCTCTGTCCCACACGAGAACTTGCTAGTCAGATAGCTGCAGAAGCAACTGTGTTGCTGAAGTACCATGATGGCATTGGTGTGCAAACATTAGTGGGCGGAATACGGTTTAAAGAAGACCAGAAACGTTTAGAGTTGGATCCATGCCAGGTATATCCTTCTTGCTTGTGTAAGGAAAACTTCATTCCATACATCAACAGTCTTATTACGGATTGGGTGATTGGAGTTTGAAATATGAGTCCTTTGGTAATTCACGTGCTGCTCTGCAGATTATTGTAGCAACTCCCGGCAGATTGTTGGATCATGTTGAGAACAAGTCTAGCTTCTCAGTTCGCTTGATGGGATTGAAGATGCTTATACTTGATGAAGCAGACCATTTGTTGGACCTTGGTTTTAGGAAAGACATTGAGAAACTTGTTGACTGTTTGCCTCGTCAGAGGCAGTCTTTACTCTTTTCGGCCACAGTTCCAAAAGAGGTACAGTTTCTTGTCTCAATCTGGAAAAGTTATTATTCTGTGCTCTGCAGTTATGTAATTCTTCAACTATTTTGGTGACTTTTTTAAAATGTATAAAAGATCCTGCTTTTAGGATCAGTATACTGACTTGTTGCTCACTTGAACTAAAAATTATGTATTTCTTTCCTTTTGCTGGATAACTAAATATCACGTGTTACAGGTTCGTCGAATGTCTCAGCTAGTTCTAAAAAGAGAACATGACTACATTGATACAGTTGGCTATGGTCTTGAGACGCCTGCCAAGGTACTATTTGAGCAATACTCTTTATTTTCGGGTTTGATGAATGTTGAAAGATAGATTGCTAAACTTAAGGCTCGTGATTAATTAAGGTTTTTATCTGCAAAAAAATTTCAGTGGCTCATTTTTGGAATATCAAAATTTATTCCAAATGCTACGAACAAGTACATTATGCTCTTGTTTGTTGAGGAAGCGGAAAGAACCAGATTTTAATACTCCTTTTGACTTTTCAAGCAGGTGAAGCAATCATTCCTTATCGCACCTCATGAACAACACCTGCAAATAGTTTATCATCTTCTAAAGGAACATATTTCAGAAACAGTTGACTATAAGGTGAGGCTTTTCATTGTCTTTTACATCTGACTGTTTTACATTTCAGAAATAGTTTCTCTTTCAGTCTTTTACATCTGACTGTTTTTTATTACTAATCATGTCTGTTTCAATATTTTTAAATGCTGTCTCAGGTTATTGTTTTCTGTACTACAGCAATGATGACATCACTCACGTTTTCTCTCTTTCGAGAGATGAAAATGAATGTCCGAGAGATACACTCTAGAAAACCTCAAATTTATAGAACTCGAATTTCTGATGAATTTAAGGAGTCTAAACGACTGATTCTCGTTACCTCTGATGTTTCTGCTCGCGGAATGAACTATCCAGATGTTACGTTGGTTATTCAGGTACACATTGCCTTCATGATCACTCTTACACTAGTATTAAAAATTATTTTCATTTTACAGGAAGTTATTATTATGTGGTAATACCTTGCAGCAGAGCTATGGTTCTGGTTGCATTTTCGTCTGTCGTGTTAATCTTTTTACTTTGTGTGGTATCAATTCTGAGGGTTTTTCTACAACTAGGTTGGTATTCCTTCGGATCGAGAGCAGTATATTCATCGTCTGGGAAGAACAGGGAGGGAAGGAAAAGAAGGGAAAGGCATTATTTTGCTTGCTCCTTGGGAAGAATATTTCTTGGATGAGCTCCAAGACCTCCCTCTTGAGAAATGCTCTCTCCCATATTTGGATGCTAATGAGAATATAAAGGTACACAATCCACTTATTTTACTGCACTTTTCATTAAAATCTGTTCATTTATAAAACAGTAGTTTTAGATTATCGAAATCTAAGAAAGAAATCAGTACATGATCTTTGACATATGATCCTTTGAATCAATGAATCAACTGTTCTTTTAGTGTTTTCTTTTTCTTGGTCAAATCTTTCCTCTTCTTTTTCTCTTTAACGGTTACTGTTGCTTTAAAATCTGGTTGTGAAGCAAAATCACTAGATCCCTTTTCTTTTCATGGTCAGAACTTTTATTTGCTGTCAAAATTTTTGCTTTGGGGTTCCACATATTCTCTCGAACAATTTATTTTACCGAATTCAAAACAAAAATCTCAAAATTAAACTTTATCCCGGCAATATCTATTCTTGTTTTGATTGTAATTAACAGATGGAAGGATGTTTGAGAAAGTTGGATGTGGGTGTAAAAGAAGCAGCTTACCATGCTTGGTTAGGATACTACAATTCCATGAGAGAAATAGGAAGAGATAAAACAACACTTGTTGAATTGGCCAACAAATTCAGTTCATCTATTGGTTTGGAAAAGCCACCAGCCCTCCTTCGGAAAACAGCACTCAAGATGGGTTTGAAAGGCATCCCTGGCATTCGAATACAATAAATTAACACACCTTTTCCATTGAAAAATGGTGTTTTTTTGTACATGTTATAGAACTACTACATCTTTCTATTAAAAAAGGCTTTCATTGAATGGTTTCAAACTCGGGAACTTCCGCTTAATATGTAATGTTTATATTATTGAACTATTATCTAGTGAATATCTTTAACAAATTCATGATGAACAAAAAGGTTATATGTGGAAAAATGGGACTTGAAACTCATTTATTATTATTTATTTGGAGATTGATAATTCATGTTTTGAATGATTTAAATTTTAAAACAGTTATATATTTTTTATTTTGGATTCCGCTTCCAATCTATCTTTTACAAAATTTAGTAAAGAATATCAAAATTTTTTTTCAAACTTAATAATACATTATGAAACATTTTCAATTTTCAACAAATTCTTTGGGACAGAATGTAGAAACTCTTGAATTGGTATTAGCAAGAAGGATCTTTTAGTATTTTTCATTTTTAGGATTACCTTGGCGGGAAAGTTTTATTATTGAATTATTAACTTGTTATGTAATTATGCGTAATTTTACCATGTAACTACTATTTTGCTACCTCTATTAGGATGTTACATGAATAATAGTAGACACTTAATACATGTTATATTTTGGGTTTCGTTCTAGAATGAAGTATAAAATTTCCTTAATATTTTTGTCACTTTCAAACATTATACAAATTAAGGAAATGTGTAAATTATATTTTTACTTAGTATTTTTTATGTGAAGAGGCTCGACGGCTAGCCGATATACAAGTTTCAATGTTAAAAGAAGTAAAATATGTTAAAATTTACTATCTTCGGTTTTTATTAATTGTTACGTTTTGGCGTTACCTAGATTGAGAAAATGTGGAAGTTTGAATTTTTTTTCTTACATTGACTAGAATGCCCTTCAAATTAACACTCTCCTCATTATTTTTACAAGTTCCAATGTTCGAAGAATTAAAGGGGTTGAAATTTATTTTTATGGAAGGGTATAATGGAAAGAAATTCATTAAATGTTGCATTGTTTCCACAATATGACAAGTAAAAAAAAACATGAATTTACACAATGTGACAAGTAAAAAAAGATAGAGAGAGTACTTTCTGTGGAAAGAAATAATGAGAAAAGACTCATTAAATATTATATTATTTTAACAATATTGACAAGTAAAAAAAATAGGAATTTTTTTTCTTTTTTAAAAGAATAGGAGTAGTTCGAATCACATTTTGATATAAAAAACAAAGTAACGTTTAATCATTGTTTTAAAAAAAGAGTAACGGGATAAGATTGTAAACGGGACGGGTCTTATCCGTACCCGCGCGCGGGTCTATAAATTCTATTGAATGTGCCTGGACAGGATATGATAATACCCAAACTCTATACAGTAATAAAAAATATATATATTTATATAATATATTATTTATATATATTTATATATATTATATTATATTAAGTTAAAAGACAGTAACTAAATACTAGTAATTAATTAAACAATTTGCGGTTATTCAAAGTTGTAATTTTATTAATTTTTCTTTGATTGCTGAGAAAAATTTACAATGACTTGAAACTTGGCTCCTTCAAATTTTCTTATTTATTTCAACTTTAAGTGATTATTTTTGCTCTGATTTCATTCTGGAGAATTTTGAATAATTCAGGAATTTGGGGTTCATTTAGATTCATATTATGCTGATAAACTCGAGAGATGTATACAATGGTGGATGCTTGGCAAAGAAATGTTGAGGAAATTATATTAATCATATTAAAATTTTTATATTAATATTATACATTGTTTTATACATTTTTTTAACAGGAAGAAAAATAGAAAAATATCGTATAGGTACGGGTATACCCAGACTCTACTCTGGACCTTGAAAGATCGGGTTTGGATCCGAATCTAAGTTTCACTATAAAGGTATAGGTCTGGATTTGAGAGTACCCTGAAAGCTTGAACCCGTTTACAATCCTATAACGGGATGGACCACAAGTTATCTAAATCTATGAGTGAAAAAGGAAATATGGGGATGTCAATTGCATTTTATGGAAAAGGGATTTAATATGAAAGTAAAATGACACAAACAAACTTTTTTCCCCCGAAAAAACTATATTATTTCTTAAGAAATAAAATTCAATTAGTTAAAAGATATATTACCCAATAAAAAAATTGAATTTGATTAATAATTTGTCTCCAAATTTGTGAAATAAAAAAGTGATTTTCAATTGAGTGGAAAATGGACCTATAAATTAGTTATTTCATCACTCTATAAATTAGTTATACTAAGTTGGTTTGATTCTCTCTCACACACTCATATATTGTCCTACTAGGTTATAATTAATTTTAACAAATTCAAATCTTCCCAATATTGTTACCAAAAAAAGGCGAAATACCAAATCCTCCCATTATTACTTTTACGAAATCAAGTATATACATTTAATTTTAGAAACAAACATACATATTTATATAGGTATCGACATATCATTCTTACACATAATTTAACATATGGTCCAAAAATTTTTCTATATACATAGAAACAAAAAGAGCAAAGACATTGCCATTGAGAACTAAAGAGATTTTCAAATTCGTCATGGAGAAAAGAAGTAAGTCTTGAGATTTAATCATTATTTTACTCGTTTCCTTTCTTATGCTTTATTTTTTTTAATTAAGAGCAAATATTTTCACCCTTTACTTTGATATTTTAACATGTGTTTTTATCTTGAAAATCACAAATTTTTATTTGACAAAAACTTATAAAAAGGGAAAGATTTTAATCTCAAGATGTAGAAATAAATGAAAAAGAAACAAATTTTGGTATTAAAGCATTCTCCATCTTTAGTTGTTAAACTCTTCGTACTTGTAGTTTTTGAATGTCGAAAAAATTTTCTTTGAAGTGACTAAAACATAAAATTAGTCTCAACATCTAACTTGTAAATCTTCTACAACATTTTATTCCCTTCTTAAATTCTCCAAACCAATTTTGATTAACATGAAATCTACCTTGTGAACTTTTTCCTTTTTTTAACTTTTTGTTTTTGAAGTTCTTGCTTTATCAAACCTATATAAATTATTAGAATCTTAAAACAAAATCCATGATGTCTTCTCTAGATATTTACGTACTTACTTTTTGTCTTTAGATTCATGTCAAATAATGCTTCTATTTCAATAGATTCTTTTACTTAACTTGTTACAGTTAAAAAGTTCACAGATAGACTTTAAGATGGTCCGACTGGTCCACTTTTTGCTTTGCACCATTCCTCATTCCTTTTGTAGGCAATACCCTCCTAAACCCTCAACTTTTTCTTTACCTTAACTAGCCATGTTGACTATAACATGTCTCCAATGAAGAAACAATATAACAAGTTTTATTACGTATGGACCTCTAATTTGATAAGAAGTTAGAATTTTGATTATAGATGATGAATTTGATAAAAAATGCTAAAAAGCACCTCTAGATCTTACCTTTTACTACATCAACAATTTCAATATAAGTTGATGATGTAATAACACTTAGTTTTTAGCTTTTTTTAATACTAAATCTATAGTTTTAATTAGATTCACATATGACAGTTTTAATTAATTCATTCCACCTGGTTCGATCTTTAAATTGTTTATGTCCACGTATGGACTTTTGGCCTGATACAGAACTAGAACTTTGATGCTAAGAAGCGAATAAGATTTTAAGAAAATTCTAAGAAGCACCTTTAGAGAACCTAATTTTCATCTTTACGAAAATTCTATTATGAACTCCTTGGATCACATTAAGTTACATCAGTAATATGATTAATACCTTAATCTTTTGTTTTCTATAAGCGAAAATAAGATTCACACAATAGGTACAGGTATTAATCATATATATACAAAAGATTAAGAAAACATTGTGTGAAGAGTAAGGTTATTAATAACATTGCTCATGTGACTTAAGATGATCTAAATTCATGTCTCTACTCATAGTTTGAGTCCATAATAGAATTTTCTGAGAATCACTATCCTAAGAATCATTATTGGTAAGAACTTTTGTTTGCAGTCAAAACTTTTGTTCTAAATATTCTCAAGAACAATTTATTTTCTTAAATTCAAAAAAAAATTTCAAAACTAAACTTTATCCAGACATATTTATTGTTTTAATTGTAATTAACAGATGGAAGGATGTTTGAGAAAGTTGGATGTGGGTGTAAAAGAAGCAGCTTATCATGGTTGGTTAGGATACTACAATTCCATGAGAGAAATAGGAAGAGATAAAACAACACTTGTTGAATTGGCCAACAAATTCAGTTCATCTATTGGTTTGGAAAAGCCACCAGCCCTCCTTCGGAAAACAGCACTCAAGATGGGTTTGAAAGGCATCCCTGGCATTCGAATACAATAAATAAACACACTTTTTTTTCCATTGAAAGATGATTCTTTTTACATGTTATAAACTATTACGTCTTTCTATTCAAATAGGCTTTTATTGAATGGTTTCAAAGTCGGGATCTTTGGCTTAATATGGTGTTTATATTATTGAACTATTATCTTGTGACATTTATGACGAATATCTTTAACAAATTCATGATGAACAAAAAGGTAATATGGGAAAATGGGACTTGAAACTCATTTATCATTATTATTTCTTTGGAGATTGATAATTCATTTTTTGAGTGATTTAAATTTTAAAACAGTTGTATATTTTTTATTTTGGATTCCACTTCCAATCTATCTAATACAAAATTTAGTAAAGAATATTAAATTTTTTTTTCAAACTTAATAATACATTCTATAAAAATATGAAACATTCTCAATTTTCAACAAATTCTTTGGGTTAGAATGTAGAAACTCTTGAATTGGTATTAACAAGAAGGATCTTTTAGTGTTTTTCTTTTTTAGGATTATCTTGACAGGAATTATTAACTTGTTACATTTATTATGCGTAATTTTACTGTTCAACTTTCATTTTGCTACCTCTATTAGGATGTTACATGAATAATAGTAGACACTTAATACATGTTATATTTAGGGTTTCGTTCTAGAATGAAGTATAAAATTTTCTTAATATTTTTGTCACATTTCAAACATTACACAAATTAAGGAAATGCGTAAATTATATTTTTACTTAGTATTTTTTTTATGTGAACTAGAATGCAAGTTTTACAGTGAAGAGCCTCGACGGCTAGCCGATATACAAGTTTTAATGTTAGAAGAAGTAAAAGATATTAAAATTTACTACCTTCGATTTTTATTAGTTGTTACGTTTTGGTCATTACCCAGATTGAGAAAATGTGGAAGTTTGGATGTTTCTTCTTACATTGACTAGAATGCCCATCAAATTAACACTCTCCTCATTATTATTTCTACAAGTTCCAATGTTCGAAGCGTTAAAGGGGTTGAAATTTACTTTTTATGGAAGGGTATAATGCGAAGAAATTCATTAAATGTTGCATTCTTTCCATAACATGACAAGTAAAAAGTACATGAATTGACACAATGTGACAACCAAAAAAAGATAGAGGGAGTATTTTTTGTGGAAAGAAATAATGAAAAAAGACTCATTAAATATTGTATTATTTTAACAATATTGACAAGTAAAAAAAATAGGAGTAGTTTTTTTCTTTTTTAAAAGAATAGGAGTAGTTAATTAATGAAATTATTATTTTTTAAAAATTATGTGTTAGAAGCATTAAGTTTGAATCACATCTTGATATAAAAAAAAAGTGACGTTTAATCATTGCTTAAAAAAAAAGTAACGGGACAAGGCTGCAAACAGGACAGGTCTTACCCATACCTACGCGGGTGCATACCCGTTTTTAAGGGGTAAGGTTTAAAGTTCATACATGCGGATCCGTACCCATACCCGTATAGATTCTATTAAATATGGGTCTGAATAGAATATGGTAATCCTCAGACCCGTATGCCGTGATAATAAAATAATAATTTATATTTATATAATATATTATTTATATATATATATATATATATTATATTACATTAAGTTAAAAGACAGTAACTAAATACTAGTAATTAATTAAACAATTTAAGGTTATTTAAAGTTGCAATTTTATTGCTTTTTCTTTGATTGCTGAGAAAAATTTACAATCACTTGAAGCTGGCTCCTTATAATTTTCTTATTTATTTCAACTTTCAGTGATTATTTTTGCTCTGATTTCATCCTGGAGAACTTTGAATAATTCAAGAATTTGGGGTTCATTTAGATTCATATTATGCTGATAAACTCGAGAGATGTATACAATGGTGGATGCTTGGTAAAGAAATATTGAGGAAATTATGTTAATCATGTTAAAATTTTTATTTTAAATTATACATTGTTTTATATATTTTTGTTTAACAGGAAGAAAAAAAAGAAAAATGTCATATGGATACGGGTATACCCAGACTCTACCCTGAACCCTGGAGGATCGAGTCTGGGTCTATAAATTTATACCTGGAGAATGTGGGTCTGGATCTGGGTCTAATTTCACTATAAGGGTATGATTTGTCTGAGTTTGAGAGTACTTTGATGGTCTGAACCCGTTTATTGTCCTATAACGGAATGGACCACAAGTTGACTAAATCTATGACTAAATAAGGAAATATGGGGATGTCAATTGAATTTTATGGAAACGGGATTTAATATGAAAGTAAAATGACACAAACAAACTTTTTTCCCCTTAAAAGACTATTATTTCTTAAAAAATAATAATTTAATTAGTTAAAAAATATATTTTATCCAATAAAAAAATTGAATTTGATTAATAATTTGTCTCCTAATCGGTGAAATAAAAAAGTGATTTTCAATTGAGTGGAAAATGGACCTGTAAATTAGTTATTTTATCACTCTAGAACCTTAAATATACTAAGTTGGTTTAATTCTCTCTCACACAGACACACACACACACACACTCATATATTGTCCTACTAGGTTATAATTAATTTTAACAAATTCAAATCTTCCCATCATTGTTACCAAAAAAGGCGAAATACCAAATCCTCCCATTATTACTTTTACGAAGTCAAGTATATACATTTAATTTTAGAAACAAACATACATGTTTACATAGGTATCGACAGATCATTCTTACACATAATTTAACATATTGTCTAAAAATTTTTCTATATACATAGAAACAAAAAGAGCAAAGACATTGCCATTGAGAACTAAAGAGATTTTCAAATTCATCAAGGAGAAAAGAAGTAAGTTTTGAGATTTAATCATTATTTTACTCGTTTCCTTTCTTTTGCTTTATTTTCTTTAATTAAGAGAGAATATTTTCGCCCTTTACTTTGATATATTAACATGTGTTTTTATCTTGAAAATCACAAATTTCTATTTGACAAAAACTTATAAAAAGGGAAAAATTTTAATCTCAAGATGTAGAAATGAACGAAAAAGAAACAAATTTTGGTATTAAAACATTCTCCATCTTTAGTTGTTAATCTTTTTGTACTTGTAGTTTTTGAATGTCCAAAAAATTTTCTTTGAAGTGACTAAAACATAGAATTAGCTCAACATCTAACTTGAGAAGTGTTTTTTTTTGCCTTGTAAATCTTCTACAACTTTTTATTCCCTTCTTAAATTCTCCAAACCAATTTTGATTAACATGAAATCTACCTTGTGAACTTTTTCTTTTTTCTTTTTTAATTTTTTTGTTTTTGAAGTTCTTGCTTTATCAAACTTACATAAATTATTAGAATCTTGAAACAAAATCCATGATGTATTCTCTAGATATTTACATACTTACTTTTTGCCTTTAGATTCATGTCAAATAATGCTTCTATCCCAATAGATTCTTTTATTTAACTCTGTTGCAGTTAAAAAGTTCACAGATAGACTTTAAGATGGTTTGACTGGTCCACTTTTGCTTTGCACCGTTCCTCTCATCCCTTTTGTAGGCAATACCCTCCTAAACCCTCGACTTTTTATTTACTTTAACTAGGCGTGTTGTGCCTTCCTCTGAAGCTAAAATTGTTACTTTGAAGAAATTAAAATCTTCAAAACAAGTCTACCCTCTAAATACATTAAACAATAATTTAGGGTTCTATTAAATTAATATAACAAATTTCCATTTTCTTTTTTTTTTTTGTTTCTCAGACATGTCTCCAATGAAGAAACAAAAGGGCAACAACAGTGATGAGGTTGATCAAGAATTTAACCAACGGCAAGATTGTATGAACATCAAAGATATCTTATATAGGATTTTCTCATTTTTCACTTTATTGCAAGTTACTTTGATCATTTCCAAAGTTTGCACAACTTGGAGAGATGTTTGTTTGACAGCAAATTCATGGGATACTTTGGATTTGTCGAAGCTGAATGAATACTTTAAGGTTTCCCCTCATCCAGACGACCAAGAAACTTGGTCCAAACTTCCATTTTCAGAAACGTTTTGGAATATTCTTACAACTGCTACCGATATTGGCAATCGGAATTTGACTAAGATTATCTTCAATATTCACATTCCAATCTCGGATGAACACCTAATCTATGTTGCCAAAAGGTAAGATAAATCTCTGCCTATTTCTGACTTTTAATTTGTCGCAAAATTTAAATTTGTAATAAGGGAGAAAATAAGTTATTACTATTAGTACTTACAAACTTTACCTTTATTTTTTATTTACAGAAAAAAATTTTATCTGCCTTGATTTTTACTCAACTACCACTTTGTATGGTGGAATTAGGCATAACAAAGGCTAGGGGCAAATGTGCAAATGGGCACATAAAATTCACGTGATTCTTTTATTGTGAACTAAGATACAAACATAGAAATATTTTACCTTCTTTATTTCCATACTTCATTTTTATTGCAAATTCCTTTTAGTACAGGTGTCCAAACGTGAAACTTCTCATACTACCAGCATTGAGTATGATTACGCCAGAGGGATATCAACGTGTTTTTGAGATATGGAAAGGATTGGAGGCTATAGTTCTTCCGGGTTGCTTTTTTTCCATGGATATTTTTGAGATACTAGGAAGAAATTGTCCAAAATTGAGAAGTGTAAAGATGACAGGTTTTGTTAGTAATGAAATTGTTCTTGCCTTGGCTAGTCATATCCCGTGGTTGAAGGCATTCAGCGTCAAATCGGCAATAATTAAAAAGGAAACACTTATACTGATATTAGAGTCATTGAAAAAACTTGAAGAGCTAAACGTCTGTGATGCTTGTTTTTTTTACACACCATTGTTACGAAATGAGAGCTTCGAGATAGATGAGTCGATTCTGGAAAATTTTGATCATCTTAAAAAGTTTTACTATTGTAAGGACAAGGATAATAACTGCATGATATGTTTGGCGATGAAGGACGATCCTCTTGGTAAAACTTCTATCAATTGGCAGGATTTGGCGGTGTATATGGATGAGATTAAGGATTTCTCCTTTTAGGACTATTTCCTATTTCTGATCTCAAAAGACAAAATTCGTTGTTTCAGGATTGCTACCAGACTACCTGATAGGACTATTTCTTTCTTAATTGGCTACATTGCCATAGATTGATAAACAATATATTTCTAGAGCATACATACAGGTGCTCACTATTTGGGCTTTTATTTTGAAATTTTGATATCTTATAATGTTTGGGAACTATTAAGTTTTTTTTTTTTATTTTCTAATTAATGAACTCTGGAAACTAAAATTCCCTTTATTATAAAAAATAAAATTCCCTTTTAAATATTTTGTTTTAATATTCGTGTTCTGCTCTCTCCTTGGTGGAAATGATGTCATTTTTTTTGTCCCTATAGCAGCTTTTTCCCCCCCTTTTTCTTAAAAGAAATAGTAAAATGGTTATTATTTTGATACCACATTGTTGTTCAAGGATAATTTTTCGAAGAAAGAATAGAAAGATGAAATAATAGGTATATCTTCTTTGGGGGTTAAAATTAAGAACTTTTGTTTAAAATAGAAGGGATAAAACATTCTTTTGGAGTGGGGACAGGGAGAAGTCTTTTTTTTTCTTTTTATTTTTTATCTTCTATCATATATATATATATATATAATTTTATTATTTTTCGCCAATTGATCAACAATTAACGTTATTCATTCCTCTTCACACGATCAATTAAATTTAATTTATACTTTTACACGCATATTCTTATCAATTTCATAAAAAATTATAAACAAAAAAATATTATTCAATTACAAATTTTATTACTTAGAAAAGAATCTAATTATAACAAAGAATTTATTAACAATGACTATAGTTTTAATTAATTCATTCCACCTGCTTCAATCTTCAAATTGCTTATATTATGTATGGACCTCTAATTTTATAAGAAGTTAGAATTTTAATTATAGATGATGAATATGATTTTAAAAAATGCTAAAAACACCTCTAGATCTTAACTTTTACTACATCAACAATTTCAATATAAGTTGTTGATGTAATAACACTTAGTTTCTAGCTTTTTTTAATACTAAATTTATAATTTTAATTATATTCACGTACTACAGTTTTAATTAATTCATTCCACCTAGTTCGATCTTTAAATTGCTTTTATCCATGTATGGACCTTCGGCCTGGTACATAACTAGAACTTTGATGCTAGGAAGCGAATAGGATTTTAAGAAAATTCTAAGAAGCAGCTTTAGATCTTACCTTTTATTACATCAACAATTTCATCATAAATTGTTGATGCTATAAAACCTAATTTTCATCTTTACGAAAATTCTATTATAAACCCCTTGCACCATATTAAGTTACATTAGTAATGTGATTAATACCTTAATCTTTTGTTTTCTATAAGCGAAAATAAGATTCACACAATAAGTACAAGTATTAATCATATAGAAAACAAAAGATTACGAAAACATTGTGTGAAGAGTAAGTTTATTAATCACATTGCTCATGTGACTTAAGATGATCTAAATTCATGTCTCTACTCATAGTTCGAGTCCATAATAAAATTTTCTGAGAATCACTATTCTAAGAATCACTATTGGTAAGAACTTTTGTTTGCAGTCAAAATTTTCACTTCAGGTTCTACATATTCTCAAGAACAATTTATTTTACCAAATTTAAAATAAAAATTTCAAAATTAAACTTTATCCGAACATATTTATTGTTTTGATTGCAATTAACAGATGGAAGGATGTTTGAGAAAGTTGGATGTAGGTGTAAAAGAAGCAGCTTATCATGGTTGGTTAGGATACTACAATTCCATGAGAGAAATAGGAAGAGATAAAACAACACTGGTTGAATTGGCCAACAAATTTAGTTCATCTATTGGTTTGGAAAAGCCACCAGCCCTCCTTCGGAAAACAGCACTCAAGATGGGTTTGAAAGGCATCCCTGGCATTCGAATACAATAAATAAACACACTTTTTTTCCATTGAAAGATGATTTTTTTTACATGTTATAAACTATTACATCTTTCTATTCAAATAGGCTTTTATTGAATGGTTTCAAACTCGGGATCTTTGGCTTAATATGGTGTTTATATTATTGAACTATTATCTTGTGACATTTATGACGAATATCTTTAACAAATTCATGATGAACAAAAAGGTAATATGGGAAAATGGGACTTGAAACTCATTTATCATTATTATTTCTTTGGAGATTGATAATTCATTTTTTGAGTGATTTAAATTTTAAAACAGTTATATATTTTTTATTTTGGATTCCACTTCCAATCTATCTTTTACAAAATTTAGTAAAGAATATTAAATTTTTTTTCAAACTTAATAATACATTCTATAAAAATATGAAACATTCTCAATTTTCAACAAATTCTTTGGGTTAGAATGTAGAAACTCTTGAATTGGTATTAACAAGAAGGATCTTTTAGTGTTTTTCTTTTTTAGGATTATCTTGACAGGAATTATTAACTTGTTACATTTATTATGCGTAATTTTACTGTTCAACTTTCATTTTGCTACCTCTATTAGTATGTTACATGAATAATAGTAGACACTTAATACATGTTATATTTAGGGTTTCGTTCTAGAATGAAGTATAAAATTTTCTTAATATTTTTGTCACATTTCAAACGTTACACAAATTAAGGAAATGCGTAAATTATATTTTTACTTAGTATTTTTTTTATGTGAACTAGAATGCAAGTTTTACAGTGAAGAGCCTCGACGGCTAGCCGATATACAAGTTTTAATGTTAGAAGAAGTAAAAGATATTAAAATTTACTACCTTCGATTTTTATTAGTTGTTACGTTTTGGTCATTACCCAGATTGAGAAAATGTGGAAGTTTGGACGTTTCTTCTTACATTGACTAGAATGCCCATCAAATTAACACTCTCCTCATTATTATTTCTACAAGTTCCAATGTTCGAAGCGTTAAAGGGGTTGAAATTTACTTTTTATGGAAGGGTATAATGCGAAGAAATTCATTAAATATTGCATTCTTTCCATAACATGACAAGTAAAAAAGTACATGAATTGACGCAATGTGACAAGCAAAAAAGTAACGTTTAATCATTGCTTAAAAAAAAAGTAACGGGATAACGGGATAAGGCGCGGGTCCATACTCGTTTTTAACGGGTAATGTTTAAAGTTTATACTTGCGGATCCGTACCTATACCCGTATAGTTTCTATTAAATATGGGTCTGGACAGAATATGATAATACCCATACCCGTATACCGTGATAATAAAATAATAATATATATTTATATATAATATATTATTTATATATATTATATTACATTAAGTTAAATGATAGTAACTAAATACTAGTAATTAATTAAACAATTTGTGGTTATTCAAAGTTGCAATTTTATTGCTTTTACTTTGATTGCAGAGAAAAATTTACAATCACTTGAAGCTGGCTCCTTATAATTTTCTTATTTATTTCAACTTTCAGTGATTATTTTTGTTGGATTTCATCCTGAAGAACTTTGAATAATTCAAGAATTTGGGGTTCATTTAGGTTCATATTATGCTGATAAACTCGAGAGATGTATACAACGATGGATGCTTTGTAAAGAAATATTAAAGAAATTATGTTAATCATGTTAAAATTTTTATTTTAAATTATACATTGTTTTACATATTTTTTTTTAACAGGAAGAAAAAAAAGAAAAATGTCATATGGATACGGGTATACCCAGACTCTACCCTGAACCCTGGAGGATCGTATCTGGGTCTATAAATTTTATACCTGGAAAATATGAGTCTGGATCTAGGTCAAAGTTTCACTATAAGGGTAATGGTCTGGGTCTGAGGGTATCCTGATGGTTTGAACCCGTTTACTGTCCTATAACGGAATGGACCACAAGTTGACTAAATCTATGACTGAAAAAGGAAATATGGGGATGTAAATTCCATTTTATGGAAACGGGATTTAATATGAAAGTAAAATGACACAAACAAACTTTTTTCCCCTGAAAGGACTATATTATTTTCTTAAGAAATAATAATTCAATTAGTTACGAAATATATTTTACCCATTAAAAAAATTGAATTTGATTAATAATTTGTCTCCAAACTGGTGAAATAAAAAGTGATTTTCAATTGACTTGAAAATGGACCTGTAAATTAGTTATTTCATCACTCTAGAACCTTAAATATACTAAGTTGGTTTAATTCTCTCTCTCACACACACTCATATATTGTCCTACTAGGTTATAATTAATTTTAACAAATTCAAATCTTCCCATTATTGTTACCAAAAAAGGCAAAATACCAAATCCTCCCATTATTACTTTTACGAAGTCAAGTACACATTTAATTTTAAAAACAAACATACATGTTTACATAGGTATCGACAGATCATTCTTACACAAAATTTAACATATTGTCCCAAAAATTTTTCTATATACATAGAAACGAAAAGAGCAAAGACATTGCCATTGAGAACTAAAGAGAATTTCAAACTCGTCATGGAGAAAAAAAGTAAGTTTTGAGATTTAATCATTATTTTACTTGTTTCCTTTCTTCTGCTTTATTTTTTTTAATTAAGAGAGAATATTTTCACCCTTTACTTTGATATCTTAATATGTGTTTTTATCTTGAAAATCACAAATTTTTATTTGACAAAAACTTATAAAAAGGGAAAAATTTTAATCTCAAGATGTAGAAATGAACGAAAAAGAAACAAATTTTGGTACTAAAGCATTCTCCATCTTTAGTTGTTAACCTTTTTGTACTTGTAGTTTTTGAATGTCCAAAAAATTTCCTTTGAAGTGACTAAAACATAAAATTAGCTCAACATCTAACTTGAGAAGTGTTTTTTTTTTTTGCCTTGTAAATCTTCTACAACTTTTATTCCCTTCTTAAATTCTCCAAACCAATTTCGATTAACCTGAAATCTACCTTGTGAAATTTTTCTTTTTTTCCTTTTTAATTTTTTTGTTTTTGAAGTTCTTGCTTTATCAAACTTGCATAAATTATTAGAATCTTGAAACAAAATCCATGATGTATTCTCTAGATATTTACATACTTACTTTTTGCCTTTAGATTCATGTCAAATAATGCTTCTATCCCAATAGATTCTTTTATTTAACTCTGTTGCGGTTAAAAAGTTCACAGATAGACTTTAAGATGGTTCGACTAGTCCACTTTTTGCTTTGCACCGTTCCTCTCATCCCTTTTGTAGGCAATACCCTCCTAAACCCTCGACTTTTTCTTTACTTTAACTAGCCATGTTGTGCCTTCCTCTGAAGCTAAAATTTTTACTTTGAAGAAATTTGAATCTTCAAAACAAGTCTACCCTCTAAATACTTTAAACAATAATTTAGGGTTCTATTGAAATTAATATAACAAATTTCCATTTTCTTTTTTTTTTTTTGTTACTCAGACATGTCTCCAACGAAGAAACAAAAGGGCAACAACAGTGATGAGATTGATCAAGAATTTAACCAATCGCAAGATTGTATGAACATCAAAGATATCTTATATAGGATTTTCTCATTTTTCACTTTATTGCAAGTTACTTTGATCATTTCCAAAGTTTGCACAACTTGGAGAGATGTTTGTTTGACAACAAATTCATGGGATACTTTGGATTTGTCAAAGCTGAATGAATACTTTAAGGTTTCCCCTCATCCAGATGACCAAGAAACTTGGTCCAAACTTCCATTTTCAGAAACGTTTTGGAATATTCTTACAACTGCAACCGATATTGGCAATCGGAATTTGACTAAGATTATCTTCAATCTTCACATTCCAATCTCCGATGAACACCTATTCTATGTTGCCAAAAGGTAAGATAAATCTCTGCCTATTTCTGACTTTTAATTTGTCGCAAAATTTAAATTTGTAATAAGGGAGAAAATAAGTTATTACTATTATTACTTACAAACTTTACCTTTATTTTTTATTACAGAAAAATTTTTTATCTGCCTTGATTTTTACTCAACTACCACTTTGTATGGTGGAATTAGGCATAACAAAGGCTAGAGGCAAATATGCAAATGGCCACATAAAATTCACGTGATTCTTTTATTGTGACCTAAGATACATAAATAGAAATATTTTACCTTCTTTATTTCCCATTACTTCATTTTTATTGCAAATTACTTTTAGTACAGGTGTCCAAACGTGAAACTTCTCATACTACCAGCATTGAGTATGATTACGCCAGAGGGATATCAACGTGTTTTTGAGATATGGAAAGGATTGGAGTCTATAGTTCTTCCGGGTTGCTTTTTTCCCATGGATATCTTTGAGATACTAGGAAGAAATTGTCCAAAATTGAGAAGTCTAAAGATAACAAGTTTTGTTAGTAATGAAATTGCTTTTGCCTTGGCTAGTCATATCCCGTGGTTGAAGGCATTCAGCGTCAAATCGGCAATAATTAGAAAGGAAACACTTACACTGATATTAGAGTCATTTAAAGAACTCGAAGAGCTAAACGTCTGTGATGCTTGTTTTCTTTACACACCATTGTTACGAAATGAAAGCTTCGAGATGGATGAGTCTATTCTGGAAAATTTTGATCATCTTAAAAAGTTTTACTATTGTAAGGACAAGGATAATAACTGCATGGTATGTTTGGCGATGAAGAACGATCCTCTTGGTAAAACTTCTATCAATTGGCAGGATTTGGTGGTGTATTTGGATGAGATTAAGGATTTCTCCTTTTAGGGCTATTTCTTATTTCTGAACTCAAAAGACAAAATTCATTGTTTCAAGATTGCTACCAGACTACCTGATAGGGCTATTTCTTTCTTAATTGGCTACATTGCCATAGATTGATAAACAATATATTTCTAGAGCATACATATAGATGCTCACTATTTGGACTTTTATTTTGAAATTTTTATATATTATAATGTTTGGGAACTATTAAGTTTTATTTTATATTTTCTAAGTAATGAACTATGAAAACTAAAATTCCCTTTATTATCAAAAATAAAATTCCCTTTTAAATATTTTGTTTTAATATTCGTTTTCTGCTCTCTTCTTGGTGGAAATGATGTCATTTTTTCGTCCCTATAGCAGCTTTTTTTTCGACTCTTTCTTAAAAGAAATAGTTGAATGGTTATTATTTTGATACCACATTGTTGTTTAAGGATCATTTTTGGATGAAAGAATAGAAAGAAGAAATAATACGTATATCTTCTTAGGGGGTTAAAATTAAGAACTTTTGCTTAAAATAGAAGGGATAAAACATGCTTTTGGAGTAGGGACAGGGAGAAGTTTTTTTTTTCTTTCTATTTTTTATCTTCAATCATATATATATATATATATTTATAATTTTATCATTTTTCGCCAATTGATCAACAATTAATGTTATTCATTCCTCTTCACACGATCAATTAAATTTAATTTACACTTTTAGACGCATATTCAGTTTTTTTTAGGGTTGGGTCCAGATATAAAAGATGGGTGCTAAAAACGCTCAAAATTTTTTTTAATCCGACTCTGGCCATAGCGCACAGCCATTGTGCGTTATGCCTGATGATAACGCACAATGATTGTGCGTTATCCCTAATCATGCGGCTTAAGCCACGTTCAAACGCGCTAATTGCGTGAAGAAGTGACTGTGCGTTATCACGTTATAAAAAAACCCCTACACGTCCGCCGCTGTCCCCCTTCCCTCTTCCCTCTTCCCTTTTATTTTCAGTAGCCCCTTCCCTCTTCTCTCTTCCCTTTTATTTTCAATTTCAGCCGACCACTTCCCCCTTCCCTCTTCCCTTGTATCAGCCTCTTCTCTCTCTTTCCTCCCTCATTCTTCTTCCTTTTTTTCAGCCTTCTCTATCTGAAATTTTTTTCAGCTGCCTCCGCCACCGCTTGGTAAGTTATTTTCCTCTTCCTTTTATTATATATTTTGACTTCTCTTATTCTAATACTTGTGTATTTTATTTCGAAGTTTACCGTTAAAAATTAGTTAATAGTTGAAGTTGAAGTTTGAATCTGCGAAACTTTCTTTTGAGTACGAAGGTTATTAAAGATTTGGAGTGGAAAACGGTAGACTAAAGCTGCATTTAAAATTTTCGGTAAGTTATTATTTAAAATTTTTTTGGTGTATTATTTATTAAGTTTAATTATTGTGTGTTTGGGTTTGTTATTTGTTGTTTATTAATCATTTTTATGAATTTTATTTGTTAATTTGAATTAATGTATTTTTTATGAAATTGGGTTCTGGATTTATATATAAAATTATTGTTATTAATAAATTTGTATAAATTTGATAATTTTATGTATATAATTATTTTTTGCATTTAAAAAGTTATATTAGGGTGATGTATTATTTCCATGAATTTATTTGGATAATTAGGCTTAATTTCTTACCTTACTTTATGATTATTTTAAAATATTTTAATTATTTTAGATAATTATTTTGCATATTTCGTATAAATTATAGAGGAGAAAATATGGGAACCTATAATTCAGTATTTTTAATTTTTTTTTTTTTTTTGTAAACAGTAGAACCGATACTTGGAAATTAATAGTTTAGTAATTAAGAATTTTATTTAAACTCTAGAACCGTAATAGTGAATTTACGAAGTAGTAAAATACTTACTTCTAAAATATACAATATGTAACCTTGAAAAACTTAAAAATTGTAAAATTTAAATAATACAGAACTTAAAAATCTATTATTAAAATCCAAAATTTTAAGTACATTTTTTTTGTGAAAGTGGGGTTTGGATTTATGTTTGAAATTGTTGTTAATAGTAAATTTGCAAAAATTTGATAATTTTATGTTTATAATTGTTTTTTGCATTTAAAAAGTGATCTTAGTGTGATGAATTGTAACGCCCTACCGAGTAAGCACCTACCATGACTCCTAAAATTTCGGGACTGATGAAATAGAGTTTGGATATAAAGTAGTGAAGTATAGTGTTTTTGACATTTAGTGATAATTTTGGAGATATTTAGGAATGAGAGTAAAATTTTATTATATTGAGTTTTTATTATTAAGGTTTATAAGTGCTTTAAGTGGATTTTATTTTTAATACCTAGTGTATTTATTTTAGAAATTTAAATACCTGACATTTTCATATAAAGATTTCCAAAAAAAAAAAGAAAAAAAAAACTTACCCCTTAAGGAAAGGGCGGCCACCTCATGGGCCACCCGTCCATTTGCTGTCTTTTCTTTCTTTCTTCTTTTTCCCCCCACTTAGCCCCCTTGTTCTCTCTCTCTCTCTCTCTCTCTCTCTCTCTCTCTCTCTCTCTATATATATATATATATATATATATTTTTTAATAAAAAAGGGCAGCCATATTAGCTTCCTTAAAAGGTTAGTTTGCATGTTTTTATTTTTTTTTCTTTCCTTTGTAATTTCATTATAATATCTACACATATATAGTTTAAATGTATTGTTTGTTTTCTTTAGTATATAATGAGATTTATTTCTAGTTAGATTATATATATGTATTTTTTAAGTTAGTTATTTATTTTAGGATTAAATATTTTTAAATGGATTTTTAGTATATAGTATATAGTTAATTATGGTTTCTTGGGAGAGTATATATATTTTTTTAAGAGTATAGGATTTTTGATCTTTTTAAAGAATTATTATGAGTATATATATAAGTATATATATATCTCCTAAGCTCATTTAGTAGCATCTCGATATTATTTAAGGAATATGGCTATTTGATCAGTACCCAAGTATTAAGTATTTTCGTATTATTATTTTGTAGGATCTTAGCACCAGATCTACATACAGGTGAGTCCACAAACTACATTTTATTATGTTATTTCAAAAGTTACGGGCTATATAAATATGATTTTTTAAACTTATCATAAAATATCTACTATTTTGAAACGGTATAACGTGCCATGTTTTTCTTAATTGGAGATGTTCTCCACAATATGTTACATGTTCATTAGAAATGCATAGGAGCGGTGCTCCATATAGATGTTGTCTTTTTTAAAACATATTATTGCTGTTGTGAAAAAGAACTAGTCTGTACACGGGTTTTCTGGAAATATTTATAAGTTGAAAAATTCTTTGGTTTTGAAAAGTTATATGATTTGGCATGCATGAATGTAAATATGACATGTTTGTAAAATCTGCATAAGCTGGAGAATGATTTAGTCCTGAAAAGTTACATGTTTCGACATGCATGAATATAGGCCTGGTATGGGCATAATTGTGAAATTTGCCTAAGCATGTGATGACTGGTGGATGAGGATTTTTGGTGCTTTGAAATGTTTATGACTTGAATATGTTATGATGGTCAGGCAAATGGCCCTTCGGTTTGTATATACATATGAAAACCTCATTCCGACCAGGGTTAAAGTTTGTCGAAAATCAAGTGAACAGACACGTTAGCGGATTGCACTGTACGTGACTAGTCCCCCGTACTATGGCCTCTTTTAATGACGTGGACGGTTTTTTGACTCTGAGGGTGGATCCACTTGAAGAGGGGCGTAGTACCTTGAGGGCGTGGCCCAACCGGTATTTACGTGGACATCGCATCATGCTCGAAGGTGGGACAGTCGCCTAGTGAAGAGTCAGGAGGGGCTCGAAACTGAGGTTGGCCCCAAGGCAGCCCTAGTAGGTGCCCCAGGAGTCGTAGCCTGTTTTGACCAGTGATATAGGAGTGCCGTTGTTTGTAATCAAGCGATCGTATGGTGTTTGGCTGGTATTGACTATGAGATGCCGGAACCTTGTTCTGATGGCCTCGTTTTGGGGATCCAGACTTTGTCCGTGGAGTCCCACTATTGCATAACATATACTTTTAAATTCGGGGCGTAGAAGCTACGCTTACGTATCTTCATTCGCACAGACTTCCTAGCTGCGCTCGAAACCCTCATGTAGGCTCAAACATCAGTTTTGTTAAAACATTAAAAGGGAATGTTTTCTTATAATATTGCATGAACTGCTTTGTGAAATTGTATCATTATTGTTTTAAAGAAATCACTACAGTGCACACACACGTGGACTCACAGAGCGTTCGTGCTCACTTTTTTTTTTTCCATATCATGTTTTTTTCTCAGATTAACTCAGGATGGTCAGAGATACAATAAACCGTTGAAGTTTTAGGCGTGGAATTTTGGTTCGAGTCTCTCCGGAAGGACATATGTTTTTGTGTTGCTCTCTTGTACTCGAGCTGTTTGTAATGTATTTCTATCTTTATATCGGAATTACCATAAGATAAGAAGTTTTCTCGAGCTCTATATTTTGAGCTCCATTTTAGTGTTCAGATTGTTTAGTTTTCCTCTGCGTGTTGTAAATATATACTTCTAAGTGTTGCCCAGGAGGTTATGCTCTTGTTTTCAGACTTGTAGTTAAGTGCCGAGAGGCACGCAGATATCCTACTCAGCCACAGTTGACCTAGTGGCAAAGTTGGAGGTATCACATCAATTATTTTGATGAATTTATTTATTTGGATAGTTAGGGTTGAATTTTTTACCTTCGTTTATGATTATTTGAAAAAAAATTTAATTACTTAGATAATTATTTTGTAAATTCCGTATAAATTTTCGAGTAGAAAATATGGGAACCTGTAATTTGGTATTTTTATCATATGTATAATTTTTTTTTTTTGTAAATAGTATAATAGGTACTTGGAAATTTATAGTTTAGTAATTAATACTTTTATTTAAACTGTAAAACCATAATAGTGAATTTATAAAGTAGTAAAATGCTTACCTATAAAATATACTAGAAGTAACTTAAAAAACTTAAAATTCTAAACTTTAAATAGTAGAAAACGTAAAAATCTATTATGAAAATCCAAAAATTTACATTAAACAATAAACCGTAAAACTATAAACTTTTTAATAGTAAACCTTAAAAAACCAAAATCATAATATTAAAATTCTATAGGGTACATTATAAAAACTCTAAAAATCCTTAAAATTGATTTTTGAAACATTAAAAAATAAGAGTAGAAACTCTGTAGCAGTAAACCCTAATAAACCCGAAGAACCTTAAAATTGATATTTTGAACATTTAACCGTGAAATTGTCAACTTTGTAACAGTAATCCCTCTTGCGTTAAAATCTTAATATTTTAAATACTAAACCATAAAACTGTAAACTTTGTAACAGCAAACTCTTAAAAAAAATGAAAATTTGAATATTTTAAACATTAATTCGTAAAACTGTAAACTAAGTAACAATAAACATTAAAAATTTAAAATCTTATTTTTTTAAACATTAAACTGTACATCCCTAAAGTTTGCTCCAATAAACCCTAAAAATGATATTTGGAAATATTAAATCGTAAAACTATAAACTTTATAACCGTTAAACGTAAGTTAAATCTTAATATTCTTGATGATTTACTATAAATTATAAAACATTAAAAATCCAGAAAACCCTAAAAGCACTAAATTTGATATGCTAAAAAACATTCAAACCTAAAACCCTAAAATGCAGTGTACCATAAAGAATACACCTTAAGGCTTTTGGAATTAGAATTTATTTAAAAATTTGTTAATTTTAACATATAGATATTGACAGTATCTGAAACTATAATAAAGGTAGATGGAAGAAGTGCCAGCACACATGCATTCGGGGCCCATTGTCCCTGATGTGTTATCGAGATAGCACGAGCACAGATCCAGTTTGATCTGGAATGGGGATCACGAGACGTGTTATACTGATCTTCAAAGTAGGCGTTTTGGGTGGAACCTATTCTAGTGCTACAGTACGGCTCCCTGTAGATTGGTGGAGATTATTGACAGAACCGGGTTGGGGGGAGTCTTTAGATGTGGTTACATTAGGTTGGACCACGCACTTATTACATCATTGGTAGAGCGGTGGAGACCAAAGACTCACACATTTCGCTTGACGTGTGGTGAAGTGTCAATAACACTGCAGGATGTATAGGCACTATAGGGCTTAGGGATAGACAGTATGACCGTTACCAGCCCTAGCTGGAATGTAAACCCGAAACAGTACTGGATCGATCTTATTGAGAGACTTTTGGGTATGCGGTTGTCTCTCAGCCACTTTTTCGGATACAAGGTGAAGAAGGAACCATTGAAAACATGGATCTTGAGAGCGTTTACCGGTTCAGAGACCGATAATGATCTAATCCTGCGCACTCGTGGATTTATTTTCTTACTCATTGGCAGACACATGCTTTCCGACTTCTCCGGGAATTTGGTTTATGTGCGCTACCTCAGTTTATTAGAGAATATTGATAATATCAGGACATATAGCTTGGGTAGCTGAATTCTTGGATTTTTGTATAGGCAGTTGTGCACGGCAGCATTGGGGGGTGCACGATAGATTAGGGGGGTCTTAGTCTTAGTACAGATTTGGGCGTGGTCGCGTATACCTACATTGCAGCCTCAATTGATTACGGAGAATCAGGTCGACCCTCTTTCTCCTCTTGGCGCAATATGGTGCACATCATTTTACTGTAGTCAGCTGCCTTAGTCTTGTTCCAGAGACATGTGATACTCGTCTGGACCTGCACCGGATCCAGCTGAGAGGGAATGATCACAAATACTGGGGGACACAGCATGCTATCCATCTCGATGCCTAGTACCAGTGGCGACTTCGTGTTAGGGATAGTCCTGCTGTAGCTGCTGAGGCGTTGTCATACCCTAGTGATGAGTCCATCAGATGGTATAGGGGTATCACACTTGTTCACATCGACAATCCAGTTAACCTTGATACCCGTTGATAGAGTCGATTTTTAATACAAATCAACACCTTAAGTTTTAATTATTAGCCTTTAAAAATATTTTATTTATTTATTAGTCATAATTATTATATTTATTTTATTTTATTTATCTTTGTGCAGATTTAAAAAAAAAGAATGGAAAATAAAGATTCCATATTAAATTTGGTAAAGGGAAGCTGCAGTATTTGAATCCTTTAAGGATTAGGAGTAGAACTTTAATAGAATCCTTTAAGGATTAGAACTTTAGTATTTGAATCCTTTAAGGATTAGGATTTTGCTTCTCTTTTGTCTATATATGGAAGAAAATACAGCAGCAGAAAAGAAGACAGCCACAGGAGCTGAAACCAGAAAAATTCAGCAGCTGCAGAAAAATTCCAGCTGCTGGAGAAAAATTCCAGCACAGCAGCAGAAAAATTCCAGCAATAGCAGAATTTTCCAGCAAGCTTCTAATTAAAAGAAAGCCATGATCTACTCCAAGAAATTGGTTCTTTCTTTCCCTTTAGCCATGAACTAAATTTATTTTAGAATCTTGATGAAACCCTAGCCATGTGACTTTGGTTTATTTTATTTTTGGGAGATTTATTCTATTATTTATGTGATTGCATATCTTGGGATGTTATTGGTTTCATGCAATTAATTCTTTGAGATTGTTCTTGTAGAATAATTATTTGGGTTAATTGATATTTTTATCCATGCTTAATTCTTGTAGTCTTGGATATGAGAGATATGTGATTTTTGCAAGTATATTGTGGGTTTTAGAATTGAATAGTTCATGCTAATTTTAGATGATTTATGTCATAGGAATGAATAAGTCATGCTAATGGTTAGATGGATTATGTCATGCATTTAAACACAATATATTTCTTTAGTGAATCGAAGCTTGTAGCTTAGATCACCACATAAATGTTTAATCTTTTCTCCTAAATAGAATTAAATTATTGTTATATAGGTTAGTGGTGGATTCAAGGTTCTAAATCATCTTCTTTGGTTAAGCTCCTGTTATCTTTAATTTAATTATTTTATTCATGAGTTTTAATTATTTTAGTAATAATTCTTAGATAACAAAATTTGATTCTTCTTTTTATAAAATTAATTTAGGAAGATAATAATTTAGGTAGTTAAGCCTTTCTCTGTGGTTCGATACCCTAATACTTTCGTATTACATTGATCTTGTGCACTTGCAAGTATTGAGTTTAAAACTTAGTCATAAAAATCCCGACCACCCGTTCGCATGGATATCAGCCTGCCGATGTGGACAGACGGATGATGGTAAGTTTTCCTAATAAATATATACTTTTTTAAAGGTTTTCTTATGCATTTCAGTTATGTATGTTGATTTCTAAAGTTTTAATTAATTTATTTATTTAATTTTTTAAATTCTTTTTTTTAGACTTCTATGTTGCAGGAGGTGGATGATATGACTTCAGTGGTGATTCAGGAACTACCTTCATCTCCTTCACAGATGACCTTGTTTGCAAAGAAAGTGCAGACGTTATCCGGAGGTGTATGGTCTCTATCGGTTGTACTTTGGGATGCACTCCTTCGCTGCACAATATCCAGCAGACGTTTCCTGTGTAGCCATCGCGTCGCCGTCCTCGGGAACACGTAGTAGACCGAGGTGCTCGTGGAGTTAAGAGTGGTGCCCGGAGACGTCCTGGGCGTAGAGCAAGAGGTGGACGCCCTCCTGTACCTCCTGCTACAGAAAGGCACGACCATGTAGAGGTGGAGAGGGGTGAGGAATCTGGAAGTGGACAACCGCCTGTTGACACATTTGACAGTCCGAACTTAGATATGCCTTCTTTTAGTTTAGGTTAGAAGCCAACGGACCAGTCACTTCCTAGTGGATCGGGGACATCGCAGACGCCTCTCCTACCCGGTTTAGGATTTGCCTCATTTCAAGCACCACATTCTACATCCTACGGGTTTTTCGGGTTTTGGGCACCCCCTCCTCCGGGCACAGCCGATTCATCTACAACGCATCAGCCTATATCGCAGGCATCTTCGTTTGATGAAGAGGAGCGGGTGGATGACATGGATGGTTTACGGTGTTACGGATTCAGGCATCGTGTCGGTAAGAAGACTACGAGGTTCACGCTATCCGACTGGCCGTAGTTATAATTAGTATTTTATAGTTTTCATTGACAATTATATGTAAATTAAATTTCTACATAAAGCATTCAGTTCATGTTCATACTATTGATTTATTTGTTTTACGTATCTTAATTATATTTTAATTTGGCTTGCTGAAAAAAGTTTGGTTTAATTTAAAAGTTTGCTAGAAAAAATAAAAAACAATATTAAAAAAAGGGTAAATGTGTAAAAGAAAAAAGTTTGCTAAAAAAAATTTAAAAAAAAAAGTAAAAAAAAAAGGGTAAATCTATATAAAGAAAAAATTTTGCTGAAATATAATAAATAAAAAAAATGGGTAAATGTGTAATAAAAGAAAAAAGTTTGCTGTAAAAAAAAAAAAAGAAAAAGTTCGCTGGGAAAAAAAATTATACCTGAAGATAACGCACGATGGATTATCTGGAGGATAACGCACAACCATAATGTGTTATCTTCAAGGATAACGCACAAACGCACAATGGTTGTGCGTTATCCTTGAAGATAACGCACAATGGTTGTACGTTAGCGTTATCTTCTATTGTCACCTCGCCCGTTCAATAATTCACTCATACCAGCTAATGGAAGGACAATAATTTCATCCCACCAATACATTTTCCCTCATCTCATTATAGCTTACTCTCTGCCTTCTAAACCATTGAAAGTCATTCATTTTTCTCTTTTTCTTCAGTACACTTATTCTCTACATCTTCAGTTCCACTCATTCTTTTTTCAATTCCCAAAGTTCCTAACATCTTCATATTTCATCCTCTCTAAACACTTACAGTTGAATCATTTCGAAATGAAAGCAATCAACCCTGTTAGAGTAATGCTATTTTGGGATTCTGAAATTGCAAGGAATGCATACGATCCCTATTTTACTGGAACAATTCAAAAAAGTTGGACATTATCAACGAGCTGAATTATTTCACATGCCGAACTCGTAAAAAAAATATTGAACTACCGAGATATGGGTCCCGATCTCTCGAATGTTCGAATGACAATGAAGGTGCCTTCATACTACGAAATGCATCGTATGTTTTACTTTAATTTATATAGCATGAACAACGATGAGGAGATGCACTATGTATGGACTTTTCAACCCCACCTAGTAAAGGAAGGGATTCATATTCTTGTTGAATTCGAGCCTATCCAACAACAAAATATTCTAAGTACAAATGACAGAAATACAACAACTTTGCCAGAACATATTACGGCGGTAACACGGATGGTTTCTGATGAACCGTCTATGTTGTATAAAACCGTCAATAACGATGACGATGAGGTTGACGGATTGGACGGAGATGATGCCGTTTCTAGTCAATTTGAATCGGATGATGACAATGACCCGGAAGAAGGAGAGTTCCAAACTCCCCTGAACCCTATAAATCCTGTCAACCTGGTCACCGAAAACATAGTGCAACAATGGGAGAGGAGCCAATGGTTCAGCAACGCTAGGTATGACTGCACACATTCTAAAGCATTCCTAGATATTGGCTCAGGTTCTCCTATAGATGACCTTGTAGAATTTGGTACCATCCGATTACTCGATTTGAATGACTCCATGTCTGACATACAGTTAGGCATGAGATTCGTTGACAAAGTGCAGGCATTAAGTGCGGTTCGTAAGTACTCAATCAGTGTGGGGCGTGAATATCGAGTTTTGAAAAGTAAGATTGATACGTGGACCGCAAGATGTTACCATCACAGTGATGATAATTACTGTTCATGGTACATTCGTATAAAAAAGAAAGCCACGCACAATCGGTGGAAAATAACCAGATTCGTCAAGGAACACACATGCCTTGTACAAATAGAACAAAACAAACACAAAAACTTGTCTTCAAAATTTATATCAATATCTATAACACACCTAGTTGCCGACGATCCTGAGATACCTGTTCGAACATCATTCAAGAAATGCAGGTATTGTTTCAAATTGGCTGTACATACAAGCGGCCATGGTATGCTCTAAAATTTGCCATTGAGAGGGTTTTTGTTAGCTGGGATACAACCTTCAGTATCTTACCTAAATACTTACAAGCTGTACAGGATTTAAACTCGGGGACTGTATAGGAATTTTTGCATCACAGAACAAGCAATCCTCCTAATTATGTTTTCAAATTTGTTTATTGGTGTTTCTCACCATGTATAGACGGGTTTCCATATTGCAAGCCAGTGATTTCTGTGGATGGAACACACTTAAGGGGACCATACAAGGGCGTGCTGTTAATTGCAAGTACGTGGGATGCAAATAATCACTTGTTCCCACTTGCTTTTGCAATTGTTGATAAGGAATCCTCCGAGAGTTGGAATTGGTTCCTTAAAAACTTGCGAGAATACATTGTCAAAGATCGCCAGGTATGCCTCATTTCTGATCGCCACAAAGGTATTTTCTCTGCTATTCAAAGTCAGCCTTTGTGGCAACCACCATTTGCAGTTCACTGATTTTGCTTACGCCACATTCAAGCAAATTTTAACAAGACTTTTAAAAATACAAACCTAAAAAGCTTGATGTGGCAGGCCAGAATGGAAACAACACAATGGAAATTTGACCGTGTAATGAAAGAGATTCAAGAAAGAAATGTTGAAGTTGGACCCAGAGAAATGGACACTGTTGCATGATGGCGGTCACAGACACGGTATCATGACAACCAACATTTCTGAAGCATTTAACAGTGTGTTGAAGAAAGCTAGGGTTCTACCTTTAAAAGCCCTGGTTGAACTAATATTCAACAAACTAGTTAAGTACTTTCACCAACACCGTGAAGAGGCAGAAAATTGTGTGTATCCATTTCCAACTCGAATTTTTCACAAGTTCTTGCAAATTGAAATGAAATCAAGAGAACACAAAGTTACAACTTACAATCTTCGAGAGGGAGTATACATGATCCGATCTCAAATCCGGGTTTCTGGTACGGGAAACAACGTCTATACTTTGCGGCTAAATAATAAATCATGTAGTTGCGGAAAATGACAAACATATACATTGCCTTGTTCTCATGTTCTTGCAGTGTATAGAGAAAATGGGTCAAGAACAGATACTTATGTGCCGGAGATATATTCGTGACAAACGTACAGAAGAACTTACCAAGCGAATTTTCATCCGGTCTTGAGTGAGAACTTTTGGAGGGATGTTCCTTTTGAACGGGGTAGGAAACAAGGCAAGCGATTTCAAGAGGAAATGGATTATAGATATCCGGATTCTCTCCCAAGATAAGGCAGATGTCGCATGCCGGGACATAATAGGAAAAATTGTAATAACCTCGGACCGAACAATGTATAAGTTTGACATTTTTTGAAATAGTTGTAATAAAACATGTTTCTATTAATGAAAATTTTCTTTCCATTTCTTCTAATTACTACATCATTGCTCTAATTTTTTACAATTTCTTTAGCATTACTTCTTCAATTATCTTGTGATGAAATGGTTAAAATATAAATATATTTTCCAATAAAACGATATAAATATTATAAAATAAGTTAAATATAATAAATACCGTCTTTTTAAAAAGATTATACAATTATAAGTTTTCCCAATACAAATTTTCATTAAAAAATAACAATTCATTAAAAAAATACTAAAAAAAATTATACAAGTATAAGTTTTCACACACAAAATTTTCATTAAAAACAAAAAAAATTCATAAAAAAAATAAAGAAAAAAATTTTTAAATTTTTTTTTAAAAAATAAAAAAAATTACGTGGCTCATAACGCACAACGAGTATGCTTTATTGCCTCATCATAACGCACACCCATTGTACGTTATTAGACACATGGGCTGATTAGGGGAGGATGTTTAACTAACAGATAACGCACAATGGTTTTGCGTTATCATTATTGATAACGCACAACCATTGTGCGTTATGGCCTCTTCCAGGATTTTAAAAAAATGGGCCCCTTTAGTACACAATAATAGAACCTGGCCCCAACCCAGAAAAAAACACGCATATTCTTATCAATTTCGTTAAAAATCATAAACAAAAAAATATTTTTCAATTACAAATTTTATACTTAGAAAATAATCTAATAATAACAAAGAATTTATAAACAATGACTATAGTTTTAATTAGTTCATTCCACCTACTTCAATCTTCAAACTGCTTATATTACGTATGTACCTCTAATTTGATAAGAAGTTAGAATTTTGATTATAGATGATGAATATGATTTTTAAAAAATGCTAGAATGTCCTTCAAATTAACACTCTCCTCATTATTATTTCGACAAGTTCCAATGTTCGAAGCGTTAAAGGGATTGAAATTTACTTTTTATGGAAGTTCATTAAATGTTGCATTGTTTCCACAATATGACAAGTAAAAAAATACATGAATTGACACAATGTGACAAGCAAATTATTTTAACAATATTGACAAGTAAAAAAAATAGGAGTAGTTTTTTTCTTTTTTAAAAGAATAGGAGTAGTTAATAAATGAAATTATTATTTTTGAAAAATTATGTGTTAGAAGCATTAAGTTCGAATCACATATTGATATAAAAAAAAAAAAAGTAACGTTTAATCATTGCTTAAAAAAAAGTAACGGGATAAGGCTGCAAACAGGGCAGGTCTTACCCGTACCTGCGCGGGTCCATACTTGTTTTTAACGGGTAAGATTTAAAGTTTATACATGTGGATCCGTACCCGTACATGTATAGATTCTATTAAACATGGGTCTGGACAGAATATAATAATACCCAGACCTGTATATCGTGATAGTAAAATAATAATAATATATATTTATATATAATATATTATTTATATATATTATATTACATTAAGTTAAAAGACAGTAATTAAATACTAGTAATTAATTAAACAATTTGCGGTTATTCAAAGTTGCAATTTTATTGCTTTTTCTTTGATTGCTGAGAAAAATTTACAATCACTTGAAGCTAGCTCCTTATAATTTTCTTATTTATTTCAACTTTCAGTGGTTATTTTTGCTCTGATTTCATACCGAAGAACTTTGAATAATTCAAGAATTTGGGGTTCATTTAGATTCATATTATGCTGATAAACTCGAGAGATGTATATAATGGTGGATGCTTGGTAAAGAAATGTTGAGGATATTATTTTAATCATGTTAAAATTTTTATTTTAAATTATACATTGTTTTATATATTTTTGTTTAACAGGAGAAAAAAAATGTCATATGGATACGGGTATACCCAGACTATACCATGAACCCTGGAGGATCGTGTCTGGGTCTATAAATTTTATACTTGGAGAATGTGAGTCTGGATCTGGATCAAAGTTTCACTATAAGAGTATGGGTCTGGGTCTGAGAGTATCCTGATGGTAAAGAAATGTTGAGGAAATTATGTTAATCATGTTAAAATTTTTATTTTAAATTATACATTGTTTTATGTATTTTTGTTTAACAGGAAGAAAAAAAAGAAAAATGTCATATGGATACGGGTATACCCAGACTCTACCCTCAACCGTGGAGGATCGTGTCTGGGTCTATAAATTTTATACCTGGAGAATGTGAGTCTGGATCTGGGTCAATGTTTCACTATAAGGGTATGGGTTTGGGTCTGAGAGTACCCTAATGGTCTGAACCCGTTTACTGTCGTATAACGGAATGGACCACAAGTTGACTAAATCTATGACTGAAAAAGGAAATATGGGGATGTCAATTGCATTTTCTGGAAACGGGATTTAATATGAAAGTAAAATGACACAACAAACTTTTTTTCCCCTGAAAAGACTATATTATTTCTTAAGAAATAAGACTTCAATTAGTTACAAAATATATTTTACCCAAATTGGTGAAATAAAAAGTGTTTTCAATTGAGTGGAAAATGGACCTGTAAATTAGTTATTTCATCACTTTAGAACCTTAAATATACTAAGTTGGTTTAATTCTCTCTCACAGACACACACACACTCATATATTGTCCTACTAGGTTATAATTAATTTTAACAAATTCAAATCTTCCCATTATTGTTACCAAAAAAGGCAAAATACCAAATCCTCCCATTATTACTTTTACAAAGTCAAGTATACATTTAATTTTAGAAACAAACATACATGTTTACATAGGTATCAACAGATCATTCTTACACAAAATTTAACATATTGTCCCAAAAATTTTTCTATATATATAGAAACGAAAAGAGCAAAGACATTGCCATTGAGAATTAAAAATATTTTCAAATTCATCATGGAGAAAAGAAGTAAGTTTGGAGATTTAATCATTATTTTACTCGTTTCCTTTCTTCTGCTTTATTTTTTTTAATTCAGAGAGAATATTTTCACCCTCTATTTTGATATCTTAATATGTGTTTTTATCTTGAAAATCACAAATTTCTATTTGACAAAAACTTATAAAAAGGGAAAAATTTTAATCTCAAGATGTAGAAATGAACGAAAAAGAAACAAATTTTGGTACTAAAGCATTCTCCATCTTTAGTTGTTAACCTTTTTGTACTTGTAGTTTTTGAATGTCCAAAAAATTTTCTTTGAAGTGACTAAAACATAAAATTAGCTCAACATCTGACTTGAGAAGTGTTTTTTTTGCCTTGTAAATCTTCTACAACTTTTTATTCCCTTCTTAAATTCTCCAAACCAATTTTGATTAACATGAAATCTACCTTGTGAACTTTTTCCTTTTTTTTTTTAACTTTTTTGTTTTTGAAGTTCTTGCTTTATCAAACTTACATAAATTATTAGAATCTTGAAACAAAATCCAAGATATCCTCTCTAGATATTTACATACTTACTTTTTGCCTTTAGATTCATGTCAAATAATGCTTCTATCCCAATAGATTCTTTTATTTAACTCTGTTGCAGTTAAAAATTTCACAGATAGACTATAAAATGCTTCGACTAGTCCACTTTTTGCTTTGCATCGTTACTCTTATCCCTTTTGTAGGCAATACCCTCCTAAAGCCTCGACTTTTTCTTTACTTTAACTAGCCATGTTGTGCCTTCCTTTGAAGCTAAAATTGTTACCTTGAAGAAATTAGAATTTTCAAAACAAGTCTACCCTCTAAATACATTAAACAATAATTTAGGGCTCTATTGAAATTTATATAACAAATTTCCTTTTTTTTTTTTTTTTTTTGTTTCTTAGACATGTCTCCAATGAAGAAACAAAAGGGCAACAACAGTGATGAGGTTGATCAAGAATTTAACCAATGGCAAGATTATATGAGCATCAACGATATCTTATATAGGATTTTCTCATCTTTCACTTTGTTGCAAGTTACTTTGATCATTTCCAAAGTTTGCACAACTTGGAGAGATGTTTGTTTGACAGCAAATTCATGGGATACTTTGGATTTGTCGAAGATGAATGAATACTTTAAGGTTTCCCCTCATCCAGACGACCAAAAAACTTGGTCCAAACTTCCCTTTTCAAAAATATTTTGGAATATTCTTACAACTGCTACAAAGTTTGGCAATCGGAATTTGACTAAGGTTATCTTCAATCTTCATATTCCTATCTCGGATGAACACCTAATCTATGTTGCCAAAAGGTAAGATAAATCTCTGGCTATTTCTGATTTTTAATTTGTTGCAAAATTTAATTTATAACAAGTGAGAAAATAGGTTATTACTATTAGTACTTACAAACTTTACCTTTATTCTTTATTTACCTAATTTTTTTTATCTGCCTTGATTTTACTCAACTACCATTTTGTATGGTGGAATTAGGCATAACAAAGGCTAGGGGCACATGTGCAAATGGCCATATAAAATTAACATGATTCTTTTATTGTGACCTAAGATACATACATAGAAATATTTTACTTTCCTTATTTCCCATTACTTCATTTTTATTGCAAATTCTTTTTAGTACAGGTGTCCAAACGTGAAACTTCTTATACTACCAGCATTGAGTATGATTACGCCAGAGGGATATCAACGTTCTTTTGAGATATGGAAAGGATTGGAGGCTATAGTTCTTCCGGGTTGCTTTTTTTCCATGGATATTTTTGAGATACTAGGAAGAAATTGTCCAAAATTGAGAAGTTTAAAGATGACAGGTTTTGTTAGTAATGAAATTGTTTTTGCCTTGGCTAGTCATATCCCGTGGTTGAAGGCATTCAGCGTCAAATCGGCAATAATTAGAAAGGAAACACTTATACTGATATTAGAGTCATTGAAAGAACTCGAAGAGCTAAACGTCTGTGATGCTTGTTTTCTTTACACACCATTGTTACGAAATGAGAGCTTCGAGATAGATGAGTCAATTCTTGAAAAATTTGCTCATCTTAAAAATTTTTACTATTGTAAGGACAAGGATAATAACTGCATGATATGTTTGGTGATGAAGGACGATCCTCTTGGTAAATCTTCTATCAATTGGGAGGATTTGGTGGCGTATTTGGATGAGATTAAGGATTTCTCCTTCTAGGGCTATTTCCTGCTGATTTCAAAAGACAAAATTCATTGCTTAAAGATTACCATCAGACTACCTGATAGGGTTATTTCTTTCTTAATTCGCTATATTGCCATAGATTGATAAACAATATATTTCTAGAGCATAAATATAGATGCTCACTATTTGGACTTTTATTTTATATTTTCTAATTAATGAACTATGGAAACTAAAATTCCCTTTATTATCAAAAATAAAATTTCCTTTTAAATATTTGGTTTTAATATTCATTTTCTGCTCTCTTCTTGGTGGAAACGATGTCATTTTTTTGTCCCTATTGTAGCTTTTTTTTCCCCTTTTTCTTAAAAGAAATAGTAGAATGGTTATTATTTTGATACCACATTGTTGTTTAAGGATCATTTTTGGAAAAAAGAATAGAAAGAAGAAATAATAGGTATATTTTCTTAGGGGGTTAAAATATTATTCAATTACAAATTTTATACTTAGAAAAGAATCTAATTAGAACAATGAATTTATTAACAATGACTATAGTTTTAATTAATTCATTCCACCTGCTTCAATCTTCAAATTGCTTATGTTACATATAGACCTCTGATCTGATAAGAAGCTAGAATTTTGATAATAGATGATGAATATGATTTTAAGAAAATGCTAAAAGGTACCTCTAGATATTACCTTTTACTACATCAACAATTTCATGTTAAAGAAATGTTGATGTAATAAACCTTAGTTTTTCAGTTTTTTTTTACTAAATTTACGATTTTAATTAGATTCTTTTGTAGTTCATATAAGTAGTTCATATAGGTACTACAAAATAGTATATTAAGGTACCCTAACTTTAATTAATTCATTCCAGCTGGTTTAATCTTCAAATTGCTTATGTTCATGTATGAACCTTTAGCCTGGTATAGAACTAGAACTTTGATTCTAGAAAGCGAATAAGATTTTAAGAAAATGCTAGGAAGCACCTCTAGATCTTATCTTTGATTACATCAACAATTTCATTTTAAATTGTTGATGTAATAAAATCTAATTTCATCTTAGGAAAATTTTATATAAACCTCTTGAATCATATTAAGTCACATTAGTAATGTGATTAATACCTTAATCTTTTATTTTCTATAAACGAAGATAAGATTCACGCAATGGGTCGAGATATTAATCGTATAGAAAACAAAAGATTAAGGGTATTAATCACATTACTCATGTGATTTAAGATGATCTAAATGGTTCATGTCTCTATTCATAGATCGGGTCCATAACAGAATTTTCTGAGAATCACTATTAGTCAGAACTTTTGTTTGCAGTTAAAATGTTCATTTTGGGTTCTACATATTCTCATGAACAATTTATTTTACCGAATTCAAAACAAAAATCTCAAAACTAAATTTTATCCCGGCCTACTTATTGTTTCGATTGTAAATAACAGATGGAAGGATGTTTGAGAAAGGTGGATGTGGGTGTAAAAGAAGCAACTTATCATGGTTGGTTAGGATACTACAATTCCATGAGAGAAATAGGAAGAGATAAAACAACACTTGTTGAATTGGCCAACAAATTTTGTTCATCAATTGGTTTGGCAAAGCCACAAGCCCACCTCTGGAAACAGCATTGAAGATGAGTTTGAAAGGCATTCCTAGCATTTGAATACAATAAATAAACACACCTTTCCATTGAAGTTGTTTTTCTTTTACATATTATAAACTATTACATTTTTCTATTAAAAAAATTTTTGTTAATTGGTTCAAACTTAAGATCTCTGTCTTAATATGTGGTGTTTCTATCTTGAGCTACTATTTTGTGACGTCTATAATAAAAATCTTTAACAAATTTATGACGAACACAAAATTGTTAAATATGGGAAAAGGGGACTTGAAACTCATTTATTATTATAATTATTATTATTTTTCTTTGGAGATTGATAACTCATTTTTGAGTAATTTAAAAAAAAAACGAAATCTATCGTTTACAAAAGTTGAGTAAAGAGTATCAATTTTTTTCAAACTTAACAATACATTATAAAAATATAAAATATTCTGAATCTGCAATATATTCTTTGGGTTACGTTAGAATGTAGAAATTCTAGAATTGGTATAACAAGAAGTATCTTTTAGTTTTTTTTAAAAAAAATTATTCTATCAAGTAGCGTGGTTTGAATTCAGGATTTCTATTGTAACAGGGAAAATCTTGTTATTGAATTATTAACTTGTTACATCTATTAGGTGTGATTCTACTACTCAACTATTATTTTGTTATATCTATTAGGATGTTACATGAATATTAGTAGACAGTTAATACGTATTATATTTGATTTCCATTAATGAAGTATAAAATTTTCTTAATATTTTTACTTATCACATTCCAAACATTACATAGATTGAGAAAATGCATAAGTTTATATTTTACTTAATATTTTTATTTAGGATTTTCTTATGTAGACAAGAATGCTGCTCAAATAAATTTTCTTTATTATTATTTCTACAAGTTTCAGTGTTAGAAGAAGTAAAAGATGTTAAAATTTCCTCCCTCCGTTTTTTATTAGTTGTACATTTTGGACATCAAACAGATTGAGAAAATGCGAAAGTTTAGATATTTTTTCTTACGTGGACTAGAATGTCGTTCACATTAACATCTCTCGTCATTGTTATTTTTACAAATTCTAATGTTAGAAGAGTTAACGGAGTTGAAATTTGTTTTATATGGAAGGGTATAATGAGAAAAGATTCATTAAATATTGCGTTATTTTCACAATGAGACAAGTAACAAAATATAAAAAATAACACAATGTAACAAGTGAAAAGTGATTGACGGAATATTTTTATGAAAAAGTATAATAAGAAAAAATTCAATAAATATTATATTATTTTTACAATATTGATAAGTAAAAGAATAGTTAGTTAATTAATGAAATTAATTTTTTAAAAAAATTATATGTAAGAGGCATTAAATTCAAATTACATCCTGATATATAAAAGAAAAAATAACGGTTGACCATTGCTTAAAAAACAAAAAGAAAAGAGCAACGGTTGGACCCACTAGTTGACAAAATCTATGACTGAAAAAAGAAAGGGGCATGCCAATTGCATTTTATGGAAAAGGAATTTAATAAGAAAGTATAATGACACAAACAAACTTTTTCCTCTAAAAAGACTATTATTTCTTAAGAAATAATAATTTAATTAGTTAAAAATATATTTTACCTATTAAAAAAATTAAATTTGATTAACAAAACGTCTCCTAATTTGTGAAATAAAAGTTTGATTTTCAATTGAGTGGAAAATGGACCTAGAAATTAGTTACTTCACCACTCTAGAGCCTTAAATATACTGACTTGGTTTGATTCTCTCACACAAACCCTCATATATTATCCTACTAGGTTATAACTAATTTAATAAATTCAAATCATCCCATTATTCTTTTTTGCAATGTAAGAATTTATATTTAATATTAGAAAGAAAAATACATATTTACCTAAATATCGACCAATCAATTTTACAAAAAAATTTCAGATACTGTCCTAAAATTTTTCTGTATAAATAGAAACGAAAAGAGCAAAGACATTACCATTGATAACAAAAGAGACTTTCAAGTTCACCAAAAAAAAAAGTAAGTTTCAAGATTTAATTGTTATTTTACTTGTTTTTTCCTTTCTTATGCTTCATTTTTTCTTTAAAAAAAAATTAAAAGCTGTTGTTTTCATCTGAGTTTGATATCTTAACATGTCTTTTTATCTTGAAAATCACAAATTTCCCTTTGAGAAAAATTTATAAAAAGGGAAAAAATTTAATCTCAAGATGTAGAAGTGAACACAAAAAAAAAAAAAAAAAATGGATACTAAAGCATTCTTCATCTTTAGTTGTTAACCTATTTGTACCAGTAATTTTTGAATTTTGAATGTACAAAAATTTTTCTTCGATTTTACTAAAACATGAAATTAGTCTCAACTTCTTAAGTTGTTTTTGATTAACATGAAATCTACCTTTTTTTTTTTAACTTTTTGTTTTTGAAGTTCTTGCTTTATCAAATTTACATAAATTATCAAAATCTTGAAACAAAGTCCATGATGTCTCTAGACATTTACACACTTACCTTTTGCCTTTAGATTCATTTCAAATTAATGCTTCTATCTCATTAGATTCTATTATTTAACTTTTTGCAGTTAAAAAGTTCGCAGTTAGACTTTGTGATGGTTCGACTGGTCCACTTTTTACTTTGTGCGGGTCCTTTCATCCCTTTTGCAGGTAATACACTCCTAAACGCTCTACTTTTTTTTTTTTTACCTTAACTAGCCATGTCTTCATGCTTCTGAAGCTAAAGCTGTTACTTTAAAGAAATTAAAATATTCAAAACAAGTTTACCTTCTATTACATTAGTTTTAGGATTCTATTGAAATTTATATAACAAAATTTCTTTTTTTTTTCTTCCTTAGACATGTCTCGAATGAAGAAACAAAAGGACATGTCTCCAATGAAGAAACAAAAAGGCAGCAGCAGTGATGAGGTTGATCAAGAATTTAATCAATGGCAAGATCATATGAACATCAACGATGTCTTATATAGGATTTTCTCATCTTTCACTTTATTGCAAGTTACTTTGATCATTTCCAAAGTTTGCAAAACTTGGAGAGATGTTTGTTTGACAGCAAATTCATGGGATACTTTGGATTTGTCGAAGTTGAATGAACACTTTAAGGTTCCCCCTCATCCAGACCCCCAAGAAACTTGGTCCAAACTTCCCTTTTCAAAAACATTTTGGAATATTCTTACAACTGCTACAAAGTTTGGCAATCGAAATTTGACTAAGATTATCTTCAATCTTCATATTTCTATCTCGGATGAACACCTAATCTATGTTGCCAAAAGGTAAGATAAATCTCTGCCTATTTCTGATTTTTAATTTATTGCAAAATTTAACTTGTAATAAGGGAAAATAGGTATTAACACTTACAAATTTTACTTTTATTTTTTTAATTTATATATACATAAAAATTTTTATGTGTCATAATATTTGTACTCAGCTATCACTTTGTACCGCTTTATTCAGCGGAATTAGGCATAATAAAGGCTAGTGGCACTTGTGCAAACTACCACATGATTTAAGCCTGCCTGATTCCACCGTGCAAAGTAGTAGCATAGAAGGAATTAATCAGGGCACATAAAAGGTTTATGTATATAAAAAAAAACTGAGAGTAAAGTTTAAGGTAAAAATTGTTACATGAAGTAATTAGGGTATATTTATTTATATACATTTTTATTCAAAAAATAAATAGCATGACAAAAATTTACGTTGATATTATTTTATAGTGACCTAAGATATAAGCGTAAATAGAAATTTATGTTTCTTATTTCTGTTACTTTTGTTTTTACTGCAAATTATTTCATTGTATAGGTGTCCAAATGTGAAGCTTCTTGTTCTACCAGCACTGAGTACAATTACTACAGAAGGATATCAACGTGCTTTCCAGATATGGAGAGGATTGGAGGCAGTGGTTCTTCCTGGTTGCATTTTTCCAATAGATATTTTTGAAATACTTGGAAGAAACTGTCCGAAATTGAGAAGTCTAAAGATGACAGGTTTTGTTACTAATGAAATTGTTTTTGCCTTGGCTAGTTACCTCCCACAGTTGAAGGCATTCAGTATCAAATCGTCAATGATTAAAACGGAGACACTTATACAGATACTAAAGTCATTGAAAGAACTCGAAGAGTTGAACGCGTGCCATTCTTGTTTTGTTGACATGCCATTATCACGAAGCGAGAACAACGTGATAGATGAGTCGATTCTTGAAAAATCTACTCATCTTAAAATGTTTTACTATTGTAAGGAGAAGAACTGCATGACATGTTTGGCAATGAAGGGTGATCCTCTTGGTGAAACTTCTATCAAGAGGCAGGACTTAGTGGTGCGTTTGGATGAGATTAAGGATTTCTCCTTCTAGGGCTCTTTCCTATTTTTGATATCAATAGGTGAAATCTTGCTTCAAGACTGCTATTAGACTGTCCAACTGAACTATTTTGATTTTAGTATCTCTGCAAATTTTTTGCTAGTTACTATATTGCCATAGGCTGTTAAACTATGTATTTCTAGAGCATATATATGGATGCTCGCTATTTGGACTTTTAGTTTGAAATTTTGATATTTTATAATGTTTGGAAACGTTTCGTTTTATATTTTCTAATTTTAATGAACTATGGAAACTATAATTCCCTTTATTATCAAAAATCAAATTCCCTAACATATATATTTATATATATAGTTTATCTTTTATCCAATATATGAGTAGAATGCCATTTATCTTTTAATTAATGACATTTAGTTCTCTCTATAACAGGATTTTGTTTTGCTTATTCATAATTAATTGCTTTCAAGGCTTCTTCATCCACTCTTGAGACGTCTCAAATTTTTTTTGATTAGTATAGAAGATAGAATGAAACTGGACATTTTTTTTTGGGATAATGTATAAGTTTTTGACTCATCTTGTATATCAAATAACTGAATTAATCCTAATTTTTAACCTTTTCTAAATTAAATTTATGGTTTTAATTAAATTCTTTTTAATCTATGGTACTTGTTACTATAAAATAGTAGACTCAAGTACCATAGTTTAATTCAATTCATCGCACCTAGTTCAATCTTTAAATTGTTTATGTCCACGAATGGACCTCTATCGTGGTACGAAACTGAAACTAGAACTTTGATTCTAGAAAGTGGATAAGATTTTAAGAAAATGGTAAGAACCACCTCTCGTGCTGTAAGATAGGATAGGGTTTTTACTCATATTATATCAAATAACTTAACTAAACCTAATTTTCAGCCCTTTTTTTTCTTACTAAATTTATGGTTTTAATTAGATTCTTTTTTAGTTCATATAGGTACCATATAGTACATCCAAATTGTACCATAGTTTTAATTAATTCATCTAATTAATCTGGTACATTTTTCAAATTGTTTAGGTCCACATATGGACCTCGTATGATTTTCAAATTGTTTAGGTTCACATATAAATCTCTGGCTTAGTATGAAACTAATAGAATTTTAATTCTAGAAAGTTGATAAGATTTTAAGAAAATTCTAAGAAACCACCCCCTTAGTTCTTACCTTTTATTACATCAACAATTTGATTATAAATTTGTGCCTTGTTTCTCATAATTTTCATTGAATCATTTTATCAAACAGTTGGTGTGCATCATTAAACAGGGTCAATCATCATCAATGGAGGCTGAGTTTTCATCATCATCTGGTGCCAACAAATGGGAGAATTTGCCTAACAATGTCCTATTCCATATCTTTTCCTTCATGTCAATGTTTGATGTTGTGATGAATGTTTCAGGGGTTTGCAAATCTTTGCGAATTGCAAGTGCTGATCCAACGTTGTACAAAACTTTGGACTTAACTTTGTTTACCACAAAGTTCAGATTTCATCCAAGGTTTTTGGCTTGGTCCATGAAGGATCAGCTCTCAACCAGGTTTATGTTGTTCCTCAACAATGTTTTGAATGTCGACCGCTGTGGAAATTTTACCAAAATCATACTTGATTCTTGCACTTTCCTCAATGATGACCATCTCATCTTCATTGCTCAAAGGTACATATCTTTCGCTGTGTGGGAAAATCTTTTACAAACAATTCCAGTTTTTGTGAAACTCATTCATAACAAAACTTTATCCAAATACACCCAAAATAAAAATATAAAAAAAAAAACTTGATGATACATATAAAAACATTTTATAGAGTGTTGTGGACGGATTATGACCTCAGACAGGATTTGATTTTGAGATTTTTGTTTTGGATTCCATAAAAGCGGAATTAATTATGAAAGGAGATATTGGTTTCAAAACTAAATTATATGAGATTTGTAACAGTATCCAAATCTTTTAATTTCGAAATCTTTTTCAGATATTTTCTTAACCTCTTCATATATATTTTCTTGATGAATTTATTCACGATCCTTAATCATTGCAGGACTCCAAATTTGGAACACCTTGTGGTGTTACCGAATTTACCTTGGATTACACAAAAAGGACTAGTAACTGCTCTAAGGCTATGGCCAAAAATGGAATCAATATCCATATCATTCTACAACTCTAACTCTCCCCTTGAAGTAATTTTTCAAAACCTTGGTGAATATTGTATGAATCTTTCAGCGCTAAAATGTCATGTTCAAGTGTTCAGCAAGACCGTGGCTCTTGCCATTGTAAACTTCTTACCAGGCAAGTAACCTTGTATCTCCTAAAATCCCAAACTGAAAGTCAAATGTCTGATTCTGTTTATATATATATATATTATTTCCAGGCCTGAAGATTTTAACTCTTCGATGTGGCAAAACGGAGAAAGAAGCAATAAAGATCTTGTTAGAGAAATTGAAGAATCTTGAAGAACTTTACGTTTCGGACAAAGTTGATAATTCTATTGAATGGCCCAAGCTTCATCTTCCAATAGCAGAAGAGGACATAGTCCAAAAAGCTTCAAGACTTCGGAAATTTCATGCTTGCCAAGATGGTCATTGTATTTCATGTCCAACTTCTCCATTCAACTTCGGTGTGATCAAATTAGTCCCCTCCTTACAAGTTTAATACAACATATATATGCATTTCCCCTTATGCTATGTGATAGTTTAGTTTTATTGCATATTAGCTCAAATGTGGGGTTATCAACTATATTTACTTAGTATGAATTTCGTAATGCTTTTTAATATTACTGTAATGTCTTTTTTTTCTTATACTTGTTACATTATATAAATTTTTATATTTATAATAAAACGGCTTTTCATTTTTTATACTTTCATGACGCTTTGGAGTTTGAAAAGAATATTAAATGAGCAAAGGGTATCTAGAGAAAACTTTAGGTTGTTAGATAGGGACAAATATTTAGCAAGAAAAGATATATATAATTACACTTATTTTAATTTTGGTCTAACTAATTTATTTGTTTCTCTGTTTACTTATATATATCAGCTTAATTCTATCAGAGCATTATGGATATAATTAATTTTTTAGGCCTGCTAATTACGTTCTATAAAGTATGCAATGCCATTATAGTAATATAGTGGCGAATTTTAAAACTTAATTTCAGACTAAAACTTTTTTTTCTTCCTCTTGTAACAAATAGAAAATTTTTCATGGGTCAAATCTTATAATTTTTTTTAAACAAAATATATATAAATAGTAAAAGAAAAAATTTCTTTCGGGGAAGCTATAGCCTATCTCCATCTTTGAAGGGTATTATATTTAGAATAATGTTTGAGAGATTAATATTATTATATTTATTATATTTTTCATGGTTGTCTTTTTTTGCCTTAAGATGACGAGGGTCTTGTTGGACCTATATGTATTAATATACTATTCTTTCCATTTCTTTTACCTGTTACATTGTAAAAATTTGCGTATTTTTTTTACTTGTCATATTGTAATTTCTAATATTTAATGAACTTTTTCCTATTATACCTTTTTTATTAATAACAAATTTCATTTTTTTTTTATTCTTCCAAGTTCCAACATGTAAGAAAATAATGATAGAGAAATGTTTGAAAGGCATTCTAGTCTACACAAGAAAAAAAAATTTAAAATTTCATATTTACTTAAATATAGTGATGTTCAAAATGTAACAAGTAAAAAAAGCAAAGAAATACCATTTATCATCCATATTTCTCTTTTCTTTTTTTTCTTTTTTTCTGGAATTCCATATTTCTCATTTGTCATGTAGGGAAATATGATTTATTATCAAGAAAAATACCATAAAAGCCTTCATAAGAATTCTAAAAGTTAAAGGAAAATCACTTATAATAGAAGGTAATTAGTAGGATAGATTTTTTTTTTCTTTTTTAGAAATTACTTCTTTACAGCTGATACAAAAATGAGAAATATTTTGTATAAATAATAAAAGGTATCTTATTTTCAATTTTAAATATAACATGCATAAGCTTATAAAAAAAATCCATAGTAGGACAAAAAAAACCCACAAATCATCACCATAAATCCAAAATCGTGCCTGTTTATATAAAAGGACGCATCATTTGGGTACCCCTCGCAACCAACACAAAAAAAAATTAAAAAATACATAAATTAATTAGATTAAAATAAAGTAAAATTATCCTTAAGTGAAATATTTTTTTAAAGGAAAAAGAGACTTATTTATTATTAATATAAAAAGAAATAGGAATAGCTACACTAGAGGAATGTTGTGTGTTCATCCTATTAAAATATCATAATGTAAAATAATGTTAATTAAAACATATTTAGATTATTATTTGCTCAATAAACATAAAAAACTCAACAGAAGACGTATTTGTAAAGAAATCACTGATCAAATTAAACGTCCAGAGTACATAGATTAGAGCAACAAGCGAATCACTTTTAATTACTATCGTGTCAAATAAAGAAATTTTTTTCATTATATCTTTCAATAATACATAAGATTTCACTATAGTCTATTATATTACGATCGTTAGGAGGTATATGACATTTTGCTATTGAAAGAACTCATTGATAATTTATTATTGCGAGCCTAATATATCAGGTAAAGAATATTTCTACCACCAAACTGTCTCGCAACATATCAACTTTAATCTCCATAGTATTAATATTACTTTAAAAATAAATAAATTGTGGTCAGTTGCTGCTCCAAAAGATTCTTCACCAATTAATTCCAACAACTTGAGAACTGTTTCATTTATTATTCCTCTCTACCCCTTCTTATTAATTACACCCTAAGATAAGGGAGGAAACACAACAGAAAATGAAGAAGAAAAAACAGTACATTTTGACCGAAATAATAAGTATTAATCATTCCATTTTTTTATTTATTATATTGTGATAATTTTTGTTCTTTTTATTTTGTTCAAAAGTATTCTAAATTATATTTAAAATTTTGTATTTTTTAAATAGTATAATATTTAAAATATTCAAAATGTAATAAGTAAAAAAAAAATTATTTTCAATTGTACATCGTCCACCGACCCTCTTGCAGTGCTAACTTCAAAAATAAAATAAGTAAATAAAAATCGAAAATTTGAAAAAAAATAAAAGGGATGGAATGGAAGAGAAGCAGCAACATGTGCATCACCTGCTGGCCCAACACCCCCGGCACGTGTCTGCCAATACTCCCATTAATTTTTCAACCAAAGAAAAATAAACATAATTAAAGAAATATTTTAGATGTATATATAGTCAATGTAATTGACCATTAACGTGTTATATTAATTGTTCATTGGTGATTATTAATTAATACATATTATTAGCACATCAGATTATGATCATTAGAGATGCAAAATATATATCATAATATGCTAAGTAGATTTAATATTAGTTGTATGCGATTAATATTTTAATTACTTCAAATTTTGATTTAGATTATTCTAAAAAGAAAATAATATTCATTGGCGAAAAAACTTCTTAATGAAAATGCAAATGTATTATTAGATATTTTAATAGAAATGGCTATATATATACACGTAGAATAAAGTAATAACTCGTATAGCAACATTTTTATCAAATTAGAGGTATTGAATTTAAACCATATACTCCTCTAATGTATAAAAAACATAAATAATAAAAATTTTATCTCAGATAGACTGTTTTATTTGCCCTTGAAACTTTTATCTTTGCATTTACTTAATAGTATAAATTATTCTTTCACTTTTTTTCTCATGTGTGTAACTTCAGTAATTACCTGGTCTATCTTCTAGTTACAACTACTTTGCATTCCTGTACTTAGAATTGATTCATTACGTTTTCACGTGATGTAGCTCATACTATTTTCATGAATATTAATAACATATAATTCTCTTTTTTTTAAAAGACGTAACAAATTTGAATTGAAATATTAACAATATCTTATGATATATCTATCAATCATTTTTTCCAATCGTTTAGAATTTAAATTCTAAGATGAAATTACATAAATAATTTAACCTTTTAACTTTTTAGGATAGTAATAATCTCAGCATATTGTGAATAGGAGGGTGAATATGACAAAATTCATATTTTTGTAGGATTGACCTTAGGGGGAGGGGGTCAAGTGATTAGAATAGTGATGTAAGTTGATAAGAAAAGGCCCCTTTTTGTCAATATAGAAAAAGGGGGACAATTTTTGGCTCATATTTATACACCACCACTGCTTCCATTGATACCCCTCATATTAATATAACCTCTCCATTCTCCCCCACCTGCCCTCCCTCCCTTCTTCAACTTTCTTCTTCTTCTTCTTCTTCTTCTCAGCCATGGCAATTCAAAATCCAACAGCTTCATTTCTGTTCATCATGCTGATTCTCAGCCTAGCCCACATCTCAAATTGCCGGAATATCTACCAATTCAATCGCCGACAAGATAATCCAGACCGTATATTGACCCAAGAATTTCAGTGGCATTTCCAAGTACCTGCTTCTCCGGCAGCAGCTGCCGGAAAATCAAGAAAACCCAACCGGGTTGACCCGAATTACAGAGTTTCACATCGCTCTGTTCCTGGTGGACCAAATCCTCTGCATAATTGATTGGTTAATTTGTTCTTTTTTTCTTACAGTTTTTACAGGTCTAAAATATCTAGAGATAAAAAAGTTTTGTAGTTCATAGTGTGAATTTCTTTGGTCTATACTTTTCTTTTTTCAGCAAGAATTAGCATGTTTTGAATGCCAATCTTGCTATTTTTCCCCCTTTTTCTCTGTATCAAAGATTATGTATACCAGAATATATATATATAGTGGAAATGAAATTCCATTTATTGTAGATATATATGCTATGATACACGAATCAAGATTTCATCCAAAGGGGTTGACTGATTCATGACTGGGTAATAGTTTCAACTTTCAAGATTCAGATGAGGATTTCTATTATTATTAATTATTTTTTGGGTTATCCCCCCTTACACTACCTAACTAATTCAAACATGTTCTTGTATTAACATTATCAATTCGCTTATCAATTACTCCAAATTGATAGTACGGTCTATGGTCTAATTGTTTTGTAAGAATTATATTTTCTCAATAACTTAATAGAATTAAGATATTTTTATCTCATATGAAAAAGAATTGCGAATAATTGGAAAAAGAGATACTTTTAAATAAATTTTTTTCTAATTTAAGTATTGTGCGACATTGTGATAGATACTCAACTTATACTATAGATCGCATATATTGAGAATTTGTAATTTTATCTGTTCAAAAATTACACAATTATCATTGATTCAGTGTAAGTGTTTCTTGAGTAAGCAGAGCAGGTTTGGAATCCAACAAGAATTAATGAGCAAAATCAGCCATGAATAATGGTAGACAGAAAGAAGGGAGAGTTAATTAGAGAAGGAGTTGAAACCAATTACAAAGCACCAAAAAAAATAAAAAATATTGGCATTATCCCCCAACTAGAAGTTTGATGAATAAAAGAACAAAAAAAAAAAAAAAACTAGTTTAAACAAGTCAAAGTAACAGATAAAATGAAGCATTTTCAATCCTCTACTACTCCATTCCTACCATTAATATAATCTTGTTCAAGTCCTCCTAGCCTTTAAGTGTGGGACATATGTGCTTAGCTAATCCTATGGTTAAATAAGTGAAATCTTGTATATAATTGTATATTTGCATAGTAACATGATTGGCACAGGTTACCTCAATTATTTTCCTTGCAAAACAAGAACATTGACATCTCATTATAAAGAACTCAACAATTTGAAATAATTGATAAACAGTTTAGAACAGTTGATAAGCGAACTACTAACACTAATACAAGTTACGAGTTTAACTTCAATTCATGACACTACGTTAATATAACTCTAAACTAAATCTTTCTTGCAATAAAAGTTAAACTTACGAACTTGCACCGAACAGTTAATGACACCATGTCAAATGAACTCCAAGCTAAATCTTTCTCGCAATAAAAACTAAATTTATAAACACCATATTAAAAGAACTCTAGATTAGATTGTTCTCGTAATAAAAGCTAAAAGCGCGAACCAGAAGCTATTAGCATCCAGAACAGGAAGCAATTCTAAGGTAATACTACAAGTTATTCACCTTTTGTCAAGTCTAATTAGGTAAAGAGTTTGAAGCCTCCAAATTATGTTGCTTTCCCACGAGATTCGCCTGCTAAGTTTCTTGCACGCTCCATATTATACATATATTAGAAAGAAAACTCCCACGCCATTGACTTGATACAAAAGGGAAATGCTATGAATTCTATATTAGCCTAACAAAGTTTACCATTCATGTATGAAAGTTCACACCAGGACTGAAAATATAGCAGAAAATGTGAAAAAAAAAACACGCATTACAACAGTCCTATATTACATTGAGAATATGCTCATTCCCTGTCTAAGAGCTACCTCCTAGATGCACATAACTATGCTACACGAATTCATGTTACGTGTAATGCTATGCTACCATTATAGAACTAAGACCCTGACTAATAATTACATCGACTAAGCAAGACGGAATAAGGAAACTACAGACTACTGAGGGCCGAGGGCGTTAAGGTTATGGAAGAGTTCAGGAAGATGAGCATTAGTAAGTTTTGTCCGCTTACTGATTTCGTGTTTCTTCTTTTTAGGTTTGGGTTTGGGAGCAATGCCATGTACTTGTGCCATGGCTCTCCTCTTCGCAGTATTTGTTGCAGGTTTCATGCCATTCTTTTGAAGATCTTTTTCTATATCGATCATATCTCGTGGTAATTCTATCTCCCGGAACAGCTTTTTCAAATCAGAATCAACTATAATGGTGGGCAGTCTGTGATCGTTTGGGTACGCGATGTCCTCCTGCGAGTCCATGTTCGACAAGAGCCAAATTTCACCTGCAGCTTTGAGAGTCTACAAGAAGATGTAACAAGACCTCATAAGCTCATGCAAGAATTTTGAAACTATAAGGCACCTTCGTTAGCAATTCATAATATCAGTAATGCTAGAGTATTCGATAGTCATACGAATTCATGAGCCGAAAATACCTGTAAGTCTTCCATAACAGTTGGGTATGCATCCTTGAGATCAATGATAGCGATGCCCTCAGGAAACTTCTGAATTAGGGACAGAAGTTGGTCCTTGTTTCTAATATCATGCTTGGACTGTGAACAAGTTATATTCCAGATAATTATCCATCAGTCTAACGTTAGAAAAAAGTTATGTTTATACCACATTTTGAAAAAGGAAGGTGGCGTGAAACTAAAGAGAATTCAATATAATGCCAAAACAAAAGTTACCTTATATGAGAATCGTCTCCCATCGTACTTAACCTTTGGGTTGTTCCTCAAGCTGTCAAATACAGCTTTGTTAGATTTGACATCAACATAACACCCTTCATTGATTTGTTCGGGCGTCAAGGCTTGCCTTCTCTGCAGAGAAGGAACTAGATAAATAAAGAGAACTCCAAATCCTCATATTCTTTTTTCTATAGATTAAAGTAGTATTAGGAAAGATTCAAATCATCTCAGCAAATAAGGAAAAGATTGCAGATATACATCACTAGAAGAGCACAAAATGCGTACATTCTTGGAGTAAACTTTTCCCTATTTTATCCTAAGAGACTAACACACGTGCTGCTCATGCAATATCAGCCTGCTCATGCAAATTCTGTGACTTCCTGGATGAATGAAAGAAGAGACCTATAATTGCATGATCTTGACTGTCTGCATAAGCAACAGTAGAAACTAGAAGAAAACAATCAAAGGAACATCAACTAAACTATTCATCTCCCACATAAAGTATAATATATTTCACATTATATATGAGAAAGTTTTTTGCAAATGTGAGATAATATATTGCACTTCGCATTATATTTGAAATATTTCATGAATAAGTCTCTAACCATAGATCTTAAAAAGGCCTTATAGCAGGGAGTAGCAATTTTGATTCAATAAACCATATCATCAAGAGCGCGCACTTCATGAAATACATAGTTTAGCGACGAACACATATTAGATCACTTGAGGCTTACTACCTCAAGTAGCAAGTGAATGACACGCTTTATCTGAGCCCCAACAGGAGCTTTCCTTATGCTGTTGATGTGCTGAAGCCTCTCAGTATCATTTGAAAACTTGACTGGAGGAGAAGGAGATGATGTAACTAAGGGCACAGGCTTTGGAGGTGTCGACTTCAATTTTTGTTTCGCAATGCTTGTAAGAGTTGACTGACACTTCTCTTGCTGTTTCTTGAACTTATCCAAGCTTTCTTGCAATGATGCCATCTGAAGTCAAGAATAGACATATAATTCATGGAGTTGTTTACAAGAAGATAGGCACAGTAAGAGTTCAAGAACTTCAAACATTCAAGTGGAAAGAAGCTGTTTAACTGAACTTAACATTCTTCCCCTGGTTTTGTTGCAAACATGAATTTTCCAAATTAAATAAAAAATCACCATTGTTACCAAAAAGCATCCTTGACCATAGCAAGAAAATCATCAAAATTAAGCAAGCTTTCACAATAAAGAGAAAGCTTCTTGAACAATTACCATAATTTTAGTCTTTATTTATCATTTACAACTTGACAAAAGAAACCTCACATCCCACTACATCCCCAGAACTGAAGAATTAATAAAACCAAACTGCAAAGCCCTATTTCAGCATTCAAGAAAAAACTAAACAGGGAGAACCCATTACAAAACCTTACACTAAAATTCAAAAAGCAGTAAAATTTCTTCAATTCCTTACTTCTTTCCAAGAATTCCAAGAGAGATTAAATAAGGGTTTTTGAAGAGATAAAAGAAAAAAGGCTAAAAGATTACCTTTATCCAGCAAGAAACATAAAAATCACGACTTGGTAGAGACAGCACCGCAGCAATAGTACTTTTAAATTCTTAGCAGAAATGAAACTTTCAGATAAACCATATCATAAAGGGGAAGAAAAAGCAAATTCTTTCTTTTCCTCTTCTTCTTTCTACCGACTCAGAAAAAGAGGGGTTTTGCAGAGGTATGCAGGAAATGGATGAGGTTGAAGGTGATGCTTAAGATTAAATGATGAGGTGTACCACCGCAAACTTCCGTCTGCTTTTTCTCTTTGCCATTTTTTTTTTTAATTTTTTATCTTGAGGAAGCCGCTTTTTCATGTAGTAGATTTTTTTTTTTTTTAATGAATGAAAAGCCGATATTGTTCATAAAAAATTAAAAAAAAAAAGCCGATATTAATATCAAACAACATTACAAGAGTGGATGTATGAATTAACACCGAATTTGATTTTTCAAACAAGGTATAATAATAATATTATGATTTTTTAATAAGCACGAGATATAAATTTTCTTATTGTTTAATAATTATCAGTATTAAATTTATTAAATTTAAATTGTTATAATTATTAAAAGTAAATGGGTGGAAAAATAATTTTAGATACTAATTTATACGAAAAAATCTTGTATAAACACTTAACAAAAATTTTACAAGTGTTAAACGATTTTTTAAAACGTTACACTTAATATTATGTAAATATAAATTTTATCCAAATTTTTATTTAGACGAGAATATCATAATATTAAATATTATAATTTTATGTAATAATATTGTAGGAGGTTTCGTCATAAATAAATATAGAAATAAGGTAAAGTTAAATTTCGTAATTCTTTTAAAAAAACGTAAATAAATACACCTATTGAGATAAAAGTCAAAGATTAAAAGTCGATCGCAAGGAGTCAAAGAATTACACATGATCTACAAAAAGAATTTAATTATATGAAGCAAAAACTTGACATTGCTATCAAAGGAATTGCAAAACCTTATGAGAGCCTTATGTGAGACTCAAAATCTCGTGCTAAAGAGTGGACGTTCGAATCCTCTTCAAGGTCACTTGGAGAAACTGTCCCTGGTAAAATACCTATTTCGCCCATTCCTTTCGGTTGGACGAGAGTATAGACACAGAGGAACTTTGATTTGTAGAAATCTATACCAATGCAGAAGATGGAGAAGAATCCACTGTTAATAAAAACTCATTAGTCAATTTATAGCTGTTTAAACGAACTTCGTCTTTTATGTCAAACAAACGAGAAAGTACTATTCTTCGAGTTTATTGTATTTGTTTTTGGTAAAGATTAGTGTAAAATGTATAAAAAGTAGACTAACTTTGGTCAAAATAAGAAAAAAAGTGAATATATTTTCATTAGGTATTTAAATTCTTTTTCTTTTTTTTCTGACCATCAAGTATTTTGAGTGAAATAGTATACACACAAAAGATACTTTTCTTAAATTATACCATACACATTAACCCATTCAAATAGATAAAAGTGCACAAACGATATAAAATTATTGCGTTAGACACAATTGTATTATTTTACATGAACTCCATGAAAGTCTTTTTTTTTTAATAGGTAAACGATAAAATTCTTGCATCGGACCCAATTGATTATAATATTTAGGGCTTATTTTTGTCGGTAAATGAAACATTCTTTACCATACACGAACAATAGAATTCTTACATTAAACACAACTGTATTACCATACATGGATTATAAAATTCTTCCATTTGACACAATTAAATTACCATTACCATACTCGGAGCTTTGTTTTTCCTAAATAAAACATCCATTACCATACAAGACTATATTACCATATATAAACATTCAAATTCATACATTAAATACAACTGTATTATCTTATATGGACCACGATAAAATTCTTTCATTAAACACAACTGCATAACTATATACAAATCATAAAAAAATCTTGAGTTAAACACAACTGTATTATCATATATGGACCACTATAAAATTCTTACATTGAACACAACTGTATTACCATATACAAACCATAAAAATTTGTACATTAAACACAAATGTATTATTAAATATGGACCATGATAAAATTCTTATTGCACGCAACTACATTACCATATACAAACCACCAAAAACTCTTACATTGAACACAATTGTATTATTAAGTATGGACCATGCTAAAATCTTCAATTGAACACAACTGCATTACCATATACAAACCATAAAAAATTCTTACATTAAACGTAACTGTATTATCATATATGAACCGCGATAAAATTCTTCCATTGCTATTATATGTGGACCACGATAAGATTCTTCTATCAGACACAACTGTGTTACCATATTTGGGGCTTTTCTTTTTTCTTTTTACCTAAATAAAACATCCGTTACTGTTGAAGAGGTGCCGGGCCACCCCGAACACGTGTTCTCTCAGCCGAAGTTTTGTTTATAAATTCAACCTTCTCTCTCCCTGATGTCTCCTCAGTCCATTTGAGTCTCCCAAGTCCCTGACCCACAACTACAACTCCTCCTGCTGCTAGAGAAGACGAAATCGAAGAGAAAAATTGCTACAAAGAAAAAAGAGTAAAGAACCCCTCTTTTGTTTATCCATTTTTTTGTCTTTAATTTTCAAAATTGAAGCTACCAAGTTGTTGAAATTTCTAATTTTTCAATCATTTCTCTGTGAAATTCTTCAGGGTTGTCGGAAATGGTGTCTGGGAAAACCTTGGAGGAGCTTCCTCCGGGTTGGAAAGAGATTGTTAGACTCAGGAATGGGAGAAGGACAAGGGTATTCAAATTTTTGTTTTCTCTCTGTTTTTGGGTTGTTTCCTGAAATGATTTTGTGTTTCTTGTTGTTGTTTGAGCTGGGCAAAATGAAATATTGAGTTTCTATTTGATCGGTGGTTGAGTTATGAAATTGATGAAATTTAGGGTACCCATTCAAGATTAACTACACCCAAGTTACAATCTTTGTTTTATATATGCCTCCCAACTCACCTAGACAGAACATGCATGGATATAAATGTTTGTTTCAGATTGAGTAAAAGGGTTTAAGAGGGTCGGGAAGTATGGTGAAAACTTCAGAATGACTTAATTTTTAGATTGGAGGATTAAAGTTGCGTTTTGATTGTTAATTTTAGATTGGAGGACTAAAGTTGCGTCCTTTGATTGTTAATTATTAGATTGAAGGGTTAAAGTTGCGTCTTTTGACTGTTAATTTTTAGAATGGAGGATTAAAGTTGCGCCCTTTGGTTGTTGTTATATCACTTTTCTGTCAATTCAAGCTATGTGTTTCGTTGTTGGTCTTCTATTTTGAGGTGCAAGAGTGTTTACAATTGCAGGTTGTATTTTTTTTTTCATTTCTAGGCCTTAGCGTTTTTGTGTTTGTGTGGGTAAACAAGTACATTCTTGACACTGATTTCCTGGGGCAACAGTTTGAGGGGAAAATGTGAAGGAAAACCATTTTGATTCTGTTCTTACTTAAAACTTGATGGGAAGTAGGGGATGAAAGGTTGGCCACTATCTACATTGCTGGTGCCTAAACACACTTGTCTGCACCAAGAACAAAACACCCTCCTTTCAGATTTGCTTGTTGTGTGGTCTTTGTTGTTGTCAGGCAGAATGCCCTAGTACTTTCGACTTTCATCTGAAACTGGAGAAGTTTAAAAACTTAATTGACAATCTCAAATTTCCTAGTTTATGCATACATGTTATAGATATGGTCCCTTACAATTATGTGTTATCTTCATTATTGCTGAAGTTATATCTTGTTTTGCAGCACTACACTAACCCGTCTACGGGGCAAAGGTTTTATTCCAGGCAGAGTGTTCTTCGCTTTATTAATTATCAGAGGAGTCATCAAGGCTCCTCATCATCAGCAAATAAACCTGACATGGGTAGTATGGCCAGCAAAAGCAAAGTCACTCCTGTAAGTTTGAAGGTTTCTTGATCTCTGTGTTGTTACTTTAGATGCATATCCTAGCCGTCATTGGTTTCTGTTTATCGTTCACAGGACATTGATCAAGGCTCCTCACCATCTACAAAAAAACCTGACACTGGAAGTATGGCCAGCAAAAGCAAAGTCACTCCTGTAAGTTTGAAGGTTCCTTGATTTCTACATGTTGTTTCTTTTGATGCATGTCCTAGACATCATTGGTTTCTGTTTACCGCACACAGGACAATGATAACATAAATGAATCTCCAGAGTGGTTGCCTCGCGGTTGGACTGTGGAGTGTAGAGCTCGGAACCGTGGGTTTTATAAGGTACGAAAACGGAAACATAGTGCTCCTGGGTGTTCGGTGACATTGTCTTTGGCATTTGTGTTCCTTTTTAGGATGTCTAATTTTATTGGGTATATATTATTTTCATGATACTTCTAAGAGATCGAATAGCCGCTGTGCCTTTGCATGGGATGTCATGCTATTATTTGTGCATACGATTCGACCAGTTCTGATATTGATGCAAAAAGTGGAAATGTAACAAGAATAATCAATTTATGAATGTGGATAGTTCTGAACGTAGAAGAATAGGAATGAAGATGCATATTTGGAATTAAGGCACCATGTTCATAATTAAGCAATCTTGGTAAGCTAATTGACTATTACTTTGGCTTATTTCCTAGCTTTCCTGGTATTTTGTATAATTTTCTGTAAATCCATACTTGGAGCACTTCCATCTGGCACAGTAAATGAAATCTGGGAAGCTATGGACATAAGATCTATTATATCCTAGAAGCATAATGTGATTTCTAGATTGGAGATCTCTAAACTCAATGCTTTGGTTTCAGTAGTCTTGCCAGATAACTTACTACCCCCAACTCAAATTGGCTTGCAATTTTGGAAATTTCAGTGAGTTTGTAGAAAAGTAAAGATTTTGGTTTGCTATATATCCTTAAACTTTTTTGCATGAAGTATCATCCCGGGTCAAATAATGTGAACTGGAGTGGGGCATCGGGGAGCGATATTCTCCTGTCTGGTTTTGGAGTAATGTATTAACTAGCATTCTTCTCACTTGTTGTTATTGGCATTGTAGGTATATACTGATCCATATACTGGGTGCAAATTCTATTCAAAACCACAAGTCATGCAGTATTTGCAAGGGCTAGAAGACGATAAAGCCAAAGGCAAGCAGCTGGTAATTTCTTTTCAATCCTTTCTAGCTTTTGGATGTGATTTACATTTTTCATTGTTCCCGAGGGCTTCCTACTATGATGCGTGATCTATGAGGATAAATAGTTATTGCCATTCTCAAGTGAAGTAATTTCCCTTTCAGCAAATAAGTCAGGAGACCCTTGTGAAGCAACAAGACATTTCTCAGCATGGTGAATCAGTGGAAGCCAAGATTCACTTATCTGGGGAGAACAAGAATGAGAAGGGCAAGTCCCCAATGAAGGTTGTTTGTCCTGTAATGTGCCAATGTGTTTCTGACACTTTTAGTTACTGTTGTTGGAATGCATGTTGATCCTTTGAGTAATATCTAGGATGCGGAGGCGAATAATGGAAAGGATGAACTCCTACCAGTAAATAAACAAGAAATCAATACGAGAAAGCGTGGTCGTGGAACAACGGAAAGTCAGGTGATTACTCTCTCTTTGGTGTAATTAGTTGCTTCTGTTTATAATCTGCGATCCTCTATTTTCCTTTTTTCCTTGTCTTCTCCCGTATTGTCATGCATATCACGTACGTGATAGGAGCCTTATTTTAGATTACTTCTTTATTTTCTGAAGCAAGATACACCTCAAGCTTCTGAAGCATTGGAACGCAAGAACCACATATCAGGGGACAATGAGAATAACGTGAACAAGCCCTCTCTGAAGATCGATTTTTCTGTAAGTATCACTATTCTTGACCTCTTTTTGATGTATCACTTGCTGTGCATGCTATGTGCATGATACTATGAAGATGCAATTGAAATTCACTGTTCAATCGATGTCTAGGATGTGCAAGTGAAGAATGGATCAGATGAACTTCCGCCAGGATGGATAAAAGAAATCAAGATCAGAAAATCTGGTTCTGCAGTGAGAAAAGATCCTGTAATTTTTCTTCTTCATTTTTTCTTCCTCATTCTCCTGTGTTTTTCATGCTTATGAACATTATTAAGTAATATTTCCTTTTGTGTCTTTCTAATAGAGAATGCTACTCTCAATATCTGAATTTTAAGTCTTACAAGATTTTGACACGTATTCATTTTTACTTCATTTGACAGTACTACATAGACCCTGCTAGTGGATATGCTTTTCGCTCCAAAAGAGATGTTATGCGCTATCTGGACACTGGAGATATTTCTAGCTGTGTGATCAAACCAGCAAAATGGGACCTGACTGAGCAGAAATCATCTATGGAAGACACCCATTTACAGCCTCCACATGATGGGAATATATCAGAGGAATCACCAACCGGAAGACTTGGTCAGAAGCCTGAAAATGGTATACATTTTTTCTGTGTTATTTATCAATTGGGAGCCAGAGAAACAAATGGCTTGTTAAGAGTCCAATTTTGTTTTTGTTTATCCATCAAATAATTTACATTCTGCAGGTAAAGAATGCCCCCCCAAAAGCAGCACAGCTGTGCTAGAAGCTGAAAAGTCCAAGGATAAGGAAGGTGGCAGCATGTCTGAGAAGTCAAAGGATACGGATGGTGGTACTCTTGCCGCCAAGTTGACAGCTTCAACAATTGAAGAAATGTCCTTGGGTTCGGGAACAACTCGGAATGAAAAATCTGGCTTGAAGGCTGAAGGCTCTAATCAAGATGCAAAGATTGTTCCTGATAATGTGTCTGTTAAGGGTACTGGCACTGATGGCTTCCATGAACAGAAACTGCCAGAAAATGGTCTGGGTGCAAAAACAAAGACGGTGACAAGAAAATCTAAGAAGAGAAACTTGCCAAGCACGCCTGGTCGATCATCTAAAAGGCTTGCAGGGCATGAGCCTGAGATGCTGCCTAACCTCAGTCTGACTGAACGAGCTCTACGAGCAGCAGTTAGAAAGCCCCGTGAAGTGGAAGCTGATACATCATCAGGCATGACCCCTGATACATCAGCTAAGGAAGTGGGGCAGCAACATGTTACTCAGGCTGAGACAACTAGATTGTCAAGCTTGGCCTCAAGTACAACTGCTAATGAAGTGTCCCAGCATCCTGTTACAGACGCGGATACAATTATGTCATCCCTGAATACAGCAGCTAATGAAGTGCCCCAGCAACCTATTATTCAGGCAGAGACAACCACGTCATCCCTGAATACGGCAGCTAATGAAATGCCCCAGCAACCTATTATTCAAGCAGAGACAACAGCGTCATCCCTGAATACGGCAGCTAATGAAATGCCCCAGCAACCTATTATTCAAGCAGAGACAACTGCGCCATCCCTGAATGTGGCAGCTAATGAAATGTCTCAGCAACCTATTATTCAGGCAGAGACAACGGTTGCTAACGAAGGGCCTTCAGAGAACCAGGTGTCATCACAGCAAACAACTGGACAAGTAAGTGAGAGACAAGTTGAAGAGAATCCAATGTCACAAGGGGACTATTGGTCTGATCCATGCTGGGACTTTGCGTTCAAGACTCTAACAGGAGCTATTCCGCTTGAGGATACTCTGACGTTAAACAGCTGCTTCCCGCAACAAACTGGCACATCTTACAATCAGGAGAATCTAAATTTTGGACTGCCAGAATTTGAGATACCCCCCATCTTCCAAAATGACGTGCCACAGCCAGCTCTGGCACAGAATACTTCTGCTCCGCCTGCTGCAGATCAGCCATCAACAGCTCCAACTTTGGCGCCTCCTGGAAACATCAACTTACCGGGCTGCAGTTCTCAACAACCACCGAGCTTGGAGGCTCAGAAGAAAGACTATCAGACGAAGGTGAACTCATGAAGTGTAAAGCTCCTGTTTTTGTTAACATATATCTTCAACAGAATAGATAGGGTTAAGAAAAGAACAAACGCTAGGTGAATACATTTTTTGGATCTTATTTGTTGTTTTCATAGGAGTAGGTGAATGCACATCTCTCTCTCTCTCTCTCTCTTTTCAGGATCACAACTCTCTCGTTTTAGGATCATCACAACTCTCTCTCTCTCTCTCTCTCTCTCTTTTCAGGATCACAACTCTCTCTCTCTCTCTCTCTTTTCAGGATCACAACTCTCTCATTTTAGGATCATCACATCTCTCTCTCTCTTTTCAGGATCATAACAAAACTGTCTCTCCAGGATCACAACTCTCTCTTTTTAGGATCATCACAACTCTCTCTCTCTCTCTCTCTCTCTCTCTTTTCAGGATCACAACTCTCTCATTTTAGGATCATCACATCTCTCTCTTTTCAGGATCACAACTCTCGCTCTTTTCAGGATCATCACAACTCTCTGTCTCTCCAGGATCACAACTCTCTCTTTTTAGGATCATCACAACTCTCTCTTTTTAGGATCATCACAACTCTCTCTCTCTCTTTTTAGGATCACAATTCTCTCTCTTTAGGATAGTTTAGAGTAATTCCCGTCTCTGTGTAATATGTTTTGTACTTCTTGTTTATACAAGATTTTCAAAATGTACTGTCCACCTTGATAAGTGATACAATTAGAACTCTTTTCTTCCGGGAATAATTTCAGCTTTTGCTCGTTTTTATTTGCTATGATCAAAGTAGTTCTATTTTTTACTTCATGTTTGTGGGCAGGTTGGCTACGTGACGTCTTTGCAAGTTAAGTTCAGATAGATTAGTTAGATATCGGGTACTTTTGGCCTAGTTCTCCAAATGACTTAGTGCAAAGAAATTAAAGCAGCTATAAATAGGTTTTTATAAAATGTGAAGAATATAAGTTGAAAGAACAATGGAAAGAAACAAGAAAAACAAACACAGAAAGGTTTGCTTCTTTCTTCACTAAATGATATGATCCTCCTTTTATTTTGGATCATTTCTAGCTCAAAAAAAATGCTGCTTGTAGTAGCCCGCCCAGTTTATGACTTGGGGACAGGTCTTTTAGTCTCAGTATGAAGACTCTCTCCATCCGCCCATGTTTCCTTCTTGCATAGAGAAGCCCCTATCTCGAACTTGCTGCATAAAAGGAAAAGTTACTACATAAATGAGAATATAATAATAGTGTATTAAAAAATGTACAAGTTTGGAATAGTGTCATCTTTCGGCTGCCTATATGGGTTGGCGTTTTGATCTTAGGATGCCCTAATGATGCCAGTGTGGGTTCCGGAAGTGTTTGGTTGTCCTAGAGCCGTGAGGCCCTAATCATTATACATTTAGTTTCTTCCGTCCCTAGTTGCATATAGGGTTTATATATAGTTTATCCAGAGTATTTTAAACTTTCAATTTTAACCATTAAGTACTTAAATTAGGATTTTACTAGCAAAATAAACTTAGTTAAGTTCTGTATACTTAGTAAGAAATCCAAGAAACATATGATCTAACTTACTTACCTCAGGAGTGAAAACAAGGCCAACTCTAACCTCTCCTTTGAACTTATCACCTTTAACCACATTATAGGTCTTCATTGGAGCGTTTCCTTGTGCAAAGCACGGATCCAATGGCACTCTGCAAAATATCGAAATTATACAAAATTCATTCCCAAAAAAAAAAACTAAAAAATCTTTTTTTGGCAAATATCTATGGTTTTTTTATTATTTTTCACGAACAAACGTTGATAAAATGCGACAAAAACGGAAATAGTACATGGCTTCTCCGACAAAATCATCGGCGCTACCAGAATCACTGTCCATAATCTTGATTATTATTTCTGGTGTATTTCCAGCTATTGTAAATAAAAATGTTTCGTTCCATTCTGGATTTGATCCCTTTCCTGTATTATTTATAATCCAATAAAAAAAAATCATCATAATATAATATAATATAATTCTAATGAAAATTTTTAATTAAACTAATTCAACTTACAGGTGGTGTCGAGAAAGTTTAACTCACCTGTTGCAACACTGCTCTTCTTTTCTTGAGTACGACAAGTGATGATTGCATAGGGATCCATTTTCTCTGTTCAAATTTATGCAATATTTCACATAAAAATATTAATAAATATCTCATCTACACGTAATAGAAAAAAATAAGAGATTTCTTTTAATTATTTTCATGTCAAAAATTGATTATTCATAGACATTTCTAAGAATAACCTTTTAGATCAATATTGTAGTTAATATAATATAATAGGATTATATTCCTACCCATGAATAGGGTTTCATAATAAATTTTTTTTCCAAAAAAAATATAGATGATTAACGTAAGATGAAAGAACTCACTGAGAAGATCTGTGTTTTCAAGGCCTCTAGCACCAGCAAGTTGGACTTCAAGAGTTCCTCGTGTCATTTTGATGGAAAAACAAAATGATTAATGAGAATATTTGGAGATGAAAAAATTAAGGAAGATTCTGTCTAGGTTATTTACGAAATTAGTTAAGGTTTATTTATAGGTGCCAAAGTAACAGAATTGAACTGGTTCATTTATCTATCTATAGCAAAACACAAAAATTTCGGCCCCAAATGTGGCCTTCTTGGACCTATACTCTTGGATCTCCTTCCTGCCCACTCTTAACCCCAATCCACACTCTTATATGGATCATCATAGTTTTTTTGGATCATGGAGTATTTTGAACGGATATACACGTACACGATAAATGATTTTAAATTATGTTACTCTCAAATTAATATTTATTCGAGTTGAGTAGAATTATAAAGAACGATAAAAGCAATCAATAAATGAATGTATTTCCAAATATGAATGATCATAGTTAAGGTCGTAAGTAGGGAGCGGATGCAGAATTAAAATTTATGAAGTTCATAATGTAAAATTCATATAATTTTTAAGTAATAGGAAAAGTAACGTAAATAATCAAAATACATATCATCGTTATGTTATGATATGATAATCATTTATAAGTAAATTTATATTAAATGTTTCAGCAATTTCCTTTTCAATGCCTAGTTACAAATAATCAAAATGGTGGATTGTATGTTACGGAATTGGTGTTTTGTAAGGAAAAAAAAAGAAGAAAAAATTTTAGAATTTTGATCGGTTAGAGGGTTAGTTATGACAAAATATTTGAATTGAGGCTCGTTAAATAAATTAAAATTTTTACATAATAATATCAGAGAAATGCTTGAATTTAGTTATGGCAAAAGGTTATTAATTAAGGCCATCTATGATACACTTCCGTATGCCCTGGGTAGGGATTTAGAAAAATAAAAATTCAGGCAATGGGGCCTCGAGGCTTTTATTTGGTTTAGCATTAAATTCTTTCAATATATATCTTGTCACATGCAATAATAAAATTTAGTATTAAAATAATTAGTACAAAAATTTAAGCTATTTTTTAAATTAGTATGAAATTTTAAGAAATTATTTTGAGTATTACAAAAATGTCCTCATTCTACTTTGTTCAATTATCTAATTAGAAGGACTCCTTCGGTCTTCAGCATCCACTGATGAGAGCTTCCCTAATTTGACTTAGTGATGACCTCCTTAGCTGCTTGCTTGCAAGTAACAGATACAAAGGGAAAAAAGAATTTAATATTGAGGTGAGAATTCAAAAAGGTTCCATGTGTAATAAAATTATTTGTTTTTTGATGAAGATACTCTATAGATTATTTTAAAGAGGGCAATGGAAGTCGATCTCTGCCACCTTTTTTAGTCATGGAGAATTCGATGACCAAACGCAAAGCTATTATATACAATTAATTCCTTTATGAAATGTTCAAGACAAGTAATGATTACAATAAAGTCATTTTTATATTTATATTTTTATTACGATGATCAATATTTAATTATAATTACGTATAACTGTTTTAATTATATATTTTTTATATAATACATAATTTTTTAATTTTACTTGTTTAAAATTATTCGTAAATATAAAAAATAAAAAATTTATAAATAATTTAAGAAAAATATTAATTATTAATAAGAGTTTATCATAATTTTTCCTAATTTAAATTATGATTAAATTATTACCGCATTCATTTACCTTTTGTTTTATTGAATATCACTTAAGTCATATAAGTTGATAAAGTTTCTATAACACACGTGAAACCGACCTAGTAAATTAAATATAATTGACTAAATAATTTTTCCCTTTTATATTATTTAACACTAGAAGAATAATTGGGAACTCCCATGGGATATTCAACCTTCTTAACTTCGTATTACTCTCTATCCTAATTATTACTTTTTTTCTTTTTCTAGAACTTTATTATTACTTCTAGGATAAGTATTTGAAGAATTAAAACGGGTTAAATTAAAATTTTTATGCAAGGGTATAATAAAAAAATATATTAAATATTACATATTTTTACGATATAATAATTAAAAAATACGAATATTTATAAAGTGTGATAAATAAAAATACAGAATAATATTAATCTTGTATTAATCTTACACAGACAATAACTTATTTATTACATGAATGATGTTTATTGTGGTATCATGATGTCTGTTTAGGATAACATATATAGGTTTTGATCAAGGGCAAAATACGACCCTGTAGTTAGCACCTCCGGGGCAAGTAAAGGTGCTTGTTGCATCATCTTTAGGGTAACTATAAGCATCAGGGCACCTCTGTTTGAAAAACCTCGAATAATCCGTTGGTTGACAATTACCTGAGTTGCAACAATATTGATCAGTCTTAAAAACAGTACAAGGATTATTGCATCCGCCAGGAGCTCTTAATACATTAGGACACTGTCCATTAATGTCGGCTGTGCACCTAATACCTCTACATCCACCAGACGTAGGGCTAAATTCCATTGGAACATTAAAACCATCAACAAGTGAAATGTCAAAAAAGTCTAAATTATTAAATTGGTTCAATGCGTATTCTGCTAGAGTATTCGGCGGTTGACCGTAAGCTTGGCAGTTAAGAAGACCGTTGCAATCGCCGGTTTGACATCGACCGCGGCCGGAGCCGTCAAAGTTGCAATTGGTTCTCGCCCAAATGCGAGCACCTCTGGTACCTGCGGCGACGTTGATCGTCCACGTCTGGCCGCGATCGAGCCTGCGGCCACCCCCGGGGACGGCAGCCGCCCAGACTGTAAATGGGCAGTTGTTTCGGATGTCGAACGTGGCTGCATGGGAATGGGTGAAGAGGAGAGAGAAAATGAAGAGAGATGTTGAGATGATAAGAAGAATAGGGTTATGCGACGACGTCGTCATGGCTGAGGAGAAGAGAAAAATATGAGGTTTTTTGTTTATAGAAATGGGGTGAATGAAGAAGAGAATAAAGTGGGTATTTATAGATTCATTTGCAAGCATGGAATGAGTTTTTTTTTTTTTTTTTTAATTGAAGTGGATAATGAATGCTTGACTAAGAAGAAATCTTGATCAAGCAGCCACTGTTTGTGCTGAATTTCAAATATTAGATTTCATGATATTTTTTTAGTACAAGAGTTTACTATTTTAATAGATATTACATACTAAATTAATTATAAATACAAAAAATATATAAAAGGAAAAATTAATCTAATAAAAGAATCATATATAAGACGGTAATGCGTAGGAGTTAAACTCAAATTTTTTATTAGGAATTTTAATTTTTGTTGCTCCGATAAGACTTCACAGGCTTTCATAATATATAAATATCAAAATTTCCTTTTTTTTTCTTTTCTTGAAATTATTTTTTCATACTAACTCGGCTGCTAATGATAAATTTTTATGTAATTTATTAAATGAACACACAAGGAGAAAACTGTATACTAAAAATTGATCAATATATAATCTTAGAGGTCTGGACTTTTATTCTTATATATAATACTGCCCTTCAAAATATAGGCAATAAAAAAAAAAAAAAGAACTGTTTGCCAAAAGAAAAACAAATAGATTTTCTAATGTGTAGACTTCAATAATTTTCAACAGAATTTTTATTTAAACTATTATATATGATTTACTTTATTTACATTTATAACGTGATGGACCAAAATAAGAAAAAGTAGCTAGTATTAGATACTTTCACCATGAATAAGTAGGGTATGCTAGAAAATATAGGGCTCGAATATCTTATATTACTTTGTGTATCATTTTTTTTTATTATTTTTATAATTTGATATATTTTATTAATAAAATTTAATAGATAAAAGATAAATTATAAGAGAAAAAGATAAATTGTAAAAGAAAAATATATTATAAAAAAATATAATATATAGAATAGTACACAAAATGAAATAGAGAATTCAATGCCGAAAATGTTGAGGAAGGGCTAGAAGAAACTTCGTACTAACTAGCATAGCATGGAAAAGTCTAATAAAGAATTTTTCCAAGAGCCAACTGCACAAAAATTAATTACTCTTACATTTTTTTTTTCCTTAGATCATTATGTCATGATATTTGAATTCTTGAAGATTCACAAACTTTCAAATGTTATACTCTCTCTCTCTCTCTCTAGTTAAAAAGAAAATTGAGACAAGATCATATAATTGATAAAAAAAAATATAAAATTTTAATATATTTAATAAATATTTATTATATAATTCTTTTTCACGATCTTTATTTATTGATTATCTTATTTAGATATTTTTATATGCAGAAATCCTAAATCTTATAGGATATTTACTTTCCTAATTGTTTAGGAAAGTAACCCAATATATAATGTAATTCCTTCAAGATAATAAATCAAGAAAATTTAGATTGTTTTCCCCACTGAAAACTTTCATGGTCTAATAAAAAAAGATGCCTACTTTGTGGCATCCTCTGATGGACCTGCGCTGATTATAACGACAGTCCAATTGAAGAAAAACGACAAAAACAACAACTATGCCGAATGAGCAAAAGTCATACGCTTGGCTTTACGATCAAAGAAAAAATTGGGATTTATAGTTGGAATAATTCCTATACCAGAAGACCCGGATAGAGAGGAAGAATGGTGGGAAATAAATACGTTAGTGAATTCATGGATTTTAAACACTATCGAGCCTTCTCTCCGTTCTTCCATAAACTACTCTGAACGAGATGATGAATTATGAACAGATTTGAAGGAAAGATTTTTAGTAGGGAACGTGCCCCGAAAATATGAGTTGAGAACTGCATTAGCAAATTGTAAACAAGGAGGAGACTCTGTACAAACGTATTATTCACGTTTGAAAAAATTGTGGGATGAGTTAGACAACTATACTCAACTCCCATCTTCTGCATACACAATTATTAACAGTTGTTATAAATTAAAGAGAGGAAGAAAGAATTTTTCAATTTTTAATGGGACTAAATGGTGCAATTTATGGAATTGTTCGTTCTCATCTGATTCAACAGGAACCCATACCAAAAATGAAAACAATTCTTGCACAAATTTGCAAAGAAGAACAACACAAAAACATGGCCCATGGAAGACAGCGGCGGCGACGGCGCAGCCTTTGCCGTCTCCAAAATAGGATGCATGGCAGCGCTACCACGACCACCACCATCATCTTCTTCTTCCTCACGGATGGTCTGCAGCCACTGTCATCGGGTAGGACATGATGCTTCTGGCTGTTTCCTTCTCATAGGATTTCCTGAATGGTGGCCCAAATCTGGAGCAGGAAGAGCTGGTAGATCTGTTGCTTCCCTCGGCGGCGAACGAAGAGGTAACACAGCGGGCAAGAGTTTGCACGTTAGGGGGAGTGCGGGTCGTGGACGGCATCTTTCTGTCGAACTGACTAGCGCTGGACATAAATCGGCACCAGCAGGTAACGACCGAGGATGGGCATACGTAGTGAACGGTGGGACTTCTTTCTCTTCCAAAAATGGCAGCAACCAAATTGGCTCACCTTCCACAAATGGCAACAACCAAATTGGCTCACCTTCCACAAATGGCAGCCACTGTTTTGGAAACTTTCCAAATTTGGATTCCAACCAACGGTCAAAATTATTGACCTTGCTCAATAATCCCACTCCCAGACAAACCGATACACTCTCTGGTATAAAAAATTTACGGATTTTAGATTCGGGCTGTTCTCATCACATGACTGGTAGGAAAGAATACCATACATCCATAAACAGTTAGCCTGCCAAATTGTGCTAAAGCACTGGCTCTACAAGGAGGAAAGATTTCCTTAAACCCGAAACTAACATTACAGAGTGTGTTTTTAATTCCTGAGCTCAAGTGTAATTTAATTTCTTTAGCACATATAACATGAGATTTGAAGTGTTTTATCACCATCTTTGATGAATTTTGTGTGATATAGGACCGTACCTCGATGAGGCCGATTGGAGTGGGTGAGCAGAGAAATGGGATATACTTCTACCAACCTTTGTTGTTGCTGGATTTGTTCGCTTTCTCTACTATTACTTTTGATTCAAGTACTTTATGGCATATCCGACTTGGACATCCTTCGGATTTTGTCGTAGAAAATTTTTTAGGCCTTTCTAAGAAAACTACAACTCTTACTACTCCTTGCAATATTTGTTTACGTGCAAAACAAACACGTGATTATTTTCCTTTAAGTCTTAATAAAGCCTCTGTCATTTTTTATTTGATTCACTGTGATTTGTGGGGCCTTACAAAACCACATCCACTGTTGGTGCTTCCTATTTCCTTACTATCCTTGATGATTATTCCAGAGCAGTGTGGATTTATTTAATTGTCGAGAAAAGTCATGTAGCAAACGTTTTAAAAGACTACTTTGCCATGGTCAAAACACAGTTTCACAAAACTGTAAAAATAGTTCGCAGTGATAATGGCACGGAATTTCTCTGCTTAAAATCATATTTTTCCACACATGGAATGATCCATCAAACTACTATTGCTGGCACGCCTCAACAAAATGGTCGAGTAGAGCGCAAGCATCGTCATATTCTTAATGTTGCTCGGGCTTTGCGGTTCCAAGCTAATTTACCTATAAAGTTTTGGGGGAAGTGCGTCTTAACGGCAGGATATCTTATTAATTGTACCCCCTCTTATTTGTTACAAAGGAAGACGCCTTATGAAATGTTATATAATGAGAAGTCATCTTATTCTCATATTAAAAGTTTCGGGTGCCTTGCTTATGTCCATGATCATGATCTACCCAAAGATAATTTCGTGCTTGTAGTCGCGTTTGTGTTTTTTTCGGCTATCCCTACAATAAGAAAGGTTGGCGATTTTATGATTTACAAAGCAAGAAATTTATTCTGTTCAGAGATGTGGTTTTTGATGAAACCAAGTCTCCTTATAAAGAATATTCAGATACTGCTACAACACCCCCCGAATTTTCTCATTCTTACAACTTTGGGGCACAACCTTTGAGTTATTTGCACAACAACCCACCTCCGCAAAATCCAACCCAAACTGATCCCGCTACAGGCCCAATCCCAGCCACTGAAATCCATCCACACATACAAACTCACCGCCTGGACACAGCCCCAGCAACGAGCCCCTCTTCAGCCGCACCTTGCAGCCAAGAAAAGGGTCCAGACGCTGGCCCAACCTCTATAGCAAATCCTGCCGCGGACCAGCCCACTAGCCCATCCTCCTCGGACGACCAGCCTCCCTCAGCCCACATACACTTCCAACACCAAGTCCAACTCCACCCACCATGCCTTTTTTTCCCTTGGCACTAGAAAAAGTACACGTCTTAAGATGATTCCGGCACGACTTCAAGACTTCGACTGTCATGCAGCTTGGACGTCTACTATATCCCCTTCTTCTGTTCCATCTTCCTCTACGGCTTTCTCAGGTAAGTCCCGTTATCCTCTTACAAATTTCATAAATTATGATAAATTCTCTGCTCCTTATCGGCACTTTCTAGCATCTGTTACTATGAAACCGGAACCCACCAAATATTCTGAAGCTGTGTTTAATCCTAAATGGCGTGCCGCCATACAAGAAGAAATTAATGCCTTGGTACAAAATGGCAGATGGCTTTGACTACTTTGCCTCTAGGTAAATGTGCACTAGGCAGCAAATGGGTTTTCCACATCAAATATAAAGCAGATGGTACAATTGAGCAGTATAAAGCTCGGTTGGTCATTTTGGGAAACACCCAGGCCGAAGGCATTGACTTTATAGAGACCTTTGCTCCCTTTGCTAAGATGGTTACTATTTGTACTCTCCTATCCGTGGCCGCCTCCCGAAATAGGCCGATACATCAGATGGATGTCCATAATGCTTTTCTCCACGGTGATTTGCACGAGAAAATATATATGCGCCCCCCTCTGGATTTCGTCCTCCTCACATTGGCCAGGTTTGCAAACTCCAGAAATCTTTGTATGGTCTCCGTCAAGCACCCCGGTGTTGGTTTTCGAAGCTCACCAACGCTCTCCGTAAGTGTGGATTTTCTCAGTCCTATGCCGATTATTCTTTTTTTACTTACTCTCGGAATAATGTTTTTTTATACGACCTCATTTATGTGGACGATTTATTAATTACTGGGAATTCTCTTACCTCCATCACTAAGTTCAAAGCCTCCTTGAGTGCTTGCTTCCATATGAAGGATTTGGATCCCCTTAAATATTTCTTAGGTATCGAAATTGCAAGAAATCCTTCGGGTTTATTTTTGTGCCAACGCAAGTATACCTTGGAAATTCTCTCAGAAACCGGTTTATTGGGAGCCAAACCAGCCTCTACTCCTATTGAACTGAATCATCAATTAGCCAAAGCGACTGGTCCTTCCTTCAATCAGCCAGAACGCTATCGCCGTCTCATCGGCAAGTTGATCTACCTCACTCTTACTCGTCTTGAGCTCACTTACGCTGGTCACACACTTGCTCAGTTCATGCACGCTCCCCGCTGTGCTTATTGGGATGCTGCTATTCGTGTTGTTCGATATCTCAAAGGCAGTCCAGGTCGTGGCATACTTCTTCAGTCTAAGTCTCCTTTGTACTTAACCGCATATTGTGATTCAGATTGGGCTATGTGTCTTATTACTCGCCGTTCTGTTACAGGATATTTTATCTCTCTCGGTGGATCGCCCATTTCTTGGAAAACGAAGAAACAACACACGGTTTCTTGTTCTTCTGCCAAGGCTAAAATCGCTCTATGGCTATGACTTTGTGTGAGTTAAAATGATTATCTCGCCTCCTTAAAGATCTTCAAGTTCCCATCACTCGCCCCATTCAGCTACATTGTGATAATCAAGCCGCTCTTCACATCGCGGCCAATCTCGTCTTCCACGAACGGACTAAGCATATTGAAATTGATTGTCATTTTGTCCGGGATGCTTTCCAAACTGGTTTTATTTCTCCCTCCTACATTTGAAGGGATCTTCAGCCTACTGATATTCTCACAAAGGCTCTTCATCCTACTCAGTTTCATCATTTAACGTGCAAGTTGGGCATTACCGACCTTCATGCTCCAACTTGAAGGGGAGTATTGAGGCTTATATTTAGCAGCTTCCATAAATAGATATTTAACAGTTTCCATAATTAGATATTTAGTAGCTTCTATGCAGAAATCCTAAATCTTATAGGATATTTACTTTCCTAATTGTTTAGGAAAGTAATCCAAATTTAGATTGTTTTCCCCACTCGAAACTTTCACGTTCACTATAATATTCTTCAAAGTCATTAATAATATATTTATTTGTTAACACTTGAATAATTTTCATGGAATCCTATTATTGAAGAACGATAAAATGGAAAGATTTTATTAATTAAATTAAAAAAATATAGCTATAAGTGTACAACAACAATTTTCTTATATGTTTTGAAATTTAATTGAAAATAAGTATTAATTCTTAAAATTTTCAAGATAAAAATTTTAAAAATAAACTCTTTTATTCACATCCTAAATCTTGAATCAACCATTTAATTATTGCTGAATTATTCGTTAATGGTTAATGTAAATTTTGCTTTTATGAGGGGTAGAATAGTGGGATGCCCATATGACGCAATCCTGATTTCGTCATGCTGAGGCAAAGTAGTTGAAAATATCCTAATGGGTGAATATATGGGTTGAGCGGTTGGAATTATTTATTATATTTTTTATTAATAAATTTGTTTAAATAAAAAATAAATTTTAAATGAAATTATATCATAGAATTAAAAGATTTTATAGAAAATTTCACAAAAAATTAGTACTACTTCATATTAGAAATATAATCTTTTTAAATATGTGTATAATAATTAACATATTTTTTATACCTTTAATAATTAATAAATAATGATAGAAGACAAAAGCAAGTCTTTTGTAATGGTGGGGGAGAATGAAGAAGGGAATTTAGGTGTATTTATGCATTAAGTTTCAAGCACATATTGAGAATTTTTCTTTCTAAAGTGGATAATGAATTGATTTATAAAAAAAAAAAGTGATTTACCCAAAAAAAATAAAAAAGAACGGTGACTAAGAATAGGAAGTCAATATTGGTCTTGCGGATAGCAAAATTTTCGTCAAAAGCGGGATCCCATTTCTAATGGAATAGGAATTTCTCAATTTTAATTGAAAAGTAGGATGAATATGAGATTTTATTTTGTCCATTCCGTTTTTTTCCTACTCGTCTCATTTTTGTTTTGTCCCGTACACGTTCTATATTGTATTTTTTAATAAGCTTTTGTTGAAAATATGTATTTTCAAGTTTTAAATTATTTTTTTTTATCTTAAATAAATTTTTTACTCTTTCAAATTAATTATAAGAATTTAAATGAGACTAAATCTCTTATATTGTAATAGAACTAAACGAAGATTTTTAATCTTATGTTTTTTGGGGGGGGAGGGGGGAAGAAGAAGCCATGGTCAAGCATCCATAATTGTTTTTTTAGCACCCGTTAAACGTCAAATTGAGATTTTTCATGATATGTCTTTTCTTTTTTTATCGAATGAATATGTTTTTTTTTAGTATCGAATTGTTACATTATCGGTACTGAATGACGAAAATTTTGAATCATAATATTATTACAAGATGTCTTAATTTTATATCCAAATTCTGTTTCACAATATACATATATATTTGACATATATATATTTGTCTTGCTAGTGACGTATATTCACTTTCTAAATTTCGATTTAATTTTTTTATAAATAGAATTGGTGAGAGAACGAAAACTAGCCCTTGTGGCTCTTTGCATCCACACGTGCGAACGAGAACTCCCCCTATCAAGTTAGGCGGGGGTGGGCTGCTACAACATCATATGTCATGATGCTCTTCTAAAGTTTCTCTAGTCCTTTGCTAATCGGGGCTAAGATCCAGTCAATCGAAAACAATAAATTAGGAAATTAAGAGTAAGAGGGATCTTGAACTAAGAAATAGACCTTAAAAAATAGTTGAACAGGAGGATCAATTTAATAATTTATTATATTTTTAAAATTTAAAAATATTTATTTAAATTAATTATTATATATAATATATTTTGTTCGCATTAATGCATGAGCAAAGAGACAAACCAAACGGATAAATCACCATGACTGTGTAGGGCAAATGTCGAGCAGGACTAGAAAAAGAATTATTCCAGAAATCAACTGCTTCAAAGAAATTTATTATTTATTTTTTTTTTATGAGCGTAAAAGAAACGTCGTACTAGCATAGCATGGAAAAGTCTACAAATAATACCATTTCTTTTTGGATTGATTTTCTATACTAGCAATGTCCTTTATTTGTAAAAGTAAATTATGGGTAACTAATTAAAAATATACCAAGATTCAAAATAAAAAAATTTAAATAAAATTAATTATAAATAACTATGAACTATTTTAATTTTTTTATTTATAATCATGAATTTTTATTTTATCTTCTTTTAATTATAAACAATTTTATATCTTCTATAAACTATTTTCGACATCTCAAATGCAATTATGAATTCATGATTATATTTGAGAGGTTGGAAATAATTTTTGCCTATTTTCAGAAGAACAAAAATAGTTAATAATTAGAAAAAGATAAAATAAAAAAGTTAAGATAGTTCATAATTATTTATAATTAATTTTAAAAAATTTATATCAAATTTTAAAGTGAAAAATGATTCAAAAAGCTTGCTCAATCCAACAAACTTAAGTTGGACGAGGAAGATCAAGGGTGTATTTATATAACATTTTTAAATCTCAAATTTTAATTTTAAAATTCATATTTTCTCTTACAAACAAGCTCCTTTTTACCAAATTTAAACTCCAATTCTTGTTTAGTAATAAAGGAGTGAAATTATAAATTGAAAGGTTACGTAAATTCTTCTCATAACTTTTTTATTACATAAACATAGACAATAGTATCCATGTTAGCACATCAATCTAGATGTGCAAAAACCTTATTCTATGCTCATGCCACTTCATATATAGTCCTACCTCTAAGGACTTTGAAGGCAAGGCAACCATACATATATATTTATTTATCCTATATCCATATGATCCTCCCATTTAAGGGCAAAACACAACTCTATAGTTTGTACCAGAAGGACAAGTAAATGTACTAGTTTGATCATCCTTAGGATAACTATAAGCATCAGGGCACCTCTCCTTAAAAAACCTCGATAAATTCGTAGCTGCACAATTTCCAGAATTACAACAATATTGATCTGTCTTAAACACGGTACATGGATTATTACATCCTCCGGGAGCCTTTAATTCTCTAGGACACTGTCCGTTAATATCCGCCGTACATTTTATGCCACGGGTGCAACCATTGGATGTAGGGCTAAAATCCATTGGAACATTAAATCCATCAACTAATGAGATATCGAAGAAATCTTTGTTGGCAAATTGATTAAGAGCATATTCAGCTAGTGTGTTTGGTGGTGAACCGAATGCTTGGCAATTAAGTTGGCCGTTGCAGTCACCTGTTTTGGAAAATAGGATAATTAATGTATTATTATTATCATGGGAAAATATTCAAATGAAATTCAAAACCTTAAAAGTACTAGATTTATTGAAAAATGTCATATTTTTCTTCAAATTTCAATTTTTATGTCTTTTTCATATCACTCCTCCACTTTTTATGTCGTAATTTTGTTAGATTTAGTTTGGAAAGGAACTTAGGTGAATTTCTTTATTTTTAAATAGTACTTTACATGTTGATCAAATCTCCTTAGATTCTAGCAATATAAAATAATGATAGAATATTGTGAGGAAAGATATGAAAATTGTTTAATAAGATGAAAATGGAAAATAAAAGTTTAATAGCAAAAGGCAACGTAAACTATCTTTCTTAAGAACATTTTTAGTCCATTTCTCTAAATAAACGGTTCCAGTTCAAATATGATGTAACATTATGTACGAAATATTTTTAATATATTATTCTATTAATAAACTTTATTAAATAATTATAGTTACATATTACGAAAAAATATTATAAAAAATGTTACATATGATCTTAAACGATGTATTTCTTTCCGCCGTTTTTTTTACATGTCAAATTTTTACTGATTTTTGTATTTTTTTTCTTGTCACGTTGTGAAAAAAATACAACATTTAATGTATTTTTCCTATTATACCCTCACATTAAAAATAAATTTCAACTCCTTTCACACGAAAAACTTATAGTAGTATTAATGAAAAGAGAGAAAGCTTGAAAGACATTCTAATTCACACAAAAAACGTATAAAATTCATATTTTCTTAAAGTGATGTACAATATGTGACAACTAATAACAAAAACGGAGGGAGTATCAATTTTTTATAGTCAAGAATCGTCTGTACTACTTTTGTTTACCACTCACTGTATTACTTCGGTTTATAATATATTTTTCTTTTAGAATTAAATTTTTTTCTTATGGTTTATTTTTTATTTAATAATTTTTATCTTATGATTTATCTTTTATTTAATAAATTTTATAATTAATAAATAATTAATTAATAAATATATCAAAATTTGTAGGTGGCACCTAGAGATAGAGGGCATGGTTTGGACAGTTTGAACCGATTTTTTACCTGTTTGGCACCTTCCTTTCCCAGATGCATCAAAGTTACAATTGGTCCGACCCCAGATTCTAGCTTGTTTAGTACCAGCTGCAACGTTAAGTGTCCATGTTTGGCCACGGTCTAGCCGTCGGCCTCCGCCGGGCACAGCGGCAGCCCAGACGGTGTGAGGGCAGTTGTTTCTAATATTAAAAGTGGCTGCATAGGTAGTACTAGTGGCAAAAACACAAGCAATAATAACAAAAATAAAGAGGGACTTCATTAGAAAACTCATGGTTTTGATAATATGGCTGGCAAGTTTAATTTGGTTTTTGGCATTAGGGTTTGGCAGCAGAGGCTTTATATAGGTGAAGGGTGGGGATATGTCGCTGTAATGAAAGTAGATACGTGGATATTTATTATTATTATTATTATTATTATTATTATTATTATTATGTGCTGTTTTCTTTTTGAATTTTCTTCGTAGAAAATTAGTCAAGAACTGGCCATATTCCATAGAAACTGTCTGTGTCCAGATGGCAGTGGCCTAGGGCTTCTCAGGTATGTAACTTCTTCTTGTGATCAAACTTGAAGGCTGCTATGAGATGAGTTTTACTCCTCTAATTCAAAGAAAATTGAAAATTTAGTTTTCTTTTATAGAATATTGAATTTATTTTCAGTTTTTTTTTTCTAAATAAGAGATTATTTATTGACAAAAAAGTCTGGATCATTACAACTAAACAAAACTTTTTTTTCAATACAAAGAAGAATAAAACAATTATAAATGAAAATAAAAAGATTACATATATAGAGTAATAAAGAAAAAATTGCGTAGATAAAATAAATTAATAAAATAAACAAACACTCAACAATTTTCTTTCTAGTACATTCGTCGTGATCTTTTTAAATAACCAAAACAACACAAAAGGCTCAAATTCACTGTTATTGCAGTCAGACGTAATCTTTTTTACTTAAAGACATTCTTTCCAACCTTTGTATTGGTATGATATTAAAGGTTATTATATGACAATTATTTTGTAACAATTTATTTGGTTCCTAAAAGTTTATATTATAAAAAAACTCAGAAATATAATTAATATATATCATTATTTTAGAGATTTATTTTACATAGAAATAAGTAGATAATTACAATTAAGATCATTTATTTAAATTAGAGAAAATAACTTATTCATAGTCGTCTTATTACAAAATATATTAATACATTATCTCGTACATTTTTTTTAATATAACACTTTCCAGTTGATGTAATAAATATAATCATATACTTGGACTTGTAATATAATTGAAACATCAAATCATTAATTTTTTGTTTAAAAGAAATTAAAAAATCAGTGAAATTATGTGAGATGTGTAGTGCCCTTCAAAATGGCCTAGGATTAGAAAAGAAAAGACCAAAATTGGGAGTAGAAGATTAATAGGAGAATGGACAAAAAAATTGAGGTGAAAAGTCTAAGTCTATGATGATAATAATACTAAACAAGAATGATGAAATTGTAACGTTTTCTAATCGTGGCATCTCATTATATAATTTTGTTATACTTGTTTTGATTGATAGAAATTGGATGACCATGACTTAGCTTCCTGAAAATTCCATTTGAAATTTCTAGGCTTTTATGTAACAAAAAAGGAAATATCTATAAATACGGTTTCAAACCATCTTTTCAGTGGTAGAAGTATGTTTTGGGATAGATAAACTAAACTTGAGAATCTATATATATAGCGTGAAAAAATTCAAAAAATTTTATTTTTAGATCTAAAATTTCTGCAATTTTACAAAATCTTCTAAATTCTCTCTAAAACCACAAATTTCAACTATAGATTTTGGAAGATCCGACCGTTGTAATTTGAAAAAAAGATTAGTATTTCGATCCTTATTTATTTACATTTTTAGTAGTCGAAAATTTAAAAATAACCGTTAGATTGAAAAAAAAATTCTTGCAGAAGTACGCTGGGTCGCCCGGACTGGTGATTGGATCCCTTGCGGGTTGCCTGGTCTAGTGACCGGGCTTGTAGGTTGACCGCCCAGTCTAGCGATCTTATTCTTTTGCGGTCGTCGGTTCATGCGGTTAGACCGATTCGGTTTTTTTTAAAGATTAGTTTATTTTTTTAAGATTATTTGAACTCCAAGCTTGCAACCCAATGTAACATGCAGTCGGTGTTAAGATGTTCTTAAACTTAAATACTAAGTGACAATCAAATACGTATTCACTTTCATAGCTGTTTCTTTCGCCTAATTCACTAACTCTACTTTTGAATTAAAGATTCGATCAGTTGCAAATAAATGTCCGTGATCCACGTATTCTTCTAGTTCCAAAAATTCTTCAAACGCATTTGGATCTACGTCGTTTTGTTACGATATTGTACGAAATAATTAAAATATGAACATATTTTATATTAAAAATAAAATTGTAAAAACAGTGTAATAAACAAAAATTTAATATACTAACAAATAAAAAACCAAAAATAACATCATATCCTAACATTTAAAAAAAAACACAAATTTCATATACTAAAAAAAAATTTTAAAAAATTCAACGGCTCGAGTTGCCCAGGCCAGCGAGCCGGACCTGAGCGGGTTGCTCATCTGGGCGACTGTCGCTGAGAACGAACCGCCTAAATGGGTGAACTGCTTAGCTCCGATTCACCGATCCGGCCGATCCGAGCCTCAGTTCCGAAAAAAAAATTTTGAGCTTTCCTTACCTCTAAATTCACATTTTCTTCCACAAATTCTTCATAATAATGCATATCTACCTCCAATACAAGTTCAATGTTAAAGATTATAGTCTTAGAGTAGAGAGAGAGTAGAGAGAAATTTTGTAGAGAGAGAAAGAGTAGGGAAGAGGATGGAAAATTTTGAATTTTTTCGCGCTATACATATAGATTCTCAATTCGGTTTATCGACCCCCGATATTTTTATCGCGTGATTGAGAAAAGTGATTGAAAATAAAAATTTTATATTCATGTAAAATTGAAAAAATTATATTATGAACTCAATTTATAAGTAAAAAAATAAATCTTTTGAAGAATGGTAAACTATATCTATGATGTAATTTAATACAATCTAAGCGTTTATATCCTTACTAAATGTTTTATTGACGGGATGTATAACAAAATTATGTCATGAAAACCCTTCGTATATTAATGTGTTCGAATACATCCTGGACAAATTCTATTAAAAATAAAACTATTTGCCTAACGTGTAATTTCAAAATATATATTAATTCAGATAAAATATACTAAATATGATAATTTATGTATACATTAATTTGGAATTTAATTATCTTGTACTCGCCATGCATTTGAAAAAACTTAAAAAATATCAAATAACGTGGTCCACAACAAAATTTTCCTATTTTGGTAGGATATTTTTTTTGTTGAATAGAATATTTAGAGTGTATTTATTTAAAAAATTCAGCTATAAACATGATCCATGTCTTCGTTTATGGACCTTGTACATCATCCTCCTTGTTGTTCTTGTCTCCAAAATTAGAGACATAATCGATAATTAGAGGTGATGTAGTTTAATATAACTCACATAACGTGGTCCACCACAAAATTTTCCTATTTCGGTAGGGTTTGAATTTGAATTTTTTAATTTTATGAATGGGTTTGAATTTGAATTCTTTTTAAGAGAAAATTACCCCGTTAGCCCATAAATAATTTATACTTTTCTTATTTTGCCCAAAAATAACTTCTCGTTGACATTTTATCTAAATATAATTTTCGTGCAGATTATACTATCTAATTCTTAAAAAAGTACTAGAATTTGACGAATATTTACACGTGAGTAACATGTGTCGTCGGAGAAAGATATATTTTTGTCATTTTAAAGGGTGTTAACGTGTAAAAAGACAAATAAAACACTCTTTTAGTCTTTTTTATTTATTAACACCTTTTAAAAAGACAACCCTACAGGTTAATTACGTGTAAAAATTCATCGGATTCTAGTAACTTTTTGATAATTTCATAGTATAAGTGTAGGTAATTGTACTTTGGGTAAAATATTAATAAAAATTATTTTTGGACCAAATATGAAAAATATAAATTATTTATGGGTATAACCGTGATTTTCTCTCTTTTCCTTTTGTTTTAAAAAAAGACTATTTTATGAATGGGTTTGAATTTGATTCGGTTACTACTTTCCCAGTCCTCTCTGGAATCTCTTTTTCTCTCTCAAAAAATGTCAAAGAGTTTCTCCGTTTCCCGCTACTCTGTCACTCCCAAATTCTCAGAAATTCTCTCTCTCTAAATTGTTTTCTTCTTCCTCCGGCGACGGCGAGCCCTACCTTTTATCGTCAGCTATCTACATTCTTCGACCGAACCGCGCTTCTTTGTCTCCTTCAGTTTGACCGTTACTGATTGGAACTTGGAAGCCATTAACAGTAGCTTCTCAACTGATTAATTGCTTTATAGGTGCACTAGGTTAGTCTGGCTTCTGATTGTAATTTTAATGTTGATTTTTTTTTTGGCATTGAATTGATTTGTTTTACTGTTTAATGTGTTTTTAATGTGTTTTAGAGAAGAAATTTGAATTGTTGCTTTGAAGTTTTGGTTTTTAATCAAGAAGAAGGAAACAATGTAGGTTTTGTTGCAATAGGAATTCTTGCTTTTATAAGTTTTGATTTTTAATCAAGAGGAAGGAAGATGATCGTTAGAGATGTATATGTTTTTCTATCTGTTTGAATCTTTGATTGGTGGACTAATGTTAGTTCTCCGTTAGCACATGGAGAATGGTGAAATCCGACGTTCTCAGTTTATTTTTATTGAAGAATCAATATTTTTAAATATTAGATGGCATTGATCATTGTTGCAGTAAGATATGAGTGGGATTGTCTTCCCTTCCCGTATCTGCTAAGATGTGTGGATTAAATAACTACATTACTTAACTCTATCAGTTGAACCTCTATTTATTTGATTAGTTACATTTCCCAGTACTCTACTCTTTTGCAGGTTCAGAATTTAATCCAGCAAGGAAGTAAAGAATGGTGGAACGTAAGGATCAAGTGCATACTCCAGATTTAACGAAAGAAGTTGGATTTGTGTTTTGTGCATCACGCTCTGAAAGCAGTTACAATGCAATTACTCCAAAATCTTCGTATGATTCAGGGTCGGTCATTACTCCAGATGTCATCCTTAAAAACTGAAGTTGTTTAGTTTTGCAGCAGCTTGCTTAATTGTGTTTGTTAATGTTGGCATTTGCCTTGATGCTTGATCACCACGTTTTAATCATATCAGAGTCTTTGATTATATTTTGCTCATCTGCCTATGTACTTGTGCAATGTTGTGCAGCAGTGGTGTATTTGTTTGTACTGAGTATTCAGTCAGTCACTTATCTAAGATAGGAGACTACTCATTTTTACTTGTTAAGAGTTTTTACTACTCACTTTTTTTAAGGGTTGTTACTTTTCCATGTTTCTTCTTAGTTTCCGGAGAAACTCTGGTCGAATTAGACGGTCTTCGCAGGCAGGCTGGACAGAGGAAGAGGTTAGTTGTTTTTCTTCTATTGTTTTATTTCTCTTTCTCTTAATTGATCTTACTGTAGTGTCATATTCTTATGTGATTCTTATCTATAATTACTCAACTTCTTTGTCATTTAAATTGGCTCCAGTAGCGTAGGATTTCTTTTCAGACTTGCATTTTGTTTGTGCAATTCAAGAGAACTTATCGAAGTATATAAAGCTACTGCATTTTCAGTTACTTGTAATTTTTTGAACTTTCTCCCATCAAGGGTATCAATATGTTTTTGCATAAAAGGAACAGTAGTAGAAATGCCTGTAGGTATAAGACCTCTTGTCTACTTAATCATATTGTAAAAAAGTACGACTATGCTTTATATTGCTGTATTGCCTGTTTAATTTTCGTGGTTTGTCTTCTTTCAATGGAATTACCCATCTTAACTTCTTTCATATGTTCATAGGATTATCGGCTGGCTGAAGTGGTAAAGAAGTTCAATGGGAGGAATTGGAAGAAAATAGGTGAGAATTATATTGTTATAAAAGCATTAACATATGATCTGGTTCTTCCTCATACAACGTTATAATACCTGGAGTAAGTTCATTTGTAAGGACTTGTGATTCTTGCATGTCCACATGGTTTTCACACTAAAGTCCTAAGTTCCTAGTTTTGATGGTAGATGGATAGATCAAATAGTTCTGTGATTGTACGTTCGATGAAAACTGAATAAGTGATCGAATCTTCTTGTGCAGCTGAATACATGCCTGGAAGGTCAGATGTTCAATGCTTGCAACGGTGGCAGAAGGTTCTGAATCCAACTCCGGCTTTGAATTTGCATCATTCACCAATTCTAGCTTCAGGTATTAGTAATTCTCCGCAAGCCATCAGGCGTCATCATGAGAAAACAGGGCACATACAGCATTCTTCACTGCTCCGAGGAGGCGATGTTGGTAAGCCTAATGCTCTTGAGCTAGAAGGAAGTTTGGAAAATGATGCTGATGCCTGTTCTACAAACTACTCATCAAAGTCTCGTACTTGTGAAATCTGGCAGTCTTCTTCTGATACAGAAGAAACCTTTGTTACCAAACTGATTAAGCGCATATTCGGCAAGTGTTTTTGCTGGTGAACCATAGGCTTGGCAGTTAAGTTGGCCGTTGCAGTCACCTTTTTGGGAAACAGAATTAATATCGTTATTATTGTAAAATTTTCAAATAAAACTCATAGACTTTAAAACTCAAAAACTCCAAGGGAAATTAATTAGGTCGATTTTTTTCTTTTTTTAGTAAAGGATTAGGTCGAATTGTTACCGAAAGAAGTTATATTTTTCTTTAAATTATTAAACTTTAATTTTCTCTTTTCTTCTTGATATTAACATACTTTTTTTGTGTCTCTTTACATATTACTTTTATCATTTTCATGTTGTAATTTAGTTAGATTTGGTAAATTTAGTACATATATGGGATAAAAGTACCAAGATTGAATTTTGGACCATAAATGTTAGATGACATAATTCATTTCTAATCATTTTTAATTTGGTTCATAAAAGTTTATTTTATAAGGCTTTTGTACTGTGTACATACTTCTTAATAACTTGAGATATTTCTTAATACTGATCAACATTTTAGTATATATTATATATATTGTGTGTTTTTATTCAATATCCAATATTTATTCAAATGGTGTACTCGCATTAGAATTGCACCTAACATAGATTAGAGAAGTGGTAAAAACTAATTAATCTGGTATTTGCGTGTTGAATTGCGAAGAAAAACTCTTTGATAAAAAATTATCATGATTTTCTTTATATAATTTAGAATCTTTTAAGTTTTTTCAAAATTGCGTTTCGGAGGTAGCATGACAGAGAGCATTCCTTCAAAACCAAATAACACTAATAGCTTCACCGAATACATGTTCCAATTCCAACTTCTCATTACCCCATCAGCCCTAGTACCTACATTACTATTGACCTACTTGTCCACAGTTGTTCTTCGACGAATCTTGCTATCAAATTTTCTTTTATTTACTTGTAATATTATGAAAATAATACCATATCTAATCATCTTTTTCCTATCATGCTCTTCCTAAAAGGAAATCAATCCATATTTTAATTGCTCTTTCATGTAAAATTGTACAAGTATCAGTGCGACATGATTATGGAGAAATAAGTTCTTCTTCTTCAATTATTTGAGGTGGATGTACTATATTAGATTAGGTACCAAGCTTCGCAGTAACGTCAAGTCTAGTTATATACATATTTATCTTGATAGTTTATCTAATTTAGATAATCAAACCTATGATCTAATTTATCATTCCTTAATAAAAAATCTCTTTTCTAACAAGAAAAAAAAATGATCTATGTACACCCTAATGTGCAACGTCCAGTAACAACAGTTTGGAACATCCTCACTAGAGCCATGAAAGACACCATTCCTCCAAAACCAAATAACACTAATAACTTGTTTACTAGAGCCATGAAATCTCAGTATCCTTTTTTTTTATTTATTATTATTTACTTGTTATATTATGAAAATAATACTATATTTAGTGATCTTATCCTCATCATGTCAATCTTCAAAGAAAAATTTTCAATCTGTACTCTAATTGTTATTCTACGTAATATTGTACAAACGTCAATGGACATGATTCTGGATAAATAAATTTGTTCTCAAAAGGACAGTTATAAGATAAAATCTCACTATTATTATTTTTTATTTTACTTGTTGGCAATACTATATTTAATTATATTTTTCCTATCATGTTCTTCCTCAAAAATAAAATTCAATCCATATTCATGGATTTTAATTGTTATTTCACGTAAGATTGTACAAATATCAGTACGTCATGATTATGAAGAAATAAATCCGTCTTCTTAAAAGGACAGTTATATGAGTATTATACTGGATTAGGTATCAAGTTGGCAACAACGTCAAATCCGGTTATAAACATATTAATCTCGATAGTTTATTTATTTCAAATAATCAAACCTAACGTACGTTTATTCATAACGTTTATCTTTGATTCATGTCCATACAAGAAAAAATTACCTTCCATTCAAAGAAAAAATAATAAAATTAACGAAGACATCTTCGAAAGTAATAAATTGAAATTCATCATCCAAACAAGGAAAAAAATCAAAATAAAATCATCTTACATTGAAATTCATTCAACTGAACTACAATGTCCAACAAACAAACAAAGCCCAAAAAAGTAAAAAATCTTCACAAAAAGGAAATATATTTCAAATCCCATAGAAAAGATGAGTAGGACACAAACACATCTCAAACTAACGCCGTTAAGAAGCCAACCGTTAAAAGTAAATAAAAAAACAAAACAAACCTTCTAACGTAAGTCTCTCACACTTCCCCATTTTAAAAACGGTCCAAAAACTTTAAAAACGCCAACTCATCAGTTACGACTCAGTAACTCACTGAGTAAGAAACTCGGTCCTCTCTCTCTCTCTGTCTGTTTATAATTCCCCACTCCTCTCTGGACTCTATATATTTGTCAGATAGTTTTTCTTTTCTCCGTTTCCCGCTACTCTCTGTCACTCCCAAATTTTTTCAGAAAAAAAATTCTCTCTCTCTCTAAGATGGTTTCTTCTTCTTCCTCCGGCGATGGCGAGACCTGAGCTACATGCATTCTCTGACTGGAACGCGTTCTTTTGGTTTGACGGTTACTGATTGGAACTTTGAAGGAAGGGAAGCCATTAAAGGTATAGCTTCTCGAAACTGATTAATTGAACTCTGTTGGTGAACTTAGGTTACTTTGGCTTTTGATTGTGATTGTAAGGTTGAATTTTTTGTTTTTTTTATGTGTGTTTGTTGTTTTGGAATTGAATTGAATTGTTTTTTAAAAGAAATGAGGATTGTTGATTGAAGTTTTTGGTTTTGGATTAAGAGGAAGGTTAAGAATTGAGGTTTTGTTTTGAAATGAATGAAAGTTTCATTGATTGATTGTTAGATGCATGTTGGTTTTTAATCTGTTTGAGTCTTTGATGGGTGGACTATTGTTGAGTTCTCCGTCAGTACATGTTCTTTCTCTGTGTGTTTTTTTTTTCCTTCTCGGATTCTTATGGCCTGAAATGCGGTGTTTTAAGTTTATTTTTATTGAAGAGTCAATCGTTTTAAATATTAGATGGCGTTGATCGTTGTTGCAGTAAGCTATGATGAGTGGGATTGTCTTCCCCGTGTCTGCTGCTAAGATATGTGGATTAAATAACTATTTTACTTAATTTTGTCAGTTGAACCTCGATAAGACGAACTATTTATTTGATTAGTTACTTTTCCCAGTACTATTCCAGTTCCCTCTATATACCTTAGCACCGACACCCCATGAAAAAGAAATGTAGAAAAAGCAAAGATGAAATTGGGAGTTCTTCAGGACACGATGATTTTATTTGCTGATCTTATAGCCTTTTTGATTGTTTTCTCGTTCGAAAAAAATCAGCCTAAATGTTTCGGTGGTACTCTCTACTCTTTTGCAGGTTCAGAATTTAATTCAGCAAGGAAGTAAAGAATGGTGGAAGTTAAGGATGAAGTGCATACTCCAGATTTAATGAAAGAAGTTGGATTTGTGTCTAATGCTTCACCGTCTGACAGCAGTTCCGATGCCATTAATAAAAAATCTCCATCTGGTTCAGGGTAGGTCGTTACTTTTGTCTGTTATGGTATGATTGGAGCTCCAAAACTTCACATGCAAAGGAATGCTTTCAGGGTACAGCTTGTTTTCAATCTGACTTCCGAAACTCCAGACGCCATCCTTAATACCTCAGCTGTTTAATGTTGCAGCAGCTTGCTTAATTGTGTTCGCTATTGTTGGCATTTGCCTTGATGCTTGATCACCAAGTTTTAGTCACATGAGAGTCTTTGAACTATATTTTGCTCATCTGCTTATATACATGTGCAAGGTTGTCCAGCAGTGGTGTATTTGTTGGAACCGAGCGTTCAGTGAATACTTATCTGAGATAGGAGAATGTACTCATTTGTACTCATTAAGAGTTTTTTTACTCAGTTACTTTTCTATGCTTCTTCTCAGTGTCCGGAGAAACTCTTGTGCAACTAAACGGTCTTCGCAGGCAGGCTGGACAGAAGAAGAGGTTAGTTGTTTTTCTTTCCTTTTCTCTTAATTGGTCTTACTGTAGTGTCATATTCTTATGTGATTCTTATCTACAATTACTCAAATTTTCTGTCGCTTATATTGGCTTCAGCTGATATTTGAAACTGTGTAGGATTTCTTTCCTGACATGCATTTTGTTTGTGCGGTTCATGAGAAAAATTGGTAGAAGTATCTAAAGCTACACCATTTAGTTACTTGTAATGTGTTGAGCTTTCTCCCATCGACAGTATCAATATGTTCGCATAAAAGGAAGGAACAGTTGTAGAAATGACTGTAGATATACGACCTCTTGTCTACTTAATTATATATGAAAAAGAAGTACTACTTTACTTTATATTTCCTGTCTAATATATTTTCTGAGTTTTCTCTTCTCTCTATGGGGATTACCTACGCTAACTTCTTTCATATGTTCATAGGATAATATGCTGGCTGAAGCTGTAAAGAAGTACAATGGAAGGAATTGGAAGAAAATAGGTCAGAATTATATTGTTATAAAAGCATTAAGATATAATCTGGTTCTTCTTCATAGCAGGTTAGAATACCTGGAGGAAGTTCATTTGTAAGGGCTTCTGATTCTTGCATGTCTACATGGTTTTCTCTCTAAAGTCCTAAGTTCCTAGTGTTGCTCACTTGGGGCTGGTAAAGAGAAATAGATAGATAGATCAATAGATTTGGGGATTCTATTTTGAAGCAATGGTCAATGGCTGGACGTCGTAGAGGTTGATTGGCACGTCCGAATTGTTCTTTTTCAATTATGATGATCTGAAAACTGTTTGATGATGGTATAATGGACTTGAGTTTGTTGTGTGTGATGACCGCAATGAATCAATATGCAATGCTAATGGGCTTAACCTTTACTTCTACTGATATTGAATCTTTTTAGAGAAGAACTCAATTTTACTATCAGTTTGGTTATTTGAAGAGTTTCTCACTTTACTGTAACTCTCTACTGATGAATTGATTGAGTCTTTGCTAGAGATTACAAGGAAATGCATCTTCCTATCTGTTGAAACTCAAAGTATTAAAGATCTGTGATCTTACACGAGGTGAAACTGAGGAAGTGATCAAGTCTTCTTCTTGTGCAGCTGAATGCATGACTGGAAGGACAGATGTTCAGTGCTTGCATCGCTGGCAGAAGGTTCTGAATCCAGAACTTGTCAAAGGCCCATGGACAAAGGAGGTGACAACCTATCTTCCTTTTCATATTAACTGCTATATAATGCATCAATTCATCATACCAACAATGATTAGCATAACTTATATACTTGTTTCCTATATTGTTTAGGAGGACGATTGTATCACTCGGTTAGTTGGGAGATTTGGCAGCAGGAAATGGTCTATTATTGCAAAGTTTTTGCCAGGTCGCATTGGAAAGCAATGTAGGGAAAGGTAGGCGATCTTCATTACTCCTCTTTCCACAGAATGAATGGCATTAATTTGACGTTACAAATCCTCTCATCCATGTAACTAGTGTACCAAAAACTGCAGACTTTTTCCTAACAGTGGAAGCTCTTTTCAGATAATTCTGGGGTTCTTTTCATGCTTGCTCGAACATGACAAAGCAATCCTTATTAACATGTATTATGTGTGGCCTTTTTTGGCTATGTAACTAGTTGTTAACAATCTTGCTTTTCTAACCCTCTGTTGTCATTAGATAGCATAGTGGGTACTTTCACATGGTGCTCATTTCCTCATTATCTCGAGTTATTGTTTAGTCAATAGAAGCTAACATTGTACTGTCTGAATTTATGTTGTTATAGCTCCTTCCCAAATTCTTGTAGTTAATAGGGCTTGATAAGATCTGGAAAACCATAAATGTAACTGTCTTATTGTGGCCTTAGGGTAGAATGTTCCCTTTTCCGAAATTCATTTATCATGCATTTTATGAGTGTTAGATATGCTGAGCTGTAATGTCATGGATAAATTCCAGGTGGCACAATCATCTCGATCCTGCAATCAAGAAAGATGCATGGACCGAAGAAGAAGAGTCAATTTTAGATTTCTACCACCATATATATGGTAACAAGTGGGCAGAAATTGCCAGATTTCTTCCAGGAAGGTATCACTTTTTTCCACTTGCTCAATTGTGAAATGACAAATTCTGCCTTTGTAATTTCTTTTCTCAAATGTGTTTATTTTATGATATATTAGAAGCTGCACAATCATGCAGATTATTGTTTACAAGAGAAACATAGATTAGCAAAGGTTCTCCTGAAAGTGACTATTTATGTGGCAAAAATGGCTATACTTTACCCCCGAAAAAGGGAAGGATCCTAGGTTTCAATTTTACATTATCTGCAGTACGTAGATGAGATCCGGATTGAATTTAATTCATCGAGTTCTTCTCCTTTATATTTATTGCTTTGATGTTGTTTCATTTTTGAAAGTCTTCAAGCAATTGAGGTATACAAGATGGATATAGTGACTCAGTACTTAGAGAATAAGAAAACAAGACCTTTATTCCCATCATCCTCACTCTGTATAGATCCCAGTGATAGTTGGACTTCAAGTTTGATTGCCATGTGTGTTTTAGTTATTTCTCGATCTTCTTTCTCTCCTTTATTCGACATTTGTACTGTTGTCTTGTATGCAAACGTGAACATTCCAATAGAAATTAAGTAAATGTTTATGGTTAGCATTGTGTTTGAGAAAGTGAAAAGTTGGACTTTAAAAAATACGTGAGCTAGCTTTTCTGCAGCGATTGTGAAGGGTTTTGTGTCCCCTTTCCCGGAAAACATTGTTAGTTTCAATCTTTTCTGCTGTACTAGCTGAAACTTTTACCTGTTGTACTAATGTAGTAACAACTTTGTTAAGCAATATTGATTTCCGTTTCCCCCTTTATTTGGGTTTTCAGGACAGATAATGCCATAAAAAACCACTGGAATTGTTCCATTAAGAAGAAGTTGGATTTGAATTTGCCTCATCCACCAATTATGGCTTCAGGTATTAGTAGTTCCCTGCGTGCCATCAGTGACCATGAGAAAAAAACAGGGCAGGTGCAGTATTCTTCACTGCTCCAAGGCATTGGTAAGCCTAATGTTCTTGGGCAAGAAGGAAGTTTGGAAAATGGTGCTGATGCCTGTTCCCCACATGCCATCAGTGACCATCCGAAGAAAACAGGGCAGGTACAGTATTCTTCACTACTCCAAGGCATTGGTAAGCCTAATGTTCTTGGGCAAGAAGGAAGTTTGGAAAATGGTGCTGATGCCTGTTCTACAGAATTAGTCCTTGGTAATTCTAATTTTTCCATGAACTCCTTGTCAAAGTCTCGTGCTTCTGAAATCTGGCGTTCTTCTTCTGATGATGGGGTGAGCAAGGTAAAGCCATTTTGGGGGATAACAGTTGGTGAAACAGGTCTTCAGTCAAACGTAAACAGCAAAGATTGCCACATCCAGGGGCAGTCTGGTAGTAATTTTAACTATGTGCGACCCTGCTCTATATTTGATCTCATAGATAAATCCAGCCCCAATTGCTTAGGTCGTCGCCCCATTGTTGAAGTTGCTCCTCCTTTCAGTTCTGAGTGGCTGTTTGAATCTCCTAAGAGAACTAGGCATGATAGCTTGGGGTTCTCAAACCTGAATTCGGAACATTCACCGGATACAAACTTTTTAAGTTTGTCAACAACACATGGATATGACAAGGAGAACAGTCAGGTTTGCAAGAAAAACAAAGTTTACAAAGCACCGTCTTCTCAGGACCGTAGGCAAACTGTCTTTTTCCATTCTGAACCATCTGAATTGAAGGGTTTCCATGTTTCTACCAGAAAAGATGGTGGTAAAGTCAGTAATTTCTCTTCTCCTCCTCCTAACCAGATGCTAAACGCATCTCGTAGTGATAGCAGTCCGGAGTCTATTTTGAGGAACTCAGCAAGGAGCTACAACAACACTCCTTCGATTATAAGAAAGAAAACTTATGGATCACACCAAGATGAAAACCGTTCAAGTTATACTTCAACTCCTGGATATTTGGTTTCAAGTACATCTGAGAGCACAGATGTGAGTAGCCCAGACTCATCATCCATGGGAGAATCAGCTCTCGGAAGAACCCTCGAAAGGCGCCTGGACTATGCCTTTGACAGAGAATGGAATCCTACTACAGTTGGGCAGTATAACCCTGTTTCTGCATCATCACCAAAGCTTTAACTATCCAGCAAATGTAATGCTGACTCCACAACCTGATTTTACCTGGTGAGTTTTGCAATTTTACCTTCTTTTCAAGATACTAAGTACTATTAGATGCTTTATTTTAGTTATGATTCTGAAACAGAACTTGTATGGATGAACTGGATGGATTAAAATCAAGAACAATGTCCCATCAAAAGAATTCATTTTCACTACTTAGGCATTAAAATTTGACCTAAATCTATGTTCTTGTTGATCAATTTATTTCCTTCTGCAGATTAAATCATTGCAGCAAATGAAAAGTGGAGATGGAGCGGCTGAAGTCCAATAGTACTGAAGAAAATTTCATGTTCAGGGGAGTAGAAGACTTTCCTGCCTTCTCTCTTTCTCTGCTTTTTTCTTATTGAGACTATAATATATAGTTCTCACTTTAATTAGTGAATGATATCATCTAGGATGCAACATGGCATCTTCTATACTTATAGTTTGTACATTGATCTTGAAAATTTTTACCAATAAGTTTCTTGTTGAATTGTCAAATTGGTACATTGATTGAGCCATGTTGTTATTTACTTGGGTTAAATTTTATTCACATGTCTAACTAGACTGTGAAAATATGAATTTCTTTTGCAAATATGCAGTCTTCTCTCTCTCTCTCTCTCTCTCTCTCTCTCTCTCTCTCTCTCTCTCTCTATGAGCTTAGCTCTACTACTATTTCTGGTTTTACTTTAGCTGTCTGAACAGAAACAGTACGAGGAAGAGGTTGTAGTAAGTGAATGGTATCCTATAGTTAATGAGGTGAGATGTGGTGCTCAATTTTGGCAATGCTTCCCTGTCAAAACAAATAAAGTTGGAACAGCCATAATGACCACCGATGAAGAAAGCGGTCCATTTATTATACCTATAGGAACCCAATAATTGACAATTGTCCCATGGCACCGCTAAGATGCCATTCCTATCCTAAATCCTAAGCTATCCTTCATTAGTTCATCACTTATCATTGGTGAGTTGGTTTATTTTTTAGAGTCATCGATTAATTTGAGAATAATCGAATAGAAAGTAGCACAAGACTAACATGCGCCATTAAAATACTTTTTTCAGGTGATTGAACTCAAACCTTCTCACTATTAGATCTTAAACATCTTATTGAGAAACACTTTAAAACATCTCTGAGTTAGGTAAAATTACTAGATGGTAAAACCTTTTTGCAAAATATTTTCTTTAGAAACTCTTTCACTAAATATAGTCGTATTTTAATATGAAATCGAAGTTTGAAATTTTAAGGTGTTTTAAAGTTTTATAAAAATAATGGTATTTAAAAGATAAAACATCTTAATTATCACACCAAAACTTTCTTTTCTTAATTTTTTCTTTCTTTTTCCTTATGATTGTTTGCATTGATTACTTAAAATTGAAGTTAATTGTTTCCATTAATTACTTAAAATTGAAATTAAGTGTATAAAGTTAACAAATAGGAATGATGATGAATGAATCATATTTATCATGTGTATTAATAGTGTAATGATAATATAGAAAATTTTAGTTTGAAATCTGGAAAATAATGAGAGAGTAGTGAAGTTGGAGAGATAGACACGAAAAGAAGGGACCATTAGCTCTGAATTCCCAACATTTTATCGAGAAGAAGATATACACAAGCCCACCGAAAACGAGATTTCATTTATTGAATAATGCACGCAAATCCAACTTAATTATTCTTTCTATTTTTTCTACTTGTCAGAACAGCATTCACATCAAACAAGAAAGAAAGAATTAACATTTTAACTAAAATCTTTATCCGGGATATCACTAAGGGATGCCGTTAGTCATCCCAATTGATGTTAAATGGATGTCGGACGTCGATTCTACATTCTGAGTTCCTATCAGCAAGGAAATAGAGTAAGATCGGAGTATTTTAAATTATAGAATTTGAGATGTTCTTTTTATATAAGACAAAATACTTACAAAATTTTCTGTCTCTTTATTATTAATTTTCATGAAGGTTAAAAGATGTTAGAATTTATTATCAATAAGAAGATAGACTAGAAAAAAATTTCATTAGATATTATTTTGGAATAAAAATATGAAGTGTAAAAAAATGATAATAAGTAGTAATTTTCTTAGTACATGAAGTGTTACACTATCAATGGAAATTACATATATATACTAATATCGAACGATTAAGTGTAATTCTTATTAGAAAAAATTAACTCTTATAAAAAGGCACAAAACCACTACATATTTTACTAATTATTAAAAAAAATACGATTCTTTTGGTAGTATATGTATCTATTTCTTTCTTTTGTTACCAAAAGGTTTAGGAAAAAGAAGTTAATTATGAGTACAAATTGAGGCATAGAACTTGATAGAGAGATTGAAATATTTATATTATATTAAAACATTGACTATTAACGCTAACCTTGCAACCTCATAACATCTAGGTAATTTTAATTTCTAATGAAAAGGTCTAATATTTTTTTATCACGTTCTTTAACACATATATCTTTTTTATTAATATAAAATTTTATAAAATAAAAGATAAATCTTGCACTAAACTCTAAAAAAAGAAATTACTATTAAAGAAAAGTGTAATAGAAGTAACACTATCAAAACAAGCCTAATCTCGCATGTTGACTTGAACTGTCCGTAAAATAGACGGATATAAATTTTAAAAAATAGACCCGTCAAAAATCAACTCGAACTGGATCAATATATTTTGAGTTTGGGCTTTTGAGGGCTGGGCTGGTCTGGTCTGATTGCGGGCTAATCCCTTTTTTTATTTTTTATATTAAAATTTTTATGTGTTTTAAAAAAATTTACACATCATTTAAGTATTATTTATGTGCAATTATTTTGTTTCTTATTTATATATTAGTTGAATATTTTTAAACAAAATTAATTTTTAATATTTTTTAATATTAAAAAACATTTTATTCAAAACAAGTTTTAAAAATAATTTTTATTGAAAAAACTTACAGACTGATCTGTTTATCTATCAACTAATCATAAACAGACATCATTTGAAGTGTTTTCGACTCGCTAAAAATCAATTTAAATTAGACCGAACAGTTTAAGTACGGACTAAATACAGCACAATTCAATCGGAATCGACAATAAAGTTTTGGAATAGATTAAAAAAATTTCATTTCGGAATGGATTAAAAAAAGTTACCTCTTTGTCGTCTAGTGTGGATGTCTATCCTCATTAAGAGGATCGTCGTACAAAATGGGCGCCAACAAATCCATAATTAAAACTACCATAACTGATTCTCCTCATCGGAAATACGAAATGATATCATCAAATATATCTTTAACCCCACCCCAACTGCTGCAATCACTGATCTTCTTTGGCGTTTTTTCCCCCACTCTTACGTATCTTTCGCCTATATCTCTGCTGTGCTGATCAATTTCCTTTTTTTTTTTTCTAAACTGCCTCCTTGGTTTGCTCAAACTCTTCTTTTCTCTCTGTTTCTTCCACAGTACAGATTTCCATTATCTCCATCCAAATCAGAATATTTTATTCCCTTTTTAAGCTTTGATTTTCTCCCACATTTCCTTATCATCTCCCCATCCCTCAAAATTCCAGAAAAATATTTTTGTTTTTCTTGAGAAAACCATGGCCGTTCAAAAGGGAATTCATATTTTGGTTACGGGAGGAGCTGGATTCATCGGAACACATACGGTTGTTCAGATTCTCAATGAAGGGTTTAAGGTTACAATTATTGATAATCTTGATAATTCTGTGGAAGAGGCAATTCTTAGAGTCAGAGATTTAGTAGGACCCCAATTATCCAAAAATCTTGAATTCTGTTTGGTAGGTTTCTTCATTTTATTCTTTGATTTTGTTTATATTTGTCATTTTTTCTGTCAATTTTTGGGAATTTCATCTGGGTTTTGGAAATTGATTGATATTTGAGTGCTTAATTGTGATAATGCTGTTGGTTTTTGGATTCTGTGATCAAGAATGATATGGGCTTCTAGTGAAAATCTTATTTGGCAGGAAGTTTGATTGTCAAATTTATGCCCATTTAGTTGTTTGTTAATAGCAAAAGAATGTCAATTTCATGATTGGGATGGAATATGCTCTGAATTTTGTTTATTTATTGGTCAAATTTTTTTACAACAAAATCTTGATCTTAACCTTAATTTTCAATTTTTGTCATTTTTTCCCTTGGTTGCAGGGTGATATAAGAAATAAGGATGATTTGGAGAAATTATTTTCTAAAAACAAGTATGTGAAACTGTTTTAGTTTATATTATTTTCTTAACTTCTGATGTTGATTTTCAAAGGTTTTTCAGGATTTCTTATGCTTCTTTGGTTGTGTATTTGAATGAATGATACATCAGGTTTGATGCTGTGGTACACTTTGCTGGGCTTAAAGCTGTTGGAGAGAGTGTTGCTTATCCTTTTCGTTATTTCGACAACAACCTTGTTGGATCAGTCACATTATACATGACAATGGCAAAATATAATTGCAAGAAGGTCTATTCTTAAACTGATTTTTGTAGTTTCTTTTCTATGTCAAGATTTATTTGCCTGAAAAAATGGTTCCAATGATTGATAAATGAACTAGAATAAGAGAGGTTTCCAGTCATGTTTCTTGAGGATTTTTTGTTACTTTTGAACTTCTGTTAAGTTGAGGATTCTGGATATGCAGTTGGTTTTCTCTTCATCTGCCACAGTTTATGGTCAGCCAAGTAAAATTCCATGTGTTGAGGATTTTGAACCTAAGGCTATGAGTCCATATGGACGGACAAAGGTATGTTAGTTTAGATTGTTTTCTATCCTGCTGATGTTAAATAGTATTGTTCCTACTTTTCAAATCCTGATCTTTTATCCATGACTAGCAATTCCTTGAAGAGATTGCTAGAGACATCGAAAGGTCTGATCAGGAGTGGAAAATTATCTTGCTGAGATACTTTAACCCTGTTGGAGCTCATAAAAGTGGTAAACTAGGTGAAGATCCAAAGGGTATCCCTAACAATCTGATGCCTTATATACAACAAGTTGCTGTTGGTAGATTGCCTGAGCTCAATGTTTATGGTCATGATTACCCCACCCCTGATGGAACCGCGGTATGATCACCCATCATTCTTGTTTTTGTGGCATTCTTCCTCATTAGAAAACTGTTATGAATTTAAATTTGTTACTGAACCTTGTTATTTTGTGTTCGACAGATACGTGATTATATCCATGTTATGGATTTGGCAGATGGTCATGTTGCTGCCCTGCAGAAGATCTTAAAAACTGACTATTCAGGTATGTGTCTTCATATCATAATCTTTGGCATTTGTTTTAGTAAAAACTAAATGTATGGGATGTTATAGCAGTAAATGTCTTTGTTCTGTATTAGGTTGCCATGCATACAACTTGGCCACTGGTCGTGGCACATCTGTGCTTGAAATGGTCCATGCTTTTGAAAAAGCATCTGGAAAGGTAATACACACAATCAAGCAGATAAAATACATGTAGTATTCTTCCCAACATAAACAAGTACTTCATGTTTTTTGTTGTCTTCAGAAAATTCCAATGAAACTCTGTCCGAGAAGGCCAGGAGATGCCACAGCTGTGTATGCATCCACAGAAAAAGCTCAGAAAGAGCTCGGATGGAAGTAAGTTCCTTCCTGCTCTGTTGCTTTACATCATTGCCAAAGAATCTTGGTGATATCAGTTATTGAATATCTATATGTATATTATGACCATAGACGGATCTAGGGAGCCAAGGTGGCATCTCCCCTACCCCACCCACACACCATTGACAAAAAGCTCTGCCCTCCCTCTCAAATGGAAGGCCAAAGCTTTTGATATCCCCCTAGTCAAGAATTGGAGGGCATCACTAGCCAACATGCTTTTCTCTCATGTCTTTCTTCGTTCATGGTTTGATATGTAGTGTCCTAGGCATAGAGTAACCAAACTGATCCTTCCGAACTTGATGGCTAAACTGCGCAACATTCTTTGAAAACTAATTTATATAGATTCCTACAAAAAAATGTGCTGTCTACGACATTCTTGCAATAGTTTAGTAGTTGATGGTTTCTATGTTATATCTGCAAGTGAGATCCAGCATTGATGTTTACTTTTATATTACAGGGCAAAGTACAATATTGATGATATGTGCAAGGACCAGTGGAAGTGGGCAAGCCAGAATCCATGGGGTTACCAGCCCAAGCCTTGAATACTCCATTTCTAACTCTTATCAGTGTTTAAGCCAAATCTGTTTAAATCTTTGATTGATATAAGAAGTATTGTACTCTTCTTTAGCAACAATCTAGACAAGAACTCATCCTTCCATTTCCATATATTACCTTAAAACTTTCATGTTTTGTAATGACCCTGCAGCTTCTATTAGCATTATATCTATCAATTTAGTCTCCTATTAGTTTCATCTTTTGTCTCTAACTTGGTCCCTTTATTTTTATTCCACTTAGTTCAATTCAGTGAAATTGTTCAATAGTTCTCTTGTACTTTTTTTAATCAACTCAACTTGCTTATATTGCTTTGAGTAGAAGACATGAGAATGATACATTACCACCTGTTGCTAAGTCCCTAAGTTGCCATCAGAATCTTCTAATTCATTTTCTTGTTTGACGAAAAAATTTTGATGGTCATATCATGTTAAGGGTAGAGTGGCCTGATGGCGAGATTCATGGGCATGCCAACACTTACGGCCCCTACTTGACAACCATTCTCATTATGCCAAGATAACTAGTAACTCTAAGAATAGATGTTCCTGTGTGGTCTACTAATATTCTTAAGAAATATTCTCTCCCATACAAGTTGGCAGCTACAAAAGTATGGAAATTTCAAGTGCAATGAGGAAAGAAGGAATTTCAAAGATCTATCTCCTTATAAGCAAGAGGTCACTACCACTGTTCAAAAGCAGTTTTAGAACCAATAATAGAAGAAACAAAAAGGGCCAATTTCATAATATCTTAACAACATATTCACCAAAGAACCAACTGTAAATGGACTTCTATTGGCTTACAGCTTTCAGTCTCTTCTCTTCTTCAATAACCACAAGTTTCCCTTCTGTAACATCACAAGCCTGAATTGGTATGTTAAGTTTCTTTTCTAGCTTTCTTACTACAAACACCTCTGGCTCCTCACAAATGGTTATAACAGTACCCTTTCTGCCAAGCCTACCTGTTCGTCCAGCTCGATGTGCATAATGAACTGAATCAGTAGGCAATTCCAAGTTAACTACAAGATCACATTCAGGCACATCCAAACCTCTGGCTGAAAGCTCATTTGTCACCAGCACTCTCACTTCCCCCTTCCTAAATTTCTTCAGGATGGTTGATCTAGCAAGCTTGCTTAAGTCCCCATGCAACTCAGCAGCTTTCATCCCTCGAGCTTCTAGTTTAAACACAGCATCTTTTAGTTGTCTAGTATGATTCATAAATGCCATTACGGACTTGGCATCCAGTGCATGCACGCATCTCCTTAGTGCATCGACTTTATGCTGTATCCTGGTAACAAGGTAATAATGTTGCAGATTAGGTGGTAAGCTCTGAACTGTCGGCAGGTTCTCTGAGTCTGAGGTTGAAGTAGAGTTGGATGTTCTTCCTCCTGTCAATTTAACAGGTAATGTAGAGGAGACAGAGGAAAGTGGGACAATACTTTGGGCTTGGACAAGCAGTGGATCACGTGCCCAGCTCGAAGCTGCTCTTATGACTGCAAAGGGAACTGTTGCAGACACCATGATAGTTTGGCGTTCATTCCTACGTGCAGGAGATCTATTCGAACCTTTTGATCCTGCACCAGATCTCCTTCCAACATGCTCTAGAATCCGATGCATGTCTTCCCTAAAGTTGAAGGCAAGGAGCTCATCAACTTCATCTAAGACCAGGTAGCGACAGCTATGAGTATGAAGCTTCCCAGCTGCACTAATCTCTGCAATTCGCCCAGGTGTCCCAACTACTATGGCTGGTTTGTTCTTCTTAAGTGCGTCTTCCTGCCTTGCTCTATTTGCACCCCCTACTAGCTGTTGTACTAGTCTCTTATCTGCCGGTCCCAAGAGCTTCTCAACTTCCCTCACAATCTGCATACCAAGTTCCCTAGAGGGAGCGACAATCACTGCTTCAATATCTGTTTTGCCCCTAGGTTCATCACCATCTGAAGAATCATTCCTCAGTGGGCCAACTTTAGACAGAATAGGAAGGAGATATGCTAATGTCTTCCCTGACCCCGTATAAGATTGGATCAGAACATCATTGTCCTTGAGAATTGTAGGAATAGCAGCAGCCTGAACATCCGTTGGCACCTCATATCCTTCCTCCTTCAGCCTCTTAACCAACAGATGTGGAAGTCCCAGCTCAGGAAAAGCTTTTGCAGCAAAAGGAGCAGCCTCGATATCCAAAGAAGTTTTTGCCCCAACCAACTGGGCTCCCCTGCTGCCAACTTTCTTTACTTTACGTTTTGGAAATTCTACTGTAGAAACGCCTTGTTGAAGCTTATTTTGATTATTTCCACTTGTTATTTCAGTCTCACACTTTACTCCGAGGCTTGTCAATGTAAGAGGTCTATTCTGAAAATCAAACCTACAAAAAGACTGAAAACTACCATGAAAGTAAACGGTTCGCTGAAGGTTCGAAAATAACCTCAAATATCCATAATCTCCAACAAGAAAGCGTGACGTTGTTGCTGCTAAGGAAGGCATCATTCTTAACCTCAACCCAATAGGTGGTATATGATCAGATCATTATAGTCATTTTGGCCAAGGACCAACTATTTTGTAAGTTTCCAAATGAGCAGTGGTGATCAGCTACTAAAGCTGCAGATAAAATTGGCACAAATCAGATGTCGTACAATGTAGCTTAGAACATCTATATTCTACATTACTTAATCTGCTGAAAGGGATAGTGAGAAACTAAACAATAGTTTGTCAAATCAAGTGTTGATAACATTGCTTCATTTTCTTCCAATAGTCAGTTTAATCAAGTAGACAAAAGGTACAAAAATCTGAAATCATTTACTAAAAGGGTCTTGAGTATTTAAGTTATCCCATTTGCATTAGCTCCTCATTGCAACCTTTCTTTGTCCAAGCTATATTACGAAATAGCCAATTACTCAGAGCTGAATCCTGGATTATTAGTTTAAAACGTCAAAATTGAATTTTGTTCAGCTCAATAACACCATTCCATATTCAGTTATTTCATAAACTAAGCCAGAAAATGTCATCAAAACAAGAAGTCCGAAGCAGACATTTCATCGAACACCTGGAGCTCAATGCACAAAATCAACCAAGTACAGTATATCCTGCTAAATGTCTAATAACCTTTCATTAATAACTCAAACCCAAGAACAATAGCAAAATTTGAGAGATGGGCGCCGGCGAAGAAATGTGGATTTTAAAATAGCGCAAGAGGGAGAAAGGTGTAACCTTTTGTAATCTGTCAGACTTGGTAGACTAGTACCGGCTGTGGGCTGTGGGCTGTGGGCTGTGGCTTGCCAATATGATAAGTCGCAACTGTCTGCTGACTGCTTCTGCTGTTCCAAAAACAACCGCCAAGGAAAAATCATTTTTATAGCATAATTTTGACATCGTTTTTTTTATATTTTTCATTATTTTGACTTTGCCCCCATATTTTGACAAAATTACCACTCTTGACAAATTACACTTTCTTATGTTAAGCAATTTTCATTGTCTTTTTCTTTTAAAGAATTATTTTCATGGTTAATCTTTGCTAGCATTTATGGAACTTGAAAGTGGAAATATAAGCATTTAAAAATTTTTATAGCTAATTTTTTAGTTTTAAATTACTATAATGGTATATCTTATCACTATTAATATGTGATATACAAAAAGCATACGTGAGATAATGACATATTATAAATTACAAGGCTAAATTAACTTGTTATTCCAATTTTTTTTTTTCAAACATAATGTTAAGATCCTAACTCTTTTTTATCTTTTTTATTTGTTTGTAAATTTTAATCATTTAATCTCTATTTGTATGTATTTTCTAAAAGAAAATTCTATTTATATGTGAATGCACGGGTATGATACTAGTTCAATAAGCTACTCTTTGTTTTACTTTATTCTACTTTACCTTAATATGTTTCTTAATTTTATGAAATTCCAAATTCTTTTAAGTTGAAAGAGAGTGTTACATGGAATGCTAACAAGTATATCAAGAGCGAAAAATAAAATCAAGTAGTTGATTGTTGATTGGACCTCATCAAATATAACTTATTAAAAAGAATCTCAAAGTGAAGTACTTTTACTTTGTTTTTTGTTTTTAAAAAGTCTTTCGGGAAATAACTTTGATCATTATCTTCTCAAATAGTCACAATTGATGTTTCGCATATATCGAGGCCATCAACACATCGTTTATTACCTTAGAGTTTAATCCTTCTAATGCTCGAAGCCTGATTTTGCTGTTGTGCGCATTTGTTTGTCACATAAGCTTATAACTCGGATGACTTTCTAGCTTGAGTGAAGAAAGCTCCAGAATCTATTATGCCAGTCATTTGAACTAATTTATCTTCTACGTAATAAAAGTTACATTCTCCTTCCAAAAAGAAATTATGTTTTTATTATCTTTTTCTACTTTTTCGTGTGTATAAATTTTAAGCGGAAAAATTATAATCATCATAACAAAATTTTATACTCATTTCCAAAATTAAATGTATATATTTTTTTAATTTTTGTATGTAGAAGTAGATATTCAACTTTATACAGCGAATATGAAGTTAAATTCTATTGTTATATTAGTATATATCTTTGATTCAGCGAAATATATATGTGGTTTTTGAGGATATATTTAGTAGAGAGGTATAATATTAGAAAATGTCATAGTTTTATGAAGTTTGTGAATTTCTCCCAAAAAGCGGAACATTATTTCAAAACAAAACAATAAATATGAATATGGAAAAGAACAAATTAGAGCAGAACACAATGAGTAGCACATCAATACAACAGCCTTATCCACAAGCTTCCCATATGTTTTTGGATACGCAACTCTTATTTATTTATTTATTATTTATTTATTCCCCAACCAAATATAAACCAAAGCCAAGCACTTCCATTTCCATGTAGTAGTGAGAAGGAGGAAGAAGATATTCCATTTGACTCATTTTAATCACTTTTTCTAATGCGTGGGGTGACATATGAGAATAAGATGTTCATTTAGGAACGGTTTTTTCATTTTTATAAAATTGAAAATTAAAGTGTAAAATTTAAATTATTTAAGTTTGGGGTTAATAAATCTAATTCGGGAATATGAATGTATAACGCAAAAAAAATCATTATTTTTCCTCCTCTTTCTCTTTCTACACAGTTTCTCTCTTACTTCTCTTTACTCATTCTCCACTCTAGAACTAAAATCTTTAACATTGAACTTGTATAAAAAAAGTTGAAAAAAAATTTTCAAAAATGGGGCTCGGATCGCCCAGACGGGCAACCCGGAAATGAGCGGATCGCCGGTCCTGGCGACCCGAGCTACAAGTTTTTTTTTTTTTATAGGTATTTGGAAAACTTTAAACATGAATAACTTTGCGATCGAATGTCCGTTTCACGCGTATGACCACTCATTTCGATGGTTCTCATAAAGATAAAGGCAACAGCATCGTCGAAAAAGTGATCCGGATGCATTTCGGGACAAAAAATTGTCTCGTATAGTCGAAAACTTTGACGGGGAATAACTTTGCGCTCGGACGTCCGATTGAGGCAATTTTTGTGGGCATTTCGTGTATTTTTGCCTAAAATGTGTACGGATCACTTTTTCAACGATCATGTTGCGTTTATCTTTACGAGAACCATTGAAACGAGTGGTCATACCCGTGAAACGAATATCCGATCGCAGAGTTATTCATGTTTAAAATTTTCTAAATACCTACAAAAATTAAAAAAAAAAAAACTTGTAGCTCAAGTCGCCCGGACCTACTCGGGTCGCCAGGAGCGGCGATCCGCTCATTTTCGGGTCACCCTTCCGGGCGATCTGAGCCCCAATTTTGAAAAAAACTTTTTTTTTCAACTTTTCTTATACAAGTTCAATGTTAAAGATTTTAGTTTTATAGCGGAGAAGGAGTAGAGAGAAGTCAGAGATAAACTGTGTAAAGAGAGAAAGAGGAGGAAAAATAATGATTTTTTTCGCTATACATTCATATTCCCGAGTTAGATTTATCAGCTCCCTTTAAGTTTTGAATGGTGAATTTAAATGTATATTTTTTAATATAAAAATTAAAATGTGAATCTAATTGCTGATTTAATTAATCAGTGTTAATTATTTATATAAAAAGTGTTATAGTTTTACAAATAATATATATTTTTATATTTAAGAGTTCAAAGTGAAGTTAAAATTTTTATCAAGGAAACACATCTTAAACAATTAATTAATTTGCAAAAATTGTTATGAAACACACTTAATTCAATGAGTTTTTAAATGATCATTTTAATTTTAAGATGTAAATTAATTTATCAAATAAAGTCTTATTTACTAAATAGTAAATGTATTTAAATATAAAGTTTATAAAAAATAAACATTTGCAGATATTCTAATGTGGATGATAGAATCTTGAATTAAGTGATTCTAATATTATGTTTTCGGGTGTGTAAGAAGTTACTAATATTTTTAAGAAGTTCATTTGTACAAATCAACTTGTTAAAAACAAATTCTTAACGTCGCTCTATTGATAAAAAATAGTAATCAATTAATTAGATATAATTTTTAATAGAACTTAAAAGTGTGAGCATATTAAAAAAGGAAAAAATTGATAAGAAAGAGGGAAAAAAAATTATTCAACAGGATACACTTGAGAATTTTTTATTATATTTCTTGCTTTTTTTTTTATACTATTTTCTTTTTAAAATTTATCCTTTTCTATTACATTTTATTTTGTATTTTGATATGTTTTATTTAAAAAATATTATATTCAAGATGTTATAAGGATGGTGTTTTTGAGGGGAAAAGAGATTATTTATTAATGTTAATATTCATAGAAATTGCATAAGCTAATATCATGATCTTAGAGATACAGTAAAGCAATATTTGCGAAATGATGTGTAAAGTATTTGTCATTTATATAATTATAAAAGAAAACAGTACCTTATATACTAGGACAAGAGTAATCTCAATTTTAAATAATTAATCCCGTTAAAAAGAGAGACTATTGATAATTAAAAATAAATTATGTAAATAAGAAGTAATTAAATACATATCTCTTAATAATACTTAAAAACTCGTCAATCATTTATCGAGAACTTATTTATTTGAGACAATGCTTTCGGTATCTATTTATAAGAAAAAATTACATCTGTATTATATAGCAGGTTAAAGAAAATTTGAAACGCTTTCAGAAAGTTGGAAAAAAAGTTGCCCCTTTCCACACTTATTATTAATTTAAATGATTCAGCCAAAAGAACAAAATAATTTGATGAAAAAACGAAGGAGAGAGAGGGGCGAGAATTGATGCGAAGCTTCTCGAAAGGTATTAGTGCTACACAAAATTTAAAAAAAAAATAAAAAAATTAGCAGCTTCTAGTTCCTTCCCATATTTCTCATTAAATAAATAAATAAATATAATCCTTATGATATAATGGCCCCACCTTAACATCTTTTACATTTTTTTTTTGTTTCCTTCACCCATCAGATTTCTTCTCGAATTCGCCCCTAAAAATTCTCCTTTACAATCATTTTCCATTTTCCTCTCTCGCTCTCTCTCTCTCTCTCTCTCTCTTTAACCATCCGCCACGAACATTCTAGAAAGCCAATACACCACACGCCTTCATCTCATCTGCTTTCTCTCTCTAGCTTACTTCTTCTATCTTCTCTCCTCCATTCTTACTGACTTCTTTTCATAAGCATCGTCAGCAGCAGAGCTGCCGTGTTTTGAAGATTCTTTTCGCGGTGGAATCAATCTCCGCTTCTGTGGAAAGAAAATCCTTTCTTTCTAGGTAAATTTATATATTTTTTAGATTAAGCGCTGATAGTATTTTTTGTTTTTTTAATTCATTACTCATGAAACAATCATTGCAAATTTGAGTTTCTGTTTTGTGAATCTGGCGTTATCATGAATTTTATGATGAAACCGTGTTGTGGAAGATACTTGAATTTGATGTTTTTCGTTCATATGAGTAGATTGATAATTTATTCATTTATTTTTTGAATGATGAAATGATTCCGTTAATTAAACGGTACTGCTCACGAGATTAATCACGAATCTGGATTCGTTTGATAGATTAATTTATTTTGACTAAATTCAGGAAACTCTCAAGGCACATAATTGATATTCAGTGTTTTCCATCTTCAGTTTCGACTTTTTAGGGTGTGGATCTGCAATTAAAGGACTACTTTGGGTGTGGATTTTGTGACTCCAATGCCGGTTGAGCAAACCGGCGAATCTCCTGCTGGAGGAGGAGACTCTCAGAGGTCTCTTCCTACGCCGTTTTTGACCAAAACCTATCAACTTGTCGACGATCCTGCAATCGACGACTTGATTTCGTGGAATGAGGATGGCACTACGTTCATTGTTTGGCGTCCAGCTGAATTCGCTAGAGATTTGCTTCCAAAATACTTTAAGCACAATAATTTTTCTAGCTTTGTACGCCAACTCAATACTTACGTAAGTTAGAAATACTACCTTTTAATTTGTTTTTGCTTCTATTTTTATTTTAATTTTTTGACGACGTGAAGATTTGTTTTTTAATTATAGGGATTTAGGAAAGTAGTGCCGGATCGGTGGGAGTTCGCGAACGAATATTTTCGGAGAGGAGAAAAAGGATTGTTACGGGACATTCAACGCCGGAAGATCTCGCCGACAGCTGTGGCCGCGCCTGCAGTACAAGCAACTACTTCAGCTGCAGTTGCGGTAAATGCACAGGCGGTGACAGTGGCGGTACCGGCAGCTATAAGGATAATCTCTCCTACAAATTCTGGTGACGAGCAAGTACTATCCTCGAATTCTTCGCCGGCGGCTACGGCGACTGCGACGGCTATTCGCGCCACGAGTTGCACGACGACACCGGAGATCCTAGAAGAGAACGAAAGGTTAAGAAAAGAAAACGCTCAGTTGAATCAGGAATTGAATCGGTTGCGGAGTTTGTGCGGCAACATATACAATCTGATGTCGAATTACGCTGTAAATCAGCCGGAAACAAGTGGAGGAGGAAGTATAGGTGGAGCCTTGGAGTTGTTGTCGGCGAGGCTGAATACGGCGGAGATGGAAGGTTCAGACGGCGGAGGAATGAAGGCGGAGCTACAGGAAGATGTATGTCCGAGATTATTTGGAGTTTCGATCGGAGCCAAACGGGTAAGGCGAAACGACGACGAAGAAGACACTACTACGAGACACCAGGGGGGTAAAGAACAGGTGCCTCCTCCTCATACATCGGATGTGAAATCTGAACCGTTAGATAGCGGGGGGACCGGTTCTCGTGAAGATCCATCGTGGCTAGATATCAGGATGTCTAGTAAATCAGACGGTGAGAGTTGACTAGACTAAGGAAGGAGACTATTGTTGGTTGGGGGCCCCACCACATGAACTTATGTGGGTAAGTACCTTTACTTACTCCTCTAGAAATTGCGAAAGGGGAAGAGGGGTTATGTGGATAATTAAACACGTGTAAAAGCAAAGAGATGATTAATTCTTCTTCTAAGTTGGGGTTGTTTCTGGAACAATGGATTGGAGGGACCGGAGATCTTAAATGAGAGGAACAAACTTGGAGGAATTTGGACCAGCTGGCCTGGCCCAGCACTAGAATTCGGAGGAACACTCTTTGGGTCCACGTCAACAGTTCAGCAAGAACAACAGAAGAAAGAAAAACCTTTGAAAGGTCAAATTTTGGCTGGAAGTCATTGTTCTGTTGTGGAAAGTTTGGGCTAACAATTGTGGAATGTGGATAAGTCTGAAAGGGGGATGCTTTGTATAAGATGACCGTAAGAGATTAATTTTCGTACATCTTTTCTTGGACAAAGAAAATTAATGTTCGTGAAATCATACTATGATAAGTGGTAGTGTTACAAATGTTTTAGAGAATTTTGATTAGTTTAAGGTTAAATATCTGTTGGAAGCAAATAATGGAAACTCGTACAACAGTAGAAGAGATGATACTCACATCATTTATAAAAATGAAAAATTTCTATGATGAACCTGTTTCGTGCCTCCGTAGATTATATTATAGATTATATTATTTTTTTATTGCTCCTTATTTTTAGAAGATATAACTAATAGTAAGAGTAATGTAATTTAAAATATGTTACCCGGTCAATAAGTGTATTTTAGAGCATGTCTGACAAACTTAGGATGATGGGAAGTATGGAATGTGTGTGATAAAATTTTAAATTTTAATTACATATATAATATTTCTATTTCGTATTAGGCGCATCACTTTTATTATTATTGAAATACAATTTTTCTTTTTGGAAAAAACAATGTCTTAAAATGTCATTTTAGAACATAAAAAGGTATTAAATAATTTTTTCATATATGTCATTATTTAGTTTAGAAAATTTAATTAGAACTATTAATGATAACAAAAAATACAAGAAATAGTATATTGTTTAGATTAAGTGTATTTAGTGTTTACATTTCGAAATTTCGAATATAACAGTTAAACTAGAAAATTTAAAGAAAATAAAGTACTTTTGAATTTTATATAAATTAATATTTTTAAAATTAAAATATTTTTTAATGTCAAAAATTTAATTTATTTATTTTTTAATCTGTCTCTCTCTTTTATCTCAAAAGTTTAATATTGAAAAGTTTAAAAATATTAACTAATTCAAATACTCTAATGAAGATAAGTAAATGAGGATCGTCAAATTATTATAAAAAATATACAAAAGAATTTATAAATTATTATAAAAAATATACAAAAGAATTTATAAGTTTATCTTAAATAATGTATTTCTTAGTATATTTTTAAAACATATTAAAAATTATACTGAAAGATAAATTAGACAATACTAACTGAGTATACTATACTTCTTCATGAAAAAAGAAAAAAGAAAAAGAGAATAATTTGAATTTAGTCATTGTTGTCCCCCTCTCCCCTCTACACAAAACAAGAATAGAAAAAGAAAAAACGAGAATGCTTTAATAGGATGAGATATTTTTCTCTCCTTGCTCTCTTTTGTGAACCTAAAATTTTGACAGAGACTTCCAAGTACATATATATATATATATTTAATTTGACCACAACTTTTTTTATGTTTTGGTTTCACAATGTAAACAACGAGAATCCGAATCTTATTCTACAAAGTGGACTTTCTCATCATCTCGTGTTTTACGATAAAGTAGTTAACTCACATGATCAAGCCTAGATAATATTTGTTCAATTATATATATATATATATATATCTGCTTTTAAGATAATATATAATCTTCACTATCGTCTTTTTTAATAATATATTTTTTAAATAAAATTTATTTTTTATTTATTAAATTTTATTAATAAAATATATTAAATTAGAAAATGATACACAAAATAGTAGACAACATTCGAACCCTTCCGATCAACACTCTATAAGAGAAATCAGCTCAAGTCAACAAAGCAAATCTAATAATATCACTGTAAATTTGAGATAAGTGGAATCGTCAAAAATGCAATTAATGCCAGGCCACTTTATTTTGTAAGATAAATTAAAGTATTTAGATTATTATGATATGATTTTATAAAGTTTGGATTGAGATTTTTGTTCTGAGTTGTTTCGTAAAAATAAATAATTGTTTTTAATTTTCTATATTTATATTTGTATGGAATATATATGAAGTGTTTGAATAATATATAAGCATGAATTTAAGTATAAATGATTACTTTGAAATATTCATTTTGAGATAACGAAAATATAAAATGTAAAGACTAACAAACTCGTAAATTAAATTTCATAAATTCAAAATGGTTTGATCTATTCAAGCATCCAATGCATAGCTCCTTCATTCAAGAAACTTTTTGAAACCCATCATTTATAGTATTTTTCACTAGAAAAGGGATCCATATATCAGGAGTTCTTGCATATCAAATCTGCTCCTTCCACTAGTATCTTAATCAGAAATGGACCAAATGGTAATGACTTGGGGGAAATTAGGCATTTAAGATCGTCTAATACATCTTCTAGTACACTCCCTTTTAGAGTTTAATGCAATTATAAAAGTTATAATACTATATTTTCATAGGAAAGGCCAAAAAGTTGCCATTTACCTTGTAAAGGGATTTTGTTGCTGAACAATAGTGAAGGGACCGAATAAAATGAAGGTACTAGTCGGACTCTTGTGTAAAGATATTAGAGGAGGGGACCAAATGCAAACAACCTCAGAAACAGGGAAATGTATCAAATAAGGATTAGATGCATATGTCCTATTCTTACATGAAAAAATTATGAGATGCTTTTTGTTATAGAAAAATGAAACAATTTCCCTATATTATCTGAATTTCCCCAAAACCATAAAAGGAAAAACTTATCCTCAGACAAACCTTTAACTAGTCAACTGTAAGCAAAACCTTAATTTATCACAATAGTTACCAAGTACACATCAATTATTTCGCCAAATGCTTACATATTTTTTTTTTTTTCCTAAACGAAAAAACACAAAGTCTAGTTCAAATACACCACTAGAAAAGCGGTACAAAGCCAGAAAAAGCAGTCTTGATGGAACGAAAATACAGAAAATTCATCCATTTTACATGGAATTATCAGAACAACATGAACTTGGAGCAGTCAAGGTAGCTGCTTCCTGTAGATCTTTCCTTCCACTGCAAGAACATGAAAATATCCAAAGTCAGTATATATATATATATATATAGCCAAAAAATGAAGGCCAATGAATTTTTAAGTCTGCAGTTGGAGAATGTAGTTACCTGATTGTATCCAAATTCAGGATTGCAGAGCAGAGAATGCTAATTCGACAGATGGGATACGTCAGTTCCTGCATTTTCAGTCGTTTCACCTGAAAAACTTTTCAAGGGATGAACAGGCATTTCATGGTAGAGTATGCATTTGTGTCCCCAATGTCGAAAATATTTGTACTTCTCAACATCAATGTTAAGATCACAGACCTTAACGCAAGCTTTGTTCTTCAATTTGTAGGAAAGTACCTGGCAATTTGTATACAGTAATAAACCTGTTTCTTCCTTGTTATCTCCATGAATCAGGGACAATAGGATTGGAAGATTCTGACGACTCCAATCAAGCTTAGATTCTTTAATGTAATCACCAAGATCAACATTATACCTCAACAACCATTTCATCTCATCTTTCTCCAACTCGTAAACATGAAATTTACTCAAGGTATAATAGCAATCAAACTCAATAAAATACAATCTACCTTGAGATTCCTTACAAGAAATTGTTTCCTTCTTATAAGGATAACGAATTGGAGGCGATGCAATTGGTAACAACGTCTCATTATCAAGATCAAACATTAAAGAATGCATATGTGGATTGAAATTAACCCAAATCATAGAATTGTTCCAACAAACTCCTTCAAGAAACTTCACACCTGGAATGATCTCAATAACAATATCTTCGACAAATCGCCACATTTCACCCTCCCCTGATGAGTATATCAGAATTTGAACAGGCCTTCCTGATAATCTTAGGAGGGCAATAACTTTATATTGAAATGGTTCAGTAAATGCCAAACTGATACTCATGATATAATCACTTGAAAGCTCAGGAAGAACAGAATGTTCTTTATTGGCAGTGTTGTAAACATAGTATCTACGCATTGGGAAAGAATTGTAAAGAAGTAAAACCCCATTACTTGATTGCAAAATTCTTGAATGTTCAAATTGGCATTGAAGATAGGGATTTACTGTAAATGCAGAATCATCTTCACCATCAAGCAGGGGAATAAACTGATAACGACCAAGGGGAAGTGATGGAACATGATAAAAAAGACCAGAAATTTTGCCACTTTTCAAAGTGTTGATAGTTTGGATTAAACCATACCAATTATTGCATACAGTCATGCAACGAATTGAGGATTTGAAGGACAAACGCTTGAGAATCTCATTGGTTAGGTCGAGGTTACCTGCAAGTCTATCAACAGGGTCAATCACCAGCTCCATATTTTGCCTTCGTTTTTGCTCATTGGAAGCCATGGATGAAGCTTCAACTCCAGGATAATTGCTTAATATCCTAATCAGAAAAGAAATTTCAGGTTTAATCCCTTTGATTTTAGGGCTATAATTCTAACAAACCTAGGGTTCGTTCGGGCAGGGGATGGTCGGGTTCTTTTTTTTTTTTTTTTTTTTAAAAAAAATTTTCAGAGTTTGAGGATCGCTTGATTTTGCATTTGCCCCTCAAATTTACCAAAGATTGATTAATTAAATTACAAAATCAAAATCTTCTTATCATTCTTAATTATCTCAAATGTACCGATGGAATTTTTGTTAATTTAACCAAAAGGAGAAAAAGATAAATGATTTTATTATTTCTTTCTTTTTTTTTTCTCAACCAAATATAGGGCGGTGCGATTGCAATTACCTCTGATCTGACTGATTATCGGAAGATTCAGAGTCTCGTTTCTCCGACCATAATTTATACACTTCGCCGCGGTGATTTCTCTTGTACGTCTTGTACGACGTCTGTAAACGTAACATCGTATCCGTCGATACTTCAAAAGTTCGATTCAATTTGTTCAACGCCGAGAAAGACAGTCGGTGATTGTGATTTTCTCCGTCCGTATAAAAGTGTACCCTTCACCGTTGTTGAAACTGCAAAGACTTAAATCTGACTTGTTAACTCCAAAAGAGATAATTCGCCATTATGATTTTCTCTGTTCAGATGAAAGTGTACCCTCACCGTCTCACCGCCGCTGAAACTCCAAAGACTTAAATCTGACTTGTTTAACCCCAAAAGAGATAATTTCCCATTATGATTTTCTCCGTCCTTTTGAGGGTGAATTAACTACTAGAGTAAAGGAGTGTAGTAGGTGGCAGTCCGCTATTATTATTACTTTTGCCCATTTGAAAGAAAATCAACCAAGAGTTAGTAGAATATTACTGAGTAAAAAAAAAGGGAGTAATAAAATTACTACTCGTATTTTTACTTATGTGATATTTTGAAAATATTGTAACATTTAATGAATTTTTATCATCGTACCCTCCTTTTAAAAACAAATTTTAACTCCTTTTACTCTTCTAAAATAGAAACTCGAGAAGCAACTATAGTGGCGGCAAGCTCTTTTTCTCCATATGTAGACGTATGCTCCACCAATGAGTGATTGACACATGTACACTTAACTCAATGAATTATTGACATATGTAATACTATGTATTCACATGTACCAAATATACAAAATTGTGTACCAAAACAAACAAGCAATTAATGGATGTAATGAGTCTAAATTTAATCTGACGATCTACATTTAATTTTCTTTACCTAATAAAAAAAATATTTCCGCATTATAGATTTTTCATAGAAACATGTAGAAATTATAAGGAGAGAGAAGAATTTGAAGGCTATTCTAATACACACGAAAAAAAAATATTTAAAATTTCTAATTTCTTAACTAGTATGATGTTTCAAATGAGACAACTAATAAAAAATTGTAAGAGTATCCTTTAAGAAGAATTTTATTGTATCTAAAGCAATTATTATATATCCTTTTGAAAGAAAATCAAGAAGTTTTATTTTTTTCTGTTTTGAAAGAAAATCAAGAAGCTAAAAGTGACAACTATCATGGGTTTGTTCCCTTTATTCTTTTAAAAAATTGTTCTCAACTATTTGATTAATAAGTGATTAATTTAGGTTTGTCCCCTTTTTTCTTTTAGAAAATTGTTCTCAATTATTCAATTAATAAGCAATTAATTTACTCAGTAACTCATTAGAATAGATATAATCAAGCTACTAATAGCAATGCAAGATCACGAGGTCAAATAGTGCCACCTTGAAAAAGCACTAGGCCCTTAACTCTTAGGTAAGAATGAGACAGATGAGATTGGATAGGATCTCAAATCTTAGTTTTTAAACCCACATCTCCTTTCACAAACCATTCTACCTTTTTCAAACTCAATGCAAAAACCTGAAAATTAAAATTTAATTTGAACCGTGTGGTATGATATTTCAATCTATAATTATTATAGATCGATGATCAAATAGAATTATCCTCATGTTCTCCATATAATAGTGATTTTCTGTACAAAATTTTGCATGAATACCACGCCTAAAAATAATTTTTGTTAAAACAATCCTCAAAATTAATCCCAAAAAGAATTTGTACGTTGCTTAAATGATGGTCAACAACACACTAATGCCTACAAAACGCTAACGAGAACCAGTGAAATTAATGACGATTTTTTTTTTTAACTTGCCCATACGAAGCCTAAATTTATGTACTAACTATCACATCAGTTTATCAAATTTTTTACCGATAAACAACTGTCCCTAAGATTCTTTGCTTGTAACAATTTTTTAAGAGTAAAATCATCAGAACACTTAATGATATGAACCGAAATGAAAATGAATATGAGCAAAAGTTGAGGGACGAAGAACGTTTTACTACTCATATCAATTCCTATCAATAAGTGTTCACACAATTTTTCCCTTCAAAATATAGTTACAAGCCAAGCATGTATCTATTACTACCAAAAATTCCTTGATAAATGGTGATAGTCTATTAATAAAATACACGCAATTAGTAGTAAAAAAAACCAAAAACAAAAATAAACCTTAAATAAATTTAAATCTATTTACCGACATTACGAAATTGAAAAGATACTACTGGGGAATTAGACTGCCGGAAGCCTGGCCCGTACCCGGTGTAAATGTATAGGGTCCGACCGAGCCATGTCTGAGCCACACTTGGCCGGTTGAGTCAAGTGCATGAAAGAAAGAATAGAGCATTTAATCTGAGAAATATTGCAAAGAATGCCGTTTGGGTGAGTTTTTCTTCTGCATTAGTTGCAGCGGAAATACAATTAAGGTCAAAATTAGTCTCAAACCACACCCAAATGCACAGCTAAGGCTTTTGTAATTACTTGTAATCAATTTAATCTGTCTCTAGATTAATCCAAAGGCCTAGGTAAAATGCCTAGGATCCTTTCCAATCACTTGGAAGACCATTTCGACATTGTATGGGCACCAAGGGGGGAGTGGTTGAATTTGGATGGATTACCCGGCAACAGGCAAACGCCTTATATCCAAGTTGTTTCCTGCAGTTTTTTCTTCAAAGATCTAAAGCTACTCTGGCCCTTGTCAGCCCACCGGGATGATGCAGTTCGTCTTAGTAGATCTGTTACTAGAGGTGACCTAGAAAAGGACTCCTCCCCATGAGTTTCATCATATTCTGCAGAAAAAAGAAAGGTAACCACTAAGCAAAAATCACAGAAAGGAGTTTCGGGTGCCTATAGTGAATAGTATTTCTAAACTTCAACCAACGAAATTGCTAAATTGTCAAAGTGAGGGGATCTATAGTCACCAGAAGAAGCAGGAAGTCGATAATGTTGCTTTAAAAACTTAGATGCTTCTCTATCCTTTTTGTGGCATAAAACTCGTATAAGAATGTCAGTGTCCCCTAAACGTCTCTGGCTATACTTGTGTGTTTCCAGGCCCATTGAGACATGCTGACTGGAACTCATTAACAATTGAATTATAGACTCAGCCTGTTCAAAATAAAAGTAAAGACGATAAGATTATGAATGGATATTCAAGACTACAGAAAACGCAGGAGAATTGATGCAACAAACCTGAAGAGAATATAGGCTTAATATTTGATGGGCAAATTTAGCTTCCTCCTCAACTAGTGAACGTGGAAGTCCTTCTCCATCAGCTATAAATAAGTCCTACAAATTAATACAGTAGGATTATCTACTTTAGTATAACCAACAAAGCTACATTTTCTCCTTTCTCTGGGAACATGTATGTCAGAGAAAGAAAAAGAGGATCAGGAAGCCATTAGGATCAAATAATGAGCACTTGAGATGAAGAAAGAGAGAAAGTATAGAGCATTTCCCGAATGTCACTCACTTTCAACAGGTTAAGGTCATCTTCCATCATTGGAATATCTAAATCAGAGAATGCACATGAAGGTCCACCATCAAGCAACACCCAGACATATCCTTCCTATAAAAGGAAGCACAAGAAATTTAGAACAAGACAAAAGGAAAAACGTTAATAACATCAGAATAAGTTAGTACCAATGATGCTCTAAAAATGCTTGATACTACACGGTCTCTTAGCATGTCATCAACCATACTGCACACCTTATTTAGGGCCTGCAAATATGCCACCCAGAAAATTTCCAAGCACAGTGAGTTATCAAAAAAGAGAATAGAAAAGGCACAAATCAAGGATGAGAGGAAATATTTCAGGACTAGAAAAGAGGGAATTAGGGGACTAGGTGAAGAGGAAAGAATAATAAACGTCTTACACTATCGAGATGTGGAATTATTCTGTCTAAGCGGGCACCTTCAACACCATCTCGATATAAAGAATACAAGAGTGATTCCCTCAGATCCCAGAAGACAACTCTTGCCCCTAAAAAAAATAATAAAAAAATAATACATGTAGATCAATTCATGATTTTGACATTGAAAAGGAGATTGGGAAATATCACCTTTTAGCTTTTCCCTCACAAATCCAAAAACAATTTAAATAAGAGAAGCTTACTGACCGATGAATTCACAAATATTTCTGATGGCATGAGCAGCACTATCCCTTATGCAGTCGAATGTCGCAGAAAAAAGTTCATCAACTGATTCACCACAGGAATCCAAAATTCTGCCTGAAATCTCTGCAGGTTCCACTCTGGCTGTATTTGGGTTTTATTTATTTATTTTTTTCGGTTTTGGGAGGGGGGGGAGGGGAGGGGCCACCCAAACAAAGAATATTTAGGAATCTAGTTTAAACCCTTTTTTGGGTCATAACAACACAAACAAAACATAACCATAAAAAAAACTCAAAAAGGATCCTCTATACTAGCAATTCGCAATTTCACAATTTATAACATACTCTGGAACAGATTTAAGAAATTATTTCAAATACTGTTCTCCCAGGTACATCTAGGAGGCACAGAGTCAACTTTACCCTCCTAAGAGCAATTTCAGTCACTAACCACTCATTCGTCTTGGTCTAAGAATCAATTTGTGAGTTTCTCTCACCCCTCCCTTTATATTTCCACTTCACAGAAATACAGGCATGTAATTTGGCACCATCTCACTAAAAGCTGAACTCTTTTTGGAGGTCAAAGCAGAGTAGCTTGCCACAATTGGGAATGCTAATTCAATGGAGCTCATTGAAGGCATATTATCAGTAGTGCTAATCTCATATTTTAGTAAAATTTCCATAATCTGAAATGGACCTGAAACTCAGAAATGCAAAATGATATTGGCACTTTTTGTTTGGTTTCTTGATTATCAGACCATTTTATTTGCACACTTCAAAGCTTAACCTAACCACTTTGAGTGCATGTTCTATCAATCTGATTATTGATGCATAATAACAAGGAGACATTGTTTCCACCCAAATCAAATGAACTGACTTTCAAGAAGGGAAAGAAAGAAAGAAGTTAGAAAGAGAGAAATTCAAATTGCTTTCAGTAAAGCGATTGACATCATAGATTTTAAGCATATGAAGCATTTATGACAAGTAATAGATCCAGATATATGTGATTGTAGCCAGAAACAACTGAACTTACAGTTTCTACGATTTTCAGGATGTTGAGCAGATGCCCATGACTCTCTAATTCCTTCTTCAAGCACACAAATTTGTTTCTGTATATACTGCATGATAAAGAAGAAGATGAAACTTATTATTCCAGGTACAAGTTTATTTGGGAGGAAAACTAGCTCCCACAAGAATTTGTCACCTTTTTGTTTCATTTAAATGAGGTACTTGAACTTTTTTTGTGGGGGTTTTTTCTTTTTTATTTTGGGGGGGGCCGGGTAGGCAACAACCTGAAGTGTATATGAGGGGCAATAGTTGAAAAGAGGCTTCATTTGTGGGCTTATTTCCAGCAAGCATCACACTCGCTATGCACAACATCTTTTTTTCACTGAGGAAAGCCCTTAGGCTCTGTTCTTTTAGCCAGATTTCAGAATCAAAGGTTTCTACAAATGACAGAGATTAACAATTCCTGAATACAGTTTACTCTAATTAAATTCATTTTAATTCTTCTTAGTCCTACCAATATATATATATATATGAACGTGAATTGGAGATGAGTTCCTCAGGCAATAAATGATAAAAGTCACTTAACAAGCTATTTTCCAGTACCCTAAAGAACCCCGAAGCTGGGGATTTCTATCTCTGGTGGTATAAGCAAATCTACATTCCACAGATAGAAAATCAACTTGGCTTAATCTGAAGAACAGTGGACTCACTTGAAGAGTGTTCAGCCTTATACAAAGCTTGGCTGTTGTCAATTCATGCAACTTCTTATTTACTTCATTATCAAGCACTGCACACTCGGCTAACCTTTTCTTGATTACTGGAAATGTTGCCTCCTTGTAACGTGTCAAAGGTGGCATGGGAGGATAGAGATTCTGCTTATCAACTGCATACTAAACAAAATTTCATAAATTTCTCACATCTAAAAAGGCATTTGAAATTATGCTAAAAGGACACATATAAGATTCAACTTGAATCTCAAAATAAAATGAAAAATATTATAAAACCAAAAAAACTAGAAATAAACCCATGGTTCTAAACATTATCAGTGTTTGAAATACTACTACCATGGCCAGTTATCTGTGATAAAACCCCATTTTAAGATAAGAGAACACAAAAGGCTTCACATCCAGAAGTTAAGAACAACCAGAACACTTTTAACCTCCCCACCAATCCATATGCCCAAAATAAAATATCTTTATTGGAAAATAAAGAGGAGAGGAAGAGCAATGACTACAGATAATCAGAAATGCATTAGGAAAGAAGCCAGCATAATCCAACCTCCAAGCAGAGGAAAGAGAAAGAAGAGAGGTTAAGGAGAGATAGAACAGTTGGATCTCCTCTAAATGATCCTGGAATCAACCCAAATCTCCTTTTTGACATGCACAAGAAGAAACAAAGGCATCTAGATGAAGCTTTATATATTGGGAAAAGAGTGATATAATACAAGAATATGAACCAATCCAAGGTCATCCTAGTAGCCACCAGACAGTATGTTACCTAACTGGCCAACAACTTTGAGCAGATAAGCATCCAGCGTATGGAAAACTATGGAAAGAAGAGCCTGTAGGTGAGTGATATCCACTGGAAGTCTCAGCTTAAAGAGTTGATCCACTGTCTGCAAATGAAGCAAGATACAAAAGGCATAAAAGGGTACTCAAAAGCAAGTCAAGAATGATTAACTCGGCATCAGAAATGCAAGAAAGATAATAACAGAACAATTATTTCCTGATTATTACTATCAGTGATCACCAAATATCATTTTTTTTCATTTTTCTTCCTAGAATTGGAGTCAATAAATGAATTCCACTCATGATTTACTTATACGTGATTTACACAATTTGATTTGAGATTATATGTAACATAAAAACCAATCATAGATACAACATATTTATGTTTCTCTAAACAATTATTTTTTAAACTTCAGTTACAAAATTGTAGACCACATCTATTTCTTATGTTCACGAAAATTATGGAAAGGAATTCTCTTTTGTGTGATACAAGTGCCTGAAAAGAGCTCATTCAACCAGCATCTAGTAAATCACTTTTAAGTAGGTCATTCATAACTGGAGGCAACAGCCAATTTTCTCCGAGAAATTCCAGAATACTTTCATGGCAAAGTACATGGGAAATTAAGAAATACCTCTTCTATGATCCTAAACACTTCAACTGCTGAAGCAGCTTGTTTCTGTTGATGGGACAAGGGTTCCCATTGCTGCAAGGATGAAAATGAATTAAAATAATTCAACTCCTCTTTTAATCATAGAATCATATTTATCCCCAGAGAGACAGAAGTCACAGTGGGTGGGGGCAACAATATACTAATGTGCATCCTATTTTTTGAGACAAACATTATTTAGAAGATTTAAAATCCCGATACATCCACTCCATATGAGTCCCACTTTCTCCTTCAACTAGAATTAACTAACACGCTTCATTTTCTCCCTAAATTACTATATATTTTACAAGACTCCATTATATCTGTCTACTCAAACAAACATAAAATTAGCTTAGTGAGTACTTCCTCTGTTTCTTTTTTTTTCTTTTTTTCGGGGGGTTGGGGGTGTTTTCTTAAGAGGGAATAAACTGGTCCTCTTTAGGGAAAAAAAATTAAGAGGCACTAGAACAAAATGATGAAAACCATGAAGACTCATAATGTAACTTTTGAATAATTACTCAAGAAGTCTAAATTAGCTGAGGTACAACCTCAAGATCAAAAGCACGTCCAGTCCATTCCATAATACGTGCATGCTGAGCAATAATCCAATCAAGAATTATTGGCCTGGCAATCTCTCCAATCTGCATAAAGTGGAAGACCAAACTGTAAATTAGTGAAAGTGGTCACTAAGGATGTAATATTTTTTTACATCCAGACGAAAACTGAAGGAATAATTACAGAAAATGCTCTTCATATGATGCCCATGCAGCATTGCTGCATGATTCTAAACTCACATAACATCAGAAGGTTTTCTATCGCGGTTATTCATTTTCTCATTTTTCTATCTAAGCTAGCAAGAAAGTTCACCCAATTCCAAATTGAAACAGACCTGATAAGGGACAAATTCTTCCCCAGATAACAAATTCAGTCCATTTTCATGACATGCAGAATAGTAAAGCTCAGTTAAGTAATCCTCCAACATGCTGGCTTCAGGAAGCACAACTCTCACATCCTCAGAAAGAGAAGATGCATCCTTGAGAAATGGTGTCTGGACAAAAGCCAGAGAAAAACACATATTAGAAGAGATTTACCAGCTGAAAGTAAGGCCATTTACAATGCTTAGACAAAAACCAACCAGTCTTTCACCATAGAATTGGTGCAATCTTATGGATGCAACAACCCCAGCTTCAGGAAACCATTCTCGGAGAACAGGAGAATACACGCTGAACTCTTTTTCAGCAATTTTTCTTAATTTAGTTGCAATTACAGCCAAAGGGTGAGTACTTATATCAGATTCAAAATATACATCATGCATGACCTGCATTTTCACAACCACTTTGATCATCATGAGTTCGTCATATAATTAATTTCTTAAAACTAACACCAACATCTATTTTATCTGCAAAAAGGAAACACTGAACTATCCACAAGATTTACCATCTTGCATGCAGCATCCATTGACCTCTCAACGTATACTCTCACCTTCCTGGAAGCAATCTCCCCGGGATCATCAGATTCAAGTGACTGCCAACAGGTACAATAACAGAAATATAATTCTTCGATAATAACTAAATGTTTATTTTCGATAACGAAAATGGCAGAACCAAGACCACCCCCCCCCCATCCACCCAAACCACCCCTCTCTTTCCTCTATTTCTCTCAATATGAAGGAATTTCTCGAGTTATTGGGTTCTTCCGTACAACAAATTATACATAAGCAACTTATCAACTTCATTAAAATACGCATTTAAAGACTTGCACTGGAGGGGACTACCTTAAAGTTGCCACATGCATCAACTTCACAATTTCCAACTAATAATGCCATGGTTGTCACCCCCTTGAAGAGAGAAGGTTTCTGAAAACAAAACAGAACACAAGTTACAATAAGAAACAATAGATAACTAAATCAACTCTCTCAAGTCAAAGATCTTATCATGGATGAAGTGGAGATGGATTACTCACAAAACAAGCAAAATTAATCACCTGAGAAAAATTCAAATGATAATCCTGCAACTTACTATCACACCAGGAGCTAATTGATAAACAAATAGATTGCACCAAGTTCAATTGAACATCACGGCCGCCACATGCAGCAGAGCACATTAAACTATTCATGTACTCATCTTCCCTTTCCTCAGTGGGTTCAGAAAATAGTACACTCCGAATTTCAAGAATTGCATAGTCTAACAGTGTAACATCCTCTGTGCCAGTAAACTGTCGTTTGAAGAAATATGGTATCAGAACTCATAACTCAAATCCAATGAACTATAACTCTCATACCAGGAAAATAGAGTATGCAATATCATGCAGAAGCCAAATAATGAGCATAACTTCAAGGCAATTAACAAAAGTCAAAGTAGAACATCTAAAAGCTTTTCAATGCTTACATAGTGGATATATACCTTTGTCTTTAAAATGCCAAACAATGGCTTGCTCAACAAAAATGTCCAGAAGCAGTTTGGGGCTGATTTGGAACGGAAGGATTGGGGAAAAGAGAAGAGATTTGGGAGGAAAGGATGACCAACAAAATCATTTCATTTCTTCCCCAAACTCCAAAACATCATAATCAACTTTTCTCTCTCTTCTCTTCTCTCCTTATTAATCTTTTCACTTCTTTTCCACCCTTTTCTAATCCCTCAAACTATAACAGGAAGGAGGAGATTACAATGGGCTGCTGACATTTCCAAAAATGAGCTCAAAATTAAGGTTACAATGAGCATGACATACTTTACAGCTAAGATGCAGATGTTGACAAATTAAGAAAGCCAACAGGTTACAGGTCAAGATTTCTTTGTAACTCTTCCAGTGATACGCTGCAGGGAATTTAAGCTATATACAAGAGACACGAATTTCAATTCACATTATTTGCATAAAAAATGCATTCTTCTCTACAAGCAACCAGTTACAGTGAGTAAGCCGTACTTTCCAGCTAAGATGAGATTTCATGAAGATCTAGAATTATGTGTGATTAAGCATTGTTGACTTAGAGTATCAATAATGGGATCATCTTAGCAGAAAACAAGTGTAACTTAAGCTTAAGAGAAACAAAAAGCATACATGAAGATGTGAGAATCAGTCTTACATCCCATACATGAAAAAGATCAGAATTACAACATCCAATAAAGAAAAGATTTTTTAAAAAAATAATTCTTCATAACAAATGTATACCTGTTTAAAAAGCACCCACCCATACAGAGCACTGTGCAATTTCTGTGTAATCCCCAACAAAGACCAAGTCAGCTTGATGATATTGAGAAGTTCATCAGTTTCCTGGAAATGAAGCCAACTGGAACAGTAAGTACTGCTGAACCTTAACTAAAAAATATGATATGCTTGAACAACAAAATTTTCACCTCCATAAGCTGGCCATCTTCCAGAATGTCAAATAAACCACAGAGTAGCTTCTCATAGAGCCTAATATTCAAGTGATAAGAGGCAGTCCAATAGTATGTTTCACCTTTTATACCAAAACGAGCAGGCCTAGATGATAATATGCATACAGACTGTCTGAGAGCTAATAAGATCTCGCTCCTCTCATAAGGAGACAACTTGCTGTCCCATTCCTGAAATAAATAAATAAATTGGTTTTAAGTAAAGATCTGACTTGAAGTTGATAAAAATAAGGTAAACCATCAGGTAAAAGTTACTTCTGTATTCCTAATCTTTCCAAGCAGATCTGCAACTGTTCCTTTCTCACTCCTATTAGCAAAAGAGAAACACTCTTCAACAATATATGCCTGCAACAAAAGTACTTGCAAATTAGATTATTAAATAAACAGATATTGTCCTTCATGGTGTATATTGAATTAATTATACAGTAAGCAACATGAAGTCACCATCCCAGGGTTGGAAATTTTTAAAGGAAATTTTCTTTAAATAACAGCCAATCAGCAGCATTGAACAAAGCAAGCAAAGAACTATCATCAGGATGTTGACAAGATGCCCCATTAAGGCCCCTTTAGTTACAAGACACCAAAATGCTTCTAATAAGCAAGTCTCTCAGCATTTCTTACCAATCACAAATTTAGAGTTTCTGATATTTTAGCTCTGAAACAGACATGTGAATTCAAACTTTTTTTTTTTTAGGTTAAAGATCCAAATACATCTTAACATAACAGTTTTCCAGCCTGAAATATCTTTTCAGTCCATGGTAAAAGTAATTTGAATAGACAATCTTTATTGATCAAGTAGAATACAAAAGGAAACTAAATAACTAAAACTAAGACTAGAAGAATCCAGTTAAGGATTCAGTACAGCTATATTGAAGGATGATTTAAAGCCAATACAGCTATATTGAAGGATAATTCATCAGATTCAAACGCCAAAAGAATTTGCAAGGGAGGTACACTTTATATGCAGCCAAAATGAGCAAAGTATTTATGTGGCACCAAACAAAATGAGATGCAGCAAGAGTTATTACTTTTCTATGTTTCCACTGGATGTATGATTTTTCACTGGCAAAATCAGATCTAAATGTTCCATTCAGAAGGCCCAATGAGATTTCAGGAACATTAATTTGTCCCCATGCTTTAACCGATGCTAGTTGTGTCAAACGTCGCCTTGCAAATGCATCCATTGCTTCAGAAATCTAACAAAGAAGGTGCGTCAGCTATTCTTAACTCAAAGCAATTGAAGAAATGGAAAATATAAAATTATTTTATCTAATCAAGGAACAACAGTAACCAAGAGATGTAGTCTAAACTTTTCGCTAACTACTATTTTGATCTTCCACGGACCATCAACTAATTAGACTTTCCAAGAATATTGAAAGAGAAAAGGAAAAGTTTATCCGATAAAGAGGTCAACACCTCTTTATATTTACCAAAATCCTACAAAATAGCATGTAAAACACGCAGCTATATGCATTTTATAAGCTCTTTTAAAAATTAAAAAGAAATTGAGAAGTTCAAGGTATCAATAGAGTGTTTTATGCACTAACCCTACCCATCTAGAAACAAATCTTTCACATGAAAAAGTGAACACAACATCAATATATGATGGAATCATTTTACTTCTAAGCTTCCAAGTTCCTGAAAGAAAAGGTTTCAAAAAATTATAGTGATAATCACTTTAAAAATAAAAAGAAAAGTAAATAAAAACAGTGCAGCTCCTTTTCACCAGAATGAGAAGCACTTAATATCGATTAACCTATAAAGCCATGGCTATCAGCAATTCATCACCTCAGACAAATCTCAAAGAGACAGTTGAAGTAATGCAAGTTGCGAAGGTTGATATTGAAAGCACATGGTCCAAACGGCATCCTTCTTGTGATGAACTACAATGTAACACCCTTAGTAGTTAAGCCACCCAAAAGAATACCTAGTAATTAGTAAATGCAAGTAAGGATGGCTGTCAAACACTCACGTAACATCGATAACAGTAAAAAGGTGGAAATATACTCAGACACCCATGTAAACCAATGCTACACGAACATTTGAAACTACAATATATAATCAAATAGTCCAAGCACAAACAAGATGTAAGAGGCAGAAAGCTGAAAAGAACTTCACCAGACATAAAAGTAGGCCATAGAAAGAAGATAGAACACACTCGCAATTAAAGACAAAGAGAATACAAAAGAAGACATCACAACTTGCCTGCATTTGCATGCGAATAGTGTCAAGGAGTTCTATATGCCTTTCAGAAGATTGAGACTGCAGATATTTTTTTCCCTTCCTACTTTTCAATCCCGAAAGAAACTTAGTACTCTTCTCTTTCCTTCTGCCCTCAATCACATGAATTTCAAACCTATTTGCATATGAAACAAAAAACTGAATATGAAATGGGAGAAGAATAATGCACCATGCAATAAAGATAGATTCTAAAGTAGCGAGATATGTAGATAAATAACATTTATATATAATGTGTGTGTGTGAGGGAGCGATAGAGAAATATTACCCAGAAAACACCATGCATGCAAGGCATACTTCATAAGCAGATTCCCGCAAATCATCATCCAATAGTCCTTCAAAAAACCTAAAATCATGTATCAGTTTACTCAAAATATGAAGGTTTAGTTTATCTAATAAATAAATTTATGACCTGAAGGGAAGCGTTTGACACTAATCTAGGAATTTTGCAAACCCAAAAAGTTTATCCAAATATTTTTAAAGAAACAATAAGAAGTAGAACCTCCCCCAAAAACTTGTATGGAACATAGGAACATATACCTGTCCTCAAATAAGGTAATCCTAGCTGGGGTGTATCTAAAACATTCACAGGATCCAAATGCATTGCTGTTCTATCTGATTTGACCCCATTTTCAACACCAGATGCAGAGACTTTTGGGTAATCCCACCGATTTAACAGATTTGAGGGATGTGATCTATAATCATTAGCTTGATTCGTCAAAATTGGAGGAGGAACTCGCTGAGGAGGAGATCCTACCAATTCTGGATTTGAGAGAAGAAAATATAATTCCCTCTTCTGCAAGTGGACCTGTTTCAAGAAAGTAGTTGAATAAGCAGGTGGAAATGAACTTCATTGATTGATTGAGCAGGCCAGACATAGATATAGGGTCCCTTCACAGTGATGATCAATGTTTTTTAACCTATGCGGTAAGAGGTTCTCAAATGCCGCAGAATCTGAGAAAAAGCACCCTTCATCCAATCCAAAACTATTCACTCTTTCAGAATAATGCTTCTTTGTTTGCTGACATCAGAAAACAAAAAATCCAAAAACAGAAGACTATATCATCCAGCAGTTCCACCTTTATACTTCATATGTCTGTTCTCCTGCTTTCTGCTTTATGTTATTAAAATTTTATGTCTGCCTTTTTCTCTTAATTGCACACTTGTAACTCATTTACTTGTTAAGTTCCGATAAATACAGCATCCACTAGTGCTTTTTCTTTAGTTTCTGTCGAAGTAAAGTCTTCTCTTCATGTGCACCAAATTGTTTGTTCCAAATATATCAACACACCATATGAACACAGATATACATAAATGCTTAATAAATATGTCATATTAACTTTACAGTAGACCATCAAGACATTTCAAGCATAAGAGAACAAAACAAAATCAACTTAATTTCTGTTTCTATAACCAAAATATACTACTTAGTTCCAGAATTCATTATAAAACAAGCAAAACAGCTCAAAAAAAGAAACATACAAAAAAAAAAAAGGCAAAAAGGCAACACAGAGTTTCCCTTACCATTATTGGCTGCACAGATTCCTCATAATACCTCTTAGTAGCTAAAGCAATATCAAGCACTCCACCTGCTCACATAAGTATTAAAAACGAAAAAAAGAGAAACAAGTGATTAGTCCGACCATATATATTTCCAAATAACTTGAATTTACTTCAAACAACACAAGAGTGACCTCATATACAAACACATAGCGAGCAGAAACTTCAAAAAAATATTGCATAAAAGGCTATTATGTTTTACCTGATTGAATGGACTGAAGAACGTAATCAGTGCTGATGTAATCGAGATTGATGCTGGATAGAGATGTAGTACTCGAGCCAGAAGCAGTACGAATTTCTTTGATCAATCCCGAGGATAATAGAAACTCGAGAAGCTTCCGGCGATCACTCCGATAGAATTCGAGCAAAGAAGATGCATCCATGGTCTCCGCCATCGTCGGCGGGAAGGACGAGGCGGAGAGAAAGCTGGGAGAGTTGTAGACTCTGTCCGCAGGGTGAGAGTGAGAGAGAGAGAGAGAGGGGGAAGGAAGGAAGGAAGAGAAGGGGGGATGTAATTGGTTTGAGCTTGTCAAATGTTTGAACAAGGAATGATGATTAGTGGAGTGGGCTATGTTCCATTGATGACCGCCAAAAGCCGATTTCTTCTCTTTTTCCTTCTTTCCTTTGCGTCCTTTTCGTTTTCTGGTCTGCCATTTTCACTTTTTTAAACTTTTTACCCTTTTCCATTTTCTTCCTTTTTCTTTTTTTCTACCCTCCTGTCTCCATCATATTGCTTGATGCTTAAGTAAAAAATATAAACTATAATGATTTAATACTCTTACAGATTAGAAGTCATGTCTTAGTGCGCATAAGGAATTACTTTCCACATTAAACAGATTAAAATTTTCATACTGCATCTATCAAAATTTAAACTTTAGTTCTTATTATTAATTTTGTAGTTTCAAAATCAAAAGAGCTACACTCATGTACACTTCTTTTTTCTTTTTTTTTTTTTTTTAGATAAGTAATTGACAAGCATGATTATATAGGATTTCATTTTGCAATTTTTATTTTATATTTTCTACTAGTTATATTATTATAAAAAATTTAAAATATTATTCAATCTTATATATATAATAACTTATATAATACATGTGTCTTTTATAATACATGTGTCTTTTAGCAGAATTTTATCAATTCTATTTAACTTGAATTATATTAATATAATTATAATGTAAGTATAAAGTGTATTCTTTATCTAAATTCTCTTATTATTGAAAAATTTAAAATTCGAAACACATATGAAAAATGTCCTCTACAACATAATATTCTTCATTAGTTAAGCCAAAAATTTAGACATAAGTTCTTAAAAAATAAAAAAGGTGTATTATGTGTACTTACAAATGGATTACAAATGGATTAGATACCTTTAAAAGAAAATAATAATAATAATAATATAATACATGTGGATCGAGGAAAGGATGGTTACTGCAGCAAGTGTTCGAGGAGAATAATGGGCCTAAATCCTAGTATGATATGGCAACTAATGATGCTCTCTGTGCAGGCCTGAAAATTTCTTAAGTGGAGGGAGGCCCAGTAGGATTCGTCCCAGCCCATCAATATTTGGTTCCGTTACCAAGGGCTTAGAATTTGTACCAAACGCATTGGCCAGGAATCAAATATAAATATTGTCATGCGTTTTCCTTTTTTAAGCATTGAATGCGCTCAACTGGCATACACTGTATGGACATAATATTATTAACTATTTATTATATTTGCTTTTTAGTTTAAAAACAAGTTGAAGAAAGTTATTTTTAAAAAGTTATTGTGGGGTACTTTTTAAAATTACTTATATTTATTAATATTGTTAAAAATAAAATTGTTATATCAATTTATTTAAAATTAATTTTTTTATAAGTACTTATTTTTTATTACTTAAAAAAAATATAAGTAATCGAGAACAGAGACCCTATAAGTTATAATAACATGTTATCTATAATAAAAAAATAAAATATAAAAGTTAGAATAACATTTAAAAAAATCCACTCACATCAAACTCCAATACATTTTTTAATACATATTATCTAATATATTCTTTTATAATATTTTTTAAAAATTTATAATTTATCTTTATTATAAAATTTAGTAATAAAACCAATATAAATATATATTAAAAAATATACTGAAAATTTTTTACTGTCAAAAACTCTAACGTTGAAACTAATAGGATAATGTCTCATGGCAGCAAAAGTTCATACGATGCATCAAAAGTTTCTTCAAATCATCTCATACTTTCTTTACAACACTTTCAAATATAAAAGATTATTCTAAAATATATTAAATGATGTATTATAAAATGTATTTAATGATATTTAAGTGTTAAAATTCTGAGTTTTGGATTTTTGAAAGAGTTTTTCTCTTATCAGTTACACTATTTTCACAAAATTCACGTTAAAACTAATCAAAATACAAGTCCCTTCTTCCCTAAAGAAAAAAAAAAACGTAAGTTTCCCTTTTTACCACTCAAAAAAAAATGATGATCTCTTTAATGTCTCAACCAATTACATACTGCTGATTTGTCAACAAAGCCACGAACATTACAATTATGATGGGTAATAATTGAGAATGAACGTTGCAGAAAAGAAAATTAATAATAATAAATAAATAAGAGTTTATAATTCCACATCTTTCATGTCCCATTGTGCTTTTATCCATTTCGATTATTACAAAATTTTAGATCACATTCTTTTATATATTTAAATAATTAAATTTTCAATTTATTTATTATTATATTATTCATCTTTTTTCTCACTCTTCCCTGTAAAATTGGATCTCCACTCGATAAAGAAAATGATTTGTTTAAAAACAAGAAAAAAAACCTTATGTTCATCCTAGATAACTAATTAAACAAGTGTGAATAAAATAGTTTAAAAACAAATCCAATTTAAATACAGAGTACAATCTACTCGCTAATAAAAAATATACGTAATTTATAATTTATAAATATTTAAGTTTAGGTGCAAAGAATATATATAAACAATAACAATTAATGTATGTCAAAATAAAATTAAAAAAAAAAATTTGTTGGATGGTAGAAACCGCGTGGACCAGCCATTGACCACTATCGACGGCCATGATCGATCTCCGGCTTCGGCCGGTTCAAGCGATGCGGATTTCTCAACCTATTTTTGTTTTCCGGTCTAAGCGATTTTATTTATTATTTCGATAAATCCGGTCTAAGCAATTACTAGTGGTTAAGTGATGTTGACATTATAATTGCGTCTTTCTTGTTTTTACAATTATTCCAATTTGGAAGAATATATCCCAGAAAAAGACAAATTTTGGAAGAATATCCTTATGTTATTTTCTATATAATTTGCAAATAAACATTTTTTTTTTTGCTAAGTGCAAATTCTTAGTACACAACTAACATATATCTTTATCTTAAAAAAATAAATTATAATGACTTTCTATTTGTTAAAAAAAAATACATATAATGACTTTCTCTCAAAATATTATCTATATGTAACGTTTAAAAAATTTAAAAATAGAGAGAAAATATTGATTTCATACTCTTGGTGCTGAGATATCATTGCTGATATATAATAACACATAATCATTTAACTAACAACATAAAATATCCAATTTAACAATGTTAACTTTATTTCTTTTTAAAAAAGACGTTTCTACTATTCTCTCACAAATACTTTTTATCGACACTTTATTTTACTCCAAATGAAGAAATAATATTTTTTACTTCTTAAAAGAGGCTCATATGTATATTAAAAAAAAAACATATGTCATGCATTTGCATTGTATACAATGAGAAATTATACTCTCAAGTGGTAAGTGAGTATAAGTAATTAAACAAAAATAGTTTGTGATTATTAAAAATGAAATAAAAATTATAAATATTTTATATTAACGTAAATAATTTATTGGAAAATAAGAGAAAATAATTAAATTACATATATAACTATTTTCTGCTAAATATTTATTGGAAAGCAAATAGAATATTAGGTTGAAGCCAAGAAGTGACAGCTTGGAAGAAGTCATTGACCAATTGTGTTAATTCTTCACAGTGAATTTAGCCATCTAAGCTCAACAAAATTTCCCTATTATGGGAAACATTATTACAAATTGTTCCAAATGTTGTTTGCAAGACTCTTTCTTTGCTTAGTCCAAACCCAATGCCAACCAAAAACCCTTTTTTCATACTTTGTCTTCATCAATTTTATCCTCCAAATTACACTAGTCCTATCAAACAAAAAGTTAATGAAAGTTACCATTGTTAATATTTTTTTTTAAGAATGCAATTTGTTAATCATAAATGAGAAAAATATTTTAGATCAAATCAAAGTATTAGCACATGATAAATAAGTTTGATTTTGTTTCATACCATATAAAGTCTTAAATTGTAAATAATAGGTTCTTTTTTGTTTTTTTCTTAAAAGATTTTTTTTTTAAATGGATATCCCCTCTATTTTTCTATTTGTCACATCTTGAACATCACACTATTTAAGAAAGTGTGAAATTTTATAAGTTGTTTTCTTATGTAGACTATAATGCACTTTATAGTTTTGTCTCTCTTTATTATTATTTATACTAGTTTATATGTTATAAGAATAAAAAGACGTTAAAATTTATTATTAATTGAAGGGTATTATGTGAAAAAATTCATTAAATATTTCATTAGAATAACAATATGGCAAATAAAAAAAATACGAAATTTCCACTATATGACAATTAAAAAAACGGTGAGTATTTGTTTAATATTATATCCGGTCAGAAATGTAAGTCCTTTTAACTAAAATTGTATAGTCAAAACTATAAGTCATTTTACACATTTCAATGTATATTTATTGTATAGTTTTCAATTTTACCCTCTTTAATTCATTTATTATATTCCTTTTCTCTCTTTCTCTCCTCTTTATTTTACCCTTAAAATGACTTATAATTTTGACAATTCAATTTTGGCTAAAAGGACTTATATTTTCGACTTAAGGTAATATAAAAAATTATATTATTTTATTAATCCTTAATTGTGTGCAAAGTCTAAAAAGACTTATATTATTGATATTATTGACTGGAGATGGTAGTAAAATACTCTCCTTACACGATGTATATATATTAAATAACAAAAAACTCTTATATAAGGAAAAAGAAGAGAGGTATTTTTCTTGTTATATTTTGGAGGGGTGGGTGTTTAAGGAAATTTACCAAAGCACAAGAGTTCCTTTGCCGGTTAACTTTCGGCCTTGCCTAGAAACAGCTCACCTAATATCATTTAGACAAGCGAACTACTACTTCAATCTCCGTGTCCGTCCGTGTCTCCCAATCTCTTCTGCCTGCCTGTTCTTCAATTCAATCTCCTCAACTCCCCTCTGAAATCCCATCTTTCTGAACAACAATTTCAGTTCAAGAATCCTTCTTCCATCTCAACTTTCAAGCTACTCTTCCTCTGCTTCTAAGTTTTCTTTCTGTTCCTTCTTATATAGATTCTCTTTATATGCACAAACATCCCCACCCCACCACAGGGCTCTAACTTCACAGAGAGAGATTTTGCAAAAACAATGATGGGAAACGGAGATCTGGAGAACAGAGGAGGAACAGCAAAGGGTAGAGGAGGCTATAACAATCGGAATGGAAATTATCAAACATCTTACTATGTGGAGAATTCTGAGAGTCAATGGACTTCTTGGCTTGTTCCAATGATAGTTGTGGCTAATGTTGCCATGTTTATTGTCATAATGTTTGTCAATGATTGTCCCAAGAACCATTTTGGGTATAGGAAACAATGTGTGGCTAAATTTCTTGGAAGGCTTTCTTTTCAGCCCCTCGGTGAAAATCCACTCTTCGGCCCCTCTTCTGCTACGTAATGATTTCTTTCTCTCTGCCCATCTTTCTGATTTCTTTTCTGTTTCCTTCTTTTTCAGTTTTAGTTGAATTTTGGGTTAATTTGGTTCCTCCTTTTCTGTTTGCTTGTCAACTGAAGTTGAATTGTTAATTGTTCTTCTGAAATCTATGTTACCATTGGACAAGTTTTAGCTTTCTTAATCAATTTTGTGGGGAGATGTTTGTTCCCAAGTTCTTTTGTCTGTGATCTCTCATAATTTGTAGTTTATGAATTGTAACTGGTTAATGTATGTGAAGTATTGATGGTCTTTGCCTATAATGATTAGTATCTATGTTATTGTTCAAGTTTGAATGGCTTTCTTTGTGTTGGGGGAATTTAGTTCGAGGTTGGTGGGTTGCTGGAAAATGACTTCAAGTCTCTTATTATAATTGCTAGAGCCTAGTGTAGTTAGTTCTTCTACATTCTTTACAAGAATTAGTTGCTTATTCTTCTCTGAAGAACAATACTTAATTGATTCTTTCTTGGGTGGTCATGAGAATCGAATATAATATGGAGAAAAGCGAATGCACTTAACCATTATGCCGAAAAGAAAGCATTGGATGGGGCCTTTTACGTATGATAGTTCTAGACCAGTTCTGATTCTGGTGACTATTATACTTTTTTTCCCCCTAATGATGTCCACCAATTCACCATTTGCTGAGTTCACTGAACCCTATAAATCCCCTATTAATTAGACTTTCGAAATGTCTTTGAACCTCATTAGTGTGACCTCCCCTCTCATATTATTTTGGCTTTTGAGTTGTTATATTCCACATTGTGTCAGGCCCATAGAGCTGATGGTATTCTTGTTACTCTGATTATGGTGGAGCTGACAAAAGGGGAAGTTTTAGTATACTAATTCTCTATTCTATTTTGCAGACTGGAAAAGTTGGGTGCCCTGGATTGGAGCAAGGTAGTACACGGGCATCAAGCGTGGAGGCTTGTTACTTGTATATGGCTCCATGCCGGAGTTATTCATTTACTTGCCAACATGCTTAGCTTGGTGTTTATTGGGATTCGGCTTGAGCAGCAATTTGGTTTTGGTATAGTTCTTCTTTTCATTAACATGATGTCCCAATTTAATTGATTTTGCAAAAGAAAGTTATTCATAATGGGTCGGCCAAATGATTGATACTTTAATTGAAATTGGTAATCGAGGATTGACATATCCTGTGTAAGGCAAAACTTTTGTTTATCACACGATTGTTTAACTGATTCTCTATGTCAATTCAGTCAACAATCTCATTTATCTTCTAAATATGATAATCTCAATCCTTAGGTGGATCACTTCCAACTTTTTTGGTTTAGGAATGTCCAAACTGTTCCCTTTGTATTTGGGCTATTTCATTGGTGGCACACAGGGATTATTCTTGAATTAGTTTTATCTACTTTTACTTGTGGAATAAGGTTTCCACATACTCATTGTAATAAAATTCATGTTTTATATTATGCAGTGCGAGTTGGAGCAATCTACCTGTTGTCAGGAATTGGTGGGAGCATATTATCTTCCCTTTTTATTCAGCGCAGTATCTCTGTGGGGGCTTCTGGTGCTCTATTTGGACTTCTTGGAGCAATGTTATCAGAATTACTTACTAACTGGACCATTTATAGCAACAAGGTAAAAGCCCCGATCACATGATTATCCCTTTCTATAAATTGTATTCTTCATGCTCTACCATGATCTTTCCCTTCTTTCCTTCTGTTGGAGAAAAATAGGGAGAAAGGCCTGAATCCCTTCCCCTGGTGCACTAAATTGTTGATTTTGTTTTCTCTAGATTGCGGCTCTTTTTACACTTGTTGTCATCATCGTAATAAATTTGGCTCTTGGGATTCTTCCCCATGTTGACAACTTTGCACACATTGGTGGCTTCATTTCTGGCTTTCTCCTTGGTTTTGTGTTGCTCTTTCGCCCCCAGTTTGGTTGGTTAGAAAACCGCCATCTTCCAGCCAGTGCCCATCTCAAGTCCAAATACGCAGTATACCAATACGTTCTCTTGTTGGCTGCTCTGATTTTACTGATTGTTGGGTAAGCTCCATTTCCATAACAAACTCATTATCAACCTCGATAGATAAGTCAAATTTCCTGCATCTAACGTTTCGAACTTCATGTTCTGCAATACAAACAGCATATAGTTTATCGTCTATATACATCACAGATGCAAATGAGAAACGAAAATGTTAACAGAAGCCTCTGGTTTCTGATTAGACTTGAAGAACAAAAATCTTCCCATTTAATGTTTCAAACTTCATGTTCTGCACTGCAACACAAACAGCATATAGTTCATCGTTTATATGCATCACAGATGCAAATGAGAAACGAAAATCTTAACAGCAGGGGAGGGGAGTCTCTGGTTTCTGATTTAGACTTGAAAAACGAAAATCTTCTGAATAACCAACCATATCCTTTCTGTTTTGGCTCCTCCGGCTGGATATTAACATTCTTGAATTTTATTGCCCTTGAATTATGCAGATTCACAGTAGGATTAGTGATGCTATTCAGAGGAGTAAATGGAAATGATCGTTGCAGCTGGTGCCATTACCTAAGTTGTGTGCCTACATCAAGATGGAGCTGCAATAATTGATTGATTGATTTCTTCCTAGTGCTGTCAAGATGGAGCCTTCTCTTATTTGATTTCTTACTTTTACTTACCAAAACCCCCCAATATTTTCTTTTGTCCATATTTTGTTATATTCTTTTCATATGAACATAGATTCATGTATAGTATTATTACTGTTCTTCATCTTCATGTGCTGAATATATATATATATATACACATACATAAATTGGACAAAACTACTTACAAAATTATTAGACTTATATAGACTTCATTTTCAATATGCTAAATGTTGAATGTTAAAATGGTACCCGATTTCATTGTCAATTTTGTATGGTTGATCTTTCCCGAATTAGTCGATAACTCTTAGATATGATAGGATCGAAATTGAATGGCTATTCTTCCAAGCGACCCTGAAAATTTCCTTTTTGATTGAATTAAAACTGAAATTTGCATATTAGATCTGTTTAGTCTTGTATATTTAGACAGAACCAAATTGAAATTTGTAAGCTTTTAAAGGGGGCAAGAAAGAGGTTTTAAAACAAATATTAGCGGAAAAAAAATAAGATGGCGTCGCCCGGACTCGAACCGGAGACCTTCAGTGTGTTAGACTGACGTGATAACCAACTACACCACGACACCGTTTGTTCTACATTGTGAACAAAATAATATTAATTAGTACAATCCAAAGAACTTGTCCTCTTTCTTGCCGAGCTTTGTCAGCATAGGAAGGAAAAGAAAAGAATAGGAATGTCTAATATACATTTTTTACGATAATTTTATTTTCTTAACAAAATTCTATAAAAAAAAAAAATAGTACTAAATAAAGTCTCTTTGATGATTTTCTCATTGCTGGTCCCCTTTTCTTTCTTTTTTCTTCCTAGAAAACTCCATGGAGGATTGCGTTTGTTTGTGACGCAATCCTCTCCTTAGAGGATGCTAAGAAAAACATTTTTGGATTATAATTCAATACGACACCATCTTCACTTTGTTTTTAACTATAGGTTTCATTTTCTTAATCATATAAATCAAACATATACCTCACAAATTAACTCACTTTTCTCAATTTAATTACAATTCAAAAAAACGTTAACATACGTTAAAAATTTGCGCACAAAAACCATAAAACATCGACTCACAATCTCCAAAAACCGAGACAAGAACAAAAAATGAGATCATTGGAGTTAAATTTACCAAAATATATGTTAAATTACTTTCCTACCACTGACTAGTTCTCAACATGTCAATGATGGATTCTCTACAGCATAATGATCCAACATAAGCTACTAATTAGCCTACTAAACTAAACAAATACTCTTGTCAGCAAATCAGCATTAGTTCTTGCAAGAAAACGCCAACCAAAAGCAACAGATTTCCTCGCTCAATATCGGTGCCAATGACCTCCACTGAAGCTAATAAGCTCTTCTCTAACAGGCATTCCAAGCCTGTCAAGGCGACCAGAACCAGGATAAGCTTTATTAGTGAAATTTGCATGCAAAGAAGAAACTCTTTGAACATTCGTTCTTGAATCGCCACCATAACCATGAATCGAGTATCGTTTTGTTGAGCTTGATCTTTCATATTGAGGAACCCTTTGTTTAGGAGCACTAAGAGACCTAATCTTTGCTTTGGATGATTCAGTGTAAGCCATGTAATTCGGATGATCCGAGTATACACTCAAGCAACTTCTTGAACAATCACTTTTGGTTGGGGTAATTAGTCCTTTGTTTGTCGCGTATTCCTTTGATGATGCTGAGTAATAGAGAGGGCTGTTATCGATTGTGCAATAGGGTTCTTCGTCTTCTTGAGAGAATCTCCACGATTGGACTTCACAAGAAGATGGACTTAAAGCTGTAGTATGATGAGCAGTTGATTCTTTTGATGTTGTGAAGCTATGACTATACTGGTCTGAACCTATGCTGGGATGACAAGAATGGAAGAGGTTCCTACGCCTGGATATCATCGTATGGGGCTTGCCATTGTCTACCTCAAGGATCTTGTCGCCTTCTTGATCCCATGACCTCGCTTCTGTTCCAGAGTCCATGCAGTTAGAACCCGTATTTGCTTTGTCTTGATGGCTGTACACCTTGCCATTCGATTTCAAGCCATTTCTCTGCATTCAACAAGTGATTGCAGATTTGTAAGCTCATCGCGAGAAGCCTATTCATGAAAGAAAAGAAAACAAAATAATATGTTGAACCTCATACCCTGAACATCAGATTTTCGCCATGTTTTAAGCTCCTGGCTCGAATCATAGGTTCAAATTTCTCAGGAGTGGCAGGACCCTGCATGTTAAATTCGAATTAGGTCAGCAGAAGAGCAAACAAAAAGAAAACTGGAGGTATGAACCATTCATACTAGCAATCAGATTTAGATCTTAAAAGGGCTTTCCTGGATTGAGGGAAGGGACATAATTCAATAACACATTCCATGCTTCATAAACTTCTATTCAAGGAAAAGGTCTGTGATCACATAATTATATAGCTAGCTAATGCACAACCCTCCCTAGAATTGAAATATGCTTCTATGATCGCTTTGAAAAGGTTTCGAGTTTGAAAAAGATGGAAAATGAATAACTTACTTGATGATTGAATTGATTCGACTTTACTGGGGATTCAACAATTTGGGAACGTCTTGCTCGTGCTTGAGCTCTCACTAGTGCCTGCATTTGTTGTAGCATAGCTGCAGTATGCCTCCTTACAAGTTCACCTCTTATAAGAGCTTGAAGCTTTACCAGTGCTTTCAATGCCTTTAAAGCTCTCCTTGACTGCAAATTACCCAACATGAGTCAAGAAAAAAAGATTCAAGAAGAGAAGAAAACAATTTCAAACAACCAAAATCTTCAGCTTGATTAACTAATACAAAACCTAATCGCATTCAAAGATAACGTAAAAGATTCGGTGAATAGGGGCCTACTACATGAAAATTGTCACAAGTTAAACGACAGAAGCTTCGCGGATTCATAAAGAACAGAAAAAGAAGAGATGTCAACAACTGTCACATAAAGAAAGAAAAATAAGCAAGAGTCTCTTACCAGAACTGATATATAGTAGCCTCAAAGTTATTCAACTCTCCCAACATTTTTATCCATAGAGGACCACTGATCATTTGGAATTGGAGGGAAATTATGGGCACGCTCAAAATCTTGGAACATTTGGTTTACAAAATAATAGGAAGCATAATTAGCAGGCAGTTCTTGATTTCTCAGCTAAGTCCGAATATAAATTTTACATTGAATTTCAGACCGACCCTTGCCATGAAGACACAGGAAAGGCAAGACTGAGGCAACTAAAAGCAGACAGCTAGCAGCAGGCTGCCACATTAATGCATGGATGTCGGTATGATATAGTGCATAGATGCGACTACACGAAATCATATAATCAATTCAATATTGCTCATGATAAAAATAGTCATATGCTCTTCCAGCAAGAATAATGGAGAGGTACAATCAAGGACAGAACCAAAAGGCAGAGCGATCACTCTTACAATCGAGACTTGGGATTGAATAGCATTCTAAAATCTCAAATATCAGTTTTATAACCTACATCTTTTATTACTAATCATTTTTTTTTTTAAATCAAATACAAAAATTTGTGACCACATATTTTATTACTAATCATTTCTTTTTTTTAAATCGAATACAAAAATCTATCGAAGAGCACCTTAAAATCTATTAGAAGTATTTCTATTCTTCTTTCTAGATTTGCAGACATTTGGTTCTTATTTTTTTCTCAATATTTTGAAAATTTTGCTCAATCAAAATTAAAGATTTGTTTAGTTTCAGCTTATAATCAAGAAAAGAGATGATTTTTTTTTTTCTAAAACAAGGGAGATATATAGCAGAATTCTTTCACCTTCCGTTGGAAAAGAACAAAACTTTCAAGAATCTTAAAATGTGAAAGCATTGACATCACCAACTCCATTATTGCATACACGAATAGTAATATGGGTACAAAAAAGATCAGAGCAGAAAGTTTCAGTATGCACCGACGCGGAAACTGTCCCGCCCTGAGAAAGGGAAATTGGCCTTTCACTATCCTTATACTATTTTTATAAAATAAGTACAATTGACCCATTACCCACTCTTAATTAAATTAGACCCAGAAATGGGCGGACCACCCCTAACCAAATTTGAGACATCCTAACCACATTTCTTCATATTCTACTCTTTACCATTCCCCTCCTCCATAGTCCATCCCGGACCCCCCACCCTCACCAAAAATAAACTAAATTAACACCAAAACCCCCCTCTAAAGTCAATTGATAAGTTCTTTTTCTTTTTTTTTTAACAAGCAATTAGCCGTCACTAGAAGGTGTGCCAAGAGCCAGATAAGTTTTTTACACCTGACAAATATGATTCAAATCATGACTATTTAATCAAATAAAGAGTATTTTTACTAAATTATTAATCTATTTATAAAATTATATGAATCACGTAAGAAATTATATAAAAAAAGTTTAAACTTTAAATAACAGAACTAGTTTCATGATTAGACAAATCTCGGCAAGTCTTATGTAAAACATTTGAATTTTAATAACAAAAAGAAAAAAATCATTTATTTAAGTACTAAACTAACTTTGACAAGTTTTGTATAACAGATTATGTTAAAATTAAAGAAAAGATTTGAACTTTAGTAAGGGATTATGTGAGTTTTTTTTTTTAACTCAAGTAACGGAAAACAATTGTTCATGTATCAATAGACCAACTCTCACGACCTTGAAATCAATATGTATTAGATTATTATGCTACATTACATATTGATTATGACGTTAACAAGAATAAGAATACTTTGCCAATGAACAATAATTCTAACTAATTGCACTGTAAATTTATAGCCAGGTCAGGTGATCAAGGCAGTTTGTATATTCTATAACATATAACATCAACATGTAACAATTTTATATTTACTATTAAATTATTAAAAATAAATTATAAACTATTGTTAAATTTACTAAGAATTAACTAATATAATCAGAGTGGTTGTTATTTGTCCCAATCTCCTACCCCCATAATTACTCAAATGGACAAGGAAATTTTTTATAAACTCTCTTTTTGTTTCTTAGCAATAACATAAAAGTCATGTCAACATATTTCGGAAAAATGAAAAAGAAAAAACAAATATTTTATCCGTTATATAAAATAGTAACGGGGTTGTGTGTGGTCCTGTAAAAAACGACACCCCGGAAAAACATCCCAAAGTAACTACTGAAAATACGATTTGTCCCCTTGTGAAGGCGAGACAAGAACCTTCTCACCGGAAAACGTCGTCGTCCGGAAAACGTAACGACATTAATGTCTGATTTACCCCCATGTACTATATGTTACGAGATGTAAATTTACTGAAGTTAAAGAGGCAAATAAGTAATTTTAAGTTTTTTTTCCTGAAAAATAAGTAATTTTAAGCAAGGAAGTAAAAAATGTTAATTAATTAACTAACCAGATATGCTCGGAAATGTGACTGAATCATAACGGCCGCCCATTCTTCGGGATCTCCATAACCAACGCATTTGCCGCTAAGATACGACGTCGTCATAGAAGTTGCGTCGGTAGTAATAGCTCTTCCGCTGCTGGTTAGCCTTACGACAGCAGCGGCAGCTTCCGCGGCGACAACGGCAGCCACCGCAGCGGCCTTAGTGGCTTCGGCAACGGCTACGGCATGCTTGCTCGAGTCATCGTCGCCTTCAACGGACGGCAGAGGAAAATTCTCAGTTTCGTACCGTTGGATCAGAGGTTTGTGGTGGAAGTCCTGGAGTTGTTGATCTTTTTCTCTGTAGGATTTGACGAAACTCCATTTCTTCTTCGGCGGTGGTTGCTTGGAAGTGGTGGTGAAAGGCTGAGATGGGGAAGAGGAGGAGGTGGAGTCGGAGGGTTTTTTGAGACCGAGGAGTCCTCGGAACCATTTGGAAGCTTTTCCCATGGTGGTTTGTGTTAGGAGGAGAAGTGAGATGATGAAGCTGGCATTTTGGGATTCTATACTCTTATATATATATATGCGACGAGTATGTGAAATTGTGCATGAAAATAAATAATAATTTAGAAAAAAGGAAAATGGAGAAGTGAAGAGAGGTATTGACCTACGAGGAAAAGTAGGGACTCAATAGGGAGTGGGTGGGGATCACAGGCTAAGATATGGAGTCAAAGAAGTTCTGTTGCCCTTAAGAGGGCTAATTTGCTTGCTTCCAATCGGCTAAATTTGAGTTGTCTCGTTAAGTAAATTGAGTAAATTTTAAATTTTATTAATATGGATTTGATAATTTAAATTTAAATTTGAATTAAAATTAGTGGATCCAATCGAGTTCAAGTTCGAATTTGAATTGGTTAACAAAATACTTAACCGAGCTTTTTTACATTACTAGTCGCAATACGAAGACTTTATTTTTTAAAGATGGATTCCTTGTAAACATGAGATAAATGACTTCCAATTTAATATAGATCGTTAAGTCATTATGATTTACTCTTGCACCACATATTGAGCTGTCGTGTGAGAGGCCGAGAGCCTAAGGCAGAAGAATCTTACTAATCACTACTAGTGGACAAGTAAAAAAAAATTAAGATAGTAATATTGTTTCAATTAATTATCTATCTCAACAGAACAGAAGTATAAAATTATAATTAAAAATATATATTTTGTTCTTTAAAAGCGATTTTCACATTAAATGTCACTTTTTACTTTCTTTTCATATAATTAATTAGATTACTTAGTAAAAAGAAAATTATTAGATCAATATTTTTTGTACATTAAGGGATGGAGAATGTAAAATCTATCATGATAAAAACATACTTTTATCATTGAATTATCACAGTCACTAATGAAACCAATATTAATTCGTATCATTATTACTTCAAAGTGAAATTGCACAACAAAATTGATATAAAATCACTAAATATAGTATTTCATGGCATCCAAGTCAGATAAGATAAGGGACCCAATATTGTACCTTGATAGCAAAACACTTATGTTTTAAGTATCTTCATCTGATACGGTAAATAAGTAGTTATGCAATTTTATTTGTATTTTCAACTATGTATTATAGTTTCAACCATGTATTATAATTAATATTGTGTCCTGTAAATCTCTTATAAATTAATCGAAAAATCTTAAATAACGAATAAAAAAAATCAGGAAACGAGAATGGTACAAATAATCTGTCGGGCTAATTATATATTGTTAATAAAAATAATGGTTTCTTTAATGAAACAACAAAAAAAATAAAAATAATGTTAAGAATGTTGAGAAGTGGAATAGATAAAGAGGGTAGTTGAGTTGGGATTGAAGCTCTTCCGAAGTCTATTCTTTGAGTTCCCATTGATGATTGTTCCCTCTTCTCTTATTCACCTTGAGATTTGAGTAGTTTATTTAGTATTAGCATTAAATGAGCTCTTTCATACCCCATGCTAATGCTATGCATAAAAACTAGTACTATTATTATTTTAACATCTTGGTACCCAAAGGGAAAGGACTCTCAGTAAAATGTCCTACGTGCAGGTGAAATATGTCAATTATGGTGACTCAGTGACTGAAAGTCATATATTAGTGTGCATAAGGAACCACTCCTACATTTGAAATGTTGAAATTTCCACACTCCCGCTGCCAGCATTTGAAACCTTTGTATCTTGATACAAACTCTGCAGCCTCAGAATCAATTGAGCTATACCCATACGAACTACTATTTTAACACCTACACTACACTTAAGGAGGTCTACCACATCAAATCTATTTGATTTTAAGATTTTTATTTTAAGTTACGTGAAAACATCAAAATTAAAATTTAATATTTAAAACCGTATCTTATTTTAACAAAAACCATTTTTAAGAGAGTGGTCGAACTTTGCTTAAAAAGAATAAACAATCACTTTGTATATGTAAAACGGATTAAATAGAGATATATTTTTAACTTGAGAAATTCGATATAAATATCTATAAACAATTTTATGATTTTCTCAAGCTAGCTATAAATTTTATTTTTAATTAATTATATACATAAATTCTTTTAAACTAACCAGTTTTTATAAATTATAAGTTTAAGCGGTGAAATATGTCTATTTTGAATACACGAGATTTCGTTATTGATGAAATATCGTTTGTCACTAGAGTTATAAATAAGGCGGGTTTATAATTGTTTATAGCGGATAAAGTTTAAAATTTTTACCTGTGGATTCGGACCCATATTCGTATAACTTTTATTAAATGGGCATAGGCAGGATATTATGATATCTAAACACGTTTACTTGTATATTCGTTATAATAAAATAATAATATATTTATCTATATTACGTTATTTTTATATTTTTTATGATTACGTAATTTATATTTAATGAATTAAGAATTTTATTTTTATTGGATTAATGCATTGGTGAAGATTGTAGGTGTACTTGAACTTTTAATCATTTGAATTAAAATATTTTTTAAATTTTAGAGATGTTTAAGGATTGTATTTGTTGAAATATATGTTAATGAAATTATGTTAATCAAGTTATAATTTTCGTTTTAGAGTTTTTTATATAAATATATATTTATTTAACAATAAAATAAATAGAAAAATGGGATGGGTATGAGTATACCCAAATCCTATCTAAGACTCTGAAGGATAGGGTTTGAGTCCATAAATTTTATACCGAATAAGTCTGGATCTGGATTTAAATTTATATTTTACTAGTCTGAGTCTGGTATAAGGAGTATCTACCTATCTGGACCTACTTACCGCCTTATTTGTCACCATCCATAAACGATATTTACATTCTTATAATAATCAAATTTTACTCCTTCAACTATAAATTGTCAAAAGTAATTGTGAGAAGAAATAAATTGGTATAACTAATTAAAAATAAAATTTATGATTAATTCGAAAAAAGTATATACATTAATTTTCTCTCATATTATAAGCAATTTCAAATTTAATTGCCTTCTAAATTCACAAAAAAGATTGCAAAAAAAAAAAAACTTTATCCGTTTCAAAATAAGTGTCCTTTAATCATTTGGCACAACTATTTAAGATACTTATATGCCTTTCATGAATATGAAGAGAGAAATATAAAAAAGAGAAAATAGATAAATAAATAAATAAGAAAAACAGATAAAGATATAATTAAATAATATATAATAAATATTCTATAAAGTTATAACAAAAATATTTATTATGAAATAAAATAAAATTTTATTTTAAAATTAAAAGAATAAAATAAAAAATATTAAAAGGATTTTAAATTTAATTCACACAAAAAAAAATATCTCAAAATAAAAAAATTATCCCAAACCTTATAAAGAATAATTTTTACTCGTAAACTAGTATATAGAATTTTCAAGGGGACTCTTTGGGAATCAAAGGGTAGAAAAACAAACAAAAAATGTTCACATCAAAGCATAAGAAGATGATGATCTGACAAAGAGAATCTACAAAAAGAAATAGAGTTATGGTACACCTGCCGACAGACAACTACTACTCTCCATTCCTTCATCATCACACTCCTCCTCTTCATCAAAAGCTTCGTACGTACTTTTGCTTCCGACCACATTGTAAGTTCGGTGGGTCCCACTACTTCCAAGTATCACCCGTGATCATTCAGATCCAATGGATAAGAATAACCCCCGCTTTCTTTCATTATTTTATTTTTTTGGATTACCAAAATACTCCCTTAAGTAGAAAATATGCTGTACACCCATAAATCATTAGTCATCCATCAAAATAAATATAATGATTAAAGTATTTTTTTATTAAGTTATAATTTATTTTAAAACAACCTCATGTACTTTTAAAATTCTATGTAAGATTAGTTTAGACCGTATTCTGATTTAGAATTATAAGTTATTACAAAATTATTTTATAAAGTTTAAAATACATATTTTTTATTCTACATTTTGTAAAAATAAATGATTTAACTAAAAATTTGACTATTTAAAAAAAATAGTATGATGATTTTAAATATAATTAAATGTAAAGAAATTATTTGGTTATGAATAAAATATGAGGTTTTTATCAAATCTCAAATATTTATCTTGAAGTTTTTAACAATTTTTTATGAATATTTTTAATATAAGTTTTAATCTATTAAAATTTGTAGTAATTTCTTATAACAAGAATTGTAATAATAAGTTTAAGCAGAGTATGAAATAATAGATGAAAAAACATTTTTTGAAAATAAAATACTATTAATTTTGGTACATATTATAATAAATAGTGACATATCTTAATATTTTAATTTTAAAAATAAAATAAATATTCAAGTTTAGAAAATTAAGACTTTATATTCTGTTTTGCATTGAACGCCGATATTTTACTTTTTTTAGCTAAATAAGCATTTTTTAAAGAACATTGACTAAAGAAATATTATCTCATACTTTACACCTATTTTGTAATAAAATACGATTATTAGAATGAGCTAAATCCATTTTATATAAAACTTTAGGAGATTATTTTGCAAAAAACAAAACTTATCTAACGGGAATTTTAGTTATTTTATTTATTTTGACCGTTGACTAATGGTCTTGAGGTGGTCAAATGCATAAATTTTAACTTTAAAAGGTAAAATACTCCAACTGTTGACTTAAGGAGGTATCTTGCTATAAATATTTTTTTTTTTTAATTTTATTATTTATTTATTCATTCTTTATTTTTGTTTAAAAAAAATGTTGCATTCATAATTTTTTACAAAATTCATACTTTTTATTCACTTGTTCACTTACAATTTTTGTGAAGCTCACAAATATATATATATATATATTAAAAGAGAAAAAAAAAAGGTGGTCCACAGAAATTCAATACAATTGTCAATAGAAGTCTAAGACCGGCGGCAGCAAAGGTCAAGATAATCTTAAATGTTAATGGGGTACTTGATTCAATTTTAAGTAGAAAAATGAAAATTTATTTTTCTTAAATTTTGTTTGATAATAAAAATATGTGAGACTTAAACTAGCTTTTAAAAAAAAAATTGTTTGACATTGACACAATTTGACCCAAATTATCATCAAAAGTGAAAAGAAAAAAGAAAATTGAATTGATGCATTAATCTTTTGATGTGTGTTAAAATTGAATTAGTACCATGTTTTTCATGGAATAAAGGAAATATATAATATAATTTTTATTTTTTAAATTGTCATATTGCGTAAATTTTTGTTCTTTGTACTTGTGTGAAAATAATGCAACAATTAATGAATTTTTTTATAATAATAGAACTCGTATGAAAAATAATAAAAGAGTATGTTAATTTGAATGGCATTATAATTAGTGTAAGAGAAAACATCTAAAGTTTTATATTTCTTTTAGCTCGTGTCATGTTCAAAACGCGACGACTAAAAAATATATTACTTGTCACTTTAAATTTTATAGTTTTTACTTGTTATATTGTAAAAATAATTCGACATCATAAAAAAAAAATTTTAACCTCTTTAACTCTTCTAACATTAAAAATAATAATGAGAAAATAAAAAGTTTAAAATACATTCTAATCGACACAAGAAAATAATATCTAAAATTATTGTATTTTTTTTAGCAATGTGATATCTAAAATGTGAAAATTAAATAACGTTCGATAGTATGTTATAAGAAAAAATCATTATATAACACAATATGAGAAACAGAAAAGCAAAAAGAAGTCGGAGCGCACGAGTTTAGACTTTTTGCAATGGGCTTGTCTGAAATTATTTATTCATGGTTGCATGGACATGTGGCCATTTATGAATTTTGAGGTGGGGTTTAAATCGGTTATAAAATTTTATATACGATTTTTTGTTTTATTTATTAAATTTAAATATATTTTATTAATAAAATTTATCGAATAAAAATAATTTTAAAAGAAAAAAATAATTATTTTAAAAAATATATTATAATAAAAATAATACAGAAATAATTTACAGAAATAGTATAGGCGATTCAGTATCGGGAAACCAAGTAGGGAGTGGGCTGGTGGGGGAGCACAATGGATATAGTGTGTGAACGGAGAAGAAGAAGGCAGTCAACAATGGAGACTCTCTCCATTGTGATATTCCATGTCCATGTGCTACGTGTGTTTCTGTGTTTTCTCTCAATGCTCCAAACAAAACCGACGTCGTCTTTGTGATTTTGCTACTACTGACAAGAAGCATTGCATTGCATTGAATTGCAGAGATACGGCAATCAATTTGAATGACTTCTCCAAAGCTTTGGAATTAATTTGATTTGATACACTTTGTCCCTTAAATTATTCAATTTCTGAGTCACGTTCCTCCTATTTCAACTTTTTCTCAATTGCTTTGTCATATTTTTTTCTTTAAAAAAATATATTTGAAAATATGTTAATCCAATTTAAGTATATTTTATTTAATAAAATTTAAAAATAAAAAATTACATGAAAATATTAGCAATGATGCTATGAAATTTAATACTAGTTGAAGAATTGGCATGTGAAAGTGCGAAAAAGAGCATTTGGGAATTTGTTTTATGAGAGAGTAAAGGAAAGGAGAGGTCACATCGGTTAAGATGGTAAAAGATATAGATATATATGGGTGGTCATGTAAGCAAGAAGAAACAAGAGAGAGCCTTTTCATTTTCAGTAGGCGTTGATGATGGTTACTACTATTATGTTGACTGACACCTCCTATTCCTATTCCTATATCATCCCTTCACCTCTTACATCTCTCCCTTCCCAATGAAATGACCCACCGCACCTTCTCTGTGCAACCCCGCCTTCCCGCCACCTTTCTTCTCCTCTCACCTAAAAAAAGGTGACTTTTCTCATGTTTGTTATTTCACAAAACAAAATGGGAAATTCTCAATATATGTATATATATACTTAATATATACAACATTTTTTAATTTTTAATTTTTTCTATATATCTAAATTAATTTTGTGCATCTGAAATTACTTTACCATCACAACTTACTGTGAATTCCGATCAAGAATACACTGTGCACTATTTTTTTAAAAGAAAAATGGGACTACTTATTGATATGAAAAAGGTTAAATTAAAACAATTTTCAAACTTCTTCAATCTATGAAAAAAGTCATGTACTTGACACATGAAATTTTTATTAATAGAAGAATATTATAAGAAGAAGTTTATTAAATGTTATTTTAAAATTATAATACGACAAATAAAAAACACAAAAAAAATTTCACATATATCTCAAGTTCAAGATGAATTCAAGTTTTTTGTGCCATTATTGGGCCATCTTGCTATTAAAGAGATTAGTAGCCATGTAGCTTTTTTTCAACCGGCTATGCGTTGATAACACCGAAAACTTGGCCCCTTCATTGTTTAACTAAAACGAGGATTCGAGTTGGGCCCTGTGAACGGTTCCATTATAGTGAGGAAACAGATAATAAGCCCATCATATTATATATAGTTGGTGCAACTGATTAAAAGGCCCAAATCTAATTAATCTGGATTTGACTTACCAATTACTTGTAGAGTCTCCTTCGAAACTGTACCTTTTGCATATTGTTAGAATTTGAGTTTGAATTTAACTCACTTCAAAAGATAGCTTAAGAAGAAAATACTTGAGAGGAGAAAACTGTCTAAGTTCATGTGAGATTCTCAACACATTTCTTCATGTCCAAGACTAGACATCTGTAAACAACTCAACAACTGGCTCTTATACTATGTTAGAATTTGAATTTGAGCATAACTCACCATTTTGATAGCTCAACAGAAAAAGTCTACCAAAGTATTTATAAGGAATAACTATTTATCAAATATTAGTCATATAAAATTCTCGACATATATAAATCTGATATATTTTTTAATACACCTATATTTAGTATTCGAAGATACATAATTTTAATCAATTCTAACTCCATCTATAAAATTTGACTCTTATTCGAGAATTAGAATCAAACCTGAACATTTTCACAACATTATATAAAAAATTCGAAAGTTCACAACATTATATAAAAAATTCGAATTTTCAACTTTCCAACAATTCACAATGCACTTTGTCTATTACCAAATCACTAAAATCAATTTTTCTGGCTAAAATAATCACTGAATAAATTCACATTATATAAATTTATTACATTTCGCCATAATATGAAGATTATAATATTTTTTAACAAAAATAGTACTAAAACTCATAGAAAACATAGTTTTAAAATCAAATTCGGACAATGAGAATAGTTTAAAGCCTAATTTTGCTAATTCATCCAATAGAAATGCCAAAACATTTCAAGTGCTCATTTTACCTTTTTAAGAGTTTAAAAAAAAAGCAATCTGAAACTGAAATCATACTAATTGCATTGAAACTAACGGTTTAGTTTTGCCTTGACCTTCTATTAATTTTATCTTTTTATTTTTCTCATAACATCATTAAATACTCAAAAGTAACGATTTTCTTACTAAATACTCAAAATTTTTATTCTTTGCTCTTGAAGTCAAAGAATAAAATTTACTAGTCCTAAAAAATTAATTACTATACATAATCTTTTCTTACTACATTAGTCCTATTATATAATTAATTACCCATAAACATTAAACGGAAGAAAAAAGTAGTAGTATAAACTTAATGATACATTTTCTGTGCGAGTAGAAATATTAGTCAGAAAAAGAAACAAAATCACTTTCAGTAAGTAGAAGAAAATTTTCCTCCAATTCATTTAGTCTTCTCAACTACTGGTTCATCACTGTATCAAGAAACAAATCTGCTTGTTTTTGGTAACTTTTAGAACAATTACCAAATCCCAACCCAGAAAAAAAGAGAGAACTAACTACTCTATTCTTTATTTTGATAATTCGGTAGTCGAGAGTCAACGACTAATCCAAGAGAGATTGGATGACACAATCCCTGAATGATTCAAATTCAGACATATTACTTGGCATGCCAGATGAAGGAACCTAAGTGAGAGTGAGAGGGTCACTCCATCAGATCATACACCTACTCTCTTCTTCATGTTGCAATTTTCAAGTTTCAGAGATTTTGACAAATGTGTTTTGGAAATTCCATCAATTCTTCATTTGCCCATGTGATTTTGTCAGAACCAAATTTGTAATTTCTGTTCAAGAATTTCATCAGTAATCCAAATATCTGTCCATTAAGTTCATCATCTGATATCCTCTCTAATTGGTAACTACTTTTATGACTTTTTGAATTATAAATATCTTCAGGTTCATATACCTCATGAGAGAAATAAGGCTCTAAATGATCAGAGAGTGTAAAGAAGAGCAAGAAAAAACACTAGTGTAATTCAATAGCCTGTTTTCTGTGTGAATTTGCTACCAACTGAAACTGAAAGCAATGGCTAAGGTACAAAAGCTTAATTATCTATTGTTTCCCAAGAAAAATATGAATGTAAATATGGTTTCTGATAAATCTCTTCCAGTTTGTTGTTCTTCATCTTCTTTATTAGTAATTGTAGGATTAAAAGTTTGGATAAAGGTTTGTTCTTTGTGTTATGATTAGCAGTTTCTGATTGTGGGTTTTTGTTTTTGTATTTTTTTTAACTTTGGGATAGAAAAAGAACAAGAACAAAAGAACAGGGAGAATGCAACAAGGAGGAGAAATGCATAATCAACAACAGGCAACAAATGTTCAACAAAAAACGCAGAATTCAGAAGAAGAAGAAGAAGCCAACAAAGCTAATCAGAATGGGGTGATTGTTTTGGGTTTGAATGTTCACTGCCCACCTTGTGAGGAACGAATACGCAAATCTTTGTGGGGTTTTGAAGGTAATGAAACACTTCCTGTGAGTTCTTAGATGTTTCAGAAAACTTTTAACTTATATGGGATTTTGTTATAAATTATTATAATCAAACATGCATCAGGTGTTGAGAGGATTGAAGTTGATTCAAAGAACAATAAAGTAACAATCAAAGGGAAGAAGACTGATCCAATCAAAGTCGCAGAAAGGGTGAAGAAAAAAACTGGCAAACATGTTGTATTGATCTCTCCTAAATATCCAAAGAAAGAAGAGAAGAAGGAAGAGAAAAAGAAAGAGGTAAAAGAATTCATTCAATCACATGTAAGAATAAAAGCTTCAAAGACATTGAGAAACTAATCAGCCATTGTTGGATCTTTCTGTAGCTTCCAGTGATAGAAGTTGTATTGAAGGTATACCTTTATTGTCCAGCTTGTGCAAAAGATGTGAAGAAAGCAATTCATATGATGCCAGGTACATTATAACTCTATGTGCATATATAAATGTAGCTTCTATTCCTTTGACAGTCAAGTTAATTTATTCTCATGATTTTGCAACCAGATACATGAAAAACAGACAGTGAAAGAAAAATACTAACAGATTTATTGTGTAGTTTCTGCAATGGAAACTTGGAAAACTAAAAATGAAACTTGAATGCAGGAGTGCTCACTGTGCAGCCAGATTTGGAGAAGAATCTTGTGACTGTGAAGGGGGCAATTGAACCAGAAAAGTTGGTAGAGTTTGTCCAGAAAAAGATTGGGAAATATGCAGAGATTGTGAAGAAAGGAAACCAAGGACAGAAGGATGGCAAAAACGAAAAACAAGTTGATCAGAATTACATCAAGGATTTCTATGGCAATTACCCTCGTGGCCTTATCTGTGATACCCAACTATTTAGTGATGAAAACCCAAACTCTTGTTCCATAATCTAGAAGACTTTCTATTTTGCATATTGATTTATACAAAGTGCAAATTCCACTGAAAGGGAACTCGGATCAATTTCCTTGTCTATAGTGTTAATACCATTAGCACAAAATGATTGGAGGTTTGAATTTATGGCCATTTCCCTTTATTTGAACTTACAGGAAATTATGGTATTCAAAGGTCATTGTATTCATCTTTGGACACCTAAAACCCATGAAGATTCATACGGGTTGTTGAAAAAAATTGAAAATTTTTATTACTAAAGTTTAATCTTTCTTAACCATCCCCCCAAGAAAAGGGAAAACTCATGTGTATACCTAGCTCTATAACTTAAGCTTGAAATCATTAAAATTTCTCCAAGCAGTTGCAAAACTTACAAATTTTACTGCTAACTGGGGCCAGTATGCTGCAGTTTTACAGCCCTGGGATCTTCCTAGCATTTACTCCTGTCATCCTCTGAATTAAATCTGTCATTCTCCGGATTATATCTTCAAAAGATGGGCGGCTTTCCGGATTACTGCTTACATTTGTGTTGACAAAAGTTAAGAATTCAGATTATTTGTGTCATATTTCATAAAAGACACATGCATAGAGGAAGGAGAAAAACCTGTTCCAACAATCACAGATGATAGAAGAAACTTGGGGATCAATATTTTCTGGAAGGTCCAGCCTGCGATCCATGAAACCAACAACCCCAACAACCTTTTACAGAAATACTATTATCGTTATTTGAGATATAAGACCACGATCATCATGCATTATCTATCATCTCATAGTACTTGCAATGTCAGACTGAATACTTGAACGGAAAAACAAGTTACCGTAGTGCGAATTTCTGTGTTCTCTAACCTGCAATGGATTTAGGTTGTTCCACGGAATGGATTCAGTCATCAATTCCCAGAAAATGACCCCATAACTGTACACGTCTGACCTGTCCCATCATTGACAAATCTCAAAATTAATGGAGGCTATAAAGATTACATAGATATATAACTTAACAACATCTCTTCCAATGGATGATCTTTTGACAGATTTTTCAGTGTCAGGGTATGGGATGAATTAAGATGGACTTATAGCTAAAAGCGTAAGTCATGTCATGAGATTCATTGGAGAACGAATATATTAAACAGATCGAAATGATGCTCTCATAAAATATTGAGGAAGATTGGAATCTGAATATTACTTCTCAGTTGATGGTTCATTTCGCAGGACTTCAGGAGCCATCCATTGGGGCTGCATTACAGTATGATGAATATATAGAAAGAGGAATCATTTCTTTTTAAAAAGGGCCAACTTATCCCAAGATCAATGACTAGATATAAATGAAGAACAAAAGGAATGGAAAAAAGAAATTGAGATAATTACTGTTCCTCTCCCAGATTTTGTTGATAAGAAAGTAGCATACTTCAACTTCGATAGGCCAAAGTCTCCAACCTGCCAAACATGATTTCAAACAATGCCAAACTTGTTTCAACCTATGGATTATTAAGGACAGTCCGTCATTAGTACCTTGACATTCCAACTCTTATCAACAAGAAGATTTGATGATTTCAGATCTCTGTGGACTATGGGAGGATTTCTACGATGTAAATAGTTCATTCCTCTTGCCTGCAGCGAAAGAAGAGACTCTCACTATAAGAAAAAGACTGAAGGAAAAGAGTTTGCATGAGGAAACCATTATCTTTGCAGAAAACAAACCACATCAAGAGCCATTCTAAGACGACGTCTGACATCAAGTTGCAGATTATTCCTGTGAAGTGTTTTAAAAAGACTTCCCCTAACAATAATTATAATGTGTCAGACAGATTGCAGCATCCCTTTTTAACAAGACAGGTAACAAGACAGACTTGCAGTTTTATCCTTGCCATGATCAAGATTTTCCCTGATATTTAAGAAGGAAAATATTTGATAGAGGATGCTTACCTTGACAAAAATTCTGTTACAACAGCGAGTTTTTCTTGTGAATATACTGCTCCCATAAACAAGAGTACATTTGGGTGTCTTAGTTTTTTCATTATATCAATCTGAATCACATTTAGACATGAAGTCAAGGACCCCTCAATTTGTCATCACAGTACTTCCACAAATATTTCCATACTGACAACATTAAGTACCTCCTTTTTGTAGCCTGTTAAAGTCTCCTCATTATATTCATTCCCAAAATAGACCTTTACGGCAACATCCTGAGGAACGAAGACAATCGTTATGCCTCTTAGATTAGAAACAAACCCAGTGCTGCTTTAAACAAGAACACATTGATATTAGATAATGAAAACATACCGATCCTTTCCAGATTCCACGATGCACAACAGCACATGAACCTAAACAAGTGATAACAAGGTCGGCGATGAGCTCACCCAAGAGAAGAAAAAATATCTAAGATGCATTGTGAAAAATTGAAGTCATGCTTGGAGCTTTCAATGATTTTTTAATTTTTTTAAAAAAAATTTATATATTAAAAAAAATTAACTAAAGGACCTGGTTGCACTTTGCATGAGAAGGATCTTCTTCTAAAAATATCCAATTTAACCTTCATCAAGGTTTGTGGATTGCAAATATCTAATTCAAATTTTGTTCATGCAATCTTCTAATCAAAACCATAACAAACTTTGAGCGTCTTGGACAAATTACATGCAACAAAATAAATACCAGTGCTGTTCTGACGAGCAAGATTCTTAAAGTACCTTGCCCAATTTCCTCGCCCAACTGTATGTCTTCCCAGTGAATTTCACAATCTACAATCAAGTTTGAGTCATTGCCACCTTTGCTCGACAAAATTCCATTGCTACTACAGGTGCTCTCATAGGAGTTTGGGAACTGCAGTCTATTGGTCTGAGTATCCCCAGTCCCCAACATTCTTAAATTCTGCACATCCGGCTTTAAATGTTGCAAGCTTGACCTCATCAATTCATCTGAAGTTCTGAGCCCCTTGGAATACTCATTGTAGTCTCTTGCCAAGCCTATAGGAGAAGAATACTCTGTAGCACCATTGAGTACCACCTTGGGATTTCTATATATTCGTCTTTCTAGCAAAGAAGTTTCATTTGATAAATTTTGACCAGCTGGATTTGCAACAAAGAAGCTATATGAAGTAGTTGCCTCTGATGATCTTTGCATATACTGGTCAGCTGAAATTTCCCTGCCAATTGCAGTATCATCACAACCATTTTGTTGAATGCTCGTGTCTTTCTCTTTACCCAGAATGCCAACCCTCCCGGGGTGAAGCTTGGAGAAGATCTTTGATGCCTAAAGAAATCCAAAGAAACTAATTCATCAGTTATCTCATTATGATAATTTTATCATAATATTACAATCAACATTCCCCATTCTCCCAAAAAATGGTGGAGTCCAGCACAGATAATTCCTTTCATTGGCAAGTGCAGTAAGTGGTCCTTAAATTATTTATTTCAAACCATACCAGTGTCTAAACAATTATGAACACCTGAATTGTATACAGGACGTTAAAAATACTCTAGGTTCAGTGAAGGAGCAAATGCAAGTTTAGAAAGCGGACAAAATACACTTGTAGGTTCTTTGTTCTTGGAGCCATCTCCATAAACTCTTTGCCTCTCAATAGAAGACTAGAGTTAACTCTTGATCTAGTTTCCAATAGCATAAAGATTGCCTCAAACATCTTCCTTAAGACCAAGAAGTACATGTAAATTTGATAATTAAATCAAATCTTACTGGTGCTCTCGGAGGCCTATCAAACTTGATATCTGGATTGTCCACTTCATTCTCCTCCTTGTCCTTAGAATTCGAACCTCCATTACATGCACTCTCTCCATGTTTTCTCAGAAATACTTTTGAAGCCTGTTTAGTAAAGTGAAATGGGTGAATAATGTATCTGATCAAGAGAAAACAGCAGGTAGAGAAGAAAGGAGTTCAACGAACAAAAGACAAGCACCAGATTGGAAATAGATGACACAATCTGTGGAACTGATGGAACTTGTGGTTGTGCATGCCATTGAAGTTTTTTCAAATTTATTCCTTGAAATCTGGATTGGCCCTCAGCTCGATCTTGGTTCATCCCCGCAGTTCCCAAGCTTATTTCAATAACAACAGCAGCATCACTTGAAACAGTGATAACACCAACAAGCTCACCATCTTCATATAATGGACTTTTGGTCACTAATGCCATAAAGATTTGACCTGACTTCCTCTTGAAAGGGAACTGACCTGACCAAGATTGTCCAGAGCTCAATGTTTTCATGATTTGCCTTTCTGAAACATGATGTTGTTCATCAATAAGCAGAAATCCAACATTTTGTCCAAGCACTTCATAGTCTTTGTACCCATAAAGCTTTTCAGCTGAACGGTTCCTGCAATAGAGAAGTTGACATATTTAGTGATACTGCAATATCACGGCACATAAATTGCGCTACCATTTTCCAACCAGTAGACATCATTCCTAGCTTTCCAATAGATTAGAAAGGTCAGAGCCCAGCTCAAATGGTGGGACGGTATGCAGTTACCCGTCGCACACAAGAGCATTTGGCTGGTAAAATGATAGCATGACAGAAGACAGTCCAAGGAAGAGGATAAAGGATGAAGGTACCTAGAATTACTATATTTTGAAGGCGTCGACACCTTCAATCCAGCAATTCAACAGAAAATGTGGCAAAAAATGAAAAAAGGGAAAAAACTACCATTAAGGAATTGGTTTAACAGTAACCAGCAATCTTAAACATCCGCTATGTTTCTCCCACAAAATTTAAAAATCTACTTCAATAGATTAAATTGTTAAAAATGGTTCATCAAGATATGAACACAGCTTTAATCTAATATCCATAATGGCCTTTAATAGAAATGACTCCAAATTACCAAAGAAACCAATTTTAAGGACAATAGCTCATCCCATTTGTTTTCACTCTTGGGATTTCGGGCTAATTAGTTGTGCAGAGATCATATGAACTAATATAGCAAAACAAAAGAACATGGTAAAAAAGGTTTCGAAAATAGTAATCCAGTTACACTGAGGTTACAATTTCCTCCCCCATATAGGATAGCCTCTTGCAGTGAAAAACCCTTCCTGCACCTTAAATTCTCTTAACTAGAATTTCACATTGCCCAATATATTAAATAAAAAGCATAAACAAAAAACCACTAATACCTCTACTGCTGAGTTTTGAGATCAATTTCCTACATCAAGTTCAGAAAGAGTACTGTATTATGAGTCATCCCTAGCAATCCAATATTCACTTCAGCAGGTAGAACATTTTTCCAGTAACTTGAATGACCTCAACTACCAGTTTGGAATTTTGGCTGCTTAGGAAATCCTGAGAACTATTGCAGTTAGTTATTCATCCAGCCTCTACTGTGTGTAGAGGATTGTTGAAGCCAAGCAAGCAAGTCTACGCATAAAGGACTAAGAGGAGTGGGTAAAGATTCATTTGATGCATAATTGAAGCACCCAACGATACGAAGAAAAATTATTGAATGATCTACTGAAATACCTCAAAGAATCTACCAGTTTTCCACATTAGTCAAGCATCAGTAGAGCATAATTGGATTTCGTACAAATCACAACTAAACAAGTCCGGATGAATTAGAAACAAGCTCAATATCTTCGTTAATAAACAAAATGATGAATAGTTACCAGTAAATGATTTCTCCTGAGGCAGCTCGGGTAACGTGAAGTGCATGACCCATGCACCTCAACAGGTTCCTGTACGGACTTTCGGAAAAGTAAGCTCTAGCCGGAAGCTTCGCCCAGCTTGAATCAAAAGGAACATCACCGCAAAATGACGTTATTATACTCTCTTCCTTCGAATTAGAATGATTTATATCGCCATTATCATCACTGTTCTGCTCTTGCAATACCAGACTGAACTGTTCTTTGAGATTCTCATGACTCGCTTCCAAACTATGGAACCGATCTACGAGAAGTCTGTACATAATTTCGCTTTCCTCTTTTCCGGCGGCGTCCATGGTGGTGGTGATGGCTGAAGGCGGTGGTGGACCAACCGAGGACATGCATATTTATGGGATTTTGAAGATGCCCAAAGGTTTTCGTAGATTTGCATTCTTTATTCATTTCCTCATATAAAATATGGAGTTTTATGTATGGAGACTTGTGACGAGACAAAAGAGATGCTGCCACGTGGCGTTTCACGCCAGATGAAACTATCACACGAGATGGGTGGGTGGTGTGTTATTTTCAGTCAAAATAAGGGCAAAATAGGAAACTTAAATCATCTTTTTAACACACGTTTTAAAATTGACCTACAAAAGATGATACAATATTAAACCTCTTTCTTTTGAAGTTTGAGCTGAAAATAATTATCCAATAAACTTGAACTCATAACTCTCATTTAGCATCTAAGTAAAGATACTTATTAAACCACCTATGCTTACTTGAATCGTTTTATTTTCATTTTTCTATTATATTTTTATATTTACTTAATATTTCGCAAAAAATTTAAACAATAATTATTTATTTGTAATTCTTCTTCTCACCAATAGAAGAAATTCTTCTCCTAACAAATGGAAAAAAATTCATCATTTGATCACATTTTCTTTCCATACTAAAGAACATACATGCAATTAAACTTGTCCCTTAAGCATATGATAAAGAAATAGTTTAGTTGAATTTATTTTACTTAAGGATCATAGTGTATTATTTGTGAGCATTGATGAAATAAATTTCGAAGAGATTGATTTTATTCCCAATTTAGCCTTCAATGTCGGTAATTTATCAGGAACATATTTAGCACTCTTAGGTTTTAAAAATGAACACCGTATTAAGTTAGTTACAGTCAACTATATATTTAATAGTTATACGCTTAATACGTGTGACAAGATCAAAGATTTAAGGAAGGTGATTCACTATCTCTACACCATCATACTAAATGGTTCCTTACTTCCATTACGTATTCCTCCTGATAAATTTGTTAAAAATATGTTATCCATTCCCAAGGCTTATATATATATATATAGGAGAGAGAGAGTAATTGGCAAGAAATAATCCCATAACTATTTTATTTGTCTGAAGACTATTTAAAATTTTTTTTAATTTTTTAATTCTCAAACTATTTATTCTCAAATTTATTAGTCTCAGTTATTATTTAGCGACGGAGCCCGTAAACTCAAACACGTGCACCTCACCTAATAGAATTTGAAGGGCAAATGAGTCAATTCATTATTCTTCACTGTCATCCCCTCTTTCGTGCCGTTACCCAAGTACCACTGCCATTGTTTGCTCATTCACCACACAAGCAAACATCATAACTATTGATGAATCATTTGAAAAAACCCCAATCTTGCCTCGATTTGTAATTTTACTACTCCTTGAATGGAAACAATTTCAATGGGGAATTTCCATCTTAAATTTGCATATGGAATAGTTAAATACGACCCAATTCTCTACAAAGCTTAATCTGAGTGGGGGTTGAAATTCTTTATAAATTGAAGATATATATATTTGGTCCATGGGTTTGATTAATTAGCTTTCAAGTTCTTGAATACCTTTTCTTGCCTAATCTCGTAGGCAAAGAGGGGTAGTGATCAATGGATTTTTATTAGCTTTGGCGACAGTAATAATGGCTTTGTTAATGTAATTTCTATCTCGTATCATCTCTTTATTTGTGAATTTATATATTTTCTTTGGTCCTTTAAATTTTTCTCAACAATATATTATTCCATATTAATTTCTGCTAGCATATAATTAGAGAAGAGAGATTGTAGATGGGATTCAAATTGGAGCTCGTGCAACAGCAATAAGAATGAGCATTAAAATGAAGGAGGAATAATTTTGGTAGAAAGTGTTGATGGTGAAGATGAGGGAGCATCCATGGTAAGGGAGGTAGGAAGAGAAGATGAAAAAGAAAACTTGTAACTGAAACTACTAAATTGATAATAAATAGTTTCTAAATTGATAATAAATAGTTTGAGGATTAAAAAGAATTTTAAAGAAATGATATGGGACACCCATCGAACAAGCAAAATAGTTATATGACTATTTTTGTCAATTTACTCATATGTATATCACGTCCACTAAAATATAAAATTAAAAAATAACTAAAATTGTGCTTTATTATTTCCTCATATATTAAAAGTCATAAACATATGCTAGCTATTTTAATACTTGAGAAAATAATATCTCAAATTTTCTCCACATTTATTTCGAAATAACATTTACCAAAAAAAATTATCAAATCTTTAGTATTTCAAATATCAAAATTGTTTATTGTGTGTTATTTAAATTAGTTTAAATATATAAATTTTGAAAATAATATACGTATATATGTATGTGTGTGTTGCTCGTGTATATATCATACCATCATAACCATAGATTGTTTTTTAGTCAACATACATTGGTTTTGCTTTTGATATAATTTTGTAAATTAGTTCACATTGAGTAACTGTGGTAGAAAGTGTTGGTGGTGAGATGTAGGAGCGTTGATGGTAATGGAGGTAGAAAGAGAAGATGAAAAAGATTATGAGTTTCTAATTTTGTCTTTTAAATTTTATTCAGATAAGGTGTACATGATTGGTTCGTCAGTTACTATTGCAAAATTTATGGTTGACACTGTTGAAATATGGAATATTGTTAGGACTTTTTTACAACTTTGTAGATTAGATATCACAATTGTATTTTAGATATTGTAGGCAAATATCTGGTAACTGCTTCCTCTGAAAAACTTTATGGTATCAGAGCCATGATGTTGGGCCACCCGCAGATGTCCAATCCTGCAAAATACCACGCTCCAAGCCTAAATGATTAGCTTGGGTGTAATAATTACTCCTTATAGATTTAGGCAGTCCTCCTCCCCTCTTGAGGTACTTATTGGATGAGTTAGACCAAAGCACAAATTTTAACATGGTATCATAGCTAAGTTCTAAAAGAAAATAGTCCTCTTCATATAAATACAAGTAATCATTAATTCACATTTAATCAAATAGTCTTAGAAAATTTTTTCCTTTATACCAAAGTTATGAACGAAAATGCTAATATTCAGAAGGAAGCCTATCAATTGACATCCTCAGAGAGATGAATGGGTGAACGCAATGCGTTTGACATTGCGAGTAAAGAAAAAACTCGGTTTTGTAGAAGGAACAATTCTAAAACCAAAGGTTGGAACTGCTAAAGAGGAAGAATGGTGGACCATCAATACAATGGTAGACTCATAGAATTTAAATACTATTGAACCGAACGTTAGAGCAACCATGTCCTATGCAGAAAGGTGCGACAAGTTGTTGGTAGATTTGAAGGAACGTTTTATGTCAGGAAATGCATCCAGAAAACACGAACTTATGACAACATTGCTAAATTGTAGGCAATCCGGTATATCTGTTTCACTTACTTTGCAAAGTTAAAGAAAATCTGGGATTAATTAATTACCAGCTATTACCTGATTGTACATATGGTATGATTAATGAAATTACTAAGCAAAGAGAAGAAGATAAAATTCATCAGTTTCTTATTGGATTAGACGATACAATTTTTGGTATAGTACGATCAAAAATTCTGCAAATGGAACCTATTCCAAACATTAAAAAAGTTTATGCCATGATTGTTAAGGAAGAAGCTCACAGGAAAATGATAAGAAATACAGAAATTGAAACCGAAGCAGTGGCATTTGCAGCACCAAAATCCAATTCAATCCAATGTACTTATTGTTTAAAACAAGGCCATGAGGCCAAAAATTGTTATTACCTGGTAGGATTTTCGGCGACAGATCGATGGTCGGACCGAAATACAGATGCTGGTGTCGGAGGAAGAAGAGGAAGAGGAAGGATGAAAAGGATGAATAGAGGACGAGGTCACGGCAAAATGGGTTACAGCCGTGGGACGACTGGTTCTTCTCCAACGGTGCAGCAGTGGCTAGCATCTGCTCCGGCGAGCTCTGGAAGGGCCGCAGCCATAATAGTCCGAAGAGTAGAAGATTTGAGCTTCTCAGGAGGAAGCACATGGCATAGCGGCGCCGTGGGAGAACTTCGCACAGATGAACAGAAAGCCATTGCTGGAGCAGTTGCGGCGGACACAAATTCAGCTGGGTTTCCGGGTCTCTTACCAACCCAATGGACTGCATTCATAAATCTATTGAACACTCAAAAGAATTCTACTTCATCAGAAGACATACTCTCTGGTAAGGTTGAAAAAGATTGGATTTTAGACAGCGGATGTTCACATTACATGACAGGTAGGAGATATTTTTCGTCAAAATTGAGACCCTCTCGTCCTTATACTATCGCTATACCAAACGGAACTAAAACTACTGGAGAAACTTTGGGTTCAATTCATTTGCACTCTAAATTAGATGTTGATAACGTACTTTTTATACCTAAACTGCGGTGCAATCTTCTATCTCTCTCATAGATTTCCAAAGCGAATAACTGTGTGACCATAATTAATAATGGTGTGTTAATGTTGTAGGACCGTACCTCGGGGATGCCGATTGGAGCGGGTGAAGAAAGAGATTGGATATACTATTTTAGATATCTTCCTAAATCTTTCAAATTTGCTTATTGGACATTCGTATTTGGAAACTTTGTGGCATAAGCGTTTGGGATACCCATCTAAATTCGTTATTAATAAATTTTTAGGGCAGACTTTTAATCTTGGTTTCTTGGATAATTGCTCGATTTGCTTGTGTGCTAAACAAACACAAGAACCCTTTCCTATTAGTATGAATAATGCTGTTGCACTGTTTGATTTGATACACAACGATCTTCGGGGGCCTTATAAAATTCCTTCGTCTTGTGGGGCGAGTTATTTTTTTTACTGTGGTTGATGACTATTCAAGATGTGTTTGGATTTTCTTGCTTAAAGAAAAAAGAGAAGTAGCTCAGACTCTGAAACATTTTTTTGTCATGGTTCACACACAGTTTGATAAACATGTTAAAATTGTAGGATCTAATAATGGGACATAGTTTGCTTGTTTGAAACCATATTTTTTGGAAAACGGGATGTTGCATCAAACTTCTATGGTAAATACATCCCAACAGAATGGCCGTATCAAGTGTAAGCATCGTCACATACTAAATATGGCCCGTGCTTTGCTTTTTCAGGCAAATCTTCCAACTCAATTTTGGGGAGAAAGTATACTCACTGTTGGTTATTTAATTAATCGCACTCCATTGTCTGTATTAAAAAGAAAAACCTCGTTCGAATTGTTATTCAATAAGGTTCTATCATATTCTCATATAAGGTTCTATCATATTCTCATATAAAGAGTTTTGGTTGCTTAGCATATGTACACGATCATGGGGTGCCTAAAGATAAGTTTAGACTACAAGGAAGGCAGTGTGTATTTTTAGGTTATCCGTATGAAAAAAAGAGGTGGAAATTTTTTGATTTGGAGACACATGCGTTTATAACTTCCCGTGATGTTGTATTTGTTGAAGATAAATTTCCTTTTTTATCTAAACCTCAAGTTATTTTTCCTCATGAAAACCAAGTAAATTGCCATTTCGGTGAAATTCCTGAGACCTGTTCAGGAAGAAGGGGTAGCAGTCCAGCAGCAACCTTCCAATAGCAGTCCTAAAGTCCCAAGGGCTACATTTGGGACGGTCCAGCAGGAGGCTCTTGAGTTAGCTTCAACTTTTGCAGATGGATCGTATCACTATTCTTCACGGCCCACGGAGCAAGCCCAGCAACCTGGTTGCTCTGAAGTCGAACATACAGCCTAGCGTACAGGACTGGTCCAGCCACAGCTGCTTGAAACTAGTGCAGCCTTGTGCAGTCAACTGCATCAAGTGATGAGCAGGCCACTCAGTGGGCCACGTGAACGTCTAGGAACTCCTGGGCTGCAACTTGGTTCGGATGTTGGTCAAACCCAGAATAGTGGGTCAGACAATTTTTCAGCAACTCATGAAGAAGAAGTTTTAGTGGGAAATTCCAGCGACTCAACCTCAGGTATTTCAACCAATTCATCCGGTGGTGACCAACAAGTGGCAGATAATATTTCACCTTTGCAAGTTCGTCGAAGTAACATACCACATAGACAGCCTGGAAAATTGAAGGATTATGTTTGTCACGCGGTTTGGTCTAATCCTAGTATATCCTTCTCTTCTACTTTGCCTTCTTCTTTGGGTCCTACAGGCGCATCCCTGTATCTATTAACTCATTACATTTTTTATGACAAATTTTCACTTTCATATTGCGGTTTCATAGCAGCTGTTAATACAGGTGTGGAACCCACTAAACATTCTAAAGCTGTTTCTGTACCGGAATGGAACCTTGTTATGAAGCAAGAGATAGATGCACTTGAGAAAAATAAAACGTGGACTATGACAAACCTACCACCTAGGAAACGAGCACTGGATAGCAAGTGGGTATATAGAATTAAGTATAAATATGATGGAACTATTGAACGATACAAAGCAAGGTTGGTGGTGTTCGATAATACTCAACATGAGGGGGTTGATTACACTGAGACGTTTACACCCATTGCAAAAATAGTAACTGTGCGAACTTTATTATCTGTAACAGCTACCCAGAATTGGAAAGTCCATCAAATGGATGTGCACAATGCTTTTTTATATGATGACTTGTCTGAAGAAGTGTATATGAAAATTCCTCATGGATTTCGTGCTTCGAAACCTCATTAGGTTTGTCGTCTCAATAAATCATTATATGGCCTTCGTCACGCTCCTCGATGCTGGTTTTCTAAGCTTACGGATTCTCTTCGTCAGTGTGGATTTACACAATCATATGTAGATTGTTCACTTTTTACCTTTAAAAAAAATAACATTTTTCTCTGCAATTTTAATTTATGTTGATGACTTGTTGATTTGTGGAAATAGTGCAGTCTGTATTAATAAGTTTAAGTCCTATCTAGGATCATGTTTTCATATGAAAGACCTAGGTCATCTTAAGTATTTATACCCTATTGAGATTGCTCGTAACCAAGCAGGTTTTTATCTGAGTCAATGCAAATATGCGTTAGAAATTATATCCAAAGCAGAGATGCTGGGTTCCAAACCTATTTCTACACCAATAGAGCCAAACCATCAATTGGCTAAAGCCTCTGGAGATTTTTGTACTCAACCGGACTGGTATAGGCGTCTTGTTGGAAACTTAATTTACTTGTCTATAACTTGACCAGACCTTGCCTACTCTGTGCATGTTCTCTCTCAATTTATGCAAAACCCACGTAAGGAATATTGGGACGCCGCTCTTCGAGTCATTCGTTTTCTCAAGGGTACACCAGGACAAGGCATACTACTTCGATCTTCTACACCTCTTCAATTAGTTGCTTATTGTGATTCTGATTAGGCCAGTTGTCCGGTTATACGATGTTCTACTTTTGGGTACTTTCACGTGGACACTCTCCTATCTCATGGAAGACAAAGAAACAATATACAGTTTCTCGCTCTTCCGCTGAAGCTGAATATCGATTAATGGCGATAACATATGTGAGTTGATGTGGCTTTGTCAACTTCTCAAGGATCTTAGTGTTTATGTGAATTACTCCATAACACTTCATTGTGATAGTCAAGCAGCTGTTTATACTGCAGCAAATCCAGTCTTTCACGAGCGTACCAAACATATAAAGATAGACTGTCATTCGTCCGTGATGCATTTCAAGCACGTTTGATAACTCCGGTATATATTTCAAGTGCTTCACAACCTGCTAACATTCCCACAAAGGCGCTACACCTGCCACAATTTCGCAGGTTTATTAACAAGTTGAGCATTTGTGATCTGTATGCTTCAACTTGCGGGGAGTGTTGAAATATGGAATATTGTTAGGATTTCTTTAACAGCTTTGTAAATTAGATATTAGAACTGTATTTTAGATATTGTAGGCAAATATCTCGTAACTGCTTCCCTTATTCATAGGAAGTCACTGTATCATCTTTTTGTATATGCAATGGCAAAGAATGAAAAACAGGAGATTACAAAAAGTTTAAGACTACTAAATTGATAATAAATAGTTTGAAGACTAAAAATTTTTTTAAAAAAATGATATGGGACACCCACGGAACAAGCAAAATAGTTATATGACTATTTTTGTCAATTTACTCATATATATATATACATATATATCACGTCAACTAAAATGTAAAATTTAAAAATAACTAAAATCATGTGTTTTACTTTTTCCTCATATATTAAAAGTCATAAAGGTATGCTAGCTATTTTAATACTTGAGAAAATAATATCTCAAATTTTCTCCACATTTTATTTCGAAATAACATTTACCAAAACAAATTATCAAATCTTTAGTATTTCAAATATCAAAATTGTTTATGTATGTGTTATTTAAATTAGTTTAAATAGATAAATTTTGAAAATAATATATGTATATATGTATGTGTGTTGCTTGTGTATATATCATACCATCATTACCATAGATTGTTTTTTAGTAAACACACATTGATTTTGCTTTTGATATAATTTTGGTAAATTAGTTCACATTGAGTAACTGTAGTAGAAAGTATTGATGGTGAGATGTAGGAGCGTCGTTGGTAAGGGAGATAGGAAGAGAAGATAAAAAAAGATTATGAGTTTCTAATTTTGCCATTCAAATTTTATTCAAATAAGGTGTACGTGACTGGGTCATCAGTCCCTACCGCAAAACTTATGGTAAAAACTACTAAATTAAAAATAAATAGTTTGAGGACTAAAAATACTTTTTAAAAAAATAATATGAGATACTCATCGAACAAACAAAATAGTTATATAACTATTTTTATTAATTTACTCATATATATATCACGTCAACTAAAATAGGAAATTAAAAAATAACTAAAATCATGTGGTTTATTCTTTCATTATATATTAAAAGTCATAAAGGTTTGCTAGCTATTTCAATACTTGAGAAAACAATATCCCAAATTTTCTCCACATTTTATTTCGGAAAAACATTTACCAAAAAAAAAAGCTTTAGTATTTCAAATATCAAAATTATTTGTGTGTTTTTATTTAAATTAGTTTAAATAGATCAATATTGGAAATACTATATGTATATATGTATGTGTGTGCTCATGTATATATGGTACCATCATAATCATAAATTGTTTTAGTCAACACTCATTGATTTTGCTTTTGATATGATTTTGGTAAATTAATTCACATTACCTTTGATGTATAACAGTTACAAACTAGCATATGTACAAAAAACAGCTACACAATATTTAAAGAATTGAACAAACATAACAAGAATACAAATTACCATAAAAGTTGATTCCTTATTTCAAATTAAGACATGTATATTTTTTTCAATAGAAGGTCCATTATTTATTATTGTGCTTAAGAATTGAGGGACTATTTGACAAGATAGTAACTAAAGTGATAGAAAACTCATATTACTTTACCGAACCACATACCCTTCTCAAATGTATAAACAAAATTTACGAACCTTATCTCAAATTTGTTTGTGTGTTTTATATAACTTAGTTTTAATATATAAATATTAGGAATCATGCATATAATATATATATACATGCACACATGCATGCATCGTACTGTCATACGAGAAATTGTTTTTTAGTTCATATATATTAAATTTTTATTGATGTAAATTCGCAAAATTAATTCATATTACTTTTGTTGTATAACCGTTACAAAGTAGTATGTGTACAAAAGACAGCTATGCAATATTCTCAGAGTTGAACAAACATAAGAGGTATACAAATCACAATAAAAGTTTATTGTTATTACAGATAAAGACTTATCATATATATATATATATAACAGAAGGTTAGTTTTTTGCTATTGAGTGCTTAAAAATTAGAGACCTATTGTGCTGATGTGTAGGGGTGTTGTGTACTCCAATCCTCTTAGATTAGTTGATGACTTCCGGATACCAAATTGCGAAAAAGCTGCGGAAGTAGTTAAATCGGCTTCCCAAGAAATAAAGTATTTAAAGAGTTGAACACTCAGCATCATCTAGTACATCCTCTAGTACACTCTCTAATCCATTTCATTCAATAGCAACTTTCTTTTAGGGTTTATCTTTTAAAGTTTTTGGTTTATCTTTTATTCTATAGGATTTTTATTTGGAGACGATAAACTACGCGCCGAAATATAAAATTTACACGCGAAAAAATTTAAATATTTTTCTCTCTAAAAATATAGTGATTTTTTAAAAATTTAAAAATTTAAAAGTTAAAAATGAATAATTTTGAATATTATTTACATGATACGATTTTTAATTTTGAGATAAAAATCACAAAAAAACACACTAAAAATAAAAAAATTATACCATATGCACACTTGAGCCCGCCTTGGTACGAGTAGGGGTATGTATTTTTTGAATTTTTAAAATTTTTTAAAAATTTTTATTAATTATTAATTATAACTATTTGGTATAAAATATATGAAAAATAATTAATTTAATAATATAAATAATATTATTAATTTAAAAAAAATGACTGCGTTATTTGTTAAAATAAACATGATCATCAGTTGGTGGTAGGCGCCAACTGATGGCACAGGTACAAAGTGAATAACGCCAAGTGTTGGCGCAGGAATCAATATTTTTTATTTTTGACGCATTTTTTAAATTTTTACACCGATTAAAATATAAATAAATATAGAACGATATATTAAAGTTTTTTTTTTTTAATTTTTAACGGTTAGATTTGCGCATATCGTCATTTGAAGTCTTGTCATTAGAGATTGTGATGTAGAGAGAAGTTAAAGAGAAAGAAGGTAAAGAGAGAGAGAGAGAGAGAAAATGATTTAGTGAAAATGAAATTTTTTCGTTCGTAAATTTTATTTTTTGGCACGTAATTTATCGATTCCTTTTTATTAATAAAACTATTATAAAAAGTATACTATAAAATATACTTGAGGATCCCAACTGGTTGAACAAACGTAAAAAGAATAAAAAACACCATAAAAGTTGATTCCTTATTTCAAATTAATAATGACTTACCATAGTGAATACAATATCTTTTTATATATACATACATATATATACATACATGCACATGTTTTATATAATAAATTAATTTTTAGTCCACATATATTAAATTTGTTTTGATGTAAATTAGAGTCAGTTCACATTACCTTTGTTGTATAACCGTTACAAAGTAGTATGTGTACAAAGGACAGCTATACAATATTAAAAAGTTGAACAAACGTAAGAAGAATACAGATCACAATAAAACTTGATTCCTTATTGCAAATAAAGAACTACCATAATTATTTTTTCCTTTTCAATAGAAGGTCCATTATTTGCTATTGAGTGCGCTTAAAAATTGAAAGACTATTTGGAAATGTAATGGCTAAAGTGGTAGAACATTACTTGTCAGATAAATGTCTTGAATTCGAACAACGTAATACTTTTTCGATGCATAAAAAATATTAAATGGAAGGAAAATAAATTGATACATGAGTTACACAAATACATATCTAATAAATGATTATAATATTAAGAAAATCTCGTATTAAACATCATGAATAAATATAATTATGAAGAGATCACATAATAATTTTTTATACATTATACAATCTAAGAAGGTATTAAAAGGTATAGAATAAGGTGGAGGCCACAGAGATAACGGAAGCAAGACCAGAGTGCTTAAATAAGGGCAGACCAATTATTTAGCCCAAAAGCCAGAATCAACTTATCGAAAATAAACATCTTATTAATAAGTATCATAATGATATATCATAAGCATTGGTTTTTGTACATGACTAAATAAAATCGTAATTGATGTAAATATTTTGAGATGTAGAAAATATATACCTATCAAAATTGATATAAAAATATTAAGTGTTTTGACTTATATGTAAAATTATGTATTCAAATACGTGCAAGTAATTAAAAAAATTGAAATTAATCAACTAAACAAATGAAAATATAAATTTATTAGATTAAAAAACTAAGATTTTGTGTAATTTGAATGATTAAGTCCATAAAACTCATTACTTTGGCAAAAAAAGTTTCAAGGGCTAATTTGTATAGATGAAGAAATTTTGTTGGTAAAATAACAAAATTCATTAATTATATGGACTGGTTTTGTAAAACTTGGGAAATACCGACCCAGGACTTGGCGTGAGAAGAAACTTTTGAGCAGTCCCTATAAATAGCCAGTGTGGATTGATCTCAGGGTGACACAGACGTCGAGGCTCGGGTTTGAAGCAGTTCAAAGATTTCTTCTCTCTCAAAAGTAACTCTCTCTATCTCTCTCTCCCACCGCATTCGAATTTCTCTCTCTAAAAACGCAGAACATACACTCTCCAATTTGAATTTGGGGCGACTTCATCGATGACTTCATTCACACATGAATGCACACACAGAGCACTCGGTTGAAGTTGGCGTGACTTCGATCAATCATCATCGGTTACTCACCGCTTTGATGTAGAATCAAAGAAACGCGAACTCTTTTGCTTTTGTGTTGGTTTATATATACATTCGTGAATTGCTGAATTTTTGATTGATAAGGGTTGTTGAGAAGGGTGTTTGAGAAGGTTTGATGCGGTTATATGTCTGAATTCTTCTTGTGCGTTGTTAGTTGGAGTTGATCTTGGTTGATATGTAGGGTTCAAGTAATTTGATTTTGTTTTCTTTTTGGTTTTGTGGTTTTCTGGTATCATTTGTATCTGCATTTTCGTTTCTGTGTTTTCTTGGGGAAGTTTTGATTGGCATGAAGTGATCAGAATTGGTTTTTTGCTGTTTGTGTTTTTTCCCAATTAATTTAAGGATTCCTGGTTATATCTATTCTGGATGAAATTGGGGGACTGGGAGAATCAAGTTGCATGTGGATTTTATTTGAGAAACTGGTTGTGCCAAATTGCTTGATAATGAGATATATCTAATTTTTTTTTTTTTTTGATAATTTTGAAGGAGTCCACGGGGTATGGAAATCAGGGTTGCTTTTTTCATTTTATTTTATGAAGATTCTTTATTATACATTCTGGAGAAGTTTTCATGATTTGGAGAATCAGGTTGCATGTGAACTTGATGCAATGTGTAGTCTTCTAGTAAATGCATTTTAAAATGATTGATTTCGTATTTGATCTGTTTTTTATCGGAGAGAAGGTTTTGATGTACAGATCAAATCATTTCCATCATCAGGAGTTTTTAACTCAGGGCACTAGCTTCTGTTTGAGGCATAAAGTTTAGTCTTTGTATTTTGAATACTGCTTGTTACTTGTCGAAGTAGGTCTTCTGATATATGATATGTTGCAGTGACTGGTGCTTCCTATCACTAAAAATTTAGTGGGGGAGAATATGAGATAGAGGAACAGTTTTTGGATGCCTGATTTAATTCTAGAGTCTGGATCAAGTGTTTATCTCACTGTTAAATGTGGTTTTCCATTTTTCTTTCCCTTTCTCTTACATACCTGTGGATTCAATTGAAATTCATTAACATTTTGATTTATATGAAACTTCATTCTAGTAATCCTTATTCTATCCTTTATTCTTATTTACAGGGGAGGAACTACTCCTAATCCAAATTAGGAAAATATCAAGAAAACCTTGGTTGAACTGGAGAATGATATTCTGCAGTTGGTTTTGAGAATCATTCATTATTTCAGGCCTGCTCAATGTACTCTTCTGTTTCACTTTTTCTATCTTATTAAATAATTATGTATTGCTGGTTATCTTGTTTTTTAGATTTTTGTTAAATTGACAAGAAGTGTATTTTTTATGTTGGTCTTCCTTAAACTCTTAATTCACATTTTCCCCATGATTGATTGAATTTGCGATGCATGCTTTGTGGTTCATTCCTGAAAGTAGAAGTCAAAACTATAGCCCTTTATCTGAGAGCCATCTTATTTATTGGTGATGCTTTTCTACATTTGCTTGCATAAAGTCATTTCTATAATGCACAGATGCAGTCAGGAATGAACGGGTCAAATTCAAATATTTCCGATGCTAGTGGAAGAGCACTCCCCACATCTTTTTCTGCCCAGTCTGGTTCTACAGTTGCAGTTTTGAACCATTCAGGTAATAGCAGTTTGCTTTGGTCTTCAAGTTTACACAGAAGGAATAATGGTCAAGTAATCACCATTCTTGCTTGGATAGGAAATGTACAAGGGCTGCATGGGATTCATGGGAACTACAACATGTCCAATATGACAGGTTCATTTGCAGCTAGAAATTCATCAGTGATTGGTGGACCTGCCGGAGGCATTCAACAAGTATCAGGAAGTGCGGCTAGCGGGAGATATGCCGTAAATAATCTTCCTGCTGGTTTTTCCCAGGTGTTCTTTTTTCCGTCTCCTTTTTTGGGGGCATGCTTCAATGTTCTTCATTTGTAACGACACTCATGCATGTGCACTTGCAACTTCTCATGGAAAGAAAAATTCTTTCACTAACATGAGATTAACATTGGGTGCAGATTTCTCTTGCTGGGTCACATGGACATTCAGGGGTCACAAATAGTGGAGGTATGAATCTTGAAAACAAAAAACAGCTGACCTTCAATTTTGTCCTTGGGTCTTTTTCCCCCCATTATTGGTCAAGAAAGTTAAGGTTCAGGTGCATTACCAAATCCAGGAACCGCTGGACGGATTGCAAATCCCATGGCTAATTTCATTGGTGGGAGTAACATACCAAGGAATTTAAATTCAGGGGGAGGATCGAACTTGGCTGGTGCTGGTTCCCGCTTAAATCTAACAGGTAATCTGCTTCTAGCTCTATTACTGGAGAAGAAAGAAAAAGAGCACTTTTAATCATTCTGTCATTGACATGCAATGATGGCAATGGTGTTATTAGACAGACACTGAAAGTTTGTGCAATATGCTTAAATATGATTGCCAAAGTTAAGAACAAAGTTTCCTGAACCCTATTTATCCTTATGTTTATTACTCGTAAATGCATATGATCTGTGTCAAGCCCCAAAATGAGAAAGACAAATTGAGTATGCCAAACTTTTCTCCCTCTGCTATTAGTGTTAACACCTGAAAAAACACTCATGAGCTAGTTTTGCTCTTTCCAAATATTGTGTTTGCATCAGCTTTTCAAACAATGAATCTCTCAATACAATCAGCATACTTAAGGAGCAACATGGTTGATATTGGTTGGTTTTATAGGCACCATGAATGTATCCAATCTGGTGTCAAGTACACACACACACTTACTTTTCGTACATGCTTCAGTCACCAGTTAATGGAATTTTGAACTTTCAGGTCAACAGGTGATACAAATACTTAACAACTCTTATTCTCCTGCTGGTGTGCCACACTCCCATAACCAATACCAAGCTGGGAGTGGTCCTTATACATCTTTGTTGTTGAATGAAATGAATGCACATGAAGATGCTACTATTGATATTAATGAATTCCCTCAGCTGGGTGGACGTCCTACTTCTTCTGGTGGCTCACAGGGACAGATAGGTAAGTAATACTGCTGAGTAAATCTTTCACTGTATGATTATAGAAGACAATTGCTCACACTCATGCAGGTTATATGCGGAAGCAAAACCTTGGGTTCCCTCAACAGAATCAAGAGTTCAGCATACAGAATGAAGATTTTCCTGCATTGCCAGGATACAAAGGTGTTGTTATTTTGTCTATTTGAGTCCAAAAGTATCTTGATGCATCTCCTTAGAACTCGTGATCACTTTGGTTCTGAAGTTTCTTCAGACGATTAACTACACAATATGTTTCCATTTTTCTGCTTTACATATCTTTTTCACTGGTCTTAAATGGCTTTTTGTTTGTATTTCGTCAAAATTGTAAAGAAAGTCTGGTCTTAATATCTTTCCTTCTGAACATTTTAATAATGACGGAGGACATAAATGTCATTATCTTGAGTTAAAAGGGCCAGTGTCCCTATAATTTGTTTATTGGATGAACAGTCTACTTCTACGTTTGTGAAATAAAGAGTGCATGTTTGTTTTCTGTTGATTGCTTAGGTGATGGTTCATCTAGTATTCATATTCAATGCTTAGTTGTGTAAATGCATTATTTTATTTTACTTTATAAACAAGAATCTCTTTTATTGGAAATATGCTGAAAAAGTTAATAAATGTCCTCATGGGGTATTGAGTATCTACATAAACAATTAAGTCTTTAGCATAACTAGATGCATTGAAACAGGTGGAAGTACCGAGTTCCCCATGAACATGCACCAGAAAGAGCAGCTTCATGATGGCATGTCATCAATGATGCAGTCCCAGCATTTACATGTAAGTTCTGGACTATAAGATGTGCTTGGGGCTAATATCTCTTGGAACTCAAGCTGATGCAAGTTTATCTTAATGGGTTTGTCAATAAAATCTTGCAGTTTGGGAGGTCCACTGGTGTGGGCTTCGGAGCTGCTAGCTCATCGCATTATCAGCAACACCAGCAGCATGCTACATCATTAAATAGCACAGGGGTGCCATTTGTACCTGCAAACTATCAAGATGTCCATTTCCATGATCCTGATGTATCATCGACTTTCCACCTTTATGTCCCTTATACACTGTTCCTGGTAAAAATTTTTTTTTCTTGTGGTTTGACTTTTCACTGTTTTAGGTGCGGAGCATAGCACAACCTACCTCTGCTTCAGTGGCCGCTACTTTGTCAAATGCAGTTCCTGGTATGGGGATGTATGATCAACTTTCCCAGCAACAGCAGTATCAACAATTCCAGAAGCAGTCATTCTTTCACTTGTCCAGTCCATTTAGAGATTTTGATGTGAGGCCTATGTATGCAGCACAAGCTGCTGATAGATACGGAATGCGTGGTTTGTTGAATGTCTTAAAGTTTCCTAATCCTGCCACAACCTCACTTGCTCTGGGAACTGATCTGACAACACTTGGTCTGAACTTGAACTCACCTGAGCCTGTTCATAAAATGTTTGCATCTCCGTGGTCTGAAGAACCTGCTAAGGAAGAGCCAGAATTTCTCGTCCCAGACTGTTACAAAGCTAAGCTACCTCCTCCCCTGAAAGTGAGCACTTTGACTTCACTTGTTATACTTCTCATGGAATTCTTATATATCGTGTTCCTGATGTCATTTTTTCTTGCTGCAGCAATATTATTTTTCAAGATTCCGTGCAGAGACATTGTTCTATGTCTTTTACAGGTACTGCAAACCTCTTACATTTTCATTCTGGCCAATGGTTTCATCAGTAATGTGGTTCTTATCTCTCTCTCTTTTCTGCAGCATGCCTCAGGATGAGGCGCAGTTATATGCCGCAAATGAACTGTATGGATTTTGCTTCTATTTTCTTTTATTTGTTACTTTTTGCTTGCTTCTATCTTTGAGAGTTATTGAATAGAAAATGATGATTCTGTTCTTTAGCTTTACCAAATTTCTCTTAGATTGGTGGATTAGCTGATTGCTTCTGTTTTCATCTTGTGTCACAGGCATAATAGAGGCTGGTTCTACCACAAAGGTTACCGTGCATGGTTCACAAGGGTTAAAAATGTGGAGCCTCTTGTCAGAACAAATACTTATGAGAAGGGTTGCTACTTCTGCTTTGATCCTAATTGCTGGGAGACAGTAAGAAAGGTCTGTGCCAGGTTGCTTCCTATATAAAAAGTTATTACATTAGCACGTTGTTAGGTGAATACCTCTTGTTACGTGTTTACCCTGCATTTATTTGATTCTGGGATTTGTTGTTTTGCAGGATAACTTTGTCATGCAGTATGAATTTATCGAGAGAAGGCCCCTCCTGCCTCAGTAGGTGTTGGTGGCTTGAGATGTTTTGGAAATCCAATGTTGTTTCTGTAATTGTGTAGTTTCTGGAGAAATGTAGCATACAAGGCTTTAGTCAATCTATTATTGCCAGTTTTGCGTGGCTGTTCAAGCTGAAGTTTTGTGTTGAATCTTAGGTAGAAAAGATGATGATCATCTAGAAAGGATAGGCAGTATTTAAAGCTGGATATTTGAATTGTCCAAATTAGCCTTCTAATGGCAATTTGGGAAAGATTAGTATAGGATATATCTGAAAAGAAGTTGGTTTTAACTTCAAAGACTTGTATTCTTTCTGGGGTATAGGTACTCTTTTTTTCTCATATATTGAACTTCTTTCCTGCCTATTTATTGTGTATTGGGTACATTACCCTTAGTTCTTGGTATTTTTTGATTGGCTTCACTTCATTATTATCTGTTTGTTGACTTCCAGATATCAGTTGAGTTTTTCTAGGGTTGTCCTGTTCCTTGAGAAGGTAACCTCAGTCATCTCTCAAGCAAATTTCTCTGCTCCTTTAGCCTAGTTAAAGAAGAAACCGATTAGAAAGGTATGGCTTGGGAAACTAGTTAAGCTTAGTATGAAATTGCATGTGTCGCTTTGTCGAAAAAACTTTATTTAAAAAACTTTGGTAAGAGTTGAATTTTATAGTTGTAATTTTAGCTCAATTTGGATTAATTTTTCGAGTTGAATATCCATAATAGTATTTTATTATGACCAAATTTTTTTGGAAACAATGGAAAATATAGAGAAATATAAGAAATAAATGGTAAGTAAATATTTTGACCATATATATAGTGATGAATTCTACTTCTCTTTTGAGGTTGTTTTGTTTGTGTTTGATTTTTTATATGAAAGTTGTATGTAATAATTAGTTCCTTTTCATTACTTATTTAATAAAAATATTACCTTTTTTGAGGGGGGAAAATATTATTTATTCAATAAAAATATACTTAATACATTATAATGTGCACCATCTAAGTGTACAATCACTAATTTCCTGAAATTTCAATTAAGTTTATATAGTCAAATGAAAATAAAATTTTATTCAAAATTCATTTCAATGATACTAAAATATTTAAAGTTATACATATTAAAATATTTAAAGGTATGAGTGTAATCATTTCATAAATCTTTCACTCTATTTGGTTAGCGTGAAAAATGGAAGATAAATAATTTTTATTATATAAATTTATAATTAATTAATTTGTAAGGAGATAAAATTACTTTTTAATATTATTTACGTCTCAATCCATCCGTTTTGAGAGGAGTTAATTTGCTAATGTGGAAGGTGAGAGTTCCTTCTCCTCATTTATATCTCCTCCACTTTTATGTTTTGTCAGCAAATTAGTCCCTTCCAAAACGGAGGGATTGAGACGTAAATGATGTTAAAAAGTCTATTTTAACTTCTTACAAATTAATTAATTACAATTTTATTCTAAACTAACCTCCTACCTCACATATATATAACATTTATAACTTTGTGCAATAGATATAATAGTAAATTATATATAGTAAAAGCTATTTCCCTTTCACTTTTCACCCAAACTAAATGGAGAGAAGTAAATGTACATATACCAAACAACTTTGAAGTAAATAAATATACTTTCAATGATGGAAGTAAATAGTGTCAGTCCACCTCCCATTCTACGCCCTTTCCCTTCTACGAATCAAACTAGGGTTTAGTGAGGACCAGAAAGATTAAGAAAAATAATTTTTTTAAGGAAAAATAAAAATTATATTATATTATTTTTTTTATAAACTATATTGTATTAGTTTGAACGGTATAAAAAAATTAATTGAATTGATTCTTCAAAAATAATACTCAATATCCGTCATTGTGGATATATATCGCACAAAAAAATGCTATCACCAACAAAATAATAACAGGAAAAAACTATTTAAGTACTGAAAAAATATTTAACACAAAATCCAGGGATTCATATGCAAATTACAGAACCCAACGCAACCGTTGGGTGCAGTTGTTACAAGCCCGCCAAAACCGTCTCTATTCGGTCCCCCTAAATCTACTCCGAAACACCCATCAGTTCTGACAGTTCCAAAAATTTTTTAATCCAATTCCGAAAATGAAATTTTTTATCCTCCTTTTCACTTTCTTCCTCTCTCTTCCATCAATCTCCACACTTCAAATCATCTCCAAATCGAAGCTTGAAAAATGCGAAAAAGTTTCTGGTTCCAGCAACAACCTGAACTGTTCCCGCAAAGTTGTCATCGACTTGGCTGTTCCCAGTGAATCAGTAAGCAAATTTCGAAGAATTTTTTTGGAAGTGTTTTTATGTTGTTGTTTGAGTAGGAATTTTGTTCATCCTTGCCTTTATGCGATTGTATTTGTGGATTCTTAATTAGGAACTTTTAATTTGGTAAATTGTTGCGTCTATGGTGTTTGTATTTTTGTGTCAGAGTGGACGAGAGGCTTCAATTGTGGCTGAAATTGTTGAAGTAGAAGAGAATTCAACTAACAATATGAGAACACTTAGAGTTCCTCCGGTGATCACTATTAACAAATCTGCTGCATATGCTTTATACGAGTTGACATATATACGGGTAAACTTTTATTAGTCTTTCCTAAAAAAGAAAAAAAAAACAATGTAATTGCGCTAGTAAGGTAACTGCTTCTAGATCTCCTTTCTAGGTAATCATATTTTAAAATTTCCAGAGGAAAGTGCATTTTCTGTCTTGATGAACTATTAATTCTTTCTATTTGTGCTCATTTGGGGGAAATAGTAGTAGGCGCAATCTAAGGAAGATAAATAAGTTCCATTCTGCTAACAGTTTGGTAGTTATGAATTGTAAAGGTCGAAAAGAAAAAGATGATTTGGTTGCTTGTTTGATTAGCTTGGCAGTTAATGCTAATTTTACTCTCCAGGATGTTGCTTATAAGCCGCAGGAATTTTATGTTCAGACTCGTAAATGTGAGCCAAATGCTGGGGAAGATGTTGTGAAGACATGTGAGAGGCAAGAATGTCATAGCTTCCAAAGTTTCTTAAATTTCAGTCTTATATTATATTAGATGTTATCTAGAATATGACCTTGTACTGCAACTCGGATCTTTCCGGCAAGAAGTCTTTGTCCATCAGACTGCAACATGAAGATGAAAATCACCCCTTTAATATAGTTTCTTATTACTTTCCATGCATATTCAAATCCATCATTTAGCAATTTTGAAAATAGAAGTTCCTATTTTCAATTTATGATTGTGCATGTGATCTTTCAAGTAACTTCCATTTATTTTCTTTTTCTTTAAATGTTGGATAAATTATTTCAATTTCTATTATTTGAGATTAGCTGTTTTTTTCATGCTTCATAGGTTGCGAGATGAGAAGGGTCATATTATTGAGCATACTCAGGTAAAACAACAATGATTGAAATGGAACTATGTCGTGCTTGCCATTTTATTTCTCTGATAGCAGATGTGTACTACCTGTCGAAAGGATGAGAGGATGCAGCTAAAATTATTCAAAACATGTACAACTGTTCTTTTGTTTTGGTCTCCACTTATGAAATCCATGCATGTTGTTCTACCTTTGGCTTTCTATTTTGTCAGAAATGATCCCGAAACATGCTGTGTCTTCTCCTCTGAATTCAGTGATTATAAATGTTGTGCATACTTTCAGATACATGAAACTTTGAATGAACCAGACTACAAAAGTTCTCTTTGTAACACACCTATTTCGGTGACAGCCTTCCTAAAAGTACTTACTCTCTATGTTAACTGTTCAACCATAGAATGTTGTTCCATGAGTAAATGAGGAAATGTCTACTACAGTCTTTAAAATGCAATTATCATAGAAATTTATGAATTTCTTACCTTTTAACTTGAGAAAATGAAGGAGATGAAATATTACCATGTATAATCATTGTAAATCTACTTGGCCAGAATACAAAGGAAAGAACAATTGTTGATCTCACCTTATACTATGAGGTGCAATGAAGAATAAAAGAGAAGAAATGAGGATTTTCTACTTAACATATCCATTTACTTTGTTGCCATTATACATGCATATACAACAGTTTTCTAGGGAATCAGTCTAATAAGAAGAGTCACATGTGAAACTTCTTAGTTCTAAGTTCATGTAATGAAACCATTTAGCAATAGATTCTGAAGACAAATGTTAAGAAACCTAGACCTTTACTAATGTCATTGAAGATAAAAGGGAAGGTTTAATGGCAAATCTTTGAGACTTTTCTCTCCAATCTGCCCCCGCACCCCAAAGCCAATATTAGCTTTCAGATTCTTGTATGATCTCATATTTCGACATCATTCAATTGGATATCTTATAATTTATTGGAACTGTTGTTTAGTTACTCAACTTTTTTCCCCAAAATCTCTTTTTACATTTTTTACCATCCAGCCTACATGTTGTCCGTGTGGAGACCAGCGTAGGGTGCCTTCATCATGTGGAAACTTTTGTAAGTTTTTACTTCATGGATTCCTTTGAATCATCACTTTTTTGCCATGGAATCCAGCACTCAGTTTCAGAGTTTGAACTATTCATTTCTTACTTCGTGTTGAATTAGTTGACAAGTTGATAAAAGGGAAGGCCAATACAGCACACTGTCTTCGATTTCCAGGTGATTGGTATGGAACAGAATATTTCATAAAAATTTTGGAGAATCAATAATGCTTTTAATGCAAGTGTTTATCCTTACCGACAAGGCTGAATAGCTGGTTAAGCGAGAAACATATTTTTGTTAAAACATTACCTATTTCTCTTCTCGCTTGAAATTTCTTATTTCAACTTGGAACCACTACCACTCACACATTACATGGTAACACTGCAGGATACACCCTACAGTTCCAACGATAAATATGAATGTCCAAGTTACTATGGTTTCTAAAAGTGAAATCATCTCATGAGCAATCACCCAGCAATTTATCATTAACTTGGGAAAGTTATGGTCAGTCTGTTGTCTGTATGGCAATAGATGAAGATAATGCATAACTGAGGCTCTGGATAGGCATGAAACAATTAGATAGGCACAGTAAAAGCATGAAGTGATGGTAAGAATGCATGAACTGAGAAAAAGAATGAAGAAGAAGATCAAGTTTTGTCTAATTACTAATATGTATTAAAAGAAGGATCTCTATCACTAATGTTTCCTAATGTTTCACTTTATTTCTTATATATTGCAATAGTGGCATATCCTTGGCTATCATAATATTTCCTGTTTAAAATTTGTTGCATTCTTCTTTATCTACTATTTTATTAGTCATAACTTCTGTATATAGGTTCCATGTGTTTGGTATTGGTCAGCGTTCAGTTGGTTTTACCATACGGATTGAGATCAAGACAAGATCTAAAACATCAGTATGTATCTTCTAAATCTCCACTTATGATAGAACTTTCATAAATCAGCCATCACTCAACGTGCTCTAGATTTTTATGTTTTCTATAGAATTAAACAGCACCATACTGTCTTATTTCCTTATCTTTCTGCTATCATTTTCCACCTTGACGTTACAGCAATTTTCATTTGCAGAACAAAAGATTATATCATTAGCTTTCATGCTTTTTGTGTCAAACTGTGCAAAGCATTAGATATTTTCTTATATTATGTTTTATGAAGGTCTTTAGCTTTCAGCCTGCAAAATTGCTTAAGTGATAGGTTTGTTCTAGTTCCTGTTTTTTCATAAAATCAAATAGGGAAATTGATCACCAATAAAGAAGAAAGTAATTGATTTGGAGAATAATTTGATCCAAGGGGCATAGCAACTTTCTTTCTCATTCAATAATTTTTGTATATATTTCTATACTCATTCAGTAATTTTTGTATATATTTCTATACTTACTCTGGTATAAAGGTCCTCCCTTTTATGGAGGGAACTGCTTTCCTGTGCCAATAAAAGACTGAAGCTACATCTATACCATATGAATTGTTGCCTCCACCAATATGGGATTGTCTGTGACATTGTAAATTATTTCTCTTCTAAAAAAGGTTTGTATTCGTTTGTTTTTTGTAGCACTAAAACAGTAATATAGTTCACATGACTGTTTGAAATTTAGTGATGACATCCCCATAATTTTATGCTCTCATATAAACTGCTGCAACATTGATCTTCGTGTGTTTGTCCTTGAACGGGTTTAATGCTCCAGAATTTGCTCCCTTTTACCGGGAGATAACTTAATTTTTTCTGATTGATATAATTTGCTGCCCAGGATGTGATAGTGGGTCCTGAAAATAGAACGGTAACATCAAATGATAATTTTCTGAGGGCAAATCTCATTGGCGACTATATCGGATACTCAAATATTCCATCATTTGATGATTACTACCTTGTTATTCCAAGACAGGTTCTCTTTATACCGATTCAGTGTAAAGAAGTATTTTAGTGTTATAGTTGATAATTACTGATCCTCTCTCATGCTACTTTACATTTCTCTATGCTAACGAATTTCAAAATTCCAATGCTTTGTCTCTCTCTAGCTCATCCTAATTTGCCAGATAACTCAGGAGTGGTCTATTCCATTCCTCTGTGTTATTTAAGGTTAACATGCCATGGGATCACATTTGTGATGTGATAATTTGGTCTCATGCACAGAAAGACAAGAGGTTTCATTTATTTCTTTCCTTTTGTCTCTTTCCCACTGTGGATGTGTTAGAACGAAAGCTGTTAACCTGATTTGGTATTTTGAACTGCAACTGAACATCAACATCTTCATATGAAAAGCCAATTAGTGCAGAACTGACAAGACCTATCTTTCTGCATGTTTAGATCTTTTGTACCTATGTAACACATTCCATGAACTAGATTTTAGATGCATGAAGGTTTCCTCTCGTAATTCAAGATGCATCTTTCAATTGTTAATGTTTGCGGGGCCAACTATATGATCTAGGTTTTAGATGCATCATAATTATATTCAAGATGAGATTCAAGATTAGTAGTGAAGATTTTTTAATAGCCTACAGCATTTGAGCTTCAGTCAGTTTCGAATTCTTCCGCTGGGCTTCAGATCATAAATTTAGTAGGTAGTCCAGGGTGGATTTCGCAAAATGTGGGACATAATAGTTACTGAGTGTAGAGTGCGCTTAAGTTTCCTCTGCTTGCACAGTGATATGAGTAAAGATTGCCTCTCATTGTTCAGGGATATGCATATAAGTCAGTGAGTAAGCCATAGAATGCTTCACAGTCTCGTGGTTGTATATTTTTTAGGTATTAAGTGGGGCATTATCAAACACTTCAGTCCTAAACACATTTCGTAAATTTCCTTTTCTATTTTTGGTTTTCTTGAGGGAAATGATTAAAATGGTAGTAGACATAGTTTTTTATTTCAATTTTAGCTTTTGGACAACTGATTCTCTACTTTCTTTTTCAACTGATTGTTTAAGGGTGGCCTGGGGCAACCACAAAATCTAGGAAACAATATTTCTATGTGGATGCTGCTTGAAAGGGTCAGGTTCACTTTGGATGGTCTTGAATGTGACAAAATTGGTGTTGGCTATGAGGCCTTTAATGGACAACCAGATATCTGCTCCTCACCATATTGGAGTTGCCTTCATAACCAACTATGGAACTTTTGGGAGGCAAGGACACTAAAACTACAGGATCTTTATTTCTCAACTTTTGCTGTTTGACCATGACAAAATATTCTGCATATGCTGGAAGAATTCATCTTTTTTCATTCAATCATCTTTATATTGTGACTGTAGATTTAGTTATTTCAATTTTCTCGCTTTAATCAGTTACTTGACCTTTTCATTAGTGATGACCTCCTTGTAATGGCTGTATAAGCCAACATGTTTTCCGTGATGATGAATCTGTTGTTAGTCCATATTGAGCATGGGCTACTCTTTGGGTTCTTTTCTTTCTGGGTTCCTATACTTTGCTTCCAGTCTTAAATTATATTTTTGACTTATTCAGGCTGACCAGAACCGCATCAGCAGAAATCAGGTGCCACTTTATATGGTGCAAGGAAGGTTTGAAAGGATTAACCAGCATCCAGTACGTTTAAGAAAATTTGAGCTTCTGATGATAGAAGGGTTTTTGTGGTTTTTAGCTTCTAATCATTATATGGGTATCTGTAGGATGCAGGCAGTCGTGCATTCTCCATAGGGATTACTGAAGTTCTGAATACGAATCTCTTAATAGAGTTGAGTGCTGATGATATAGACTATGTCTATCAGAGGTTTGTGCTCTCTGGTCAATTATAGGTTGTTCTTTCTTTCTGCTTTCTTCTAGAGGAATTGAGTCATTCATAAAAGTAAACCTGTTTCTCCTGATGCTTGTTTACTGATATTTCATGCAATCACAAAGATAGACAATGCAATATGGTTCCCCGTCATCTATCTCTTTCATGTTGTCATATAATCTCTCCTATCCATTTCTTTTTATCTCTCTTTTGTGTACAAAATTCTTTTTTATCACAAGCTAACTCTATATTGTAGAACCCTTATGCTAGGCTTTTGCTTACGGCTTCTTCTCTTCGTTCTGCCTAAGCATAGTTTTCCTTGTTCTGAAATTTTGGGATCTTTATCGTCAATTATTGGATAGGTGATTGTTATGCTTATAGGATCCTCCCATAATTTGATACTATCTTGTTTCACACTTAAAATTGAAAAAACTAATAATAACTCTGGCATGTCATTGAGTCTGATTAGTTTTGCAACATATTTCCATCTTGCAGGAGCCCTGGGAAAATTTTGAGCATTACTGTCCCTACATTTGAAGCTCTTACCCAATTTGGGACTGCAACAATTACAACAAAAAACACTGGTGAATTAGAAGCATCTTACAGTCTAACGGTAAATAAGGCAGTTTTTAAGCACATAAATCCCAATCCAACTACCCCCGGGAGGAGGGGGGGAGTGGGAAGGGCAGGGGACTGCGTCCAACTTGGTATCCTTTTATCATCATTATTCTCTTCTTGGTCCAACTGCTTTATGTTTTTTACCTTGCAGTTTGATTGCTCAACTGGAGTCAGCCAGATGGAGGTACTTAAATGAGCTATATCTGATTTACTTAGGTACTCTGTTAAAGTCAGAATTCATTTACTGGATGTTTTTGTTGCTGCAGGAACAATTCTACATAATGAAGCCAAATGAAGTCCTAACCCGGTCATTCAAATTGTATCCATCATCAGATCAAGCAGCAAAATATGTTTGTTCAGGTTACATTTTAAGGTCAATGGAGTCAGCTCACTATGCAATTCTCTTTAATACTAAAGGCAAAATCATTGTGCTGAATTGCAGCCATACTAAAAGATTCTGACTTCAATGAAGTTGATCGAGCTGAGTGTCAGTTCACAACCACAGCTACAGTTCTTGATAATGGTTCACAGGTAAATGGGGGATAAAATCAATGAAATGATAGAGAGCAATTCTTATTTTTTAAAAGATGAGTCTTCTCAGCTAATAGTGTATTCCATGGCCTTGATTGAATGGTGTCATGTTGATCATACTAATACTGATATTATCTTCCAATTAAACTAATACTGTTTTCCTACTTCCCTATCATATATATTTAAATGTCCATTTAATTATCGACCATGTTTAGAGGTGTTATCTATTGTCAAATAAGTGATGTAATTGTTTGATGCGCATTATTCACTTGTTAGTGTTTATTCTTACAATTTTCAGATTCCATTTCAACCTCCAAAGACAACCGTAAATGGATTCTTTGAATCTGTTGAGGAGTTGTGGGACAAAGTATGGGATGGTGCAGCTGATTTTATCACTGGAAAAACTTGCAGGTACTTTTATTCTAAGTTGTCTGTAGCTATTCATTCCAGCAAAAGTGACAAACTAACAGTGCATTTATGGGGAGGATCTGGCACCGCATAAGCATTGCTCCAAAATCTCCTTATCGAGTCCAGTTCGAGGGTGTTGAAACCACCTCTCTGAAAGCCAAATGTAGTCAAAATTATGGTCCAAACATCTTTGCGGATTCCCTCCACATGTTTACCGCCCCCTGTGGGGATTTATTGTTTTAGATACTTTAACTGCCTTTTGTATTTATCTCAAGAAACTGAAAACTCTACACAGAGAAGAACATACACCGTAATTGATTTTTAACCACAATAAATATGACACTGAATTCTTACAGCATGCTCTGCTGAAAACCTTATACGACTTAGTTTAGGATTTATATTCCCATGACATAATCTAGTTCTGTGATCCAGCCTTTTTAGTGGAGGTACTTTTACTAGTTTCCTTTAGGATACAGTTTACTTAACACTGGAATCAGGCTCTTAAAGGCCCACTATTTGCACCATTCTTTGCAATTCATCTTCTTAACATTGCACATTCACTACTTATCTGCCAACATGTCCTGACCAGTGCCATTCCTGTTATGAGCAGAGAGAAATGCTTGGGTTTTTTTGACATTGGATGCCATGTTCAGTATATCTGCATGAGTTGGGTACTGTTGTTTGGGCTTCTATTGGCAATTTTCCCCACAGGTAGCCTGCTTTTCTGCTAGAGGTTTCGGAAAATATTACATTGCACCACAGAATGATCTGATATTTTTTCCATATTGAATGTAGTTTTAGTGCTTCTCTGGCTTTTACACCAGAGAGGACTGTTTGATCCTCTATATGAGTGGTGGGAGGACCACTTTTGGGCTGCTGAAACTAGAAGTGACAGGAGGAAGCATGATCACAAGTATGGAGCAAGGACTCACAGACTTCACAAGCATGAAAGGCGAAGAAGTCATGAACCTCACAGACACAACCATTTAATTGGAGAAACAGATTATCACTATCATCTTCACCATGTTCACAAAGACAAGCACAAACACAGGAGAAGCAGGAGCTCAGGCATACTGAGACAAGTTCCTATTAAGGGGAGGGATGACAATGTGGGGCACCATAGATTATTAAAAGAAAGAGAAATTGCAAAAGGAATTACCAAAAGCACCAGGCACAGTGATAAATGTCGAGAAAAGTATTCCAAGCATAAATATGCCTCATTGGAGGATGCCTACTACAATCTTCATAGCAAGAGGAAAGAATGAATCTGATCCAATTATCTCAGGAGATGAGATAAGTTGCCTTTGAAGCTCCTCTCTTTTGCTTCCGTATTTGTGGATTACTTCTTTTCTTTTCATGGGGGTAGGAGAGGAGAGACTGAATGGGGTTCGAATGGATGTTGATTGCGATATGCATATATGGGGTTTGTGGGACGAAGCGAGACAGACAACATATATATGAGTTGTGAGAAGCGATTTCTTACATTTGCACAAAGTTTTACACTGATGAAATGTATTATACAGTTAATTTCTCAAGGGGGCTACTTTCCTTTTTACATATATTTTTTTCTTAATCCTACTGTTTTTTGATGTTTAGACAAAGAAATATATAGGTGACAAAATTGAGATGTATCTAGAGCAAAACTTCCTCAGGTTTACTCTCTGGCCCAAGGAAAAAGGAGTTTAGCGGTATTCTCCCTCTGCAGCCCTACTCAATGAGTTGTTGTCTATCATCTCTTTGCAGCTTGCAAAACCAATCCTGTACGCGTGGATGTAAAACCAGAATTCTATGGTATTCTGCCTCTACCAATCAAACTGACTTGACTTGACTCCTGTGCATCATCTTGGTTTGATATACTATGTTGATTCCTGTGCTTCTTTGATTTTCCCAGAGAAATGGATATGAAAACCATTTGGAAATTGTAAACCAGGAGTTCGTAGAATGTCTCCCCCTTTGATTCCTTGCCACCTGTGACAATGAGTTGGAAAGGTAATTGGTTAGTTCCCTCTCTTTGTTTGTCATGCATAATTACAGAGACTAACATTGCCTCTTCTGCTTACTTGTATTTGGTTACCAAACAGTGGAGAAATACAGCCATTTGCACCTTAGTGAAGTCTGTTCCAACACAAAATCTCATGCCTCCACCAAATGCCATGAAATTTCTAGTTGCACCATTTAATTCCATTCCCTGTATGAAAACAGATTTTTGACAAGATGAGGCTTTTCATTCTTTTCTGCTATTATTTGATGGTGCAGCTGATCAACAAGTACCAATAAAAGAGCATCACTTTGTCATTTCTCACCTCCCATCTCCACGGATTGAACTCTAGGGGATTGTGATATTTTTCAGGATTTGTGTGTACAGCTGGAGGACATACCATAACCGCCCAACCAGATGGAATGGTATAACCTGCAGCATTATAATTATTGTTCAAAAGTCAGTTATAGGATGAAAAACCATAGGTTTATGTGAAGAATTGAATAAATACTCTGATTTATACCCTTGAAGCTGATATCTTTTAGTGCTTTTCTGAATATGCCAGGAACTATGTTTGCCAGTCTGACTGTTTCATTGATGAACTGCAACACAATTTGTTTGGTAAGCAAACTGAATGCTTTATGAGTTCTTAATATTTCTAAAAAGCTATTTGATTGGTTCTTAATTCACCTGAAATGTAAAAGTCATCGACTTGTATTCACTCCATGTAAGTGCAGAATCTGGATTTTCCCTCTTCTTAATTATTGCTTCATGTTCTTCCTGCAAAATCTTCAGCTTGTTAACTGGTGCAAGGACACTAGAATTTGTAGAGGGATTGTTCACAGAACTGATTTATATGTGTTTGTGATAAAGTTCTTTCTCACCGTTAATTCTTTTAACACCAGGGGGTGGTCTGAGAGTAATTTCATAGCTAATGTTAGTGCCAAGGAAGTTGTCTCAAAGCTGGCAAAGAGTAGCACAAACATTAAATCCAAGGCAATCGCCTCAGTGAGAATTGTATTTTCTCTCCCGAGCTCTTCTAGGACATAGTCAAAGAAATCACTACGATGCTTTCTTGGGTTTGCTCGTCTTTCATTCAACATATTCTTCAACATCTTCATTGCCTTCTTTCTTCCCTATTTGAGCAAAAAAGAACAAATCAATTACTGCTTGATGAAAACCAGGAATGATTTTGCAGCGCTGGTTGTTGTTAGAGAGATTTGTGAGGGAGAGAGATAGATCAAGTTTGACATACCTGCATACACTGGTGGTAGGCAGTTCCAGGAATGTCTAGAGGGAAAGAGATTAGACCCTGTATGAAAGCTACAAAACTTTCCCTAAGGTTCTCTGAGGACTTCTCGGAATCATAGCTAATTAGCTTCTTAGCCGTAAGGTCAAATATCATCTGCAGGAATGCGAAATATTAGGTAAGTAGAAGGAAATTGATGTTTATTGAATATATAATATAGAAGTCAATTAAACTTACACTGGCAGTTGCTTCCTTCATTTCTGTAGAAGTTTGATTGGACCAGTTTCTTAAGTTTCTTTTGGCAGCTTGTTCGACTTCTGGGAGCATCTTTTTCAGCGCTTCAGGGCCAAAGAGATTCAACACCATGTTCTTAAGGTACTTATACATGAAACCATGTAAAGAACCTACATTTTGCCGACCAAAGATCTCTGTGAAAGTGTCTGGATACCAGCTTTGAAACAATTGTCCCTCTTGTTGAAAAATGAAATAGTTAAGATCCGAGTCTGTAGATACAATGACTGGCCTTCCCACCAAACTGGTTCGAAATATCGGCCCATATCTGGAAGTATAGCGGAAGACATCATATGTTAAAAAGTTGATGATAATGGCTTTTGATCTTAATCCTTTGACATGCATCTTAACATGTAAAGCTGTTGTTGTATTGTATATTCATTATACTTATCTTACCTTTGCATTCTCTCTTTGACGAAGGGATGAACGTCGAACGATGTGCTTGGAGCAAAGAATTGAAGAGTTTCGCCAAGAAGTGGCCATCCCATGGAACCTGGAGGTAATTTTCCTTTGCATTTTGGATTCTTCCATCTATAAACCCAATGAGAAATGCTTATAATGATCAAAGCCATAATGCATAGAGCCACTGAAGCCTCCATCTTACTAAAAGGAGTAAACTTGAAGAAAGTTAGAGAATATCTGGAAACAGCAGTGTAATGCTGATGATATGAGTTTTCACAGAGATGGAGAGAGAGAAATGGGAAGAGAGAGAATCTGATTCAAGAATAGTAGGAGAGAGTAGTGCAAGGGAGGATATGAGGAAGGAGTAGAAGACAGGAATGAAAAAATAGTGCTGGCATATATCTTCGTATCCACAAGATGGACTACTTAAATAGGCAGGCCAGAATTTGGACGCAATAAAATAAATGAATAGAGCTGGTTCTTTTTGGGGTTTAAGAAGTTGGTTTGCTCAAAAAGCTGTACAAGTAGTTGGAGATAAGAATAAAATAGCAGGAATAATTTTGTCTATGGAATTCTATATCCCTTCGTCAACGCCATTTATAAAAATTTGGCGTAAAAAGATGAAGTTGAGAGGATGCTTCCTTCCTCTCTCGTTCTATTCATCTTTGATCTCTGATGAGTCTTAAAACACAGGGAGAAGTGAAAAGCACGAGGCTGAATTATGGCATTTTTTTAAGGATCTTTAGCAGAAACAGAAGCCCATCTCCTTAGATTTGAGAAGTTAAGAAGTTATAGTACCAAGTCTGAAACCAATCTTCCATGAATCATAAATACAAGAATCTTAAATCATTTCAACTTCATTACAAATCTTCAACTATATCTATGCTAAATACTTTCCTGTCTAACATGACATTGATGCCACTAGAAATGTCAAAAGCCCAGCCGCGACACACCCCCCCCAATCCCCCCCCCCAAAAAAAAAGAGTTGAAACTTGAAACCGACCCTTGTTTTCATTTTATTTTTCATTTTTATCCTCTTCTTGGTCTTAAACAATTAGATCTCATCCTAGATCTTCTTTAGCTGGACTCCTTTGCTTACTTAAAATTCCGAATCTTAATTACATCACCTTATATTCCAGTTGAATTTTCTAGATATGCAGGCAACCACTGCATCCTCTTCTTATCTAATTGTATCATCTTTCTTATAATTTTTTTTTTTTTTTTGGTCATTTTAGTTGAACTGTTTACCCCATAACAGATGCATAGAGCACCACCCTTTCCATTCTTTTGCGCCACGGGCTTATCCATTCAAAGACTAGATCATATAGGTTTACTGTTGTATATCATGACCAGCCATTATATACTGTTTTTGTTCTTTCTTCTCCTCTCTTTAGAAATTTCCACATTAATTGAGTATGGAATTTGTAGCCCTTTTTGGTTTTAAATACACACGAGCACAAGTATCAACAAAACTTTGTCGGCGACGGGTTTTGTCATTTGTGATTCCCTTGGTGACTCGTGTGCATACTTGAGCAGTTAAGAGAGTCAAAAGGCATAATTTGGTCTCTTAAAGATATGTGCAAAGCAAAACCATTTTTTAATAGTTTTTTTGTGACTCTAATAATTCTTAGTTTGAATCATGGAAATTTCCTTTTGTGTCTTTTTTCTCTCTTTCGACTTCCATTCCTGCTGGATATTCATGCACTTCATGAACTTCACCTGGTTTTGCATTTAGATCAAGTTTTGGTTTTATATAAATGACATCCTAACAAAAACACGGGGTTTTCCCCTTTCGGTGATTTGATTAAGTTTTTAATAAATAAAAGTCCTTTCCTCTCTTGTGGATTGCTCGAGAGGATTGACACAGATTGCTCAACTGCATGTTATCTTAATATCAACTACATGCCTATTAGTTCCTTTGCTATTAGTACTAGTACCTTAGACAAAAGCCACAAAGATGTACGGATAAAATAGATTCTTATAAATTAATAATTAGTTGTATTATAGATAGGAGTCAATAAATAGTGTGAGTTACGAGAAAATGTATAAACTATAATGATAAATAATAAGAATTAATTTCTTTAAATTAGTTAGTAGTAGTATTATATATAGATAAAAGTCAACAAGACGTACAGATAGTAGAAATTGATTCTTCTAAATTAATTAGTAAAGTCAAGAAATAAAGAGAAGTAAAATACAATGTGTATAGAAACGGATAATAAGAAACAATTTCTTTGAATTAAAATGTTACATTAAAATATGTATTAAATCAATGTTATTTATAGAGGAGAGCTAGTTTTATGTTGTATACTGCCATACGGAATGAGTTTGGAAAGGTGAAAAGGGGCAAGATGCAAGAACAGAGACAGCTAATACAAATATAAGCAGCACATTAGTTCAAGATTCAGAAATTAAGAATTTTTTATTTTTGGTTTCTGCTAAATAAGATATAAAGAATACTATGAAGTCAAACAAATTCTCTGGAAGAGTTTTAAGTCTTTTAGAGGGGAAGGGGCGGGGTTGTTTTATTCTTTAATATTTTTTGGTTGATGGAAATGAGAGAAGGGTGTCTTGCTGGAGGACCAAGTTAGTCCTACCTGTCTTGTAGGTATGATGCAGCAATCTGATGGAAGGGACCCACGAATGGTTAATCCTGATGGATCAGTGAGATGGAAAGCCAAAGATGCAAAGTTCTTTGGACTTTGATTGCACCAAGCGTGTGGAATCTTTCAAAAAAGGGAACTGAATTCCCTCTTAGGGTGTTTACCAACATTATGTCTCAGATAAAAACAAAAAGTAGGGACTCCTGAATTAAGCTAATTTCATTAATAACCCCAAATTTTGTCACCAAACATCTCTTACCATCTGCAGGGACTTTCAATTTCTTTTGGTTTTGCTTCTCATGTAATGTCAAGGAAAGAGAGTGAGAAGGTGTTGGTCCTTTTTAGCATCAACAATTTAAGGGTTCTCCTGAATTTTTCTTATTACAATATATCTATTTGAGCCATAATTATTTACTTTTTTGGTAGAACGTTATTTATATATAATTATTTTTGTTTGTGTCAGAATTTTAATAGTATATACAGATACACATAATTCATAGATTACTCTAAGAGTGCTTTGTTACTGAATAAAGTTTTACTTGAGGGTTATGATTGAGATATCATAAAAATGGGATTTAATAGGAAATATAAAAGCTTCAATATTGCATACCATTGTTTGTAGGTGTGGATTTTTAAATTGTTAGTAACCATTATCTAGGCATTGCAGATTATGCTTCTACTGTAAAGAGTCTTTGGCTGGAGCACATGATCAACTTGAAAACCCATCCAACTACTGGCTCTTCTAATTGGTACGTATATAGTACTGTACAACTCCCTCAGTCCCAATTTAACTATATATTGCACATGAGAGTGTGTCATATATATATATATATATAAATATAAGATTAAGAAAATGATTAATTTTGTTTGATTTATTAAATGAGTGACTAATTATATTTTAAGATTTTTATAAAAAAATTAGTAATATCTTGACAACTATTTTGTGACAAAGAATAATAGTTATGCGTCAATTATTTTGAAATAACTCAAGGTATCTGTAATATGTTTTTGTAACATTTCTTATTATAATTTTGTTTTTAGAGTTTATTTTTATTTGGTAGATTTTATTAATATATTACTATATTAGAGATGTTAGAGAATATTATACATCAATTTATTTAGAATGTTACGGCGGATATGAACCATTTTGAAACAAAGTGAATATACTTATTAGTAATATGGTGTTGATAATTATAGGTGTTTGATAGATGATGTGAAGCATAATAGTAGTATTGAAGAAGGATGAGAGAATTGAGGGGAAAGTTGTTCCTTCTGTCTGTGCCGTGCGCATGAGGAATTGTATTAAGTACTAGTAGTACTAGTATATTACTACCATTATTGATAATGAAATTGGTCAATTAGGCTGGCCAAAGTCCCTAACCCTTTGGTTCATGGCTCCAAATGAGACCAGCTGGTGTTGCAGGTGCCGCTTCTTACTGTGTTTAACTTTTGATTCACAGTGCAATTTACTGTGTGTCACCTAAACAGGGGGAAAACTTAGTCAACTTGAATGTGGCTCGAAGTGTTTACCTGGGGTGATTTTCAAAGTTCCCGAAAAGGGAAGCAAATTAAACAAAGTGAAATTGTTAGATGGAAAAGGAAGAGACAGGAATCCTGTATATGCTCATAAAGCTTTTGAAAATTTCATGGTTTTGTTTTACTTTTGAAGGAGATGGAGGAGTAAAAGTTGGCTTGCATTGCATTGCATATTTGCTATGAAAAACTCTATTAGATCAAGAGCAAGAGGTTGATATGAATCTGATTTATAATATAATTTTTTACTGATCATATTAATATGGTCAATATAAAGAAGTTGAAAAATATTCGAATTGAGAGGATTATTATTTAAAAAACATAGACTTTGGCTTAGTTTTTTTTAATCTCCAAATAATTATTATTTTATATAATCTCCTTTTTCCTTAAAAAAAATTATTATTGTGTATGGTAAGCTTGATTTTTTTCTAATGTCGGTGTTGTTATTGACTAAGCCATGATGTTGAACATAATATAAATTAGATCCATCGTTTTTTTTTCTTTATTATTTTTTTTGGAGGAAATAGATCCCATTCTTTTGGAGCGATATTATAGGAAAATGGAAGGTTCCATGTGTCAATACTTGAGTAATAAGCATTAGTAATGGTAATTAAAATTCATTATTTCATTCTAATGTTTCGTTCATTTATTAAAAAAAATTAATCTTCTTTCTTTGGCTTTATCTTCAGGTAGTCAAAGTACTAATTCTTTTTATCTTAATTAGCATCAACACTATATAGCTAGCTTTTGACGTGCTCACCCGAATATAAGGGTTGACTACTTTTTTGTTGCATCGCACGACCATCTCCTAATTAACCTCTCCGAGCAAAGCTCTCCTAATTATTACCTTTCCTAATTATCTACAATTACGAGTTGGGACAATTACTAAAAATTCATATTTCTAGTTTTTAATAGAAGAGCTACGGAATATTTTCATTACAAATCAATAAAATTAAATCTTGTCAAGATGGAAATTGATTTTGTGTCCACATGTGATGCTTAGACCAAATATAAAAATTTATATTTAATTTCAATTGAAACTCATTCTAAATTATAATCGTTATAGAGTTACTAAAAGAAATCATTATAGTGGTATAAATCAAATATTATTAATTATTAGAGTAACCATTTTTTATCAAATACAATATATCATGAAATTGATTTATATCACCATTAATTTTGTAATGAAACCTAAAACTGAATCGAAACATTTTGATGTGACTTTCTCTTAAATTTTCAAAACTTCTGTTGTACAATTGATTTCTACATGATACATTTTTTATTAGAAGGTCATGCTTAATGATATATTGATTGAAATAAATTTTTTTTATCTATTTCCGAGTAAATGTTTAAAAGAAAAGTTAATTACTAGAGGAGTCCTAGGTGCCACGTTCACATAAGTAGAGCCATTAGTTTAATAGTATATTAATATGCTAGTTACTGCCTGGTCTTGCATTCGCAGTGCCATTTGTGAACGGTTGATTTTTTTATTTCTTTTTTAATAAACATAGAATTTTATTGAAAGTGAAAATAGATTATAAGTAAGAATAACAAGAGTTTCACCGTGTGAAACTTTTACAATTCTATATAATTAGACACAGCATTTTTTTTTTATAAATTACTATTCTAAAGTAACTTGTACTTAGTCTATGAATCTTCAAAAGAACTTGAAGATCCTCTGTTGGGCTATGCAGCATCCTGTGAAGTGTTGAATTGAACTCACAAATAAACGGTTGGGAAATTTGCAGTTGACTTTGCAAAGGGCAGCGTACTGGAAATGTCTCCTCCTCCTTCAGTTCTGAGTTCTACCGATGTTTTTGTCAGCGGCTAATTCGAGTCAGAATTCTACATGAATTTTTATTTAATTTTACCATCATTCTTTTCCAATACATTGAATCCATATTTTTTCGACCTATAATATTTTAATTTCTGCAATAAGGATATAAATAATTATTCACGTACTAAATTTTGTGTTGGAAGACAAAAATACCCTTTTTATGACTCGTAAATAACTTAATGAGTATATAAATACAATTTGATATTATAAGTAAAATAGAATCCACGTAATTGATTTAGTACTTCCTTCCTTCTCTTTAACATATCACGTTTTAGACGTCATACAAATTAAGAAAATACAAAATTAGAGAAAAACTTTTGTGTATGTAGATTAAATTACTTTTAACATCAATCTCTCACCTAATTTATTGATATTGAAAAAATTTAAAATTTAACTTGAAGCTTATGTAGAATGAGGAATGATGATTAGGATGGATATTGGAAAATGATAAAAATTATTGAGATGAGTAATTATACTTTTTCATGACATAGGAATTAAGAGAGAGATACTGATATGTTGAAAATGTATAATAGAAAGATTTTGGTTAAAGTTGTACTGTTTTTAATAACGTGATAAGTAAAAGAAATACAATAATTCATAAAATGCGACAAGTAAAAAAACATAAGAAGTAATATTTTGAAGGAATTATCTTACTAACTAAAGATCATTTGAGAAGTCATTGTCCATACCCTATAATTCTTTCTGAATTAATCAATAACTCATAGATATCAGATTAAAAAAAAATCACTAGTATGTAAATTCCTTTTTTTTTCATCAGCTTGGATTTTCTTCAAGCGAAAGCAACTCCAGTTTTTCATTATATATATTTCCTTTAAGTGGTTCAACTTTGACTACTAAGTGTACCAAAAAACTTGAAGAGGAGAAACATTAATTTCAGTGGTAGAATCATCCGTTACATATTTTATTATAATTTTTAGTATATTTTTTTATAATATTTTTATTAATATTTTATAAAATAAAAAATAAATTTAAATCTTAATTTCACTATTACTAACAAATTTCACTTTAGTATAGTAAAAGTAATTTTTCGTTATTCCAATGGGGATAGGAGGAAAAAAAAAAAGAAAAAGATTAAAGGTAAACGCTGACCCATCCATCCATGTTCTTCACTCTGCAATAATATGTGCCTTTGCACTGATTTCAATGACAATATAAAAGAATTAATCCAAAATGCATGCATTATAAAAGAAGAATCCATTTAATTTTCTTCCTATTGATTGATTTGCCAGCAGCTTAATGCATTAACATTTATTGCAACGCAACCAGTATAATGCCACTAACATACTCCATATATATCACCTCACCTCACCTCTCTCGCTTCTAAATGATACAATTTGCTCATCTACTTAGCCTCTTTATTCATCATTTAAAATTAGCCATGTTTAATTTATTTTCAAACCGTTTTTTAACTATTCTCAATTATTTATTATACTTACTTTTGATTAAAAATAAATTGAAAAAATTATTTTTGAGAAGTTACGCCTCATATACTTTTTGAAATTGTTTTTAATTATTGATATTTAAAATTAAAAATTTTAAAGTAATTATTTTAGCTATTTTCTCTTTGAGAAATTAAGTTAAAATAACTATGAACTATTTTAATTTTTCTGTTTATAATTATGAAATTTTATTTTATTTTTTTCTAACTATGAATTATTTTATATTTGTTGTTTATAATCCTGAACTTTAATTTATCTTTTTCTTTTTCTGATCATTAACTATTTTTATTTTTCTGAAAATAGTTATGAATTGTTTTTAATCTCTCAAGTATAATAATGAATTGACGGTTATATCCAAGAAGTAAAAAATAATTCATGACTATTTTTAGAAGAACAAAAATAGTTCATAGTTATAAAAAGATAAAATAAAATTTTCACAGATATTTTAAGGAGAACAAAAACAATTCATAGTTAGAAAAAGATAAATAAAAATTCATAATTATAAATAGAAAAATTAAATAGTACATGGTTACTTTTAGCTAATTTCTCTTTTAAAAATAATTTTTTTAAAAAACACATTTTCTCCAGCTACTTAAAGGAAACAGAGGCAAAGGAGAAGATATTCTTACTCCATCCGTTTTAATTCATCTGTTATTTCAAAAGAACAGTCTAATAGCAAAACACCTTCCCTTTAAATACTTCCACGTACCTTGTCAAGTGAGAAGTATTGAGTTCGAGTTATTTGGGAAGCACTCGATGTTGTTGTATTTTCAAGTAGAGGCCTTAGGAATGTTGCAATGCATGGCATACTTGAAGAGAAGAGGTTTGCCTAAAATCTCAGAAATGGGTTGGTTTTTTTAGTAAAGAAGAAAGGAATATTGTGTTGTGTGGCGACAATTTGAGCTTCGGCAGCAAGCATGTTTTTGTATTGGGAAAACCAAATTTGGACGCCTCCCTCTATTAACTATTAACCCTTTGCTTCACTTTGTATTTTGTACAATTCAGATCCATCTCCTCCTTGTTTTGATTCATAGTAACATTGTTATTGCACTCCATTCCCATGCCGCCAACTTGTTGCCACAATTTGATTATTATTGCCTTGCCATCATCATAAGCGCTAAATCATAATCCGATCGATAGATTGACACAGTGAGCAAATATATTGAATATTTTGAAGGTTGAAAATTTGAATTCTTCTTATAATACTTTAAAACGTTCACAATAAAATTCTAATATTTAAATAAGAATCAAACTCTATAAACACTCTAAAAATTAGACGTTTCTAAAAAATATTAATAAAGCACGTCATTAAAACCAATATATAATCAGCTAATAATATTAATATTTGGGTATACGACTTTAAGTTTTATGTGTGTGGGTCATTTATTGTAATAGCAAAATAATCATTGATGTAATCACGGATGACCTCATACATAGTTATAGAACTCCAAAGTTACGCAAAGTACATTTTTTCCCCAACCCACGATTCCCATGCTGTATCAAAGAAAAAAAAAAAGATTCACATTGTGTTCCAATATTCCCTGCCCTTTAGTACCTGCGCTGTTGTGAGAGGATCAATATTGAATTAATTATAGTAACTTAATAAAAAATGAAATCTCACTTTTGCACGAAAATACTTGTATAAGAGAGTAAAAAAAATTTTTTTTATTTTTTCAATTTAATCCTCGTTGAATCATTATAATTAGCCCAATAATTATTCATTCATCCGCTCCCTCTAAACTGACCCAACAAAGCAAGTCATTAGTCCAACTACATATGGGCTGCATCAGGTTTGCCAGCCCAAAAACTGATGGCCCAATTTGGAGGATCAAACAGCCTTTTACCAGAAAAAACCTCTTTAGATTGAAACTTCACAAGTCTCCTGCATGTCGGATCGGGGTCGGATCTTATGTAACATTTTTAATATAATATAGTATGAACCATCCACAAGTTCAAACGAAAACTTGTAATTTACCAAGATAAACTACGCGTGGAATTCGGTATCCCGTTTCGTGTACAACCAGAAGTCTAGCACCAGTGGCTGGAAACCCAGGAGAGCTTGTACTCTGCTCTCCTAGTGAACAAGTATATTGATTTTACAGACCATATCCAATTGATAACCAGGAAAAACATATTTCAAGGAGCTGTCCAACATAAATCTTCTCCAAGAAATGATGAAAAGCCCGGTTAACTTTTGCATAGTTATCCTCGACGCCATTGCCAGAACCAACAGGCGGCTAATGCTGCAACTTGGGAAGTGCCCAGATGAACGGGCCGAACAGCCAAATAGTACTTCCTATGAGAAAAAATCACTGTATAATCCAACGTCAAACATCTCAAGCTTTTGTTGTTGTGCATAGCTTTCTGATCCTTCTATCGTGGTTAAGCATTGTACTAACACTCTCAACTACCAATACTATCTGCAAAACATAGAAAACCACCCAAAGAGAGAAAAAAAGCGACTAGTTAAGAGAGATTACCAATGTCCAATCAGTAAAGAATCTACGAACAATGACAGACTACACAGACAAACGTGATCTGTCAATGGTAAAAGGTGAAATAAAGGGATCTCTCATTAGATTCTTCCACTAGAAAATTCTGCCCGGGATAGGCAGATGCCTCTTAAGGAAAAGAGATATTAGCTCACATCGGTAGATATAGGGCATGACAGATTTTGCTAAATACAGCCATTCCTATTATACTTTCCTCGTGTTCTTCCAGAGAATGCAAAAGAAACACGATGATGTAAGAAATCAAATTTATACACCACGGTTTTCATAAATTTTAATGCCAATTCAAGTTTTACCCGCATGCAAAAAACCAGTCAAGGTAAATATCAATATAAAGATGGAAGAAAACAAAATGGCTGTGTCCCCCAAACAAGGTTTATGACGCTAGGGCGAATTTGAGTGCCTACATACATAGAAAAATTACCTGGAAGCAAGCATAAGCCATAGCAGTTGCAAAGTAAAAATTTGCATTGCCGGTACCCTGCAGATTTCTTGCGTTAGGGATAATAGAAGATTTCTACTACTTTTTCTGCTAAAAACTCAAAATAAGAACAATTTGGCATCCATGTTAACGCAGGTACATACTCTCCATATCCAAAGATTGTGCATCACGGGACTGAGCAGGGATACTCCCACATATCCACAAAAGAGGAAGAATGAAAATTGCATTTCTGCAAGGCACACAGATATAACAATCATCATCACATTGAGAACTTGATTAATATCAGAACGTGTTTCTGCAAGTTACCAGCTAATTCATTGGCAAACAAAGCCAATAATCCCAAATACAGAGCCGAGTCTCCAACCTGATCAATGCAGAAGGTGATAGATATTAGTCTAGATCTAATCCTGCCAAGGAACTACTGGAAAAAATAATTCAAAGCTAAACAGGAACAGGGGAGATAGAGCCCAAAAATAGCGAAAGAGGAAGTTATTAGGAAGTATCTAAACCTAGTTAAGAGCTAGCAATATTCGGCTTAGCCAGCAGGATACAACCAGCCAATATCATTCATCAACAGCAACACAGACAATCAAATAGACAATTGTTCTAACATGAAGAACAAAATGGATATCATCACATAGAAATGTAAGAAGATTAAGCCTCAAATCCAAGCATCGTTAAATTATAAGGTGAGCTGGGTTCATAGCCTTAAGCATGTAATGATGCTCTAGTTTGTATTGCAAAGAGAAGCTTAATGTACAGGCTAGGATCCAGTCTCAACTCCTTTTTGTGCTTCTTGATAAGATATGCTCATAATTTGAACTTAAATTACATTATCAAAAAAATAAAATATGATTTTGTCCTCTCTCCTTTATCTAGGATATTTTAATGAACTAATCTAGTCCAATCCCAACTGATTCTAAATATTCTCTGGAGGCAGAGCTCTTAATGAAATTACATCTTGACTAACATCAGAGCAAGGCATCTCAATGAGTGTTTTATTTGTTCTGTATCCTTTCATGCATGACAGATTTTGATTGAAAAACGAGGGGGGGAAAAAAGGATAGGAATGGAGAACTCACAGATGGATAAGATTTAAGAATAGAGGATATTGCCACGTAAACAAAAGCCAGAAAGCAAGGCCGGTGATGCAACCGTATGGCTAATGGCAATATCATGAATAAGATGTTTGCATGAAAAGTTATCAGAAAAAAATTCCTGAAGAAATCAAAGACTTCTGCAAAGAAGTACCTGCAATAACAAAAACATTGGTCAATCTTTTGAAAAACTTAAAAAGAGAGAGGTGGGGGGAGGGGTTGGGGGTGGTGGGGGGAGAGAGATAATCAAACAGATTATACAACTTACCACAATACGCCTATATTTGGAGATAAATCTTTAACAGTGAGAATGAATCCATAAGTCCTGCAAGCATGAAGTAAATTTTAATCTGAAGTGCATATGAAACCTGACCAACCGAATTCATTCTGGAAATCAGGAACATACTAGTTCTTTTTTATCTTTTATTGTTAAGATGGATGCTTTTCATCAAGAATGAGATCAACTGAATTCACAGAAATAAAAACTACATTGCATTAAAAGATTATGTAAATTAAAAAGTATGGTAATTAATAATTCTTGTAAAACGCTATAAAATGCAGACCTGACATGCTGAAATGACAATATTGTAAGAATGCAGGTTCAGATTAAAAAGAAGGGGGTGGGGGAGACAATTTTAAAGAGATAAAGTTTTTAATACCTTGAAAACATCTCCTCAAGCTTACCACACTCTTTCAAAGAAATATAACATAAAAATAATATGTAGGATGCCCATAATACAGTCCACAAGAAGAAGAAGAACACAGGTCTCATTGAGAAAGATGTTGATGGTACTTTGAACCCTTTGCTTTCAGGATCACCAACAGTTGAGCCGTCATTTCCAGTTTTTGAGGAAAGCCTTTGCAGAAACAATTTTCTTGGGGGTGCATCAAGACCATATCCTAATAGAAGAATTATCTGAAATGAAGAATGATGTGAGTTAGCAGAACAAGCGGATATGCATATAAAGCTAAAGGAAAGACAATTCCTCTACAGAACTCCACTCTGGTGAGCATTGCAACAAGTTAATAATGAAAAACATACCGGTATGACTAGAACTATTGGATACAAAGACAAGTGTGTTGCTAGGACCCAGCCGAAAGCAGCCAATGGTACTAGTCCTGCAAATATTACAGCCAAACTATTCAGTTCCTGTCAAACAAATGTTGTTTAATAGTAAAGCATTCTGACAGGCACTCTTAATGATCCACAATTTTCCCCTTTGAATTAGTTTGTTGGTAAAATTTAAAGGAAATGGGGAACCCAAGTAAAAATGGATTTATAACAGCCTCCTCCCTCTAGTTTGCAATGGAAAAGCTGGTGCAAAGTGAATTAGCAATCTCCTGACCACTTCTCCCACTTCCCCTATCACTCCCAAATTAGAGGCATTCAGGGTATATCAAATAGAATAATGAATGAAATGATAGGGTAAGGAGGTAAACTAAATAATTTTCTTTTATTTGTAGCATGAATTCTCTTTCCTCTCCATTCCCCTTCCCTCCATAACCAGAATATCTCTTTCATAACTAACCAGAATAACAGGACAAAAGTATGAATCTTTCATACCATAACACGAATTACTTTTGTTTGCACTATCAGAATGGGATAACAATAAGTAAAAAGATCATAGTCCTTTAGCTCATCATCAGTACTCATTCCACTCAATTGAACAATGCTTATTACAACAGACAAATATTTCATGGATAAGTAAAGTAAGACCCAATCACAGTGCTTCACAACTATTAGAAGAAATCATGAGAAAAGTAAATGGAAGAAACTTATTTGAAGCTTAGAGCAGCAAACCATCTTAATAAGTTCAAAAGTTGAGCAACCAACATTCCATATTTGTCAGTGAGGAGATTAATTAATTACTTACCTTTAGAAGCTCCATACAAAGATATGATCACAAAAAGATTTTCAATTGGTGATGAATTGAAACCCATGCATGTAACTATAGTGAAAGGGTTCCACAAATATGCCAGAGCAGCTATATCTCCGGACGGTAGACTCCCTGCAAAAATGAGTTTCATGTAACCATCATTAGCAAGACAACAATAAAGGTAAAATGCATCAGATTTGAATGGGAAAAACACTGAGCACCAGCTGAAACAGTTAGATAAGAATGTCATGTGAAGGTAAAAAAAGTACTCAATATGCTATACATACTTACCAGAAGCTTCAAATTGTTCAGCAAGATGTAGTGATCTAAGACCCTGAGAATATGACATATGAAGAGACCGGCCAGTTGAACGAATTAGCATTGCAGCAATAAAATCTGCAACCACAGAAACCAAACTATATCCGCAAAATATGTTGATATATTGATGTAGCTTCGAAAAAAATTTACAAGTGAAACGACATGTCTATGTTTGGAACTTTTTTAGACACACGCACACACACAAAGCTATTGAGAATTAAGTGTGGAGAGAGAGGGATTTGAAAATACCTGCATATGAGATGATTAGGATATCCGTCAATTCTACACCAACAAATTCTTCTATCAAAACCCAAACATACTACTCTTTATAGCTAAATGAAAAGCAAATGGCAAAACACACAAACACAGAGAAGTTTCTACATACTATAGAGAGGTTAAAATTTAAACAGAAGAAACAAACTTTAACCAGAAGAATATTTCTACATTGAAGATCAAATAGTACCTTTCAACAGTTAGAGGTCCCATAATTGAGAGCAAAAGTGGAGATCCATGATACATAGAACCTGCATAATCCAAAAATAAATAAACAATCTAGAGAATTCAGTACAAATGATAAGGAATTTTCATATGCATTTAAGCAAAAACAAACCTGCATATGGCGAAACATTCAACTGCTTCAACCAGTAACCCTCTGCCACTGTAATCATTCAAAATAACAGTAAATAACACAATATTCAAACTAATTCAACATTTATATATAATGTAGAGCGAGAGAAAAGATCTTTTACGGCGGCGGAAGCTGGTGAGAGGAGTGGAGACTTCCGGCCGGGAACCCAAGTTGAGATTTTTAGGGAAATAAATGAGAATTAATCTCAATATAACAGATGCTATAGCCCATTTCCAGAACCCAAACCCGGAAGTGGATCCGGATTGCTCCTTTTTCTTGCTTTCAGTTGTTCCCCCCATATATTCTGCTGGAGAGCTGATAATGCCTAGGTAAGAGCTCAAACTACGTCGTTTTTAGCATGTATTAAAATGGAGAAGTAAGTACTGAGCAAGATTTTAGACGTCTGAGTATTCGAGGAGTTTCGCTTCCATGAAAGCTTGCTCTGATGACAGAAGAAGGTGGGGTTTGTGAAGGCCCCCGTGTTTAGAAGAGAGAAGAGGGGGCACACAAATATTTGTCCCCCTTATGCGTTCAATGTCGATAAGAATGTATAATGTCTGCATGTGATGCGTTCACATCATAACGTTCCAATGCGTGGGTTCAATGGTAGATCGTATTAAGTCAATTGGTTGTGGAAACAAGGCCCAAGAAGGTCCATATTTGGGCTTCGTTGTGCTGCGAAACGGCCCAATGGACTTTTTTTTAATAATCAAACCCAAATAGAAAGTTCAACGGTTCATTGGATTAGAAATAAAATTTTAAAAAAATTAAAGATTTTTTATTCGAGATAAAATTCAAAATAAAAAAAGTGTAAAAAAATAAATTAATTTCAAAATTAAAATTTAATCTCATATATATATATTTATTGACAATCAAACATGAAGATTTTATTAAGAACAAAATGTTAATAGACTATGCTCCTAGAATACAATCCACCAATAAAGTGTTACAAATATATTATAAGGTTTTTTTTTTTTTTCTTGAGAAAATGATCATCAAATTTATTGTTGTCATCAAATTTTGTTTTGTTTTTTGATATATTGGAAGTGGTGTAGTCGAATTCAATATTTTGGTATGTTAAGAAAAAACTTTATTATTAAATTACTATTTTATTATGATATTGAAGTTATTTTAATTACTCATAATAGATTGGTTATAAGAATTCTAAAACAAATACATTGATTTTGATTTTGTTATTCATTACATAAATAATGAAAATTTATACAAATTAATATAAGTTTTAATGCGATAAGTTATTATTATTTTTGCTGAGTAATATAATAAATTATTTATTTCATTTTTTAAACTAAATACAATGTAAACAGTTTTTTTTAAAAGAAAAAATACAAGATAAGGCTAATTTATGTAAATATATAAGTTGAATTACATACTTATCATATAAAATACTTTTATCTGATAAAAAATATCTCAATCCTATCCCACTTTTTATTTTTTGTTGAATAATCGTATACCACTTTGTAAAGATAGGAAACTTCCCCAAAAAATCTGCATATGGAAAAAGAAAATAAAAAATAGTAAAATAATCTCGTTAAATTTTTTGTTTTTAAAAAACAATCTTATTAAATAATTATGCATGTATTTTTTTTCAGATTTATAATAATAAAAGAATATAAAATTAAAAAAATTGACAATAGGTGTATGATTTGATAATGTGACTCAACTCACTCAAATCCTTCACTTAATATGTTAAGTGCTCTATTATTAAGAAGTTTTTATACTTTTCGATTTCTCGCAAATTAGTTAGTGGATAACTGTCGAATGCCAAATCACCAAAATATCATTATATAATAGTATTTTTTTTTCTTTTTCTTTTCTATGTTTTCTACTAAAAAAAACTTATTTGTGAAATTCCAATATTGCCCCGACTTAATACTATTAATATCCTACACACTCTTGAAGCAACTTATCCCCCAAGATATCCATCGATTTGTGTCAAAAGATTAGAGAGGCGTGAAATTTTAGAACATTTTAGAAGGGGCAGCTGGTTTCGCTTTATTTACCAAATTGACCTCTCGCTCCTCCTACCCACCCATATATATTTGACGATACATTCTCTCCAGAAATTATTTTCCTTCCAAAATTATATTCTCTTTATTACTTCTTCATCCCCTGATTTGGAGTCTTTGTTTACTTGTTTCTGTTTATATTCTGATTCTCTAATGGCGAGACCTAATCAGGAAGCAATCGAGACTTTCATGAGTATCACAGGCGTTTCTGAAGCTACCGCAATTCAGAAACTGGAGGTAGTTTTTTTTTTTAGGAATTTTCACTTTAATTATGATTTTTTAACTTTATTGAGTTTTTGTTATGAATTTATCTTGTATACGAAAATGGAGATTAATTTGTTTTGTTTTTCTGATTATCTGATTGTTTACTTTAGTGATTAACTCATGACTAGGGTTTTTATTTGTTTTTTTTTCTTTTAAATCGGTTGTATTGTAATTTTATTTGCCAATGATATGTTTGGCTGCGGTGGACCGGTGAAAATGAGCAGTTTTTGCATTTAATTTTGTGGTAATTATGTTTACTTGAGATTACCAAGGTTGAAATCAATAACGATCGGTGCTTTATAGCATCTAACTTGGATTGAAGTGTTGGGGGAGAAGAATTTTCAATGAAGTATTGCTTTGATCAAAACTTTAAATCATGTTTGCTATATCTGGAAACTCTTTAAATGCGCGACTGGCTTTTAGTTTGATAGTATAATTAAAGGATGTGCATGACTCATTAAGAAGAAAACAAAAATTCATAGAATGCATAATTGCTTTCAGTGTTTTTCCTGGTGTCTCTTATGATCTATTCCTGTAGAGTCTGTCCATTGGTTTGTAGATGTCTTTTGGGTTCATGCTATTGGGTTGATCAATGTCGAAATGCTTCGAGCACGTTGATGTTGAAGCTCTTACATAAGCATAATAAAATTCGGTTTGTGAGGTTCAATTGGTTCAGACTGTTTACTAGCTTCTCGGTTGAGACTGAACCTTTAATGCATCAGAATAATATGCTTCAAGTTTGTAATAACCTTTACCACATGTTTCTAAGATTTGTCATAAGTGCTTGTTACAAGTGGCTACATCTATCATCTTATCTGCATTATTTTAAGCTGATGATTGTATATCTTGTAAACAGGAGCATGGTGGCAATCTCAGTGAAGCTGTTAATGCACATTTTAGTGACGTGGATAGAAATATGTCGGTACCTTTTTGTGCCTGTTGATTCCCTTCTTTTCATTCTTCTTTCCTTTCATCCCTCCCAACTTTATTCTCACCATAAAAAGTTTTAAAAAAAATGCAAGAATTGATCTTATTTATTGCGTCTCCTTTCTCTCTCTCCAGAACACAAGAAGCATCTGTTGCTGCTAATCAAGATGATGCTATGGACATTGATAATGTAGTTCACGTTGGCTCTGACAGAAGGCCTTTTCCACTTTTATCTTCCAATAGAAACCTGAATCCATTTTCTCTTCTTGATTCTCACTTTGGGAGCAGTATATTCGATAGTGGTGCTCATTTAACAAGAGATACTCCTGTTGTCACCCATCCAAGAGAAGTTCGAGAGATTCCAATTGAGGTTAAAGACGGGAATGAGCAACCTAGTCGTTCTGGAAGTTCTCCTACCATTGAGGATGTCAGTGGAACTGCACAAGCTGAAGGTCATGCTATTCATGGCACTGTTACTATCAATGAGGAAGATGATGAGGATGTGCCGACTGGTCTAGTGACACATGCTCCTGTGGGCAATGCAGCAAATTATCCACTTGCTCCCATATCTAGGCCATCTGCTCCGGGCATTAACGATCTGCCTGACTATAGCAATGATATAGAAGAACAAATGATCAGAGCTGCCATTGAGGCTTCTAAACGAGATGCTGAAATGTCGAATCCGCTATATGATGTTGATAGTGTATGTCATATAATAGGATCTCACTGCCGTTTTTTAGCTTAAATCAGTTTAGATTCTTATGTATTTATACTTTAACACAGGTTTCAAGAGATGCTGTGCCTCAGCAGGATACTGATCTTGCACATGCAGTTTCATTGTCATTGCAGGTCTGTTCTTTCTATTGTGCCGTTACTTTTAAACCAATTTTACTTTGCTTCTCTTTGACATGAAGCCAATCCAGACTGCAGAAAGAGAGAAAGCACTCCGTGAATTGGAGGGTAAAGTTGGAGTTTCAGATCCAGAAGCTCATAAATCTGCTCGTGTGGAGGATCTGGGAAACTTATCATCATCAAATGGGAGGTATGTGCTTTGATAATTTAGTGACTTTCTTGGGTATACTGATTGCTGGTGTCATTCCCATTCCACCTCTTTGCCCTTTCAGTACATTTCCATACATGTTTTCTGTTGGCCTTTCCGGGGGTGGGAGTTAGGTTTCTGTTCTCTGCTTAAATGGCCAAACTCTAGGTCAGCTTTGGATGAAAAATGTTGAGATTCTATTGAGATACTGATGGGAAATTTAGGTTGCAAGTGGGAAGTTCCTCTGTCCATGATGAAGAACCCGAGGATATAGAAGAACAACCCCTGGTTAGACACAGGGGAAGAAATATGTCTGGGGGTTCTGTTGATGCCATGAAGGACATTGAAGAAGACGAAGTTAGCCCACATTCTAGCCCTCAGCGTCAGGATGACCTTAATTCTCCTGGAGTTAACAGCAGTAACTTCCACTCGGATGAGGTACTCTATCTTGAATCCAGGATCTCAATTTCTGATTATATCCGTGAGTGGAACATTCAAGCAATTGGCTGATGAGAGTGGTCATTATTCATTTTGTGTAATTTCTTTGAAGTGGGGTGGTATCTCATCTTTGGAGCATGATGAGGCTGTAATGCTTGAAGCTGCAATGTTTGGCGGAATCCCCGAAGGGACTGGGTTTCGAATTCCGTTTGCCCCTCATCATCTCATGCAGAATGGTCAAAACCGAAATGAGGATCCCTATGCTTGGCGGATGCCTCGTCCTCCATCACCCTCACTTGCTGCACAGCGGTTGTTGCGGGAGCAGCAGGTTTGCTTCTGTGCTTTATCTGGTGCTGTTATGGGATTTCAATCTTCAATTCTTCTTTATATCTTCTGGCATGATTATGCTTGTAGGATGATGAGTACCTTGCTTCACTGCAAGCGGACAGAGAAAAGGAATTGAAGGCGAGAGAAGAAGCTGAAGCTGCTCTTGCTGAACAGAGGCGAAAGGATGAGGAACTCCGTATGAAAGCTGAGGAAGAACAGGTAAACTTGATTTCAGTTATCTTTTTTACACTGTTTTTGCATAATAGAGTTGAAGCTGAAACAACTATCTTCTCAACCTTGAGAGAGGCAGGTATTATTAGGTCATATTTTAATAGTTACCGCTTCAAGATATTGACGGCCAGGTTCTCTTTATATTTTTGTTCCTCCTGTAGATATAAATCGTGACTTCAATTTTCTGTCAAAAGAGTGAGAGTATACTTGTACCCGCAAAAAGAGAAGGAAGAAGTGGAACAGAAACGAGGGTAGTACATGTTTGGCTTGTTTGGAAATTAATGGACCGAAGAGAAATAAGTATGCTTGTATTTGTTTTTTCTATGGAACTTTGTAGTTTCTTTGGGGTATGGCTTGTTGTGAGAGAGGATGTGGGTCCAGGGATCAGACTTGACTTTTTAGGAAAAGATTAAAATTTTTCTGCAAAAAACCAATATTCTGTTTTTTGGTAGCGGACAGAGAAATAGAAAGGAGGAGGATCAACTATTAGTTTACATCAAAGTTGACCCCTTTTAGGTAGGCACACAAGTAAAGCCGTATTTAGACTATGGAGTGAATGTGACAGAAATTCATTAAATCCTGTTTCCCTCTGCTTCCGTCCCACAGTAAACTGTGGGTTGGAATCAAACGTGAAGATGCTAAGAGATATGATGCTCAAACTTTGTAATGTTGTTTCTTCTTCTTTGATACAGGAAAAATCTCATATTTATTCTCATCATTAAGATACTTGTAGAAGTATATGTAGGATGTGGCATGATTTTGGCGTAGTTTCAGTTGTCTGCTTCATATTTGGAAGTGCCTGCTCTATCTTTATGCATGGAGAATCTTTTGACTAAAAAATTTGTCAGGGTTATAATGTCTTCACATGATATATATTTGCAGGCACAAGAAAATCTTTAGCTTTTCTATACTCTGCTTGAAATATGCTTATCTGCTTTCCAGTTTTTATGTATGTTTTCTCATTTGAGATAGATGGAAGTTTTTTTTATTTTAGCATACCAATATTTTTCTTAAAATTTCATTTCTTCAACCGGTATTTGTTGATTGGATGGAAACCTTTGGCTAGTTTCCTTCTGGTATACCATTTCCACAGTTTCTTATTTTTTCTAATGGCTAGGAAATTGAGAGACAATTAGCAGCAAAAGAAGCCTCTCTCCCTCAGGAACCACCATCAGATGATGAGAATGCTGTTACGCTCCTTGTTCGGATGCCTGATGGAAGTCGTAGAGGCCGACGATTTCTTAAATCTGATAGACTACAGGTACGGTTGCAGTAGCTCTTTAAATATGTCTCCACTTGGTGATTGATAAATCAACTTTTCTTGTGTTGTCTACACTGCAGTGCCTGTTTGACTTCATTGATATTAGCAGAAGGGTTAAGCCTAACACATACAGATTGGTACGTTCAATTTATGGCAATTCTTTTTGAGTCTCCTGTTATTTTGCTTAGGAAGTAAGACACATTCATTCAAGTAGCCATTTCTTGACATGATAGTTTTTATGTGAACCTTGAAGCACAGTTTGTATTCCATAGTGTATTGTTAAAACAAGAAATAGGCCTCACTATTCCCTTATCCATATCAACGTTCTCTCTGCATATGTTTCTGCTATTTGAATTCTGACTTTGAGTTGTACTGAATCTTCTTTTTGGCTGGACTGCAGCCAGCTATTTTTATTTCACAAATCTTGTCATGTTTTAGGCGCATTATTCTAATGCGTTGCCTTTGATACTCAGGTAAGGCCATATCCTCGCCAAGCTTTTAGTGATGGAGAGAGTACCTTAACCTTTAATGAACTAGGATTGACAAGCAAGCAAGAAGCCTTGTTTCTGGAGCAGATCTAACCGGCTCTTTTTGTAAAGTACAAGGAATTACAGTTTAAAATGTGTCTTACAATGTTAAAAAGTTTATAGTTACAATGTTGCATCATTGGATTTGGATATTTTATGTAGCGGTTGGCCAATGGCGACACACATCATACTTAATTGCTGCAAGGGTAGGCGTCTCTGTCATTGATTGAAATCTGCTGAGAATTGGTTTACAAAAATCTTGGAACTTATGAATTGCATATCACCAGATGCAGTAAAACTTGAGTAGTTGCTCTACTTATCGCTACGTTGGTGGCCTTGGGTTTGCCTATTTGCCCGGAAAATGTTACTATCAGGTATTAAGATACAATACATCTATCTACATGGAGCCATTTCTTTGTCATTCTTTGTCATCAGTCTCGAGTTTCTCTCAACTGCTAGTTTTGGTTCTTGCAATGTTTTTTTGGTCCGAGGGATTTAGGATTTTGATCTGTATATTGTCTTGTGTGGGTGAAAAGCATCTTTGCAATTATTTGGCTCATAAAATTATTTTTATATCTCCGTATTTTCAACCCTCCATTCCCAAATAGGGGATGTCTTAGTTAAGTATTTTTTAGTTAGATTGTCTTACTAGAGGGATAAATAGAATAAATAGATGAAATTATTTTTACGTGGTAATATAAATTTATTTGAATTATGTTTAACCATTTATTGAAGGGAGAACTATTAATTTAAAGCCATCATTTATCAATTTATTAAGTTCTTTTCGGTATATTTTCATCCAAACATGATGGCTTACATGCTGAATTTAAACTAAGATTTTACGTTTGCAAACGGTAAGAAATTGCTGCTAACCGTCGTTCTCAAATGAAAATACTGAATTAAACAAACAATTATTAACAAATAGAATAATGAATGCTACATTAAATTATAATTTCGTAATAGAAATACTTTTTATTCTTACTTGTCATGGCTCTCAGAATTAAGATTAAAATTTAACCAAACAAAAAAAAACAATGCCAAACATTAACATTTAAGCAATTATTAACAATGAAATGCTATGTAAGACTGTAACTATGGATGCACAGCCACACCATGCATGTTACATGAGTATTAGTTAATTACTTTTACTGTGAAAAAGATTAGTTAATTACTACTTTTTATCGTTATTGATTAATCAAACAAAATTTTCCTCACTTATATGAGACAGTTAATTATTCTTCAGTCTCCTAGAAATTTCACAAAGCAGATAAATAATGCAATCCAACGGTCAAGTAGTGAAAACGGGCATCAGCAGACATGCACGTGCGTCCTACGTGCCTTCTTCAGAAATTTCGACCAAAAAAAAGAAGGAATCAAAATCTAACACTCCCACACGTAGCACACATTTATCCGTACAACTATACCAACTCCCTCTTTAACGGTCACATTTCACCGACAAGTTTTCCAACGGTCATATTTCTAGCCCATTCTCGTCCCTCAGATTCTCATCCAACGGCCAGAGAATAACATTCAGGGGACCCTTTTTCTTTAGAAACCCTTTTCACCGGGCCATCAAAATTTCCCCAATTCTTAGGGTAAAATCATTCTTTCGAGTCACTCAATGGGTTTAGGACAGTAAAGGGACAAACCCAAGAGGGGCCTCAGAGGAATATATATAAAAACTCAGTTCTGTTCTGTACTATGGCTTTTTGGGTAGTGGGGTTCTAAGAAATGACTGTTTTTTGTTGAATAATGATGATGGTTTTGCTTGTTTCATGAATGTTTGAAGGGTTTTGAAGGGTTGGGGGTTTCTGGGTTTTTTCTCGGGTTTAGCATTGGATTTTAATCAGCTTGGATATGGGCTCTTTGAAGAAGGTGTCAAATTCTGTTTTGGACTGCTCAAATTCTCAATTTTTCTGCTGCGAGTTGTTGGAAGGATGTGTCTGCGACTTTGCGAGTGGAGTGAGTTTTGATCAGTTCAGAAATTGCATTTCTTTGCTATGAATTGTTCCTAGGTTTTTCGGAATCCGATGATCATTTTTTTTCTGTAGGTATTGGTGTTTTTGTTGATAACAATTCTTTGATTCTTTATATTGGTGTGATTTTGTTGCTGATTCTATTCTTTATTGCACATACAATTGTTTACCTTGTATTCATCATATAGGACACACAAAAAAGTATATTGATAGAGATTGTGTATTTTGTTTTGGCATCGGATTCCTATTTTTGTTTGGGTTTTTTAGGCTTTTGTTGGAACTTCACACACTCACATTGTAGAAACATTGTTGGGTTTCTCTTGATTCTCTTTGCAACAAATACATAGTATACTCAAATTTCATAATCAGTAGGAAAATCTTGAAGAGTTGGCTGTATATTGCATTCTTTGAAATTCTTTTTGATTAAATATAAGAGAAATACAGAGAGAGAAACATATAGTGAAGATAAAAGGGGTGGGAGAATTGGAGTTGGAAAATCAGAGAGAAAAGAACATTGGAAGTCTCTGAAGAATGTTGGCTGGGTGTTCTTCCTCATTGTTGTCCCCAAGGCATAGACTGAGGAGTGAATCACCTGCACAGTTTCAAGCTTGTCATTTCCCTTCAATGAGCACGCAGAGATTGGATTTACCATGTTTTCCCCGGAAAGACACCCCGAGGACACAACCTATAAGGCCGGTAGGTGTTTCTGTTGAGAGGCCAATTGAAGCCAAGACCAGTAGCTGCTCAATTAAACAGAATATCCGTCTGCCACCTTCAGCAACAGCAGCACAGAGTGCATTTCTTGAAGGAAGGAGAGAGAGCAAAGATGATTTTTGGGGGAAAAATAGGAGCTTGAAGAGGTTTGCTGATCAGGTTCCATTTGGTGATGATGATGATGATGATGAAGATGAGACTTGCATGAGCAGAGCTAAGAGGAAAAGGGGAAATGGAAAGTTTGATGATTCTCCAGAGGAAGAAAAGAAACCGAGTTTAAGCCATCTTGGGAGTGGGAATTTCTGGTTGCAACAAGGTCTGGATGTAGCTCGATCTCTTCCGCTCATAACTGGCCTTGATGCACCTCAAGTGCCTTTTTCTCTTTCGTGTTCAGGAGAGGAGGAACGGGTGTGTTTCGTCCCTAGTGACTTGATATCACCGCCTTTGCCTTTCTCAAACAACCCCTGGGTGGAGTCTGTTGTGACTGAGATTACTAACTTGGGAGACAAGAACGCGGAGACAAGCCAGGGTCCTGCAAAGGAAGCTTCCGGATCAAGTACTTCATCAGAGAATCATGGTTTGGTCCTTAGGCTAAATGAGAACCCCACAGAGCATGAAATAGGTAATGGTTCTTCTAGGCCACCTAATCCAACTCGGAATACCCAGGTTGTATCAGGACATAATGGAAACAACAATCGCAGCGAGCATGATGATTTTGAGCTGATCAGCTTGCTTGTGGCTTGTGTTGAAGCTATAGGATCAAAGAACATTCCAGGGATTCACCAATTTATAGCTAGATTAGGGGATCTTGCATCTCCAAGAGGATCTACGATTAGCCGTCTCACAGCTTACTATACAGAAGCTTTAGCTTTGCGAGTTGCAAGGCTCTGGCCTCATATATTTCACATTTCCCCCCCTCGGGAGCTTGATCGCATTGATGATGATTCTGGCACTGCACTGAGGCTTTTGAATCAGGTTAGTCCAATTCTAAGGTTTGTACACTTCACATCGAATGAGATCCTGGTGAGAGCTTTTGAAGGAAAAGACAGGGTTCACATAATAGATTTTGACATTAAGCAAGGGCTCCAATGGCCTAGTCTGTTTCAGAGTTTGGCTTCTAGGACAAACCCTCCCAGCCATGTTAGAATTACTGGTATAGGCGAATCCAAACAAGAACTGATTGAAACAGGTGATAGACTTGCCGGGTTTGCTGAGGCATTGAATCTGCCTTTCGAATTCCACCCAGTTGTTGATAGGTTGGAAGATGTGAGGCTCTGGATGCTTCATGTTAAGGAGAAGGAGTGTGTTGCTGTGAACTGCATTTTTCAGTTACACAAGATGCTTTATGATAGTACAGGAGGAGTGCTTAGGGACTTTCTGGGGTTAATTCGTAGCACAAACCCTTCAATTGTTCTTATGGCAGAGCAAGAAGCCGAGCACAATGAGACCAGCTTGGATACAAGGCTTTCTAATTCATTGAAGTATTATTCTGCCATTTTCGATTCTCTTGACGCCAGCATTCCACCAGACAGTCCAATCAGGTCTAAAATCGAGGAAATGTATGCTCGTGAAATTAGGAACATCATCGCTTGTGAAGGAAGAGAAAGGTATGAAAGGCACCAGAGTTTTGGCAAGTGGAAGAAAATGATGGAGGAGGGAGGTCTCAGGTGCATGGAGATTCAGGAAAGAGAATTGCTTCAAAGCCAAATGCTGCTGAAGATGTACAACGGTAAGCATTATAAGGTCGACAAGCAAGGCGAAGATGGTGCAGCAATTACGCTCAGTTGGTTAGATCAGCCTCTTTATACTGTCGCGGCGTGGGAATCTGTTGATGTTGCAGGCAGCTCATCTCAGAGAGCTGATTGATTGATTGAGTTTTTCTTCATCATCATACTCACATACAGAAAACATGGATAACAACAAATTCTTTGTAGGTAGAAAAGTTATCATCACATTCTTTCATTCTTTATTGCAGATATAAGAATATTATATGTCATTTGTTGTTAGGACAAGAACCATTTTCTTATTACAGCACAGGATCATGGTACAGCTTTGCAGTTGTTGTTTTTAGGGGAGATTTCTAGAGAAAATCATATATAGTTTTTGCTGTTAGATTTGGTCTTGATTCTTTCATTCTTTGTTATATGTAAGCTGGAATTCTTTCTGAATACTGTGTAATTTCATTCATCTTCTTCTTCTGGTTTTTTTTTTTTTTTTTCAATTGTGAATTTGTTATATGGCTTATCCAGCCTTTGTAGTTTGCTACCCCCTCAAGTCTTATCATAAATGAAGTGTTTTCATTTGGTTTCAATTTCTTCTGTTCCAAAACATAATGGTTAAGTTATTCATATTATGTGTAGACTTATGACATGACATAAAAATTAAGAAAATGATTAATTGTTTAGATTTAAAAGAGAATGGACTAAATTACCCTTTTGACTATCATTAATACTTTCTCCGTTTTTTATTAATGGTCATGTTTTTGACATCATACACATATTAAGAAAATATAAAAATATAAGATTGTTTTTTCTCTTACATGGACTAAAATGCCTTTTAAATTAACCTCTCTCCTTCGCTATTATTTCTAGAAATTCTATTGTTGGAAGAGTTAAAGTGATTCAAATTTGTTTTTAAAGAAAAGACATATATAATGGTGGGAAAAGGTTCAGTCAATATTGCATTATTTTCACAAAAATGATAAGTCAAAAAAATGAGATATGAGATTTTATCATACTTCAGAATAAAATACAAACTACTCTATCAATGCAAGTCTCCAATGTGACAAGTAAAGTAACAGTCATGACATATATTTTAAAATGAAAAAAATATGTACAAACGACACATAATATGAAACGGAAGGAGTATATTTTCATGGTTATATAAACAAGATTTCTATGTATTTACATCTATCATGAACAACATATGTCCCTTTTAGACATGCTAAGAATTCAGAGGGACAAAGGTGCCCATGTTGTTGTTCTTGGTAGAGGGATGAGCAACAAGGGTTGCTCCTTCACCAATGCTGCATCAAGCTTTTCATTCATGTCTAATTGTTGTGCATCTTTTCCATTAGGAAAAGACCAACTAAAGAAATGCAGAAATGAAGCAATAACTAATGGAACAATCCTTGCAGCCATAGGCAAACCAGGACAAATCCTTCTTCCTGCACCAAACGGTAAAAACTCAAAATCATTCCCTTTAAAATCCAAACTGGTTTCAAGAAATCTTTCGGGTTTAAATCTCAAGGGTTCATCCCAAATCAAGGGATCTCTTCCAATTGCCCAAACATTTACTATAATTTGAGCATTTTTAGGTATGGTATAGTTCATAACTTGGCAAGTTTCGGCAGCACGGTGAGGGATCAAAAATGGCACAGGAGGATGTAATCTCAGGCTTTCTTTGATGCAGGCTTCAAGATAAGGTAATTGCATTACTTCTGATTCTTTTGGGAAATCTTGGTGAGTTTTTGTTTCCAATTCTTCATGAATTTTCTTCAATGAATGTGGGTTTTTCATTAGCTCTGACATTGTCCATTCTATAGTTGTGGTTGTTGTGTCAGTTGCTGCATTGAACAACTCCTGTCAAACAATTTACAAGGATAAGTATATGTCTCTATATTTATGAAGAGCAATATTAAGTACCTAAAATATTTTTTTTTAATTTCAAAATCTTAATTATTGTGTCAAATGCTGAAAAGACATTATTTTAAAACATAGGCATATTTGCTATTTTAACAAAAATAACCATTTGTAAAAAGTTACAAGGGGAATTTTGTTATTTTACAAAGCTTAATAAAATGTAATTTTGCCATTTAATCTCACCTAACATCCTCAGTCACTTTCTTTTCAACTTTATTACACATAGTCCTGAGTATTAAGCTATATATTTCCTATTTGGACAAAAATAATTTGCAAAAAAATAAAATAAAGATTTACTATTATAAATTAAAAACTAAAACTGTAACTATTTATAGCTCATTTCTGTTGAATAAATGTTGTAGAGAATTTAGGGAGAGAGAGAGAGAGAGAGAGAGAGAGAGAGAGAGAGAGAGAGAGAGCTGACCATGAGTAATTCATTGATTTGCATATTGGTATAACCATTCTTGATGAGGCAATCAAGAAAACCTTGAGAATTAGAAGAAGTATCCCTTCTTCTTTTATCTTGAATAATAGGATCCCATATATCAAGAACCTTGAGAGACAATTCCTTTGATCTTTTCTTAAGCCCTTGAAGATCAAACTTACTAAGAAATGGAAAAATATCAGATAAATTTGGTGAAGAAAAAATCTGAGTCATTTCTTTAAAAAAACCCTTCAATTTCAAACCATCATCACCACAACTCTGTTTTTCTTCAAAATAAAGAAAATCCCTTTTCATTATAACATTACTAATCATATTAAACACAGTTATATAAACCAAATCCCTAATATTCACCACTGAACCCTCTTTAGATCTCAAGAAGTCAATCATTTCCATTACCTTTTTTGCCCTAATAAACCCTTGATAATCCAATGCTTTACCTGAGACCATCTCAGATCTTAACAGAGTTCGTATCGATTTCCACCCATCATTGCATTCTTCAGCCCAGAAAATCGATCCTCGATTGAGATCTGAAATTGAAATTGGAGTAGCATTAGGAACAAATCGGGCCGATAGAATCCGATCCTGGGTCTTGAGAATTTCCATGGCTGCTGATGAAGATGATCCAACGAGTAGATTCTGGTTTCCTAGTTTTAACAACATTAATGGACCGTAGGATTGAGAAAGCTTGGTTAGAGAAATATGAAGTGGATTTTTGAGGTGGAAAATATTGCCTATAATTGGCCATGGTTTTGGTCCTGGTGGAAATGGTGGTGATTGATGGGTATAATTTGATAGAAATTGGTTAAAGATGAAAATTAAACAAGGAAGAAGAAAGATTGAAACTAGGAAGAAGCCATTAATGATGATTTCCATGTCTTTTTTTGGACCGCAGCCTTGCTAGAAGATCCTTTCAGAAAAATTGCGGATAGCCTACCTAATCTAAAAAGCAATCATGGGACAGACAAATTTGTGATATTATTATTGGTAGAGTAGTGATAATAGGGGAATAAGCAGAAAGTGTAGTCTAATGGCTTACGGATATGCTATGTCAAAAATTTTAAATTTGTCTTTTAAAAAATGCTTAAAAGAATTTAATATCGCATACCAATTTAATGATAGTAAAATCAATATTAACGAGAAAGATAAAAATATATATTTTTTTAAAAAGTTTTCAAAATTAATAAATCTGTTCCTATCAAATTCTTCATCTAACTCTACCTATCCTTATTATCTGTGCCTTAGAACAATGATAAAAATTAAGGAAATAATTAAATTATCTATATTCAAAAAGAAATTTATTAAATTACCCTTTAACATTATTAATAGTTTAATGAAAGTTTTTAAAAGAAATTTACAATCCTTTCTTAATTTATTTCTTCTTCTTCTTCTTCTACCTTAAGCACTAAAACATCATTTCCTTTAAATATTAATCACCTAATTTTAGATACTTAATTCAAACCTATTATTTATCTCATAAATTCAGATAGTATAACATCTTCGGACAATTTTACCTCTTAACTTTACATCACATGTCCTCTTCTCCTTTAGACTCACACTTACTTAATATATTAATTTAACGCACATCATCTTTATTTTTTTTTTATATAAAAGAATGAAAAAAATCACTCTTAATATTTTACCACTTAAGAAATTAGTTGACTGATATTACGAGCAAATTTCCCTAAATATAACATACATGGTCTCAAACTAAAAAGCACAAAAGAAATAGGGTTTGTAATTGAACATGAAAGTAATGATCACAGAGATCATTTTCTTGGTTTAGGAATAAGGAGCAATGGTTGCTCTTTTTGCAATGTTACACCAAACCTTTCATTCATATCCAACTGTTGAGGATCTTTTCCATGTGGAATAGACCAATCAAAGCAATGAACTAATGAAGCAATAACCATAGGAACATGCCTAGCAGCCATTGATAAACCAGGGCAAATTCTTCTGCCAGCACCAAATGGTAAAAACTCAAAATCATTCCCTTCAAAATCAATTGAACAATCTTCTAAGAATCTTTCTGGTTTGAACTTCAATGGCTCATTCCAAACTAAAGGGTCCCTTCCAATAGCCCAAACATTGACTAAAACTTGAGCATTTTTTGGGATTTTGTAATTCATTACTTGACAAGTTTCTGATGCTCTGTGAGGAAGTAATAATGGGGCAGGAGGGTGTAATCTTAGTGTTTCCTTAACACATGCTTGAAGATAAGGTAGCTTCATTATGTTGGATTCTTGATTAATCACCATTTCTTTGTCAAGTTCTTCTTGTAATTTCTTCATGGTTTCTTGATTTTTCACTAGTTCTGCCATTGTCCATTCTATTGTTGATGTACTAGTATCTGTCCCTGCTGTGAATAGTTCCTGTTTATTTCACAAATAGAAACCAATAAAATTCTTAGACATGGATAAGCACAAGTATCTGTGTGAATGATTTTATGGAAAATTTGCATCTACCATAACATCTTACGTTACAAGGATTTATGATTCAGAGTGCTTATTTTTTCCACTCAAGATAACATCTCTTTAACATTTATGCTTAGAATTTATGATTTAACTGAGAATATTACATATGATCAAAAGGGAAGATTAAGGGGTGAGAGGTACCAGGAGCAATTGGTGGATTCTGTCATTGGAAAAATTGTTTTGCAAAAGGGTATCCAAGAAATCCTCTTGGACTAAAGAAGTTCCATTTCTTCTTTTTTCTTCAATAATAGGTTCCCAAATAGCATGAATCTTGATAGCCAATTCCTTAGATTTCTTTCCAAGACCTTGAAGATCAAGGCTCTGGAAAATAGGATAAAAATCTGAAATATTTGGAATAGCAGCCATTTCCATAACTGTTCTTACAAGACCCTTAATTCCTCCATCTTCATTTTCTTCATCCAAATGAACAAGATCCCTTGAAACAAGAACATTACTCAACATATTAAAAACTGTTGCAAAAACCAAATCTCCAATATTCACAATTTCCCCTGTTTTCCCCCTCAAATGTTCAACCAAATCCCCAATCTTTTTCTCCCTCAAATGGGATTGATTGTCTAATGATTTTGCGGAGAAAATTTCAATTTTACAAAGGGTTCTTAAGTATTTCCATCCATCATTGCATACTTCAGCCCATCCAATTGATGAATGGTTGAGTTCTTCTTGATTTGATGATAAAAGTTTAGGAACATATCTTGCTGAAAGGATCCTATCATGGGTTTTTAGAATTTCAATTGCAGCAGCAGGGGAAGATCCCACAATCAAGAATTGAGTTCCTAGCTTAAGTGAGATTAAGGGACCATAAATTTGAGCCAATTTTGATAGATTTAAATGAGGGGTTTTGCCCATTTGAGGAATATTGCCTAAGATTGGCCATGGTTTTGGGCCTGGTGGAAGTGGAGTGATGTTTTTTGATGTAGGAGAAGATTTGAATTGATGAAAAATGAAGTAGATTAAAGGTAAGATGATCAAGAAAATGGAGAGCAAGAGATAGTTATTTTCTACTATATCAACAAGATAATCCATGGGTAGCAAACCAAAAAAGAAGCCTTTCTTTGAAGGGCACTAGGAGATTATGCTTCACAATGCAAGAGAAAGGAAAGAGAGAAATAGGTATAGATATGCAGGTGATTGTTGATGAACACTGATAGCTCTATATTCCTACAAGACCGAAAAGTAACAAGTTAAACAGTATAATAAATAATTTACTTTTTTATTATTCTTTTAAGTTATTTGATTAATTTTCAATGAGAAATTCTTAATACTTTGATCCGTCAAACAGATATAATCCCATATTATTTAGATTCATTCTATTCTATTTTTTCTGCTTTAAATATTGTCTTAAATTTTGAATCTTCATCCATTTATTTATTGATTGAGTAGTATGCAAGTAGCTTCATTCATCTCTCACTAACTTACTCTTGCCTATAAATTTCATTATTTATAGTTTTTGATAATTCAAATTTTAAAAGTTATCTATTAATTTAGGAAGAATCAAACACATAAGACTCAAAATCAGCAGCAAAAAACTTGACATGTAATATTAAATCCCTTCTTAAGAATTCAAATTTAAAACCTTTCATTTTAATATGTCAAATAAAAATATATAAATAAATAAAAAATTTTGCACCACCATACCACAAACTTCTAAAACCATTGTTCATAATTTTTACCGTCAAAGAAGAACAATGACATGCCACCAAATGAGTAGACCGATAATAAGCAAAATTATAAAGAATAGGCTAAATAATTTTGTAAAAGTCAAGCAGCTACTACTAATTTTCAATACAATATTATAATTGCGTGGTTAGAGGACTTTCAATTAGTATTTGTTTATAGGTCTTTGGCTAATATTTCCATTATAAATGCTAATTTGTCCATATCACATGTGCCACAAGTTAAAGTGATAGATTTTGATTTTTTTGGTTTTCATTATAGTAATTAATTGAAAACTTTTTTTTTTTTTAAATGCATGATGAAGAGACGTGATTCGAGATGATAAATAATTGATAAAAAATATTTTTACTATTATTTCAGTCTTGTCTTGCATTTTAAAAAATTATAAGGTGATCCAATCATGCTTCTGCAGATTGAAGGCTAGGTACTGTGCGCATTAGAGTATTCTCATACTGTCGCTGCCAGCATTTGAACTTTTGACCTTGTACCAACTCTTCAGTCTAAAAAACAAGGCATTTCTTTTTTGAATTTCTTGTCTCTATAATTGGTGGTGAGATGATCCTAAGACAAGTTAAGAGTGTATAAGTGGGTGATATGGACCTGGACCTGTTAAATTAATTTTTCATGTATTAACAGAGTCCAAGAAAAGGAAAGAGTATATATTAATAAGCAAGATTGGGCCTATTATGGGCCAGGGTAGCTCCATAAAGCCTTTGCCATTGAGGAAAACTCATGAGTCCAAAATGTGGAATGGACTTCTTAAAATTGAAAGCCCAAAATGTAAGCGAGATTCATAGCCAATACAGATCACCAGCCCAAAAGATTACTTCTTCCAAATACACAAAGCCCAAAGTGTAAGCCTTTTTTTTTTTTTTTTCTTTTTGAGAAAAATAAACAAGTTTATTACTATTACTAATATGACCTTATTAACTTTGCATTATATATTAAGTATATAATATATGTGTAATTCACGAAATAGAATATTTGTAAAAGCGAATACTCAGCCTCAATTTTTTAATTAAAAATATCACAATTTTACTATTCTAAAATGATAATCTAAAACTTTAAATAGTAAAAATGAAAGATACCATTGTATTGACATGACAAAATATAAGTGACAAAAAGACCAAATCACATCATTTTGTTGCAAAGAAATGAGCATAAGATTCTTCCCCCACCAAATTCAACTCTTAGTATAAATTCCTCTTCACTTTATTTATGTCCTCTTTCACATAGAGAAAATGGGCCTTTTCTTTTTTCATAGTACACTAAATTATCTCAATTCCATTGGTTTATAATGTTTTGGGTCAAACAAAAATGCAACTTGCAACCCATATTAATACAATCACTTAATTTCCATTGAATATTCATTTTTATCTCCTTTTGTTGTCCATGTTGAACATCACAATCAAATAGTTACAAATTTTTATTTTACAAGTCTATAAATCTCTTAAATTTACATTAATTCGGTAATCTCATACAATATTTTTATATATATGTGAAACGAGTATTTTTATTTAAAAAATAGAGCAATTTTATATGTTAATTATTTTGTAAAATTAAAGTGTACTAATATTTGAACAATCCACATATTTATTTAATTATTGCAATGATTTTTATCTATAATCTTTTTATAAACTTAAAAAAATACATGAACAATTGGTTTTCAAATTCCTTTCCTCAAAAAAAAAATTACAAATTCCTGTTGTATAGATAATAAAAACTAAAAAGATAAATCATAATCATTTTGTTTTGTTTTCTAATTGCTTTCCCATGACTCTCTCTCTCTCTCTCTCTCTCTCTCTCTCTCTCTCTCTCTCTCTCTCTCGCCTTATTACAAGATTTGAGGTTAACCTCATTCTCTAACACTTTCATCACTTGCTAACCAGACACCATCATTACTTTCATCACATCTTGCCTAGTGACATTTTTGTCCTCCATAACCTTCATTATAAGACGATTAAGAGAATGAAAGAAGATGCTAGGAATGGACAATCTTGTACTAGATCCAAGTATGGAATCGATACAGATAACTCATGAATCTATAAAGATAGTATAAAAAAATTTATTTTTTCTACTTGAATGAATTTTTCTAACCCAATTTTTTCTAACTCAAAACTCAAATCTTTCACATTCAACACAAATTGAATATAGATATGAATAATTTTGATTATTTTTTACAAGAAAATATCGATTTTAAAGTAAAAAAAAAATCCAAAAATTATTTTTTTCGACTTTGTTAAGTTTCTCCCATATAGATGGAAATTCTTAGAGAGTTTCCCCCATTTGGGGGAAATTTTTATCTGAGCAAAACTCTTAGAGAATTTTGTCTAGATGGGCAAAATTCTCCAATGAGTTTCACCCATCTGGGCGAAATTTTTTATACATTTTCGCCAGAATGAGCGAAACTCATTGGAGAATTTCGAAAAAAAAAAGTAACGAAAAACATTGGTGATTTTCTTATCTCAAAATCGACATTTTCTTATAAAAAAACTTCAAAATGATCCATATCTACCTCCAAACTATATTGAATGTGAAAGATTCGAGTTTTAGGGTTAGAGATAAATTGTTTAGAGAGAGAAAAAGGGCGAGAAAAAATGAATTTTTTTGCACTATCCTTGTAGATTCCTGAGTTATCTTTATCGACCACCTAAAGTTTTTTAAATTTCTAAAATTCTTCTTATATAATACTCTTTCTGTTTTTTATTAGTTATCACATTTTGAACATTATAATTTGAAGAATACGAAATTTTAAATGTGTTTTTTTTTGTGAGTTAGAATACCCTCGAATTCTTCTCTCATTATTATTTCTGCAATTTTTTAGATTAGAATAGTAAAAGATATTGAAATTTATTTTAATTGGAATAATATAATGAAAAAGTTTATTAAATATTATATCGTTTTCACAATATAACAAGTAAAAAATATTAAAATTAATAGAATGTGATAAGTAAAAAATGGATGAAGCATTAAGATAGCTTTTCAATGAAGCATTTAGTACTGGGCTAGAGGTTCTATATGTACCATTATTTATTACTTCATCCGTTTTATATTATATGTTGCATATATATATATATATTTTCCGTTTCAAAATATCTATCATTTTAATAAATTAAGATAGTGTTAAATGATATTTTTCTATATACCCCATATCTAATTAGAATTAAATAATTGTATAGAAATTTAATCTGTTTTTTTAATATAAATTATCTTAAAGTGATAGATAATATGAAACGAATAATAAGAGTGTACCCTGAATAAATAAATTCATTCACTCACAAGCAACATACAAATAAATACATTAAGCAAATCTATTAAGCAAATCTATTGTGACAAACTTATTACTATCAGCGTAAAAAATTAACCCATAATGTAGGGAATTTCACATATTCAATATCAAATTAACTTTTACCAACTTAGGAACAAGTTTTCATCAATGTCTAAAGAAAGATTCGTCTTCCAATCTTTTGAGAATCCGACATAACTAGTATTCAAAAAATAATTATTACTTATAAAATTTAAATAATTCTTTCATTTGAGATACTTTTTTAAATAAGTTAGACAAACCTAAATTTTAACATCATCTTTATGAATGAACCTTTTATTAATTTGTCATGTCAATGTCTTGAAAACGATTGGAACGGCTGCGTTTGATCCAAATAACCAGTCAAGAATCATGATATGATCTTGAGTTGAAGAAGACCAGTTAGTGAGTACAAATACAGCATGCTTAATTAAGACAGCTGCATCTTAGTTGTAAAATGCTACTATCGTACCCATCTGTGTCTCCTCCTCAGATATTTTGTTTCTAATTTAATTCACTTTTTATTTTTTTTAATTTAATTTTAAAAAATTATCAATTAATTCCAAAAAAATAAATAATACAATATTTTACGTAATATTAAATTATTTTTTAAATAACTCAAATTTAAAATATCTTATAATATCATACATACAAATATCTACCGCACCACCGAATCTTACCCTCTTTTTGGGAATTCACTTTTCGTTCATTTCCACTCATCATAATGGACCACACCCCTTTTGGCGTTACATAACCTTAAATTTTATGGGCCACTTTGATTTGCTTCCCAATAATTTTTGTCGAACCCGATTACCCGAATATGATAATATGACAAATTCAGGCGGGCCATATACATCCGAACCAATAGTTTTATTTAAGCAAATAATATGCCTTAAAAAAGAAAAGCGAACTAATAACTAAATAACATCTTATAAATTAGTTATTTACTTGTCAATAGAAATAAAATAAAATAATTATGTCCCTAATAATAAATGTTTCGAGCGTATGAGATTATTAAGTATTATTAAAAGATATACTGTAACTTTAAATTTTTCAATAAAATTACCTGTGAAAAATGACTATATTTTCATTATCAAGAATCTCCATAGCGATTTTGGTAATTTTTTTGAACTTGAAGTATTGACTTATAATTTTTTTTACGTAGATTTGTAGAAGTTCTATTAATTTTTATCATATAAAAAGAGCACGAAATGTACAATCTTTTAGCAATGATTCTTTTTTAATATAATGGTTTTCTAGAATGCTTAGCATTCATCATAATGTAGCTAATGTTATTTTCACTTGATATTAATAAAATATAATTTTTTTAAGTTAAAAAAAAAGTAAAATATTTAATTCAAACAAATAAACTAATGAGAGATGAAAATTGCTTACAGATTAACGTGTTAATCGTGTTAATTGTTTAATTATTTGTCTTATTTTTATTAGCAGATGAGCTGTTATTATGATGTCAATTAATTATTAACTCTTCTCCCTTAAAAAAATAAATTAAAAAACGAGTTATTTACTTATCAAGATAAATTAATTGACAGGAAAAGTACCATTAATATTTTTTTTTTTCAAATTTGCCCTTTTTCTGCTAAATCCGTATTTTTTTCCCTCCTACTACGAACCGCGTTTGACTTGTTACGGGTATGAAAATTGATAGCAGCATACACGGTGAGAAACTAGAAGAGCCAAAAGTTCCAAAAATACAAAAAATAAAAAATAAAATTATGCTTCTATCCCTCCACCTTAGAGTTTTCACCAGATAGTGCCATTGCAGACCGTAGGTCAGGTCTTAATTCGTACCAAAAACTACTCTCATATTAGAGAAATTAAAATTTTTAGTCATTATCAATATTTGAATATTGATCCTTATAACTGATTTTACAGTTTCAAAATCAATTTAAGTACGTCTATACTGATAAAAATAAAAAGTAATAATTGTACTTTTTACGTCCACACTCCTTAAAATTTTTTTTTTCGGCTGGGTCTACGTTCACACCTAATGTTAAAATAATTTATAGAGGAGAAATCGAGGTATGCATACATGTTACATGTTGTTGTGGAGGGTATGACTATGACTTGAAATTTTCTAATTGATCATATCTCTATCAATTACATATCAAATGCAAGTGTGAAGGCATATTTCACGTACTATATTCTTGGTACGCACAAATAGTAGAGTGATATTCGACAAAAAATAAATAAATAATTATTTTAGGTATGCTCTCCATTCGAATATTGAGCAACTGTATGATAAATATACGTTTCTATCATTTGGATTAATACTTTGAACAAGCTACTCAATTCAATAAAGTTTAAGAATGTCTATTATAAGGGTCTCTCTTGATTTAATTAGAGATCTCGAATTTGAATTATATTAATAAAACAATGTCTAGAGAGTAGTTTGGGATCATTTAATTTAAAATCACCTTTTTCATACGTACAAATTCGACCATAATACCTTCAAATATAATTTAAAAAAAAAGGAGTAATTAACGAATTTGATCCTATAACTATTTATTTTATCTTAGTTTCATTGTATATCTTTTATTCTATTCATTTTAGTCCAATAATTATTTATTCTGTGTGCATTTGGCCCTATATCCTTTTTTCACTCATTTTATCCAGTAACTATTTATCTTTGATATTTTTAATCTAAAATATTTTTGAATAAATTTCAAATTGATTCTTAATATAAAAAATATCAATTGAGGACATCAAATTTTTAAATTCTTTAAAAAAAATTCATAAAATGTAAGAAAAGTATCAATCAGTTCTCTTATCTTGCTTCTTTGAGGATTTAAATAGTAACTTTCCAAATAATTAATTTCATTTGGAGTCAAAATGTAAAGCTAAATAAAAAAAAATTAAAAATTCATTGTCTTCAACCTCTGAAATTAGGAATAACAGCAAGATGGGTACCCGACTGATTAGTTATTATCGAATTAGATACAAACTATTAAATTGCCTACCGATTTCAAGTTAATAATTATTGTTAGGTACATTTTTTTTGCTACCAATATTGAAACTCTCGGTTAACTAATAACCGATTATCGATACGTTGTTTAATGAAAAAATAACAATTAATTATTTTTTTTATAAATTCACTTGTGTCAATTGACTATCTCAAACAGTAAGATACTCTGAAAATCTTTCAACATAAAGAAAACAATTACCAATTATTTCATAGTAATTAAGTAAGGGACTTGACTTATACGCTTTTTTACATTTTGAATAATTTTTTATACAATTTTATTATTCAAGGTTATGAATTGAAAATTATCATATCGTGTGGGATCCATTTGAATTTTATCCAAAAATATTTTGAAAAAAGAATGTCAAAGATAAACAGGTATTGAATACAAAATGAGTAAATAAAGAATATAGAACCAAATGCTCGTATAATACATAGTTATTGGACTAACATTAGTAAAATAATAAATATAAGATGAAATTAAAACAAAATAAATAGTTATAAAACTAAATTTACTAATTATTCTAAAAAAATTACGCATGTCTTTTGGAAATTAATCATTTTATTTTTTAAATTGGGTAATTTAGACCTTAAAAGTCAAATAATCGTCCGCTAATTAGCAAGCATGCATTTATATATCACTCAAGATCCTATTATACTTCTTATTTCTCCTCTCTGTAAAATTAAAATTTTTTAAGAAGGTTAAACTTTATAAATCTTTTTATTATCAACATAAAATATATATAATAAAAATTTGGAAAATCATATAACTCTTGCAAACTTGCTTTAAATTTTCTTAGTTTTTTAATATAATAAAATATGTTAAAGGATGTATTCTACTATATGACCTCACACGTTTATATACACTTATCTGTAATTTTTCTTGTAACATTTCATTTTATAGTATGTTTTTCATTTATCTTTCTTTTTCTTAGATTTATCTTTTATTTAGTAAGTTTTATGAATAAAATATATCAAATTAAAAATATTATAGAAAGTGTTACAGAAAATGTTACGGAAGATCCGAACCGATTTATATATCAATATCCACGGTTTCGCTCTCAATCTATTATATTCTATATTCTAATAATATACAAAGCAATATGAATACGTATGCAAGTGATTAATCTACAATAATATCCTCGTAGCTTTATCCAAGTATGGGAATACAATATATGACCGAATACCCACGTGTCAAATAATCATGGAGCCCAAAACCACGTTATTTGGTCGACACGCCTGCTGACTCAGACACACGTTGTGCTTATGTACTCGTCCTTGTATTTCTAAATTCGATGGGGAAAGTAAAGACCATCTAACCGCTCATTATTTAATTAATTTAATGTGTGACTTGTAATCCTACCATACTACCTAGTACAGATCCTAGTAATATTTTTTAATTAAAAAAATGTTTAAATAATTTGTCAGCATTGAACTCAATCTACTGAAATTATTTATTTATTATAGTCATTTTTTTAGTAATATTTATTATGGTCATTGGTTAGCCGAAAGTGTGCCCCAAAGGAAATAAAGGTATTTTGTTCATGAAATAAAAAGGTCTGTTTGTTTTGGGAACATTGGTAATGAATAAAGTAGTTGATGTTTTTCGACATATATGATACTGTGGATGAATTTATCATTATGTATGCCTTTTTTTTATAAAAGAATATTCTCCTTTTTTTTCTTGCAAGATTTTATATAAGAGATCTTTAACTACACAGTTAATATAGATAAATTTTGTTTATAATTACTAACTAATTCCTACTGTTCCATTTTTCTGGTATATGTAAATTGTTCAGATTGTATAATACATTTTTTAATATACTTTTTAATATGCTTCTTTTATAATAATTTTATTAATATAAATCATGTAAAATAAAAAATAAATACTAAATTTTAAAAGATAAATTAGACAATTTAAAGTATGCATGTAATTATGCTAAAAAAAGATAAGGGGTGTGTGGTCCAATAACGCAACCTTCTCATTTAGATACTTCTACTTAGCATGTTAAGTAAGAGGTCATAAATTAAAGTCAGTCAAAGAACGATTTAATGTCGTATGTCAGTCTTGTGTTGCTGTTTGGGACCTTATACCCTCTGATTTCTTTCGAATTATATGACAACCCTTGAATATCGAGTAAAAGAAAACACGGAGATTAACATTATCTTTTATCAATCAAGCTATCACATTACTATTTTTTACTTTAAAAAGAAAAAAAAAACTATCATATTAACCCTAAAAAACCATCATGTGTTTTTCTAATTTATCCCCAAAAAAACTAGAACTTCTCATTGTAATTATTATTATTCACCACAAAATGTATAATCATTATTCATTTTCTTAGGCTGAGTAGAAGAAAGGCCAAATACAAAGTAAAGCCAACAAATCTTTCTTTCTTTCTTTCTTTATTTTTTTGATAAATAACAAATCCTTCCGATAATATATAAAATTCTCAAACTGCCTAACAAAAAGGTATACTGTTATATAACTTAATTATGCTAAGTTCATGCACTTCCATTTTAGTGAAAACAAGCATACGTCTAACGCTTCTAGCAAAATTACTCGTTTCTGGCATCACTTCTCATTCTCTTTTTCTTCTTTAATACATGAAGCCACTATAAATGCGCCATGTATATTTAGATTTTTATTCGTCTAATAAAAGATATTTTTTTAATATAAGAAGCACCATGTATTAGCAGATATTACAATAATGTTGATAAATTAAGCACAACTCTAAGTCCAATAAATTTTAAAGAAATTAAAATCTTATCTTGAAACATTTAATTTATATTAATGTGTATCTAAGGACGAGCATTAAAATTTCTATTGCTTATGTTTTTTTAAATAGTAAAAAATAAGTGCTGATAAAAAAGTTATTTTAAATAAATTAATATGATAATTTTATTTTTAACAATATTAATAAATAGAAATAGTTTTCAAAAATACTTCCATAATCACTTTTCAAAGATAATTTTTTTAATTAAAAGCAAATACAATAAATAGTAAAAAATAACTTTAAAATAATTTATAATTTAAAAAATAAATTAAAAAGTACTGATTTTAAAAGGTATATTGTTTTGCAAGGAGGTGACTATGTATGGAAATTGGAGATCCCACAGGCAGTGGTAGGTAGGTGTGGTCTTCGGAGTTTGCTTGATTTTGTATATTTGAAAACCGCGAGCCAATTCCGTGGTACTCTTTTTTTAGTAATACCATGGATCAGTAATACCAAATGAAAGATGAAAATGTACAGATATAACTCCATGATTTGGTACAATCCGTAAATATTATATTGAAGGTTCGAAATTTTTTTTATTATCACGTTATAAAATATTTAGAGTCAAAATATAATTTTTAGAAATAATCAAATTTTGTGAGTAAAAGAATAGTTTGAATTAATAATGATTATGTATTTTTGAACAGATGCCTTTATAAAGTATACCATAAGAAATGTATAAATAAAGAAAAACAACCATCAGTCTTATCGGTAATGTATGTTAGTTTACGTTATCCTAAATTCCTAATTAACATTTCTTCCCTTTGTTTTTTACCTTAACCAAACAAGCGCCTAGAGTTGGAGATATTTTCCTGTATAAAAATTAAATTATTTAGGATATTTATTTATGAGGTTTAAAATATATGAAGAATTGATAAAAGTGACATGAATTTCTACGATGGTAGGGAAAAAACTTTCAGTTTCCTTACATTCTTGTCTTGGCAATTTTCTTTTATTACAATAAGTTAAGCATCTAAAACAGAAATTTCAACTTAGGGGGAATGAATTTCCATTGTCGGATGGAAAAGTTTTCATGTTTCTGCTTTTGGGGTTTTGCCAATGAAGGGAAAGAAAGAAATTGCAAAGGTGTTTCCAGCTTCCCTTTGCTTCCAAGTTGGAAAACTCATACCCTTTTTCCTTCCTTTTCTAAGTTTTCCTGTTTGGTTGGCTAAGGAAGGGTAGATCATACCTAAGGCAAGTAAAAAAAAAGATTAGTTGAAAATTCAAAAAAAAAAAAAAAAATTAGTTGAAAATTCACCCGGATCCTCAATTATATCCTCCAATACATTTCCTTTAATAATATCTTTTTCTTATAGTTTATCTTTTCAAGTTTATGATTCATTTTTTATTCTGTAAAATTTATATTAATAAAACTAGTATAAAAAGAGTGTACTAGATGATGTACTAAACGATTCCAACTGGTTGAAAATGTCCCTTTTTTAGCTGGAAAAAGAATCGATCCATATTCTCATTCATGAAATATGTGACTTGTGTTAAATTACATCACCTTCTTTTATTAATTATATATCCAATTATAAAGACAAAAATAATAAAAAAATGATGTAATACATTGTACATAAGTAAGAACATAGATCGAGTTGATAGCATAATTTTCCCATTTGGCTCCTTCATGTCCTCATATTACCAAACCCTTCCTTCCTTGAATTTTTAATTTTTATTTTTTTCAAACCATGTGCTAACTTATTGACTTGACCTAAATAGTTTTTTTTTTTTTTAAGGAACAAATAATTGTATAGTTTTGTGAATGCTCTTAATTAAAGGTAAATTAAACCTTAATATATACTCCACACACTAATACTAAAATAAAGGTAAAAGTAAATTTTTTTTGTCTTTTTTCTTTAAATAATAATACATACTAGAATAAGAATTCATGTAATGCGTAAATGACTATAAAATTTTTGCTAAAAGAGTATTAATAATAAAATATTGAGAAATAAAGAAAACGTAAAGAATTGTAAAATATAATTAAATAAATATTAGTATATATTTATATGAAAAAGGAAAATAATATATGTGAAAAATACTAAATCAAATGTGCAAAAATGCATACAATAATGCTTGTACACTTTCCCTCATCATTTGAGATTATTTTTATTTTGAGCAAATATTTTTCTTTGAGATGATATTTTATATCTTAAGCAAATATCATTACATATATATGTATATATATATTATCCTGTGGGGAGAATATATAGTTTTTCTTTTTTTAAAAGCCTATTTTGTGATGTGACAATATTGCCTGATATCATGTGAATCTCCAAAACTATTTTAGTTTTGATTCCTCTCCTTGTCCTAATTTCCCCACCTCGATAATTCCTCTAATGAAAATATATACAACCTGCTAATTTCCAACGAGCTGAAATAATTAATTAGTTAGGCAGCATATTGGAAAATTAATATCTTATATAAGCAAGGCAAAACTAAGTAGTTTAAATTTTTGTAGTTTTTTTTTTAATCAAAAAAATCTGTAATTAATTATGAGTTAAAACAACCTATTTTTAATTGATTATTTAAGTAATTTTGAAGTTTTTTTAGGAAAATAAATTTTGAAATTTTTTTAAAGGGAAAACTATATGAAAAACTATAAGAGAAGAAAAGTTATGTAAAACGTTTTATAACTAGGACTGATAGTTGGAGAAAAATATTTTTTTTTTTAAACAAATGAGATATACTTATTTTATTATCTATAATATTAAATGAAAATTTTTTATTTCTCGCAATATTAATGAAAATTTTGAAAATGAAAACTCATGCTGCATTGAATTAGCATTCAATTACTTTTTAGAAAGAAATGCAAGATATTTTAGGTCTTGATTATGAAATAATGTTTTGGATGATTCATTTATCACTTTTAGAATTGATCTGCCGGAAAAAGAAAAACAAATTCAAATTTTATTCAAAATGAAGACTTCAAATTCTTTTATTAAAAAATAATTGCTATTTGCAATCAAACTTTTGAGATCTGGATTAAGTATGAAAATTTTTATTATGAACTCGATTTATAAGTGGGAACATGAATATATTGAATAATATAATATTTAAGCTATATCAGTAATGTAATTCATACATTAATTTCTTGTTTCATAGGTGTAGAAATGGTTCACAATAAGATTAATTACATAACTCATGTGGCTTAATATGATTCAATAAATTTATTTCTCCACTTATAAATTTTGTCACTTATAAATCGCCTTCATTGTAGTTTTTTTTCAAGTTTAAGATTAGCCCTCAAGAATCTTATAGTACACTTTATAATATTTTAATATTAAAAAAAGAAATATCCTAAAAATATATATTAGAAAATATATTGCATGACAAACATAAAAAATAAGAATGTAATTGGATAATGTTTAATTTCAAACTTTTTAAAAGTTAAATTATAATGTCAAATGAAATTTGAGATAAAATCTTGTAATGGACCATAATTAAAAAGTCATATATTCTATTTTTTTCTGAGACACTTTCTAATAACTAAAAAGAACCCAACTGCCAAATTCTCTCTTTAATACATTTAAAGATTAGATGGGGACGATAAAATCTACACAGAGTGGCAAATATAAATTGCATAAACAAGAAAAATCCGGAACGGAAAGTAAACAAACAGTGAAAATGGTTAGACTTTGGAGGGTAAGAACAAAATAAAGGTAAAAAACTAAAAAATAGTTAAGAAAGAAAAGGAAAAACAAATTAACTTTTTGGGAAAACAAATGAAATTAAACTAACAAGAGAATATAGAAAAAAAATGTCTCTCTATTATTTACGTTTTCTTAAATTAGGATTTATTATTTTTTAATGCTATTTATATTATTTAATTTTTTTAAACGATTAAAAACACCAAATGTGAATATTTATGATATTTTTGTGAGAGAATTATCACATAAGTATTAATAATTAATTCATAAAAGTGTAAAATAGGTATAATATTATCGTTATAAAAATGACAAAGAATGATATAATTAAATATAAAAAAATTATATATATAAAAATATATAATTTAAAATATAAAAAATTATTAGCGAACAAATAAATGTACCACAATTTCATTTATCCTTTATAAAATAACTATATATAATTCACATAATAATTTAAGTTTAAAGTATTAGAAATCTACCTATTTTGATATATTCTTCATTTACAATAAAAAAGAATAAGCCTAAATTTTCAGAATTTTAACTACATTCTCAACTAACAAAAATTAATTAATTAATTGGATGCATCCTCCCAATAATGTTAAAATCCAACTGGCACTCTTCGACCTTTTGTTTAGCACCTTCCTTTTTCTCTCTACTCTGTTCTTTCTTTTCATTTCTCTCTCTCTCTCTCTCTCTCTCTAATATATATATACACCGCAAGAATTTCTTAGCGCCAGTTCCTTCAGCAGAAGGGAAGAGAAGGATAAGAAATTCTTGCAATTTTGGGATATGGGTACTGCTTTTTCGTTCTTGATTTCGCCGACACAAGCTTCTACAGCTCCACAATCAAAGCCAGGGCTTGGGGATTTGCCTGAAAGTTGCGTAGCTTCTGTTTTGGTTTATTTAGACCCTCCAGAGATCTGTAAGCTATCGATGATGAATAGGGCTTTTAGGGGTGCTTCATCTGCCGATTTTATTTGGGAATCAAAATTGCCTGCAAATTATGATTCTCTTATTCAAAGGGTTTTTCAGGAAGATGATAGTAGCGGTCAAAGTAATAATTTTCCTGAGAATTTGTGTAAAAGGGATATCTATTCAAGACTTTCTAGACCTAATTGTTTTGATGGTGGCACAAAGGTTCGATCTTTTTCCTTTATATCATCGAGATTAAAATTTTTGTTCTGCTTGCCCTATTTTTTTTTTTTGAAAAAAAAAACTACTGCCTTCTGTGGGGAAAAATTTTTTAAGATAAATGTTATTGCTATTTCCCATGGTGGATTCTTTAAAAACGATTTAAAATTTTGCTTCTTTAAAATATAAAACATAAATTTTTCAAGATTTATGGATAATCTTGCCTAATGGATAGGGTTTTTGGGGAAATTTTTATGTATGTCTTGAAACTTTATCGTTTGTTGGCTGATTTTCTCAATTGTTTAACGGAGTATTGATTTTTCTCTGCAGAGAGTTTGGTTGGATAAACGTTCTGGAAAAGTTTGTTTGTCAATTTGTTCAAGTGGATTGACAATCACAGGGATAGATGATAGGAGATACTGGAGCCGTATTCCAACTGAGGAATCAAGGTGAGAGGAGCCAAAATTTTTTTTTGGAGCCAAATTTTTTTTCTTTTAAGTTAAAAATTGGCTATAGAAATCTGTATGTTCTGTATGTTCTCTTGATGCATGTGTATTTTAAATCAGCGGATCCAAGTTCAAGTGCTGGGCCATTTCTTGATTGAAATCCTCCCACCAAAAGGTTCTCTACTGTTATTTTGGTCTTTTGTGATTCTTGCTATATGCCCTTCGAACATGAAATTTGGCCTTGTGAAGTAAGTTGTGAAATGTATCTTATTTAGATTTAGTTGACTCTTAGAAGTAATTGTATTTTAAGGAAATTTGTTGGGTGGAAATTGTATTTTTAAGCAATTGCCAAAAAGTTCCAAGAAAGATGTCCTTATTTATGAGGGATACTCATGATTATGTCGATTACTACAAGACGTGCTGGCTTTCTTTTCCTCCGGGATCATTGTGCCTCTCCTTTGGGGTTTTTTCGTGGGTTTGGGTGGGTGGGGGGCGGGAAGGATTGAAGAACTCCAGAAATATTTAAAACTTTGAAGACTGATGTTGATATTTCAGGAAAAATAAAACAAGATCTTAAAGAGAAAGAAGAGATGAATAGTAGTAACAAGAAAACAAAAAGGCTTTCTGGTTCTGCTTGATTAAAGTCATGGTCAATTTTCAAGTAATTGTCCAACATGAACGCTCATTGTGAATAGATCTGCCTACCTTAGAGACTCTTTGATGTGGACTACTTAAGAAAGAGTAGTCGTGCGTTTTTCTCTTGTCATTTTCGAGTGCTTGACCACTAATTTATGCACCTTTTTCTCGTTTTCTGGTTACTATTTTTTGGTACATTGTCTAAGTGGATCTCGTTTGGTATTCCTGTGCAGATTTGGCTCCATTGCATACCTTCAGCAAATCTGGTGGTTTGAAGTTGATGGGGAAGTTGAGTTTCCCTTTCCAGCAGGATCCTACAGTTTGTTCTTCAGGTTGCAGTTAGGACGAACAAACAAGAGATTTGGTCGTCGTGTTACAAACACCGAGCACGTCCATGGTTGGGATATAAAACCTGTGCGATTCCAGGTTTCAACCTCAGACGGTCAGCAATCAACAACTCAGTGTTACTTGAATGAACCAGGAAAATGGATTTACTATCATATGGGGGATTTCGTAGTGGCCAATCCTCCCAGGCCAACAAAAGTTAAGTTCTCGATGACTCAAATCGATTGTACACACACTAAAGGCGGTCTTTGTGTAGATTCAGTATTTGTATATCCTAGTGAGTTTAGGGAGAGGTTAAAGCTATTTTAGTTTGCATTAATCTCTTTGTAGGAAATTAGATGTAGAGAGTATTATTATTGTCCAGGGGAGCTAAGAGACAGTCAGTCACACTACCCACAATCTATTTAAAAGGGTGGAGGTAGTTTGTGCATATCAATGTTTCGGCCGGTTTTTTTGTGTGTCGTCAGGTTAAAAAAATTGCTTCCTGCTGTTAATTTTGGAGTGAGCTTTTTTACCTATATTGTAAACTTTGCTTTTGCTCCAATTCAATGAGTATGATCTGCCTTTTTAGAGAGAGATATTGTTGATGAAACAACCACATTGTGTTCTCCTTGGCTCTGATATTGTGACTAGTGTTTGCCAATTCTTTATATCTTTGTTTATAATCTAATTCAGCTTTGAACAATTAACTTGGGACAATATGCTGATACCTTAGGACACTTTATAAATCGGTTTTATAAATCAGTATTCAAGAGTACATGGTCCTGAATTTAAGAGTACGCGGTCCTGAATTTATGGAGTACGGAGTTTATGAGTTAACATTTGCGGTTTTACTTCATACTAAATGCTTTAAACAAAATTCTGAAAGTAACAAAATATATATATGACAAAACAATCAAATTGGCTTAAACAAAATGTTCAATATTCCCCTACCTAGAAAGCCAAAATTTCTCTTGAAAAGATACCCTTAAAACATTTTGTTCATAAATTCATGGCAAAGCATCATTTCTACAGAACTATTCTGGCATATCTCTTTCCCTTTTGATTCCCATTTTGCTACCAGCAACTTTAAGTGAATCACTGCTAGAAGTAACCCCCTTAGAGCTTTCTGCATTTCCACAAATATTACCAAGAAGATTTCCCTGCCCAAGAACAGCAGCAGTTGAGGAATTCCCAAGAATTGTGCCCCTGGTTCCGGTAGGCAAGCCGCTGAATTTATTCTCACTGGCCTCGCGAAAAGCTTGTTCATTGTGTTTTCTCAGTGCATTCTGAAGTAATTTATCGATCGCGCTCTGCTGCTGCATGTTCTTGCTGGCTTCAGAAGATTCTGAACTTTGCAAGCCACTGAGAATTGAATTATGGACAAGTCCAAGATTGGAGGAGGACCCTTGATCCAGACATGATGAAGAGATTCCTCTCTGGCTTATAGTATTTGCTCTTGGATTAACTCGGCTTTCCCTTAATATTCTCTGGTAATTTGCAGCCATCAACTGTTCCATTTCTCCAGCTCTATCATGGCCATCAAGATCGACATTCTTGCCCGTTGATATATTCCCATTCGTCAGTACACTCTGAATACTCCCTTCTTGTGATATTTCTTGCTCTTCCTCCTCCTCTGCATTGATAGTTCTTCCATGGCTTCCTCTACCAGTCCTTTGGTGATGATAAGCGCGCAAGCTTTCTACACGGAACCAAAATTGTCACAGAATGTTAATAGACGTGCATTTTTCTATGAATCATTTAGAAGTAATCATCTCTTGCAGAGTAGCATGTGCATACCAATGGGTCCTAGTTTTTGGTCATGGCTGAAAGTCATTAGATCTTTCATGATGTTGAGAACTTCAGCTATCTGTTGCGCCTCCAATTAAACGTAGTGATTGTATAGATAATTGTACAGAAGATCAATAAAAGATTGATATCGGTTCTCACAAAATAGTTCGAAAACTAACCTGTATGCATCTAACATATCTTTTGGAAAATCCCAACTCATTCACCGTTGGTAACTCCAGACTTGCTGTGAATTGATTCCCTGCTTTTGCAAACCTACATTAACCGGGACAATTAAAAGCCTCAAATCATCTTAATGTCTACATATAGCAACATAAAATCTATAGCAAAAGATAGTTCATGTTCTATACTTACATATCGTGACTAGCTCGCAACTTCTCTAGCGGGATCTTATCCTCTGGTGAGCCTTCACTAAGCAAAGCCTGATATCGTTGAGCAACAGACATCAAGTGATTGACCTGCAAAAATATAGAATCATGAGTACGCGACAAACAAAATTGAAAGCATCAATTGCACATACTAGAAAAGCTCAAGTATCCATTGTATGGAGTTCTGTGAATATTCGAGGTTGCAGTTCATAATGCTATTAGTAAGAAAGTAATTCTTAACAGCATTTGGTACCTGTGGTGCAATCAACCGGCGAAGGAAATATTCATCATGATGGATTGCACAAAACTCCCAAGACAATATCTAGCATAAAATAGGACTTGAGAAGTCTAGGAAATGAGCAAATAAAAACGGCAATGAAACTCAAGACTAGAAGCTGTCAATAGTAATGCACCTTCAAGTCAGGTCTGAAAATTACGCGCAGTTTACCCTCATGGATGACACGACATTTTTCGTAGACACTTTGTTGAACTGCTTTCTCATATTCCAACAACATCGCTCCAGATGGTAACCTATGCTCTCGAGGAATGTCCAGATACAGAATTTCCTCAAGTACACCACTCTCGAATTTTATTTGCCAGAGCCTAGGGAGTACCTCAAAGCTTGCCTCTATTCAAGGAGAAAGTAAGTGAAGAAACAGTTAAATAAAACTTATACGTCTTCCTGCAGCACCACAGAAAACTACAGGATATTCTTACCAAATCCCTTCCCTGATTTTGAACCGCAGAGGTCACAACACCATGCCCCCTGGTAAAACAAAACAGCCAAATGAGATTTTCTTAAGCAATAGCCAACCGACCACGAGTTTGTCAATTGAGAAAAATTGTTAACTTTGAGGCATATTATGCTATTACTACATAAACAGAACTGGCATTGAATGACAATGGAGAAGAATTAGGAGAAGCAAGCAGATATATATAAAAGCAATGAATACAAGCTGTCAGCATTAAGCAGAATGGCTGGATTAGAAGAAACTGACCACTGCACCCAGAGAAAGAATACCGAGTGTATGTTGCCCAATATTTTGATATGAAGACAAGCACCATCTTTCCTTGGCACAAGGAGCATAGAACTCCGAAACAATTCTCCTCCAGAAGTCAATATTGTTGTCCTGAAAACCAAAAGACAGGCACATTTCACTCAAGCATTACTATGAAACACCATTAACTAATTACAGGAAATGAAGCATTACATTACACAGGAGCAAATGAAAAGCATTTCAAAACAGACCTGTGGTCGATTCCTCATATTGTATAAGCACTGCATTAATCGTTGAGAACAGATACCATCAACCCTGGAAGAGGATGGACAAGTGGCCGGCTGTTGGCACTGATGCCTGTAATGTTGATCCGCCTGATGCGCCTGAAGTCCGCGTAACTGTGGAAGAGAATCCAAAATCTGTTGTCTCTGATGTTGGATTAATAATACCCTTAACTGAGGATTAATATCTTCCAACTGCCTGATATCCTCTCTCAGCAGTAGTTGCTGAATAATCTGCTCCTTTGAGAAATCATTGTTAACATCTATCCTTGGTTTCTTCAGCATCTGGATTAGTGTATTGCAATCTGGTTTCAATCCCATACCAAATGAAAACTGATGGTTTGGCAATACTGATTCACTTAGAGGAGCAGAGCCTTTGGGTAGTTGCTCAATTTTATCCCCCTCTTGACATTTTCTATCTGAAATGTAACTTTGATGGGGTACCAGAGCTCCATCCATAGTTGAACTAGTTAAATTATTACCTAAGGAGGACTTTGGTGGTGCTGAGGGTAAGTTAAGGTAATGGTCCATTCCAGCATTGCCACTCCTCTGCAGATAAGAACCACTTTGAAACAAAGAACTAATACCAGCACCTGATCCTTGATTTGCAAACTTATCAAGCAGAGTTGAGTATAGATCACCAGAGGCCAAATTCGCATTCAATTCGGCCATTTTAAGAATTGAAAGCGGCAAATCTACTGGTAAAACACATGCTTCATTTCTGGGAGAGATGCTAGAGCTTGAAGACTCAAGAAAACTTCCATTTCCATCAATAGGCATAAGTGAGTCGGCATTTGGATTGAAGCAAGCTTCTTGAGCCATACAGGTGAGAAATACCTCCAAGTTTAAAAAGTCTAGTCGAATTTTTCATGAGAATCCTACAAAGCGTTGCCAAAACCAAGATGATAAGTGTCCCTCCAGCATAAAATGTAATAATGCAGTTTCTGAAAAACAAATTTTCAATTTGTCAGAAATTTACAACTGATATGCATACAGCAACTTATAAGAATAACAAAACCAGCTAGTCAAAAAGTCCAATTCAACCCACTGTCAAGCACCCAAGAGATCGAACTTTATAACACATTCAATTAATGTCAGAAGGATATGAAATAAAAATTTAGATTAATCCCATAAACTTCACCCAATTATCAGTAACCACACAAACAAGAACCAAATAGCTTGCATTAAGAAGCTAATTTGTGTAGAATTTTCACAAGAACAAAAGGGATTTTTCAAGAAGAACACGTTAAGGGTACGATCTCTTCTTTATAAGACATGCAAACTCAGATTAGAACTCAAATTCAAGAACCAAAGCTGATCGGTACCAATCATCCAAGCTGCAAGAGAAAAGAACATTGGTCAAATCAAAATTCACGAAAAAGAATTTTCTTTTCCAAGAAAACAAAGAAAATTTTTCAAAAACCATACACCGAGTCAAAATTATCAAAAGGGGAGCTAATTAACAGTTGTTCGAGCGACCCCATCTATAAATTCACAATGCTTAAGTCTCTAATCATAAGTTGAAGAAACATAAACAAAATCCCAGAGGGTTAAAGTAGCAAGAAAACCCAAAACAAGAAAATCCAAGAACTTCTCTCAATTTCATTTTGGTAATTTCTTCTTCATAAACTAAATTCAAGAACTAGTCATTTTACTTGGGCAAAATCACTCTATTTTTTTGCTCAAAGTTATGAAAAATCCAATCTTTTTCTTGCTCTAAAGAAAAATCGTGAAAACCAAAGAAGGGGTCACAGGAAAAACTTCTTTCCAACAAAATGTAGCTCGATTTCTCTTGCGTTTCTCGGTATTCAAAAGAGAAAAGCTAAAAAAACAAACCGAAAAGTAGTAAAGACAAAAAGAAAGAAAGAAATCCCAATGAATTAATTCTAACCCCTAGAAAATTGAAGCTCTGTTGTCTCTGCTGCTGCTGCCTCTTCTCTCTCAAGAGCTGTGGGTTTTTGTTGTAGAGAACACGCCTTTAATCAGAGGGGCGGGAAGAAGAAAGCGGGGCGGGAGGTGAGTCCGGCTGGCTTAATACAAGTTAGATGGGCCCACAGTAAAGTTCACTGCGTTTTAAATTATAAAGAATTATGACACGCGTCTTTTTTTACGGATGCCAAATGTATTGATCTCATGCTATCGGTATATCTCGGACAAGTTCGAACGCATCTTTCGGTCTCACAATGACGTCACACATCAATTTTTTTTATATTTTTGAGATGTACTCGGTTCTCATTTTTTTTAATAATTGCATCATATTAACGTGATAAATAAATTAAAATAGATATAGGGATCAATCATCACCTCCTGCCCCTAAAATTTGATTTTTTTTAATCCGTTATAAAAAAATAATCGACTAATTCATTAGAGATTGAAAGCAACAAAGCTTCCAAACAATAATATAAAATTGTTATGTGACGTTAAACTGTTCTTTAGATTATTTGAACTCAGAACTTCTTACTTGTTGTGAGAGTTGAAAGTATTTAAATAAAAAAAATAACATAATCGAACCACACACATTTAGTCAATTCAGTTGATTCTTACCCTTTACAGGCAATTTAGGAAAAAAAATTTATTATAAATCTTATACGTTTCCCTATTTATGGATTTTGTAGTCTATAATTAAATATATAATCAACCACTAAGGTGAGGTAACTTAATCCATACCACGTGAGTCATTAATGAGGACATGAATCGGATCCCTAAATAAATTATGTTATGGACCAGTTCAGATCCCCACCAATGGACCATATGACCTATTAAGTTATATCACTCGTTCTTGTTTCCATAATAGAGCCACAATCAACAGTAAGGTTGACGTGGCTCAATGTAGACCACATGATTTATTAGGTGGGATATGAATCGGGTTCATAACACAATTTGAAATTCAAAATTTTCTTATGATTGGGTCCATATTCCCTCTCTGGGTTGTATCAAACCATATCATACTTTGGATTAACCTTAATACAAAAATCTTAGGAATTTCTTAGGGTGTATTTGGAAAGACGTTTAGTTTAAAAAAGATACATATTTTTTCTTAAAATTAGAAAAAAATGTTTTGTAATGTGTCTAGAGTGAATAATACTACTATCTCCATTTCATAATATATGGTTATGTTGCCAATTCCATGTTTTATAATATAAGATTAAATTTTCTTTATACATTTTTTTCCTCAAGAATACCCCTCTTCAATTAATGTATCATTACGTAATAATTTTCAAAATTTTAAACTCATTCATATTTGATAAAGTCTTGAAATATATAGAGAGAAAAGAAAAGAGATAAGATAAAGTTTATAATAACTAATAAAAAAGTATCGCAAATATTTTAATATAAAAATCATATTAATTTTATTCTTAATTTATGTGAAATAATTTAACTTTATATTATAAAACGAGAGTAGCAGATCTTTTCATTAGGTGAATGTGAAACAATAATTAAGGAAATTGAGTTGTCTAAATTACTCAATTATCACTAATAATTCAAATGAAAGTTCTTAAATAATTGTTTAATTCCAATAAAATAGGACTATATGAAAAAGTATAATTTAATTTCTCTTAATTTACTAAAATAACAAAATTTTGGAACAAAAATATGCGCGACCAACACAGAATTATGAAACGGAAGCCCTATATGAGAAGCATTTCTTTATATCAATCAGAAATAACTCTTATATCATAGTCAAAATTTCCCCTTTTTTTTCCTAAATAGCTGAAATTTTCATGTTAAACCATGAAAATCATTGACAAATCTGAGTAAACATAATTGTCCTCTCATTCATGGTGCAATTGCAGAAACAGTACAATAGACCAATTCCTCCCCCCAACTCTACAAAACCTAACCTCACCAAAACAAGGTAGTAATGCAACAGTTCGATTACTGATCGCCTTCATTGGAACGGCGATATGGCATGTATCTATGGTCTTTTGCAGCATTCTTCCTTCTCTTTTTCTCAATAAATGATTCAAGCTTCCCAGTGGCCTGCAAGATCAAAGTAAGAATTCGGCTTAGGAGCTAATTCGTGATAGTAACTTCTATGCAATGGCGTATGAAAATCTTGAATTGGTGCGTACCTTTAGATCCTTATATTTCTCAATGAGCTTTTGCTTCCGAATTTCAGCTGCAATAGACAAACAAAAATCAGCCAGCAAGCGAAAAATAATAGGATCTTTTTGTGGGAACAGAACCTATTACTTAAACAGATATCTGCTGAAAAAACCTGTAAAGAAAATAGAAAATGCTCCATCCATGAACTCATTTACAGCAATCCAATAAGTAATTAAGTGCTTCCGATCTTATCCTAAAATCTTTATTATCCTCAAGAGACCACATGCATGGGAAGGGAATATGGTGAAAAAGTATCAATCAACAGGAGTTGGTTCAATAGTCGACAACATGTCTTTTATTGAAGTGTGTGTGAAAAGAACTTCGTCATTGTAAAAGAGTAGACCTGACTACATGAAGCCACGAAAGGAGGGTAGAAGTTTACATTTTTTCAAATAGTAAGGTTGTTTCCCTTGCTTTGCCGCTTCTTTCTCTTTCTTCTTGTGTTCCGCTAATATTTCTTTATCACTGCGCTTTGTCACAGCAGACTTCAATTGTTTATCCTGGAAAATACATCAACACTAAATTACCAGGATGTATCGATCGATCATAGCTGACATATACAACTTCAAGAGAAACGGTGAAAAGAAAAACAAGAAATCAAAATGAAAACTGTAACCAGCCAAGAAAATGTTCTGTATTTGATTTTTGACTTACTATCCATGCTATGCGATTCTTAGTTTCATTTACAACTTCGGGATCTTTTGATTTCTTCAGCTGTTTCTTTAGTTCCTGAAACACCAACAGCAACAGCAAACAATCTCAAGCAAGGAAAAAGGGAATTGAGAAATACAATGGTTATAAATAACTAAAGTATACCTCTTTTTCAGCAGGAAGCTTATCCTCGTACAGAAAATTGAATCTTTTCTTGAACCTACAAAGTCCAAGTTTTTTGCCATCAGTTGAAAAAAGAGCAGACAATTGTTGAATACATTCTCCTACAAACAAGAGATCCACAAAGTATCTTCCAAATTGAGAAAACTTACCCTTCAACATCAAGGTTTCCACACAATGTTTCAAATCGAGGGTCACGCACTACCTAAAAAAAATTCAAGACACAACATAAGTAAACAAATTATGAGAAGAAAATGAAATGACCTAGCACTAATCCTGACCTTTTTAGGAACTTGAATGACTTCTCGAAATCTACTAACAGGTTTCTTGCTACTCATCTCAACTGGCCTTCGCACAAAGTTCAGAAACCAAATGCCAATCAAGTTTCAATATAAAAGCAATCACAACAACTGCAAAGCAAATGAACATACTTCCAGAAAGAATCACAGAAAAATCCAAAACCTGTTCTTGTTGGCCCGACCACCGCCCTTCTTCTCATAAGTGAGTTTCCTATATATCGTCTCTGATCCGTCTGACTTAGCCCTCTGCAGCTCCCCAAACGTCACTTCTGCTAACTCCTTTTCTATCTCCCCCTCCTTCAGTCAAACAACGTTTTAGCGATTTCACCAACTTCATACACATATAAACAAATGCCTGTAGTTTTCATAAAGGATAGCAATACATTTATAGGCTTACATCATCAGAGGAATAAACATCATCCTCAGACTCCTCGAATTTGATTTTACTTGAGGTTGCGATGGCAGATTCCGGTTTCTTCATTGTAATGTTTAGACCAATTTAAGCTAAAACACTGAAGAATTTGGGATTAATTCAGGAAATTTTGAAGAGAATTCAAAGTACACATTACACATTCCAAACAGAAAGACAAAAAGAGATAAAAAGAACAGTTCAATTGTAAGACATGCCCAATTATGCAAATTGAGCTTCCCCTCCTACATGCCAGATTGCTACAGCTGATTAATTGTATCAACTAAATTGAAACATAGTATCATCCCCCCGCCCCCCGCCCCCCCCCCACCCCCCCAGCCACAAAAACCGTTCAAGCTCAAATTACAGTTTACTTCTAAGAATACACCAAAAAAATTCTAATTTTTATAGGACAGAAAAATTGAGAAAATTCTTCAAGCATAATTGTATCTTATGATAATACACCAAAAAAATTGTAACTAATTCAGAAAAAAAGAAAGAAAAAACAAGAGGAAGTACCGTTGTTTAACTTAACGCAGGCAACGGTCAGCAGAAGAGCGGCGGGCGACGTCTTCTGTCCCGGAGACGAGCGGCAGCTGGAGCTTAGAGTTGGCAGGAACGGCCGACTAGGGATGGTAGGAGAGAAGAGGAAAGTGAGCAGACGAGCAAGAGAATAGGAAAAGGAAAACTGATGTCAGTTATGCCCATTTTTTCTACTTTCAATATTTGTTATTTGGGCCTATTGAAGTCCATCAACAATCCAAACCCTTTAGGCCAAACTCTTACCTTTATAGGAAATACGGATTCATGCCCAAATCCAAATCCTTCGACTATAAAATTTATGCATTCAGACCCAATTCTTTATGGTTTAGGGTAGGGTAATATACCTGTACTTGTATAATATTTTTTTTATTTTTTTCTCTGTTATACAAAAATATATATAAAATAATGTATAACTCTAAAATAAAAATTATAACATGATTAACATAATTTCCTCAATGTTTTTTTCAACAAATTCAATCATTTGAGATAAATAATATCATACAAAATTTATAAATTAGATATAATATAATATATATTATTATTTTATTACAAGATATATATGGTATACAAATTTGAGTATCATTATATCGTACTCAAACCCATTTAACATAATTTGTACGGGTATGAGTATGGGTATGGGTCCGCAAATATAAAATTTTAACCTTACCCGCTATAAATAGGTATAGACCTGTGCGAGTACGAGTAGGCGGACATTGGTTGGAAGGCGTACCCTTCCAATCGTCGGCGTCAATCAGACTAAAGGATAGCACCCGAAAAAGGAACTTGACTCCTGGGTAAACTGCATACCACATTGATAGTATATTTTGATTATTAATAGAAGATTGAGCTTCCAATTGACCGAAAGTTGTTGGCGCGGCTTTACACTCTCACAGGCGCTATTTTTCGCTTTTCTTCTTCGAACCTTTTGTAGATAAACCACTAACTTCCTTGTTGGGCTCCACTGAGAACTAGGGGTGGTAACACACTCCATAATCCAACAATCCAATCCTCTTTCCCACACCGTTTTTATATGAAAAATCCAATTACAATTTCAATTGAACTATATATTTATAGAGAGACAATAGGGATGCATAAATTTTTAAAAAACTTTCCAATTCTTAAAGAACTTAAAAGTGAAAAATATTTTAAAACTTTTTAAAAAATTATTAAGTCTAATGCCTTCCCTCTTGTAACATTTTTTTATTTTTGAAAAATTATAAATATTTTTAAAGAAATTTTTAATATGAATTATTAATGATAATGGTTAATTACAAAATACCCCACTTCAGGTGGATAGTTTATTTTGAAAAAAAGTGGATATTTTATTTTGGAATTCGTATAAGATAAATTATTTTGTAAGAAGATATGTAAGTACTTTTTATAATTCAGGTGTCTTATATTTTACATCCTTAAATGGTCTTAATAAACAGGGAGATAAACATTATGTATTCCTATATTTCATAATGTCATAACTCGCCCCCTCGAATGTCCATAACATAAAGACCATGCGTTATTAAAAATCTTACTAGAGAAAAATCCGGTAAAAAAAAAAATTTGGTGAAGGAGAAAATAGTACATTATTCTTTATGTTTTCTCCCCCTAATTTGTATATCATTGAACCGATGCATTTCAAATTTAATTTATCAAATAGAGCAGTCGGTAATGTCATAGCAAATAGATCTTCTAAATCATCATAATTGACTGAACTCGCCTCATATTAATCTCACAATATTTTCAAGAAGAAAACATTGTGAAATTTACTTTGTCGTATATTCTTTACTATCTCATTAAACTTCATTCTCAATTGATTAGAATCTCTTGGATTCATTTAACTATCTTGAATATTTCAATAACCAATTTTAATCACACGTTCTAAACTAATCAATAGAATTTCAACTTTCAAATAAAATAAAAGTGAGTCATAAATGCATTTTCACTACAAAATAATATAATGTATGAATATAAATAATCGTTAATTTGTAGAATCTATCTCAACTGGATTTAAATTTTTTCCAGTAATCCAAGATAAATAATTATAAGGAAATTCATAAGGTTATCGATCATTTCAAAATCGTCAGATTGGAGAAGAATCATATGATGTATTTACTTGCATCCTATATGCAAGTATATTAGTATACATTCTGTATTAACTTATAGTACTTCAGGATAAATTTTTTTTAATAATTTATCATATAGTAAAATTCACGTTTACTTTACAATATATCTCAAATCCATAAATTTTGGATTAGATCTAGAAAGAAAATGGTAGTTTCTATGATGCAAATTTCTTCAAATATAACAAAAATAGGAAAACATTTTCATCCATTTTTTCGATTCTTTTGAGAACACTGTTAAACTAAAAAAAAAAAAAAAACTTTTAACAATTCTTTAGTGGTTGTAATATATTTCATACTAAATATGTACTAGAAATTGAATAATGATAACTCTTCTAGAGTTTAAATGAACTGGCTCTTTTAGAGCATTCACTGAACTAACTCTTATGGAACTATACTACCATTTCCACTTTGATAGTTATGTTCAAACATGAACAATATGGCACGCCTCATATTTTCCATTCATGAAAAGAAATGAAATTAATAATAAATAATACAGAAATTTAAAAATTTACAATCTAATTAGAAATAATAATAATTCAATACTTTTGATAATTTCTATCATTAATCAAAATGTCAAATATTCTCTTATAGAGATTCAGTGAAAAATAGCTACATATGTATGTACCATATTAAAGTTCATTAATTTTAGGGGAATTAAACTAATATTTTTGCTCTTTCATCGCTTATACTAATTAATTAGTAAAATATGATGTCAGATGTACTACACGTACATGATAAATATATATTTATATCAAACGATAATATTTTCATATTAATAACAATTTCGTATTTCTTTTCTCATATTTTTTTCACTTCACGTGAAAAGACATACTTTGAAAATTTGATAAGTCATATAACCAATGTATAATTGAAGAGAATATTTTTATCACTAATTACAACCAAATCACTTTTATAAATAAATTACAAGATATAATTACATTCACTTCAAATATAGAATATGAAGAGTCAATTACAATACTTCATCAATTACTCATTTTCTCATTCAACTTCAAACATATATGAGATCAATTCAAAATAATTTTGAAAATATTTTTCTCGATATAGCTACTTCTGGAGTATATATGAGATATGAGAGATGAAGAATTTTTCCTATATTACATCATCGATAACATTTTCTTTCATATATCTTTGATTGATGAGGAATTCCAAAAGTCACAAAATTATTTATACTATATATTGATATAATATAGATTTTGTAACCATAAGTATAATTCATTATGATTGGTATTCGTATAATAATCATCTTCTGGTGATTGTACATATTTTTTCTCAAAATATATCACAAAAATCAAATATATTTGATGTTTTTATAACATTTCTTGGCGGTGTCTTCAAGATCCCAAATGAATTTTAATACTAAAGATACAAATTCAACACATAATTTCTTCATAGAATATGAAGAGTCACAAACTTAAATTTAACAAAATTAATCATGAAATAGATATTTTGTTAGGGAGAACTTACCTTAACGTTTTAATCATTTAAAATATAAATTCTTGAAACTTGAAAAAGGTAGACAAAGTCTTCATATGAACTTATGAAGCATCTCATACAAATTCTAATAGTTCTTTGTAAAGACTCTTACTGAAAACGTGTTATAAAATTGTTGAAATTCTTAAACAAAATAACATCTAAACATAAACTAAAAGAAGAGTATAAGAGACAAGAGAAACATATGTAGAAGTAGTTCTTATTATTCAATTGTTTTATATTTTACATCCTCAAATGATCTCTATTTATAGGCAACTAGATTCATTACATAAAGAATAATTAGAGATAAAGACTTGATAAGTAGGGAGATAAAAAGGTATTCCTATAAGTTTAGGGTAGGTATTCTTATCCTTTTGAGGTGTAGATGAATATCCACATAATTTCATAACATAATTCAAAAGTTTAGCCACACTTTTAAGCTAGAAGCTAACTCTACAAAGAAAAATAACCCTATATAGAAACAATGCCCTAAACTAGCAGGAAGCTATATACTTTGGCATAAATAATGCCAAAAAAGCACATTGGCACAAAGAAGCCAGCGCCTAGCTCAAATAGCAACCCACTCAATGTTGACTACAGTTCGCCCTCTGATCATAACACAATTTAAAGGTGACCAAGTGATCGGCCCAATAAGAAAAAACTGCTTATAACTATCCCCACCACCATAGTAAACCACCGAACACTTCCCTGGCATCTAGAAAACCACCTCCGCTGCTGCCCTTCAGCCCCCAAGGCACCTCATGCATCTATCATACAAAATCCTCGAAGCACCAAAAAATAATCCTCCAGCATTGTCCAGGTACCACTTAAAACCACAATAATGCGGGGAGAGGGGTTAGGAAGGGGACAACAAAGCATATATATATATATATATGAGGGTTAATAAACTTAAGTCAAGAATCTATATATGTATAAGATCACCAATAATAATAAATGGTTGCCGTCACCAAAACGGACCAATCCTTCAACTACTGCCTCTGCTTGCTTCACTGTTAACATTGCTTTCATGTGTTCTCGGCAGTTTGTCTTTTTGCCTTTTTTGTTTTTCCCTTCTATCTTTTTCTCACTACTTACTGACTCAATTCTTTTCCAGAGATTTTGGCATTTTGGAGGAAAAGTGAGAAACATGCCAAAAATATCAGTGGAAGCAGCAAATTACTCATGGCTGGCTAGTGTTTCAAAAAAAAAAAAAAAAAGGACTACTAGTTTGGTACCAAGAATGTAAGGTGCATAACCAACCAGATAAGTTAGTTGGGAATAATGGCGATTAATTGAAAGCATTTATTCATTTATTTTTTGGTAAAATTTGAAAGCATTTAAATCTGCTGCTTCATCTTTCTCTGCAAAATTTATTATCCTCCTCATCATCATTTAATCATACCCTCCTTCCTAGAAATAACTACTACCACTCTACTTTCCTTGCCATAGGAAGGTTCCATTATATATATATATTCCCTTATCACATTATAAATATCATATTTTTAAAGAAAATACAAAATTTTAAATATTTTTTTAATTATAATGTTCTTCAAATTTTTTTCTCTCTTATTTTTATTAGTTTCCATCTTAGAAGAATAAAAAAAATTTAAATTTACTATTAAAAAGAGAATCTAATAGGAAAAAATTAATTAAATATTGCTTTGAAACCACAATGTAACAAGTAAATAAAATACGAAAATTGACACAATGTAATAAGTAAAAAAATTGAACACTACATTGAATGAGGGAGATAAGGTTCAAACCCAAAATAGATTCACATATTACTATCATGATAAGAGTATTCTACCATTTAAGCGACTACCTCACTTCCCATAATAGTTTCATGTATTGCTTTTTTATGTCTATTTTTTTAAAATGAAAATGCATTATCAAAATATGGTACTTATCTATTTTATTTTTGACAACTTATTTAATATATCCTTTTTTTTTGACAAAAGAGGAAAAATCTAATATATCTTCAAATTTTAATATTCTCATTAATTAGTAAAATTAATCTAAATTTAATTTGGATTGTGTTCATGTATTCTTCATTCATATGTGGAAAATATTTGAATTCTCTCCTAAGAATATCCATTTTATCATAAAGATAATGATTACTAGATAAGAATTGTATGTGCTGCCAGATTCATTAAGTCATGCTCTCAAGTGCAAGGGTATAAAAATGTGTGAAAACTAAGTACTTCTTCATCATTCGCTGAAAAATTATCTCTAAAATCATGTATGGTGCGAATTAATCGTAAGAATGTAATTCATAGGTACTTATATTGCTATTTTTTATAACTCATTCACAAGAACAAATAAAATTTGCTAAAAAAATCAATGTGTATTTTAAAATAAAATACCTATAATATTTTTATATTCATTTTAATAAATTTCATATTTTAACTCTTTATCTCCTTTTTTTTTTTATTATTTTAAAATTTAAGGTTATGATATATTGTCTCTAATTGGAAGTAGTGATAAAAGAAGGCGAAAGTAGGACAAAATTGTCTTATAATAATATGAAGGGGAAGAAAAAAAAAAAAAAAAGAAAAGGAGGAGGAAATCCCAAAGGCTATCCCGATGCGGAATCTTGAACCAAACAAACCGTGATCCAGCCGAAGCCGAACCGATATTGTATAAACTCATAAAAACCAACTGCCACATGTTAGCCGACTTGTGGACCCCAACATTCCCCCACTTCAAATCCTATTCCTATACTCTTCCTTCTTTGTTCTTTTCCTTCCTTAGTTTTCTTCTTCAACCAAACCAGATATCCTTTGATTCCATCCTGGTGTGGGGACTTGACTTCGGATCCTTCTTATTGACCCGAAAGAAAGATTAATTCGACCCGTATATGGAGCTACCGGAGATGGATACTATGGCTTCGGCTATAGGAGTATCGGTACCGGTGCTCCGATTTCTCTTATGCTTCGCAGCTACTATTCCGGTCAGCTTCTTCCACCGTTTTGTTCCCGGAATTACTGGAAGGCATCTCTATGCTGCCCTTTCTGGTGCCATTTTGTCTTATCTCTCTTTTGGGTTTTCTTCAAATCTTCACTTTTTGGTGCCTATGCTTCTGGGCTACGCTTCCATGGTTATATGCCGTAAATATTGTGGGATCATCACTTTTTTCTTAGCCTTTGGCTACCTCATTGGATGGTAATGTTTTTTGTTTCATTTTTAGATTTTTTTTTTTAAATTTTCTGATCTATAAATAGAAGTAATTCATCAAAGCTTTTGTCTTTTTTCTAAAACTTTTAGCTTCACTTGTTTTTTTTTAAATTTTTTTCCTGAAAATTTTATTTTGTCTGTCAATTTATTAAGGTAGTAAATTATTGAGAGTTAAAGTGATTATGGTAGTTCTAATACTGCCGTTTCAATTTATCTGTTATGGGAGGATATCACATTGCACCACTACTAAGAAAATACTAATTAGATTGTATTAATTGAAGGATGAATAGACTAAATTAGTCCTTAATTGGGAAATATGAGTTTATTTCTATTATGTTTATTTATTAGAATGCATCATCCCAATATTAATATATAGGGGTATATGTGGATTATTTAATACTTTCTTGACTTACTAAGGCGACATATATCTTGAAATGAAAAAGTATTTCCAAGCCCGAAATTCATGAGTTTATACTAAACATGCAAAATTTTGTGAATTAAAAATGTTTTGACAATGCAAGGACAAACAAATAAATTTGAAGAAGGGCTTATTGGTCAGAAGAAATTGATGAAAGGTTCATTTTCTTTTTGTTTGGCATATCATTAGTTATCTGCAGTTATTGACTAATAGCTATGGGTATACATGTGTAGCCATGTCTATTACATGAGTGGTGATGCATGGAAGGAAGGGGGCATTGATGCCACTGGTAAGGAATATCTCAGCTTTTTCATTCTCTTATATGATTTCAGCATTGTATGATTTCAGCATTGTATGCTTATCCTTAAGGGGAGGGAGAATTTATATAAGGCTTTGTAGGTTTAAGATATAGTGGCACGCCTAAAGGGAAAAAAAGACTTCAGTTGAAGATTCAGTATATTAAGTTCCCCTTGTCTTTACTTATTTCAGTTCTAATTATTATAGTAAATCATCGCGGGGCAAGTCAAATTTCCAATTGCTTTCATCAGGAAATTGTTTCTAATTATGGTTTATATTCACCTGGCTTGTGGAAAAGTCTGCCTATTTCCCCTTGGGTTGCAGAATGCTTAAATGGGTAGTAGAAATCCTTCTGGGGGAATCTTCAAAGGGTTAAAGTATGGAGCTTTCTCACCAACACTTGTCAATCATGAGGAAAAACTCTTCCAAAGTTATCTATTTTTGGTGCATCTCAGTCGATGTTTTCCAGTTGGTTGATTTGCTTTTGCTGTATATCAGTAAATTTTTTTCTTCTCATTTGAGGGGGTGGGAGCAGGGACGTGAGCATTGTTTGTATCTGATTCTGATTTGTTAATGGTTAATATGCTAAAAGGGTGGGCATCACTTAGATAAGTATTATTAAAAAATTAATTTAGTTTTTTCTGGTATTAATGTTGCCAGATCATCTTTATTGTTTTCTTCTTCACTTACAGGAGCCTTAATGGTGATCACTCTAAAAATCATCTCATCCGTGATTAACTACAATGATGGATTATTGAAAGAAGAAAACCTACGTGGGTCACAAAAGAAAAATCGCTTGCTTAAGTTGCCATCATTACTTGAATACTTTGGTTATTGTCTCTGTTGTGGAAGTCATTTTGCGGGTCCAGTGTATGAAATGAAGGATTACCTCGACTGGACTGAGAGAAAAGGGGTAAATAGCTTTGTCATTATGCTATATGTTAACTGCTATGCCTCTCATTACAACTTTTTCAATAGTTGCCTCCAATGTTCTGTTTTCTAGATCTGGAAGCCTTCTGAGAAGGGATCACCATCCCCTTTCTTGCCAACCCTTAGAGCTCTTCTCCAAGCTGCATTTTGTATGGGCTTGTATCTATACCTGGTGCCCCATTTCCCTCTCTCCCGTTTTAATGATCCAATTTATCAAGAATGGGGTTTCTGGAAACGGCTGGGCTACCAGTACATGTCTGGCTTTACTGCTCGTTGGAAATATTATTTCATTTGGTCAATCTCAGAAGCATCTATCATTATCTCTGGCTTGGGGTTCAGTGGTTGGACAGACTCTTCTCCTCCTAAACCTCTCTGGGACCGGGCAAAGAATGTTGATATATTGGGTGTTGAATTTGCAAAGAGTTCAGTTCAATTGCCACTTGTATGGAATATACAAGTTAGCACCTGGTTAAGACACTGTGAGTTTATCTTCCCTAAGAATTGCATTTTACACTGGTGTGTTTATAGCTTGATCTTGATTTTATTCTTGTTTGACCTTCACTGTTCTTGTTATGCTTATATTCTGATTTGTTTGTGTGGATTAATACATCCATTTTGCTAGTGCTTTTTTCCGAAAACTTGAATTTCAATGAGTTGTAGGTGCCAAATAGATAGGGAGGGATTGTTATGCGTATTAGATTCTGTTTTGTATGTGTGGATTAATTAGCATACCCAATTTGCTAGTACTTTGTTCCGAAAACTTGAATTTCAATGAGTTAGTTGCCAAACATTTTCTTGAATCTTTCAGAATGTAATGTGGTTAAATGATAGGTGTGCAAAAGTGCTTCTGGGTACGTCCAAAATGGTGTCTGTAAAAGTGACATGCTGACTGTAATTGTAGTTGTTTATCCTTTAATAAGTTACTTGTGAAAGCTGGCTTTGCTGCTTGTTTAAGAGTTTGATTGTATACAATGGGGATTTGAATGCAAAATCATAATGATCACAAAAGGAAAAAAATGAAATTGGAATAGCGGAGTAACATATTCTCTTCTCAATACTCCAAGAGTGAACGAAACACCAATATTGTTTAGTTATTGGTGGTGAATTTACATGTTTACATGATTTTTGAGGGGGATAAGTGCTAAGGCTTAGTATTCCTGGAGCATTTTAAGAACGTGAAACAAAGATAGTTTGGATACTGAAATATCAACAATAAAAAATTAGTCTCTTTACATGCCTTGGGTCACAATGGGAGAGATATCTGTTCTCCATTCATGTATCTTTTGTTTAAGACAATTTGACCAGTCTATATGATGAAATCTGTATTCTTTTGTTCTCCAGATGTTTATGATAGGCTTGTTCAGAATGGGAAAAAACCCGGATTCTTCCAGTTGCTGGCTACACAGACTGTGAGTGCTGTATGGCATGTAAGTGTCAAACATAGGGTAGTGTTACTAACGACATGCACTTTCCACCCTGTGATTGAAAAGCACTTCCATTTTTATATAATTGAAAATGGATACTGGTTTAATATACTTCTTTAATCTACTTGTTAAAATAGGGATTATATCCTGGATACCTCATATTCTTTGTCCAGTCTGCTTTGATGATTGCGGGATCAAGAGGTAACCATTGGGGGTTCCTTCTTCTGGCTGTTCTTTGGAGAATAAATCGTATTCTATGTTTTTATTTAAATTTCTTATATATTTGTTATTCTATGAGCAGCCCTTTACAGGTGGCAGCAAACTACTAGTGCGCCAGTGTTGAAGAAGATTTTAGAATTGATGAATTTTGTTTACACACTTCTTGTGCTTAACTACTCCTGTGTTGGTTTTATGGTGAGGGCCCTAGGGTGTAATCTTTCTCTTCTTACTCAATTCAGTAAAACGAACATATTATTATTGGTGAACCAGAATTTTAGGTTAAATGTTTTCCAAAATCTCTTATGTCTCAGGTATTGAGCCTACGTGAAACGCTAGCTTCTTACGGGAGTGTGTACTATGTTGGAACAATCATTCCCATAGTATTAATCATCCTTGGTAATGTAATAAAGCCAGCGAAGCCTGCCAGATCAAAAGCACGGAAAGAACAGTGAGGTAGGACCTGCATCTTTATATTGTTTATTTCAATCAGCATGCTGCTGTGGTTACATGAATCATCATCATCTAGTTCTAGTGTAACTGTTCACTATTTGTAAACATCTCCAATAGTAATACATTAAATCAATTCAAGATTTGATGAAATCCTTTATGATGGTGTAACAACATTCTCCCTTCTTCCTGGACCTAGTCTAGTTTATGCTGAAGGTATCTAAAACTCGAAAATAGAGAACTGAAAAGAAAAAAAATGAAAAACCCGTAAAGAATTACTCATGTCAGCCAAAATGTAAGTGGATACATCGCGCTATCTTTCACCACCGAAGTTGTAATGTGGTACACAAAGATTGAAGGTCCTCTGCTGTTTAAGATGCACTTTTATCAATATTTTGTCAAAAATAAAAATTTTATGGCCTTTTATTTGTATCTGTCCAGAAGCTGATGCACTAGAAAAGTCAGCGATGTTCTGTTTCATCTATTGTCTTGACTAGTAGTTAATTAATTATGCAACACGAGTTTAACAGAAGGCTTCATTTTCAGATTCGTCATCCTCTCTCACGTGACCTGCTCTGTAGTTCATTGATTTGCCTGCATTTGAAGGAATACAGTTGACTTTAAATGGTCTCCGAAACATTAGATTGCAAGAATTGTATCTCAACAGTTTCAAGGGAGTTTTCATGCCACACTTATTTGCATTTAGCATAGTACTCTGTCGAACTATCTTGTTGAACTGTATTTGATCTTAACCTGTAGATTTCGCCCTATTCTCGAAAACAATAGTGGCATTCTTTTTGTAAGAACTCGTTGATTCATAATTTCAGAACTTGCTAATTGAGAACGTTCTTTTGATTAACTTACCTCACCTTCTTTGTGCTCGAATAGAAAAGAAACTACATAAGAGTCCTGCAGACAGATGAATGATGAAAACATTGTAGGACCTTATGCCCCACTGTATTGTTGCTAGTCTTTAATCATGCCTTGAGGAAAGCAGCTGTATAGAGCTGAGCTGACTTGACTTTTCGGCCCATTCAGTTGAAGAAATGCCAGGAGGAGGCATGTTCTTCCTGGACCATCCCTTCCCCTATAGAGTTTTTTGTTTTGCTGAATTATTTGATTCATACTTGTGCTTGAATGCCAGGCACCATTATTATTTATTCATTCTCTAATTTCTATTAGATGAACTGGATTCTACCCCACCTTATTAGATTCCCGGGATTACTCATTTTAGGATAAGGCTAAAGGGGATTCGTACTCCCAATTGGTTGGACCATAGCTTAACGGTTGAGGGTCTTTAGATGAGTTCAATGAGAATAAAAATCTCGTGTAAAGCAGAAGGGTAAAAGATCATTTCATATTGGAAGAAACCTTTGAATGGAAGAAGCATCTGAACGATAGCTTTATGCATGTGCATGATCTGGTTGGTTTTGTGGATATAGCTGAGCTAGTACAATGAGCTTCTTGTACCTTTGACAACAAATCTTTGGTCCCAAAAACTTTCCATGGATACTTTTTTCTTCTACTTGTATTTTTCCCCTTTGATGAAAGCTTCATTTTCTCATGTATGGAAAATCACTGTTTGTTGATGATTTATTTGGAAGATAACATAGATAGAATTTTAGTAGCAGATTGACTAAAAGGAAGAGAGAGAGAGAGAGGGGGAGAGAGAGAGAGAGAGACAAGTGCATTTATTGGTTGTTCAAAAGATGGATACCTTTCGGAGAATCCCACTTGAGGTGTTGGCTTAAGACCAAGTAAACATCAATCAGTGGAGTTGACAAGTATTTCTCCTTCTACTTTGTTGCAAAATGTCGCCACTATTATTATTCATAGTTGTTTCTAAACACGCAAATCTTTTTATAACCTTGTACAATGAGTCCGTGGGTCAGAGAGTGTGACTCATAGCCTAATAGTATTTACAGTTCATTACTCGGTAATTAATAATCATGTTTGCGATGTCAAAATAGATATTTTATAACACCATGTTTATCCCATGTAGGATAAGAGTTTCTCACCACTTAGAACTCCAACATCTTCACTAATCATCTTATCACCCTTAATTCAAGAACAGATTAGTAGTGCAAGATTCTGGATGTGATTTTCACTGTATACTGTAGTATTTAGCTCATAAACTTTCGATTGATAATCATACTCAGATATTATAATGTTACGTCTAAGACCTTTATTGCAACATTTTTTTTAATAAGAAAAAGAAGAAATGCATTAAAATAAGCAGTAGAATTACAACATAGTCGACTTGTTCTTGCTCTACAGGTATCATCAATCAATAGTTGCCCTTATGATCTTACCTATCGGACTAAATAGAACTAGTTATCGTTTTGAATACGAATGAATTATGATGGGTTCAGGCAGTTGTTTTTTGAAAACTAGTTAAATCAAAAGATGTTTTTTTTATTTTTTATGATTTAGTAACCATTTTATCTTGAAGCTCTCCATCACTATCCAAGGCAGTTGTTTGTGTTGAAAACTAGAGTGGCAATGGCACAGATTTTCGGTTAGGGAGGGAGGGTTGGGTGGCTGGCTGGCAGGGCCAATTAAAGAGCTGGCTTGCTGGCCATCTTAAAAGGTTTATGTGTGTGAGTGTCACTGAAAGGGGACATTCTAGCAAAGGGTATTGTCTTGCCATGTGTCAAGGCAGCCAACTTAAACTTATTAGTACCCCTCCAAAATGGACCTATTTTGTCGTTGCTTGCAGTTTCCTCCTATCCCTACTGATCATTTCCCTTTGAAACTAATCATATTTGGGTCCATTCTCACTTTATTATTTCCTTTTCTTCTTTTTTAATTTGGTGCATTTTTCCTTTGCCTCTAATTAAATTCCAAGGGAGCAAAAGAGGTGTTGTGGTTCCATGGCCACTTAACATGCTAATTGATAAGTCTTGAGCTTGAGTTATTTAGAGAACGGTTTAATGATATATGTCAATTTTGTACTATTGTTTAAAATTTTGTGCTTTTTGATCCCTATCGAATTAGTCAATAACTTTCGGATACTACATAACTAAAAATTATTAAATTCCAAGGAAACGTTTCTTTTTGTCATAATAATGAAATTGTGATCAATGAACTTCACATGAGATACTTTTAACACATATCATAGTTAAACTCATTTTCATTTGAGCTGGATAGGACCCTAAGGATGATAATCCTATCCCACAAGACACACTCTATTCTTAGGGTTCAAACTTAAACTTCTGGTTAAGTCAAGAAAGATTTTAACCATTGCATTTATATGTGTCTCGTGGTAATAAATTAAAATTTTTTTAATTAAAGAGAATAGTCAATAAAAGGAAAAGAGAAAGATTCTCTTAATAAATAAATAGCTAATTTTAGTGAGGTCTTGAGGATAAGGAATTTTACTTTTTAATACAAGTTAATTTTAGTCGGCTGAGTTAATATAATAGTCTATAGATGAAATTTTTTTTATCTTTTATCAAGATTCAAACGTATCATTTGACATGAATTTGTCCTACAAAATTTATCTAATACGATTTATATTTTTATAAATTATATAATACAAATTTTATTTAGTGCACGCTCTCTCTCTCTCGAATGATGATTGAAGTATCCTTGTACAAAGTAAGTGGATCTTAATTAAGTTCAATGTTTGTGGATTTTATGCCTATTTGACTATCCTTTATTAAACCCCTAATAATATATATTAACTGTTAAGGGGAAAAAAGAATGGATTTGATCCGATTTCGCTATCGAAGTTGAGAGAATCTGCGTGCTGTTTTGGTAAACGTTTTTGATCAAATGTCACAAATGCATTTCTTCCATCATCAAGAAGCAGGCCTAATTTGACACTTGAACTTCCATATTTCATCATGCACAAATGTTTTTTTTTATAACTTAATTACTATATTAAAAGCTTCCAATTTCATATTTTTATTGATGGATAAGATTAATTTAGATTTGATTTGAGTTGTATTTGCATTAGTCTTTCTTTTACTTAAGGAATAAATTTCTACTATGATTAGGATTATTATTGTTAGGATTTATATCTTCTAATCTATGTATATTTAGTTTATTAGTTTCCTAATTATAGTTGGTTTTTTGGATTTCCTAATTATAGTTGGTTTAGGATTGATCACATATAATGATAACTACACTGGAAACTTTCATGGTATCAAAGCCAAATTCGAAAAAAAAAAAACTTTGCTAAAAAAAAAAAATATTTTGGAAGTATGGCCTTCACTGTTGCTCACCACCGTTCATCGCGGGGTTCATTGTCTTCAACCTGGTGCAGCATAATTTGCACACATTGTAATCGGAGCAGACCTCCATTTAGTCGCAGTAGCGGAGACCGCGGAACACCACCAGATCGCAGTAGCAGAGGCGGATGGCGAGGCAGATCTCGCCCATCTTCTGGCCGTGGTACAGCAAGACAGCAGCAACAACTTACGCAGAGAGGATGATCGGCGAATGCGTGGGCCAATATCGCCACGACAAACCAACGTGGAGGAACGTCGTTCGTTGCCGGTGTAGAAACCTTCAGCCGAGCAAGAAGCTCCAGCAACAATATTTCCAATTTATCAAGTGAACAATGGTCAAAATTGTTGACCTTTATAAATAACACAGATGTCACTCAATCCGATAAATTATCTGGTATGAAAAATTTATAGATTTTGGATTCATGATCTCATCACATGACTGGTAGGAAAATATTTTTTGAGCAATTTAAATAATGTCTACCCGTATACTATTGGTTTACCTAATGGTACTAAGGCAATTGCTCTTCAAGAAGGAATGGTCTCCTTAAGTCCCGGACTCAAACTCCTAAATGTGCTTTTAATTTCTGAACTTAAATGCAACCTAATTTCCTTGTCTTAATTGGCCCGAGACTCTCAATGTTTTATCACCTTTTTTGATAATTTTTGTGTTATACAGGACCGTATCTCGATGAGGCCGATTGGAGTGGGTGAGCAAAGGAATGAGATTTTCTTCTACAAGCCGTTACAATTATCAGCTTCGTACGCTTTTTCTAGCATAGTTCTTGATTCCAGCACATTATGGCATATACGGTTGGGTCATTATTCGGATTTTGTGGTAAATAATTTCTTGGGACTTTCTAAAGACTCTAAAACCAAATCTACACCCTGCAATATTTGTCTGCGTGCTAAACAGACTCGTGACTGCTTTCCTTTGAGTATAAATAAGGCATCTCAGACTTTTGATTTAATTCATTGTGATTTATGGGGACCATACAAAACTATATCTACTATCGGAGCCTCTTATTTCCTTAATATAGTAGATGATTATTCCAGGGCAGTCTGGATATATTTGATCTCAGAGAAAAGCGAAGTTGCATCCGTTTTAAAAGATTATTTTGCCATGGTGAGAACCCAATTTGGCAAAACTGTAAAGATAGTTCGGAGTGATAATGGTACAGGATTTATTTGTCTAAAATCATATTTTTCTACCCATGGCATGATACATCATACCACCATCACTGGGACTCCACAACAAAACGGCAGGGTTGAACGGAAGCATCGGCATATCCTGAATGTTGCTCGTGTTTTGCGGGTTCAAGCTAACCTACCCATAAAATTTTGGGGAGAATGTGTTCTGAGCCGGATATCTTATAAATCGCACACCCTCTTCATTGTTACATGGAAAAATGCTTATGAGATGCTACATGGGAAAAGACCATCTTATTCTCACATTAAAAGTTTTGGGTGTTTAGCTTATGTCCATGATCATGATCTACGTAGAGATAAATTCCAAGCCCGAAGTTGAATGTGTGTCTTCCTTGGATATCCCTTCAACAAGAAAGGTTGGCGATTTTATGATTTAAAAAGGGAGAAGTTCATTATATCCAGAGATTTAATTTTTTATGAGACAAAGTTTCTATACAGAGACTCGGAAACCCCACAATGTACTCCAGATTTTGCAAGCTCTTATAATTTTGGGGAACAAATGTTGGGCTTACAAGCAAGGGGGAGTAAATTCTTTCGTGAAAATAACATACAAATCCAGCCCAGAGCAAATAGCCCAGCAAGATGTAGACCAATAAGACAAAGGGAGGAGGAGCCCACGACCAAGACAGCCCTTCTCCAAGCTGTTGACTCACCTGGCCTAGAATCTCGTGTGGCCCATCACGACCGGCTCAGTACACACAGCCCAGCCGTATCCATTCCTTTTGACAGTGAGGCCTAGCGTGCACAGCCTAGCACGCATGGCCCAACCGATTCTCTCCCTGCTAATAGCACGACCCAGCGCCTCCATCCCAGTGAAAAAATTTTTTTTTTCTGTCCTGCCCACTCAATACCGCACCACGAGCCCAGTTGCGGATCCATCCAATCCAGGTGGCTTCTTGGACCAGAACATTTCCACTACACCTCATCCAGTGGCTCCAAATCCAGTAACATTTATACCAGCTGCTCCTGCTCCTTCTCCTTCTCCAAACCAGTCCACAGAAATACTTGGTACAAGGAAAAGTACTCGAATTAAAAAGGTTCCTGCTCGACTTCAAGATTTTGATTGTAATGCTATATGGAAGACTTCTATATCTCATTCCTCTTCTACTTCCTCATCCTCTTCGGACCTCTCAGGTACGTCCATTTACCCTATAATACAATTTGTGGACTATAGAAAATCTTCTCATTCACACAGGCATTTTTTAGCATCGGTAGACACAGAATCCGAACCCACCACCTACTCTGAAGCAGTATCTAATCCTCTTTGGCGCGCCACTATGCGCCAAGGAATTGATGCACTCGAAAAGAATGGCACATGGTCTTTAATGCCCTCACCTCTTGGAAAACGTGCTCTAGGGGGTAAATGGGTCTTTCGTATTAAGTACAAAGCAAACGACACCATCGAGCGATATAAAACCCGCTTGGTGGTTTTGGGAAACAACAAATGGCAGGTGTTGACTTCACGGACACATTTGCCCCAATTGCTAAAATGGTCACAGTTCGCACTTTACTTTCTGTCGCTGCTGCTCGAAATTGGCCTATTCATCAGATGGATGTCCACAATGCGTTTCTCCATGGAGATTTACAGGAAGAAGTTTATATGCGACCGCCACCTGGTTTTCGACCCTCTTTCCGAGGACAAGTCTGTCTTTTGAAGAAATCTTTATACGGCCTTCGCCAAGCTCCTCGGTGCTGGTTTTCAAAACTGACTGCCGCTCTTCGTAAGTGTGGCTTTTCTCAGTCTTATGCAGATTATTCTCTCTTTATATACTCTCGCGGAAATATTTTTTTATGTGTCCTCATTTATGTGGATGATTTACTAATTACTGGAAATTCACTACCCACTCTCAATAAATTCAAAGCTTCCTTGAATAAGTGCTTTCATATGAAGGACTTGGGTCCTCTCAAATATTTTTTAGGTATTGAAATTGCAAGAAACCCTTCGGGTTTATTTTTATGCCAACGAAAGTACACTTTGGAAATTCTTTCTGAAACTGATTTGTTAGGGGCCAAGCCAGCATCTACACCTATTGAACCTAATCATCAGTTAGCCAAGGATATTGGATCTTATTTCGATAACCCAAAACGATACCGCAGACTCATTGGTAAGCTGATCTACCTTACTCTTACACGACCTGAGCTCGCTTACTCTATTCACACGCTCGCTCAGTTTATGCACGCTCCTCGCCAAGCTCATTGGGATACGACTATGAGAGTTGTTCGATATCTCAAAGGTAATCCTGGTCGTGGTATTCTTCTTCAGTCTAATTCTCCTCTTGTCCTGACTGCATACTGTGACTCCGATTGGGCCACATGCCCCATTACTCGGCGTTCTGTTACCGGCTATTTATTTCACTCGGTGGTTCTCCTGTTTCGTGGAAAACAAAGAAACAACATACCGTTTCTCGCTCTTCTGCTGAAGCTGAATATCGTTCCATGGCGATGACTTTATGTGAACTAAAATGGTTATCTAGCCTCCTTCGCGATCTTCAGGTGCCTATCACACTCCCCATTTTATTACATTGTGATAATCAAGCTGCTCTTCACATTGCTGAAAATCCTGTATTCCATGAACGTACTGAACATATTGAAATTGATTGTCATTTTGTCCATGATGCATTTCAAGACGGATTTATTTCTCCTTATTATATTTGAAGCGAACATCAGCCGGTCGATGTTCTCACTAAAGCTCTTTATCCCACTCACTTTCATCGTTTAGTTTCCAAGTTGGGCATTTCAGACCTTCATACTCCAACTTGAGGGGGGTGTTAAGGATTAAATTTCTACTATGATTAAGATTATTATTGTTAGGATTTATATCTCCTAATCCATGTATATTTAGTTTATTAGTTTCCTAATTATAGTTGGTTTAGGATTGATCACACATGATGACAACTATATAATAATGTACATTTTTTTACAATAATAGACAGAAAACAATAGATTGTTTTCCCCACTGGAAACTTTCATTAATGTAACTTATCTTATCTGTATGAAATGAAAATTACTTTGGTTCCGTTCTAAAAGAAAAGAGCTTATTAAAATTTATTCAGTATATCGATTAAAAAGAAAATAAGTTTAACTCGATGCTTTTTATAAAAAAAAAAGAAAGTTATGCGGATAAAGTTAATTCATTCATAATTAATAAAATCATAAAATATAAAATTATCAAAATAAAAAATATATTTTTATTTTATATTTGTACGAGTACTTTTTTATATAATATTTAAGAATATTTTCACTTCTATTAATCTAATTAATTGTGAATTAGCTTGATGTACACGGCATTACATGAATACTCACGGGATTATATTTAGAGGAACAGAGAGAGGTTCAGTGAATACTAGGCAATCCCTGTCTCTTCCATCTTGATTTTATTAGTAGATGAATGAAAGAAAAAGCACAAAAAGACATGCTTTACTACAAATAAAATATTTAATTTAAGTAATATAGCATTATTACAAAAAAAGAAAAAACTGTGAATGATTAGAAAGGGGATTTTTTCAATTCCGGCATCAAAGGGAGAAGAAATTATTTAGAGAATGATTGTGAGTTTTGATTGATTAAACTAATGTTTCCTTTTGTTATTCTTGTCTTGTCTTTCTCTTGTGTTTAATTTTATAATCTCATAAATAATTACTAATTCAATCTATTGAATAAATACAAAAACAAGAACTATGCATGAAGAAGTCGTATGGCCCATAATCCAACTCTCAAGAAAAGAATCCCAAAGATAAAAAACCATATAAACAAAAATTATGCCCTATAGGTATAGCTCAAATTGTTTTTAAAAATGTATAGTTTATATTATGAGTTAAATTGTTATTTTGAGAATTTAAACTTTATTAATATGGGAATAATTTCTTTTGGATATCAAGTCTTGAGCCGTTAAATTATCATGATTAATAATTTTTATCTGAATACTAAATAGTTAAGTGAGAGCTATAAAGACGAGAAATTTTATCTTTTTAGTACCCTTATAAACAAAAATCACTTCTTTACTTGTCTTTTTTTTTTTTTTAAGAAATATGTCTTTTGTGTCACTAATACCTCCACTAAGTAATAATTTTGTTACTGCCTCCCATCAAATTGCCCATCATAAATATAAATATAAGTTATTTTAAATTTACGTGCAAAGTTAATTATTAAAAGCTTTGAGAGTAATATAATTTCTAAAATAAATACTATTATGAATAAATAATAAAAGATTGATAATGAGAAATAAATAATAAAATTAAAAAATTAGTAAATTTGAAAATTACATTTTATCACAAGTAAAAGAACTTGCATTCTAATAACTGAAAAAAATGTGTCATATTAATATGTAATATTAATTTATTAGTTGATGGCACTTACATACTGCATTCTTTATAAGAGTGACAACGGTGTGGTTACTGACCAATTAACTGATATTGATATCGATACTGAATTGATTACTGATCGGTAATACTGAAACCGTTCGACAACCGATAACCGATTATCTTATTTTTTCAAAACAGAATTAAACTTAAAAAATAATATATATAATCAAATTCATTTACTAAAACTTATCGATTTCTTTATCGGTCAATCTTAAGTAATATTAATCCATTGGAATTACTTTCGGTAACATAATCAATTATGTAATCGGTCGGTTATCTATCAAAATTGGAAAAAAAAATTATACCGCTACCATCCTTAATCTTTTATATCAAAGATCTTGAGTTTGAATAAAATTAATATAGTAAATTTTTTTAATGAATTTTTTTCATTGACATAAGTTAAAGAAATTATATTCTAATAATTCATGAAAATATATCAAATTAATATATGTTCAGATAGTAATTCATTCGTAAATCGCACTTTATAGACTGCATCCCTCATATACCAATTGAGTTTGCGCCACTGGCTGAAATTCCCCAAGAGGAGAGAAGTTGTTGCGCGTGTAGTCTTTGAGGTTCCTGTAAAATCAATATGGTATAATTTTTTAATGGATTTTTTTTTTTTAGGGGAAATGGATAAGTTTCAAATTGATGTTTGAAGGAATTCAAGCATATTCTTGGTAACTTATAATCATTTATAAGATAAGATATTCCAACAACATAAAAAAAAAAAAAAAAAAGGAAAAATTTTTTTCTTTAAGAAACAAAGGTGAGAGAAAAATCTTTTCCCAAAAAATAAAGGTGAGAGAAAAAAGAAAGAAAAATAATTATTTCTTTCATTATTTAAAGAAAGCATTATATTCTTTCTTCTCATCCATGATCCATATCCCTCTGTCCATTCATTTTCCTCTTTCCTTTTTCCCTTCTACAAAATATATGATTCCATCATTATTTCAGTTTCACTCCAAAAAAAAAAGTGACTCTTTGGTGGAGAAGAACAAACAACGAAGCTTCTACAGAAAACCCTCTGAAATTTCTTCATCAAAATCGAAACTCCCATTTGTTTTTTTGAGAAAAGAATCAAATTTGTTTGGTGAAATTTGATTAGGTACAAGGGATTTCTTCATTTAAGGGTTTGTTCTTAGCTTAGTAGACAAGTTCTTGATTCCAATTCTTCACCCAATTTCTGAAATTTCTTCAATTTTTATCCAAACCCCATCTCTCTACAATGAACAGAGAAGTAATCAGAATGAAACCTAAAGTCGGAGGATTTATATCTTCTCCGGCGAAAGGTGGTGGAGGCGGCGGCGGCGAATGGGAGGTGAGACCAGGAGGAATGTTAGTTCAGAAAAGGACTGTAGATTCAAATCAAAATCCAGCTATTGTTCCAACCATTAAAATCAGAGTTAAATATGGTTCAATTTATCATGAAGTCACCATTAGTTCACAAGCAAGCTTTGGTACTTTCCCAAGAATCAATCATTTTTTCTTTTTTGCATATTAATTTTTCTTTGTTGAAATTTTTTTTTTGATGAAATTTGTGATCTGGGGTTGTTAGGGGAATTGAAGAAAATTTTGGCAGGACAAACAGGATTGAATCCACAAGATCAGAAATTAATATACAAGGAAAAAGAAAGAGATTCAAAAGTATTTCTTGATGTTGCTGGTGTTAAGAATGGATCAAAATTGGTTTTGGTTGAAGATGAATTGAGTAAAGAAAGAAGGTTTATTGAATCAAGAAAAACTGCAAAAATGGAGAAGGCATCAAAAGATATAGCAGAAATCAGATTCCAAATTGATAATCTTGCAAAACGGGTAAAGAATTTTATCCTTTTTTTTCATTGTGTTTGTCCAAACTATAATTTTTCTCCCTATTTTTATAAATTACAAACACATATCATTTATATAGGTTCATAACTAATTAATTCTTGCTATAAATATCATTAAAAATAATAATAAGAAAATTACAAATACATATCATTTATTTAAGTAGAGTTTAATTTTAAGAATTTTTATCGGGCTTTGCAACAATTAGAGTGATTTTATGAATTTTTTTAACTTCCGTAGAGGTCAAAAGTCTGATTTTGGCCCTTGTTACGAATGAATATAAACCATGAGAATGTATTTGTAATTTAGACAAAATAAAGAGGTGAAATTAATTATAATTTAGATAAGGAAAAAATGTTATTAATCCTAAAAAATTGGTCTGCCTGGCTTTAGATTTTTGTTGATAAAGTAAAGAGGGTGGCATTAAATTAAAAATGGTTGTTGTAATGTGGTGGGTGGCAGGTTGCAGGTGTTGAATTGGATATTCATGGTGGTAAGAAAGTAACGGAAAATGTTATATTGAACTTAATTGAACTATTGATGACTGAGTTAATTAAGCTGGACGCCATTGACGCTGATGGAGATGTTAAATTGCAGAGGAGAATGCAGGTATTTATTTTTTACTTTTATCATACTACTAATTTTTGTGCATATTTAACCATTTTGAGCGGTCGGATCCTCTAATACATTGATTCTCTAATACACTCTATTTATAGTAATTTTATTAATAAAATTTTGAACAGGTTAAAAGGGTGCAAAAGTACATAGAGAATTTAGATATGTTGAAGCTGAAAAACTCAGGTCTTGGGAACAATAATTCCAAAGTGCAATTACCAACACAGCACCATCATCATCCCTACACAGTCTTTACTGGAGAAATGCATAAACAACAAAGGCCAATTCAGAATCAGATTAAGGACCAGAAGAAGAAGCAGAGAGATTATTATAATGAGAAATCTCCAGGCCCAGTAGTGGTAACTACTAAATGGGAAACCTTCTAATAATAAACATGAAAAAAAATTATAAAAAATCAATTAAAGTTCTTAGCAAGATTAGTATTTAAATTTGCACATAATAGTATTATTTTTTCCTTGTGGAATATGGATTTATTTTTGAATTTTCCTTTTTCGGAATTATGTATCTAGATTTTGACATGATCCCCTCTTTGGAGATGATGTGTTTGTTTCTATGGCCTTTCAATTCCTAGTTGTATGTATTTACCCCCCAAAAAAAAGAAAAAATCATAGTTGTATGTATATATATATATATAAGTTGGTGGTGGATAAACATTATATTATAAGATATAAGAGATAGTAGTTCTACTTGGATTTGTTCTAGAATTTTTAATAAAAAATTAATGTTTTTACAACTATTACCTTAATGTCATTCTTTTCTTTGTCTTCAATACTGGTTGTGCGTCGGATTCTTTTATACCAATATACAATATTGAGTGTACACTGTATTAGTTTTGTAATTAAAATATGGCCATGCTGATATAGCTATTCCTTTCCACCATATCACCTACCTCTTGTCCTCTACCTTCCCCACCCCAACAAAAGAGAAAAAGAAAGAAACAAGAAATGAATGGGACCATGCCAGCTTATTTGGTAGATTTGGGCGGCTTCATATCACTAACTAGTAGTATTGAATTAGTTCTTGTTTGTGGGGGTTGGGGATAATTATTTGTTTAGTTGAAGCATAAACGTCACTATTGCTTGTTGGTTGCAAAAGACAGAAGAATAATACTTTTGAAGAAATCAATTTTTATTTTTAATAAAGAAACAACTAATCAAACAATAATCATAAAAAAGATTGTAGTTTGACTTGGGAGGGCATGTTAATGGGCTTCTTTAATCAACTTTAGGTACCGCTTTTTGCAATATTAATTTCCCTATTAAACAAGAATTTATGTCCTTAAAGCCGACCAAAGCTGACCTACACAATAATTCCTCCCTTGTTTAGTACCATTATTATTATTGTAAATTATATAGCCTTATAGTGTGTAGTATTTGGATTGGCTTATTATTATTAGTATTATCTTAAATGATGGCTTTATAAGTGTAGTAGTTTTTCTATATATCTCGCACAGATTCTCTAAGATGTGTATCGAATTCAGCACTTTTTTATCATTAAATTACTATTTTACCATTCTTATTGTATGTTAATATACTAAAATAAAATATCTCTCCACCTAATATCTTTTTCTATTCAAAATGAGTTTTGAATTCTTATTCCATTCTATTGTTTAGACACGAGGTCAAAATGAAATGATAATTTTTTTTATAGCTGATAAATTGCAGTATTCAGATTGAAAATTTCTGTTATAGATAAAGTCTACGTCTTCATTCAGGCATCATGTAGCATGTATGACTCTTCTGATTGTTCGTCTCAATAATTAAAAAAATAATCAACAACAGAGGTGATATAATTTAATACAAACAAAATGATCCATAAATGGAGGCATGCACCCTTACCATAACAGAACTTTTCATTTAAATTAGTTCTAATTACTTTAAGTCTTATTTATTTTTTACAAATAATTTACATTTTATGAAAATTAAGAAAGAAAAAAGACTTTTTGCAAGAAAAGTTCAATGTAAAAGGAGTAGTAAATATAGCAACTTGGCAATAAAGGGAGGTAGGAAAAAAAGTAGTAGAATAATTACTAATAAGATGAAAAGGTAGGTAAGTTCAATCACAAGAATTAACCTTCTTCTTCATCATTAAAAATGATTGAACTTGTCTCTCTACCTTCTACGTAAAGAAATACGGGAAAGAAAACTAACCAGCACTCTGCCTTCTTTAGGGTTTCCGTTAGGTGTTTGATAAAATGCTCCAAAGAGAAATTATCAGTTTCTTATGCCTGTTCTTTGCACCAAATAATTTACTGCGCCATAATAATTGGCCTCCGCGCTACGGGAGAAGGAGAGCTGCAGCAGTAATGGTATTGGCTGCGTGAAACTCGGTACTAAAAGATGAAATCTCTCATCACATGGTCTTATCAGATTATTGGATGTCCAAGTGAAGAATGTAAATCATGGTCAGGCACTGGTATGCACAAGGAACTACCCCGCATTAAAGATGTTGAAATTTTCACATTACCACTATCAAGATTTGAACATTGTCCTTAGTACCAAATCTGCAACCTTAAAACTAATTTACCTACACCTATGCGGGCTCGTGTGAGCCTTCTCTTACATAAGGAGGCGAGTGTAGGATGTTCTTAACATTTTCTATATTTTTATAAATGTTTATTTCTTTAATAGATTAATTTCAATTTGATCTCTAAACTTATGAGATATTTTTCAATTAAATATTTCAAACTATAAGTGTGTTAATTTAACTTTTATAATTGAAAAAATGTGTTAATTGAGTACTCTTATTGGAAATTTAACAAGGCTTATATGTCAAAGAAAAAAATTAAAATAAGAAGGATACAATGGAATTTAAACTATAACGTGTATCTCTTTTTAATAAAAAATTAGTCACAAATAATATTGACTTATACTATTTGTAGACGCCTTTTGATTTTATCATTATTGTAATTTTTTTTGTAAGATGAACTAAAATTGCTATATTAACCTTACATATTTAATTTTTTAAAAATTCTATTGTGTTGACTCCTTTTAGTATTTAACCATTAAATCTTATACAGAACCTCAAATTGATATAATATAATTATATTTTCTTTGAAAGGGATACAATAAGTTCCTTAATTGAAAAATACATCTAATTTAAGGATCAAATTGAAATGAACCTTTTCCAATTTTTTGGCATGATTTTTCAATTTTATTCTCCTTAACATCTTTAAAATTTTCTGTCCTTTATATATATATATATATATTCATACTAATTATACTATAGTATAAGATTTTTACCCTTCAAATCATAAATCTAATTTGTGATAAAATAGTAATTCAATGATAAAAATATAATTTAAAAAAATTAGAAGTCTTGAATTGAGACTACATTCCTTCTCCAATCTATAAAAAAAGAAATTTTTTGGGTTCAAAATCCAAATATATTTTGCTCATTTCTGAAATCTCTTGCTAAGAACAACGGCCGAGTAGATGTCTTTGTAGAATATTTATTTATAGCCCAATTTTAGTTCAACTTGAATCCAAAAGGGAAAATGTTTGGTCCAACTACACATACGACCCAACCAAATAGAACGCTACTAAAAATCCTCTGGAAAAATGTCCAAAACTAATTAATTATTTCTTTTGTAAATAATTTTGCTATCCCAGTCTTTTAATCTTGATTATGTTGCTGAATTCAATTATATAAAGGATTGATCCAACAAATAAAATAAATAAAATAAGATGGAGACCCCATGTCATGAGATGAGAGCTTGTAGAAAAGCATTCATGTCCCGATGGCAACATCTGCTAAATTTCATCCACTAATCATCATCCAATACTAAATTTGGACACCAACCTTGGTGGAATTTAAAGAAAAAAGAAAAAAGATTTCCCCCCCATTACTCCCTCTCTTTTGCTTTTTATTTTTTTTCCAGAAAACATTCAATTTCTGATTGGTATTCTTTATTTTTAATTAACTATTTGGTATTAATTTCTAGGGAAACTTTCTGTTTTCAAAAAGAAAAAAAATATATAATATAATAAGTTTTGAGAATCTAAGAATTATAATTTCAATTGATCAAAGTATTACTAAAGTTTTTTTTTTTATTTTATTATTATTTTAAAATTTTTTTAATCAAAGTACTACAAAGTTTATTCCTGCAAGACAACAATAAAAATGATTAATTCTATTTCTTAAACGGACATTAATAATTAGTAAAAGATTTTAAATTTAATTTTCAATCTTATCACTTGGACCGCAAGAAGAAAATCAAATAAATACCTTAAGTTACAGCGTTTTTTTCTTTCTTTTTTTCATACGCATGGGACTATCCCTTGCGAAATTGTGAATCGACCCAAAATCTACTGCTCGATAAAAAATGAGTTAAATGACTAAATTATTCTTTGTCACTTATCTCATAAAATTTTCCTTAACTAACTAATATATATTTGGCTTAAAATATGTAGGGGATGGAACAAAAATCATATCCATTAAAAAATCTCCAAGAATATGACCAAAATTAGCCGATTATTCTTCAGATTTAAAAGGATAATACTAAGACGTATGTGTTAGTAATGATCATATCCTTTCAATTAAAGAAATTAATTGAAAAAATATACAAATATTACCTCATTTAAAAACAGGCACTTAGCTGAAGCAAGTACTAAGGCAAAGACAAGTTTCTTTTTCCTTTTGTATGAGGAGCAAAAGACAAAGCTTATTATATTCTCTCCCTCCCTCTATTTATTTTTTTTATTTTTTGGACAAGACACAAGTTTAATATATTTTTTATGATACTTAAATGACAAATGCATGAGGCTTTACGAATAATAAAAATCAAACACTATTTAAACTCGACAAAATGAAGTCAAAAACTCACCAGTGCGTCAAAGTTGCCAATTGGCCGACCATGATTTTCTTTTTAAATTAAGAGAAATAACTATTTTTTTTAAAAATGAACAATAACTAATAACTAATGAAAATAGCATTTCCATTGATTGACATAACTGCTCTTATCTGGGCTTTTTTATCATGAAAAGTCTTAAATTCGAAACATTTATATAATAAATATTTATAATTCAAAAAATACTGTTCACATGAAAAGTCCATATTATATTAGAAAAATCAGCTTTAGCTATAAGAATTTTAGCCTTATGATCAAGAATGTCAACCTTAGCCAAGGTTCCTCTTAAAATAATTTTACTAATAAATTTTACATAAGGCTTACAATGTGCCACATTGGCAGCCGACCACAAAGATGAGAAGTACAAGTGGAAGCTTATCTGAATTTAAGATTAAAAAATTAATTAGGATTTCCTTTTCAAATTTCATTCAAGAATAGAAAATAGTAGAAGTAGGTTAGTCTGCTGATCATCATCGTATAATATTGTGTAGTTTAATGATGTATATATCGTCCTTTTGTCTCAAATGATAGAAGCAATATTAGTACAAAAAGGATAAGAGTGCCGTCTATATATGATGGTGTCATTTTCCTCACACACCATACATGTTTAGTAAAAAATTATGAATTCAAATTATTTTAAAATAATTTAATATCTTATATTACTATTTGAAAATCTTGTACTTTTAAATCTTTCTCTGGTTAATATCTTTTAATATAATTTTTTTAATATCGAGTTAAAAGAAAATGTTAGTACATTGATTTACTTATGGATAGAAACGTTTTCTAATACTAAGTATTAAGTAACAATTAAGGAATGAGGCCGTTTTTGAGGAAGAGTCAATTAACGGTGTCTTTACATGAAATGGCAAGACATTTTTGGTGTTTTTGATGCCTTGTTATTCTCTTTGACTGAATATTTAAATTAGAGCATGCATGAATGCATGTCGTCCAAATTAAGGTCAAAATCATGCTTATTTATAGTTTAACCTTAGCTGTTTTGTCTTAATATATTACATTACATCGGAGAGAGCACACAAACTATATTCATGTACTTCTCTCTTGTTATTGAAAACTTTGCCACTGGCAGGCTTTTTTAGGTCAATTGGGAATGAAATGCATGAATCACACATGCATGCATGTACCTCTAGCTAGGGCATTTAGCTCAATTTCATTCATACGCTTAATTTTGTCGATATTGGTTTACTTGTACGAAGTCTCCATATAAAACTAACACATAAATTTTGCGTATGCATGCATGTGAGGTCGAAACGTCTATTCGAGTCTTCACGGCGTCATAAATATTTCTAATTATGTGATCATTTCGTAATACAAGTCTATATAAATTAATTAAGATTGTATAAATTTGAATACCTTACATTTCTCGGGAGTCTAAAATTTACTGCAAATTTTGAATTTAATGGATGAATATTGAGTCCTAAATCATATTTAAGTCGGTAAAAATGCTATGAGTGAAATAAATATTAATGATAAGTAGTAGTATTTTTTAATATTAGAGGTATCATACCCAATAGAGAGAAGTATATAACAATTGTTGGACATTTGCGGGTGGCCCAATATCATGACTACCATATTAAAATTTGAATTTGGGCTTAGTTCACCCCAAAATGTGCATAAGAGGGGAAACTGCGTAAGTCTTTAATAAGAAGTAATTATTTTATTTAATTAACCGACGTGAAATTTTCAACAACAACCTTATTATAAAAGAAAGGTAAATGGTGTATATTAAGTAGGAGTCAAACTCCCAATTTAGTAACAAACAAGATGATTTGATGATCATCCTCGAAATCCAAGATATGGTATAGTATAAGGTGAGGCCATTATGCTAAGCTCACCACACGAACAGAATACGATTTGGTCGGCAAAGTATCAAACAATTTTTGATATTCAAAAGACGTACGTATTTTTGGCTCTTTTGTTTGTCCAAAACCAACTCCCAAATTCAGGTAACAAGAATACAAAATAATTATAAAAAATAAAAAAAAGGAAAGGTACAAATTACAATACAATATGGACACCATACCATGCCTTTGCCATAAAGCCAGCCAGCCATCCAAATCCAAGACGAATTTTGCAATTACAAATAAAAAGACCAAATAGAGTTTGTCATCTTCTCCATTACGTCGCCGGCAGGCAGTTGCAATGCTTGAATGGTCTATCCATCCGCCTCCATTTGCACACAGCCCAAACCCAAACCAAAACTCCCTCCCTCACCATTGCAATATTTTGTCCCAATCTCTACATTTTTTTAAAGATTTATAACAAAGGTTTGATATTTAAGGACTATAGTTTTATTAACTATAAATTTTTTTAATCAAAGTTGAAATAAATTTTCTTTTGATAATAACCATAAAATCACTTGAGAATTGGAATGAAAGGCTCATATTATAAGAGAGGTTTGTTAAAACTCCAATTACTGATGATACAGTTCGGATGCTCTATAACATTTTCTGTAACACTCTCTCTGTAACATTCATAGTATTTGAGGTAAGTTAAACCCAAACTCAAACTCTAATAATAAAGAATTTCACACCTTCATTACTAGATCAACTCTTACCCATTCCATTATAAGGTCTGATATGATTTTATAATTCATTCTTCAATTAAAAAAAAAAAAAAGAGTGAGCTAGATCCCATTATGACATTTTTTTTTTTTTTTTTGTGGGTAAGAGCTCCCATTAAGACCTTAATAAACAAAGAAACATTACAAAATGAAAGTCAAAGGAAAGTAAGTGAGTAACATATACTTTATTATTTTACAAAAAAATGGAAAATTTTTCCCATGTCTCTTTGTATGTATGTAATCGTGTTTGGATTCGCAAAAGCGAATAAAAACAGAACAAAAAAGAAATGTGAAAGTTGTGCTAATTGGACTTAAACAGTCCATTCATCATGAATAATGCTATACAAGTATATCAAAAGAAGGATAAATAAATCTAAAGCTTGATCAAACATGCCATTTTGGTTTGACCATGAGATATTCTACTTGAGATTATGGTTGAAGATAAGCTAACTATCTCACCTACATGTCTTGCAGTGCAATAATCAAACAGGCCATTGATGAGACTTTAAATTATCAGATAAATCAAAAGAATCATTAATTAATTTGTAATCATCGTCCTCATCTTCATTGTTGTTTTTATGAGAAATAGAAATGGTGGAAGTTAAATCTTTAGCTCTCTGTGCTTGTTTTTCCCAATCTGTTCTAAGCAAAACAAGTAACATGGTAATGGCGCATGAGCCTTGTGCTGCCAAAAGACCAAGCCAAAGGCCTCTAAAATCAAAACCCACATAGAAACTCAACCAAATTGCCACAGGCATTCCCACAAGATAAAAACATCCTAAATTGATATTAGCCCCCAATTTAGGACGAGCAGTGCCTCTTAAAACTCCACAACCCGTTGTTTGAGGGCAATTTCCAAGCTCACAAAGTCCAATTATAGGCAAAATCATTGATGTTAAAGCAATAATTTCAAGATCTTGAGTGAACATTTTGGCCCAAATGTTTCTAACCATAATTGAAAATGCTAATGCCAAAAATCCCAGAATGAAGCTTGAAGATAGCCCAATTAAGGCAGCAATTTTTGCCTTTTCTGGCCTATTGGCACCAAGTTCATTGCCAACTCTAGTTGAAACACCAAAGCTTAAAGAAGAAGGGAAAATGTAGATCAAAGAAGTGGTTTGAATCAAAATCCCCATTGAAGCAACAGTAGATTGAGGATTGATCAAGAACCCACTGAACAAAATCATGATCTCATACCACCACCATTCAAGACAAACAGAAACACAGCTTGGAATGGCTAAATTCAAAAGGGATCCCCATCCTTTGAAGCAATCTGAAGAAATCCCAACCCAAGATTTCTTGGAAACGCCAGAAATTGAAACGTAGATCATTAATGAAACTACCAAATTAAAATTGGTCCAAATCCCACTTAAAGCAACGCCTTTAATGCCCAAATTAAGTACTATAACAAGAAAGTAATTAATGGGTATATGAATAAGAATGGCTAAAGCAGCACAATATGTTAAAGGCAATGTTATTGACTGGGATCTAAGATAAATTCTTAATGGATGAAGAAACGAAAGGGCAATTAAATCAGGAATCGAATAAAGAATATACGATTGTGCCTCTGTTGCAATTTCATAATCTTGACCACAAAATAGCAGAATTTTCTTCATATTAATCCACAAAAGACCAATTGGGAACGAAATCGAAAGAAGCAATAAAACAGTTCTTTGTAAAGTAAGACCAAGAATCTTAAATCTTTTTGCCCCAAAAGCTTGGCCACAAATGGGTTCCATTCCCATAGATAAACCAGATAAAACAGAGTAACCGGTAATATTTGCGAACCCAATTGCTAAAGAACCGCCTGCTAATGAAAGCTCCCCAAGGCGGCCAAGAAAAAGCATAGAAATTAAAGAACGGGCGTATAACAATAGGCCAGTTAACATCATCGGAAGAGCAATGTTGGCAATACATTTGGCTTCTCCAAAAGATAGAGAAAGATGGGTTTTTTCAGAAATCAATGGCGTTGAAATGTCGGATTCTTGAAAATGAATTGAAGATAGAATTGGATGATCAGTTGAAGAAGGAGAAGAAGAGGCGGAGGATTGACACATGTTGGATGAAGAAATGGAATTTGGGTAGGATGGGAGGAAGAAGAAAGGGTTTTAGCGGCTGATGGATGGATGGATTGGCGGTTGGTTGGTTGGTGCTGGAGGTTTTAGGAGCGGGAGATTTATGGGTTGTTGGGGGTACTTGTTGGAACCATTTATAAGAGTTTCGGACGGCCCTTTTTTGGCATTTTTGCTTGAAAAAAAAAAAAGGGAATTTAAGATATAAATTATTTAACCAACAATTTCTATTATGTTTTTAAACGTTTATTAAATTTAGTAAACTTTAAGTATCTTATATAATATATTTTATGAGTTTGTCCAACGTGTGTCTTTGGGACAAATGTTAATATAAATTAACTTTTCAATTTAAAATATAAGTTTCTATAAGATTTAATAATTTCTATTGAATTTTTTATATTAGGTAAGATTTAACTCTCATATAAACTATCTCCGGTCAAGAATATAAGTTCTTTTAAACTTTATAGCATAAATTAAAGGCTAAAAAAAATAATATAATTTTTTAAATAAGATCCTATTTACCTTCGATAAATAAGGAGAGAGGAAGAGAAGAAATGAGAGAGTAAAATAATTAAATGGTAGAATTGGAAAGTAGACAATAAATACATATTAAAATGTGTAAAAAAATTTGTAATTTTGATCATCCAATTTAGACTAAAATGACTTATATTTCTGACTTGAAGTAGTAATATATTTTATTAATATACGATATGTTTTATCAAAGTTAGTGTGTGCCACATAGGCATACGTTAGACAACTCATATTTTATTTATAATAATATACACATGAGTGCACACATTAGACAGATCTCTTTTTATCCGCTGAGATAGATGATATAATTTGAATGACATAGTAAAGAGTACTTTCAATACAAAATTACTCTCAGCATGAGTCGTAGTAAATCATGTCACAATTTAATTTATACATCAAACCATTTGCTTTTACAAGTAAAGAGATAAATATACCGAGAGAGATGATGTGATTTTGAAAAATTATGTTATGGACTCGATGTATGAACCATTTGGATTATGTATCAAGCAACATTATTCATAAAGCTATAATCTTCGTGGCCTCCTTGTTTCTATAAATAGAGCATAAACATCCATGCATAGGATTTAAATATTAACTGCATAGGTAATTCAAATAGTTCATGCCATCATTCATGAATTAGGTCCATAATATTATGGACCCATTCATAAATGGGGACTTAAACCTCATAGATCATACTAATTATCTTTCCTATGCAGTTAATATGTAGATCCAATTCAATATGGATCCGATTCATGTAGATCCAAATACACCATTTATTGGCCAACAAGAACATCTCATATTAAGAAAATTAATTATAGTATGGCTCCAATCTTAATGAAACTCTTTGGATTATATGAAGACACATCATACGTTTAGTAAATACCTTAAATTCATTGTTTTCGTTAATTGAAACATGATCTAACATGTGTGATGTGTCTTATAGACCCAATAAATTCAAGGTATTAACAAGATGTGTCTAATATACCTTTTAATACATGATCCAAAAGGTCCATGTCCCATAATAAATAAATTCAAGGTATTAATTAACAAGATGTGCAATGAATATTAATCAATATAATTCCAGAAATTCATATCTTTATTTATAAATAGCATATCAAGTTTTTTTATTTTTTAAGATTTAATTAAATAGGATTAAAACATCAATAACTATGCCTGCAGATTATTGACTAAATAAATAGTTATTTATTTATTTGACTAGACATTTTCCTGCTACAATGAAGGCTAAAGTTAAGACAAAAACTCATGAGAAGATTATTGTATGGGGGGATTTGGTAATGTTGATAAGATAGGCAATTAGTGGATCAAAACACATTAAAAACGTTGTTGGACGGTTAACAAACGTTATTTCTCTCCGGTCTTTTTCGTAGACTCCCCATATTCCCATAGCAAATTCTTTCAAATTATTATTATTATTTCTTTTTTTTGTTGGGTACTTCTTCCATTCTTTTTTAAAAAATATATGTATAGCGGCAAACCCACATTACAATGTAAACCTTTACTTAATTGACTTATGTGCATGCATCTTTGTGCAATGTATTGATAAAGTTGAAAATTACCCACCAATTATTATAGAATTAATTTTAAAACTATGCTCAAATTTATAGTCATTGTTAATTAGGTACCTTGTGTATTTTAATTTGGACATTAAATATCTAAATTAAGTTTCCGTTTAAATTAATTTTAGTTCTCATATTAAAAAACAAAGAAAACTGCTAATATTATTTTAAATATTATTTTAAAGATAAAAAATGTTGAAATTAAAGGTTAAGTACCTAAATTAACACCAAGGTAAATTATATGCACGATATAAAATCAGAAATAATCTTAAATAAAAGAAGAGAGCTCAACTAATAAAATTTCCTCCAAAAATAAAGAAAACAGAAGAGTTTTCTGTTTTATACTAATAATGTAACATAAATATATAGTTTCTCAATTGCTTTAAGCAAAATTCCAAAACTTGTAAAAACAAAAACAATATCTTAAAAAAATTACATTTCAATATCACCAGAAGATGGCCTTTTCTTATGATCATTGGAAGAAGTAGGAGGAGGAGGAGGAACAAATTTCTTCCAATACCAATGTTGACTCCAAATACCAGCCATTTCTTCAATAGGAATACCTCTTGTTTCAGGCAAAAGTTTGTATATAAAAATGGTCATTATCAAAACAAATGCAGCAAAGAAGAGGAAAAGACCAAACTTCAATTTACAAAGCATAAATGTGAAGATTTGAGCAATGAAATAAGTGAAAATCATGTTGACTCCAACATTAATACTTTGTCCAGCTGATCTTACTTCAAGTGGGAAAATTTCACTTGGTACTAACCAACCAAGAGGTCCCCATGACCATGCAAAGGCTGCTACATATATGCATATGAATGTTACCACTGTTATTGCATACCATTTTGGTAAATCACCTGGATTCCCCTTTGTACCAAATTTTAGTGCAATTGCTATTGCTATGACAATCTGCAACAACAAAAAACAAAAGAAAGGGTTTAGGGTTTACGAAAAGAAAAGAGATGAGGAGGAGGAGGAGGGATAAAATATAATACATATATATATATATATAGTAATAATACCTGACTAATAAGCATTTGCAGACCACCTTCAAGAAAAAGACCTCTTCTTCCAAACTTGTCAACAACAGCAATTGATACCAAAGTTGCCACACAATTAACCAAGCCAGTAATAACAGCTGACATAAGTGAAGCTGTATCTCCAAAACCAATAGTTTTGAACAAAACAGGTGCATAAAACATAATCACATTCATACCAGTAAGTTGTTGAAAAAATGGTATAAATATGGCAAATGTCAATTGTGGCCTATTTTTTCTCTTAATAATATTCCTCCATGGATGTTTAATTTTCTTGGACTCAGCAGAAGCTGCTAATAAATCATCAAATTCTTCCTCAACATTATCAACTCCACGAATTTCTTCAAGTCTTTTTTTAGCGTCTTCTTCTTTACCTCTTTCGAGTAAAGAATTAGGGGTATCGGTTAAGAAAAATGAACCTAGAACGAACATTGCCCCTGGTACAGCTGCACAACCTAAACTGATTCGCCATCCTTTGCTACCATGTATCTTTGCTGTGAAATAATTTAGTAGATTTGCAGCTAGAATACCAATTGTAATTGATAGTTGGAATACTATGTTAAGTGCCCCTCGATATTTGAATGGTGCCACCTCTGATAGAAATACTGGTACAGACTGCATGCAAAATACACCGAATCACAATCTTAATTTTAATATGAAAATCTATGTAACAATAAATATGCAAACTTGAACAACATATATTTAAAAAGAATAAGAAACCCTTAAAAGACTTTTTGAAAGGAATACAAAAACCCTTCGTCCATCCAATTATTTTCATAATCTTTTAATACTCAATCAAATTTCTGACACCAAAATAAATTTTTAAGGGCTAAATTGTCTTTATAAAAAAGTAGGAGAAATTGGTCTCACCCCTTATCAATTTTTTAAGGGCAAAATCATCCTATCATCTAGTTTTAAGTGATAAGACAAGTTTACACTTTACAAATTATTTTAATTTCTGAATATCTTTCTCGCAAAGAACTTAACTTTTACATGAAAGCAGAAAAATACTAAATATTATTTTCCTAAATTGAAATCTAATTGGAATGGAGGAATTAAGTGTACCTGATTAGCGAAACCAATACCTACACCAAGAAGCATTCTACCAATAATAAGCATAGCAACATTCTGGGCAGCAGCATTAACAGCAGCACCAGCAAGAAAAGTGCCACCACCGATGATCATAGACATTCTTCGTCCGAACAACCTAGTAAAAGTAGCTGCAAAACATGATGCCAAAAGAGCAGCCAAATATAAGGATGATGTGAACATTGTTAATGTTTGGCTGTTGAATTTGCAGTATTGATTTGTAGAATCAGCTCTAAGTTGCTCTTTTCTATATACATCTGGGAAAAATTCCTTCAAGAATGCAGGCATGGATGTCACACCACCTGCACACACATTAATTAATAATAAGCTCAACAAAGTTAACATATAAATTCTGTCCTGTGTAATGATCAGTTCATACAAATAGAGGGTACCGAAAATTCGTTACATAATGCAATTATGCATGTTATAAAACATTAATGGACGAGTTTTAGAACAATTTTTTTTTTTTTTTTGAAAACAAGTCCTTAAGGAACTAGAAAAAACATGATATTTTTTATTCATTACTAAATCAATTCTAAGCAGAACTTGCACTTTACACATAAACAAAATAGATCTATATGTCAAGAGAGTATAAATCTTACTTATTTGTTACTAAACCAACTCTTGCATGCCCGCAGATTATCTCATTCAATTGCATTATGCATGTTCAAATATTAAGTTTTAAAACAAATCTTTATGTTATGAGTACAAATTTCACTTATTCATATTCATACTAGATCAACTTTTGTAAATCACACAATTGAAAATCGTTATATACCAACAAATTCAACTACACATGTTCTAGTATTTATGGATGAGTTTCACTTATTCATTACCAGACCAATTCTTACTGACCACTCAGATAAAATTCATAACACAAATAAAAATCTAATTATACATGTTAAAGCATTAATGGACGAGTTTTAGAACGGATAAAGAAACAAGAAAGGAAAAACGAACCTGAAATTCCAATATCATAGCCGAAGATTAAACCACCCATGGCAGCAACAACACATGTAACAAACACTTTAAAAGTAAGTTTGCCCGGGTAGGCTTTGCCACTGCCGGGACCAATGCCAGTCCCTACTGCCATTCTCCTCTTCTTCTTTATTCAATCTCTCTCTTTCTCTTTCAACAGTAAAAGAAATAATAATAATAATAATAATATGGAATAATGCAAAAGTGATAAACGATGAATGGAATGTATATAAACCCCAAATTTCCTATATCTGCTCTACCTAGGATTTGCATGAATTTGGGATTTAAACTGACTTACTAAATAATAATTTATCCTTATCCTTATAGTATTTGGACCTTATCCTAGATGTTTAATTCAAAAAGTTCTTTTTTTTTTAATTTTATATTTATCCTTTTAATTCTTTTTCCTAGCATAAACAGATCATGAATCCTTTTCTTATACAAACTAAGATTAACCTTATGATAACAATTCTATCCTTAATTTGAGTTTTGAATATTTGGATAATATGACTTGCGGTAGAATTTTAATTTTTGTTTGGTTTTAACAAACTTTCCCAATAATCTTTACCATCCTCATCTTTTTTTTTTCTTTTTTTTTAATTTGGTATCGACTAATCCTAAAGCAACACAAAGTTGACATGCGATAATAAAACTTTTACTTGATATATAAGATGAAAATGCCTGAGTGAGTCGCGCCACACCTTTGCTCCCTCTTTTTTTTTTCTTTTTTGCGCTAATTCTGGTCCCTCATCTTAACTACTTAACAAAATACCTCAAAAAAAAAAAAAAAGCGGAAAGAATTGTGAAATGACCAAAAATAAAAGAGGCCTAAGAAGCTTTGCTCTGCGGCCCAAAAATATAAGATTTCTGTCCAAGAGTAAGATGGGTTGGTTTAGCTTGGATTTAAATAATGGCCCATATTTTGGGACATTTGGTTCAGCCCATTTGGAGCCCATCTTAAACTTAGGAGCTAATTACATCTACCTTCCTTGAAGTTTGTACAAATTACAAACAAATCCTTAAAAGTTTATCAAATTATAATTTCTCATTTGAACAAATTAAACGAAATTAATCCTAGTATCTCAATCTATTATGAAATAAACATTCCTTAGTGACAATAAATATTAAAGACCCAAAATTCCCTATTAAAAAATAAGTTGTTTTTTTTAATATAACTTTTTATTTAATATCAAATACAAGAAATTTATAAAGATTTTAGACAATTAAAGAACAACCCCAAACTTAACATTCTACAACAAACAAGTTCTTCATTTCTATTTTTAAAAAAATTTCTTCATTTATCGAAATTCTCTAAAATATTAAATGACATATTTGTTCATCATTATCTTCTAACTACTTTTAACGTTTCTTTTAACCAAAATCAAGAAATCCATATCTCAATATCAAACCAAAAATCTTGAATTCAAATGATATCCCTTTCCGATTTATAAGAAATGCTATTTTCATCTGAAATATTATATTTTTTTTTAGCTTATGCCACAAATTACTTTGAAAACAAAATATTTTTAATCAAAATACCGTATATACCCATAATAAATTAGGAGAAATAGACTATAAGAGTATAATAAATGCATAAAGATATAAGTAAAAAAGAAAAAATATATAAAAAGACTTATATTCCGAAGGAAAGTAATAATAATAATTGAAATATTTACTCCATTCTCCCTTCACTTTCACAATCCCAATTATGCCTAAAACAAGATAGATTTTCCAGCATAAATCAATGTACAATAACCAATTAAATTGAGATTTATTGGGGCAGAAAAACATTCGAATCTAATGAAAACCAAATTAAGCAAGAAATCCATTGCCTTCCTTTCATGTCTAACAAATTCTATTACAAGCGCCGCAAGGAAATTGTACTGTAAAGATTTCATGTTTTTTTTCTTGTTTTTAAGCTTTTATTTTATTTTGCCTGTTTTTCTCATAATACCAAGGGCCACCAAATAAATACTGTCCCCCACCAAAAAAAAAAAAAACCATAAATAATATCATTTTTTTTTTTTTGGTGGATATTTCCACATTAGGAAAACACTGTTTATACATGTGGTCATTGAGAAATAAGACAAGCCTCGCTGTCCAATTTCTATCCCTTCATGTTTCGGCTAGCACATGTATTATTGTGTATCATCTCTTCTTTTTTTTTTTTTTTTCTTTAATTCAGCCAAAAAAAAATTTTTTTTTGAGGGGGTATTTTCTAGTTTTTTATAGGATGAAAATCTTATCCATTAATGTTTAATTCTTTCTCAACACTTTATAACTTTTGGCATTCTAGTTTTTTTTTTTTTTTTTTTTTTTTTTTTTTTTTTTTTTTGAAGGGGGCATTCTAGTATTTTAAGAGAATGGTTGTAAAAGTATGGTGTAATTTAGGAAGATTTTTAAATTTTTTTTGTTAAAAAATAGTTTTTTAATTTTTTATGATAAAAATTAATAGTGTATATTAGTAACTTATGGATTATAATTTAGAAATGCAATTAACCCTAATAGTGAATGATATATTTGCATTAATTTCAGTTGCAAATAGGATAATATTAAGTAATTAGTGGACTAGCTCCTATATTTGTTTTTATGCAAAATATATTTATATATTTATTCTAAAGAATCTCTAGAGAGAAATATATTATTGGGGCGAATAAGAAGGTTTATCAAACCAAATCCTCACTTTAAAATAATTGCAAAAGAATTTGGTTCTTTTTTTAGTTACTAACCCTACTCTAATCTTTGTTTATTATAGGATGCTTAGCTTCTAATTATTTTTAGGTATGAGAAGAAAAGTTCCCTTCCAAAAAAAAAAAGAAGTATGAGAAGAGAAAAGATTAGATCAAAAATTTGAGTGTAGGAATAAGTGATGCCTCGAATATGTCGTAAACCTACTCTCATGCTTGTCTTATTGAAATTCCAATTCCTATTATTGGAATACTGTTCAATCATTAATAAATTTTGTTACTATATATAGATACCCTTTGCATTCAAATATATTGTTAATTATTCCCTTTGTTTCAATTTCATCAAAAGAACTATGTGAAAGTGTTTTCTTTGATTTGTTATAATAAAACAGTAATTTAAGATAAATTATTTGTCTGAAAATTAAATCGAAGTGGTCACTAATATTTGATTTTTGTCGGAAATTTCACATTGATTAAATATTTAAAAAAATAAAATCCTTGTAATAAATCTGAACAATCATCTTTTCTTTTGATACCTCTTGGGATAGAATTAAATCTAAATCCAAATTTTAACATGCAGATTTTTACTGGGACAAATTTGAGACTGCTTAAAGAAACACATCATATATCTTATTAATTTTCTGATAAATCTTCACTATATATGTATAATAAGGGTCGGGAATTAGAACCCCCAACCCTATATATATTGTCTTGTTGATCCTATCAATCTTTATCGATTATTAATTCCTAGTTATGAACCTGGTCCACGACACTAATAATATATATCCTATGAGGGCCAATATAATGTCTCTTTCCTATGATCCTCTTCACTAGGTACACTAGCCAAAACATATATATAAATCAATATAAAGGGCTCCATTGATTCGTACGTTAATGAAGAATAGCTCTGACTTTCGAGGTTTATTTTCTCCTTTCCTTTTCTATGTTGTCTCAATTATTTCTTCTTCTCCATTGAATCATTATAAGTTGCAGAGAGAATAAAATTGCAACTTGCCATTCAAAAATTTTTTTCAAGAAACTTGATAACAGCTAAATGCAAGCTTTTCTATACAGTATGTATATATTACGTGTGCCGTTATTTTGAGTACTTAGTTTTCAACCCCAGAAAGACAATAACTAGAAAACCCTAGCAACCTATCCACGAAATTCCCACGCTTTCACTTTTTGTCACACTTCCCCTTATATACCCATGCTTCATTTCTCCCCCCTAATTCCTTCACCAACCTTGCTAAACCATCACATATTAATCCCAACTCGCCCTACCACCATATCATTTTATACTTCTGAAAAGTGTTCGATATTCAAAAATACACAATCATGATTCGTTCCCTCAAATATTTCTAAAAAGTTGTTCAGTATTCATTATTATATGATTCAGACTCACTTTACTAAATTTTTTTTATTCTAAAAAGTGTTCGGTGCTTAATACTATACATCCTCATTCACCTTATCAGATTATTTTTTAGATATCTTTAGTATTGAAAAGGGCAGGACCTTTACTAATTCAAATTCAGCCTAGCATTTATATTGATCATATATAAATAAGGCTGACTATCCACATCATCATCCTACTAAAATGAGCCAACAAGTTGACCAGTCCACTACTGATCATCATCAACACCAACCCTTTCCGTCTCCTCCTAATATCATTCCCCATCCTCCACCCCCGCCTCCGCCTCCGCCGCCGCCTCGAGTCATAAAACAAGGGGAAAGGAGACAAGCAAGAACCACAATGGGTTCAAGTTCATCTCGCCGTGATCAGAGCACTTCAACAGGTGGAAAACACCCAATGTACAGAGGAATAAGAAGCCGGAGCGGAAAATGGGTATCCGAAATCCGAGAGCCACGTAAGACTACACGTATTTGGCTAGGAACTTATCCTACGCCAGAAATGGCAGCTACAGCTTATGACGTGGCAGCACTTGCCCTAAAAGGTAGCGATGCTATCCTTAACTTTCCTAACCGGGTAAGTTCTTATCCGGTTCCCGCTTCACCTTCGCCGCCCGATATACGTAGCGCGGCTGCAAGTGCTGCCACATCGATTATGACTGCGGAAGGCGACCGTGGAGATGAAGAGGAGAGGATCACTGAGGAGATTGGTAGTGGTGGTGGCGGTGGTGGCGAGGATCAAAATTTATTAATTAATAATAATAATGTGGAAGAGTTTATTGATGAGGATGAAATATTTGATATGCCAAATTTGTTGGTGGATATGGCTGGAGGAATGTTGGTTAGTCCACCTAGATTAATATCAATGGATTCTTCACCGTCTGATGATATTCATTCACCGGCCGATGGAGATTCTGATGCTGATCAAAGTCTTTGGGGTTATTTTTAGTTTGCATTATATATATTTAATGAAGTTCTTAGAAATAATTAATACTCATGTTTTTTTTAATTTGTCACATTTCAGACATTATACTTCTTTTTCAAGAAAATACAAAATTTTAGTTTTTTTTCATACGAAATATAATGCACTTCAAAATAATCTCTTTTTCGTTATTATTGATATAAGTTTCTATGTTAGAAAAATTAAAAAATGTTGAATATTATTTTTTTAAAATGAACAGGTATTATAAGAGAAAAAGTTCATTAAACGTAAAAAAAATTACATATGTTAAAAAAAATGACAAGAAAAACAAGACGAAAGATATTTAATTTCTACCTATCTTTAGAAAATGCGGGAGATTGTCAATTGGTGAAATTTAATTTTTTTCATATATTAGAAAAAAGAAATATGTAGTTCAAACTTAAAATTTGTGACTAGATAATTGGTAACTAGTGTTTCTATAGTCAAATTACTATCTTACTGTTTCATCAAATATTTATGTTATCTTGATTAAATTGTGATGATCAACTCATGAAGATGAAGTTTGGAAAGAGATGAAGAAGATGAAAGGAAAAAGAACAGTTAAATTTTTATTTTTTTTTGGTACACGTTTTGAATGAATGGTGCAATTGGAGATATTGATGCAGCAGAATTTAATAGGAATTATAAGTTCGGGGTGGGGGAGGAGGAGGAGGAGGAGGAGGGGTTCTTTTTCTTTCTGGAATATACATATACATACATAACTATACATAGAGTTATGGGAGGGAGAGAGGGAGGGGACATATCTCTCAGGTCCAGCTGACTTCTGAATTAAACCGACACTGCTATATATGTGTATTTTTACTTCTTAGGTAATAAGGGCCACCATGTTTCTTTTTTTTTTTCTCTTTCTTGATTATTATTATTTTTTTTTTGGAGAGGGATATATATATAAATGGTACGAACATGAGAACATTTAGAAGTTGATAGTTAGGTCAAAAAATGGGCAAAAGATAGAGACAGTTAATCTTTTAATATAAGTCATGAATTCGATTCTTATAAATGGTATTTCAGATTAGGCATTTGGTTAAGTAAGAGTTGTCTTTTACTTGTGTAATCTTGATGGATGGAGTTGACAATAATTTTTACTAGTTGATAAAAATATCTTACAAATAGAAAAGGAATTGAAAATGCTTGCATGGGTATAACTTAACTAATTTTGGAGTTGCAAAGGCCGTTGGCAGTGACAAATTTCAACCTCCTTATGCACATCAAACCATCTTAAGCTTCCAGTCTACAATACTGTTGACTCACCATAATTAACATCCTTCATTTGAGCATCCGACAATTTAGTAAAGATCTTGAAAATGAAAGACTTCCCTTTTTTATACAGAAAAAGGGATTAAAAAACATAGGATCAATTAATTCAACAACTACTAAAAGACATTATATATCAGGTTTTTGAGTGGATTAGACGTTAGAGGCATCACAGTCATGTTTGAAAGTTTTGGAGACAGAGAGAAAATATGGGTTAAATTGAAGTCCTACTAAGGTAGGCTGGTTCATCTTCTATAGACACTAGACAAGAGAGACAACATGGAGATCACTCCTTATCCCCACACTCATATCAGATGCCACACATTTTCTTCATTTCAATTCCATTTCACTTTTTCTCTGCTTTCTATTTCTTTCTACCTCTAATCACGTAACATAAAGTATTTATTATTTAGGGATACAAAAGACTCTCATTCATTTAGAATCGACTTATAAAACACTTGCAAAGCATAACTCTTATGCAAGGTCTAAAGAGTTTTGACCTAAGCGTCTCACAATGCTATAAGATCAAGAATTCACAGCTCTAAAATATTCGCAACGTGCTTACCCACTATATATGTTAACTAGATTCTTCAACCTTTTGAATGAATGAAAATATGTTATCCATCTATCCTAATTTCGGTTACTTTTGGATAGCATTGCTAACTATTTTGGTTTCTAAACAAAACTTCCATTATCCTAAATCCGATATTTTAAGATAACCCAAATGTGAAAATGTCCAAACCATCTCATATATGAATTTTAAACCTGAAAAATAGAACTTGAATTTATTTTCTTTCAATTTTAAAATGAATTGAGATATGAGATTTGAGCTCCTATCTAATCTCACCATTTGTTTTCCGCAAGAGAAATGAATTAATATGATGATATATAGTCAATCTAATTATATATTTTCTTCTTTGAGGTGAATATAACCAATCTAATTATAGGAAAACACATCTTCAAATTCAAATGTGCATGTAACAAATTCCTATTATTTTTTTATTAGGAAAAACAGCAATTCCTAATTATTCTTAAATGTACAAACAAGAAATAATCAACCATTTTATGAACAAAGTTAGGTGTTTTTTCCTAACTTTCTCTGTGGTTACCAATGAAGACTTTAATTTGTTTACTCAAATTAAGCCATATGTTATGATGAATACAATTCAAGTATCTTTGACTGTGCCTTTCCCTACCAAATATTATATATTTTTTTGGAGGAAATAATATTAAGAAAAAGTACAAATTATAAACTCAACCAACAATGGACTAACTCTGCCAAACAACCCCTAAACCCCCCTCCCCCTACCCCCCAACCTCTCGTCCTGTAGAATAGAATAACATGGGGGCAATGGCAAAAGAAGATGAATGTCGACGGTTGTTAGGTATTCTGTTATTCGTACAAACCATTGGATTTTTTTAATTTTTCAATAATGAATTGAAGAGGTTACTGTTTTTAAAAAAAAATTAAAAAGGAAATAAAGAAACCACCACCATAAGCTGAAATATTTTCACATAAAAAATAATCTATAAGGAATCTAACAATTTAATAAAATAAAAACCCTAAATCAAGTACTAATATAGGGCAAGTTAATATATTGTGTTGTGAGTATCCCCCCTCAATTTGATACAATATTGAGAATATATAATTTGTGCAATGAAATTAATTTGGAAAATGACCAAATAGGTCTTTAGGGTTTAAGTTTTGACATTATATAATATCTTTAAAGTTTATTTTATGAATCTTAAAAATTTTACAAGTTCTTGTATATGATAATGTGAAGTGTAAAACAAATATTAACCCATTTTCTCTTAAAAACTACCTTTGAGGTGCAATTTTAACAAGAAATAACTTTTATTTTTTTCAAATTAAATCTCTGATGCATTTTCGTTTAAAGAAAATGACTTATAATGGCGCTTTAATTTTATGGTGTATTTTGAACAAACTATAAAGGACTGAAAATTGATGGATCCTTATGAATATTGTAATGTGATGTGAACTTATCTTAGGATAGGTTGTCGACTGAGTTTCTGCTCTTCTTCTTCTTTCTTTTTTTCCTTTATTATTAATTGAGTCAAATGAAACATCAATGTTAAAAGGATGTTTTCTAGTAAGAAATGGACAAAGTTTTGATTCATGAAATCCAAAAGAAAAGATGAGAGCCTTAATTTGTGTCTATTCTCTTCTCTTATATGTTGTGGGGTTTTGTAATATTACAGCCGAAATCCTCTACTTTGAAATGACTTAAAGCAAGTTTGACTATGATACATTATATATCACCATGGCCGACATAAGTAACACTCTCAACACTTCTCTTCTTCCTTGAAATCACAGCCCTCTCTCTTCTTCTATACATGGAATAACTAATTAATTTTGTGCCAACAATATTCAAATTCACAGATACTAGTGATCATCCATGGTCTTCAGTGAAAGGTTGTTTCACAATATAATAATATAAGATAAACGGTCATCCATTTAACTTTTACATTTATCATATTAAAAAAGTTTTAGATTAAACTTTAATTTGATAATGAGTCAAACTCTTCGTGTATTTCTGGATATCAGGAGCCTCTCGCAATTAACAAAAATTTAATATATGATATTTTGAGATTTTATACTTCTTAAGAAGCTCTGAAATTAGATTAATATACTTTTAACATAAAATACTTTAAATATCTTTTATTTCAAGAAAAAGAGAGAATTTAATTAAGAATGAAGAGATTTCTAGTAAAGAGTTATTACAATATTATTCAGGGAATGAAATAATGAAATAAAGTTGGGAATTGCGAGAAACATCTTTTAATGCATCCTCCTTTTAATAACAATTTTATTAATTAAATCTTATAGAATAATAGATCAATTTTAAACTCTAAAGAAAAATTTTATCATTAAAAAAATATACTAAATGATATATTAAAAAATGCGTTAGACGATTCTAAATGACATTATAAAAAAATTAAAGATATAAAAGTAAGTTATATTATGAAAATCAAAAAATAATAAAAACATCATATAATTAAAACGGAGGGACTACAAATTAATAAAACAATCATAATCAAGTACGGTAGTATGTGAATTATATATTTCTATTTATTTTCATATGAATTTATCTAATGTATATCATAAATTAAATATATATTTCTATATTTCTTATAAGAGGTATTACCTGTTTCTTATATTTCTAAATTCAAGGATATATAACCTTAACTAATTTGAATTGACTTAAAAAGCGCATACTCAATAATTATTTTTTTTAGTTTTAAAAAAAAAGATAGTTTACCTCTAAAAGATTTTAACAAATCTAAAATTTTATAAGAAATTGTTATATTTTAAGCGAAAATGTGATAAAAATTTTCTTTTTTACACACAAATACGCGGTTTAAGAGGAGAACATCTATAAATAGTAATTGAAATGATTAGATATGAATTTCAAGCCGACAGTTGAAAGTTGATGAAATTTTTTTGAGTATTTTGAGCAGGTCGTTATGATCATCACAAAAACACATATATAAACCAAAAAAGCAAAAGCAGCCCATTTCTATTTTCTAACTACTATATCTAGTTTTCAAAGATTCTGTTATAATTAATTAAAGCCCATTTCACATTTGTTAGATACTTTCGCTTCATATGTCAAATGGGAGTAAGAGGTATTGAATTCGTGAGTTCGAGCCACTCATAAAACAGTTTTAGATCATATGACAATTTTATGTTACTGTTTAAGAGTTTTGTATTCTCTAATTCCTTCTAAAAAGAAGATTATGCTATAATTAATTTAAGGGCCATTTCACATTTGTGTTCAACACTTGAGACAAAAACTCTTGAATTTAATATTAACTACCCAAATCTTGATTCCATTAATAGACTAGTAGATAATATCTTCATACAATAAAATATATAACTGTTTTTTATTTTTTATATTTATATTCCAATTTGGGCAGCTGACAAAGAGTAAGTAAAATGATTCATTCCTCTCTTGAAAGTTCATGAAAGTTAATATAATATTTAATTATATGTATGCTAATTCAATTGGCCATATTCTTTTTGTACCATTCATGGATTCATTTAACTTGGATGTTTTAGCACTAATCAAAAAGCATATTTTAATTATAATAAGGTGTTTGATAAAAATATATAAATCTTATTTTGGGCTTTTTTAGAAAAAAAAAAAAAGATTTGGCCATATTTTGATGAGTATTTGAAATGGTTTGCTTTGAAGGTGTCAAGACAAGAGGAGATAAAGAGCCACAAAGAGATGTCCCCCAAGTTAGTTAAATCATTATGTTATGGTTGGTGGCTATGATTATTTATTCTTCCTTTTTCTAGTCTTTTTGGATTATTAATCATACAAAATCATTCACTTCAACCTATTTTTCCAATTGAATGTTCACGAAAAGAAGCCAAATTTTGGGAGGTTTTAGTGCGAGCATAGTGAATTTTATCATTTTTTTTTTCCTTTCAAAGTACTTCTGGTTCGGTTGATAATCATCTCCAGTTAAACTCAAAATCATCAATAACATTTTCTATAATATTTCTTTTAAAATATTTTTTTTTTAAAAATTATATTTTCGTGACAATAGAACTTATTAATTTTCTATTTTAGATCCTATAGAAAATGTTATAAAGTCTTTAAAAAAAATATTGTTATATAGGATCAGAAATATTATTGAGAATTAAAGACATATCAAACATCAGAAGTAAAACATTTTTGAATAAATTTATAAATAAAAATGCAAAGTTTTAGGGAAAATATATATATATGGTCTTAAAATAAATTTAGAAAGGAATTATTATAAACCATTTTTATTACCATAAAATTCAAAAAATACTTTTTTTTTTAAAAAAAAATCCAAAAAATACTTTGGGCATTAGTTTGCATACGGCTAGCAACCTAGACTGAGGCTATTGGGCCTATCCGGCCTGATCTTGCTTTCGATCCACCAATAGAATAACAGTGGGCTTTATCCAGGATTTACTGATAAAAAAAGCCACTGCTGCAACGGCCCAAATCTATGTTAATCTAAGCCCACGGATATTATCTAAAAATGTATTGGGCCTCCACGTTTTCTAAACTCTTGTACAAATTGGTAAAAAAATCACTAATGACTATTAAATCCTCGTTGTGGAAAGGAAATTTACAAAATTATTTGTGAATTTCATCATAGAAGAAAATTTACATACAACTCATGAAAATTTTTATTCAAAAAAATAATAATATAATAATAAATTCTTATTGATGTACAAAATTTTTTAATATAAATTCTAATAAATAATTAACCTATCAAAATCAAGAGATGGGGCAAAAAGGTCATAATCAAGAGATCGGTTTGGAATCAAAAGAAAAAGAATAAAAAAGGTTAAGAAAAGACAGAAAGGTTCGAGTCCAGGGTGGCAATCAAATCAATTATATATTGTCTAAGATTATGGGGATATTAGAAATCATATAGTTGGTTTCCAATTATGTCACGTTTATCATATGCGTTTCACCAGCTCAAACCCTTCAATCCTTGCCCCTTCCTCATCTGGAAGCACAAACAACTTCCTTCCTACTACTAAACCCCTCACAATCATTCCGGGCTTTTTTTTTTTTTTTTTTCTCCCTGAATTCCCAATATTTGAATCTACTTACCTCTGTTTGACTGACTAAAAAAGTGAATCAAGAAGATAATTATTTTTTTTAATTTTAAATTTCAATATTTAATTTATTATTTATGTTTTAAAAAATAAATCAAATTTTTAGAATGCGAGAAAATGAATGAAAAATATTGAGATTATGAATATTTAGGTGAAGATGGTATTATTATTTATTTCTTAAGGATTTTAACAAAATAATAATAAACATATTTTTTAAATGAATAAAAAAGATATTCAAGACTCTTTTTTTTTAGTAATCTCATTTTCTTTATTCTTATTTATTCATTTCTCTAATACTCAAGATATTTTTTTTCAAACTTTTTGTTGGTATATTATTATATAAAAATATTATATCTTTCCGAAATTAATTTATAAAAGTGGTCTCTCTCTCTCTCTCTCTCTCTCTCTCTCTCTCTCTCTCTCTCTCTCTCTCTCTCTCTCTCTCTCTCATATAACATGAAAATTATTTTTTTTATTGACTTAGATGGAAATTAATTTTATTTTTAAAAGTACGTAAATGAATATCAAATTAACGAAGAATGATGTACATAAATAGAAATAAAATTTCTTTTAAGAATAAAAGTATGGAAGTTACAGAACTTATAGATTTATTTAGTTTTTCTTAAAAATAATATATTTAAAATGTATAACCCTTAAACAAACATAAATTTATATGAGATATTTCTATGTAATTTAAAATAATCATTAAATTTTGGGTTAGAGAAATGCACTAGAATCATTTTTGCTAAATTGATATAAAAATATAAATTCATTATCTGATCGAATTTTATTAATCTGAATATTTGAAAAAGAATTTTTATAATTTTTCTTATTAACATTATGGCATATCTAAATAAAATAAAGAATTATATGGATTTAAATTCTGTTGATTTAAATTCCAAATAATTATATTCTTACCTCAATCAAACAGGCTTTAATTCATTAGTGTAAAGTTTATAAATTTTTATTTAAAAGGGAACTATATGCATATGTAGTCTTCATACCAAATTACAAATAATGAAAAAAATAATAACCTCCAAGATATTCAAATGAATAATATTCATTTTATGTTCTTAAATTAAAAACTACTCATATGGTAATAACTTAAATGGTGATAAGTGCCCTCAAATTACTTTCGATTTTTTAACTACTTTCTTTGTTTTTTATTTTATAGCCTCACTTCTTTTGGCTAATTAGTTTTTAACCATCTTAAATGGTGATTTCTGGATTAAAAAATATATACGTGACTTAAATATATTCACGGCACATGCTCACCTCTTAAAGAGAGTAAATTTAATTACAATAAATTTATTTACACGTAAAAATTCACACACTTACAAATTTAAACTACTGTTTAAATAAGATGTGTAGATCATGTGTTGATTTTTGAATGAACAGTGGTTTATTACAAATTTTATTCTTCCTATAGATGGGCACACGTGAGGATCACGTCCGCCTTTTTGTTCAGAAACTACCGCTTGAGGTACTAAGAAATATATTCAACTAATAAAAAAAAAGTAAAGTTATAAAAAGTTTTAAACAAATGTGGCTATTTTTGAATAACTGAATAATTGGAAATAATTAGAGGACACTTATCAGTATTTTGCTGAAAAAAATTACTAAACATTCTTCTTATAAAATAATAAGCAGCCATTATTTAAAAATGTGTATATCCCAAACTATATCTCATGTAATAAGTAGTAATACATACAATAAACAATTATTAAACAATTTATAATAAATAGCTTGTTGCAATATTGTTATCGAATATTTACCACTTGAACACAGTTTTAAAATTATATACATAATTTCAAATCCCATCTACATATCCTATTAATTACAACCGTGTATTTTTTATACCGAACACTTGAAAACATATTTTTAAAAAATTTGGGTAATAAAAGAAAAGTTATTTATAAACCTTACGATGATGATACATAAAAGTTAACTGCTCGTTCACGCACTCACCGGACCCAAATTGGTAATTATAACTTTCTTCGCATTTTGCATATGTGTATTGTGTAGCACCCGTGTGTCCACTTTCCTTAAAAAAAAAGAAAAAAAACTCCTGGTCTCCACTTCCAAGACAAATCCTTTTCAGTTAGTCAAACTCAATTTTGACCCAAGTCTTATCCACCTGGGCTCCAGATGGTCTCCCACTGCCCACGTCAGCTTCCAAATACCACGTGATTAACCACTCAATATATCCTTAAAATGGAAAGCCCCACTGCCTGGCTGGCATCCGTGTTCGTTCGTGTCTATAACGTATCCCCCCAACCCCAGCCCCCGCCCCCCACATCATTCTATAAAAACGCTTCCCATGCAAAAAGTTTTCTTCATTCAAACATTATTATTCCAAATCATCACCCTAAAAAATGGATCAGAATTTCAGACGATTTACCGATGAAGAAAAAATCATATTATCCTCAAACAATCCAAAGAAAAAAGCAGGAAGAAAGAAGTTCAAGGAAACGAGACATCCAGTATACAGAGGCATAAGACGAAGAAAAATAAATTCTAACAAATGGGTTTGCGAACTACGCGAACCAACCAAACAAGCAAGGATATGGTTAGGAACCTATCCTACAGCCGAAATGGCAGCACGTGCATACGATGTTGCAGCACTGGCATTACGAGGTAATTTAGCATGTTTAAATTTTGCTGATTCCGTTTATCGTCTGCCGGTACCGCCTTCCACAGACGTTAAGGATATCAGAAAAGCAGCAGCCAAGGCTGCAGAGGCGTTTCGGCCACAGGAGTGTGGCGATTACTATGAAGAAGAGGGTTCTGCTAGTACCGGAACCGGAAGCGATGATTCTGGTTCGGGTACTAATAATTTGAACTTTGACAATGAAGCGAACTCAGAAAAAGAGATGAAGATGAAAATGGATGGTTTCGAAGGACAGTCGTCGTCATCGGGGAGTGGTAATAATTATAATAATAATGGTTATTTTATGGATGACGAGGCGTTGTTTGATATGCCTGGGTTGATGACCAGTATGGCTGAAGGCCTTTTACTATCTCCACCTCACTGCTTACAGAATGATTCCAATTGGGATGACGTGGAGAGTAATGCTGACATGTCGCTGTGGAACTTTCCTTTTTGAGTCACTCTCTCTCGTATATAGGTTAAGCATGGTAGTATTTTTTTTTAATTAAAAAAATGTGAAATATGCATCCACGTGTCTTTTTTATTACTATGTGGAAGCTTGATTAGGTGCTGAAGGTACAAGAATGTAATAATATATATCCAAACAAATTTGTAACAAATCATGGGTCATGGCCTCTTTTTTTTTTTTAAGTAAATGAAAAAAAATTATATATATATATGAGTAATATAGCAAATATTAATCAGTTAAGCCTATTAATCAGCTCAAGCTTGATTCTTTATTACTACTTTTTAGATATATATAAGATATTTTGAAGATTATTTTGATAATTTTGATCATTGATTGCTTTCGACTATAATTTAAAAGAGATTGAGAGATATAAGAACTCACGATTACAATACAAGATTGAAAATCTAGCATAAAACAGTATTCAAAATAATTCAAACTTAAAATTTCTTAGGTAACATATTAGATAAAAATATCTAGAGAAGGCAGTCCCGCCATGAGGTTAAGAATAAAGAAAAGACATAGAAGAAAAAGATAAAGCATATATAGTTTTTTTTTTTTTGGGTATATTGGGAGAATAACGTGATTCGAACTCATAATTTCTAGTTTGATAAAGAGTGGTTCCACCAATAAATTACTATCTTGCCACGAATCATATATATAGGTTGTGTAATTCAAGGGAAATAAAGTTATATAACTTGTAGCTTAAGAAAATTGGGAGTGAATTGAATTCTATTTGGTGTTCAACTCGTGTAAATTTTTCTGGACTTATTCCGGGTTGTGTTTGTGTCCATATTGTGTTTAGGTTGACTATTTTAGATATCCAACTTTTCATAGGCCCATAATGCCAATAAAGTCTTGAAAGAGGACCAATGTAAAATTGAATTAAAATTTAAATTGATGCATGAACTTAATAAATGTGCACACATTAAAACTAAAATCAAAAACAATTTTTATAATTAATATCTATTTTTTAAAATAAATTGAGGTAGACTTTTTCTCTTTTCATTTTCAAACTAATTTTAAAAGATTAGAAAGTAGAAGATTTGGAGCTTTTTTAATTAGAAAAAGAAAAATTGGGGAAGGACTCAAAATGGACTTGCTCGCTTTATATGACTCGTCCTCCTTTAACTCGTAGGCTAAAGGAGAAACAGCAAGGAAGAAAGGACCAGAAACTGACACTGGCAAAGATAAATGTCAAATTCTATAAAACACATGTTTTGTCTTTCACGTACAACTTATTTTTTCTATTTTCATAGTTGATATATTATGTCACATCGAAATTTTTTATTTCTCATGGTAGTATATCTATTTATTGATTTTGTAAATATAGACCGAGGATGGAATCGGCTTATTTCACATTATGATTATACTACCTACGATCAAGAATATAAGTCTTGGACTTTGCACAAGAATTATGAATGAAGAAAATAATGCGATTTTTAAGATATGATTTCCATTCTACCCTCAATAAATAGAGAGAGAGAGAGAGAGAAAGGAAATGAGGTAATAAATGAATTTAAACATGGTAAAATTGGAAATAGATAATAAATACACATTGAAATGTGTAAAAGAACTTATAATTTTGACCATCCAATTTTAGCTAAAAATACTTAAATTTACGATTAAAGATAATATATCTGTTCGTTGATTTTGTAAATGCAGAATGAGGATGAAATCAACTTTTAACTAAGGGGTTTGGAATGCTTGATCCAAATTAAAGCGCTTAACAACATAATATACAATATCAAGCTCAACGCAACCAAATTTACTCGTGAGTTATAAATCGTTATAGGATGAACGAAGTTATCCTACAAAGAAAATGAGTAAACTTAAGATGTACTCTTCTAAACTCTATACTTTTTATATTTTCATTATATTCTTTTTAATCCTTTCTGATTTAAGTATTATATTAAAGTATAAGACGAGATTTATTTCTCGCTCTGAACTTCCTTGATGTATTCATATATATATATATATATATTTGAAAACTTTTTATACGAAACTTATTTTATTCATAACCAATTCATTTTTTCATCTTTCAAATTGAAAATTTTAAAATGAAATATAGTTCAAATACCGCCAACCCATAAAAAAAAAATTGGTGTACCTAAACTACAATAAAGCACCCTCTTAACCAAATTGTTCCACATAACTGCAGTATCAAACCTAAAAAAATCAGGCATCATTCTGTTACATTTATTTTGTTTCGACAAAATTAGAGTTAATTTATAAGTGGAAACCTCATCAAGTTAAAGCTAACTCCTATCTAAAAATACCTACTTTTGGCTTCAACTAAAACGGGAAAGAAATATCATTGTCACACATTAAAAAAATCATTATAAACTAAAGTAAAAGCACTTTTAATAAGTAGTTCAAGCCCTTCAATAATTGGACAGACAATTTAATTTTGTACTCATAATCTATTAAATTATGACTTAAAAACTTGGTCAGTATTGATCAATAATTGGAGTAACATTTTTCTAGTATATCAGTAGAAATGCCTATTAACTGATTAAACTGTCATTCTTTCGCCTTTTTACTAAAGTACTCTGTGTGAGTCGAGAGAATTTCACGTTAATTAATTTAAGAATTAATGATTTTTTAATAAATTTAAATAATTTTTCTCTTCTTAAAATACTTTTTAAGATGAATTAAATCCAAATATAATACTCTAATATCTGAAGGAGTGCGTTGGAAATCTTACATCAACTAATTTAAGAATAAGCCCGTTATTTTAACAGTATGGATTCAAAGACTAAGGATTAAACTGTGTTTAATTGGATTTTTGCAAATGAAAATTCAGAAAGGTGAGTTTTAGTAGAGAAAAATAATAAAAAATACCCTTCATCATTTTATATTTTGTCAATTTATGGGTTTTTTTTTTTTTTTTTATCAGTGATGGGAATAGCTTTACCCAATCTCTATAAGGAGGTTAAATGGTCCAATATAAAATTTCACATGAAAAGTCTGCAACTTTCTTGGGGATTTGTTCTCTTATAAATTGGTATCATCATTCACTTATAATTTAATTTTGGTTTCTCACTTTGGGTATCATATACTTTATGTCTTTATAACATCATCACTATTATTATAAGTATTCTTGCTTTATTCCTTTCTTTTCTCTTATTGGATCTTGTATTGACTTAAGCATCGGAGTTGAAACGGTTTCATCTCTGTGCAAGTTCAAGACCCCGATGGCAAGAATCTTATTATGTGAATTATACATGATTTGTTTATAAAATGATAAAATAAGAATTAAAGTGTTTTTATTTATTAATCAATGATCCTATCATACTTTGAAACATACATTTTTTACGTATATATTTTTCCCTTACATTTTATTTGTGTCATCATTTTATCACTTTGTAAAAGTAGTATTATATAAAATGTCTCCGCGGCGGACACATTTCACGGTATCTCGTAATTCAATTTGACATCCAATAACGATATGAAGCCGCTCATCCACTAACTCATATATCTCGATGAAAGTCCCATTGTACTTGTAATGGGGGCAAAGGGTATCCATCTACCAACTGTAACTGCAAAAATATATATACACTTAATAAAATATCTGCAATAATTCAATTAATAGTAATAATAATAATAAAAAGTTATCAATAATAAATATCTGTATAAAATGCTGCAATTCCTCTATGAGTCCGATGAATATCGTTCCAGCAGTACCATCCATATTAGAAACGAGAGGTAAGACAGTGGTTGACTCTGACCGTGCAATAAATACGACGCATAGATTGAATGTGTTAGCAATGACATAAAGGTGATCAGGTGTATCCATCCAATATTCAGGTGGCGCCGAACCCTCTTCCCAATTTGTCTTCATTATCAACTCTGTCACACGTTCAACTGAGCCGAACAATCACTCATATACGTTCATACGGTGCCATAAATCATAGCTCATTCTTCTACGAATTTCAACCCAATGATTTTCATCCCTGAATAAAAAATTTGATACAACCCTATATCCACAATTACCATCTCCAACCACATTCTTCCAGTTTTCTATAAATTCATACATAAATCCGGGAAATACATTGTTGAAAGGGAATGACACTGATTGTGAATCCGGATTTACAATGAATAATAAATTGGACCTACCACTGCTACGTCCTCTGCCCCTATCCCTACCGCTACGAGGCGGCCTACCTTTTCCACGAGGACTAGGATTAAAACCTGAACCTGAACCGCTACCAGACCCAGAACCTGAACCACTGGACTTTCCTATCTTCCTACGTGCGATGGAGACGTATTCCCAGTAAGACTTATCCCTTTTGGTAGAATTCGTCTTCCGTCGTTCCTTCGTGACTACGGTCTCTGGAGGGGTTGACAACGGCTGACAAGGATCATCAGATAACACCGGATATATAACACCTTTGATGAGTCGCCTAACTTCCCGGACATTACAAATTGAACAAATACTATTTTCCTGTAATAGTGAAGTGAGATCACGCATTTTGGATTACATATCTTTATCTTGTTATTCAGGAATATCATAACCAATTTCTAGTTTTCTCCAAAAAATGTCAACATCTTCCTCTTGGATTGGAATGAAATATTGGCACCTATTAACAAGTTCACATGCACATAGTAGACCGTGCGACTTCCTTAAATAATATAGATAATTACTTCCCGGTTCTTCAACCATCTAACGTGCTTTCTTTAACTCATATATTATCTTCTTTAAACCCAAATGACTAATTTTATAATTTAAATTCTTCACGATGGGATTACTCTTAGCGCCATACTTCTCTTTAAGTTTAGAAATATCCAATGTCTATTTAATTTCTGCAATTTGACATTGGATGAGAGAGTCGATATTCAGAAACACGGTGTCCAAATCATCATGACACGTTGATAGCCACAGCTTCAACACAGAATGTTCGCTCTCTGCCCAGTTCGTTGTCTCTACCACAAAATGCAACACTTGAGATGTCCAAACCCTGCAAAATTTATGGGCAAATCGATTCAACCATGTGCTAGTCAGGCCTGCTTTGCCACCTAGTCTTCAACACTTCCAATTTTCTCTGATATTCCACCTAATCTATTTCATTAATTAATTTTTTTTACGAACCATTCACGAGCCGTTGTGCCACCTCTTCATCTTTCACCATCTCTGTCAACTTGGCCAACACATTCTGATCGATGTGTCTTCTACATAACATATGATATGAATTGCTAAACACATCATCAATCACCGGCATTAGTCCACTTTCCCTATCGGTAAGAATGACTAGAGGCTCTCCTTCATTGATAATTGAACCCTGACCATTTGACATAGCAGATGTAAAATATAAGTACTTGATTTGTTCAAGAACCCATCTGTATGTTGTTGCTTGTTCATTGCACATAAAAGTTGTTGCCACTGTTAAGTTTTTTCCTGCTAGAGTGATCCCTACACATTCTAATACTGGCATGTTGTGCCTTAATTAAAAAATAAACGGGAAAATTAATTATTAACATTCACTAATATTTTTCACGGACTTAAAAATATTACTACCTATTTACTAAAAAAAATATTATAAAATTTAAATGTTTGTGCGAATAAATTAATAAAGATATCTAATAATACAATTAATCTACTATAGTACTTACCTGTTCGTTTTTTACGTTGTATCCATTATCAGTACATATGGCCATGTTCTAATCATTGCAATCGATGTCGGGTGTGCAATGACAATATCACTAAGTACATTGTTGTCCTCACAATTTCTATGGAAAACAGTGTAGCCCCTTTCTGCACTTAAGCAGAGAACTTCCTCTACCATATTTCTTCCCTGCATTCGGTTCCTCTTAATCTTCGCAACAACATTGTAAATTTTTTGAGTACTACATACATCAAAATTTTCTATTTATTAATGGAATTAAAAAAATATAAAATATTTAAATAAAGTATTAAAAATAGTTCTCTTATAACTTACATAACTGCACAACCAACGTCTTGTTCTCAGAAAAATCGTAATATATTGCGAGGTGGAACATGACTCTTCCTGGACTGCTCGGTCTGTTGCAACTGCTCCTCCGTAAGTCTTGCAGCCTGAGCATGACCGTGACTGTAAACAGCTATTTTATGGTTGTGCCTCCCGTTGTGTACGAACAATTGCTAATTTTCACTTGTTTCCATTTGCTCTCCCTTTAGCTTAAATGGACACCCACATTTTTTCGTCTCATAAGGTCCACGCCTTTTTTCGATATTTCTTCTTCCTCATCGTCGACTATTGATTTTTTATATTTTTTAGCTGAACCTCCGCACTCTCAAGCTAATGTGACATACGATCGATGGTCAAATGTTCTGGATCTCTAATACTGAGTTATGATTAAATATGTGTTGGCATTTATTGCAGTTTGTTTGCCCAGTACCAACTCGTCTTTCGGAATAAATATTCGGTCAATTGTAAATAAATGTCCAAGATCGATATATTCTTCAAACGTATTTGGATCTTCATCGCCCTGTTAATGTAAAATGGAAAGTTAATATTAAAAAAATAATTAAAAAAAAAGAAAAAAATTCAAAAATCGGAAAACACTTTTGCCTAGATGGGGCAAAAATGTCAAGGAATTTTCGCCCCATCTGGGCGAAAGTGTGTCCGATTTTTGAAAAAAAAAAATTTAATCGATTTCTTACCTCAAAACCAACAGTTTTTTGCAAAGATTCTTCAAAAGGATTCATATTTTCTTCTAATTTCGTTTTAGTGTTCAAAGTTGGAGTTTTTTTTAGAGAGAGGTTAGAGAGAAAGTAAAATGTTTGTAATAAAATATTTTCGAGTTATTTTTATAAATTTTCGAGTTATCTTTATCGGTCCTTTTAAAATTTTATTTTTTTGGGGTAAAAAAAAAGTGTAAATTAGAAGAAAATAGGCAATGAAGGAAGTTGAGATCCCAAGTCGTCCTAGTCATAAGGCGTGGACTTGGGAACGAGGAAGACTAGAAAATCTTGCAAGTCTAGTGCGCTTTCTTTCTTATTTTGTAGTTCAACTCCTATTGGATTTAGAGCTCTACATTAGCTAGCTAGCTGTTGTTTTAAGGGAAAAATCAACATACCTAATTATTTGAGTAATATTATATTATATTATATAGATCATGCGTCTACTTACTTACTTGGTCCTCATCACACCGTTAAACCATCATCTTCATCCCAACCACCAAAATCTTTCTTACAAAATTTAATAGAAAAATTTTAACATAGTTGCATTTCGACAACTTCAAAGATTTTAAAATAATATATAATTCATATGCCTAGCGCCTAATGCATTTTAATTCTTAGACGTTACCTTATAGAGTCTAATTTTGATTCGGATTAAATGATATTTTCTTCCTCGAGCTACTATTTGTTAATAAATATAAATTCAAATATAATTTTTTAATCGTTAAATAATTGAGATTTAGTTATCGTTTACTAATAAGGTTCATCTATTGGTGTGTTAATTAAGTCCAAAGAGCTAAATTCGCCAACATTTGAAATAATAAATCTATTTAGATGTTAAGAATAAATGTTCAACAAAATTTGATTCATACCAATTTAATTTCAAAAATCACACATGGACAGTTTTAAAATCAATTTTCAAAATTTTCCTTTATAAGAAATATGAATATATTTTGTTAGATAAAATATTATTCACTATCCCTTTTATAATATATATCCTACTATATATATATATATTATATACTATCGTCTAGTGTTGTTATTATTATTATTATAAAAGAAGACTTCATTTTAACTAAAAAAAAACTATAGTCCAAATCCCATTTGTTATCATAATTAGATTATTGATTATGCGTGAGAGGAAGAAAATATGGAAAGACAAATTCAAAATTTTTTTATATATTAATTACTCAATTAATTAATATTAATATTATTATTAGAGTATGAAAGTAATAAACTAATTAATATGATGATCAAATGGTGATTTGCAAAGGTGAAAGACAATCTAAACGCCTAGCCACCATCATGGCTGACAACTCACATTCTATTTCTAATCAGATTTCATTTCACCATGACTTCACTAATTTCTCTCAATTTCAAATCTTCAAATTAATTTCTTTTAATTAATATTTTCACCCTCTGCAATAATTTGAAAATCTTGTCAGAAAATATTTATTGCCAGTTCAATCGCGTGAACCGAGATGCGCGTGGTTGGCAAACTCATGCAAATAGCTAGCTACATCACACACTATTCACCATATTACATTTTTTAATAATTAGAAGGTCAACGTTTAGTCTCCTTATGAGTCCAAGAACACCCCTTATTTGTTTCCTTATACACTACTAAACACTTGTTTAGTATTTAATTATGTATAGAGATTAAAATTTGAGCTTTTTTAGTTATTTTTTTAATGAATATTTATTGAATATATTTTATTTTTAAAAATATTATAATTCAAAAGTTGTTTTGTTTTTAAAATAATAATCTTTGTGTTTAATACTAAAACCCATTATCTTTCTAGCGCGAAACTAAAAAAAAATCTCTCATTCTTCCGACTTCACCACATTGTTCGATGCTAAAATGTATATTAAAAAACCAAGTCTTAAGGTGTATAAAGAACCAACTCGACATTAAAAAAATTGAAATTTTTACACTATCATTATCAGAGATCGATCTAGAATTAATTGAACTACACTTATACAAAATATTAAAATATTATCTTATCAATGCTTCTTGTGGAGTAGTTTAAAAACTTAGCATCCAACAAAATTCTTAAGTGCTTAACTCTCTTTTCTTCTCTCCTCGATTTAAAATATTATTATTTTTTTAGTAATACTTGATTCAAATTAATTAACCTAAATCAAACAATATTAAAATAATCAAACTTAAGATTCAAAAAACAAGTAGAAGAAGCATCCAAGCTTCTTCTTCTTCTTCTTCAACTTAGTTCTCTGCAAAAAACTTATTAGCTCAAAATCCCATTCAACTCTCCCTCCCTACCTTGCCAAATTAGAGCTTCTTCCTCCATTGATATGATGATGATCACCTTGAGATCTTCACCTCTCCATCAAAGCCCGAAACTACCTCTCTCTTTCAACCAATCCAATCCAACCTTTTAAATATTCTCTCACTTAAATGCATTCTTCTCTGATTCTGAATATTTCACCAGCTTTTCAATTAATTCCTCATCACTTTTTCTTCTGTCTCCTTTAAATTCCTGTTTTTTTTCCTTTTCCTTCCAATTTTTCTTCACCAATATGGAGCTGAGTTTATCAAAGCCATTGCAAAGAAAATCGCCGCCATTGATGCTAAAAGATCATCTCCTCGATGATTTCAGTTCGTGTTCGTCTAACGGTTTCAGATCCTATCCACGTAGATCACAATGCTGTACGACCGTTCGATTTCTCGTTGAGCTTGACCTCAAATCAAAACCCCCAAAATACAAAAAAAAACCGCCGCTCCTCCCTCAATCTCCGTTGAAACCACCGTCTCTAACTAATTCCTCCCTTTCAGCTTTTCAAAGAGCTTCTAAAGCCTTTATTAACGCCGTCAAACATTTCCCGTTCCCCTCCTCCTCTTCCTCCTCCAAGGTTAAATTAGGAATTCTACCGAGAAGCTTCTCCAGAAAGCTCCTCAAACGTAGCTTCTGGAAGAAAAATCATCACAAAGAGATCCAGCAATGGAAACCGATCGAGAATTTAATGATCGAAAAATCCTCCCCGCCTCCACCGTCGGCGTTTATCATCACCGCCGCCGCCGTCGGCGATTCATCCAATAGTTCTATGAGTACTGACAGTAACAGTAAAAGTAACAGTTGGTCAGATAGTGATTTTACCACTTCAGACGATTCCTCATTGAAGGTTGGGGAAGAAGAAGAAGAAGTCGCGGTGGAAAGGAAGAAAAAGCGTTTGCCTAAAAACGAGATCGTTAGCAGCAAAAGAGTAGGCGTAACAGTCGGTGGTGCTGGTGATATTGATTCAACTACCAGCAGCAATAGTAGTACCGACTCTCCTAATACAACTACTAAGGTGAGTCTTCTAATTTAATATTATTTTTTGGGTTTTTGTTATTTAATTATATAATCCCATGCTTACAACCTACTCTTTTTTTCTCTTTGATGAATAGGCTTCCAACCTACTCACTAATCATAAAATTTTCTTTTTCTTTTTGTTTGTTTGTTTATAAATATAAAAACCTTTTTCTATTTTTGAGACATCTTGAATATTCTTTACTCTAGTTTAAATTAAGACATTAAGATTCTTCACATTTCCTAATTCATAATTTATATTACTAATGTTTTGGCATTATATATAAGGCTTCATCATTGCATAAATGACACCAAAAATCCCAATATAAAATGGTAAGTAAATTGTATTTTCCATATATGTATTATATGTATTATAAGAGAGTTTTGTTAATTTTTATAATTTAACTCGATTTAAATAGAATTTAATCTAAATATAATATAATTTGAAAATATGTACTGTGTTCTTACAATATCTTAGTAGTCATACAAAATAAATCTACATTCTCTTCTCTTAAAAGCAAAAACCCTAGTAATAAAAAAAAAATTTAATATTTTTATGATGTTTAAGTACAAAGTAAAAATCTCAAACTAAAAATAATCCAGGAATTATTAGGGGTTAGGGGAGGAAGGGTAAATTGTATAAATCTCACATTCAAATTTTATTTTTTTTAATTGAGAATCTCACATTCAAATTTTTGAACTAATGTAAAATATTTAGGAGGAATTTGAATTATTTTAAAAAAATTTGTTTAAGGGGGGGTTTTGAAATTCGAAATAAATGAAATTTTCACAGCGGTAAAGATGGAGATAAACCAGCTGGACTACCGGTGTTTCTCCATTAAGTACACACGTGCGGGACATCTGGGCAAATATATAGTACATATCGAGGTTGTGATACTTAATTACAGTTGGTGATCCAACGGCGGATATTCCGCTTTAGTTGTCTGATCTACTATCTTCTACGGAGTAGAAACTCCGGAAGAAATTTCTGTTTCGATAGACGAAATCTATCGGATAATTCCTCATGCTTTATTTCCTAAAACACCCTCCTCATTCTCTACCCCTTTATTAACTATTAAATCGTACTAGCTCATTAAAAACTATTTTAATAACAAAAAGCTCATTTAAAAATTTTATTTTGCAATTAAAAACCATATTGTGAAAATAGAAAGCTTTTGAAATCAAAATATTAAAGTTCATAAATTACAAAAGCATACATTTTCTTTCTTTTTACAATTATGAGAGTAGAACTAAATATCATTTTCTGTTTAGAAATTGTATTAAATGTATTTATCGTGTCAAATGTGACTATTGTTTTTTTGGCCTTTGATATTATGTGGATATTAATTTTTATTCTTTGCATTTAAAAATTCATAACAATTTAAAAATTAAGGGCGAAAAAAAAAAAAAGGATATCACAAATTCAATGAACAAGTTTCTGTTTGATCCGGAGTCTATTGACCCTTGTTGGTTTACTAAGCTGCATAAGATTGTTTGCTGTGGGGGAGGAAATAAAAGCCTCTTGGAAAGTTGAGTGGTTTTTTCTTATTTCATATTTTAATATACAATATATTTTAAGAGAAATGAATAATTAGAAAAATATATAATAGTTCAAACAATACGAATTCATAATTTCATATAAAAAGTTAAACAATAAATTTTGATTAAACACAATAGTACTTGAATGAATTAGGCCGTAATTCTATCCATTTAAAAGGAGCTTTTGTGTTCTTGGCATCTTGATGAGATACGGTAATTTAGTAATGAGTTATGATAAACGAAATATTTTATAATAGACGTTTTTTTATTGATGAAAAAAGAGAAAACACGTGTCCAACATTTTGTCAGGTAGTTAGTGAAGGGTGAAAAGGTTTGACTTTCTTTTTATGGATCATTAAAATGGATCTTTGTCTTGGGATTTACCTTCTCTTCTCGTGGGCCTTTGTAATCTGGCTTACAATTGAAACATGCATCCACGTAATTAAACTTTGACCCACTTCTCTATTGTTAAAATCATCCGTTTTTAATTTATTTTTAAATTATAAAATAATTTGAAATTGTTCTTCATTATTTATCATATTTATTTTTAAATTTAAAAAAATTAAAAGAAATTATTTTTAAAAAGTTATTGTAAGAGTATTTTTTAGAACTACTTATATTTATTGATATTGTTAAAAAGAAAAGTATTATGTATATTTATTTAAATTAAACTTTTTACAAACACTTATTTTTAATAGTTTAAAGAAACATAAACAATAAACAATAAAGAACCCCGCCTTTGACTTGAAAAATCTTTTTACAGAAAAAAACTCATAAATTACATTGTCCTTTATGTTTTGTTGCCAGAATTCTTCCATATTTGGAAGTACTTCTCAGGAAGAGTTAGTATATTGGGCTGGCCCATTCATTTTGTCGCTAAAATAAAATCATTTCTGATAGACCAATAATATTGGGCTCTTAAATGCTTTTAATTTGTACAAGGGCCCAGCATTTAAACTTGACTCCAGATGCCTGCATTTAAACTCTAATTATTATTTTTCCATATTAGGGATCTTTTTTTCTTTCTAGTGAATACATAAATTTCAGTAAAAAGGGGATTGGTCCACCAACAATGAATTTTTATTTTTTACTCCCTTCTTTTTTTAATCTGGGCTCCTCTTTTTAATAATGTGTGGTCATTATTTTCATATGGTTTGCATGATATTGGGGGTTGTGAATAAAGTTTGAAATGGTTAATTAAAACAGAAGCAGTGGGGCAACAATGAAGAGAAGGAACAGTTCAGCCCGGTATCCGTTTTGGACTGTCCATTTGATGATGATGAAGATGAGGCTTCCTCTTCTTCCTCTCCATTTCACCATAAACTTGCACGTATGGAAGGTAACAACCCAATAACAATTTTACTTTGGAAAATAAACTATTTAGCATACATATCCTATACTTTTAAAGTTTATTTTTTTAAACTATTTACAAATTCTTTTTTTTTTTATCTTCAAACACTTAACTTTCATTAAAAAAAAGTAAAATCAATTGCTTACGTAAAGTAATCTGAATGATTAAATGGACATTATAAATCATTTTTATCAAACAAAACATTTCTTAGGAAAAAAGTAATGCATGGAACGAAAAATGAGAAATTTGTGCCAGATTTTGAAATGACAAAGTTTATTTTCTCTTATGTTTTCTAAACAATTTACGGTAATCTAATACTCCTATTATTCTTTTTATTTGTTACATTGTGGTAATTTTCGTATTTTTTTACTTATCATGTTATGGTTCCAAGATCATAATTAATGAATTTTTTCTTATTATGCTCTCACATTAATTAATGAAATTTGCATTAGACTTGGAAATAGAAATATTGAATTTGAGTAATAATTAGTGTGACAATTAATTGATAACAGGAACTAGGAAAAGGCTGATGAAGAAAATCAGAAGGTTTGAGCGTCTCACTGCTGAATTGGAACCAGTAAACTTAGTGCAAAGAATTGCATTAACAGAATCGGATCAAGAATCAAATGAAAGTCCTCTCCATTATTCTTATGAACCCATCATCCAAGAGGATTTTGTATCCCACATGGAACAACTAGTAGTAGAAGAAGAGAATCAAGCCCAAGGAAAATCACTCCGGTTTCTTGAGCTAATTAAGGACACAATGCCCTCAATCACCATTAATCTAAACATAGAGAAGCTGTTATTGGATTTCTATAAGATGGAAATGGACCCTAGTGTCAAAAATGACATGGGATTTATGACAAATAAATACGTAAACGTAACATCTGATAAGTTATTGTTACGTACTGTTCAAGAATGGATGAATGGACAAATTGTCGAAAAGTTACTCGAGTGGGACGTGCAAAAGAACAGGGAAGCATATATTCGAGACATGGAACGCAGAGGAGAGTGGAGGAATTTGGAGAAGGAGAAAGAAGAAGTGGCATTGGAGATAGAGGTTGAGGTTTTTGCTTCTTTAATGAATGAGGTATTGGATGATCTTCTATTATCTTAGATGGTAGAGTGAGTTTGATTTTGATCTTCCTTTTCCTTTGAGGAAACAATTTGTTTCTGTTTTAGAAGAAGAACTTGGCTTCTTGAGAGTTTCTTTGGAGGCTAATGAGGTAATGATTCTCTCCCATTGCTTCTTTTTTTGTTCTCAAGAAAGGATCTTTTAACCACTAAGTTAGTTAGTGTACCCTTTTTGTAGTCAATGTCTCAATAACATGTAGTCTAGCAAGACTTCTATATTATTCTTCAAATTGCTAATAAAACATGCGTTTTTTTTTTTTTAATTATACAAGTGTCGTATTATGGATGAAAATTATATCATTGTTAATGATGCATATACAACTTTTAATCAGAAGAATAAAAATTCTACTAAAAAGAAACATAAATTATGTGCTAAGTTGAAGTTTCGTGCCAAACATTCGCCTTCCTTTTAAGTTTTGTTCGAATATTTATTTTTTGATTTGAATATTTAATTATTAAAAAATAAAATATTTAATTATAATAATTCTAGACTTTAGAAATGCTTTTGAAATTGACCTTCAGAATAAAACAAATAGCTAAATGAACTCAATAGACATGAAAGAGACATCTCTTAATGCATTTTTATTTTTTCCTCAAAAGATATGAAGCATAATTTCTTCAATTAATTAATATTTACAAAACAAAAAAAAGTAATTTAATTAGTGAGATAGGATTAGGTGCCTTTTGGACCTATCGAATAGCTATATATATATATATGTATACTGCTACTACTACTAAATATTTTGTCTTTTTTTCTTAATAATAAGAGAATCACTATACCTCTAGTTACTCATGTTTAAATTTTCATGTTCATCGACGAACATATCATATTAATTAAACAATCAGCGCAAACATGTACCTTGTCAAGATAGCAATAAATAAGAGACAAATATAATTATAGAAGTCGCCGGCATCGATTAAAATTCGAACTCAATTACCTCAACTTTATTAGACTATATGAAAGTAAGTTTGGAACTATTAAATATTATTAGTCTGTACTCATACATATCTTTTTTTAAATAAAAAATCATAAATACTTGTATATGTCTAGTACCTAATCCAAAATTACAACGACCTCTAATTGATGGAAATTGGCAAGTTGAACTCAAAAATAAAAGTCAAGAAAAGCTAGTAATTTGCGAATTGAAATCTTAACAACCATTTCAATCAACACTAGAACTATATATTAAAGTCTTAAAATTAATTATACATTGTTTCCAACAAATTTAAGGGAAAAAAATAAAAAAAAGAAGTTAGTAGAGAAGAATATTAATTAGAGTATTTGAGAAGATGCTTGCTCATGGTACACAATTGACTAATTTTTGCCAATTAATTATTTCTTCACGGATTAATTCTCCCACCATCAAGTTATGCCTAACATCCTTTCCTTCCCCCCCACACCCCCCACAAAAAGTTATGCCTAACATCCTTTCCCCAAAAAAGGAAAAATAAAAAAAGTTATGCCTAACATGTTATAACATTTTTGCCATTAGAATGTACTATGTATGAAAATAAATATTACAAAATAACATTACATAATAATGTAGTAATTTAATAAAAATAAATTCAAATCATGTTCTATGTTTAAAAAGACATCGAATGGTTGTTAGTTAACTTATTTAAAAAGTATATATATGTGTAGGCATAATTTATTAAAATAAAATTTCGCTTAACAAATTTGTCACAAATACACAATTATAAGTGTGTATACTTAGGATAAAAGAAAAAAATTTATTAAACTTAATTAGTAATTTCTCTATATAATTATAACCTAGGAAAAGAACTTAATGTGTATATAGCAAGTTGATTCTTTAGGGGGAATTCTATTATATAATAGCCCATGATACAAAATTTTATGAAGCAAAGGAACCTCTCCTAATCCTAAGTATAATGCAAAGGAAGAAATGAAATCACCTTTTACCATAAAACACTCTACCTATATATGAAGATTAGCTCCTTCTTATGAATCAAACCTTTTCTTATGAATCACTAACTTTTTTAATAAGTATTATAGTATTACTAAGTAATTTTTTTAGACAATATTTAGTTCTTCTCCAAATATTCTCTAAATTAAATAATTGTCTATTGATGGATATGACATGTAATGGTGGAAAAAGGGAAATCAATCTTAATCAAATAATAACTCTTCTTTCGCCTTTTTGTATATGTTATTTGATCTTTCAAAAAGATTCATCTAATCATCTTGCCTTTTTCTTTATTTTTGCAATCCTTGGTACCATGAAAAGGAAACAAAAAAGTATGGTACTCTCCACCCTCCCTTATATTGGCTTGGAACTTCTAATAATGTCTCTTTAAATAAAATTTCCTTAATTTTCTTGGTTAGAGGAAAAGAGAGAAAAAACTAAAGGAATGTTAATTAAGAGGCATGGTTGGGAAGAGTCCAAAATCTTCAGTATCATTTTTATATATCACTCTCATTTATAATATATTTTTAAAAAACTTTTAGCCTTTTCTTTTAGGATTTTATTTTTTTAGTATGTTTTATTAATAAAATATATTAAAATTAGTAAGTGGCACACAAAATAGTATAGACTATTTGCGCTGATTGGGAAGAGAATGAGGAAGGAAAGTAAATTCTCCCACTCCACATAAACATTTTTTCTCTCCGAAGTGGGAGGGAATAGGAAGAGAAATTTTTTTGCGAGAGTTAAATTATGAGGTATTAGAATGGATCTGTATGAATTTGGAAAATATCTTCAAGTAATATTACACTCAGATTATTTGGTTAAGTTAGGAAAGACTCCAAGTATTTCACCTACATATTTTTTTGTTCAGAGATAAAAATATTTTTAAAAGAGTAAGATTGCATTTATAACATAATTAACCTCATTGGTAAACCTTTTAAAATGAACTATGAACCAAAATATAGATGAATGAACTAATTATTCTTTCAAATCACAAAGCCTACTACAGGGATGGTAATGGGATATGTCTAACTGGGCGCTCACCCACCTCTCAACTCATCTATACTTGTTTCACCCCAATTTAATTGGGGATTTAAATGGGGATAAAAATGAATTTTGTACTCAAATTTGGGAATGGGTTGGGGACCGGGATGAGATTTTCCCCATCACCATTCGCCTATCCCCACCTATTCTCACCCATATCTATTATTTTATATGTTTTTAAAATGTTTATACTTTTTTTTAAAGGATTATTACTTGTATTTTTTTAAATTTTAATTCGTTTAATTTTATGGCATATATATTATTATTTTGTATTTATCAGAGTTATTAAAAATAATATATCTAATTTCCTGCTTGATCTCTGAAAAAAAAATTCCCCTCTTGAGTTCCCAATTCCGTATAGTGGGTTGGTTTGGATGGGGATGAAGCTAGCTTTAATCCCCAAGTGCGGGGATGAGTTGAAATGGAGATTAACTAGGGGAGGTTGAGTTGGGATGTAGATGATTTTTATATCCACATATAGGGATGGATTGGAAATAAGGACAAGACAGGGAGGTGGGAATAGGTGCCGGGGGTTTGAAAATGCTTCTAAACTTTACTTTTCACTTGAAAAATTGGGAACAGAAACTTACCGTACATTAATTCTACCCTAATCTGTCTCTATTGTTATCCCTGCAACACATATTAAAAATACATCATAAAATTTGACTAAATAAATGAAAGTACTTAAAAGAATAGTATTTTACCATCGAGCTGCACATGCTCTCTTTATCCTCTTTGTCAATACTCAAATAGAAACAAGGTAAATATAAATACCTTCCATAAGGATTTATATATCCATATTTCCATCCAACTCCCACTGTCACCAAATAAAATGTAATTATATAAGATAAATCTTAAAGTTTTGACTAATATATTTTAAAAATTAATTTTAAAAAAAGATATATTTAATAATTAAAATTTATAATAAAAATATTACATAAAATTATGTTATAAAAGACACACCATTTGGATGGTTATTGACCATAGAAGATTGAAACATTCACTTCCAACCCAACTTCAAACTTAATTTAAAACCTAACCTCAAACATCAAATCAAAATATCAAATTCCCCATTGACTTAAACATCACCAATTAGCTGTTTTTTCTTTTTATAAACATCTACTTAATTAATGAATATTTAATAAACCCTTAAATATTCACAATTAATTAATATTACTCCCATCAAAACAAAAAAACAAAGTTACAAAAAATATCATCCTCATTTTTTCGTTATTTATCATATTCACAAATCACGCTCTTTAAAAAAACACAAAATACTAAATATTTTTATTATATGAAATATGTGTACTCTTCAAATTAATTTCTTTAAAATTTTTATATTAGAATAATTAAAAGGATTAACATATATTTTTTTATATGAAGGGGTATAAAAAAAATTCATCAAATATTACATTATTTTTATTATATAACAAGTAAAAAAATACGGACAAATACTAATAAAGTGTGATAAGCAAAAATTCAATTAAAAAAATAATATATCTTCTAAAATTGTTTGTAAGATTTTTTAATATAATATTTTTCATATTATATTTTTTAAAAATTTATTTTTTACTTAAAAATTTTATTAATAAAATATATGAAATTAAAACAGATATTTTATATCGGATCCGAACTCCACCCGTAGTACATTGTGTGAGCACAAGGAAGTTCATCCCGGATTAATTATTGCTTCGCATCACTTCGGCGAACCATACCCTCTTGTTAAAGAAATAGAGAGATTCAGCCTTGTCACGAAGGATAAAAAAATTTGTAACACATTCATTTTATATCGGCCTAGTCTGCAGGACAGTCACCATGATTTACATTCTCCACCTAAGCGTCGGACAATCTGATGAGGTCCTAAGGGCCAGAGATTCGCCTTTTGATCCAAGATATATATATTTATATATTAGTACTTGCCAAAAAAATTGCCAAAATCGGGCTGAAAAGAGGCAATTAAGCTGTCAGCATTCCCTGTATCTGTATTTATATGTATATATTTTTCCATAAGCGTTACCACTTACCACCGACCTTTTCTCTTCCTCAAAAAGTTTCCTTCATTAAGGCCTCAATAGAGACCAAATCAGAAAATTTTACAACGGAGGAAAGGAAAGGGCCAAAGAGGGAAATTTGAGAAGAAAAGAGAAGAGAGATTGCAAGAGAAGTCAGATTAAGTTCTGATACTTTTCTTGTGCTTATCTCTTTGATCCCGTTTCTTTCTCTATCTTTTTTCCCGCTTCTCTGTCTCTGTTTTCTTTTTATGTGGGGTTGAAAATCTTGAAAAAACGCCATGCAATACTGAAAACCCACATAGCCATTCTTATTAAAGTTTGCGTCTTTTTGGTTTTTGTTGATAGAAATGAAGAACGAAGATCAATCAAGGTCTTTATTTGGGATTTCTTTATCTGATCGACCCTTATGGCAACAATTTCTTATTTGTTCATCTGGGTTCTTCTTTGGTTATCTTGTTAATGGCATTTGTGAGGTAAGGCTTTTGATTTCTTTTCTTCTCCTTCTTTCTTTGTAATCTCCGTCCCATTTCATTTTTGTGTTTTCTGAACATGCGATGTATTTGTTCTATGTTTGTTTCAGTTTCTCTCTGTTTGTTGTTTATTTGCCCGAATTGCTGGTTTTTGCTTTGGGGGTTTCCAGAAATTCATCTTAAAAGCGTATTAGCCATGTGGCATTTTGTTATACTTTCGGTTTGAACAGAGTTTATCATCAAGAAAAGGAATCGAAACCGAAAATAATTGGTATATGTGTCAAGGAATTGCTTGTTGAACTTGATATTTAGGATTATTGGTCTAAAAAAACGCGTTATTTATTGTCTTTATTGGCATTTTCTTGTTAACTTTTGTTAGAAAGTTCAATTTGAATATGATGATTTTCTTGGAAAAGTTTGGTAAGCATTGGCTGTACTTTTGACTTAAGTATTTCTTTATTATCATCCACCAAACAACCACAAAGTCCAAAAAAGACCATGTTTTTGTCTCTGTACTATAGCCAAATTTGATTCAGTTCTTTAGTTGTCCAATTCTGATGAATTCCACTAGTACTCCTAAATTTGGTATACTTAATGGTTGTGTTGTTGAATTCTTGTAGTTCCTTAATTTCGTATTTATTGCGGTGAGTGTAGGAGTTGGAAATTCCAAGATTATTAATGATAACTTTAACATTTCTTGATGTAGGAATACGTATACAACCGGCTGAGTTTCAGGTCAGACATTGTTTATGCTTATGTTGATTGTAGTTTTGGAACTGTTTCAGTCCCTAATGTTTTTTATATGTTTGATGTATTTGCAGCTATGGCTGGTATTTTACCTTTATACAAGGATTCGTGTATTTGGCCCTTATACATTTTCAGGGCTTCACCGTCAAGCAAATGGTGAATCCGTGGAAAACTTATGTTAAGCTCTCCGCGGTTCTTATGGGTTCTCATGGATTAACCAAAGGATCTTTGGCTTATCTTAACTATCCTGCTCAAATCATGTTTAAGTCTACAAAGGTATAATTGATTATGTGATCTGCCTCTTGAATTGGTCTTCACACCACAATTAGATCAAGTATCATATGAGCATTTAGTTCTATGATGATCTTATCTGAAGCTTTTGATTGATTTGAGCTTATTTTGTTGTTGAACTTGAAAAATAGGTTTTGCCTGTGATGGTGATGGGTGCCTTTATACCAGGCTTGAGAAGAAAGTATCCAATTCATGAGTACATTTCTGCCATACTGCTAGTTGTTGGGTTGATTTTCTTCACCTTAGCAGATGCCAATACTTCTCCAAATTTTAGCATCATTGGTGTTGTAATGATAACTGGTGCTTTGATCATGGATTCCTTTTTGGGCAACTTGCAGGAAGCAATCTTTACTATGAATCCCGAGACCACTCAGGTGCATTTGCTCTCTTGCACTAGTTCATATTACTTATAGGCTGTCACTAATAGAAAAGAAAACAGCTTCGGTGGTCATTTTTGTCGTTGACTTTAGTGGTGTTTGGCTCTTCAGATGGAAATGCTATTTTGCTCTACTGTGGTTGGGTTGCCTTTCCTACTTGCCCCGATGATACTAACGGGCGAGCTGTTCAGAGCGTGGAAATCTTGTTATGAGGTAATAGCCCTTTTTCGTACATTCGTTTCCACCATCTACTTTGAAGTCACTCAGTTCCCATTTTGTCGTGAAACTAGATTTCAGCTAAAACAACCATCTACTATGCTCTAGGCTTAATTAGTCCCTGTTAATTTACTTTAAGCACTCCCATCTGTTGTTGATTAATCAAACTAAGAAAGGTCATCACCTAATACTGGTTGTATTTCTTGCCTTGAGCACAATTATCTTACAGAAGTAAGTTATATCTTAATTGACTCCCGAGGCTGTGCATTTCCTTTCTTGAAGTCACAAACACAAACATTTGAATATATTGCACTTGATTGATGCTTCTTTTACCTCCTTAACTTTACACTTCTCGCCAGAATCAATTTTATTAAACTATGTTTAATCCTTCTACATGCAGCATCCTTATGTCTACGGAGTGTTAGTGTTTGAAGCTATGGCCACATTCATCGGTCAGATTTCTGTTCTATCACTCATAGCAATATTTGGGGCCGCCACCACGGCTATGGTAATACTATTACTAGTAACATTCTTTCTTTTTGTTCGTTGTAAAGTGATATCACGGGTTCATGTCTGGAATCTTTATTCTGTTGCAGATAACAACAGCTAGGAAAGCAGTGACTTTGTTATTGTCATACTTGATTTTCACAAAGCCTCTGACTGAACAACACTGTTCTGGATTAATACTCATAGCCATGGGAATCATTTTGAAAATGTTGCCCGAAAATAAAGTTCCTGCTCGTCTTCCAACATCGAGTGCCAGTTCAAAGCAGGGGAAGGCTTTTATTAAAGAAGCTAAGAAGGGGTCATCGGAAAGTAAAGAAGGCAAAGTAGACGAAGAGAGAAGGCCGCTAGTCTAAGCGCTCATGAAGTAAACTATTTAGAAGGTTGTTTACTCTCTTTAGGTTTTGTTTTTCTTGATACTTTAGGCATAGATATAGGAGGAATAAGAAAGGGTCAAAATATTGAGATAGTTTGTTGTGATGTTGTAGTGCTGCAAAAGGCTCCAAAATCAGTTTATTTTTGTATTTACTGATTTCTTGTTCTTTCTCTATATTTTGGCTTAATTTCGTAAGCAAATGTGATTGTAGATACAAGATTTCAAATTACGAAAGGGTTCTCCATTTTGTGACTTTGTGAAGGTTTTTGCTGCCTTAGAGATATATACATACATAAAAGACAAAAGACAATGCAAAGCAGTTAGATTGCTTACGCATCTTTTAGTACTTCTTTAGTAGTAATTTATCTCCTAAAATATATCTTGTATTAGACGATCTTGAGTGAATACATAGGGCTTTTGGCCTTGCAAAAAAATTATCTAGAGCAGTGTGATAGCGTTCAACTGGTCTATCTTATACACGTGCAAGTAGTATCCTTATTAAATTGTTTGTTTGAAAAGAGATGGTTTTTTTTAGAGAAGGGGGACTGAGAAGATGTAAATTGTTTGTGAGAATAAAATTTGACACAAACTAAGAACTTGTGATGAAAGGAAAAATTATATATATTTGGTCTAGATGGGATCGAGATTTCATTTTAGAATTAACTGGCACTAAACGTGTACAAAATTACTACTACTTCTGGCAAGCCACTTCCAAATTTCCAAGCATCACGAGCAGTCCCTAATGGCATGTAACACAGACTCTGAGGCATGGTCCCAAATCTTGCAAGCTGGGCTATTAGCTCCTTTGCGGGTGAAGAGCAGTTCGTTGCAGGGCAAACAGTTCTGTTTGAAGAACCATAGGAGGAGGTTTTGGCTGAGGGGTCCCTTGAGTTCCAAAACTTTTTCCAATACAAATCCTTGGAAGCTCGCTGTTGTGTAGGATGTAAAATGTTATACATTTCTTTGACAGAAATAGCGTTGGGCAGTGTTGAGGGACACTGGCCTCTTCCTATTGCCACACCTTTTAGGATAACCACCATACCTGTAGTGATGCTCCTCTATACTTGGGAACAACCTGGTCTTTGAGAAGTTGGTGGGATAGCGGTCTTGTACTTGGCTCGAAGGACTCTTGCCTTCTTGGCAAGTCACGTGCCTCCATACAAGTTTTGCCAGAAAGGCTCATTCATTATCGTCAACTTTTTCACGCCTAAGCCTCCAAAATCCTTTTCTGCAAATGGATTCCCATGAAATTGTATGAATCTTCTTTTTGGTCGGTCATCCCTCCAAAAAAATTGCATGTTCATCCTGTTGGACTCTGTAGGCAAAAAAAAAAAAATAAAATAAAACTTCGGAAATCCACCAACAGGATCTGCACATACTAGAAAAACCGATTGGATAGAAATTACCTAAATGTTTTGATTGTTCGTTGTGGAGGCGCTGCTTTGTACGCTTCGCCCTTTACTGGTATCCACGCGACGAACTCCTCTGCAAGCGATCGGGATGCTAGCCCCTTCTGTGTTCTGAAAACTGTTCAGAACTGATCCTGACTATCTGATAATCGGTTGTATTTCGGAGAGAGAAGGCTAGATACTAAATCGCCGTTCTAGGGTTTAGGGTTTTGTTTTTCTTTAATCAGATAAAGGATAGCCACCAAGAAAAGGTTAACATAACCTTTTATAGCTGTCAATATCAAAACCCTATCTGTCGTCTAATGACAGTTTAATCTCGTCCGTCTATTCCTATAATCATCCAATGTTGGATGAGTAATATTAAGTAATTAATTTTATTTATTCGATTAAATAAAATTAATTACTTATTAACTTACCAAAAAATACAATATGAAATCTGATTCCCTTTTTGTATATGTTCAACGAATCTGGACACAATCTAGATTCATTGAATGTGGACATTATACTTACAAGATCGTCTATGCGTGTGACCCTGTAAGTTCACTTAACGTTGGCAGTGAATGAAAAATGTCCTAGACATTTATTCACAAAGCATAAGTGGCCTCTAGCAAGACATTATGCTTATCCAAATTAAGTAAATATAATAATAACCTAGCATCAGATTTAATATTTAGTCCTTTTGTCACACGATATCCTAATTAAGTATAAGGCATGGATCAAGTCATCCTTATAAAACTTAATTAACTATTTACTGGATCACCATGCAGATTGTTCAAACAAATAATATTAATAACACCTTATTAATACTTATTTGAGCATGGCCATGCATATTTTTCAGTCTTCCTTATCAAGGGGCCCATGGATATCTCTCTCTAAAAAGAGAGGGACAAATCCCTTTCACTATCTCCAATATTCAAGCCATGACGAGAAAATAAGCCAACCAATAGTCATAATGATCACCTAATTAAAAGTGATGTTTGACTATGTCAAAACATATTTTCTCCCCATGCAAGAAACATTAGAAACATTAGGTCAAAGGACACCAAATATAAAACTGAGAAGAAATACTTATAACTTAAACCCATGCAATATTTCTTCTTCACTTTGGGTCATGTCCAATACAATATTCTCAATATGTATTTATGAATTGATTTTATATCTCATATTCATGATCAGTAAAACTTGACCATCAATCAACTTCACACTAGTTTACAAGATGTAATAAACTAGGGACAAATAAGAATAGTATTTTATTAGCTATAAGGGTTTTACTATCAAGTCACATACTTGATGACCAAGACCATAAAATACAATTCAAAAAATATATGCTTCATAAATCATAAATATGAGTCAATTGGTCTTAGGGCATATACTAACACATCTTCTCTAAGTCCTCTAGTACCCGTTATGGGAGCTTTAAGGTTTGCATTGCATAGAAATGAATTGCAGACATTACGGATTGTATAAGTATATATCGGGCAGCTCTAGAGAGACAATGTTTCTCCTGCCCTCCCAATTTCCGTTGAACTTTGGCCAAAATGAAGCTAAACAGTTTCTGAGTGAGGCACCCATAAAGCATTGGGATGCTAAGGTATAAGCCAAGGTCCTCCATTAATGGAATATCAAATCTCCTACTTAAAGCATTGGCAATCTCTAAGGGTGCATTTTTGCTCACAAAAAGTTTGGATTTATGGGTATTCACCTCCTGGCTGCTCAGGACACAAAAGTTAGAGGTAGATTGAGCCATGACTTCTGCTTGGTGGGATGAGACCTCATCGAAGAGGATAAGGTCATCGGCAAATAGTATATGGGATATTCTAGGTCCACTCTTGGAGGCCTTTACACCTTTCTATTGTCCCCCGTCAACAGCTTTGGTGATGTTTTGCCCCAAGATTTCCATACAAAGTACAAATAGATAGGGGGACAATGGATCTCCTTGTCCGAGGCCTCACCCCGAGGTAAAGGCAGAAGTTTCTCACCATTCTAGATAAAGGACAGTTTAGTGGAAGTGTCGCAGAACATGATGAGCTTGATGAAACCAAGGTTGAAACCCACCATCTGCAAAAACAATTGTAGAAAGGGTCATTCGATGCGATTGTATGCTTTCTCTTGGTCTACTTTGATGGCCATGCATCCCTTCTTCCCCTTTTTCCCTCTATGCTATGGATAACTTCTTGGAGGATGATAAGATTATCTGCCCCTTGATATTCTGGCATGAATCTGGTTTGGTTTCCCTGCACCAGTTTCTAAATATTTGGTTTAAGCCGATTGGTGATGATTTTAGTTAGAAGCTTAGACACCACATTACACAGAGCAATAGGTTGGAATTGCGCCATGGAATCAGGGAAATCAATGATTCATTCATTGCCTCAGGGAAACAACCTTGTTCAAAGGCTGATTTGATAAAACTCATCACATCTTTAATGACCTTAGTGTTTTTGGAAGAAACATGGGGGTAAGTCGTCGATACCTGGAGCTTTAAGGGGAGCTATTTGGGAGAGGGCCAGTTTAATTTCTGCTTTGAGACTGATCTGTTCAGGGCTTGAAATTCAACATGTGACAATTGTGAGAAACTAAATTCCTGTAGGTCTACTCCACCTGTGGTTTAGAAGAATAAAGATTTATATAGTAATCTCTTGCCAAAATTTTGAGCTTTTCACTATCCATAATCCATTCCCCAAAGATGTCTTTCAAGGTGAGAATTCTATTGTAGCGTCTTCTTGCAACGGTCGAGGTATAGAAGAATTTAGTATTTCCCTCTTCCTCCATGATCCAACAGATTCTAGATTTTTGGAGCCAAAATATTTCTTCTTGTTTGAGGATGTTGTTGTACAGCCTCGATGAGCTCTTTCTCCAAATCAGCACAGGCACTGGTTCACTTGTAGGATAGAGAGAGGTGAACACATTTTAAGCGTGCCAAACAACTCTTCTTCCTATAGAATATATTACCAAAAACCTCCCGATTCCATACATTTGCTTTATTTTCAAAGTGAATAATCTTCTGCTCCAATATGCCCTGACTAGTTTTCCAAGCGTCCTTGAAGAAGGTAGTATACTAATTGTGTCCGAACCAAGCAGCTTGAAATTTAAAGGAGTCCCCAGCAAGTTCTTGTTGGTTTATGTCCTTCAATGTTTAAGAGTAGAGGATGGTGGTCTAAGTGTGTTCTTGGGAGACAATGAACAGATGCTTGGTGAAATTGAAGTTCCCACTGCTTATTGCAAAAGCCTCTATCAATTCTTTCCAAAATATTGTTCGTGCCCTCTCTAGAGTTGGTCCAGGTAAATGCTGGACCTATAAAACCAATGTCCAGTAAGTTACAAGCCTCAATCATTTCCGAAAGGGTATTGGTTGAGTGCCACCAACGATTAGAACCCCCCATTTTGTATTCATGACTAAGGACTTGGTTGAAGTCACCAATCAACAGCCAAGGGACAGCAATATAAGCTCCAATCTTGGAAATATAGTCCCACGAATCAGTTCTATATTTCAGATGAGGAGAGGCAAACACAACAGTCAGAATCCAATTGATGTCCAATCCCTTCAAAAAAGCCGGGGGGATTATTTGGTTATTTTTTAACAAGACTTCTACTTAGAAATCTTCCTTCCTCCAAAAACACCATAGTCCGCTAGAAAAAACCCTTAGATTTCGAAAAGGTGTGGCCAGTGTGATTCGCAGCCAAACAAATTATGCAAGCACAAGAACAAGGGACTCGGGTCTCCAATAAAACGAGAAAATTAGGTTTGTAAGTATTCAGCAAGCTTTGTAAATTTCTAAAGAATTTCTTTGATCCTGCACCTCGACAATTCCATATCAGTATATTCATAAATGAAGATGAGTTTAGAGAGTTTTACCATTCTGGCTCATCAAAGTGGTATGAGGGTCTGGTGAAGTCTGAACTACCTCTGTGGCCTCTGTGCTGGCCTCTGCCATATCTATGTCATTGATCGGAGTCTCGACAGCACTCCCTGTATTGCCCTTGAGACCATGGTCCGGCGAGTGGGACTTTAAATCTAAAACTCGGTTGGGACGAGTTTGCACTGCTTATGAAGGATCTATTGTATTTGTGTGATATTCGGTGGGAGGGAATAGAGCAACAAGACCAACTGTTTGGGTCGGAATACTTGGGCTCAAACTAGTGGTGACAAGACTAGATTGTAGTTAGGCCAAAGTTAGGGGCTTAGGTCCAACAACAATCTAGTCCTCTTGGATCTCTTTGAGGGGCTTACATGGGGACTAGGTCTTAGCTATATATTTGGTTGATATTTTCACTTTCACCACAACAGTGGCCTTCGAGAGCTAACTGCCACAACTTTCTACTTTTTTAAAAATACCTAGGCTTGGTAAAGAAGTGGGTTGGGGGATGGCTTGAAACACTTCCCTAAGTTTGTCCACATGAGGCTTGAGTTTATTACTAGGTTCCTTATCCTTCAAAATTTCGAACCAGGATCCGGAGGAGCTGCCCCCCTAAATTTGAATCCCGCCTTACTGATTTGGTCGCATGATTTGTCATCATTCTTGGAGAATGAGCCCATTGACTTGGGGTGTCATGCTTTTTTGTTTGGTAGCATGTTTTGGAGCTTGCTTGCTGGGTGGTGTCACACTACTAATACGCTCCTTCTGGTGCTGCTCTGTGGGAGTATGTCCCTTACTTGTGCCGGATAGTCATCTCGTGGGATTGACCTGCATCCATGGGCCATAAGGGGCATCCTCTATTATGTTGGTGAGTCTATCGACAATGTCCTGATCCTTAGCGGCTGCCATCTTCGACTGATCATGGGATGTTTGTGATCTGTATTTCTATGGGCAAGAGTCCGAACAATGGCCATATTGGCCACAATCAAAGCAAATCGAATGAAGCCCCTCGAATTCAATCCATTGTTTGTGGCCAAGGATTTGAACAACTTGGGTTAGGGGTTTGTTAAGTTTGACCTCGATGCACACACAGGAAAATCGACCTCATTCCGCCGCTATTGTTGTGGTGTCAACTTTGACAGTACGACCGAGTTGACTCCCGACCTTTTTTAGAAGCTCCTCATTGAAATATTCCACTGGAAGTTGAGGGAGACAGACCCACACAGCCGTAGAAGTGACTTTGGCTGAGGATGGAAGGAAATTTGGATGCCACTTCCCTACGGGCAGGTAATCCAAGAACAATCCATGGTTCCTTCTCTAAGATTTGAAGATAGTCCTCCTTGGAGTAGAAACATACCACGGAGAAACATTGCTCAAGATCTAGCATTCTGAACCCATGTTCGAGTTTCCAAAGATCCGTGACCTTCTGTTGGAGCATTCAGAGGGAGATGTTATGGCCAAGGAACTTCAGAACGAGGGTTCTCCTCCATGGTCTGCTCCACTTGAGATATTCCTCTGCTGACACCGGTATCTGTGGCCATCTGGACTTTTCGGCAGCGGTTTGTGGTCCAAAAACCTCTTGGAGGGAGAAACTCTCAAGCTCATCTTCCTCATTTTTTCCAGTGTAAAGTGGTGGTCTTTGCAGGTCTTCTTGAAGCATCTCTGCTAAAGTTTTGTAGCTCGGAAATTGATTCGGAGAATTGTCTATTTCTACCAAAGTAAAGTCGAAGTCCATATCTCTTCAAAAGATTCACGTCCTTTTGTTTTCTTAGAGTACCTCCCAACAAGTCACTACCGTCGAGGGAAATGGCAAACGGCTGAAGCCGCCGCGGGAGTCCCCCGCATCGAGCTGGTGTAGAGACGTTACACTATTGCGCGAAGAGAAAAACTAAATGAAGGACGAATTCAATCCAAAGAACATTTACGAAAGCGCCAATGCTTTTGAAAGTGAGGCGAGGGTAGTATTATTTTTCTTGCTTTTAAAAGAAAATGAAAGAACAAACTATTTTGAAAAAATTATATTACAGGTTGGGTTTATGTTTCCATTCTTATGAATCATGTGATATGTATTAAACAAATGATGAACTTGTTCATAAATGAAGTATATGAACCTTTTCCATAACATAATTTTATTTTTAAGAGCGGATCAAAATTAGTCCAAGGCCCAAGTAACAGCCATCAGTTACAAGGTAATACCAACCAATTAAGTGGGCCAGAGAAGTGTGGGCATTATTTAAAGCCCATTACAAAGTGGACTCTGAACCTCATGATGAGGCCTTAGCCCATCAACAATAATATATAATTTTACTGGACCCCATGGGCCTGGATTCAGGGCTCACGAACACGTGGTGGACCGTGTCGATTTCGGTCCTCATTAGTAACGCCCGATATATCCAACGGCTCAAATTGAATGTTAGTGCCCCACCTATATTTAACGATCGTGATTTCTTCTCCTTCCTAATTAAAAAAATCCCCCACTTATTCTCTTCCCTTTTCTCTCCACCTCCGGTACTGTACCACCAGTAGAAAAGCCCTAATTTTTTTTTTTTCAAAATCGGAGAAGAAACCCTAATAATTGCTCTCCTGAAAGAAAAGATTAAAAATTGAGCTGTTAATACCATTATTCATCAATTTTTCATCTCCAATGATGAGAGGAACAAAACGTTTGGCGACCTCAGATTCAATTCCTGTCGCCAATGACTCATTGGTGAGTTCTATTTTTTATTTATCTTCGCTGTTAATGTGTGTAGAAATTATAAATTAAACTCCTTTATTGAATTTTTATGGCAGTGGACATAATAAATTGTTCTTTATAATTCGGTATAGAGGTTCATTGCTTATACACATGGATCTTTACTTGTAAATAAGAGTTTTATGGTATTAAGTTTAGTGGAAAGTACTTGAAATCGAAAATTTTAATGGGGGGTTCAATATTTTTGGTTTTGTATCAAAACAAATTAACTTGAAGCTATTTGTTTAATTCACGGACTTTGTTACTTGCTATAGAGCAGGAATTAAGCTTACTCTGCTTGAAATTTAAAACAAAAGAAAGAGCATCATTTGTTTAAGGATAATTTTAGATGAATGTGAAAAGCTTCTACTGAAGGACCCAAATCTATACCTGGTTTTTTTTATAGTTAGTACTTTTCGTGTATCAACATAGGCAAGTGGCCATTGGTTGTTTAGCGTTTTCTGGTTCTGGGAGGGTAATAGTTAATTTAACACTTATAGTGTCTCAGATTAAAACCGTCTATATGTTTTCTTGTTTGGAAATATTTAATGCAGATACAGAATAAAAGAATAATGTTTGGGTCGACTCTAGATGCTCAAAGGGCAGAACCATCCCAGCAACAATCATCCACAGCCTTGCCACAATTGGATATCCAGCGGGCTGAATCATCTCAACAGCATGTGAGAGCACTCAATAAGCAATTTGCAAGGTCTATCTTCTATCTATTGATAACATGCATATAATTCAACTTTTGTCTGTATTTAGCTGTTTCTTCATGCTAACATGATTCCTTGACGACAAATGGAGAGAGCATATTGCAGGAGAATAGTTGAGAGAGCCGCTGATGCCAGCTGTCTCTCTCTCTTTTATATTTACTTTCGCTAACAATAGTCTACCTTTAAGGAAGGACTGGCTAATATAAAGCTCTCTTTTGGCATTTTGTTTCACGTGGTTATAGGGTTTTGAGTTTATGATGGATTACCATGATAATAGAAGCTGCTTTCTTTTTCAGTTGGATACAGGTGCAGTTAGAGAACCACCCAGATGAACTGTGGGAAGATGGACTTCAAGATTACCTAAGCCATGCTAAAACCATTATGGTAAAGATCGATGTGTTCACAAAAGTTCAGAGTTGTTCACATTTATAATCACAGTGTATTGTCACAGTTGATGCGCTGCTTAGACCTTTGCCTTATATGCATTTATCCATTTAATTATCTAGTTATGATTTGAATATCCAATTCTCATTATTCAATTTTGTTACGCTTGTAAATGAACCAAGAAACATAAAGTAAAGAAGCAGTTGCTAAATTTTTGCATTTTGTGATAAACCTCTTATCGAGAAAAATTGCTGTTTATGCTGGTTAATATGTGGCTTGTGTTGGCAACATTTCCCTGTAAATCAAATAAAGATCTGCTGAATGGCTGGCTAGATTGGGTCGATATGTCCGATTATAGCTCAGATCATTGCATAGTTATTGCATTTCTGTTTGAAACACAGGAGCTGAGTTCTTAAATGATAACATTCCTGTTTTGGATTCATCACCAAAGAAAAGGAATCACATACACATTCTTTTTTCGGTGGATGATACTATTCCATCTAATTGAATCATTCTTTTGTATGGAAACTAAACTTTCAATATATTTTTATTTCATATTCTGTAACTTTTCCCAATATGTTATGTTTTGGTTCCAGGAAAAATTTAGTGATGTTGTCAACTGGCTAAAAGCAAATGCTGCAAAAGGTGAAAGCATGCCTGAGGCTGGGTCAGATGCGACTCAGCAAGTATCTGGATCTGAAATTAAGGAAAAGGACAACAACTTCATCTTTGGAAAGCCTGGAACTCCTCCATCTAGTACAAATGTGAACTTTGGGGCATCATGGGGCACAGGAGTTTTCTTCAACAATCAAACTCCTTTTTCCTTTGGTAGGCAAATCTGATAATAACTTCCACAGATGATTCCTGAGAAGTAATTGCTATAAGATATTGAATGCCTTGAAGTTTTTTCTTCTCAGAAAGTTTTTAAAAGTTGCATTTCTAAATGATGTTTTTGTTGTAGTATGATAATGCTTTTTGTCAGGTATATTGGTCGATAAAACGTGATCTTTCATGCTCAACTTGAAGTTGCTATTAAGCTGAAGTTGTCTTCTTATGCAAGCTTCAGAAATGATGTAACCAAACTAATCATTTTTGGTCCTAATGTTTTTTAGGACTCCAAAATCCTATTCCTGGGAGCCAAAATTCAGTTTCCTTAAACAATGATGCTGATGCGTCAAATGACGCCGGTGGAGGTAAATTAGTGACATTTTTCTTCTGCTTTGCCTGTTTTCCTTTTTCAGTGATTTTGTAGTATTTTTTTTTTCATTTCTAAGACGACCTCATTAATACAGAGGATGATGTGGAGCAGCCTAGTAGCCCATCTGTCAAAAAGGCTGAAGAGCAAGGAATTGTTGTGGTTCATGAAGTCAAATGTAAACTTTACGTGAAGGTAACATAATAATCATGCAACTGTTGCCCGGAATAAGAAATAAATATTAGGAATTGAGGTCTAACTGCATGTTGTCTTTATCATTAATAAAAGTTTGATTCACTCAAGATTGTGTTAATAAAACATTTTTTTTCCGCCATCAAGTATTAATGTCACTATTGAAAGTGATATGGTTCAATTTTCTTGGACATGTCTAAGTGGGAAGTAGCTCTGGCTTCTGAGAGTCCTATCAAAGCAGTTCTTGTGTTTACTTATTTGTCTCAGTTTCCTTCTATATTCAAATGCTTTTTCACTGAAGATACGCCTAATCACCAGCAAACAAATTATCAAAGATGTTTAAAGCACCCAAACTTTTTCCTCCATTAGTTGGATATACCATGCCTGAAAATTGGATTGTGTAAACCCAAACTAGTTATCTGACTAATCATTAAGAACAAACCCTGTTCCTTTCAGAAAAATTTTTCGTGCATGAAAAAATTTAGGGAATTCAGGCTGCCTGAATTGCTTTAATGTCAAGTTAATCTATATTACCATATGTATACTGAATCTTCTGATGTTATTTTTCTGCCTCCAGTCCACCGATTCATCAGACAAAGATGCATGGAAGGATAAAGGAACAGGCAATCTTTCTATCAAATGTAAAGAGGGGATGGACAAGGGCACAAAAGAATCTAAGCCAACTATTGTTGTACGAAATGATGTAGGTTTTCGCTGATTATAATTTGATCTCATAATTATAAAGCATTCTTTTCAATGTGGTTCTTTTACAAATTGCATTCTTCAAGTCACAGTTCGCATGTCTGCTATTCACCCAAATAGTTGCTACGTTTTCTAGCTTGATTACGCTCCTTAGTCAACACGAAGTAGGAGCTTGGGTCTATATTCCAGTTGAAGATTATATACAATATTTTGTCCAGGGCCTGTTGTTCATAGTTTCTTGAAGCTAGAGAACTCAAGTTATAAAGTTTTCTATTTTTGCAGGTTGGAAAACTGTTATTGAATGCATTACTGTATCCTGGTATCAAGACCCATATGCAGAAGAATTCCATTGTCACAATCTTTCACACTTCGGTAATGCTCCTGCCATTTCGTGTTTGATAATCCTTTTTAAATTGCTCTAGTTACTTCTTTGAAATTTTGGGAAATTTCCTTTTTGGTGTTTCACTTCCTTTCAGGTATGGCCTTTTGTGGGAATAAAATATGAACCTAGCTATAGAATGTTTATTCACCCCCCCCCCTCCCCCCAACTGGCATTCAACTATCATCAATTAGTCCACTTTTAAGAACAAAGAAAATGGCCATTGAAAGAATCAGTTTTAGCTGTGGTGTGTTTAGAATAGGATAATTGAGGATATTTGTCTTCCAAATTGTTATATTATCTGAATCCTTTGCCATGTCCTACCAAGTTTGAATAATCCTCAGTTTTTCTGAAAAGGAAACCTAACTAATCTGTCATGTTTTGCTGCTTGAATCCTTTAATTGTTTCTGGTATCTACAAAAGAAAGTGCAGTTTTTCAATGAACATTACATGGATGTGGAAGTTTTTCTTTTCACTTGGAAAGTGTATAGGTTTTATGGGTCGGACATTTTTAAACCATTGCTGACTTAACATGGTGATCACAGGGAGATGGTGACAATAATGATGCTGTTGTGGCAAGAACTTTCTTGATAAGAACCAAGACAGAGGAAGATCGAAACAAGCTAGCAGAAGCTATAAAAGAGTATGCTCCTGCAGCCTGAGTTTTTGAAGTTAAGTCAGTCAATGGCAGCAAATCTTGTTGTAGTAACATCTGTGCTCTATAGAATTGAAACTTGCTGAAATCTCTTTGAGTAAGTTGTTCTTCTGTCAAGAATTTTGTGAGGGGTGGCTTGGCTTTGCTAATGACCCTGATTTAGAAATATAGTGACTCAAGTTAGTATTTATAAAGGAAAGGGAAAGATAATATGATGTATATGAGGTTTATATATCCTTGTATTATACATATGAGGAATTTGATGCTGCAAATGTTGAACTTCCCATTATAGGTTGCTATGTTTTGTGGTTTCCCTTTCATCCTTAACTTTGTGTCTTAATTCTCTCGCTCACCTTTCTATAATGCATTTGGATGGAGTTTGGTTTTGATATTTTTATATCGAATTCTGTAAAAATTGAGGAGATGTGAGTTTCAAGTTTAAGAATATCCGTTTTGTGGCACCAACTCTCCCCACTCAAAAGTATAAAAGCAATGCGTGCCTTTGTCCTTTCAAGTTTAACAATATCGAAGAAATTTGAGCTAAAGCAGCATAGCTTTAATACTCAAACTCTGTATTATCTCTAGTCGAAAATGTGAGAAGTTTTAGTTACATTGAGAATGATAAAAAATATAAGAGCTTTTATAACTTTCAATAAAAATTTATTGAATTTTTAAAATTTTTTTTATTGTTGTATTTATTTATTTCACTGTCTATTTCTTTCCTGGTTTGTGAAGGGTAAAAAAGAAATTGTACTTTAAAATGTCTTATTTTCAAAAACTTAGGCGAATTTTGAATTGTGTAAGTTCTGAAAACTATACATATTCAAACTTCAAGAAGCTTGTACAGTTTGAGAAGGGATTTTGATTGATCAAAAAGAAGAATATACTTCAACCAATATGGTCTTAGGCACGGCCATACAAAACATAGAAATCACACTTGGAAAAGGTAGACAATTAGCTGGAGTAGCAGGTGTTGTAGTGAAACTGATTGCAAAAGGGGGAAATCGGCCACATTAAAATTACTTTCTGGGGAGGAATCTTCAGACTTTTACTTAAAATTTATAATTATAATTAAACACATCTTAAACAATTAAATGATAAAATTTTTTTATCAAAGACACTTAAATATGAAGCACTTAATAATATCTATTATCAAACACGCTTAATTCATTAAACTCTTAATTAATTAATTTTAAGATGTAGATTAATTTAACAAGTAAGGCTTTAATCTTTGTGCCTAAGTCCTAAACTCCTCGTACTACTTCCATTTCCTAATATAAAGTTAACTTACTATATTTAGAGTTTCATATTATAATATGATTTCCTTTATAAACTTTTTTCTTTAAGAATAACCCTAACATTTAATATATCACTATTTAGTAATTCTCGAAACCTAAACTTATTTACGTTTGCTAAAGCCTTGAAATAAAAAGTTTATAAAATTAATAAAAGAATATTATAGGTCTTTTATTATAGCAAAAATACATTAATTTTATATTTTCTTAATTTGTGAGAAAATAACTTAACCTTACGAAAGTAATATTTTTTACCAGTGATAGTATCGATTAAGATCATCCCTACAAACAAAAGAACAAATGGAGCACTATATTTATGTAAACTATTTTCTAGCAGAGAAAATAGCAAAAAAAATAACCTTCATCTATCTTTCAATGGCTCAAATCATCGGTATTATTTTGTTGCCACTCTTTTTTTATCGAAAATAAAATTTTTGTTTTTCGTAAACAAAAATCTTTTTTTTTTTTTTTACAAATTGTAACTTCAAATTATTTTTGCCTTACCTGAACTTATCCAAACACAACAGATTCTGATTGTTTCATGAGGTGTATGGCAAATGTTTCAACTTGTGAATGTTACTTTATAACTGCGGATTTAAGTTGCATTTTTATATTCTTCGGGGAAAAAAGAGTTTCATTTTTGTACATCATTGTAAACCCATGAAAATCCCCCTTCGAGGGAAAAAAAAGGAGAAAATGAATTAAAACAAACAAATAAAAGAATTCTATACTAGAAAAAAGTCCAAAGGTTGGATTGCAGCTCCAGCTCCTCCTCCTGCTCCTCCTCCTGGTCATGCATGCATATATATATAGATTAGTGACCAGGTCCTCTGGGACTAGGACCAGAAGACAACCTCTCAAGCCAAAACGACATCGTATGTCTAGCTTTCTCATACATTGCCGGGTAGTTAGCCAAATGATTTGCACCGGCAAAATCCTCCTCCGCCGCCATCAACTTCCTTGCTGCCTCCACACCTCCTCCGCTCATAATAATGGCCACAAATACCAAAATCATCAATAAATTAATGGTAATTTTCTTGCAATTCATCTTTAAAGAACCCCAAAAAATTATATAAGAAAAAGAAACTCTCTTTTCTGGGGTTTAATTTGCTTTTTCTTTGTGTAGATGATTAATTTTGTTTAAAGAAGGCAAAAGGAGATTTGGGTATTTATAGGACAACTTGTTTGTATGTTTTTGGACTAAAAGAATTTGATCAAGTAAAAAAGGTTGAATTTGAATATTGAGGATATTGCATGTAAGATTCTTGGAGTGGAGTATAAAGTAACGTGTTGACCAAGCCAAGAGGACACACACATATATGTATCTTAAAATGGAATTTGGAATAGGTCTCCGGTCAGGTTTGTGTTATGTTTATTGTGTACTCACATTGTTATTTCTTAGTAGCTTCACTCTGCTTGTAGGCAATGTATTTTTTTTTTAATCTGATTATGAGATATTTTGAATGATAATTCGGTATCTTCAAGAGTCAATGATAACTAATTCAGAGGAATCGATGGGTAAAAGTTCCTAAACAACAACAAGGTTGATATGCGACATTAAATCGCTCCCTATAAAGTGATTCGAACTTATGACATCTTACTTAACAAATCAAATAGAGTAATCTAAGTAAGTATCACACACCTCTTGACTTTAAACGATATATTTAAATCATATCATATCTACACTAATTTTATTCGAATAAAGTAAAATTATGAAAGCGACAAAAATTCTTTTATGAAATATAACTGCATTTCTAAAATTTGAACTCGATAACTCTCATTAAGTGAAAAAGAGATACTCGATTACATGTCTTGAGGTTCAATTCATGGGTACATATGAACAGCATGGATACCGCCTGGGATATTTGAATATGTCAAACGGCTTAGATATGCTGGTAGTTTGAAATTACCAATTTGCCCTTCTGGTAGTCTAGCTAGTGTACTTTTCTGTCTCCCAATATAATATAAGATTTTTTTTTAAGGTTTACACACAAATTAAAAAATTTTTAATTCAATATATGGTTTTCAAATTAAAATATCTCAAACGTCAGGTATTATAATTATTTAATATAACAGGAGAAAAAAAAATGTGATTCAAACTTAAAATTTTTATCTCGATAGAAAGAGATTTTACTATTGAATTATTATTGTGCCACAACAATTATTTTTTTAATTGAAAGATAAGATAAAAAGGATTTTGGAGTTCCTTTGCTGGCTAAATACATCCTTCGCTCTTGGCTTTTTGTAGATTATGGTTTATTAGGCATTATCGAAAGTTATTATACTGTAAATTTTCTTTTTGCAGAATAGATTATTATTAAAAGTAATTAACTTATAGCTGTCAGAAACTTCTTTTAACATTGAGATGATCTCTTAAAGTTTGAATATAACTTTTAATTTTCTTAATATATCGATGTATCTTTAGTCTCTTTTTCTTGTGTTTACAAGTTGGACAATAATCCTATCCATCTATTAGCTAAGAATACTCTAATCTCTTATTATGTTCGAAAATGGACTAGCAACATTCTTCTCCATACAACTCACTCTATTTCTTTAAATTTTAATAATATATGACTCGTTTTTCCTTTAAAAAAATCCTATATTATTAAATTTCAAAATTCCTCCAAAAGATCTTATATTATGAAATTAAGGAATGGAGTATGGCTTGTCTTGGAGGGTCATTTTCGGAATTCCATTGTGTTGGGGGGCTAGTTTTTGAATGTGTTCGCAAGTCATAGCAAAAATTCCAAAGTTTCAAAATGTTGAATGGACTGACTACCGTTTTCTCAGCTTTGAAATGGACTAAACTTGAGAATTTTTTATTTTTTTATTATTAAAAAGTCCAAATTTTCAAAATAGAATTGTTTTTATTATATTTTCTCCCAAAAAATAATTTTAAACAAAGAAAATTTACGTACACTTGTCGGAATCTTTTTAATTTATTTTTTTTTCAAGAAAGGGGGTCTTACTGAATTAAACACAAGTGAATTTGGCCACCTACTCTCAATCCGTCATTTTTGTGACTTTTGCTCATAATTTTTTCAATATGCGTTGAAAGAATAAATGTAGATTGCATTCAAACTTTTTACTTTATTTAATTATTACTTTTACCACGTATTAAAGGTGATAAAAATAGAAGTAATGTTTATATTCATCATATTCACATTTTATTCTTTTGGTTGAATATATTTGGAAAAAAAAAATGGAGATGTATACAATAGCTAGTAAGAAGATGAAAGTTTTTAATCTACCTCATTTTCTTAATTTTTTTCGTTTTGTATATTCTTTATATTTATTGAAATCGAGATTATTCTCCTATGCTTGTTAATTACTTGTAAAGTAGAATTTGAAAATAGAAATTAAAGATACGTGCACATAGATTAAAAAAGATAATCTCAATTCTATTCATACTGAGCAATAATATTTAGTTCATTTTTTTGGAAAGAATGAAAGTGAGATAATTAAAAATTTTCTTAAATAATTAAAGGTCTCGAGTTCTAATATAAAAATACAATTATTAAAAGAGTTTTTCAAAACTTCGTAGACATGTAGAAGAATAATACTATCCTTATTCAGACTAAGATAGAACTTTTAGTCGTCCTCATATTCCTACTCTAAAGATTAATTTAAGTGTATTAAAGTTTAAAGATACTACCATATACATATGATCAGTTACTCAACATACTCGATAATAAAAGTAAAAAAATTGTTTAGTCATTTCCTTGGGAATGCTCAAGTTCTACTAGGGATGGCAAAATTCCTGTCAAAAGCGGAGATTCTCCAACTTTAATTGGGGGTAGGATGGGATGAAACAGAAAAAGTGGGGATGAAGCAGGAGGGGACGATGAGGGAATTTCATTTTGTCCGTGGCATCCCATACCTATTCATCATATCACATCCTCGTTCTAGTCTCGTCCTAAACCCGTCATTATAAATATTTAATTTCTTTAATAGTGTTATTTCTTTATCCTATTTCAGAATTCAAATGTTTTTTTAAAGCTTTTCTAACTAACGATAGGATAAATTTCAATTTCGTCCCTGGAACTTGGCCATTGTCTTAGTTAAGTTTCACGTTTTTCAAAATACATAAAGAGTCCTTGAAATTAGTTAATCAGTTCCAATCAAGTTCCTGTTAACAGTCAAAGTTGGAACAAATCAAATAGGTCTCAATGCAACTATATAAAAATTGAGAAATGATGTAGTTACCATTAAGGGTGTGCTTTCGAGTGGTCGGAAATTTCAATTTTTATTTTAGTTTTCGGTCGAAAATTTTCAATTTTTAGTTAAAAAAATTTGATTTTTATGCCGATTAGATTTAGTTTGGTTCTACTCAAGCCGTTTTTTTTTTTTATTTTACAAAATCCAATTCCAATTTTATAAATTTCCAATTTATCTCTACTATTCACGACACTTTTATCTCTCTAAAATTCACTCATACCTTCTCTCTAAAATTCAACCACACATTCTCTTTACAGTTGGTCACGATACTTTTTCTCTCTTAAATTCATGTTCACTTTTTATCTTTAGAACTAATGCTTATTTTCTCTCTCTAAAATTCATAATGAATTTTAGAGAGAAAATAAGCGTTAATTTTAGAGAGAAAAAGTAAATGTGAATTATAAAAAGAGAAAGTAAGCGTACGTTTTAAACATAGAGATAGTGTGTTGTGAATTTTAGAGAGAAAAAGTGTAGGTAAATTCTAGAGAGAGTAAAATTCAAAACACTTTCTAGAAAGTGAATTTTAGAGAGAGAAAATAAGCGTTAATTTTAGAGAGAGAAAGTGAGCATACGTTTTAGAGATAGTGTATCGTAAATTTTAGAGAGAAAAAGTGTAGGTGAATTTTATAGAAAGTGTCGTAAATTTTAGAAAGAGAAAGTGAACTTGAATTTAAGATAGAAAAAGTATCGTGAATTATAAATAGAATGTGTAGGTGAATTTTAGACAAAAAGTATGGGTGAATTTTAAAGAAATAAAATGTCGTAAATTTTATAGATAAATTAGAATTTTATAAGATTGGAATTGGTTGATTTTGTAAATTTGGAATGGGGAAATCTTGTAGAATTGGAATTAGATTTTGTAAATAAGAGAAAACGGTTTGAGTAGAACCGAACCAAATCTAATCGGAAAAAATCAAAATTTTAACTAAAAAACAAAATAAAAGTCGAAAATTTTCAACTGAAAACCGAAATAAAAACTGAAATTTTTGACCGAAAATCGAATGCACACGCCTAATGGCAACTACATCATTTCTCAATTTTCATTTAATTGCATTGAGACCCATTTTAACCTCTTTTCCAGCTTTGATCGTTAGTTAAATGATGGAAATCATCCCAGGGACTTGATTGGACCGGATTGGCAAATTTCAAGGACTCTTTGTAGACTTTTGAAAAATGAGGGACTTAATTAAGACATGGCCAAATTCTAGGGATGAAATTGAAATTCATCCTTAACAACATAATTGTAGGGGTTTAAATGAGATTAAAATTTTATATGTTCTTAAAGAATTAAATGAAGATTTTTCTCTCATTTTCCCGTGGGGCTAAATGGAAATTTTTTGTCATGTTTCCCCAATTAGGAATGGACGTAGATGGAATTGATTTATCCCCACTGAAATAAAAAGGCATCCTCGACATAATTTTAAATGGGATAGATTGGAGATAGGAAATTTAATAAATTAGTTTGTTTGTAAATATTTGATCAAATAATATAATCATCATAAACTAAATGTCCGCGTTTGTAGTCCAACGGTTAGGATAATTGCCTTCCAAGCAATAGACCCGGGTTCGACTCCCGGCAAACGCAATTCCTTTTTCCCTTTTTTGTTTCTTCTTGCTATTTTGTTTTGGGCTCCTTGTTCCTTTTTTTCATATATCAATTTGGACGATTTCTTAAGTACATTTCTTCATTTCTTTCATTAAGGAACATACTACAGAATCCTTTAATTTTAAAACCTCTTTTCACATCGGTACTAACTCTAGTTTGCAAAATTTCTCTAATTAAACAAACACAAGTTCAGATATCACTCTTAAATTGTATGTGAGAGGGTAACACCCTACCCCGTAAACACCTAGCATAACTTTAAAATTACGAACGTTATGGAAATAGAGTTTGAATCCGATATGATGGAGTACAGTGTTTTTTACACGTATTTTGGGAATACTTAGGAATAGGAATAAAATTTTATTATATCGAGGTTTTATTATTAAGATTTATAAGTGTTTTTAAGTGGATTTTATTTTTAATACCTAGTGTATTTATTTTAGAAATTTAAATACTTGACATTTTCATATAAGGTTTCCAAAAAACAAAAAAAACCTTTGCAATTAAGAAATCGGCTACCACCTCCTACCCTACTTGTCACCACAACGATTTCTTCTTGTTTCTTTTCTTTTTTTTTCTTTTCCCTTCCCCTAACCGCCATTATGGCATATATATAGGTCATAAGACTTTTTCTTTTTTCTTTTCTAGCAAGTTGGCAACAATATATATATATATATAGATAGATATATTAGGAGTTTTTGTTTTTTTTTTTGGTTCCTTCTTAAGTGGGTGGGCAACCATTTGAGGTAAGTAAGTTTCTTTTTTTTTAGGATTTAAATATTTTAAATGGATTTTTAGTATATAGTATATAGTTAATTATGGTTTCTTGGGAGAGTATATTTTTTTTAGATAGGATTTTCGATCTTTTTAAAGAATTATTATAAGTAATATTTTTTTTTAGATAGGATTTTCGATCTTTTTAAATAATTATTATAAGTAAATATATAAGTATATATATATATCTCCTAAGCTCATTTCGTAGGATCTCGATATTATTTAAGGAATATGGTTATTTGATCGGTATCCAGGTATTAAGTATTTTCGTATTATTATTTTGTAGGATCTTAGCACCAGATCTACATACAGGTGAGTCCACAAAAATTCGTTTTATTATGTTATTTCAAAAGTTTATATAAATATGATTTTTTTTAAAACTTATCATAAAATATCTAATATTCTTGAAACGGTATAACGTGTCATGTTTTTCTTAATTAGATATGTTATCCATGATGTGTTTCATTAGAAATGCATAGGAGCGGTGCTCAATATAGATTTTGTCTTTTTTTAAAATAGATAATTATTGTTGTGAAAAAGAACTAGTCTGTACACGGATTTTCTAGAAATATTTATAAGTTGGAAAATACTTTGATTTTGAAAAGTTATATGATTTGGCATGCATGAAGGTAAACATGGCATGTTTGTAAAATTTGCATAAACTGGAGAATGCTTTAGTCCTGAAAAGTTACATGTTTCGACATGCATGAATATAAGTCTGGCATTGGCATAATTGTGAAATTTGCATAAACATGTGATGACTGGTGGTTGAGGATTTTTGGTGCTCTGAAATGTTTATGACTTGAATCTGTTATGATGGTCGGGCAAATGGCCCTTCGGTTTGTATATACATATGAAAACCCCATTCTGATCAAGGTTAAAGTTTGTTGAAAAATCAAGTGAATGGACGCATTAGCGGATTGTATTGTACGTGGCTAGTCCTCCGTACTAGGGCCTCTTCCGATGACGTGGACGGATTTTTGACTCTGAGGGTGGATCCACTTGAAGAGGGGCGTAGTACCTTGAGGGCATGGCCCAACCAGTATTTCGCATCATGCTCTACGGTGGGACGGTCACCTAGTGGAGAGTCAGGAGAGGCTCGAAACTGAGGTTGGCCCCAAGGCAGACCTGGTAGGTGCACCAGGAGTCTGTAGCATGTTTTGACCAGTGATATGGGAGTGCGGTTGTTTGTAATCGAGCGCTCGTATGGTGTTTGGCTGGTATTGACTACGAGATGCCGGAACTTGGTTCTGATGGCCTCGTTTTGGGGATCTGGACTTTGTTTGTGGAGCCCCACTGTTGCAGAACATGTTCTTTTAAATTCGTAGAAGCTGCTGACGTGTCTTGATTCGCTCAGACTTCCCAACTGCGCTCGAAACCCTCATGTAGGTTTAAGCATCAGTTTTGTTAAAACATTAAAAGGGAATGTTTTCTAATAATATTGCATGCACTGCTTTGTGAAATTGTATTATCATTGTTTTAAAGAAATCACTACAGCATACACATACGTGGACTCACTGAGCGTTTGCGCTCACATTTTTTTTTCCATATCATGTTTTCTTCTCAGATTAACTCAGGATGGTTAGAGATACAATAAACCGCTGAAGTTTTAGGCGTGGAATGTTGGTTCGAGTCTCTCCGGAAGGACATATGTTTTTGTGTTTTGTAAAGTATTTCTATCTTTGTATCGGAATTACCATAAGATAAAAAGTTTTCTCGAACCCTATATTTTGAGTTTCATTTTAGTGTTCACATAGTTTAGTTTCCGCTGCATATTGTATATATATACTTCTAAGTATTGCCCAGGGGATTATGCTCTTGTTTTCAGACTTGTAGTTTAGTGCCGAGAGGCACGCAGATATCCTACTCAGCCGCAGTTGACCTAGTGACAAAGTTGGAGATAAGAGAGAGAGAGAGAGAGAAACCATTTTTCATCATACATATATATAATATATAGATCAATATCCATGTTCCCTAATGTTAAAAGATTTCCATAAAACCTGTAATGTACAAGTTCAGTAATTGAATGAGCAAAATCTATAATGCTACTACAATTTGTCAGTTTGGACTAAGCCACTATATATATATATATATATATATCAATCATTTTTGCAGATTAACCTGCAAAGAACTGCATTCTTGCTTTAACTAGTTCTCGCGAGAGCTTTTGACAGAACTTCCTTCGCCTAGCAGTCTTAGCATACCAAGGAGGATCTCAAAGATGCGGCACTGGAAACAAGCGTACATGATGCCCAACGAATAACTGATTCACCGGCCATGATATCAAGTTGTTGATCAAGTTCACCAAGACCGATTGTGTGATTCCTTTTGCTCGATATCTTGAAACCATTAGTCCCTAATCCCCTTCGAAATTCTGTTCTATGCTCAATTTCATGAAGTTTGTGTCTGATTGGTTGAGAATGATCCGGAAATAGGAATACCTTTGGCAAATCTGAACCTGCAAATTCAAATAAAGGGGGTTTGATCTCTAACAAGCATTAAGCAATCGTGTAATAACATTATTCAAGCTTAACGATGATTGTGATATCAATGATCATGAACAAATGGCATTGGCAAGGGATCTTATCGGTATATAGTTTTCCCAAAAAGTTTGAAAGAAAGAATAAAAGACCAACCGAAAGGATAAATTAACAAAAAGGAAATACCTCCATCTAGCATTGATGTTTTTGCCATGAAATCTGACTCGTTGTGATCAACTGTGGAGATTGGACTGAAGAAGCTAAAACTTGGCATTGAGGAAACAGGGGAAGTGAACTCAGGTGCACACGATTCACTATAGCTGTTAAAAGAGAATCCTCCCGCGATTGAACAAGGGGATTGGTCAATCAGGAGAGAAGAGAATGAAGATCTGCATGTGAACGAGGGAGAATTGTCCACTTTGCTACATGAAATAGGAGGTGATCCATCATTAAAGCTGTAGTCTTGGTTTCTGGCAATGGATGGAGTCGAGAAAGAGCAGTTTTCTGCTTCTAGTAGCTCAGGACTACAATTATCTTGGTTATCTGGCTTTTGAGTTCCCTCGGCAGAAACATTCATCCAAGAATGAGCTGCAAACAATTATTAACAATCATCAGAACCAATTACAAGACCATCTTCAAGGCCATCCGTGGCTTAGTATCAAGCTCTAGTATATTCAATGGAAATAGCACTTTTAGTAGCCCCAAATACTTCTAGGAAACGCTATGGAAGAGAACAATCAACACACCTAGAACCTGTGTAGCTGTGAATCTTTTTGATGGGTCGACACACAGCATCCCGGTGACCAATTCCTTAGCAGATGATGATATGTGATCCCAGAGTTCAGGATGAAACCGTAAATCTGCAGCCCGAACAGCATCAAAGATCTTTGATTTGGTCTTTCCCCAAAAAGGAGGCATCCCACTTAGCAGAATGTAAAGGATAACCCCAGCACTCCACACATCAGCTGCCTGGTTGTAACCTCCTGCCAGTACTTCTGGGGCTATATAAAATGGACTTCCAACAGTTCCATGCAAGTTTTCCCCTGTCAAAAAGGCAACAAAAACCATGATCCTCTAGTCATTCATCCAAATTAATCAGATTTATGTACTAATAAGCATTGCATCATGAAAGAAAGAATTCATTGAAAAGACAGCAAACTTACCAGATTTGATGTATGTGGCAAGACCAAAATCTGCTAATTTGATGGGTGATAAAGAAGACTTTGAGACTAAAAGAATATTCTCCGGCTTCAAATCTCTATGGATGATACCATTATCATGGCAATACATAACCACTTCCATCAATTGCCTGAAAAGAATCCGTGCCTCGTACTCAGAAAACCTGCCATACTTTTCAATCTGATGGAATAGTTCGCCACCAGCACAAAGCTCCATGAGAAGATGCACAAAATTCTCATCCTCATAAACAGCCTTGAGATCAACAACATTTGGATGTCCAGACAACTTGGTCATAATTTCAATCTCGAGCTTTACACTACGAACATCATCTTGTGTAACCAATCTCTCTTTCGCAATAGACTTGCAAGCCAAAACTTCACCAGTCAATTTATCTGAGCATGCCCTTATTATGCCAAATTTCCCCCATCCCAACTGATCACCAAGAATATAACAATCACTAAAGTTTGAGATTTGATTTGTTTCCAAGATTGTCTCACTCAAACTCAATGCCCTATAACAGATGCAGCGTCCAGTAACTGAAATCCCTGTGCTATTCCCATACTCAGCTAATTCCATTAGACACTACCACAATTGTGATCACTTAACCAGAACTTTCAGTACTCCCATGATTCACACAAGGCTTCTCAAGCTACTCATCCAACAAAAATGGCATCCAATTTCAAGATTGCAATTGACTATCATATGATTCACATCAGAATGAATTTCTTGAAGGACTTCAACAAGACTTGAACTTTATATTGTCCCTCCAAATTCCTGTGATGAAACAACCAATCAGTAAGCTTAACTACAGTTGTGAAACAGAGATGCCCTTTTTTTCTCTTTTATTCTACGAATTCTGTTAAGGAGAACTGAGAAGAACTATGGAATTGCCCAATTTGCTAAATAAGTTCACAGATCCATAACAAAATTCAAGCATAAAAAGGACTAAACATAAATCAAAAAGGGGTTCCCCATAAGCACACAAAACAGTCTTATACATACAGCAAAACCCAAACTTTTGAAACATCTAAGACAGCCCATATCACAATTCATGAAAAAAATTCGTCTTGGGGGCTAAAGAAGAGCCCAGAATTCAAACTTAAAACAGCAGTCAAAAGAAGAACAGGAAGATTTGTCAACCAAAGTAGTTGCAAAAGAGAACCCACATTCAAATATTCAAGTAGAATCCATGTGAATACACAAAAATTTCAAGAATAGAGAAGGAGACAGAAAGACCTGTTCAGAGAAGAACTGAAGAAGAAACAAGACCGTTGTGACCAACCCTTCAAAACGTGAATCTTTTTTCCTTTTTTCCCTTCTTTTCATCAAGTTTGCTCACTTTGTACAAAACCTGAAGGGCTGAAATGGGGGGACCCCAGGTCCAGCCAGCCAGTTGCCTTTGGAACATTAATTCTTGTTTTATTAAAAAAATATTTGTTAGTTTTTTCACTATATTGTATTGCCACGTATAACTCTCTATGGATTCATTTTTTATAATCTTCCATCTAACTTTTAAATCTACAAGAACCTTCCAATGAGTATCAAAATCAAGAATCTAAATATAGTCCCCATTCTAATTTATTTTAGTCCAATTGGTCCTCCAAATTATAGTATCTATGGATATTGATCCTTGGTAAAAATATATAATCATCAAATTTTCCTCTTTTACTATTTGAAAAGTCTCAATGTAGACTCTCATGTAATGATTAACCAAAAACATTTTAACTAAATATGAAATCAAACAAAGAAATTTAAAGGAGTATTTTGTAATTTAAATATATATTATTATTATTTTTAAAGAAATATTGGTGAAATCAATAAAAGTATTAGCCCATACGTTTAATTCATTTTCTTTTATATATAACTTGTAAATTACGTGTTGTTTAAACTAATCTTAAAGAATTAAATAGAAATGGGTTTTCTAGAAGAGAAAGTAATTTTTAGTTTCAAATTCTTGATGTACATTAAAAATGCAGAATTTGACGGAATTCTTATTATATAAAAATATTTCTTACTTTTATTATAAAAAAAAATTCTCACTTATACTTATGTGTTCTTTCTGAAGTTCTTCTTGAAAACAAATGAAGAAAAGATATTAAAAAATAAAGAAAAGAAAATATATAGTCTTTTTTATATATACAATGTCATAAATATATTAAAAAATAATTAATCAAAGTAGTGCTGCCATTAAAGAAATTCCCGTTTCTTATATTGAAGCATGGATCTATTTAATAGTAGTACTATAATCATTTATTTTATTAGATCTAGCATTATTAAACTGGTTGAATTGAACCGGATCATGTTTAGCCCCCATTTAAAGGGTCGGATCTGGTTTGGACTGATTTTTGACGGATCAAAAATACCTCAATCATATTCTTCCACGGCTAGCCCACGGATAAACGGGCTAGCTCGTGAGCTTTTTATGTTTTTAATAAAAATCATTTTTTATCTTAAAAAAATATTAAAATTTAATTTTCTTTAAAAATATTCAACTAACTATAAAATTACACTAATATCTAAATAAGAAATAAAATAGTTACATATAAATAACATATATTTTGAATAAAAAACATTTTTAACCTTAAATATTAAAAATTATTTTTATTTAAAAATATCCAACTAATTATAAAATTACACTAATATCTAAGTAATAAACAAAATAATTACATATAAACACTTAAATAATGTAAATTTTTAAAATATATAAAATTAAAAAAAAAAGAAGCGAACCAGCCTGCGAACCGGACCGGACCGAATCACAAAAGTCCGTACTCAAAATGGACTGGTCCAATCTGAACAGATTTTTAATAGGTATATTTTTTAAAATCTATATCCGTCCATTTTTCAGACCAACGAGCGAGTCTAGACCCATTTTGATAGTGTTAATTAAAACCCTCATTTATAGCTGATGAAACTATATCGTGAGAGTAAAAATGACTTGTAGTACACGTTATATACACTTATTAAAAAAAGAAAAAAGAAAAAGACTATGGGTTTGCCAAAAAATTCGCGCGTTAAGTTGTATTGATTAACTTTTATGGGAAAACTTGAGAAGATCAAATATTTGAGGGGCTAAATTGAAATATTCCCTACACAGGCCACTGTTTTCTTTAAGATTCTATGCATGTAGTACACTATAGACTAGTGTGGGGGTTATTTTATTGGATGGTGACATATACCATGATGGCCGATGTGTACGCACACATGCAAGCACACGGATGCAGTTTTCATAAATTGATGACGGGGCCTAAAATGCGGGACTGCCACATGGTGTATCGTGAGTGGTTGCCTAATCAGCCCCTACACACACAATGGTGTGGTGTGGATGTGGATGGGATGGGAAGAAATTTTCCAGGCTGTGTATATTTATATTTAATTTAACTAATTTATTGCTTATTCTTCAGATAGAACTATGTTGGGGGAAAAAAATAAAATGGAAAAGAACCAGCTGTGATTCATGTTCTTACATAGCTGTATTGCATTTTGCGTGTCCTCTGGCTTTCAAATATATATATATACATAAGAAATTCTATATATATATATATTTTTTTGCTAAATGTAACGAATTCTATATACTATTTTATAATGTTGAGAATTCCACGTCGGCTAATTAAATTCAATAATTACAATTTATAATGATTTAGGCAGTCCTCCCCTCTTAAAGTATCTTTCGGGATGAGTTAGGCCCAAGCCCAAATTTTAATATGGTATCAGAGCCAGTTGTTGGGCTGTACGAGTTGGGCCACCCGTGCAGATGTCCAATCCTGCAAAATTCCACACACCAGATGTCCATTCCTGGGCGTAAGGGGGTGTGTTGATAATCTCACGTCGACTAATTAAATAAAATAATTACAACTTATAAATACTTGGACAGTCCTCTCCTCTTGAGTTATCTTTTACGGTGAGTTAGGCTCAATCCCAAATTCTAACACATAATGAATAACCGTATTGGGTACCATATGTATGATTGATCAGTAAGTTAAAAATTTATAAAATTTAAATCTAAAGTGAAAATAATTTTTTTAATGACATGAACAATTTTGCCAAATTTTGTACACTTAACGGTTATGACAAACAAATTCCCTACTTAATTAATTAAAAGTTTATTTTTCCTAAGTTTATAAAATTGAAAATAATTTTAAGTTTATAAATTAAGTTTATAAACAACTTTATAAAATTGAAACATTAATGGAGTCCCCATCAGTCGACCAATTGGGACTCTTATAGGAGTCCAAGTTGGGAGCTCGAGACTCCTAATTGTTTTATTTGTATTTTTTTTACTTATTATATTTTACACGATTTTAAAAAATATTAAATTTTAACTATTTTCTATTGTTTTCTATTGTTTGGAGTTTACTATAATACTTTTCTCTCTTTTGATCATTAATTTTACAAGTTCTATTCTTAGAAAACATAAAAGGAAGATGAAAGTTATTTTTAATACAAGGTTATTATGGAAAATTTTTATTAAATATTACATTATTTTTTAGTGTAATAAATAAGAAAATAAAATTAGAAGTATGAGACGTCCCTTTGGTGGACGAAAGTAAAAAGTTGGTTGGGTGAGGTTTGGGCTTGGTTTTAAAAGGGCTCTAATAGGCTTAGTTTAAGGTAAGGCCCATTAGTCCCAATAAATAAATCCATAACATATTGGGCTCTGCCCCAAAATTGCAGGGTACCAACCATAGCTACCTCTTTTGTTCTCCAACCTCTCAAGTTTTTTTTTTTTTTTTTTTTTAATACAATGGGGATGCAATGAGGGCCAAGATGGTACATACGATTTTGTGTACTATTATATATATTACTTTGTTTTATAATATATATTTTTTGTATGTTTTCTCTCTTTTATTAAATAAATTTTATTAATAAAAATATATCAAATTAGAAAGTAGTACATATGATACAACTTTATTAGAAGTGGATGTTATTAGCTTGTGACTTTTGGTATTCACTATTTTGTCACAATCTCCCGAGATTGAAATCCCATATACTCTCTCTCTCTTGATAAATATCTTTTTATATTACAGAAAAATATGAAAAAATATATATCGTGTGTATGTATATATATAGGATTTGTTTAATATGTGCCTTTATGGTACATGTTAGTATGTATAAAATTTTATACATATAAATAATTCATACCATATATGTTTTTGAAATGTTATAAAAACTAAAAATTATTAGAAATTGTTGAACTTTAAGAAAACTTATATATTAAATTAGAAATTTAATCCACTTTAATATGTATTACAGGACACTCATTTGACAAACTCTCATATATATATATAATAATAAATCATGCAAAATCTTACCAAATCTAAAAAACTTAATAAAAATGATTATATGAAATATCAATAATATTCTCCCAAATAAAAAAGCACAGGCTATAGATGGAATGTGGAAAGAAATAACGAAAACTAGGAAGAGAAGGGGAGAATAAAATATGCTAAAAGAATCCTCATTTGCTGAATTAATGGAGTTTATGTATTATTCTTTTGGGCCATAAGAATTTGTTTTCCTTTCTTTATTCTTTCACACTTGTCTCCTTCAATCATTCTTTCTTGCTTCTTTTCCAATTGTCTTGTTTGTTTCAAGAATCTATTCTTTTTTCTTTTTTACTGATTTTTTCAAGAATATATCCTATTCCTTACCATATGGAACTTTTTGCATTATTTGGAGAATCTATTCCAAGATATATAATAAGAAAATCATTCTATCATTACAACTATTCACAAGTAATAGATAAAAAAGGAAAAAATAATTGAAGTCTCTGGAGTCTCCCAATTAAAACGTTAAGAATTCAACTCTTCATACATACAACTTATACTTTAAAAAGAACTATCGTTTCTTCTAATTTAAAGTTATACTTAAATAACTTATTCTCATTATGATATAATTTTTACGAAGTGTGACACTTTTTGTATTTAAAAAAAAAGTAATAAATAAAATTAAAACAAAATTATATTTTTTATCAAAATCGAGAATTATTATGTTAATTTTCATTTTTTTATGTATTTTAATTTGTGCTCTAAAATACAATTTCAACAAATTATTTTTAAGAAACTTACTAAATATAGCATGATAACTTTAAAATGATAGTGAAATAAACTTCATTTTCAAAAACTTTTCCTTTCCGTACTTTCTCTCTAAAAACTTTCTCTCCAACGTCACTTCTTAAGAATGATGAATTTTTAATTTAAAAATCATAAAAATTACATACGAGTTGCATTGAAATTTTATATAAAAAATACAATTTATAAATAAAAAAACGTTAAATTTTCACTTTATTTTTTTTTTTAGAAGTGGTAGAAAAATGCTAGAACTAACATTACTCCAAAAAGGTAGAAACATCAATTTACACTCCTTCAAAATAAATGTTTGGTTGGTTTTATTAGTAGTATTATAATTTATACCTAAGAAATTAAATTAATGATTGATCAATGCCTTTTTTGACTTATCACTATCACTACGAGACATTGAAGCGGCGCCGCTTTGGATGTTGAATACTACTTATAGACGAGCACCAAAAGGCAAAAGGCCTTTAAACTTTTTTTTGCTGAATAAAAAGACTTTAAACTGTCTTTTTCTTTTTTTTTTTTCTCTCACTTTTTCTAATTTTCTTTGCTGAATTACATAAGTCGGGTCCCTAGAAATCTGCAAATGTGGGGCACCTGATGTTCTTTTTAGTGTGGCTGCCAAAAAAAAAAGAAGAAAAATTATTTTGAGTGTTGTGCTCGAGAAAATATGTTAGAAACATAAAATAAAAAGGGCAAATATATAAAAAGAAAAATTGAGTACTAGTAATTGATAGATAGTGCAGTGCAGTGCAGGCAAGCGTGATAATATCAGTCTTTCGTACATCCAAACTACCATTCTTCATGATCCCCTCTCAGTATAACATTCATCTTGAGATATTTTTATTTTATTTTATTTTTGTTAATCAACCTTAAAGAAATTTAATTTATATTAATGTATATATCATATATACACTAACAAAATTCATAACATATTAGCTTTTGGACAAAAAAATTATAACATGTTATTTATGAATTGAATTCATCTTATACAGATGTACTTTAATGTGTAAATAAAATATATTATATATTGTAATTTAAGTCTAATAAATATTGGAGCACCTACCATTTTAAAATTACTTACTGACAAATTAATCCATTTAACAACTTTTATTTTCGATTTTTTGTGTTATTTTGACCACAAATTGATTTTTTTTTATAAAAATCTTTAAAATTATCAATTTTAGCTTTAAAATCTTCAAGATTTGTTAGAGAGAAGTGAGAGAAAGTGTTGAGAGAGAGAGAGCGAGAGTTCGAAGGAAAATAAAATTGTCATAAAAATTTCGTAACTTTATGGTGGTAATTATCAATACCCACGACAGAAACTAAAATTCACATTTCAAAATAAACATTTTTTTTAACACTCTTCCTTTGTTTTTCTACTAATCATACAGTGAAATTTTTTATTTTCTTTTACTTTGTGATTCCAAACTAATTTTAGATAAATTTTTTATTACCTTCTCATTAATAACAAATTATAGTATTTTTTTATTTTTCTACTAACGTAAAGTTAGTATAAACAATATTGAAGAGAGAGAAAACTTTAAAAGACATTTTAGTCTTTATAAAAATAAAATTTTAAAATTTTGTATTTTTTTTAAATAACATGATGCTAAAATGTAATAGGTAAAAAAAATCTTAATAAAATCATAAAAGAAAAGAAACATGAAAAGATAGTGTAGTAGTAACTTTCGGGGGTAAGTTTTCAATTTCCAAAGCTAATGAGGCGATGATTGGAGATCACTTTTACTAGTGTATGCAACACAGCAGCATAGCTTCACGTTGCACCCCTTTCCTACTACTCTTTTCAATGCGTCCTTATCATGAATGTGAGAGAATCTGATGTGGGACCCAGACTTTCCCTCTGTTTCTTCTGACGTGTGATTAATTTGTCCTTACTATTCCTTTTCCAGTAAAAAATATTAAAAATATAAATAATTTTAGATCTTATTATTCCTTTCAGTATAAAATATAAAAAATTTAAATCTTTTAAATATCATCAAGAGTATATAAATTTTTATAATTTTTAATAAATATTTATTAAATTTTTTTATTTGTGATAAAATAATAACTTAATTGATTTGAAATATCTTTTATCATGGATAATTGTTTCCATGTTTAATCTATGGGTAAAACTATTTTTATTTATGACCAATATTTTTGTTATTTTTTCAAATTATCTTTTTGGCTTGGACAGTGGATAAAATCTTGTTCACGTGCAAAATGATTAAAAAAGATCATCGCGTGAACCCTCTGCTTTTCCTAGCCCCAACAGGAAAAAGAATAGTTCTTTTAGATTATATCCCATATTGTATTTCCTTTTTTTATGTAACTAGTAATCCAATAATGACCAATGGAATTCACTATTTTTCCCAATAAAAAAGTAGAAAATTTTTCTATTTTTATACTTAATTTATACAATAGTTTTAATTTTTATATTTTATGTTTTACATTTTATGTATTCAAATTATTTTCGTGCATTTAAAATTATTCTAACATCACATTTCGTAGTAAAATCTTGCCAAAATCCTGACGCAGCTCATGTATCTTAGTCGAATTCTGCTGTGAAATGTGAATAATTTTAAATGTACGAAAATTATTTGGTATAAAAAAATGAAAAATAAATAAAAAATATAAAAATCGAAAATATTATATAATTTAACTATATAAATGGACAATTTTTTGGAAAACGTAATATCCACAGGTGATTTTTATTTGAGACGATCCATCACTGATTTAGCTTGAGTCAATATTACAGTATAAATTAGTAATATAATTGATTTCTCTTTGGTGTTTGAAGCAGAAAAGCAAAATATATTTATAGAGAAAAATTAGTTCTAACATACAAAAAAATAGGTAGATGAATTATAAATAATTATGAATTATTTTAACTTTTCTATTTATAACTATGAACTTTTATTTTGTATGTTTCTAATTCTAAACCATTTTTGTCATTTTGTTTATGATTATATATTTTGCTTTTATATTTTTCTAATTATAACTTTTTTTGAGTAGTCATGAACTATTTTCGATCTCTCATATATAGTCATGAATTGATGGCTATATTTGAGATGTAAAAAATAGTTCATGATTATTTTCAATAGAAAAATAGTTTACGACTAGAAAAATATAAAATCAAAATTCATGATTATAAACAAAAGATATACAATAGTTCACAATTATAAAAAATAAAATAAAAATTTATGATTATAATAGAAAAATTAAAAATAGTTTATAGTTATTTATTCATAATTTCTCGAAAAAATGTAAGTTGGGAGTATGAAAGAACAAATTTTTGGTTTTGATATTTCTTAAATTTAGTAAAAAACCAATTATTTGTGACAAATAATAGTTATTTTCAGCATGAGAATTTACGTTGATAATCCTACTACTAATCTCACTTTTTAAGTAAAATGAGCGCTAGAATTAAAGATGCTTTTGGTAGTAATTCACATTTTTTTTTGCCAGATATAGTTATAATTCACATGAGTATATAATGAAATAAAATATTGTTAATTAACAATAAATAGAAAGTTTCACTAAAATGATTTGAGATTTTGTATAAGTGAACTTGTTCTATATCTCTTCATAATCTAATGTTACACATAATTAAAAGTTGGATACATTTTATATTAAAAAAAATTGTTCATTGGAATTTGAATGCTTAGTTAGAAAGCTAATGTTCTTTTTTACAATTTTTTTGAAGGAACAAACAAAAACATTTAAGTGGAACATTGGTGACAAGCGTAAATTTTAAAAAATAATACTCCCTTTCGTCCTATAAAGATGGTCTCATTTGAAGTAAAATAGTAGCTCAATATTAGAAGTACTTCAATTATCTAGTCAAAATCATGGCTTCGAGCCATATTTCTCTCTCGAAATGTATATATGTATATAAAAAAGATGGTCTCACTTTCTTTTTTTTTTTGCCTCAAATATAGTCCGATTCCCTTTATGAATAGTAATTAATTTATTGATTTCCTTTTATGCCTCTCATTATTGTATATTCTTGATTGCTAAACATCTCCACTATCCAAGAAATATTAATAAAGTACACACTATTCTAATAACTTTATGTTTATAGTATTAGTAAAGTTTCAAGACAAAACTCAAATTCAATTAGTATTAAAGAAGGGTATAAAAGATAAATCAAAATAAATTTTATTATTTTAACTAATTTTTTCAAATTGTGTGAAAGTTCAATTGAGATCATCTTTGTGGAATAAAAGAAGTAATAAATGAGCATTCATATATAAATTAGGACAAATATTTTTAAAAGAGAAATGGCAAAGAAATTATTACAATAACTGCCTTATGTTTTATGTGTGTCCTGATGGTAACATATATTAATATGCATAAAACATATTATATATGTAGTCAAATCTTAAACATATAAAACCCAATAAAAATGTTGAATGTTAAAAATTTATATTTTAAATTAATTGACGTATGGGTTAAGGGTATGCGTTAGATAAATATTCGTTTATAGTAATGCTAACATTTTTTATGATTAATTCCTAATTAGGAAATTGCGTTCGAAAACGACAATTCTCCTCTCTTAATAATAATGCATTGCACTTAAACTCTCAAATCAATTTCAAGGCCACAAATTGAACATATACAAAATTTGTTCTGTCGAGCATTGTCACCTCAAAATTGAACATTTTTCGCTGATCAAGACTGTAAGAATAAATACGTTGCCGTGGTATCTAAGGAAATAGGAATAGTACCAAACACAAAGGCTTCTTCTTCTTCACCAAAAATGATGAAAATAATTAATTATTCATTTAAAAAAGAAGAAAATAATTAATTAGACAAAAAAAATATAGAAGACTCGACAATCTATGACTACTTTTCATCACATTGCGGTTCCCCGTTATTCTTGCATGCCACCCAAGATCATCAATTTATTTCTTTCTAATCTCAATTTTTTAAGAGTGGTTGGGGTTTAGAGTTTAATTTATAGCATTTTAATTAATACAAAAATACTTTGCTAAAATGAGTACTAATAAGATCAAACTAAAGATACTGTTAATAAATATTACTTTAATAATTTTTATATTAATACTTCAAAATTAACTTCAAATATTTATATTTTTTAAAGCATAATATATAAAAAATATATATCAAGCAAAAAAAAAAAAGCATAATCTATACAGGATACTATATAAAATTTATAAGTTTTTTAAATGCTAAACTTTTCTATTATTATAAAATTTATTAAAAAATGTGAAAAGGAAAATAGACAATGAATACTATTTACGTTTTCAAGTTGTAGAAAGCTATTTCCAAATTTATATTTACAAATTAAATACTATTATAATAGAAAAAGAAGTTGAAAAAAAAAAGTCAATTATATTCCACTATACCAAATATATCATAAGGGTGCATTTAGAGTAATTTTGAAAAACTTGTTTATTTTTTTTTATGATGGAGTACAAATAATTTATCTTTTTTAAAGAAATAGAGTGTTAATTTTTTTAAAAATTAACTCTAATCTAAATATAAATCAAATAAATATTATAAAATAGATTACTATTTTTTAAAAGCAAAAATTACTATTGTTGTTAGAAACATAAATATTCTAAGAGTATTAATATTTTGGAACTAAAATAACGACAAATTAGTTGTTAGATCATATCTAAATTTGCTTCATGTGTTGGACAAATTTTTTTGAAGTGATCGAATTCTCTTAAAAAAAAATTGTATTCGTGACTAAAAATGAAAGGGGTCGATAAATTTAACTAAGGAATATGAATATATAGTGTAAAAAAATCATTATTTTTCTTCCTTCTCCCTACTCTTTCTCTTTCTACACAATTTCTCTCTAACTACTTCATCATTATAAATAAATAAAATTATAATAATGTAGAGATTTTTATAATAAATAAAATGAAATGAGATTGCAACTTTATAGAAATTGAAAATTCGTTTGGGTAGGTATAAAAGTTACAAATTAAATAATTAAGAATTAATATGATATTCATTAAATTGTCTAAACCATCATACCGATATTGTCTTTTTTGTTTTTTTTTTTCATGCACAAACACCAAGTTAAAAGGCAAAAAATAGGGGTATCTTTCTCTTTTCTTGTAGAAATGTCTTGAAATTTGATTGCTACGAACTTCTATAATCGTCCTAATTTCAAAAATATTTCTTATCCAAATACAAGAAAGAGAACTTTGTTGTAAAATGCGCTTGTAAATAGACTTAAATTATTCTTATATTAGAATAAGAATTGATCCTTTCGATATTTTAATGAGATTATTAAGAGTTGAGTTTAAATTTAACGAATATAACAATTTATTGAGTGAGATGATTCTTAATTAAGATTGATGTTTGATTCTTATTAACGCTCGGCAATACACCCCTTTAAAGGCACTATCTTCTTCTCCTACTCCTTTGATATACATCATTGATTAAAATTGAACAGATGAATAGTGTTAAGGTACACCTAATGATGATTGAGGAAAGGGTTAATTTCATTTTCCGTATTAAGATTTGTCTTAAATTATAATTCATTTCTTTTATTTTGATAAATTATAAATACATTTGTATTATTTATATTTTTATAATTTATTAATCCCTACTATTAATTTCATTAAAAAATTTATCAGAGAACAATGATTATATGGTAAAGGTTTAAAATCTTCTTAATATACTAATTTACAAGCTTATTTTTTATTTATTATTGTTTATTAAGACAATAATATCTTTTATTATGAAAATTAAACTAATTAAACAAATTATAACAGGGGTATTATTATTTTTTATATCATAACAAATAAAAAGTAAACTTGCAAAATGATATTGTAGAAAGATTTTAAACTTTTTATCGTATAATCATTATTTTTTTATAAAATTTTTTATTGAAATTAATAGGTTATGGTAATATAAATAATATATTTATAATTTTATATAAAATAAAGAGATGAAATTATAGTTTGAATAAATTTCAAGTGGGAATATGTAATTAACCCTTAAGGAAAAGGGCAAAAAAGGCCAAAAGAGAGAGAGAGAGAGAGAGAGAGAGAGAGAGAGAGAGAGAGAGTGGTGATGAGGCTGGTCAGTTGTCTAGGATTCGTCAGTAATGGTTGAAGCATTTACTTGTATCTTCTAGCTAACCTTCCTATATATGCAATGCAATGTAGTGCCATGTCCTTTTGCCATCTTGTCCTTTGACCGGTTGTTACCGATTAGGTAATATCTCTGTTTTATACTATTTGTTGGGTTGATAAGGATAACTAAAAAATTTATAAGAATAACTCGAACAAATTTTATTTTAATTTAAACACTTTCTCTCTCTACAAACTTTTTCTCTAACATTTCTAAAAAAAACTTCATCTTTCAACATCAAAACGAGATTTGAAGAAAATATGGATTCCTTTGAAGAATCTTTGGAAGAAAATGTTGATTTTGAGGTAAGAAATCGATTGATTTTTTTTTTCATTTTCTGCACCATTTTCGCCAAGTTGGGGGAAAATGGTGTAGAAATTTTTTTTTTGGGGTTTAAGGTTTTTTTTATTTTTATTTTTTTTGTGTTTTGTTAATATTTTCATTTTACATTAACAGACTAATGAAGGATCAAGTACGTTTGAAAAATTTTTAAATCCAGCAGAATATATTGATTTTAGACATTTATTCACAACTGACCAAATATTTAGTTCGAAAGATGAGTTGGTGCGATGGGCAAAACAAACTGCAATGAGTGCGAAGACATACTTAATCATAACTCGATATCATAGATCAAGAATAGCTGACCGGCGACCATATGTCACATTGGCTTGCAAGCGCGGAGGTTCAATTAAAAAATATAAAAAAACAAGAGTTGACGATGAGGAAGAAGAAGTTCCAAAAGAAAGGCGGGGACCGTATGGGATGAAAAAATGTGGGTGTCTATTTAAGCTAAAGGGAGAGCAAATGGCAACAAACGAAAGTTGGCAATTGTTCGTACACAACGGGAGGCACAACCATAAAGTAGTTGTTTACAATCACGGTCATGCTCAGGCTGCAAGACTTACGGAGGAGCAGTTGCACCAGAATAAGCAATTCAGGAAGAGTCACGTGCCGACTCGCAATATATTACAATTTTTTCGAGAACAAAACGTTAGTTGCGCAGTTAGGTAAGTTATAAGGGAATTATTTTTACAACTTTATTTAAATATTAAATATTTTAGAGATTTATTTTTATTCCGTCAATAATTAGAAATTTATGATGTATGTAGTGCCCAGAAAATTTACAATGTTGTTGCCAAGATTAAGAGGAACTGGATGCAGGGAAGAAACGGTAGAGGAAGTTCTCTGCCTAAGTGCAGAAAGGGGCTACACAGTTTTCTATAGAAACCATGAAGAGAGCAACGCACTTAGTGACATTGTCGTTGCACACTCAACATCGATTGCAATGATTAGAACGTGGCTGTATGTACTGATAATGGATACTACGTATAAAACGAACAAGTAAGTACTATAGTGGATTAATTGTATTATTAGATATCTTTATTAATTTTTCCGCTTAAAAAATTAAATTTATTATGTATGTAGTGGAAATTTGATATTTTATAATATTTTTTAAAAAGAAATAATTAATAATATTTTGAAGTCCGTCTGAAATAGTTGTAAATGTTAATAATTATTTTCCATTTGATTTTTAATTAAGGTACAACATGCCACTATTAGAAGCTGTAGGGATGACTCCGATAGGAAAGAACTTCACAGTGACAACAGCTTTTATGTGCAATGAACAGACAATAACATACAGATGAGTTCTTCAACAAATCAAGCATTTATATTTTACATCTGCTATGTCAAATGGTCAGGGTTCAATTATTAATCAAGGAGAGCCACTAGTCATTCTTATCGGTAGGGAAAGCGGACTAATGCCGGTAATTGATGATGTGTTCAGAAATTCATACCATATGTTATGTATAAGACACATCGATCAGAATATGTTGGCAAAGTTGACTGAGATGATGAAAGATGAAGAGGTGGCTCAACGGTTTGTGGAAAAAATTAATAAATGAAATTGATGAGGTTGAATATCAGAGAAAGTTGGAGGTGTTGAAGACTAGGTGGAAAAACAGGCCGGACTTTCTGCATTACCTGTTCAACACATGGTTGAATTCGTTTGCCAATAAATTTGGCCAGGTTTGGACATCTCAAGTATTGTATTTTGGTGTAGAGACAACGAATCGTGCTGAGAGCGAACATTTTGTGTTGAAGGTGTGGTTATCAAGTCACGGTGATTTGGACACCGTGTTTCTGAATATCAACTCTCTAATCCAAGGTCAAATTGCTGAAATTAAATACACATTGTAAATTTCTAAACTTAAGGAGAAGTATGGCGCTAAGAGTAATGACATATTGAAGAATTTAAGTAATAAAGTTAGTCATTTGGCTTTGAAGAAGATAATGGATGAGTTAAAGAAAGCACGCAAGATGGTTGAAGAACCAGGAAACAATTGCTTGCATTACTTAAGGAAGTCGCACAGTCTACCATGTGCACGTGAACTTATTCACGGGTGCCAATATTTAATTCCAATCCGAGAGGAAGATGTTGACATTTTATAGAGAAGACTAGAAATCATTTATGATATTCCTAAACAACACGATAGAGACATGCGTGATCTCACCTCACTGATACAGGAGATTAGTGTGGGTCTAATTTCTAAGGTACGGGAAGTGAGATGCCTCATCAAAGGTGTTATATCTCCTGTGTTGCCTGAAGATCTCTGTCAGCTGTTGACAACACCCCCAGAGACCGCAATCACGAAGGGACGACGGAAGACGAATTCTACCAAGAGGGATAAGTCTCACTGGGAATACGTTTCCGTCGCACATAAGAAGATTGGGAAGTCTAGCGAATCAGGTTCTAGATCGGGAAGCGGGTCAAGTTCAGGTTCTGGTCCTAGTCCACATGGAAGAGGTAGGTCACTTCGTAGCGGTAGGGGTAGGGGCAGGGGACGTTACAGTGGTAGGTCCAGTCTATCATCCGTTGTAAACCTGGATGCCCCATAACCCCATTCCCCTTCAACAATGCATTTCTCGAGTTCATCTACGAATTCATACTAAACTGGAAGAACGTGGTTGGTGATGGTAATTGTGGATTTAGAGTGGTATCTAATTTTTTGTTCGAGGATGAAAATCATTGGGTTGAAATTCGTAGAAGAATGTGCTTTGATTTACACCACCATATGAATGTATATGTGCAATTGTTCGCATCAGTGGAACATGTAATTGAGTTGATAAGGCGGACCAATTGGGAAGAGGGTTCAGCGCCTGCTGACTATTGGATGGATACACCTGATCATCTTTATGTCATCGCGAACACATTCAATTTGTGCGTTGTTTTTCTTGCACGGTTAGGTTCGACCACCGTCCTACCTCTTGTTTCTAACATGGATAGTAGGTGCTGGAACACTTGTCATCGGATTCATAGAGGATGGGCGGGAATACACTACGTATACTCGAACTGTCTCAAAATATGGTCAGGCATGTACGGCTCGACGCAGTCAAAATATGCAATAAAGTCGTGCCACGTGGAAACTCAGCAAGCCTGAATCTCCTGCATCCTGTACGATACCCACCTAACCTCATCAACTGTCATCACATCCAATCTTAGGCGAATATCCAGTAATTTATTCTCATTCTTATACCCCAACATTGGAAATTGTTGGATGTATTGCTTGCAGGCTTCAGTACCCTGTCTAACCGGTGATGCAAACATCGGAAAATACAGATATATCCATGCCTAAAATATAAAATATAAACGTAAAAATTAAAAATAAGTTGTATAAATGTGAAAAAATGTTAAATTAAGAGTGATAAAATAAATATAAATTATCAAAACCATCAAATATAAAATATAACATAATTCACGTTACATTTAAAACAAGTACCTCTAATAGTGACCAGCACCCAGCAAGCTTCTTTGCATCAACCATGGACGCTTGACCCAGATTCCTGTACAGGTACGCAAGAGGCAGTACCCCACGCAAACCTCCTAACATAACTCGCATTCTGCAGCAGTGGCCATAGTCTGGCAGGAACAATGTTGCCACTCTTATCATTGAAGAGTGAGCTACCCAAGATGTACTGTAGATAGCATGCTGCCCTGACACGAGGTGACAGTGAAGTCTGTCTACTGGTGGCAATAGCATGAAGCTCCGCTGCATTAAACCCCAAACCACCGGTGAGAGCTAAACCCAGATCATCCTGAACTAGCCGTAACAACTGCTCCCTGGATAATCTTGAATCCACTACCGAATCATATGCAGGAATCCCGAGAATAAGTTCCATATCGTATAGTGTAACAGCCATCTCACCCCATGGCATGTGAAAGCGTTCGTGTCGGGCTGCCACCTCTCAACAATGCAGCATTGGGGTGTTGAAACATGCACGATTATGGCGCATGAGACCCAACCTGGAAGCTAAGGGCCGAACATGTACATCAATAAGTTCCCAACCTGTTAGTGCCATGTAACGCGATCGGAACTTCAATGAACCATGATCCTGAATATAAAACAAATAAATTAATACAATTTTATTACATTATTATACTCTATTTATAATAATAAAAATATTTTACAGATTAGAGAATAATAAAAATAATAATAACATGTAACTTTAACATAAAGAAATGTACCTGTCCACGCCATATCCGACCCGCGACATGTCTACCGTATGATGGGATGAGCTCCGGGTCAATAGGACCTCCCTCTGCTGGGTCTATCTGTTCCCAATCTGATAGGTTCACTTTCTTCCTCTTCTGTGTTGGAGCCAGAACTTCACGAGTCATTTCGGGTCTTTTATTACGAGACCCTGCAAACTTACTCATCACCGACATAAAGCTGTCGTTTAACCCTTTCCTTTTACTGTGACGAGACGCCCGTCAGATCCACTAGCATGTGCCACAGGCGCCACGGGCACGGGCTGCTCCTCATCACTGGCATCATCAGCCTCATCCTAATCATCATCACCACCATGACCATCATCATCGTCACCTCTCTCATACGCCTCTCCTTCAATATGTAGGGATCCGACTCTTTCTTGCTCCACTCCAACCCCCCTATCACCCTCACATACCCTATCCACAGGACTCGGTACATAAGGAACAGAAGATGAAACACCATACTCAGCATGAGAATACCCATGTGTGCTGCATAAAGAATCCTGAAGGGCAGCGCTAAACATCTGATAAAAAAACTCAGCCCCTATCTGCCTCGCTAACCAATAAACTCCAGTATAGGCTCCTGGGTGGCAGATCTATATGGTATGCGAGGTCGTATGATTGGAGCATGTAAGTATGGATCATATACTGTGTCTGTGGAGTGTGATGATGGCTGTGCAGATCCATATGGCTCATAGGGCACAGGGGTATGAGATTGATGGGGTTGGAGGGGAGGTCGAGATCTAAAAGGTATGGCTAGTGATTGGGCAGAAGACCCAGGTTCACCTGTACCATGATGGAAACTAGGTGCAAGATGAGTAGGAGTAACGGGGAGGTCGGAGGTACTATGTCGTCCCCTCACACCTCTAGATGAAGCTGTGATAGTTCGCCCTTCAACTCGACCTGTCCTGTCCATGACAGGACCAAGATCATCACCTTCTCTGCGGCCGCTAGGTCAAACCATCTATTATTTATTCAAGCTCGTTAATAGCTGTTTATTACATATTTACTTTTAACATCTATTATTATTTTATTATTTATTATTATCTGAATCTATTATTTCATTTCTACTATTTCTTTCATACTATTATTATTGTTTAGTAATATTCTTTAGTAATAGTTATTAATTTATATATTATTCAATCTTACCTACTAAACCCTAAACCTAAGGCCATTCATCACTAATATTCTTTAGTAATATTGTTATGTAATATTTATTAATTTATATATTATTCAATCTTACCTATAAACCCTAAACCTAAGGCCAAGAATAACGATCAATTCAAATTAAAATTCAAATAGTTCGGCCGTATCCTTATTAAACACATAATTATAAGCAAACAATTTTAAACTAGTTACATTTACTTTACATACCCAAAATTTATTTCATATTATATATTTATTCATACTCATAATAATTAAATATTATAACGTTAAAAAAATTAAACAACTAGTCACAGTCATTCTACATATACAAATTTAATTAACAATTCAAATAATCATTTATTGAAAAAAAATAATTCTAAAAAAAAAAGAACACTTTCGCCAAGGCTGAACGAAAGTGCATTGAAACTTTGGTCCAATGTGAGCGAAAGTACCATGCACTTTCACTCCATCTGGACGAAAGTGCCCGATTCAGGCAAAAAAATTGATATTTTAAAGCTCCCATTTTTTAATATTAAAGGGATATTTTCACGATCTAAACCGATAAAATAGTAGATAAATGAAAATAGATTGAAGAACTCACCTTCTTTTCCAATTTTGACAGTCGGATCTTCCAAGATCTAAGATTGAATTTATGAGTCCTAGAGAGAGTTTAGAGAGGAGAGAGGAAGTGTTTAGTTGAAAATGAAATTTTTTGAATTTTTTCGAGTTATCCTTATATTTCCGATTTGACTTTATCGATGCCGTTATTTGTTTTAAAATATCTGATACTTTTTTATATGTATTCTTATCTTATATGAATTAAAAAATCATTTAGAAAATTTTAATAGAATTATTAATGAAAGTGAAAGAATAATTCCATTTAATTTCTTTTAAATTCAAAAAAATTTAATTATTTTCTCAATTCCTATGTACTATTTTAAGGTGATAGATACTATTAAACAGAAAAAAATATAATTCGAACAAAAAATTCTTTAACATGATAATAAGTACTTACACCACTAAACATCAATTATATGTAATACTCTCGAATAGAAATTTACTATTCGTGCGCTTTTGATAATGTAGACAATTTGTAATAGACTTTAGTTATGTATATAATGTTATTCTCAAGTGATTTCAATAATTGCTGTAGAAATATATCAAATTTAGATGATATATAATACAAAATCATCAGTTATATTAATAATTTTGAATAGAGATTTACTATTTGTGTACTTTTGAAAATGTAGACAATTTATGATAGATTTTAGTTACTTATATAACGTTATTCGCACGTAATTTCAATAATAGAAATATATCAAATTTAGATGATCTGTATAGTGACAAAAACGTCGGTTATATGTAATAATTTCGAATAGAGATTTACTATTCGTGTACTTTTGATAATGTAGACAATTTATGATAGATTTTAGTTACTTATATAACGTTATTCGCACGTAATTTCAATAATAGAAATATATCAAATTTAGATGACATATATAGTGACAGAAACGTCGGTTATACGTAATAATTTCGAATAGAAATTTACTATTCGTGTACTTTTGATAATGTAGACAATTTACGATAGATTTTAGTTATGTATATAACGTTATTTGCACGTGATTTCAATAGTAGAAATATATCAAATTTAGATGATGTATATAGTGAAAAAAACGTCGTTATGTGTAATAATTTCGAATAGAGATTTACAATTTATTTACTTTTGATAATTTAGAAAATTTATGACAGATTTTAGTTACGTATATAACGTTATTTGCACGTGATTTTAATAATAGAAATATATAATATTTAGATGATATATATAGTGACAAGAACGCCGGTTATATGTAATAATTTCGAATAGAGATATACTATTTGTGTACTTTTGATAATGTAGACAATTTATGATAGATTTTAGTTACATATATAATGTTATTCGCACGTGATTTCAATAATAGAAATATATTAAATTTAGATGATTATATAGTGACAAAAACGTCTAGGTTATATGTTATAATTTTGAATGGGGATTTACGATTCGTGTTCTTTTGATAACGTAGACAATTTATGATGGATTTTAGTTATGTATATAACGTTATTTGCACTTGATTTCAATAATAGAAATATATCAAATTTAGATGATATATATAGTGAAAAAAACATCGGTTATACGTAATAATTTCAGATAGAGATTTACTATTCGTGTACTTTTGATACTGCAGACAAATTATGATAGATTTTATTTACGTATATAACGTTATTCGCACGTGATTTCAATAATAGAAATATATCAAATTTAGATGATATATATAGTGAAAAAAATGTCGGTTATACGTAATAATTTCAAATAGAGATTTACTATTCGGGTAGTTTGATAATGCAGACAAATTATGATAGATTTTAGTTACGTATATAACGTTATTCGCACGTGATTTCAATAATAGAAACATATCAAATTTAGGTTATATATAGTGACAAAAACGTCGGTTATATGTAATAATTTCGAATAGAGATTTACTATTTGTGTACGTTTAATAATGTAGAAAATATATGATAAATTTTAGTTACGTATATAACGTTATTCGCACGTAATTTCAGTAATTAGGGTCGAAATATATCAAATTTAAATGATATATAGTGACAAAAACGTCGTTTATATGTATTAATTTTGAATAAAGATTTACTATTCGCATGCGTTTTATAATGTAGATAATTTGTAATAGATTTTAGTTATGTATATAATGTTACTCTTACGTGATTTCAATAATTGCTCGAAAGACATATCAAATTTAGATTTAGATGACGGTTATTTATAATAACTTCGATGATATTTATTACTCGTGTACTTTTGATAATATAGACAACTTGTGATAATTTTGTTTACATATGTAAAGTGCTGCAAGAATATACCAAATTTAAATGGTAGAATATTAAACACGTGGAAATATTCTAAGATTTGTAACGTGTTTCAGTGCAGGATTACCTAAATTGTTTAACGTTGAGTATGTTTTTTAAAATTTCCCTTCTTCAATGTATCTAAAAAAGTCTTAACGGAGAAATTTGACTTTGATTTTAGGTACATAGATTTTAAGAATGCCTATGCCGTAACCCTCCCATTATATGAAATAGATAAAAAAAAAACGTTGTCTTCGGTCGTGACAGGATCAATTGCCTACTTCTTCCTATCTCTAGACTTCTCCTGCTAGCCGGGGAGTCCCCAGTTGGCTGGGGAAAAGGTGGAGATCAATACCAAGACAAGAAGGTTTAGGATTGGAATGAGAATAGGGTTAGGAATTTAGAGCTATTCATGGAAGAACTATATAAAGCAAAGTTGGATCTGCGGAAAGACAAATGAGCATGCCTATGCAAAAGGAATGAAATAGATCAAGAACGAGAAATATTTTGTTTATTCTAGAGAAAATTTATATATTTTTAAATTATTTATGAAAAAGTGAGTAAGGTCTAAAATAGAAAAATAAATACTTTTAAATTTTAAATCTAATTACGAGGATATTTTTTATTTTCAAATTTGACTTAGATTTTAGTTTGAAAAAGATACATATTTTTTATTTTTTGAGGGAAAATATTTAATTTTTAAATTGCATAAAAAATAATGCAGACAATTTTTATGATAGATTTTAGTTACATATATAACGTTATTCGCATTTGATTTCAATAATAGAAATATATCAAATTTAGATGATATATATAGTGGAAAAAAAGTCGATTATATGTAATAATTTCGAATAGAGATTTACTATTCGTGTACTTTTGATAATGTAGACAATTTATGATAGATTTTAGTTACATAAGTAACATTATTCGCACGTAATTTCAATAATAGAAATATATCAAATTTAGATGATATATATGGGGACAAAAATGTTGGTTATATGTAATAATTTCGAATACAGATTTACTATCCGTGTACTTATGATAATGTAGACAATTTATGATAGATTTTAGTTACTTATATAACGTTATTCGCACGAGATTTAAACAATAGAAATGTATGAAATTTAGATGATATATATAGTGACAAAGACGTCGGTAATATGTAATAATTTCGAAAAGTAATTTACTATTCGTATACTTTCTATAATGTAGACAATTTATGATAGATTTTAGTTACGTATATATCGTCATTCGCACGTGATTTCGATAATAAAAATATATCGAATTTAGATGATATATATAGTGACAAAAACGTCGGTAATATGTAATAATTTCGAAAAATGATTTACTATTCGTGTACTTTTGATAATGTAGACAATTTATGATAGATTTTAGTTACGTATATAACGTTATTCGCATGTGATTTCAATAATAATAATATATCAAATTTTGATAATACATAGTGACAAAAGCGTCGGTTATATGTAATAATTTCGAATAGAGATTTACTAACCCTGTACTTTTGATAATGTAGACAATTTATGATAGATTTTAATTACGTATATAACGTTACTCGCACGTGATTTCAATGATAGAAATATATCAAATTTAGATGATATATAGTGACAAAAACGTCAATTATATGTAATAATTTCGAATAGAGATTTACTATTCGTGTACTTTTGATAATATTGACAATTTATGATAGATTTTAGTTACGTATGTAACGTTATTCGCACATAATTTCAATAATAGAAATATATCAAATTTAGATGATATATGGTGACAAATACGTTGGATATATGTAATAATTTCGAATAGAGATTTACTATCCGTGTACTTATGATAATGTAAACAATTTATGATAGATTTTAGTTACTTATATAACGTTATTCGCATGTGATTTCAACAATAAAAATGTATCAAATTTAGATGATATATATAGTGACAAAGACGACGGTAATATGTAATAATTTCGAAAAGTGATTTACTATTCGTGTACTTTTGATAATGTAGACAATTTATGATAGATTTTAGTTACGTATATAACGTCATTCGCACGTGATTTCGATAATAAAAATATATCGAATTTAGATGATATATATAGTGACAAAAACGTCGGTAATATGTAATAATTTCGAAAGGTGATTTACTATTCGTGTATTTTCGATAATGTGGACAATTTATGATAGATTTTAGTTACGTATATAACGTCATTCGCACGTTATTTCGATAATAAAAATATATCTAATTTTGATGATATATAGTGACAAAAACGTCGGTTATATGTAATAATTTCAAATAGCGATTTGCTATCCCTGTATTTATGATAATGTAGACAATTTATGTCGGATTTTAGTTACGTATATAACTTTATTCGCACGTGATTTCAATAATAGAAATGTATCAAATTTAGATGATATATAGTGACAAAAACGTCAGTTATATGTAATAATGACGAATAGAGATTACTATTCGTGTACTTTTGATCATGTAGATAATTTATGATAGATTTTAGTTACGTATATAACATTATTCGCACGTAATTTCAATATAGAAATATGTCAAATTTATATATTATATATGGTGAAGGAAACATCGATTATATGTAATAATTTCGAATAGAGCAGAACTATCCGTGTACTTTTGATAATGTAGACAATTTATGATAGATTTTGGTTGCGTATATAACATTATTCACATTATTCGCACGTGATTTCAATAATAGAAATTTATCAAATTTAGACGATATATATCGACAAAAACGTCGGTTATGTGTAATAATTTTAAAAAGTGATTTACTATTCGTGTACTTTTGATACTGTAGACAATTTATCATTGATTTTAGCTACTAATATAACATTATTCGCACGTGATTTCAATAATAGAAATATATGAAATTTAGATGATATATAGTGACAAAAACGTCGGTTATAGGTAATAATTTCGAATAGAGATTTACTATCTTTGTACTTTTGATAATGTAGACAATTTATGATAGATTTTAGTTACGTACATAATGTTATTCGCACCTGATTTCGATAATAGAAATATATCAAATGTAGATGATATATATAGTGACAAAAGCGTCGATTATATGTAATAATTTCGAATAGAAATTGGCTATTCGTGTACTTTTGCTAATATAGACAATTTATTATAGATTTTAGTTATGTATATAACGGTATTCACATGTTATTTCAATAATAGAAATATATCATATTTAGATGATATATATAGTAATAAAAACGTCGGTTATATGTAATAATTTCTAATAGAGTTAATATTGATGTACTTTTGATAATTTAGATAATTTATGATGTACTTTAGTTACTTATATAACGTTATTCGCACGTGATTTCAATAATTACTGTAGAAATATATCAAATTTTGATGATACATAGTGACAAAAACATCAGTTGTGTGTAATAATTTTGAATAAAGATTTACTATTCCTGTGTGTTTGATAATGTAGAAAATTTATAATAGAATTTAGTTTTGTATATATCGTTATTCTCACGTGATTTCAATAATTGCTCTAGAGATATATCAATTCAGATTTAGATGACGGTTATATATAATAACTTCGATGATATTTACAACTCGTGCACTTTTAATAATGTAGACAACTTGTGATAATTTTGTTTAAGAATGTAAAAAGTGCTGCAAGAATATACCAAATTTAAATGGTAGAATATTAAGCACGTGAAAATATTATAATATTCGTAACGTTTTTCAGTGCAGGATTCCCTAAATTTTCTAATGTTAAATATTTTTAAAAATTTTTCTTTTTCGATGTATTTAAAAAAAGTCTTAGCAGACAAATTTGACTTTGCTTTTAGTTTGAAAAAAGTAGATATTTTTTATTTTCTGAGGGATGATATTTATTATTTAAATTGCATAAAAAATAATGTAGACAATTTATGATAGATTTTAGTTATATATAAAATGTTATTCGCACGTGATTTCAATAATAGAAATAAATCAAATTTAGATGATATATATATAGTGACAAAAACGTCGGTTATATGAAATAATTTTGAATAGGGATTTACTACTCTTGTACTTTTGATAAGGTAGACAATTTATTATGGATTTTAGTTATGTATATGACGTTATTTGCACTTGATTTCAATAATAGAAGCATATCAAATTTAGGTGATATATAGTGAAAAAACGTCGGTTATACGTAATAATTCCAAATAGAGATTTACTATTCGTGTACTTTTGATAATGTAGACAAATTATGATAGATTTTAGTTACGTATATAACGTTATTTGCACGTGATTTCAATAATAGAAATATATCAAATTTATATGATATATATTGACAAAAACGTCGGTTATGTGTAATAATTTTGAATAGGGATTTACTATTCGTGTACTTTTGGTAACGTAGACAATTTATTATGGATTTTAGTTACGTATATAACGTTATTTGCTCATGATTTCAATAATAGAAGTATATCAAACTTAGGTAATATATATAGTGAAAAAAACGTCGTTATACGTAATAATTCCAAATAGAGATTTACTATTCGTGTACTTTTTATAATGTAGACAAAATATGATAGATTTTAGTTACGTATATAACGTTATTCGCACGTGATTTCAATAATAGAAATATATCAAATTTAGATGATATATATAGTGAGAAAAACGTCGGTTATATGTAATAATTTCGAATAGAGATTTACTATTCGTGTACGTTTGATAATGTAGACAATATATGATAGATTTTAGTTACGTATATAACGTTATTCGCACGTGATTTCAGTAATTAGGGTAGAAATATATCAAATTTAGATGATATATAGTGACAAAAACGTCGTTTATATGTATTAATTTTGAATAAAGATTTACTATTCGCATGCGTTTGATAATGTAGACAATTTGTAATAGATTTTAGTTATGTATATAATGTCACTCTTACATGATTTCAATAATTGCTCGAGAGATATATCAAATTTAGATTTAGATGATGGTTATTTTTAATAACTTCGATTTAATATTTATTACTCGTGCACCTTTGATAATATAGACAACTTGTGATAATTTTGTTTACATATGTAAAGTGCTGCAAGAATATACCAAATTCAAATGGTAGAATATTAAACACGTGGAAATATTCTAAGATTTGTAACATGTTTCAGTGCAGGATTACCTAAATTGTTTAACGTTAAGTATTTTTTAAAATTTTCCTTTTTCAATGTATGTTAAAAAGTCTTAACGGACAAATTTGAGTTAGATTTTAGGTACATAGATTTTAAGAATGCCTATGCCGTAACCCTCCCATTAGATGAAATAGACAAAAAGCATTTTCTTCGGTCGTGACAGGATCAATTGCTCTTCTGCCTACTTCTTCCTATCTCTAGACTTCTCCTGCAAGCCAGGAAGTACCCACTGGGCTGGGAAAAGTTGGAGATCAATACAAAGATAAGAAGGTGTAGGATTGAAATGGAATTAGGATTAGGAATTCAAAGCTATACATGGAAGAATTATATAAAGGAAAGTTGGATTTGCGGAAACACAAATGAGCGTGCCTATGCAAAAGTAATGAAATAGATCAAGAACGGGAAATATTTTATTTTTTTTGAGAAAATTTATATATTTTTAAATTACGTAAAAAGTAAATTATATTTGAAAAAGTAAGGTCTAAAGTCGAAAAATAAAATATTTTTAATTTTAAATCTAATTCAAATACCCATTTTAATATATTACTAAAAATGTTATGATGCGAGTCCAGGAATTTCGCCGGTGGTTAAATGAAAAAAGTGATAATCCTAATATGTTGTGTTGAGGAAAATGGAGATGCATAGAAAAAATGAGGATTAAGCAAAGGAAGGGTTTAAGAGGTACTGACAAAATCTAAACCCCACAAGTTTTGTCAGCCACCGCGACGCCAACTTGGTGCCGATTCAGGGATTCATATGAGAAAGCACAGGACGGTTACACACTTCACTTTTTTTCCCTCGAAATTCGAGACCCTTTTTATTGTATACCCTCGATTTCCTGATTATTTACGATATTTATTATTGCTAATTTTTGCTTAGTTCTATAATAATACACACCCTTCTTGATTTTCACCTTCTTTTCCCCTTATTGACAGTGTGGAAGAACTACTCTGCGCTTTGCTTTTGCTAGTTCAAGAGTCTTCAGTTCTTGGAGACTCTTTCTCTCCCTTTCTTTCTCATAGACGCAGAAAGAGGGAGTCTTGATGAAAACCAGCGTCTGAAACTGAACTCAAGTTCAAGTAAAAGTGAGAGGCTTCTTTTTTTTTTGGTTCCTGTTTCTTTTGGGGTGTTTTTATGGATTTTAGAGAATGGGTTTTGTTAATTTTTGAGTTCTTGTTTTTGATTGTCAATGTGGCTGTTGGTATGATCATGGGGTGTGTTTTTGGATTTTATTTTGTTGTGGGTTGGAGTTTTTGTTTGATGATCATATATGTTTATTGGGAGAAGAAAAGATCAGAACTTGTGTACTTGTGTGTCATTTATGTACATTCATGAATCATGATATATTGGAATGTTTGTGTACATGTGTTTCTATTGCATGCCAAGATGACAAATGAGATCTTGTTGGTTAAGACTTTGAAGCATTAGGGGTAATGTGGTATTCAAGTTTTTGTAGACTTTGGTGAAATTGATGAATTTGTGCTATTGAGATGGAGCTTGTTTGCTGAATAAAATTATGGAATATTTTGGTTTCCTTTTTTAGAATTAAAAAAAATGCTCTGTTTGATGCAAAATTGCTGGTCATAGGTTTTGCATGTTAATTCTGGATGATTAACAATCTGATCTTTATGCAATGACATCATTTATGTCATGTATGGTGATGAACATTAATGACAGAGGGGTGTAATTTGGGGGTTCGGCTGTATCTGATAGTTGTCATTTTCTGTCTTCAATTAAGTGTTCAATTTCCAGCAATTATATCAATTTAAATTGAATTGAACTCATAAAGATAATAGGGACATAAATTAGAACGGAAATCATATAGATTGAAGGAAATTAAGGGAGAGAAAGCACAAGAAACAGAGGATTCAATGGATTGGGGATAAGGTGAAAGGCAGGACGGAAATTTACATAGGAAAGATGAGCGGGAGTTTGATACCCTACACCAATACTCAAATCTGTCCAAAGCTGTTCCAACAGGATGAAGGAAATGGAGACAACTATATACTCAAATCTGTCATTATTTCCTTTTTGTTTCTTAGCTCATAATCAAACTTCTCAGAGAAAGCTGCCATAAACTCCTCCCGAGCGATATTGTTATGCTTTCGTTGAAAATACGCAAACCAAATATAGGATTTACTCTCCATATTACGGTTCAATTCATCAATGAACTTATAAACTCCCTAGTTCTAAGTTTTTATTAACACTTTTCTCTTCTCTTCAAAACCGTTAATATAATCCCACAAATAATTTTTATGTACAGAAAACTGGTATTACATCTTTTCTAACCCTATTTCTAACATTTGATTTTCCCTTCAAGCCCCAAAAATCAAATGATAAAGGAGTCTGATTATTGTCATTGTCTCCATTCCCACTGCTGCTGCCTTCCACCAATTTCTCTTCTCTAGCATTCTTCACATTCAACTCATTCACGTGTTCAATTAGTGAATTTAAGTCTGCTGTAATAGATGCTATATTTGTATTAACAAAAGTAAGATGCTGATTATTACCTTTCATTTGATTGCACAAAGCATCAATTGATCTGCCCAGATTTTGGATTTGATGTCCTTGTTCCTTAACAGTAAACTCCAAGGAACTGAATCACTTCCTTTTTTCTGCTAGAGATAATTCAACTCAGAGAAATTTGTTTCCAATTTCTGAGTTTGATCCTTAGATTCATTCCACTCTGATACCATTTGTCATGTCCCGACTACAATTAAGCATCAGTTTCTAGCAATTAAATCAAACTAAATTGAATTGAACTCAAACAGAGAATAGGTAGATTGTGGTCTTTTGATTGATTTAATTCGGAAGAAAATTCATTTTATTTGGCGTGCAGAATTTTCAGAGGGTCTTTTTTCTCTGCATTAAGTGTTATCCTTGTTGATAATGATAATTTCATGCATATATGCTTTTTCTCTGTGTACACATTTCTAGCATGACGTTTGTGATATTGTTCATGACAACCATGCTTCCGTTTTTGGTCTCTGTTAAATTGACCATGGTTTGTTTATCCATTGGATAGCAATCTTCCTTTGGTTCTTGGTTCTTCAAATAGATGTTCTGGTGAAATATCCACCTTACGTTCTGCAACTGATCGTAAAATATCTTAATTTGCAAATTGCAACCTTCTTCTCTCTTCTCCTCATTATATTGAAATTACTTACTGTTCCAGTGAGGCTTAATGCTTTTATATAATTTTTTTTCCAATTCACTTAGTGAAGTTCTTAGTCATTGGTTTCTTTTGTTTTGCCCCGTGCCCCTGCAGTTATCTCTTAGCTTCAATGGAAAATGAGGGGCATACTGAGCAGCAAGAGGTAGCAGATATTCCTGAAGCTCGAGTGAGGAGCATTAGTTTTAGCATTCTAACTGAGGCGGAAGCAGTGAGTATACATTAAATTCTACATGAATCTCTCTTAGATATTCTGCAGGGCTGCTGAGTAATTAATCACCAAATATTTATAGTGCTCTAAACATTATTTATTTATATTTTTTAGGGGAAGATAGCGGCTAAAGTCATTGGAGTTGTCAGTGAAGTGACAGATCCTGCACTAGGAATACCAAACTTGTCTAACCAATGTTTGACATGTGGTGGCAAATGTTTGAAAACATGTGAAGGTGCCTTTGAAATTTGAAAATGATACACTACTTAATGAGTCCTCTTTTTGTTGCATTTGGTTGAAGGTTTCTGTGTTTTCAATTATTTATTTTGCAGGTCACTTTGGCATAATTAACTTCCCATACACAATCATCAACCCATACTTCTTACCTGAGGTTGCAAAGATTCTAAATAGAATCTGTCCTGCATGTAAATCTTTTGCTGCTGATAAGAAGGTTAAGGTCAGATTTTATAGTTTTGTTGAAAGTCTGATTGCTCAAATGGTGAAAGATCTCATCTTTATATTTTTTCCTTGGTTTATGGTTATGGAATTATTGAATAGACATAATATTAGGTAGTCGATCCATTTAGGACGAGATAGCATACACACACACAATATGTATGTCTGTGCTTGGTGGATTTGCTTGTTAAAGGATCTAGTATGTTTCATCATTCAATAGTTCCCCTTATTTAGAACTGCTATAATGATATATATGGACATCAAAACCATATGACCAAAATGACTTCAGAGCTAGGTGACTTCACATTTAAGCTGAAACTTTGACCAGTAAACTGCTGTAGGTTGATTCCTAAACTAATTTAATGCGAAATGAAAATAACTAAAATAAAAAAAACAGACTACTATTATAAAACCAATATCTGTTGCAAACAACCCAACTATCTTCAATATTAGTATCACAATGTGATCTCTTCCAAATCCTCCTGGTCTTGTTTTGTACACTACAAACAGTTTGCTGCTTTGCTTCACTTGTATGTATATTTGATAACTATTTGTTGACCTACAAATGCTTATCATCTCTGGCTCTTATAGAGTTTAGTTGCTTGGGCCACCAAGGTTTTCCCTTAGAATCACCAATTGATCCAATTGGCTGAATATGTTCTATGATAGTATAGTAATCCTTGCTTGTTGCTGCCTATGTCAGAGTGCTGAATACGCTATCTTCCGTGGCAAACGAAATAAGTGCAAATATTGTGATGTAAGTATTATTCTTGTCTACTTGTTTCTTCCTTGAGCCTGTGGAATTTTTGAGCTGATGTTCTACCTTCTATTGAATAGCAGGGAAAGTTTAGAAATTCTTATCCAATAATGAGATTCAAAGTTTCTCCAAGAGATATGTTTGGAAAAACTGCAATAGTTGCTGAAGTATTATTACGAGGCAGGAGTGAAAGAATAGCTTCTGATTATTGGGATTTTATTCCTCCTGATCCACAGATAGAAAAAAATAACCAAAGCTCTACTAGACGCCTTCTTTCTCATGCCCAGGTAGAAAGAGATTCTCACTTGGCAATTTGATTTGTTTGACTGAGGCTTTCGCTTTCCATCCATATGCTTTTTATTTTGACTGGGTTTGTTCTGTACTTTGAATGTTCATTTCTTTTCTTGCTTCGGTTTTATTAGTCTGGCTATCCTGTTGGTGATCTGATAGATGTGTATATCTGCGATTTTTGTTTTCTAGGTTTATGATATAGTGAAAGAGGTTGATCCAAGTGTTCTTCAATCATTTCTAAGAAGGAAAAATGACATATTCCTCAACTGTTTACTTGTCACTCCAAATTGTCACCGATTGACAGAATTCGGACACCATATAACTTTTGTGAGTTACATTATGCGTCTTTCATGTTTAATATTCTAATACCTAATTATGTCGTACTCTTTTGTTTCTTTGAATAATCATATTATGGTTTTTTTAATTGATGTCAAAGGATGCAAGCACAAAGCTATACAAGAAGTTAGCAGATTTTAAGGGAACAGCCAATGAACTGAGCATCCGTACTTTAGACCGCATTAAAGTTTCCAAGGCAAGTGGTGCATTCATTCTTCTCACTGTTCCAACTTTATCCTTTGGAAAGAAAAATCTCAGAAAATTTGAAAAAGTAAAAACAGCTTTTTCTGAGCAGTTATAGTAATGTTTTGAGACTTTTACTACATTAGGTACGCTCAGATAAGTCATCAGATGTAGATTCAGCTTCTGTCGCATCTGGTTTGAAGTATGTAAAAGAAATTCTTTTGGCAAAGCGAAATGATCACTCCTTCCGAACTGTAGTGGTTGGTGATCCCAATTTAAAGCTGGACGAAATTGGTGTACCCTGTCAAATTGCGGAAAAGCTACGGGTAGCTGAACATGTGAATAAGTGGAATTTAGATGAGCTTGAGAGGTATCTTGAGTTAATGCTGATAGGTGGTGCAGATCGCCGTGTCCGTAGAGGAGATAAGCTAGTTCGCCTCTCTCTTGAGGACAAACTGCAAAAAGGAGATATTTTATACAGGCCTCTGTCTGATGGGGATATACTATTAATAAATAGGCCTCCATCTATTCATCAACACTCTCTTCTTGCGCTCTCTGTGAAGGTTCTCCCGATAGGTTCAGTTCTCGCTATCAATCCTCTTGTGTGTTCCCCCCTTCGAGGCGATTTCGATGGTGATTGCCTTCATGGATATATACCTCAATCGGTGGATTCTAGGGTTGAGCTCCTTGAACTTGTTGCTTTAAACAAACAGTTATTCAATGGGCAGAGTGGGAGACACCTTCTGTCACTAAGTCATGACAGTTTAACTGCAGCTCACCTAATCCTGGGGGACGGAGTGATTTTGAATGAAGTACAAATGCAGCAGCTGCAAATGTTTTGTCCTCGTCAGTTGCAATTACCTGCTATTGTCTGCACAAATTTGGCAAAAGCTCGTTTTTGGACTGGGAAACAATTATTTAGTCTGTTTTTGCCCCCAGGTTTTGAATATCTTTTTCCTTCAAATGGGGTGCTTATAAGGAAAGGGGAAATCCTGACATCTTCTAATGGATCTTCTTGGCTACGGGACAATGATGAAAACCTTTTCCATCATCTTGTCAAATATTGTAGAGAAGAAACTCTTGACCTTCTGTTTGCGGCACAGGAAGTTCTTTGTGAATGGTTGTCAATGAGAGGGCTGAGTGTTTCATTATCTGACCTCTATCTTGCTTCTGACACATGCTTAAGAAATAATCTGATTGATGAAGTCTCTTGTGGTTTGCAAGAAGCGGAGCTGCAATCTTACATCAGCACTCTCATGCTGAATTGCAATCAACAATACCTTTCTGCAAACTCTGACAGAAATGAAAGGATGAATTTTGCTATCGAGCACATGTCCATTCAGCAACAGGCTTCTGCACCAATAAGCCAGGCTTTCGTTTCTGCTTTTAAGCAGGTCTTCTTGGATATTCAACATTTGGCCTACCAATACGCAAACAAGGACAATGCTTTTTTGACCATGTTAAGGGCTGGGAGCAAGGGTAACTTGCTAAAATTAGTACAGCATAGCATGTGTCTTGGTCTGCAGAACTCAGTGGTCCCACTATCCTTTAGGATCCCTCATCAACTTTCTTGTGCAGCATGGAATGATCAGAAGATCTCTGATTGCAAAGCTCAGGATATTCCGGAACATTCCAAGTCCTACATCCCCTTAGCTGTGGTTAAAAGTTCTTTCCTTACAGGCTTGAATCCTCTAGAATGTTTTGTACATTCGCTAACAAACAGAGATGGTTCTTTTAGTGGTCATGCTGATGTTTCTGGGACTATAAATCGGAAACTTATGTTTTTCATGCGTGATTTATACGTAGCATATGATGGAACAGTTAGAAACGCCTATGGGAATCAGCTTGTGCAGTTCTCCTATAATAATACTCAAGGGGGTTTGAATTCCTGTAATGATAACAAGGTGGACCCTCATGAGAGCAGTCACAATAGTGATATCCAGGGGGGCCATCCTGTTGGTTCACTTGCAGCATGTGCCATTTCAGAAGCTGCATACAGTGCTTTGGATCTGCCTTGCAGTGCCCTTGAAACATCACCTCTGCTAAATCTGAAGGTTCTCTCTCTCTGTCTTTGGTGTGTCTGTTTGTTAGCGTCCACATGATTGCGTATGTCGTATATAAAATCATTTGTTGGTAAGTTCTTTCACAGTATCTGTGGGTGTACATTTTGTGAATCAGTCGTATCATTTGATGAAGGGTGTTCACATTGGTAAATCAGTCAAATCACCTCATGAACTGACCAAAATTTATGTGTATACAGTCAACTGCAGTTCTATTTAGTTTCCCATTTTCTATCTTTCTTTCTCATATATTTCTCATATTCTTGGAGGGAAATATGTAATCATCTTTGTCCTATATATACTTAGATTCTATATGACCTATATGACTTATTTTACAGTCAATTAATAACAAAAATTAACTTAAATCTAAAGAATTCTAAAGAATGAATTTATTTTACAGTTCGAAGCCTTCATTCTGAGCTTGTTAACTAATTTAAATTGGAGAAAACCTAGACAATGCATTCTGTTTTTCTCTGTATACTAGAGGGCCATCTCTGTTTTGGTCTGTATTCTCTAGGTTACCTTATGTAGACACACACACACACACACAAATGCACTCATGCATGCTTACTTACATACCTACATATAGGATTAAGGGGTTGTTTACAACTCATATATGAGATCCCTGCTGCACATTAGTGGATGCCTTTAATGGAATTATATGCTGCTACCCATTGGGAGGGGGGAATTAGCAGCACTGTTCACCTGACTGGGCACTCCAGATACGTTATATCCTCACAATATCTATGTTCGATTAGCTGAATGTGTTTTCTTCTTAGAATCCTGATCTTTATTTTCCTTTGGGGTGCGGTATGCAATTCAATTGTGCAGAAAATACTGGAGTGTGGAGTTAAAAAGAGTAGTGGTGATAGAACAGCGTCACTGTTTTTGTCTAAGAAACTTGGAAGATGGCCCCATGGTTTTGAGTATGGGGCATTGGAAGTCAAGTGTCACTTGGAGAGGCTACTATTTTCGGATATCATTTCCCGTACCCTGATAAGGTACCAAGTTTCTTTTTACTTTTCCTAGTTAGCCTTTTTCATTTAGGCATATAGCACATATCTGCTTTTGTCTTTTTTAAATGGCTGATTTTCTTCCTCCTAAGGAAATAAACCATGTAAATTCTCTATGGTATTCAAGTTTGGCAAACTACATGTTGGTGTTGCCATTTTTGCATCGCATTTACCTCATTCAGATTGGTCGTTTACTAAATTTTAAGAAAAGAAAGATTTTTTTAAATAGTTTTTTTTGTACCAGCTATTTTATGTTACAGAAATGGATATTCTCCTGGTTATCATTTTGCTAACTTATGCATTTAATTGTTACTAGCTTCTCCTCAGAGACAGGTAGACGCTCTCATATGAGTCCCTGGATTTGTCATTTTCATATATGCAAGGTAATGGATTAAAAATGCATGTACTTTGAGCTTGGAGATTTTTTCTCCTTGAACTCAATTTTATACTTTGTTTTTCTCCCAGGAGATTGTGAGGAAGAAACGATTAAGGATGCAGTCAATAATTGATGCTCTTCACATGCGATGGTACTCTGTGAGAGAAAAATTGAAAATCACCCTACCCCAGTTGCATATAACTAGCAAGTAAGAAACTTTCTTTGACATGCTGTCTTGGATGTTTTACAGGCTTCCGAGTCTTTCCTATTTGTTCCGTTCAAGATTGTCTACTAAGTGCAAGAACTGAAAGATCATCTGGTCTCTGATTTCGATCATAATGTTTGTTCTGTGTTATGCTTTTCATTGTACTTTTCAGTCGATTGTGCTAACGTCTGTGTACTTAACTGATCTGCCCCATCAACATAAATCCTAAATTACACTATGGCATTGGTGCCAAAACTTAGTAGACAGTCATGTGTCAGGACTTTTTCTCTCAGTAGTGTATCTACAATCTGAACCAATGGCTGGTCTCTAGGATTCTCCCTTGTTTGCGTGCATTTTCCAACTATTTTTATGTGAACTTATTTTTTTATTTATCTTGCTTTTTATTCTGTAGGGGTTGTTCTCTTGCTGCAAAGGGGAATGAAATGGATACTGAACTTTGCATCGCAGCTTCAGTATCTGAAAGCTCCAGGAATCGAGTAAAATGGGATATCCTTCGGGATGTGGTAATACCGTTTCTTCTTGGAACTGTCATAAAAGGTTGGTTTCATTTGAATAGACCTCGGTTTTCTTAAAACAACATTACACATTTATCTTATTACTTTAGTTCTTGTTGCAATATTATAATTTATGATGAGATTTTCAATTTCATGATTATAGAAATATTCATATCGAGAATAGTTTTGAGGAGAAAGAAACTGGGATCCTCTTTGACTCACCCTAGGTTATGGGGTTTTCATTGTTGGAGCATGTCTAAAATAAAAGATTATGTTAGAATTAATAATCATGAAGCTATATTTTTAATCCTACCATAACTAATTTGTGGAAGAAAAGAGAGAAAAAAAAAAAAGGAAAACAAATGGAGCCTGATGTTCAGTCATCCACTTGTAATTGAAAAGGAAGTTCCTGTTGTAAAGGCATTCAAGAGGATCTGTTAAATAAGCGTAAGTGCTAATTAGAGACAGACCCATGATAAAAGAATATGAATCTAATTTTAATTCTTCCCCTTATTTTGTTGAAAGAATGGAGGGTTGCCGGATCCTATTTCACTAGAAATAGTTATTAGTAGGTCCATTTCAGTTCAACTGGCTCTAGAATGTGTTGTTGCGTCCTCCCTTCCCATTCTCCAAAAGGGGAAGGTAGGTTTCATATACAAATTAATTGTTTTATTCTCCGTAAATATGCTTATACACTGTTGTGCCATTTATCATAAATAGTACTTTATCTTTACGAGAGTTAAGGAGAAAGATTCTAAGAAGCGCTTTTGTATTGCTTCTATTGGGAGAAGTCTGTTGCTTTTATTACTCCAAAGTTTTCGTGGAATACTTCAATATGAATATGCTTCCATGTAGACTTCTGTTTTCTAATTGGAGTTTCCTATTTTCTTATACTCCAGGATTCCCTGAATTTGAGAAAGTTGATATTTTATGGAAAGATGCAAAATCCTCTAAAGGCACCCCAAACGGGCTTTACTTACGGGTTTTCATGTCAGAAAATTGTGACAAAACTAAATTTTGGAGCATCCTTGTCGATAGCTGCCTCCAGATATGGGCAATGATAGATTGGGAATGCAGTCGTCCAGATGATATTAATGATATAACTCGAAGCTATGGTGTAGATGCTGCAGTGGGGCTTTTCCGGACAGTGAGTTTTATGCTTGCAATTTCTGGCTACTTCATCTCTTATCAAAATTATTCAACATTTTAAGACCGTAGCATGTGCAGTCAAGATCTGCCTGATATTTGCACTTGGTACTATTTTAATTTGCTTGTCTGGTATAAAAGAAAATTAACAAATTGTGTTCCAATGCAGAGTTTAAATTCTGCAATCTGTGATACTGGCAAGACTGTACTTCCCGAGCATGTTATTCTCACAGCAGATTGTCTATCAGCTACAGGGGAATTTGTCGCTTTAAATCCCAAAGGACTGGCTCTGCAAAGAAAGCAGTTTGGTGTTGTTTCGCCCTTGAATCAAGCCTGCTTTTCTGTTAGTTTCAATTCAGATTCTTGTTTGGCTTCCGTGATATACATTTGTTTGTCTATGGAGTCCTTATCTTTTTCTGTATGCTTGATTTGTTTCAGAGTCCAAGTGATAACCTTGTTAGAGCTGCCAAGACGGGAGCTGTGGATAATCTTCAAGGTACTGTTGACGCGTTAGCTTGGGGGAGGAAACCTCCAATTGGCACGGGTGCTCAATTCGATATTATGTATTCCTGGAAGGTACTTTTCTTCTTTTTCTGTGGGTGTGCATGTGTGGAGACGATGGATTGTAACTTTTTTGTCGACTAATTCTTTCTTCATCATGTTTATAATCATCAGGACAATGAACCTACTAAGCCTACAGATGTCTATAGTATTCTGGATAACCACATTCAAGAGGCTCCTAAGGTCAAGTTACCTAAGAAACAGCCTCAGATCTCAGCCAAATCTCTGGCGCAGCATCTATTTAAATTCGAGGATTTAACTGCACAGCCATGTAAAAGCCTGACGAAACCCAAGCCGTCTTTGTTTGGGCGCCTATCAGTGAGAGACATTCTAAACCTCTCCGTGACATTGAGAAATTTGCTACATAAGTATGTTTATCTAACACTACAGTGATGTTTTTCCTTTCTCAAGTGTTAAGATGTCTAATTTCTAATTCATCGATAATTCACTTTTCTTCCTGCAGGTATGAAATTGATTCCCTTTTAACTGAAGAGGAAAAGACTTATGTACTAATAGCTTTATGGTTTCATCCTCAAAAACGTGAGAAGATTGGAACTGGGATAGTCAATATCAAGGTAAAGCAAATACAAATAAGTATAATGTGGGCTTCATTTGTCTCTTGGAAGGATTCTATATTTACCGGTAATAACATTCTTTTTCTTCTACTTTGAAAATTATTTCTCTAGGTTGGAAGCCATGCTAAATATGAAGAATCCCGCTGCTTTGTATTGGAACGTAAAGATGGGACTGTTGAAGACTTCTCTTATCACAAGTGTGTATATAATGCACTCAAGGGGATGAATCCTGATAGGGCGAAACTATATGAATCAAAATGGTTAAAATCAGATAGGCAGATGGCTAGTAAGCTAGCCTCCCCGAAAAGCTTCTAGTTGTACTGCCCTAGCCTTCTCCTCGTCAATCAAATGGAGGATGCACAAGGATGGACATCCGTGGTTGGTTGAAAAACGAAAAGGTACTGTATCTATATTGTTGTTGTGATGATTCTCAAAAACTTTTGTTGATATAGAAGATTTTGTGAAGTAGCAATATAGAGAAGAGGGAGAAGGGTAAAATAGGGATCATCAGGGAGGAGGAGACGTTAAAACCTCTTCATTTTTCTTTTCCCCGTTTTCTAGTCTTGTTGTATTGAAATAATATCTTGTTGTTTAATCCATATAAAAGGATGGCTCAACTCTTATGCTTCTTTTTGCTGCTTCCACTAAGGTTTGTTTGCCCCAGTTTTGAAGTGGGCAAAGAAGTTTAGTGGAAGTAGCAACGAGACGCTCTGAGGGGCTCATCCATTTTTATTGTGTTTTACATGTATGTTGTCAATGCATATCTATCTATCTTTATAGTTCTGATGAGATCCGGTGCATTAGTGCTGATATGATCGTACCAATGAATATCTATCTTTTTCAGCTGTTAGAAACGATTTTAACTTGTTTTGGCTGCTCATCGATCCTGTTATTTCTTGCTTTGGAACTTTTGCTGAACCATGGCTGCTATTATTTGATTCCTTGAGTCTCTTTACTTTCTTGAACAAGCATACTGCATGGAGTGAGTCTGTTCGATTCTCTGTAGAAATCCCAGTCCCATAGTTTTGCCATGCAGTAATATCAATGTTGGTTACTTGTGTGGTTGTGTATCAATTGTCCCTTGGCCAAGGCCAGTCTGGTCAACTCACAATCGAATCACAATCAAATATCATGGGCGTTCGTATGTGTTGGATGCACTATAAAGTTAGAATGTGTCTTTTTTTAATATAAAGTTAATATGCACTATTGGTTTTAGGGTAACTGGTAGCGTTTGAGTTCCTACAAGTCCTATCTAGTGCCAAAAACCCACTTGGGTTTCAACTTTTTGTCCCTCGGGTAAGGTCTCACGAGCAACATAACTCGTGTATATTTGGAGGAGGTTTAGTTTCAAAATTTGATAAATATCTAAGGCTGCTTGATCAATAAAGGCTTATATATATAACTATGACATATTGAGTTTTTTTTCTTAGTAGCAACGTTTGTCATTTTGAACTCGTATTACTAGAATTTTTGTCAGAAAATTGATAATTAATCTGCAGAAATATTTATAGTAATGTTTATCATTTTGAATTTGAATTACTATATTAATTTGGTCAGCAAATGGAACAAATTAATGGAAGTCATTCTCAGAAAAAATGGAAGTCATTCTCAGAATAGTTTCTGTATAATAGTCATTTTTCATTGATACAATTACATGAAGTTTTTTATAAGGAAAGTTATGTTAGTGATCAAATTTCCCTATAGACTAGATTAACTTATTAAAGTTTTGTTTTTTCATTTTCTAAAATAAGTAACTTGTAGTTTATTTTAATTTATAATTGTATTTTTTGACCGTTCTTGACTGCTCTTAATATCTTCTTTTAGCTTAAAATAATTTAGAAAAAAAAGTTATTTTTGAGAAGTTATACTAGAAGTTTTTTTGTTTTTTTAAAATCTACTATTATTGTTATTAAAATTAAAAATATTAGAATAATTTTTTTAAAAATAATTTTTAAAAGTACTTTTTTAAACTACTTAAAAAAGTATGAACGGATCCTTAAATAAGTTACTTCAACCATTACATTAATTGCTATTTTTTGTGTTTTTTCTTCTGAGATTGTGAGTTCGAAAAAGAAAATCACAATATATCTAGTCCAATATTTGAAATAATTAAGAATGGAGAAAACACACAAATAATGAAATTGCTTTTCAATAATAATAATAATAATAATAATGAAATTGACTTAGCTTCCTACCATATTGGAGACAATGAGAATGAGTAGGGCCAATTGCATTATTTCTGAAAAAAGAAGTTTAAAGAGTGATTATTACCTCTTCAAAAATCAAAACTATAAATAGTTGTTCAACAAATGCCCATTTAAACTTCATTATATCAATTTGATTAATTTAAAACAATTTGACACCAATAATACAAATAATATATGCTATTAGTTCTCCAATTGCCCTTAAAAATCGAAATAAAAAGAAAGAGTAATGGACTTAGAAACATAATTATCTCCATTTAGTTTTTATTAATTGAACTATAAATTACGTCAAAAAATTTAATGTCAATTTTCATTATTTATTGTAATTAATAAGTAAAAATATTTCTATAAACAAATAAAAGCCATGAATCCACCTTTTTCTTCCTTTTTTCTCAATGATTGGACTCACTCTTTATCCTGTAACTATGGGTGTGTTTGTGAGTGGCTCAAGCAAAACTGGATTCTAGTTTGTTGTCGACCGACCTCCTTCAAATCGAACTTAAGCCGGTTTGCTAAACAAATATACTGAGTTCGAATCTCATTAATACTGATTGATGACTTGTTGAGTTTATTGAGTCAGTATGTATAATTTTTTTACTTTATTTTATTTATAATATATAATATATTTTTTTAAAAAAAATTGAAAAAAACTCAATTCAACCTGAACCAAACTTGAGTTGATAAAAAAAAAATCAAGTCGAACTCGAGGGCATCGTGAATTTACTTTTGAATAATGGCAAAGCCAGTGAGGTCTTATCTAAGTTATAATTTCTGTAATATTGTATGTAATTATTTTTTTTATTGAGTTAACATTTTTCTTTTACATGTTATATAAATTTTATTATAATCATACTTAAATTGATTTATGTAATAACCATAAATAGTATTATATTTTTATAAACAAATTAAGTTATAAAGTCTTGTCTATCTGGTTGTATGATATAACAGCACGCGATATAGATATGGAATTGAATGAAATTCTCTTTTCTTTATAGTATCTCAAAGGAAAAGTAGAATGTAATGATTATTCATTTTCTTTGTCTGAAAAAATTATTATTTTAGATCGAAATAGATAGAAATTATATATAATATAACATAAATGTACTTCTCGTATAAAATGTATTTTTTACACCTAACACACATTAAAAACTCCATACATATATATATTATTGAAGTGTAAAATTAATTTAGTGTAATATATGTAATCTATTGAGGGTATAATAGTCAAATATTTTTTTAAATAATTTCTCTTCTGTAAAAGGTTTCCAATTTTTTCTTGAAATTATATTTCTCATACCAAACACTGTAACAAAAAGAGAGGTTAGAAAAGGCATTTCATTGCACCTGATTTCCGTATACCAAATACAATATAACATTATAGACTAAGTTCTATAGTTATTCTTGAGATATTATCTATTTCGTCATAATAATAGCCAAAGTAATAAGATGTAAATTATATTTATAGATAAAAATATTACAAAAATTATTACAAAAAATCCAGGATTAAAAAAAAATCCTATAAGAAGAAGAGGTTGGAGGTGGTGACAAAACAACACATGGAGATTTGGTTGAATGGTGGAGTTGACTCATTGAAGGTGTTCAAAGGAACAGTTCTTTGCCATCTCTATCTTAAATAAATTAAAGAAGCAGCAAGTGGTTATCACTATCCCCACATAAAACCAGAAAAAGGAGATTTGGCATCTATATATAGATTCATTTGCAACCAGACAATAATAGGCCAAAAGGGGGATTCTCAAACTGAGCACTTTTGCACCAATTTGTGGTTCATAAATTTCTATGGCCTCATATTCTTATCAAATTTTGTTTTTAAGAAAATGAAAAAAAAACAATATACGTATATGATTATTATTTGATGTACTATCATTTTGCTTTACTTAATTTATGATTTATGATGTGTTATATTAAGGAAAAAATAATTTTTCATTACAAAAATTAAACCTACCAAAAAATATTTTAAAATGAGTATATGATATATTAGTATATAATAGGAACAATTAAGAACTAGAAATAGAATAATAATATGTAATAATAAGAATTAGACTTATAAAATAAGATTTTTTAAAATTTAATCTTTTTTACTATAAAATTATTATCTTCTATTTTTTTTTTACAAAAATGAATATTAAGGTATAAATATAAGCAATAATGATATATTTACAATTTATAAAAAAATACAAAAATAAAATATAATTTAAATGAATTTTAAAAAGAAATATATGTTAAACAAAACTGTTAATAACAATTGTATTTGTAATTAAAAATTTTTCAATAAAAAAAAAAACTAAGTCAGGCTTATCAAAATTAAGATTTAGGCTCAAATATGTGCACACAAGACACGAACTTACATTTAACTCGTAAGTAGCACTTTTACCGATATAGTGTAACTCACTTCCATACCTCTTTCGTATAGAATACCAATGAAACTCATTTTTTCCTACTTTTAATAAATGAAATAGATAATGATACAAAAGAAAAATATTCCAACCTGAGAAAATCAGTTTTCTCGTTTAAATTGTTTTAACATCATTAATTATTTCCAACAAATATAAATTATTTTTTTTTTCCAAAAAGAAAGCATTGGACCCCAAATGATTTAAAGCAAAAAATGGAGCTCATTAACTTTTTTACCTACTTTATCTATCCAAAAAGAATAATAATAACCTACTTTCTTCATTTCATGTCACTTTTATTTAATGTAGATCTATTTAATTTAATATATGGAGCCCCATTTCTTCTCAACATAAAAAAAAAAAAGCTGTAAAGTCTCGATTTTATTTTCATTCAAATTTGATGTCTCGATAATTATTTCTCTCTTTCTCTGATGTTTACTTAATTAAGCTAATAATAATAAAATTTCCACGTGTGTACACAAATTAAGTAGTTTTGATACTGTGAATTTAGTATCATGAATGAAAATGATTGATAAGTCGTCCAATATGACAAGGATTAGAAATTGACCTAGTAAAAGTTATAATTAATTTCTCATGCTCTCATCTGATAAAACTAAAAATAAAGTATGATAATTGAATTATTTAAATTTTGAATTCATCTGAATGCTAAATTTATTAATATGTCGTAATTATATGCACAATTTTGTAGTATTTTAACAAACAATTTACATATTAAAAAAACTTCATACTTCAGAATTAAGTAAAAAATTTTTCACTTAAAATTTATAACTACAATTAAGCACATTTTAAATAATTAAGTGATTTAAAAAAATTATTATCAAATACACTTAAATATTAGATACTCAATAATATATGTTATCAAACATACTTAATTCAATAAGTGCTTAACTAATTAATTTTAAGAGGTAAATTAATTTAACAAATAAGGTCTTAAACAACATTTTAGAACAACTTCCGGAATTGAAGAAAGTAGGTTTACGATTTTTATTTTCTATGTTTAAGAAAAAGATAGGCAGGTTTATGTTTTAAAAAAGGCTTACTCAAATTCGAGAGCTAGCAAATATTGAATTGACCAACTGATAAATAAACTTTCAATTAAGAGTATTTGTAATATTCATAATATAATATTTTGTTAATATATTTTATCAAATAAAGAGAAATATTTAATAGTAAATTTAAAAAGAAATTATATAAAAAATGTTACAAATTATGTAACATTAAAGAAAATCACATTTTGCTAAATGATCTTGATGAGATATATAATTCATTGGAGCAAACTGATCTGACTTGCTGGCATACTAGTCAGATCCAACATGAAAGGTATTAAAAAGGTATTTTACTTCTTATTTATTTATTAATAAGCAAATATTGAATTATTAATTACTATATACATATATATTGTGGACTCTACCATATGATAGCCATAGGATAGATAAAATTACATATTTATTCACTAGTATTTTAGACACTTTTGTGTCTAATAACTTGCTATCCTCGACATATAAGTGTAGATTGACAGGATTGTAAAGAATTTTACAATAATAACTCCTTTATGATTTTTGTAAAAAAAAGAATATATATTATACAAAGGGACACAATAGAGATCCAAACTCGTATTAAATTGAAGTAAAAGGCATAAATATGAATAGAATAGCTGGAATACCAAATATGAGATATATCATATATGTATAGTTGTCTTTGTTGCTTCTTTTCTGCTAAGCTCATGTGCTGTTCCCTATTCCCATGTTGTTCTTTTACAAGTCATAAATCTCACAAAGCAACCACTCCCCTCATCATATATATATATATATATATATAGTTGTAGCCATTATATGTATTAGATAAATTTTGTATAATTTTTTTTAAAATTATGAATAGATAAAATACAAGTTCATAATTATAAATAAAAAAATAAAAATAATTTAAGACTATAAATTACGCTTTCTCTCTTTCTTTTCTTTTTTTTTGATAAATATCTTTTTTTTTGTGAAAATTACATCATAATGAAAATAAAACTAAGGAGACGATAACTTTATTAAAAAAAGAAAATAATTTTTACATTAGCAAAAATCAAACTTTTAAACTTTTAATTAGAAAACCTCAACTCTTACTATTCAGATAAGGCTGTAGCACACCTTTCTTTCCTTCTTTTGATAATGAGAACAATTTAAGTAGGATACTATACTATTTCTCTTGTCTACATATGTTGAGTTTTACAATCATAAAGCCGACAAATTCAACCGCTCCAATATATATATGAACACAATATTGGGGAAAATGGGAATACGTTCTTTTTAATTCACGAATATCCCCCTTCAAAAAAAAAAAAAAAAGTCACGAATATCCAAGTCAAAATATAAAAAGCTACCCGCCCATGTATGTCGGATATTATTGCATAGATGTCTCAATTTAATAAGTAACATAATCAATTTATACTTTTTGCATGTTTGTACCATTGTTGTTTCAAATCTTGTAAGTATTTCATTAATGAATCAAAATTATAATAATACTTTTATTCTCCAAACAAAGTAAGGGAAATATTTTTAATATCTTCTTGTCATTACTTACGCACACTAGTTGTAAAATATTCAGAAAATTAAAATTTATATTTTATTATACTCATTAATCAAAATTATGTGATAAAAATTAGTAAATAACTATCAATTACGTAAGATATAATTTTTCTATTTACGACATAATTTAACAAGTAAGTGTGATAAAAATAAGAAAATGCAATAATTAATCAAATATTATTGCACCAACTTTGCAATTGTCTTCTAGTTCTAGATTCTCAATTGTTTTTTTTTTTTTGGGAAGAAAATAAACAAAAAAGGATAATGATATGGAAAACTCCTTATTGATACGTTTATGAAGCAAAAACAACCATTTTATAGCAAACTTATTTTGACCACTCGAATATCTACTTCCGAAAATAGCAAAGTTCAGCAAACCACTTTTCTTTATCAAATTCGGGAATGTCAAATTGAATATTCACCAATATAATACAAATTCATCCTTTTTTTCTTTCTAATTTTGTTAGCAAAAAAACTCATATAGTCTAATACACTCTATAATATACTTCATTAATAATAATTTCTCTTAGTTTAAAATTATTATAAAAAATATATATTAAAAGTGCATTAAAAGATGTACTACATAATTTTGGTCAGCATAAAAAAAGGAAAAATACATGTTATATATGATTTATAATAAGAATTTTCTAATGCGTGTCCCGAAATATATGTTAATATAGGTTAAAAGTTTAAATTAAAATTCAATAATTTTAAAGTTTAATAAATTTTAATTAAGATATTAGATTTTTAGAAGATTTATTAAATTTAAATTACTGCATATGTTATATATATATATTAACATATGATCCTTATAATAAATCTAATACATGTTTTAGACTATTTTAAAAATACTTCTTTATTAAACAACCATTTCTGTGCCAAATTAATGGTCATATTTGGAAGCTTCACACAAATTAAAGAAATAATTAAATTTGTCTAATACATAAAAAAATTAATTTGTCTAATTTATTTAGTTAATTGGAGAATTTGACCTCTCATGATTTAAGAAAATCAAAATTAAATAAAGGTAGAGGGTAAGATCAGTAAAAAACAACACATTATTTTTTTAATAATTTGATCATCATTGTGGGATAATAAAAATTTTAAAAATAGAGAAAATTACTATTATTAATTGAATGGAATGAATGTCAAAGATTATTTACTTATAATAGGAGTATACTATTTATTAGAAGACACAATCAATTCAAGTGGAAGATTGTGTGGCTTTGAATTAGTTGAAAAAATTTATAAAGAAAATAAATTGCTATAGATTCTACATGTTGTAATGCTAGATAAGGATTGGGAATATGGAAGTCATAAATTTTGTCCCATTTCTTTTGTAGCTTTCGGGACAAAGAACATAAAGAAACATATCCATTATGACATAAAAATGAGCATGCTATTTTTTTAAATTTATTTGTCACGATTTTTCTTTGAATCGAATAAGAAATTTTATCTTATATATATTCATATATTTTTTTATAAATCAAAGTGCCTTTTTATTAATAAATATATAAGTTAATATTCAAGAACAATTAAAGAAGGGTTACATTTTTTATGGCATAATATAGAAAAAATTATTAAATATTATATTAATTAATTGTGTGAAATGTAATAAGTTAAAAAAAAAAAAAGAAAAATCAGAGTAACTATTAGTGTGAAAAAAAAAAAAAAAACATTATGGGCACATGATGTTTTATGTAAACCCTAAAAGAGGAAATAACAATCAACAAATACACGGATAGACACTAAAGCTCAATCATATAGATATGATATTTATTTTCTTTCCCTTCTATAAATGGGTAACCCAACTCTTCCTCTCTCTTTTTATTAATTGTGATGATTGTGCTAATTTTGTGATTGACAATGAAAACTAAATTATCTTATGTCTGTGTGGACCACAAGTTAATGTAAATTAATTTTTTTAATTTAAGATATAAATTTTTTGAAAGTTCAAAAATTTTTAATCAAGTTTTATTTTTTATAAAAGTTACTATAATTAAATTAATATATATGGTAAATTTTATTAGTATTATTGTGTGTTATTAAGACACATTAGATTAGCTTATAAAAATATATTTATCTTTTTTCAAATTAGTAATCTATATCAAGGGAGGAGAATTAGTCAATTTTTTATTTTAAAAAATAATAAAATTTTATTTTGTACTTATGTATAAATGAGAAATAAACTTTTAAACGGTACAAAATAACATCATTCATGTATTTAATATATAATATATATGTTTGAGTGAATTAATGAATCGAAGAAATTCATATCTTACTTATGAATCCACATGTGAACCTTATGAGTCATATCTTGCTCATAGACAGGTCCACTTAATCTATTCCAGATCATATCTAATCATTTTTTTGTTTGGGAGATCTAATTCAAATTAAGATTTAAAAAAAAAAAAAAGAGAATGATTTGTGTAGTAGGATTATGGGTGTTTTCTATCATTAATATAAAAAAAAATGATAATCATTAAATAAAAGGGTGCAGTTCTTCACATAGTACTCCAAAACAGCCGCGACTCATTTCTGTTCTGTTATCATTTTATTTAAGCTCACAACACACTTCCGGTATCGTTCTTCTCCAGTCGCCTTCTTCTTCTCTCTCTCTCGACAAATACACACTTATAGAACCATTTTTCTTTGTTTTTTCCTATTTCTACAGATCAAGCGGAGGCGAAGGCATCTTGTGATTCATAATTGTTCCGGAAGCGTGGTGTTGGAATTCTGTTCTGGTGTAATTTCCTCTGAAGATCGGATTTTTTTGATTTTTTTTTTGAGCTAATTGATGGTACGATTATGATAATTGAAATCCAAATCTCGAAGCGTTTCTGTTAGTTTGGATTGTTAAATATAGAATGACGATGTATTTGTATGCCGCCTCGAAGCTTCTCTGAGTTCTCACCAGCCGAAGAACACTACTACTCGGCTGTGTGTTTCTCTGTTTTGTTGGCTGCGGCTGTTTGTTGATGCTCATCTAAGAGAATTGTTACTTCGGAACTTACAGGCCTGAACAAATTTTTACTGGTAATTTTGTTTCTCTCTCTGTGCTTTCATTGGCATTACGAAAACCTCATGATGATTCAAGCTTGTAGTTTTTATGGATACATGAATACGTTTAGTATAACATGCACAGAGTTGATACATATATATTATTCTGCATCTTACGAAATCTCTTTAATTTTGTGAAGACTTTAAATATTGTTTTAATAATTCTGGCAATTTTTTATTGTATAAGCTGTGTTGGAAGTAGTGATTGGAGTTCTTATTGTTTTAGACTGTGAAATGACTTAAGTTTGATGAGTATATGTTTAATATATACATAAAAGGAGAATACAGAAAACAGCCGATTCAAAGAAAGGAAAGGAAAAATTAATGAGTAAGGTGGTGTTTGCTTTCTGTTTTCCTCAATCATGCTGGCCATATCTCATTTTCTGTTGTTTTCCTTGCCAGTTGGCTTAGAGTTGGACTATATGGTACACCAACAAAATCTTGATTAAGCGCATGATCAATGACATATATTAGGAAGAAGTCTTTTGTGCATTTATCAAATAGTTTCCTTAATAACTTATTAATACTCTGACAAGCATATGAGAGACTATTATTTGTCTGTCTTTGCTTTTCGTGTGGAATTGCTTCATTGGAGCATTCTGGAAACAGGAATCAGTCATCTGAAAGTACTTAGCCATCTTTTGTGTAAATTGGTCAATGATTTTCTTTGCAAAAGGACATGAGAGTTTGATATCATGGAAGTTAACCTCATTTCCCATACCAAATAAAAGACTAGAATTATTATTCATAGATTTGCAAACAACAGAAATCTTACATGATATACATGAGAGGAACTCTACTTGGAATCTCTTCTACAAGATGAAGAAAAATTATAAGTTTTTCGCAAAATAAAAAAACTTAATATTCTAATACTGAACCTGGTCTGCTTCTTCATGGACCCTGAGATCCTTGTTTCCCTTCCTTTGAGAAAGTTGATTACTTTGAGAAATTGACATCAAAGCATGCACGGGATTCATGGTAGGGAAATTACATACAATGAAGCTCTTTCAAAATCTTTGTGCTGATTGCCAATCTGGTAAATAGAACATGGTTTTTTTTTACTGGTTGACTAAAATAACGGGAGTATCTTCTTCTGTTCACTTTTGTAAGTATTATGTAATTGTTCTGTTTCTTTTTTGATTTATCATTGTTGAGAGGTGGCATGACATGTCAACCTCAAGCCCAAAAAAACTGGTTCAACCATGAATGTGGCGTTCCATGTCTGCCTTTGACAAATTTTAAGGGCCGCATAAAAAGGCCTGTTAGAACTCCAAAATCATTTCTGCAAATCCCAAACATTGGATTTGAAATTCGGATAGGATATTTGTTTCACCTACCGTGGTATACCTTTCATCATTATAATATGTTCTTATTTCTTTGTTCAGCATGTGATACTTTTACGCACATGATATGTAAAAGATTTTGTATATGTCTGCATAGTATTCACATAGATATGATTTATCATTCTTGTTGATGGGTTTTAGGCTTTCTCTTTGTTCTTAATTTTTGGTAGGTGAAGATGGTTGCTTTTGGGAAGAAGTTGAAAGATAGACAAATTCAGGAATGGCAAGGGTATGGCTTTTGTGTATATTTTATCAATTTTGGGCTTAATTTTTGTTCTTTGCAATGAGAAATGTGAAGATGTACAAAACCTTGCCAGATGATTGGTCAGAAGTTCTTTTTATCCTATTGCTCTGTCACGAAAATCAATCCTCATTGATTATGTTTGAATTGCTATTGGAAGATGATCTCAAGTATAATGTACTTAGAGTAGAAAAGCTTTGGACAAACTCTAAGAGTCTAGAACTATCCTATTGCCATTATTTGTGGATTTACTAAGATTAATAGTCTGGAGATTTATTCACATGGAAAGTAAGCTTATTTGACCTTGAAAGGCTTCATTCTGCTTATGAGTAAAACTCATTAATATTTTGGTTTATGATACTGTACATGTCATGGGTGTCTTGGAGAAGTTCTCAAAACATGAACCTCTGGATCATGATAACTTTTTATAATGAGCGATCGGTACTAGGGGGGTAACATGATGTCAAGTCCTGGAGTACCTTCGATATTGTCTATATGATAGCCTGTTTTCTTTTCCATAGCTGACATGCTATTTTTGCTCTCTTGCAGATACTATATCAACTACAAGCTAATGAAGAAAAAAGTGAAACAATATGCTCTTCAAATTCAAGAGGGAGCACTAGATCGACGTCATGTTCTCAAGGATTTCTCTCACATGCTGGATAACCAGGTACTCTGACCATTATTTAGAAGACAACGGGTTGTTTCACAACTAAAAATACATATTGTGTTGTCTCTTTACTAGTTGGTTTTCATTATTCAAGGTAAGATTCACCAGATTGTATATTAGAGTTCTGTTGGTATTCAGCTGAGTTTCTTTATAGATTACTAAGGTAGTTGCCAGAGGTTTAAGATTGTTGTAGTAAATTGTTTGTTCTACCTGGACTCAGAGCTGTTGGTCTTAGTTCATAGAAACTTATGTGCTGCATTGTAGAACAGGTATATTACATTGTACGTGGAACAGTCTTGGGGAATCTTCTAATTCCTTTAAGCCTGTCTGACAATATCTGTAAATAAATATTATCAGAAACATAAAGCATGAAGCTAGAGAGTTTTACCGGGAAAGAGATATGAGGAGTTGACTGCTGAATCAGTTTCTTTCATTGTTGTACAGATTGAGAAGATTGTGCTTTTTCTTTTGGAGCAACAGGGGTTACTTGCTAGCAGGATAGCCAAACTTAATGAACAACAAGATGCCCTTCAGGAGCAGCCTGATATATCCAAACTTACTGAACTGCGAGAAGCTTATAGAGAAGTAGGGAGAGATCTCTTAAAACTTCTCTTTTTTGTGGAAATAAATGCCATTGGACTGCGAAAGATCCTGAAGAAGTTTGATAAACGTTTTGGCTATAAGTTCACTGATTATTACATCAAAACACGCGCTAATCATCCTTATTCTCAGCTTCAGCAAGTGTTCAAGCATGTGGTAATGTACTAAACTCGAATATCCCTAACCTTTACCCCTCCTCACCTTTTCAAAAGAAGGAAAACAATTTCCTTCTACTTGTTTGTGTATCTCTTGTTTCTTGATGATTTTTGTTAAAGAGTTTTATGAAATGACTCAAATTCTGTCTTAGTGGATTCCCATTATTTGAGTAGATGACAACTTTTTCTTTTTTTGACTAAAAGAGAAACACAGATAATTGGACCTAGAACTGTTGTCACTATTCTATTTCTGTGTGTGTGTGTTTGCTTATTTCTTTTGGTTGCTGAGACAAGTCACCAAAGGAAGGAAAGTTTTCCCTACATGGGCTATCACTAAAAGCGAAGCATGTGGACAGGGTTTAGGAGCAGTTGTTGGAGCAGTATCCCGAAATCTTGCAGAGCTTCAGGACCGCCAGGGAAGTTACTTATCAATTTATGACCAGCCCGCTCTACCTCTTCAGGTGTTTGTATCACTTAGTAGGTTCTTGTTTTGACTTTACATTTCCTTCTCTAAAGGTGCTTTCTGCTGCGACCAGCTTTGGTGTTTGCATAATTTGCCTCTCGGTTTTATGTTCTGTATGCAGGATCCTGTAGTTGACGCAATGAAATCAGCTGCTGATAGATTAACCAATTCAACAAATTTCCTTAACTTCTTGGCACAACATGCACTTATTATGCACGAAGAGTTGCCTACTTCTGATGAAAGTGTTGACGATGGAAGATACCACTTTATGTCACTTCTCTTGAATTTGGCAAACACATTTCTCTATATGGTTAATACATATATTATTGTCCCCACGGCTGATGACTATGCAATGAGCCTAGGTGCTGCTCCAACAGTCTGTGGCATTGTAATTGGAGCTATGGCTGTTGCACAGGTTTTCTCTTCTGTATACTTCAGTGCTTGGTCTAACAAGTCATACTACAGACCCTTGCTCTTTAGCAGTATAGTTCTTTTTGCTGGGAACGCTATGTATGCATTGGCCTATGATTCCAAGTCGATAGCTATTCTTCTACTTGGTCGACTATTTTGTGGGTAAGTAACTTGATAGCCTTTACTCTGCCCCCTCCAATCCCGTTCCCTCTTCTGAAAACATCTGGATATACAATTGTTTGTTATTTCATTTGCAGGTTGCACCCCCTTTTAATTATTTACAAGATAGAAAATCATGAATTATACAAGAATTTATTTATGTAATTCCTATGTGATAAGTTTATATCTACATATTTCCATTCCAGCTGAGGTTTATTGGTTATGAAGAACAAATGTGATGACTTCGAAGAAAAGTTAAGAACAACCAGGTTCAGGGAGATGAAAAATTAGAGATATTTTATTTATTATTTATTTATTTTGCTTAAGGAAATGTTTCCCTAAGGAGGCCTTTCCAGAGGAACCTCTGGATTGGAAAGCAAACAAGAATGTTGATGTAGTTAATGTTAGACACACTTTACGGAGGGACTGAATCAACTAGGTGTAAAAGTAAGGGTACATAAATTTTATTGCATCTCTCTAGTGGGATTCTCTGTCATCTGGATATTCTTCTATTCCTTTCCCTCTACATTGTCCAAAAAAGGCCAACTTCTGAAGATTCAACCTTGTCTATCCATGAACTATTTACTTCTATGAAGAAGTAAGGGTATGATGAATCAATTGAAGTACTTAAGGGAAAATATCAAGATTCAGGGAAAAAAACACATGATTATGAGCACAGGCAGTTACATCTTGGCTTAATCACCTAGATATAAACTTTTGTTCACACTTATGTGCAAAGCCTCATGGGACATCCCTGTTTAAAGACTTTCATTGTATAAATGATAATAGTTGTAGAAATTTCAATTAGTTTTTGATATCGGCTATATGGATTTTGCAGTTTGGGTTCTGCCAGAGCTGTTAACCGCCGATATATCAGTGATTGTGTGCCACTTAAGATCCGTATGCAGGCTTCAGCAGGTTTTGTTAGTGCTAGTGCTCTTGGAATGGCATGTGGTCCTGCACTGGCTGGGTTACTTCAGACTAACTTCAAGATTTACAAGATTACATTTAATCAAGACACATTACCTGGCTGGGTTATGGCTTTAGCATGGTTGGTCTACCTAGTATGGTTGTGGATATCATTTAGAGAACCGTCATTTGAGACTGATGAGAATAATGCTGCACAAGAATCTACAGCTGGTACGGTAACTATGCCACATTTCTTGCTCTCACTCACTTCCATTATTAACACAAAGAATGTTTTATTTCTTCTTTTTCCCAATTTGTGTTTCTTGAAAAATATACCATTACTTGCTGATACTGCATTCAGCTGATCGAAGGTTTGGCCACAAACACCACAAAATAACCACTTCAAAAGTTGAGAACTTCAAGACTTCTGTTAATAGTGCATGCTGATTACTCTTTAAGGGATAATCAGAACCAAAAGAAAAAAGCAACCAGTAAAAAAAACTAAATTGCTGGCTGGTGATAGCCCCCGGCAACAACCCAAAGTACTTTGGGGAAAAAGAAATGAGATATTTCCACCTTTAGGTGGATTAATCTGAAAACATCATGAATTGCTTGCAGTCTCTGCTGGTCTTCTCCATTTTTCTTGTTTGGGTTTATAGGTCTAGCTTTGCTAAGGGATTCAAGAGCAGCTCACCATTAACTCTGCAATGTCTGGAATACTAGATATTTGTATTTACACCCTCCAATTGCAATTTTTTCATGCTTCAATTACTTGTTTTGTGGATGACAGCACAAAATGATACACTTGAAAAGGGTCTTGCACAACCATTGCTTTTGACTTCAGAGGAGAATCAACAAAATGAGGAGGGTGAACAAGAATATGACGGGAGTGAAGAAGCTCCTGAGGAAGCTCGCCGACCAGCCAACTCTATAGGATCTGCCTATAGACTGCTTACACCTTCTGTGAAGGTATACATTCAACTTACAGCTTCCTATTTCATTTCTGGACGCGGGCTTCATGATTTATCATTAATAGATTTTGCTAGAATAGTGTCTAGGATCAATGATTTACCTTTCCACCAATCTTGTGCTTTTTAATTGGCATACCTTCCACTTCCTCTTCCTTATTCAAGCACAAAAGGAGTTCACGAGAATATTGCTTTCTACTTTCAGGTGCAACTATTGATTTACTTCATGCTGAAGTATGCAATGGAGATTTTGCTTTCAGAATCTAGTGTTATTACAACATATTACTTTAATTGGTCTACAAGCACTGTTGCAATTTTCCTTGCTTGCCTTGGCCTTACGGTTCTACCAGTAAATGTTGTTGTCGGAAGCTACATAAGCAACATGTTCCAGGACAGGTCAGTTATCTTGCCTTAGGCTTTCTTTGGATCTCTGTTTTCTTAAAAGGAATCAATTTAGTGCTTATGTTATATCTAGTTATGGATTGTAATGAGCATGTCTTGTTGGAGCATTTCACAGCTTATCTTCTATGTATTGTACCTATTATATAACTTTATCTACTCATCCTGCCATTCTGATTTCTGACATGGAAATGTAATGCACTTCTTTTCAATTCTGATTTCCCGTATGGGTTTATGCTGTGCCTGCTCATGATTTGCAAAGCACCTTTGTAATAAAGAAGCACTCTTTTGTATAACAAGCGTTGCTAATTAGTTTTTCTCCTAATGTGTTTCAGGCAAATTTTGCTGGCTTCAGAAATAGTGGTTTTCTTGGGGATACTCCTCAGTTTTCATGTAGTAAACCCCTATACAGTACCTCAGTATGTCTGCTCAGGGCTAATAATGTTTGTTTCTGCTGAAGTACTAGAAGGTGACAATAAGCTCTCCTTTTGTTCTAACTGATTACCTTGATGGTATTTTTCTTTGTTACCACGTGCTTATTTTGTTTCAACTACAGGGGTCAATTTGTCGCTTCTCTCTCGAGTCATGTCATCAAGGCTTTCTCGCGGAACCTACAATGGTGGACTCCTGTCAACAGAAGCCGGTACAATAGCAAGAGTGATTGCAGATGGAACAATAACGCTTGCTGGATACTTGGGGGAAAGTCATCTTCTGAATGTCACTCTTCTTCCCTCACTACTTATTTGCCTAGTATCCATCATTGCCACCTGCTGTACCTATAACTCTCTATACTAAATTTGCTGTGCCTGAGTTTTGATAATATGTTCAGCTCTCAATTCATCAATTAATATTTCTCCATTCTTTTGCTCTCCGTCTCGTTTATGTGTATTAATTGATTTGTTTTTTCTTTTGGTTCCTACGATTCTGGTCTCATTTTTGTATATTAAACCTGTAATTTCTTTATTCTTAGGTGAAAATTTGATCAGTTTTGTCTCTGCCGTTTGGATTTCAGTTGAGTTTGAACCTGTTGATTGTTAAAATGGGATTTCCCCTCACCAGTCACTAGGAATGGCAATGGGTATGGTCTGATAAGGGATTCACTCGCTTCTAATCCATCTGTATCTAATTAATCCCGTTTTAACTCGAGACCTAAGCAAGGTCTTTCCCCACATTTAAACAGGATGGGTTTCTCTTTTCTCCATCCCTATCTGCCTCTACCCATTTATATATATATATATAATATAATTCTTTTTTTTTTTTAATTCATCCATATTGAATCCATCAACTGAATGTCTAATATTTAAATACTGACTTTGCAACTTCAAAATTAAGTGATGTCTTGATGTCTAACACCTATGTCCCTTTTAAAAGGTTTTTACATTATGTCCCAAAATCTAGACTTTTCATTTAAATGTGTCTCTTTTTCTCCATAATGGCCATGAATGGTTGCTGAACGATGAGGCCCTTCAAATTTAATAGCGAAAGCATAAAATTCAAGTGAACAAACTCACAACTAACTGATTTTGACACATCTATTATCTATTATTATTTATATTAGAATAACTATTTTCTTCTCTTTCCTCTTAAAGTTATGAAGTATGCATTCCTATTTTCTAGAATTCTTAATTTTTTTATTAGTTGAAAAATTTCTCTAATTGATTTGTAAACATTAACTACAATTCTAGCTAATTTTAAATTCTAATCAATCTTACTACTAATCCCCTCCCTCATTCACACGTTCTTCCTCGTTCCTGATTCCCTGTCCTCTAAGAAATAAGTACGACAGTGTTTTTTTTAATCTTTTTTGTGCTTTTAATTGATTCATGAATCATCTCCTTCTTTCCTATATATATATATATATATATATAAAAGCGCACATCATTTTAGTCTTTGGTAAATTGCAAATTCTATTTTTTAGATTGAAATAGAATTTATTTCATTATTTTTTTTGGCTGAAATTTATTTCATTAGTTTCACTTCATACAGAAGTTTCTTATTAACTTTAATCATATTACATTGATGATTTTGTATTGGTACTTCTCGCATGAAAAGAGGAAGAAATTGGGGATAGAGGCAGGATGACTAAAATTAGTATATTTTTCTCTCATTACTGTTATTTTACAGAATACTAATCTCTATTTTCCTTTTTTAATGGAGGAAGGAGAATTTAGAAGTTAATTGTTCGATGCACATGAGGCTTTATTGAAATAGTGTAACTATAAATTCATATATTCTAACAATTTTTGCTATGGCCTTTTTCTTCTGGTGGTTATCTCTAATATATGTTCAGGGACAATTAGTTCAAAACTTCCATTCACCTGCAGAATGTTGTTCTTGCTTGGGAAAACAAATAATTGAATCCTTTTATTATTATTATTATTATTATTTTTTTTTGGAAAAGAATTAGCATTTGAATTCTATGTTTGCTTAAATATTACCGTCATTACTTTTGGTTGTTGTGTAGATCACTTTTGGTTCTTCTCTTTAGGTGGAGTTCTTCTTTTTTTTTTTTTGATAAAACTCTCTAGGTAGAATTACATAATCAAAGTTCTTTTTTTAAAGAATATAATGCTAAAGCTATTTAATCAATTTTGAATTATAACTTTTTATTTTTTTAATCAAGAGTTTTCGTGTTTTCATTTGTTTGCTTTTACTATACTAAAATCCTTTTTTTAGTCTCAAGTTTTCAAATTGACATAGTATATATTTGCTTTTTTTTTAACTATCAAAAGTTTTTAATGGAATAAAGAAGTGTGATTGGTACCAATTTATTATTTTTTTATAAAATTTATAAATGATCTAAGTTTAGTTCATCTATGGCTTAATAGCTACTTTTTGTTGTATCAAATTTCTTTTTCTATAGCCTCAAGTTTGAAGATTAAAATAGACGTCTATGTAATTGGTTTGTTATGTGATAGAATCAAATATTTCTCTAATTAGAAGCGAGTTTATGGAATAATTTTATAGATTTTTTTAAAAATTTTTTTTGTTCCATGTGGAACACATGGGACGGAGTGTATGGAGTAGAGTGGTGGAGGGGAATAGGGCAGTTTGAGAAATCGTTTATTTTCATCATCAATGTCTTATAAGATGTGTTTAATTATTTGTATATATATATATAGAGAGAGAGAGTAAAAATCTTCACAAGTAGTTTAGTTGAATCAAAAGAAGGTAGTCTTTCATATAATGAAGATTAATATTTTTTTATTTGCAAAACCCTCGTGTGAATAATACCATTTTGCATTTCAAGAATTTTCTAGTAAGGAAGAAGGTAACTTTTAAGAAATTTAACAATTTTTTTTTTTGGAAAGAGAAGGAAATTTAACCTAATGACTTCTTAAAATTTAAATATTAAATACAATAGTACTTATTATTTTATATCCATTTTGTGAGAGAATAAATGAAAGAATTACACATTTATGACTAAAATTAATAGTTTTCTGAAGCTTTTATTTACTTTTATTTAAAATATTTTTGATTATTTTTCCTTTTTTTATGGCAATAATATATTAATTTAGTGAATGGGATTTTCTTTCTTTTTTTTTATTTATAGAAATGAATGGACTTTTCTAAAAAAAACATATATTTTTATTGTATACATCAAAATAAGATATAATATCAGTATTCCGTGAAATGCACGAGTGTTTTGTTAGTTAAAACAATATTAAGATGAAATCATTTTCCTAATAATTAAGGAAAGAAAATGTGCTGCCACTTTAGAGTTTTAGACATAATTAAAAGTTGGAAATGTAACTCAATAGTAGAAGTATTGGTAGCAAGTAAAGTTTTGGATTCGAACCATATATATTTCCTTTATATATTGGAAAAAAGGAAAAAATTGAAGATGCACTAAATAAATTTCAACCACATTGAATTATTTTCTTGAATAAATTATTCAAATTATCTATAAACAATTTATGTTTTTCTCTTTTTACTCATAAAAAATTATTCGTTTAATTTCTATTCAAATATTAATTTCGAATTACTTATACTACCAAATTAATAAAAGTAGGACGGAAACTGGCACTCCTAATGCACATGCCACTTTCTATGGAGGCATTTTATCTATTCATTAATGTGAATATAGGCGCGTTAGGAAGTGCATATAATTTCCCCTGGGGCATTTTTAGGCAGACAGGATAATTAAGCCTAGTCTTCGTTTTTCTTTTTTTTTTTTTGGTGTGAATAGTTTCGGATCATGTCGGGTTATAAATAATTGGACAAACAATTATATTTAATGAATGGATCAAAATATCCCTCCTACACTAACACATGCATTATGTATACTAGTCTTTACCGTACTTTTATTAATTTTATAGTATAAGTAATTCAAAAAAATAGTATTTGGATAGAAATTAAACGAATAATTATTTATGGGTAAAAAGAAAAAAATATAGTTGTTTAGGAGTAATTTTTCCTGATTTTCTTTAATTTGATCCCCTTTTCTGAGGAGGGAAAGGAATCGGTTATGAAACTATGACCACATGGGCTAACTAATCTCTTCAGCTGATGCCGTAAATACTCAATCCTAAATCCATGGCTAAAAAAGGGGGAAAGAAAAGGAAACACCGGCCACACAGGATACTTAAGGCGTGTGGTCTGATGGCGTGATTCCCTTTATTTAGTTCCTCCACTTAATTTGTCAAGTAAGAAGTTGTAAGTTCAAATTACTCAGAAAGCGGTTTAATGTTGCATACTAATCTTGTACTAATGTTTAGGGGAATTGTGCCCTTATATTAGAGCTGCAAATCAATTATACCTTTCTTGATATGTTTATGAAAAAGTTCAGTCAACACTCTATTCGAATTCGAATTGATTGAGCTTGACTTGAGTTTAAGTTCACTCGAATAACGTGAAGAGTCAAGTTTAAGCTTTTCAAAGTTCGACTCGAAACTCGATAAAAAAAACTTGACAAATAAGTACTTATATATGATATTATGTTTTTATGTATTATTTATAATATTAAATTTTAGTTGAATAATAAAAATTTAATTGTTATAAACTTTATGGTGTTTATTCGAATTTGATTCATATACTAATATAGACATAAAGAGAAAATTAAAAGTTTAATTAATAAATTTATATTAATTACTTTTTATAAGCTCATAAGTCAAATAAAATTTATAATAAAATTTAATTATTTATTTTTACTCTGATATCTTTAATTAATTTGTATAATATACTTTATTTTCTTTATGATACTTAAATATTATTTAAAAAATAATCTATTTACATATTTTGTTTTGTAAAATGTGTCACAATGAATTAGACATTATAAAATAAAAGTTCAAAATAATCTTGCGAAAATCTCGTGTTCGACTCAAGTTCAACACAAATTATTAAAAAAATAGACTCGATAATATTTGGCTTGAACTCAAATTCAAAAAAATTAATAAAATTCTACCTGATAAGTCAAAACTCGACTTGAAACGGACATGCAGTCGGTGTAAATTGGAGGATTAATAAATGAGAAGGGAAATGAATGAATATGATATGATGATTATGAAGCAGTTGGATGGGATTTGGTTAGCGGGTCAGCTGCTGGGTATCCATAAGGGGGATCCATCATCAATTAAACCAATTTATTTATTTATTTTCTTAAATTATTTTTCTGAATTATTCATGCATGATCTTCATTCATTTATCAAACTTAAGAAAGTAGTTGAAAATATAATTAAAGCCCACCAACCTCCTCCTTAATTATTTATCAAAAATTTTTCATTTCCATTATTGTTGTATTTTGAGAATTATTTCCTCTAACTAAAATGCAACTAATTAAACTCTGCAATTTGAAACAGTTGATAAATAAATTGACAGTTCTATGAATAGAATTTTGAGAAGGCTAGTGATTTGGAGAATCGACATTGAATAGATTAATCAATTCAACGAAGGTAAAAAAGGTAATTTTTTTGCGAAAGTTACTTGTATCAATAAAAAGACAAATGTACTTTTTTTTTATATATATTTTCAATTTTACCCGCAATTGAGTTGATTAATAAACTCAATATTGATCCGGGTAATATTATTGCTTTTAGAATCTTATATGAGAATAAGTGTGATATGTTTGTATAATTATAAACATGTATCAATATACATAGCATCTTTAAAATATTTATTTTACTATAATAAGAACTATTATCGAGTAGTGCTGAACTAGAAGTATTATGTAACTTGCCGGTACGAACAAGGCTAGTTCATAACAAGAGGAGTCAGCTGTCTGTTATCGAGTAGTGCTGAACTATAAGTATTATGTAACTTGCCGGTACGAACAAGACTAGTTCATAACAAGAGGAGTCAGCTATCTGCATTCGTCAAAAAATACATTTGATACGTATACTTTGATAATACTTAAAATAAAACAATAAAATTATTTATTCTTTCTATAAAATAATTTTACTCTCAATTTTTTAACTCCGATTCCATTCTCTATTAACTGCGACATGACAAAACAATATAACTGATTAACTTGAATATTGAGCTGTAGCATTAACAATTCTGTCTCTCTCCCTCTCTCTCTCTCTCTCTCTCTCTCTCTCTCTCTCTCTCTCTATATATATATATATATATAGCAAAACGTAGAGGCTCACATGCCACTATAACAAATATTACGTAGCTACTATGCAATATTATGCATGCATGGCATGGTAGTGACACACATGAGAAAAAGGAAATAAACAGGAAGGAGCTCTCAGCCACGAAATTCTTAGGTGAATCCATTAATGGAGGCTTCATTCACAACTGCCCCTGCCACTCCTCCCTAGACCCCACCCAACCATATGTTTCTCTTATTTCACCACCTAATATTTTCTACAAACAAATAATTACCAACGTCAACAAATTAAATTCAAATCTTAAACATCACACGATTTAAAAAAATACAAAATTTTATATATTTTTGCTTGTATAAACTAAAATGCTCTTCAAATTTTTCTCTCTCATTATTAGTTTCCATGTTAAAATATAAAAAGAGGTCCGCCTAGATGTAACTCAACTGATTATGAGACTGTAGAGTTGTTAAACAAGAGTCATTGTTCGAATCTTGACAGCGATAATATGAAATTTCAACCTCTCTAATGTAGGAGGTGGTTCCTTATGCACACCAGGTTCTGAGCTTCCACGCTACTGAAATGTTGAGTATTATGATTTATATATTCCACTTGTGTGTCAAGCAATTTGGTGGAGGCCTTGAGGGCGAGATATTTTTTATACCATGAAGAATAAAAAGATGTTAGAATTTGTTATTAATGAAAGGGTAAAATAGAAAAAAGTTTATAAAATATTGTCTTGAAAACACAATGCGACAAATAAAAAAAAAACACAGAATTAACACCATGTTATATGTAAAAAAGGGGGGGAGTAGAATGTAATCCATATTTCTTGAATGTTTTCTCAAAAGCCCACATTTAAAGGAGGAGAGGCAATCTTTGTACTTTTCTTAATAATTGCCGTCCATTTCTCTGCCTTTCTCTCTTATAAACCCCTCAATCTTCATCACATTATAAGCTTCATATATTATTTTCTGCTCTTTTTGTTCCTTTTCATCAAACTGCAACATTCTGCTGTGAAAAAATGAAGGGTTTGGGTTATTGCGGGTGCTGGAGATTTATTGCTGCTTCAATTCTTGCCATTTTCTTCTTTCATGGACTTTGTTTCTCCGAAACAGGTAATAAGCATTATTACTGTATATTTTTCTTGGAATCAGAAGGCCCATTACTATATATTTTCTTCAAAATGACAAGTTCATGCATTATATTTCATAAAAAAAAAAAAAGTTCATGCATTATGCTATAATTCAAGAAGCATTTTTAGCTTTAAATTTGAAAGAAATTTACCCAAAAGGGAACTTTTAATTAATTTTAGATGCACTATAGAAGATATTATGTGTGGAAGCTAAATTGAATTTTCCCTTACTAGTTAAGTAAGAAATAGGTTTAATTAGTAGTTTGTTTTGCAAGGCACCCTTTTCATTTCTTCTTGATTAATGAAATGAACAATTATAATTTTATATATTTTTCACTAAAATAATATATATATATATATATATGGATCCTTCATTAAGGTGGTAAAAAAAAAAAAACTTAATTAATATCCATTTATTCTATTCCATGTGTAAACATTTATTTCCATCCAACTACCATTTCTAAAAAGGAGGCTATATATTAATTACTATTTCATTGCCACAAATTCATTAATAATTTCAACTATTATAATTCAACTAACTTAAAACTAAATCATCACCCACACATTTTTCATGTTTAATGATTTTCACAAAGACGGAACCAAAGGAATAGAGCAAGAAATTATCAATTTTGCTATTTGTAAAAATTCTTTAAAAATATTTATTTTTCTATGTTTGTATACATATTTGTCTTCAAATTCATCTCTTAAATTCAGATCTTTTATTATAAATTCTTATTCTACTAAAAATTCTGACGCTATATGAATTATTTACTTCATATTAATAAGTTTTTAATATTATATTTTGAAAAATAATATGTTTATGTTAATTAATAATAATAATTGTTTTTATTAAACAGCTCCAAAGTATACGTTCATGCACCAAGCAAGCACAGCACCGGAAGTTTCATATTACGATTACATCATCATAGGCGGAGGCACCGCCGGCTGTCCACTAGCCGCCACACTGTCACAAAACTACACCGTTTTACTCCTCGAACGCGGCGGCTCTCCTTACGGAAACCCTAACATCACCTACTTAAATACATTCGGCGCTTCCCTCTCCGATCTCTCTCCTTCTTCTCCATCTCAACGATTCATCTCCGAAGACGGCGTAATCAGCGCACGCGCACGCGTTTTAGGCGGAGGAAGCTGCTTAAATGCCGGGTTTTATACGCGCGCATCGACCGATTACGTCAATAGAGTTGGATGGGAGGGCAAATTGGTCAATGAATCTTATCAGTGGGTGGAGAAGAAGGTGGCTTTCAAACCGCCGGTGAAACAGTGGCAATCGGCGGTTAGAGATGGATTGGTGGAAGTTGGAGTGAAGCCCTATAATGGATTTACATATGATCATTTGAATGGGACTAAAATTGGGGGCACTATTTTTGACCCGGAAGGTGTTCGACATACGGCCGCTGATCTTCTTGAGTATGCAAATCCTGATGGACTAACTCTGCTTTTGCATGCTTCTGTTCACAAAATCTTGTTTAGAAACAAAGGTAATTCATAATCTTGTTCTTCCTAGGAAAACCAGAAAGATGATTAGATGATTAATTAATTCATAATTCAAGTAAGATTGATTTAAAGTTAAATCTTGTTTCTAGCCAAATGAGCAAGATTATTAAGATTAAAGGTTCAATTTGGATTGATTTTTAGTTAGAGAGAAGTGTGCATTTTTTTTCTTGAAAAGTAGTCTTTGTGAGAGAAACTCTGAATTCTAAGGTAAAAAAGAAAAGAATTTTCATTTTGAAATGCAATTGAAGTATGATTGCAAGTAGGATTGATTCAAGTTTGATGTATTAAAGAAAAAGTTGCATCATTTCATAAAGGTATATGGTGTGGCCTTTGCCTCTAACATTAGTAAAAATCTTTTATAATGGTTGAAATGTTCTTTTTGACATTTTAAAACCTGTTATTTAGGTAAATTTTCATTTCCTCAAAGTTAAAAGGTTCAATTGTTTGTATGATGAGGTTGAAATTGCAGGAAAATCAAGGCCAGAAGCTCATGGAGTGGTGTTTAGAGATGCTTCAGGAACAAAGCACAAGGCATATTTAAGAAATGGACCGAAGAATGAGATAATTGTATCAGCTGGTGCACTTGGGAGCCCACAAATATTGATGCTAAGTGGTATAGGCCCTGCACAGCACCTAAAATCCTTCAATATTTCAGTGGTTTTAGACCAGCCTTTAGTTGGCCAAGGCATGTCTGATAATCCCATGAATGCCATCTTCATACCTTCTCCGGTACAAGTGGAGGTTTCCCTCATTCAAGTTGTAGGCATCACTGAATTTGGTAGCTACATTGAAGCCGCTAGTGGCGAGAACTTTGCTGCCGGTGCCCCTAACAAAGACTTCGGCATGTTCTCTCCCAAGGTACGTGCCATTTTATCAAGGACACAATTACTTAGGAGTTTTCTTTAAATTCTTTCCTTCAACGTTGAAACTTTTCGTCTTTTCAAAATTTAGACTCTAATTTCGTCTATGTGGATAGAAAAGGACATAACTAGGGATCGGATGCTCACCCTAAACATTTTTAAAAATATTTTATACAAACTTATCTTTTTAAATACAATTTCTTTAAATTTGTTGTTTCAACATTTTGAATCCTCGTAAAAGTTAAAACTCTCATCCTGTATACGTGCAAAACAAAGAGCAATTGTTATTAGTACAAGAAACTATATATTTTGGTCATTTGCTTATATATTATGCAGATTGGTCAGCTTTCAACAGTACCACCAAAACAAAGAACACAAGAAGCACTAGAAAAAGCTATAGATGCCATGAGCCAACTAGAAGACTCAGCTTTCAGAGGAGGATTCATCCTGGAAAAAATCATGGGACCTAAATCAACAGGACATTTAGAACTTCGGAACATAAATCCCCATGAAAATCCATCAGTAACATTCAACTACTTCAAAGAACCAGAAGACTTACAAAGATGTGTTGATGGAATCAAAGTGATTGAAAACATTATTGTTTCAAAATCTTTCTCTCAATTTAGATATGATGATATTCCCGTCGCTGTCCTCCTAAACATGACCGCGAGTAGTCCGGTGAATTTGTTGCCTAAACATACCAATTCTTCAACTTCATTAGAACAGTTTTGTAAAGATACTGTGATGACAATTTGGCATTATCACGGAGGATGCCAAGTTGGTAAGGTTGTTGATCATGATTATAAGGTTCTTGGAGTGGACCGGTTGAGGGTTATTGATGGTTCAACTTTTAATTACTCTCCTGGAACTAATCCTCAGGCTACTGTTATGATGCTTGGAAGGTAATTTCTGAACAATTTTAGTGCTTAATCAGCACTTTTTCCCCATTTTTGAAGTTTTTGAAAGGTCAATTAATTATTCTTTTATGGTTTGTTGATGAAATGCAGGTATATGGGGGTGAGGATACTAAATGAAAGGCTTGCAAGTGAGCACTCAAAGTGATCTGATGATGAATCTTTTTGCTTAATTTAATAATCAAAGTTTTTTTCTTCTTTTCTTTTTTTAAAGATTAATGTTACTGATTATATATATATATGTTCATCTTGAAGAAGTTTCTCTTTTGATCATTTTGTAATATCCTTTTTTTTCCAAAGAGGATCATTTTCAAGAAAAGGCAATTCATAAATTTGCCCTTTTGATTTCAATTCTTGAAAGTGAATGACAGTTGAGCTATTAAGCACTCAGGATCGTTTGTACTATTTTATATATTGCTTTAAGATTTAGGGTTTAGTGTTTAGGGTTACCATAAGTTGGTACAAACTATCCGAGCCAAAAAATTCAAAAGAAAAAAAAGCTTAAAAAGGGATATTAGAAGAGAGGAATATTACATAGGATATACCTCATCAATTTAAGGTCAAAGTTTTTTAAAGCCCACATACAAGCAAAAGTAGACATTGATCATCACTTGGGCTGCCGCTTTTTATCTATAAACAGGAAAAAAAAAAAGCTGCAAAAAAACATTCAAGCAAGTCTTGATCATGCTGCTAAGAATCTTAACTCATAATTTTCCCTTTCACAAGAAAGAAAAAAAGAAGCTACCCCTTTTGCATGGAATATATTATGATCAACGGCATATCCAAAGGCATATATTTTAAGACCTAATGGCATATGCTGTACTTTTCTTCTTCAACATTGTAACAGCCTAGAAATCAAATCTAGAGTGCCTATATAAAACTCACACGCCATTTAGGGCAACTCAAGAAAGATTTTAATAAGCTTGTCGTTACAAATTCATTGCAAAAAATCTACTAATTTGTAACAGACACTTGTGTAGCTGTTATAAAAGAATTTGTGACGGGAAGAGGTTATTTACGACGGATTTCTCTGTTGCAAATCGCGAGTTTTCTTGTAAAGGCAACAAAAAGGAATAAATAAGATCATCAAGAGGTGTATGTTTCTATAGTACTAAGCTAAGCAGTATTAGGGCAGCTTTCCTCTTGGCAGTTGATTATTGGATATTTTGATGAAATTTCTTGAATATTATTCATTAAAGAAAGAAAAAAATATTCCACTTTTCCGCCAAAGGAGAGTTGCCCTGAAACTATTTTAGCTTAACTTGACCTAAACATGGACTTGCAAGCCTAGCTGATCTTCATGCAAAGGTATGAAAATATCATATAATATTTATTACACTTTTTTTAATTGTATTCTCCCCTCTCTCCTTATTTATTTCTCTCATCTCTCTTCTTTTATATTTCTCTCTTTATATTTATGAGGAATATATAAATAAAATATTTTCTTTATTTTAAAACCTATAATGTTTGCGACACAAGCTAAAATAACACTTTATTTTGAAACGAATGGAGTATCATTAATATGCATTATAAGCTACCGTGAATTATAATTATTTTCCAATAATCTAATTAAACAATGATTTTTACCTTTCTTGATCCAAACTGGGATATGTATGAATTATAATAATATCCCGAGTTTACTTTATAAATGCATGATACCTTTAGAGTAATTAAAGATTAACGTTTCTATTGATTTGCCTTATCCAAGATGGCACGAGATGTACTTCGTAGTACTTCGGAAATACTGGTAATTTTAACAAAAATTATATGATTAAAATTATAAATTTTTTTTATATATTTTAATGGGTATTTATTATCTATTGTCTAATTTTATCATCTTTAATATATTTATTGTGTCCCTTACTCTCTTTTTTCTCCTTATCCATTGAGGGTAAAGTAAAAATCTTACCTTAAATAACATTGTTTTCTTCATCATTAATTTGTGTTCAAAGTTCATAAGTACTTATATTCTTGGTCGGAAGTAATACCATAGTCGTTTCATTATATATGAATTATTAGATAGTGATGCATTAATTAAATAGGAGAATTCTTGGAAAAAAAGTTTATAAAGAGAAATTACCTTATGACATGAAATTCTAAATATGACAATTTTACCTTATAATATGAAATGGAAATAGTATTGGTTTCTAATATACTGTCGTTATAAGAGCATTTTTATCCTTTCAAAAAGTTAAACCAAATGCATTTTACCCAAATTATGTTGTAAGGTGAGTGGAGTTTAACTCGTGTTTAATCGAAACAAAATGGACTATCATTTCAAAGTGGCAAGAGCCTTCTAAAAGGACGACATGCCCTTATAATAGTAACACGTGCTAATCATATATGAAAAGTTTTCAGATTCTGTCATGATATTTATTAATTGTCATTTTTTATAACTCGTAAAAACTTTATGGGTATAAACTATTAAAAAATTTTATGATTATAAATTAAAAAATATAAATACTTTATGGGTATAATTTACCAATATCTCATGTGGTTAACTAGAAAGGAATTAAATTGTTTTACCTATTAGGAAAAAAAAACATTCTATACTATATAAAATATTTTGTAAGAAGTATTCTCAACAAGTTGAGATGGCCGAGTTGGTCTAAGGCGCCAGATTAAGGTTCTGGTCCGAAAGGGCGTGGGTTCAAATCCCACTCTCAACAATTATTAATTTTTTTTTAATGTTATATTGCAATTTAACATTTTCACTTTCTACCTAACTTTTAGGTTTAATTATATTTTCTCCCTCAAATTTGTCCAAATACTATTTCATTCATTTATTTTGTACATATTACAGTTAGATTCTTATTGTTTATATATTTATAACTAATTAATCCCTATTACTAATTCCAGTAAAAAAATGATTTGGTAGCACAAATTAAAGTTTTTCAAAAATATCATTTTGCATGTGCAATTCTTATTTACTACCATACCATAATACCCTTGCTAAAAAATTTTTATTAGTCTAATTTTTATAATGAATGATATAATTGTCTTAATATATAATAATAAACATGAAGCAAACTCGCATAAAAATGAGATTTTATGAATATTTAAAAATTTTTATCACAGAATTATTATTTTCTAATAATTTTATATTAAAATTAGTAGTATTGTAACATCCCAACATGTACCTTAAAGTTAGTTTAGGTCGCAGTAAGTTCGAATAAAAGTTTCGGGGTTAGTTTATAAAGAATAGTAAGTTTTGGAGTCATTTAGTAATTTTTAGAAAAATTAAGGGAAGAATTTTTCCGGGAAAAAACTTTTCGGACATGTTTAGAATTATTTGGATTTAACGCTTGTTAGTAGAAATAGAAATTTAAATTTAGGATAAATTTTTAATCATTTTTAAGATTTGGAGCCAACGTGGAAGTTTTTGAAAGTTGAAAGACTACTTACTTAGAGAGGAGGTAATGACATTGCTAGGTAGGATATGTGGAAGGGAATTGGGCAGCCACATGGAGGGGGAGTGATAAGTGGGTGACACATGGATGCATGCACACTAGAAGCCATGCAAGGATGACTATAAATAGGAGGCTTTGATTGAAAAAAAAAAAAAAAAATTTGCAGCCTTTCCCCACTATTTCTCTCTCCTGCTCAACATCAGTTTCTCTCTCTCTCCCTCTCGGTCAAACACAGTTTTTTTTTCCCTTTTCTTTTCTTTTTATTTTTTTCCTTCTTTTTGCCCCATAATTTTTGCTCTTCTTTGTGCAAGTCTCCAGGTGAATTTTTTTTCCCCTTTTTGTTTACTTATTATTATTATTATTTTGGTTGCTTTGTAATTTCTGTCTTTATATATATATTATTATTTTTATATATAAATCCCTTCCGGATAATAGAAAATTGTAGAAATTATTATGAATATATTTTGGAGTTATTATTATTTTTATTTATTTATTTATTTTTCATAGAATTCTTTTGGAATAAATTTAGGTGGACCTTAGGAACATTTTGTCGTTAAGGTATATTTCTTTATATAGTATTATTTAATTAAGTTTGGAATTATTATTTGTAGATTTAAATTATATCGCAAGGCCAGGTGAGTTCACCGATCCCTTTTCTGTTAAAAGAAATTTAAATGTTATTATTATAAAGCATTTTACTTTGTTATCGAATCTTGGCAAAATAATTATCTGTGTTATATTACGGGTTATGCTAAAATGTGATAAGTAATTAACGTATTTATATTTTAAATATTCTTTTATGGCACTAAAAAATATATATTTTAAAGGTTAGTGCCATATTCTTATTTGCTTTTACTAGAAACATTTCTTTTAACAATCCTTTTATTTTGAATTTTGAGTTTTAAAATTTTTTTTGAAGAAAACATTTTCAAAATAAGTGTTATTTCTTTTTGAGAAATAATATATTTAAATATTTTAAATTCTCTTAAGGTTTTAAGTTTTAAAATAACTTGGAGAAATTATTTTCAAAATATTACTATTTTTTTTAAGAAATAATATTTTTTTTAATTCTTTTAGAAGTTTTTGAGTTTCAAGATTATCTTGAGAAATAATTATTAAAATATTTATTATTTCTTTTTAGAAAGAATACTTTTACATATTTTATATTTTCAAAGTTTTGAGTTTTAAAATTATTTTGGGAGATTATTTTTTTTAACATATTTATTATTTCTTCATAAGAATAATGTTATATATATATATACATACTTTAAGTTCCCTTAAAAGGACTTTGAGATATATTATTTATTTGGAAAAGTTATTCTTAAAATAGTTATTATTTATTACTTCCTTTGGAAATGATATTTTAAATATTTTTATAGGGTTTGGGATTCAAAATTATCTTTAACATATTTATTATTTCTTTTTGAAAATAATACTTTACATATTTTCTAGATATTTTTAAAAATGTTTTCTTGAGTTAAGAGAATATTTTCATAATACTTCTACTTTAAATATTCTTGAAGTATGATTTTAAAAAATGTTTACTAGTTATGTATAACGAATATTTCTCTACGGTTTTATTCTTACTTTAAATCTTGGAAGTATTAATAATTTGCTTTCGAGAAATATTTATCATAATTTTTTACACGCATATTGGCATAACCTATTTTATACCCGGTAATGTGTTTCAAAAACTTACATTCTAAAGTCACATTTGCATGACTACGAGTTTTGCCCAGCGAATAGGGATTCTCGTTATCTAAAGTATTTTATGTGGCCGATAGATGGCCTATAAATTTTATAAAGTAAATTAAAACCCGAATCCGGCAAAAAGGGGTTTGGTATACATTTTTTATCAACATGTCTAAAAGACTTGCACTGTGCGTGGCTAGTTCCCCGTACGAGGGCCTCTTCCGAACGACATGCTTGGTAGTATTACTCTTGATCTAGATCCAGTTAACAGAGGGCGTAGTATCGTCGGAGAGTTAGGCCCAAGGCGGTATTGCGTTTGGTTTCGTATCATAATCAGCGGTAGTGGCTATTTCCTAGCAGGTTGCGTTAGGAGGGCCCACTGGCTAGGGTAGCACAGGACGGCCTGGTAAGTACGCCAGGGCTCGTTACCTGTTTATGTATATGTTGTGTGAGGTTGAAAAATCGAACATTCGTACAATGTGTTTGGAGTTCAGGCTAGTATTGACTACGGGATGCCGGAATTTGTCTGAAGACCCCGTTTCAGGTTCCGGACTCTGTCTGTTGAGCCTATCATGGTGCGTGCATGTTTTTCCTTAAAATTTCAGGTGTCGTGGCAATGCGGATGTGTCTTGATTCGCTCAAACTTCCCCGCTAGGCCCGAACCCTTCAAAAAATTTATATTTTGCATAAAACTTTTGAAAGCACTTACTTTGCTGGGATTATAAACCGTTTTGTAAATAAAATATATTTTTTTTCCGTACGAGAAGCTCACGAATAGCACACGTGCACGTGAACTCACTGAGCGTCTATCGCTCATGTTTTCCAAATGTTTCTCCCCCTATTTTTTAGATGACTTAGTAGCTAGCTCAGGTTAGAGGAGCCATGGTGAGCCATTGAAGCCGGCATATTTGAAGTCTTCCATCACTAGTCAAAATATTTTGTTTATGTAGACTATGGCCTTAGCACCCTTAAACCGATATATAAGTTTGAGAAGCTTTTGTTATAAAGTTATATTCAAACCTCTCTTTCTTCTCACATTATTTAATATAGAAATACTCATTACAGCTCCTCCTGATTGTACCTTAGTCTTGTATATTTGTAAGTTCAATGCCGAGAGGCACGCAAGTACCTTACTCCACCGTAGTTGACCTAGCGAAGGAGTACGGGATATTACAAGTATGGATTAATTAATTATGAAAATATAAATAATAAGAATGTATTTTCTTTAATATAGACAAAATAAAATAATAAAATTGTAGTTTGGAGAAACCTGAAGGGAAAAAAATATAATTAATCCTAATTTATTTTTAAAATATATTAGAATTCCATTGCAAAGATTTCAATGTGATTGTTTATGATTGCCAAGAGGTTTGGTCCACGACTTGGGCCCAAAAAAAAGAAATTTCCTTGAAGGAACAATACAATTGTTGGTGTCAAAACTTGAAAGCAAAAGGTCCTAACAACTTTGGGAGAAATTAGCACCAAATAACAAGAGTTTGTGATAAGAGACGACGTAGTACTGCTACTGGTGGGCTCCTCCCATGGCAATGGCATGGCAAGGATAGTGCCCGTCCACTACAACAAGTATATATATTTGGCTGCATCATCATCCCTTTTTGCTCTCTTCTGCTTGTCTTTTGTATTATTCCACAACAAAACTGATCATTTTCTTGTACAATCTCTAAAATTCATCTGTAAAGGTGAAATTTTCCTATTTGAGATTTCTTTTCAAATGTTATAATGGTGTGTGGCTGACTGTCAATGTTAATATAAGGTTATCGGTTTTAAATGTGTGAGCTAAGTTTTCTTTAAGTAAGAGTAAGACTTTGTTAATCACAAGCGATCATTGCAGTGGATGAGTGAATTGTTAATACTAATATAAATTTACGTGTTTTGATTTTTACATTTTGCTCTAGTTACAAAGTTTAAACTAAGTCTTCTTTGAACAAGTGTTGGATTTTATGTGTATTATTATTTGGACTAAGTTTAAACTTAGTCTTGTCATTTGATGAGATACGAAATACTTTAAGAGTAAGTGTGGGATAAAGTTGGCCCTCATGAGCGTAG